>OX451737.1:1548290701-1549544714 GCA_948472305.1 Vicia faba | reverse complement strand
GGACTGAAAACCCGAAAGGGCGGTCCAGGCAAAAGTTAGGGATAAAGCATAACACTATGTCTCATTGGATCACTTTGCATCCGGAATTCGGCATCAACTATCTGGCTCAGATCTCGGCATCGATCAATCAGCTTCATCTTCAACTAAGCATCAAAGTGATGAGACGCTTGAAGACATAAAGGCGATAGCAGAGTTGGAACCCAGTGGGAATATTGTGCACATAGCTGTTTTGTTTCCTTTTCAAAATTGTATAAACTTTATGTTATTCGGCGGCGTTCTCTTACTAGGACGTCAGCCTCTTGTACAAAAAACGCCTATTTATAGGCAAATTTCAAAATCAATACAGATTCAGTTTTCCAAACAAATTGCCAATTGTTTTTCCTTTTTCTGTTTTGTCTTGCGAAGACGTCCAATGTTCATTTTTTATATATGCATTTGACATTAAATTGCTAATTCATAAATACTTGCATATGAAACAAAAGACTAATTACAGGTGACACCAGAAATAGGGGCGATGTAAAGTTGTCTGATGCAGTCTGGTTGCTCTGTCCGCCAAGGTACCAAGGTAGATTTAACTGAAGAATGTGATCAAGTTATCTCAACTCCCCACAGAGTAGGACAAGATATCAACATTCCCCAGTGGAATATAGGCATTCACTAGCAAGCATCCCCGGCAGGTCTTAAAGCTTATCCCCAGTAGGTTCTGGAAGCTTGTTCCCTGCAGATACGGACGTCTCTCCCGAGCTTTATTCAAAGTTATTCCTCACAAGGGCTTATAACTGGGTTATCCTCAGCTAATTGCCACGGAAGATCGCCCTCGGAAAAGTTCTTTCAATCCCCAGCGGAGTTTATCTTTGGTATCCCCAGCGGAGGTTTTATCATTATCCCCAGCGGAATCCATCATTGAAGTCCTCAGCAGGCCTCTCATCGAACTTCAACAAAGTATATCTTCCACAGAGCAGCTCCCCGTCGATCGTCAAGGATTTATTTTCCTAAAGACGAAATTACATTCATAAACATTCACATTTTCATACATCTTGCTTACATACATGATAAAGTGCATACAACACTATCTCATGTTGAACATCATGACATCATGCATATCATACATCATGACATTGCATACAACTTATGTTTTTGCCTTTTCAGGGAAAAAGACAATCCCAAAGACAACTACCTTCAACTGTCACAATTCCAGATTCGATTCCTGTATCCAGCCAGGGCACATCTATCAACTACAACATTTCCAGATTCGATTCCTGTATCCAGCCAGGGCATATCTGTTGACCACATTTCCAGACTCGATTCCTGTATCTAGCCAGGGCATGTCTGAAGAGTTCGAAGATCCGATTCCTGTATCCAGCCAGGGCATATCTATCAACTACAACATTTCCAGATTCGATTCCTATATCCAGCCAGGGCATATCTGTTGACCACATTTCCAGACTCGATTCCTGTATCTAGCCAGGGCACGTCTGAAGAGTTCGAAGATTCGATTCCTGTATCCAGCCAGGGCATATCTATTGACGGACTATTTCCGGATTCGACTCCTGTATCCAGCCAGGGCACATCTAGTGAGCAACCGATTGTAGATTCGATACCTGTATCTAGCCAGGGCATATCTGCATAAGGAGATTGAAGATCAAACACCTGTAACAAGCCAGGAAAACATTTGTCTTTCTCAAATACACAAGTTCTCGCTAGGAATCTCTTATGCGATCAACACTTCCAAATGGCATCTATAAGCCCATCCCGACAAGGTTCTGTCACATTTCCAAATGGCATCTATAAGCCCATTCCCGACATCACATTGATGATACTTCAACATGCGAGTGCAAATTTCCGGGCACTCTAGTGTCCAATCTCCTTTTACCCTCGAGTCACGAAAGGCAAACTTGCCAATCTAACTCTTCAGGTTCAAGAAGATTGAACAGGGGAAACTGTTGTACCCCAAAATTTGCCCTCCCATTTCCTCAACATTTTCTCATCACAAGACCCTTGAAAATCAAGATCAAGTTAGGGTTTCCTCTGCTCAAGACTTCTCCTTGCACTGTTGACCCAAATTAGGGTTTGTGTTTGCACAAAGATATTTTGACCTAAAATGCCTAAGATGACTTTCATGCTTCATGTTGGACCCCCAAGGTTATCCATACCAAGTTTCAAGTCTTGATTCCAAATTTTGCCCAGTCAATTGGACAGTTGAGCTAGAAATCAACTGTATTGGGGGAAAAGTCAACTGTGGCCAATTGACAGTCAAATCTCATGAAAATTGACCCACATCAACATTATGAACTCACATGGACCATTTGGTCAAGTTTGGATCACAATTCCACAAGAAATTTGATCAGATCACCAAAAGGGCAAAATGGTCATTTTTAGGGTTTTGACTGCACAAAGGCAATTTTTGACTGTTTGACCTAACCAATGGCAAACCAAGCTCACATATGGACTCAAGGACCCCATGGAATGTCTTGACATGCTCAACAAGTTCAAAAGATCCCAAATGCACAAGATTGACAGTTGAATTGCCCAGTCAATTGATCAATTTTGACTGTATACTAAAAAGTCAAACTTTGACTTTTTGGTCAAAATCAAGGGTCAAGGTTCATTTTTCATCAAAACATGCCAAATCATGAAACTTGTTCACCAAGAAATCAAAAATGCAAATTAGGGTTAGAAATGAGAATTTTTCTAAGTTATGAAAAACCCTAATTTTTTCCCAACTTTGCCCACTTTCTCACCAAGATTCATTTGGATTCAAACAAAAGTCAAAACATGAAAGTTGTAGCTTGTTGCATAATCTACAACTTTTATTCACAAAGTTTTCCCAAATGAGGCTTGTATCTCAAGTTACAATTTTTGGAATAAGGGTACTAAACCATTCATAACTTAGTGAAAATTTGACCTATTTTGGCAAGGTTTTCTACCTAACTTCAAGACCATTTTTCATACACTTCCACTTGGAATTTTCAATTTGCATTTCAAAGATGGATTGTAGTACACATTCCAAGATTTCCAAAATGTCCAAGAACTCATCAAACAACCTCATAACTTGAGAGAATCGAATTTCACAATATGGAAAAAACTCACTTTTGAATTGGTCATGTACATGTTCATAACTTATGCCATTTTCAAGTCAGCTTAGTTTGTGCTACATTACAGGTCCTTAAACCATCCAACATTCAATAATTTAATGCATGTTCATTGTGTTAAATTGTTGTTCTATGAGTTCAAGCATTACATACAAGTTTAATCCATTTATGGAAAAAGTAAAATGGCCATTTTTGCAAAAGCAAGCTTTATGTCCAATTGAAAATCCAACAAGTACATATGAAATCTAATTGGCACAAGATTATGAGCATAACACACTGATCAAGGAGGAGCTTTGCAGCATGTTATGAGGGCCTCTACCTGCCTAAACCTCAACTTAACATTTTTCTTGCTTAAGTGTTAAAAAACATCTCATAACATACAACAACTTTCATCTCAGCATTAGAACACTTAAGCAATTGTTTTGTACACTTCCTAATCATCAAGCACAAGCTAGAACACGACTCCAATACCTCCAATACCTCCACAAACTCAGAACCACCATCAAACTGCTCAAACAGAGCAACCTCTGCAGATTAAGTTCCAACTCTCAATCCTTTCAAGCATTCTTGCCCAAACCACTTCAGACACCTTCCCTACCATCAATCCAAACTATCCAAAGCATTAGAAGCAACCTGTAACACCTCTAACCCTTTTGGCCATTTTCACTTTTCTGATTTGCAGGTGAAGAGCTCTAGCACGATTCAAAAAGGTTTCAAGATAAAGTAAAGCTTAGAATAGCATCCCTGGACATCAAGGAAGCTATACCAATCATCACTTTGCACTGAAAGTTTCTCCATTGCCAGATAGAACCTCAACTGAACAGGTAAGTTCATGAACTCGTATCTCTCTTATTAGGCATTGTTAGCTTTAGGTTTGTGAAGATAATATGTCACATTCATAGCCCTGAACATGCCCATGTAATTAGATTTCATTTATGTTATGTGTGCTGCAAGAATTTTGAGTCTGAACATGGCAGAAAACTTAGGTCAGAATTTGGGAATGTCAAAATTCTCTCTCATTTCTGAGAGTTAGGATGAGTTTTTTATATATTTGGAATCGTGATTCAATGCTTAACATTTCTTATGTTGGAAGTTTATGCAAAAGATCAAAGAATCCAGGTGTTTGAATTGGAAGAACAGGCGCGCGTTTTTGTTCAGAGGTTGAAGAAGAAGTTTCATGGGTTGGGCCAGTTTTGTTTTTCCTTTTCACACCACATTTCTGATTTCACACCCCCTGAGCCCATTTTGTGTATTTGCATGATTTTTTTATTTTTCTTTTTTTATTTGACTTATTTATTTTTGCTTATAATATAAAAAATATAAAAAATATTTTTCTCACCATTTTGAATTTATAGGCATTTATTTGTTTAGTTTAGTTATTTGTACATAAATAAATAAATAGATACATTTTTACTTTGAAATTAGAAAAATAATGTAAATATATTCATCTCTGATTTTTATTTTCATTTTTCTTTTGAAAATATTTTATGCAAAATATACTTTTTTATATATTATTATTTTTATATATATAATACATATTTAGAAATTAATACATATATATATATATATATATATATATATATATATATATATATATATATATATATATATATATATATTATATATATATATATAATATATATATATATATATATATATATATATATATATATATATATATATATATATATATAGGTTAAAATATATATATATATTTATTAGTATATTTAGGTTAAAAATATAAAAATACCTACATTTTTTTATTATTAATATTTGACATGAAAAACACTTTTTAGAAATATATTTCATTTTATTTTATTTTTTGTACATAATAAATAAATATTTGTGTAAATTTAATATATATATATATATATATATATATATATATATATATATATATATATATATATATATATATATATATAATATATATATATATATATAATATATATATATATATATATATATATATATATATATATATATATATATATATATATATATATATATATATATATATATATATATATATATATATTACTTAATAAAAATTAGGGTTTCACCCTTAAAATACAAAAAAAAACCCAAAAATAATACTTTTTTTTATTTTATTTATTAACATAAATAATACCTTTTTTCATACATATAAAAACCCTCTTTGCATTTTGCATCTTTATTTTATTTTCCATTTTATTTATGCAATTAATTATTTGTAAATATGCCAAAAATGATGTAATAGCTAGGTTTAATTTCTTTGTCTAAATATCCCCCCATTTGAACATTTGTACCCCCTTTCCCATATTGTGTTGTAATAGTGTAGGAATTTTACTTTTCGCACTTTAAACGCTTTCTAAATATACCATGCTAGAGTTAGGGTTTGTATGCAAATAAAAAGAACAAAATAGCTTGACCTAATTTCAAGATAAATAAGCATGAAATATGGACAACACATATCACACTTGCACCCCTAGGGTATTCCACTTTGTTGCCTTCAAATAATTGGGCCATATTGCATGTTAGGTTTCTTTGGGTAAAAACAAACAATCAAATGATCATAAGTCCCTCGATGACGCTTTCGAAAAGTTGCCTAAAAATGATCAAGTCCCTTTCAAAGAGAAATTGCCCAAAGACACTTAGCACTATTGCGATTATGGTCTAAAACGATGACCCGCGCCCGTCCCTTTCACATCCTAACATGAGATTATCCACCAAATACAATGGTGAAACAAACTTGTTAAAAGGGTTAAAACATAGCAATAAACTTTGAGAAATTTAGGAGTAGATAACCTCTTAGTTACTTGAATCAAACTTGCAAAAACAAAACACTTGCCTATTTTCTAAAAAAAACACACCTCACAACACTTTCAAAACAACTTTCAAAAACCAATGAAAACCTTTTCAAAAGACATACATCTTTGTATACATCCCCACATGGATCATTACAAGGTTGCCACCCCATTGGCTTCTTTTCAAAACATTTTCAAACCACACACACACGAGCACCATTTCAAACAATTGAAAACAAAAGGCAAGTGATCTAAGCAAGTAACTAAGAGACCATGTATAACCATGGATAGAAAGGGTGCTAATACCTTCCCTTTCTATAATCTACTCCCCGAACCCAAGAAAACATCTCAAAAGGTTTTTGCTGTGCTTTTTAACCTTTCCTTAGGATAAAATAAAAAGTCTGGTGGCGACTCTTGCTCAACCGAAACATTTGCGAAAACAAACGCAAAACCATAGTCAGTTCTCCCACCATATCACACCAGCCGTGAGATATGAAAACGTAGATAATGTCAAGACATAATTTTGGCCACCGGAACGGGTTCAAACGAGCCACGATCTTCAAGTTATGAATTTTTTAGCGCGTAAAAACTGCACTTTCAGCATACTTTTTCACCATATTTCTTCGAGAAAACTCACACATTCGGATACCTTCTTTAAAGAATTGACTCTTGAGCCGAACCTGAATTTGAGAATACGTTATCAGAGATATCTTGGCGAAAGAACACCTGAATATGATGCGCCGGGTTGGACTTGTGAATTTTTCTTGAAATGTTTTGAGAAATATGGGAGGGCAAATTTTGGGGTGCAACAGCATAAGTCTGCACTGATCAAATTCCTCCCATAGGATTCTCAATTCAGTAAAGTAATCTGAAACTCTGTTGACACCTTACTTCAAAATTGGAAATCTCTTGATACAACTGTGCCACTCGTATCCTATCACCTCTCATAAATCTATCTTTAAGATCGTTCCACATATCAATTGCATTATCAATGAAAACAATACTTTTGTGTAATTGGTTGATTAATGGAATTAATGATCCAAGTGTACTAGATTATTGCATCTTTGCCATGCTATGTAATTGGGATCATCAGCATCTGGCACTTTTATGGATCCATCAACAAATTGATACTTGTTCTTCATAGCTAATGCACGTTTCATCTTCATTGACCAAGCATGATAGTTTTCCTTGATAACACCGGAATTACACATACAGTTGATGAGTTTTCCGATGGATGAATGAAATATGGATCAAGCGTGTCAACAACTTGATTGTTATTGTTCCTCGTCATGATGATGAAAATCAATCAATCGAAAGTGAATCAAGTTAAAGAATCAAACGCAAAAAGATTATAACAAAAAACAGATTCAAGAAGAATCGAAAGAGAAAGAAAAAAAAGAATAATAAAATCAAGAAAGAAGATTATGAAGAAACTGCTATTGTCATGAAATAGCCAGTAGAACTCCTAACAAACAGCGGAAACAGAGCAGGTCGAACCTGCTCTGATACCATCTAAGGAAATGAAGACTCCATTGATGAAGAGCTTGAGCTGCCAAAGGAAAGAAGAAGAATGGAGATGAAGATAACAAACTTATTCATTGTGTATTAAAATTAATTGCAAATCAGTTGGAAGTACGAAGTGCGCCTAAGAGGGGGGAGGGTGAATTAGGTACTTTAAAAAATTCTGGTTTTAGTGATGATGGATATTATTTTTCTGGATTATGGTGAGTTCATGAAAGGGTAAAGTGCAGAAAAATAAAGAGACACAAGCGATATATCCTGGTTTCCCTAACAGTCCGAGAGTACTCCAGTCCCCTTTCAACATGAAAGAGATTTCCTTATTATGGCAAACTTAAACAAGAACTACCAAAAATCCAAGAATAAACCTCTTGGACCAAGAATAATCCTCTTGGATTTTCACTATGTCAACAATGAGAACAATCCTCTCATCCAACAATCCTGGAAAGACAAGATTTAAAAACCACTTAAACTTATTTCCAACAATCCTGGAAAAATAAGTAAGTAACTATCAATATTTGATTTTGAGTGAGTTGAGCAGTATTGATCACTTAGAGTGATTTAACAATGAATGATCTTCTATTCCAATGATAATATTGTACAATGACTCAAGATATAATTGCTCAAATTTTTCTGTTTAACAATGTATGAAAGTGTGTAGAAAACTTATGTATGAAAGTGAAGAAATGCTTGAGTTTGTATTTTGAAAATTCATAAAATATATTTGGAAGAGGTGTTGAAAATGATTTTGAAAATGAGTATTTATATGTTCATAGCACCTTTTTGAAACAACATAAAGTTCTGAAAATGAATCATGAACAAATGCCAAGATTGAGTGAAAGGTTTCAATGAAAAGGTATTATGAACAGGCATGTGAAAAACTGTTGTTTTTTCAAAATCGTGCAGCATGCAATCGATTTCACCCTTTGTGTAAATCGATTGCACGGGGTTTCAACAGCTATATTTTCAAAAGTTTTAAGTGTGCAATCTATTGCACAAGCAATGTAAATCGATTGCATGTGAAGTCAGTAGCAAAAAATAAGTGAGTGCAATCGATTGCACAAACAATGTAAATCGACTGCACTTAGAAACAAAAGCAAACGTTTTGAAAATTTTAAGTATGCAATCTATTGCACGGGTAATGTAAATCGATTGCACTGAGAAACAGAAGCAAAAGATCTGAAAAATTGAAGCATGCAATCGATTGCACTAATATGAAAATCGATTGCACTCAAGTGAAAAATGAATTTTACCTTTGAAAAACTTGAGTAATGATTTATAAAATATTTCTTATTCACCATTGAGCATCTATATCTTACGATCAAAGTAAGTAATATCATTATACCTTGAAAGTTGTTAAGAGCTTTGAACTGAAGACTTTGTCCTTAGATGCTTTGAGCTTGATCATAAATATTTGCCTTCTTTGTCAATCATGGTTTGTCTTCATCAAAATAAAAGTTCATTTGAGAAGTTTGATTTCACATTCTCCCCCTTTTTGATGATGACAAACAATCTTGCTTTATGCGTTGTACTTTCCGGAAAGAGCTTTTCTCCCCCTAAGATGCAAAACTCCCCCTATGTATGAGAAGGTTGGAATCCTTTGTATTTGTTCATCTTGGTTGGAGAGTACCTTTAAAAAATTAAGACAAGGAAAAATACAAGCATAAAGTACCACATCTTTCTCCCCCTTTGACATTATCAAAAAGAAGGGAAAGATGCAAAAAACAAACAGTAATAAAGCAATATATCGAGAAAACTTGAATTAAACAAGCAACCCAAATTGTTTAACGATTACACAGAAATTTAACAAACAAAACATAGAATAACAAGACAAGGACATAATAGAAAATAGAGTTGGCCAAAACTTCAAGGATGATGCATGTCCTGGTGGTTATAGGACCAAGAGCCTTGATTCGGAAATTGTTGTTGAAGAGGGGGTTCTATGTAGTGTTGAGGAGGTGCAGCTGGATTATTTGGATCATATGGTGGAATGTGAAGATGAGAGTAAAGGTAAGAAAATTGTTGATTCACATCTGTGCGGAAGTTATTAATCCGGGTTAAAGTAGAATCATTGATCGCATTCCATTGGTTGTTGATGTTGGTGTTCATGGAAGCAAATTGTTGAGACATGTAATCCATAAGCTCTTGATTGCTTGGACCAGAGGGAGCAGTAGGTGGAGGAGGTACAACTTTACCGCCTTCGACTTCTTGATCATTCCCTTCACCATCAACAACATCTTCACTAATGTAAGTGATAGTTTTTGTTTTTGGATTGTAATGCACGCCCATTCTGGAGTCAACGTTCTTAATGGAAATCTTATTCAGATTCGGATCCATATTCACTTTTTCAAACCCAGCAAAATCCACTCCAAATTCCTCCATAATTAAAGTAACAAAATAAGCATATGGAAGAAATTTCGATTTTGCATCGACTCTCATCATATGCACCATTATAAGTCTTGCCCAGTTAACACTTATCCCTTTCTTTCTTGCATAAATCAGCTGCATTTCCAGGTTGGCCACAGTGCAGTGGTTTCCAGCTCTTGGAAACATGATATAGACCATAAAGTAATGAAATAGGCGATCGTCTATATAGAAGTTACCTGCACTCTAGGAGTCTCTGGATGGAATTACTCCGCCTAGACCACGAATCTGTTTGGCACGGAATTCAGCTTCACTTAACCTCCCAATGCTGTAATAGAAATCCTTTTTCTGGTAGTTATCCCATGCCTCGTTTTCAGGGTCATATAGGGAACTTCCAGTGTAGGGAATATGAAGAATCTCACCAACAACCTCAGGAGTTAGAGAGATACGAGTACCCAGCACAGATGTCACCATTTTGCCTTTTTGGAGAGTTAGATTGCTGAAAAACACTCTTACCAAATCCGGATAATATGGACCGAATGATGAAATTAATGGTTCTAGACTATAAGCAGCTAAATCATTTTGAAAAGAGAAACATTCTTGGGGAAAGGATGATAGCATACCATATTTAGGATTGGACACTATTTTCCTTTGAAAGTACTTTGTGAATCTGGCTTCTTGTTCTTCTGAGAGAGATGAAAGTAATGGATTAGAGGGTGAATCAACCTTTTTCTTCCCTTTTTCTGAAGCTGACACCTTTCTTTTTTGTCTTGAAGCCATGTGTAAGGTTTTTTAGGGTTTTGAGGATTTTAGGTTTTTTGATAGAGAAAGGTGTTTGAGAGCTGAAATTTGGATATGATTTGTGTAGATAGGAATGAGTGGGTTGTTTTAAAGTTTATTTGGCTTGGGAATATGAGAGAGAAGAATTCTGACCAACAAAAATTTCTGTCATAAAAGCAAGTTACAGTAGGTGCAATCGATTTGCATACAGGTGCAATTGATTTGCACATAAAACAGAATCAAAATAAAACTGAAACGCAGAGTGCAATCGATTTTCATTTATGGTGCAGTCGATTTGCACTTGAAACAGAAGGGTCAGAATTAAAAATACTCAGTGAGCAATCGATTTACACTTTTTGTGCAATCGATTTGCATCAACCAAAAATGACCAAAACCAAATTTTTCTTAAAAATTAAATACCACTTAACATATATTCACATATAGCATGTTTAAAACATATATACAAAATCATAACAAGGATAGAAGGAACCTTATATGTCGTGTTCGTCAAGTATGCCAAGCTCTCGTCGAATCTTATAGAACGGTTCTCTTGCCAAAGGTTTAGTGAAGATATAGGCCAGCTGATTATGAGTATCTACAAAGGTTACCTCGACATCTCCTTGAAGTGCATGATCACGGAGGAAATGATGTCGTATGTCTATGTGTTTAGTTCTTGAATGCATGATGGGATTCTTCGTAATGTTTATTGCACTTGTATTGTCGCACCGTAGAGGAATGCATCATAGATCGAGTCCGTAGTCACGAAGTTGTTGTTTGAGCCACAAAATTTGAGCGCAACTACTACCCGCTGCAATATATTCAGCTTCGGTCGTGCTAAGAGCAACACATGCTTGTTTCTTGCAGGCCCAAGATACTAATGCATTACCAAGAATGTGACAAGTACCACTTGTGCTTTTTCTATCATTTTTATAACCTGTATAATTCGCGTCAGAATAACCAACTAAGTTGCAAACACTACCTTTAGGATACTATAGTCCGACATTTGTTGTTCCTTTGAGATACTTCATGATCCTCTTTACTGCCGTGAGATGAGATTCCTTTGGATTTGCTTGAAAGCAGGCACAAATACAAACACTAAACATTATGTCAGGACGACTTGTCGTCAAATACAATAAGGAGCCAATCATACCTCGATACTTTGTAATGTCGATGGAAACACCTAATTCATCTTGATCAACATATGAACCAGAACCCATTGGTGTAGAAATTGCCTTACAGTTATCCATGTCAAATATTTTCAATAGTTCCTTGCAATATTTGGATTGGTTGATGAAGATGCCATCTTTTAATTGTTTGATTTGAAGTCCAAGAAAATAGTTCATTTTACCCATCATGGACATTTCAAATTCTCCTTGCATCATTGCTGAAAATTCTTCACACATTTCTTGATTTGAAGAACCGAAAATGATATCGTCAACATAGACTTGTGCTAGCAAAGTGTCATCTTTGATTTTCTTGATAAACAGAGTCTTGTCAACTTTGCCCTTTTCAAAAACTTTTTCGCATAAGAAGTTGCTTAAACGATCATACCATGCCCTTGGTGCTTGTTTCAATCCATAGAGAGCTTTTCTTAATTTAAATACATGAGATGGATTCTTGAAATCTTCGAACCTCGAGGGTTGCTTAACATAGACTTCTTCAGTGATATATCCATTCAAGAATGCGCTTTTGACATCCATTTGGAAAAGCTGAAAATTTAATGAACAAGCATAGGCAAGTAAGAGACGAATAGCTTATAACCTTGCAACCGGAGCGAAAGTTTCTTCAAAATCTATTCCTTCTTCTTGATTGTAGCCTTGTGCTACCAACCTTGCTTTGTTACGAACAATTATTCCATTCTCGTCAAGTTTGTTTTTAAACACCCATCTTGTTCCAATAATGTGTTTGTTGCTTGGCCTAGGGACAAGTTCCCAAACTTGATTCCTTTCAAATTGATTCAATTCTTCTTGCATAGCGATAATCCATTGGTCATCGCCTAAGGCTTCATCAACTTTGGAAGGTTCAATTTGAGAGACAAACACCATGTTTAGGCAAGCATCTTTGAGATTTAATCTTGTTGTCACACCTTGACTTATATCACCAATTACTTTATCGATAGGATGATCTCTATGAGTTCTCCATTCTTTTGGTAGGTCATTGAGATTTGATTCTTGTTGGGGTGATTCTTCGTGTTGAATTAGTTGATCTTTGGAAGAATTTTCTTGAGGACCTTCTAGTATTTCATCATCATCATTATCACAAACAATATTATCCTCCTTGGAGGGGTTAGTTTCATCAAAAGATACATGCATTGATTCTTCAATTGTCAAAGTTCTTTTGTTGTAGATTCTACATGTCTTACTATAAATAGAGTAGCCAAGAAAAATACCTTCATCGAATTTTTCATCAAACTTACCAAGGTTATCTCTGTCGTTGTTTAAGACAAATCATTTGCATCTGAAGATGTGAAAGAAAGCAATGTTTGGTTTCCTTCCTTTGAAGAGTTCATATGGAGTTTTCTTCAAGATAGGTCTTATGTTAACTCTATTGCTAACAAAACATGTCGTGCTTGTCACATCCGCCCAAAAGTATTTTGGAAGATTTGAATCGCTAAGCATTATTCTAGCAAGTTTCACAAGAAACCTATTCTTTCTTTCTACCACTCCATTTTTTTTAGGAGTCCTCGGTGCCGAGAAGTTGTGAGATATTCCATGTTCTCCACAAAATTCTTCAAATAGAGCATTTTGAAATTCTCCTCCATGATCACTTCTTATGGAGGCAATTGTTAGAGACTTCTCATTTTGAATTTGTTTAGCATACTTCTTGAACGCCTTGAATGCATCACTTTTCTGCACTAAAAAGAATGTCCAAGTATGTCTAGAGAAATTGTCAACAATAACCAAAGCATATACATTACCTCCGAAACTCCTTGTTCTTAATGGACCAAATAAGTTCATATGTAACAATTGTAGTGGCCTTGTAGTGGACACCACATTCTTAGATTTAAAAGTTGATTTTGTTTGTTTCCCCTTTTGACAAGAATCGCAAAGTCTATCTGTGATACGGTGGGAGAACTGACTTGAGGTTTTACGTTTATTTTCGCAAATGTTTCGGTTGAGCAATAGTCGCCACCGACTTTTTATTTTATCCTAAGGAAAGGTTAAAAAGCACAGCAAAAACCTTTGAGATGTTTTCTTGGGTTCGGGGAGTAGATTATAGAAAGGGAAGGTATTAGCACCCTTTCTATCCATGGTTATCCATGGGCTCTTAGTTACTTGCTTAGATCAACTTGCCTTGATTTTTCAATTGTTTGAAATGGTGCTTTCAATTGTTTGAAAAGGTGCTTTGTGTGTGGGTTTGAAAATGTTTTGAAAAGAGGCCAATGTGGTGGAAACCTTTGTAATGATCCATGTTGGGATGTATACAAAGGTGTATGTCTTTTGAAAAGTTTTCAATGTTTTTGAGAGTTGTTTTGAAAGTGTGTTGTGATGTATGGTTTTGAAAAATAGGTAAGTGTTTTTGTTTTGCAAGTTGGCAAGTAACCAAGAGTTGTCTACTCCTAAATTTACTCAAAGATTTTTCCTATGTTTTTAACCCTTTTAACAATTTTGTTCCACCATTGTATTTGGTGGACAATCTTGTGTTAGGATGTGAACGGGACAGGCGCGGGTCATCGTTTAGACCATGATTGCAATGGTGCCAAGTGTCTTTGGGCAATCTTTCCTTTAAGGGACTTGATCATTTGTTTAGGCAACTTTTGGAAGCGTCATCGGGGGACTATGATCATTTGAATTGTTTTGTTTTGCCAAAGACACCTAACATGCAATATGGCCCATTATTGAAGGCAACAAGTGGAGTAACCCTAGGGGTGCAAGTGTGATTGGTGTTGTCCATTTTCATGCTTTGTTATCTTTGAATTAGGTCAAGCTATTTTTGGTTGATTTTTGCATACAAACCCTAAGTCTATCATGGCATATTTAGAAAGCTTTTAAATGCGAAATTTAAAGTCCTAAGCTATTACAACATAATTATGGGATGGGGGGTACAAATATTCAAATGAGAATATTTAGCAAGAAATTTAAATCTAACTATTACATCCAAATTGAAATTTACAAGGTATTTAATTGCACAATAATTAAATAAAATAAAATAAATATGCAAGATGCAAAAAATGATTTTCATATGTATATAAAAAGGTATTTTTCATGTGACAAATAAACAAAAATAAAAATGAATAATTTTTGGGTATTTTTCATGTTTAGGGCAAAACCCTAATTTTCTAAATAAGAAGTATTTATTATTTATTATATGCAATATTTATCAATTATGTACAAAAAATAAATAAAAGGAAGTATATTGTAAAAAAAGTGATTTTTTAAGTTAAATATTAATAAAAATAAAAATGTATTATTTTTATGTTTTTTATCCTAAAATTCTAATAAATATATAAGTATTTATATTATTTTCTAAATATATTAAATATATACAAAAATAAAATATTTATTATTTACAAAAAAAAGGTATATTTTTAGAAAATGTTTCCAAAATATAAAATAAAATAAAATTAGAAAAAAACAAAATGTATTTGTATTATTTATAGTATTTTAAATAAAAGTATTTATATATTTATCTACATATACAAATGTAAACAAAAGCAAATAAATTCAAAATAAATGCAAAAATGTATGGAAAAATATATTTTTATATTTTTTATGTTTTGTCAAAAAATAACAAGTCAGAATAAAAAAGAAAAAGTTAAAAAATGATAAAAATAAACACAATGGGCCAAGGGGGTGTGTGTGTGTGAAATAGTGGTGCAAAAAGGAAAATGAATCAGGCCCAGCCCAAAGGACAAGCTTCTTCAACCTCCAGCCAGTTTCGGTCAAAAAACGCGCGTTTCTTTGCCTTGTTCAAACATCCTGATTCTTGGACTTTCAAGCAAAACTCATAACACCAAAAATGTAGAGCAGCAAGTGACGAATCCAGACATATAAAGAACTTAACTTAACTCTAAGAAACGAAAGAGAATTTCTTCATCCCTAATTCCTGACCTAAGTTTTTTCTAATATTCAGGTTCCAAATTCTCTCAGCACACACAACATAAATGCAAAGTGATTATATGTGTAGCTTCAGGGCCATGAGTAGAGCATTTTTCATTCATAAACCTAAACCTAAATCTTCCTATATTGAGAGATAGAAGTCCATGAACTTACCTGTTCAGCTTGGATCGTGTATGACAATGGAGGTACTTTCAAGGCAATGTGAGGACTTGTACAGCTTGCTTGAAGTTCAGGGATGCTTCTCCAATGCTTGGTGTGCTTTGAATCTTGCTGAATCACTCCATGGAAGTCAACCTGCAAGAGAGAAAAATGAAAATGGCAAACTATGCTATGGCTGTTACAGTCTGTATCTAAGGTTGGGGATAGCTTGTATGGATGTTATTGAATGTGTTTGAGGTGGTTTGGATGAAAACGCGCGAGGGAAATGAACTGTGGAAGTCACTATGCAGAAGATACCCTGTTTTGCCACAAAACTGTGTTTTGATGGATGAGGGAGTTTTAGGGATGGCTTGGTCGTGTTTCAGGTCTGTTAGGGAGTATGGAATGTGTGGAGAAAGTTTGCTTAAGCTTGTTCTTGCAGCAATGTGAGATGTGATCAGTTATGCAATGTTTCTTCTATCTTAAGCAAAGTTTGTCAACTTGGTTTCTAGGCTAACACAGGCCCCTCAAGTATGCTGCACAAATCACTCTTGATCAGTGGAATTGGTTCCTGACTTTGTGCCTAGAAGATATGCTTTGGTACTTCTTAGATTTGTGTTTGACATAAAGTTCACCTTTTCAAAAATGGCTAAGTTACTTTTTCTAATTATGGATTAAATTGGCATGTAATGGTTAAACACACAAGATAAGGCTTGAACACAAAGGATTTGCATTAAATTATTGAGTGTAAATGAGATTAGAGGCCTGTAATGTAGCTTGCACATGCTGAGTTTGAAAATGCACAAGTTATGAACATGCATTTGGCCAAGAATCAAAGTGACTTTTGCCCATATTGACAAATTCGATTCTCCCTAACCACAAGGGTGTTTGAGAAGTTCTTGGACATTTTGGAAAGCTTGGAATGTGTACTACAATCCATCTTTGTAATGCAAATTGAAATTCCAAGTGGAAGCATGTGAAAAGTAGCCATGAAGTTAGGCAAAAATCCTGCCTAGAATAGGTCAAAAATTTTCTAAGTTAAAAATGTTTTGCACCCTTGTTCCAAAAATCATAACTTGAGCTACAAGCTTCTTTTGAGGAAACTTTGTGAATAAAAGTTATAGACTTTGCAATGGACTACAACTTTCATGTTTTGAGTTTTCCTTTAATCCAAATGTATCTTGATGAAAGAATGGGACAAAGTTAGGAAAAAATTAGGGATTTTCATAACTTAGAAAATTTCTAAGTTATGAAAATTCTTCATTTTAAACCCTAATTTGCAATTTTTGATTTCTTGATGAACAAGTTTCATAATTTGACATGTCTTGATGAAAAATGAATCTTGGCACTTGATTTTGACCAAAAAGTCAAAGTTTGACTTTTCAGTATACAGTCAAATTTGGCTCAGTTGACTAGAAAATTCATCTGTCAATCTTGTGCATTTGGGATCTTTTGAACTTGTTGAACATGTAAAGACAATTCCATTGGGTCCTTGAGTCCATATGTGAGCTTGGTTTGCCATTGGCTAGGTCAAACAGTCAAAAATTGCCTTTGTGCAGTCAAAACCCTAAAAATGACCATTTTACCCTTTTGGTGATCTGATCAATTTTCTTGTGGAATTGTGAGACAAACTTGACCAAATGGTCCATATGAGTTCATAATGTTGATGAGGGTCAAAAATCATGAGGTTTGACTGTCAATTGACCACAGTTGACTTTTTCCCCAATATAGCTGATTTCTAGGTCAACTGTCCAATTGACTGGGCAAAGATTGGAATCAAGGCTTGAAACTTGGTATGGATAAACTTGTGAGTCCAACATGAAGCATGAAAGTCACTTTGGGCCTTTTAGGTCAAAACATCTCTGTGCAAACTCAAACCCTAATTTGGGTCAACAGTGCAAAGAGGAATCTTGAGCAGAGCAAACCCTAACTTTATCTTGAGCTCCAAGGGTCTTGTGGTGAGAAAATGTTGGGGAAATGGGAGGGAAAATTTTGGGGTACAACAGTTGCCCCTGTTCAATCTTCTTGAACCTGAAGAGTTAGATTGGCAAGTTTGCCTTTCGCGACTCGAGGGTAAAAGGAGATTGGACACTAGAGTGCCCTGAAATTTGCACTCGCATGCTGGAGTATCAGCAATGTGATGGCGGGAATGGGCTTATAGATTCCATTTGGAGATAGGATGGATAGGAGGATGGGCTTATAGATGCCATCTGGAGGTGTGACAGAACTTTGTCGAGAATGGGCTTATAGATGCCATTTGGAAGTGTTGATCGCGTAAGAGATTCCTTAGTGAGAACTTGCGTACTTTGAGAAAGGAAGATGTTTCCTGGCTTGTTACAGGTGTTGATCTTCAAACTCTTCATGCAGATATGCCCTGGCTAGATACAGGAGTCGAATCCACTATTAGTTGCTCACAGATGTGCCCTGGCTAGATACAGGAATCGAATCTGGAACTTCAAAAGGTTGTTTACAGATGTGCCCTGGCTGGATACAGGTATCGAATCTCTAAACTGTTCATGTAGATGTGCCCTGGCTAGATACAGGTATCGAATCCACAATTAGTTGCTCACAGATATGCCCTGGCTAGGTACAGGAATCGAATCTGGAATTAGTCGTCTACAGATGTGCCCTGGCTAGATACAGGAATCGGATCTGGAATTTGCAAATGGTTGGTAGAGATAGCTTTCCTGGCTGGATACAGGTGTAAACCTCTGACTTGAGAATGAAAGATAATTTCCTGGCCTGTTACAGGGGTTGATCTTCAAACTCTTCATGCAGATATGCCCTGGCTGGATACAGGTATTGAATCTGAAAATTATTGTCTACAGATATGCCCTGGCTGGATACAGGAATCGAATCTGGAATTGCGATAGTTGATGGTAATCATCTTTGGAATGACTTTTTCCTGAAAAGGCAAAATATCAGTTGTATGATATGTCATGATGTATGAAATGTGTGATGTCATGATGCTCAAAATGAGATAGTGTTGTATGCACTTTATCATATATGTAAGCAAGATGTATGAAATGCGAAATGTTTATGAATGTATTTTCGTCTAGGAAAATAAATCCTTGACGAGTGTCGGGAACTTGTTGAATCCTGGGCTGATGTTGAAGAATAGAGTTCTTCGTTTCCGCTGGGGATGATGATTGCAGGAATAAACTGGTAGGAGAAGATGACTCCGTTGGGGAATAAACTTGTTGGAGAGATTACTCTGCGGGGAATCACTCTGTGGGAAGAGATACTTTGCTAAGGTTTTGATGAGAGCTTCGCTGGGGATCCCACTGATAAGTTATGTTGGGGAATTTGATGAACTCCGCTGGGGATATGAAGAACTTCGCCGAGGACAATCTTTCCATGGTAATTAGCTGAGGATAACCCAGTTATACCCTGGTGGGGAAATAACCTTTGAATGAAACCGGGAGATGCGTTCGTACTCTGCAGGTGATAAGCTTCCAGAATCTACTGGGGATAAGCTTCCAGAATCTACTAGGAAGGATGATTCGACTCTTCTGGGGAAAACTCTTGAACTGTACTGGGGAAATGACTCCACTGGGGTGTCTTGTACACCGTCGGGGAACAATCTTATATTAAGACTGTCGGGGATGCTTGCTGAGGAATGTCTATACTCCGCTGGGGAATGTTGAGATCTTTTGGGGATGCCCAACTTCCTTAAGGCTGACAGTAGACTAACTCTGCTTGAGGAGAGTATCGCTGACTTGCTAGGGGAACAATGTGCCTTTTCAGGGCTGCTGGGAGACCAACTCTTCTTGGAGAGAGTATTGCTGAATCTTGTCTTACTCTGTGGGGAGTTGAGGTAACTGGGTTACGTTCTTCAGCTGAACTTACCTTGGTACCTCGGTGGACAGAGCAACTAGATCGCTTAGACATTTCTAAATTGCCCCTGTTTTTGATGTCATCTGTAATTAGTCCTTTGTTTCGCATGCAAATATTTATGATTAGCAATTAGTGTCAAATGCATATATCAAAAATGAACATTGGACGTTCTTTGCAAAACAAAACAGAAAAAGAAAAACCGATGGGTAATTTGTCTGAAAAATTGGACTTGTATTGATTTTGAAATTTGCCTGTAAATAGGCGTTTTTTGTACAAGAGGCTGACGTCCTAGTAAGAGAATGCCGCCGAGTAAAATAGAGTTTATACAATTTTTGTGAAAAGGAAACAAAACAGCTATGTGAAAAAAAAAATCCCACTGGGTTCCAACTCTACTATCGCCTTTATGTCTTCAAGCGTCTCATCACTTTGCTGCTTAGTTGAGAATGAAGCTGATTGATCGATGCCGAAGTCTGACAGTTGATGCCGAATTCTGGATGCAAGGTAATCTAACGAGACATAGTATTACGCTTTATCCCTAACTTTTGCCTGGACCGCCCTTTCGGGTTTTCAGTCCACCGGGATACCCATTTTTGCCCAAGCCGCCTTTTCAGGTTTTCGACTTGCCGGGTGTACAGATTTTTTCATTTCATCCCTTATTTTTGCCCGAACCCTTTTGGTTCGCCGGGAAGCCCTTATTTTTGCCTAGGTGTGTCAACCTAGCGAGTCTTTAGTTCATGCGTAGTATCTTTTTACTATGTCTGCATTGGCGGGGTGAGGAAGGTCGTCACCATCCATGGTGGTTAGAATCATGGCTCCTCCTGAGAAGATATGTTTAACCACAAATGGCCCTTCATACGTAGGGGTCCATTTTCCCCGGGAATCACTTTGAGGAAGAATGATGCGCTTGATTACCAGGTCTCCGACTTGATACTCTTGTCGTCTGACCTTCTTGTTAAATGCTCTGATCATCCGTTTTTGGTACGTCTGACCATGACAAATAGCAGTGAGTCTCTTTTCGTCGATTAGGTTTAATTGATCAAGCCGAGTATGGATCCAGTCGTCTTCGCTCAAATCTGCATCTTTCATTATCCGGAGAGAGGGTATCTGGACTTCAATAGGCAAGACCGCCTCCATGCCATAGACCAAGGAAAAGGGAGTTGCCCCTGTTGACGTCTGTGCTGAGGTACGGTACCCATGAAGAGCAAACGGTAACATTTCGTGCCAATCTTTGTAGGTCACTGTCATCTTCTGCACAATTTTCTTGATATTCTTATTAGCCACTTCTACAGCCCCATTCATCTTCGGTCGATAGGGAGAAGAGTTGTGGTGCTGTATCATGAATTGCTCGCAGAGCTCAGTGATCATCTTGTTGTTAAGATTGGTACCATTGTCTGTAATGATCCTCTCAGGTACACCGTATCGACAGATCAAGTTGTGCCGAATGAACCGTGACACGACGCTCTTGGTTACGGTGGCGTAGGAAGCTGCTTCGACCCACTTTGTGAAGTAATCAATCGCTACCAAGATGAAGCGGTGCCCATTGGATGTCGTCGGTCTGATTTCGCCGATCATATCAATGCCCCACATTGCAAAGGGCCAAGGTGTTGTCAAGACGTTCAGAGGAACCGGAGGAATGTGCACCTTATCACCATAGATCTGGCATTTATGACAAGTCCGAGAATGCTGATAACAGTCGGCTTCCATTGTGGACCAGAAATATCCTGCCCGAAGGATTTTCTTTGCCATGGTGTGTCCACTGGAATGTGTTCCGAATGTACCTTCATGTAGCTCCGCCATGATCTTTTCTGCTTCAGTCTTATCCATACAACGCAGTAAGGTTGAATCATGGTTCCGCTTGTACAGAATGTCATTGCTGAGGAAGAACTTTGCCGCAAACCTTCTCAGGAACTTCTTGTCATTAACAGATGCGCCTTTGGGGTATTCTTGAGCTTCAAGGTACCTCTTCACTTCATGATACCAGGGTTTTTCAGTTACCTCTTCAGCCTCAAGATCGCAGCAATGTGCAGGTTCATCTAATTTCCAAATAATGATCCGGGGAGCCTCGTTATCCCATTTGACTTTGAACATAGAAGACATCGTAGCCAACGCGTCCGCTAACTGATTCTCCTCTCTTGGGAAGTGTTCAAAAGTTATCTCCTCGAAGTGGGGAAGCAATGTCAGCACATACTCCTTGTAAGGAATAAGATTTGGGTGTTTCGTATCCCACTCGCCTTTGACCTGATTGATCACGAGAGCGGAATCTCCGAAGACACTCAGAAACTTGATCCTTAAATCAATTGCAGCTTGAAGACCCATGATACATGCCTCATACTCCGCCATGTTGTTGGTGCAGTTGAAACATAGCCGGGCGGTGAGTGGAGTATGAGTGCCTTTAGGGGATATGATCACAGCGCCGATACCATTACCCAAAGCGTTTGAGGCTCCGTCAAAATGCATAGACCATCGGGATCCTTCCTCAGGTCCTTCATCCGGTCCAGGTACTTCACAATCAGTCACTACCATGATATCCTTGTCTGGAAATTCAAAGTTCATCGACTGGTAATCGTCCACTGCCTGGTGTGCTAAATGGTCTGCCAATACACTTCCCTTGATTGCTTTTTGAGTCGTGTACTGGATGTCATATTCCGTCAAGATCATTTTCCATCTTGCTATTCTTCCGGACAGAGCAGGCTTTTCAAATATGTACTTGATTGGATCCATTTTTGAAATCAACAGAGTAGTGTGAGTCAACATATACTGTCTCAGCCGGCGAGCAGCCCATACCAGAGCGCAGCAAGTTTTCTCGAGCAGTGAGTACCGGGTCTCACATTCGGTAAACTTTTTGCTAAGGTAATAAATAGCGTGCTCTTTTCGGCCAGACTCGTCATGCTGACCCAGCACACACCCCATTGAGTTGTCCAGTACTGTCAAGTATAGTATTAGAGGTCTCCCTTCAACCAGTGGCATAAGAATGGGTGGTTCTTGGAGATACTCTTTGATCTTTTCGAAAGCGGCTTGACATTCATCGTTCCAACGTACCACTTGATCTTTCTTCAGTAGCTTGAAGATTGGTTCACAGGTAGCAGTTAGATGTGAGATGAATCGGGCAATGTAGTTCAACCATCCTAGAAAGCCTCTGACTTCTTTCTCTGTCTTGGGAGTTGGCATCTCTTGTATGGCTTTCACTTTGGCAGGGTCGACTTGAATACCTTTGTCGCTTACGATGAAACCTAGCAATTTTCCAGATCTCACCCCAAAGGTGCACTTGTTTGGGTTCAACCTCAGCTTGTACAACTTTAGACGGTCAAACAGTTTCCGCAGATGGTCAAGGTGTTCCTCCTCAGTTTGGGACCTTGCAATCATATCATCGACGTATACTTCTATCTCGTGATGGATCATATCATGAAATAAAGCAACCATGGCACGTTGGTAGGTTGCCTCAGCATTTTTCAACCCAAAAGGCATGACCTTGTAGCAAAAGGTGCCCCACTGAGTAACAAAAGTGGTCTTCTCCATGTCTTCAGGAGCCATCTTGATTTGGTTATAACCGGAGAAGCCGTCCATGAAGGAGAATACCTTATGCTGAGCAGTGTTGTCAACCAGAACGTCGATATGAGGCAGAGGGAAATCATCCTTAGGGCTCGCCCTGTTCAAGTCCCTGTAATCAACACACATTCGGACCTTACCATCCTTCTTCGGCACTGGAACCACGTTGGCAATCCACTGAGGGTAAGAAGTCACTGCTAGAAACCCGGCATCAAATTGCTTCATAACCTCGGCTTTGATTTTCTCGTACATTTCTAGACGCATACGGCGGACCTTATGTTTAACCAGAGGGCAGTCTTCCTTAGTAGGCAGGTGATGAACCACAATGTCGGTATCCAACCCAGGCATGTCTTCGTAAGACCAGGCAAATATTTCCACATAGTCATGCAACATCTGAATCAACCGTTGCTTCACACTGAGCTCTAGATTGGCACCAATCTTGACTTCCTTCCTGTCTGTCTCAGTACCCAGATTTACCGTTTCCACTGGCTCTTCATGTGGCCGAATGGCCCTCTCTTCTTGGAGTAGCAGTCTTGCAAGTTCACCAGGCACTTTGCAATCATCTTCACCTTCGTCTTCGGCTAAGTTGATCGGATTTTTGAAGTCATAACTGGCAGTAGCAGAGTCGTTACCAGTGAGATCCAGAGTGGATTGGAACCTGTATAAGTGAGTGTGTGTAAATATAGTTGTTTTGCAATATATGATAAAGAAAGAAAAGGAGCACAAGATTTTGAAATGCAACAAACGTCCAATGTTTTTATTGATGATATATGAAAATGACACATAAAAGCCCTCACAAATGAAGCCACGGTGCCCCGGGTAGGACATCGAGCCATAAAAGTTTCAACATATTGTTTGTTACAAATTTAAAACAAAAGAGTTCATTACTGAGTGACAAAAGTAATAGGTGTGAAGTCTTTGGCAGTCCAGTTGCTTGGTCCATCGTCGGTTGTTGGGTAGATCCAGCTGTCGAATTCAGATTCCTCCATGTCGTCTTCAACAGCATTTATTCCCGGGTTGGTGATGAACACAGGAGATTTTCCAATCCTTGCTTTACGGACAGCCCTTTGAGCCTCTGTAGTGAAACCCAGACCAAACTTGTCAGTCTTTGGAGTGAATTCAGGAAGTCGGCCCCAGTTTGTGCACTCACCCTTCTCAATCACAGCCCGGGCATCCTTTAAGGAAGCCATCTTCAAAGGAGGGTCTTCAATCACAGTTTCAGCTGACGCCAGTGTCTGAGGCACCTCTTCAAAGTGTTGAAAGGGGGTCTCAATGAACTCCCCGTCCATTTCTATGTACCGGAACGAGTTGAGGTGGCTGACCATATACTCTTCCTCCCCCTAAATTGTAACAATCTTTCCTCTAACCGGGTACTTAAGCTTCTGATGTAGTGTGGAGGTCACAACTCCAGCCTTGTGGATCCATGGACGGCCCAGCAAACAAGAGTAGGAGGGTCGGATATCCATCACATAGAAAGTAGAATCAAAAACTTGAGAGCCAACCCTGATCGGAATGTCAACTTCACCATGTACCATCCTTTTCGAACCGTCAAAGGCTCGGACAACAATGTTACTGGGCTTGAGCTCCAGACCCTCACAATCCATCTTGTCTAGGGCCTTCTTGGGCAACACATTCAATGAAGAACCGGTGTCTACCAACACATGGGCAAGAGTAGTGCCCCTGCATTTAATGGAGACATGCAGGGCGTCATTATGGTTCTTTCCCTTGGCAGTCAGATCGGCGTCAGAGAAGCCCAAACCATTATCAGCAGTCAAGTTGGCCACACAATCGGTAAATTGATCAGCAGACGTTTCTTGTGGCACATGGGCCGTCTTCAGGAAGGAAATCAGGGCCTTGGCATGGGCCTCTGAACACAACAACAGTGATAGCATAGAATTTTTTGATGGGGTGTGCCCCAACTGCTCAACTACATTAAAATCAATTTTCTTGATAATCTTGAGGATCTCCTCCATCTCTTGCTGGGAAGCTTCAACATTGGTTGTCTTCGGTGCCTCCGTCAGGGCAGGCATATCAGTAGCAATCCCTTTGCCCCGAGCGTCAGATGACTCGGCAGCAGGGGTAGAAACAGGAACTTGATTAGGAAGGGAAACATGCACACTTGCAGGTGTGATGATAAGAGGTTTTTGAATAGCTGGTGGCGCAATATCTGACGAGAACAACCTACCACTGCGAGTAATTTTGGCAGGCCCGGTGATGTTACTGACGCCGATACTTGTATCAAACTCTTGCTTTACTCCAAGAACATAAACATCTGCCCCATAGTGCCATGGGACAGCTTTGTCGGATGTATAGGGGAGGGGCCCCGGAACAGTGATGATGATAGGAGCAATCTTCTGAGTGGACATGATTTTGACAGGCTTCTTTGAAGGAGCCTTAGGAGGTTTGTTGAAAATAGTGACAATAGAAACTTCTTCGGTGGGGGGTAGCAGGAACAGCAATCTTCTCGAACAAGATCTCTTTGCTATCCATCAGGCTTTGGATACCTGATTTCAGCAACGGACAACCAACAGGTGAAATAGCACATAGCAGGCAACCTTTACCACATCCCGGAAATAAACCGGCTAGCAACAGATTCCTTTTAACAGTCGATAACGGAGTAACAATCTCTTCCATGGAGGCTACATATCGGTCTTCTTCCACATCATTCACTCCATGCTAGGGCATGGGAGCAGTCACAACATTGGGTCTTTCGGGCGCCTCAAACTGTATTTCTTTGGCATCAATAAGGTCCTGAACCTTATTCCTCAGAGCCCAGCAATCGTTCGTAGTATGTCCTGGACTATCAGAGTGATAAGCGCAAAGAGCGTTGGGGTTGTACTTTGGAGAAGCTGTGTTCACCACCTTCGAAGCTTCTTTGACAGTTATCAGATTGGTTGACAGCAATTGCGGTAAAATCTGAGACAGGGTCATGCTAAGCCGAGTGTACTGCCTTTTGGGCCTCTCACCCCTTGGTTGGTTGAACTGCTGAGGAGCAGCAACAGGCTTTGAAATTACCAACGCATTGACAGCTTGGCAGCGTTCCGGTTTAACCTGTCTTCTGGGACCATAAACAGCACTAGCTTCCTTCTTGAAGGGCTTCTTTTCAGTACTCGCGGAGGCACCTTTCTGTATCTTCCCCGACTTGATACCAGCTTTTATTCTCTCACCGGTTAAGATCAGGTCTGTGAACCCAGCAGAAGAATTACCAATCAGATGGTTGAAGAACGGACCAGACAAGGTCCCTAAGAACATGTCAACAAGTTCACGGTCAGTCAGCGGTGGCTGTACCCCACCAGCCAGGTCTTTCCACTTTTGCGCATACTCCTTGAATCCTTCGCCCGTTCCCAGTGACATACCCTGAAGTTGGGTACGCGTGGGAGCAAGGTCAGAATTATACTGATACTGTTTATAAAATGCGGTAGCCAAGTCCTCCCAGTTTCGGATACTGGCTCCATCCAGCTGATAGAACCACTCGAGTTGAGCCCCTGAAAGGCTATCCTGAAAGAAATGGATCCATAGGTTCTTGTCTGCAGTGTAAGGTTGGATCTTCCTTACATATGATCTGAGATGCATCTTCGGGCAGGATAGCCCGTCATACCTTGCAAAAACTGGCACTTTGAACTTC
This sequence comes from Vicia faba, assembly GCA_948472305.1. Classification (NCBI taxonomy): domain Eukaryota; kingdom Viridiplantae; phylum Streptophyta; class Magnoliopsida; order Fabales; family Fabaceae; genus Vicia; species Vicia faba. The sequence continues at coordinate 1,549,517,968 of OX451737.1, read as the reverse complement.
GGGGGGATCACAATTCCAGCAACTAATCCCAAATCTTCGAAATCTAAGTCGGGAACTCTCTGCAGCTCCATAGCTGCCAACCTGTCTTCCAAGCCTTTGTACTTATCATCAGCGGGCGAGTATTGTTGCTCAGAGTAGTCTTCGTCTTCTTCAGCCTCTCCTTCTTCAGCTTCGGATTCGGAAGGTACCGCAGCCGCATTCCCTTTACTGGTTCCCTCTTCAGAAGTAGGGGGAAATTCAAGAACTCTTATGGCTTCACCCTCAAACCTTCTTCCTAGGGTAGCCACCCCGATTCTTTTCTTCTTCTTTTTCACTTGCTCTTTGTTCCCCAGCAGGGCTTTTAGATCCTCCTGGCCCTTAGCCAAGGTCATCAGGAGATGTTGAAACTGTGAATTCTGAGACTGCAAGTCCTTGACCGTCTGTTCGAGATCCATCTTACTGAAATAAACAGTAGAAAGATAAGGAAACCTGGTGTGGAGACCTGTTTATGCGTATGATGAATGATATGCTTATGTATGCAATGCATTCAAGGATTTAGAAAATTCAAAATTGTTGCAAACAAAAAGAACGCACGTCATATTAATAAGAAGAAATTTGTCAGTACATAAATGCCCCATGGGCCAAATATTACAAAAAAACTTCTCAAGGTAAAAACACGTTGCACATCCTCTTTGGTGCGATGTAGGTGTTGAGGGTCTCTTCCTCATGGAGTCGGCGGGTAAGCTCCAAAACCTTCTTCTCACTGGCGTTGAAGCTGGCTTCAAAAGTGTTCCGTTCCTCATTGAGTTGGATCCAACTCTTCTGCATTTCCTCCCACGATGTAGGCATGTCAGGATATAGGATGGTGTAGGGAACCTCTCCTTCCTTAACGGGCTCTTTAATCACAGGGAGAACATGAGGGTAAGGCATCATTAGACTCTGGGCTCGGGTTCGTACCCACTTGAGATAAGGCTCAAGAGGGATGGAGTTCTTGTGCCTCAGTGTCTTGCTGTCTACCTTGTTAGGCATCCTCCAAGCTCTGATGAATCTTTGGCGAAGTCCTTGCGCATCGTTGTCGAAGTCAAAAACTAGGTCAGGAATCAACATGTCGTGAGGGCCATCCCTCCGTGCATATCCAAATTGTCTCAAAGCTAGACAAGGGTTGTAGGTAATTCCCCCTCAAATGCCAAGTAATGGAACATTAGGGAACTCTCCATAATGATCGATGATGATGACATTTTCTCTGGACCGAGAACACCAATGTACATCAGAGTGAGTGAGGGTTATCAACCGTTGTGACCACCTTAAGCCTTGGTCATTCTTCAAAACAGATTGTGGAAGGTGCGAAATAAACCACCTTGCAAGGAGAGGAGTACAGCACATGAGAACACCCCTCTTTCTCATTGTTCGTGTGTAAAATGAGTGAAGAATGTCCCCAAACAATGTTGGTATTGGATTCCTGGATAAGAAGATTTTGACGGCGTTGACATCTACAAGCTGGTCAGGATTTGGGAACAAGACCAACCCATAAATGAGGAGTGCCACAATTTCTTCAAAGGCTTGTAGGTCCAATGAATTCCAACACTCTTGTGCCTTCTCAAACAAGAATTTTGCCAAGAAACCTTTGACACTGCTTCTAGTTTCCCAATGCCCCTTGATGTCAGATGGTTGCAAGTGTAGTGCTTGAGCAACATCTTCAGGCTTTGGTTCCTTTTCCGTACCGTTGAAAGGTAGTTGATTAAGAATAGGAATTCTCAGGAGTTGAGAAAATTCCTCCAAAGTGGGCACCAATTGGTAGTCGGGGAAAGTGAAACAGTGGTGAAGGGGGTCAAAGAACTGGAACAACACTTTTACCAAGTCCTCTTCAATGCTGGTTTTGACTAGGCTGAGCAGTCTACCATGTCTTTCACTGAAGGGAGAGCTTTCCGGAATTCTGGATGTGAGCTCCTTGAGTTGAGGAGGGATTCTCACAAGGTTGACTTGGATAGTTTTCCTGCGAGGAATTTCCATGACCTACAAAACAAGAACAAAGATGAAGATCTAAACCCTTGAAATGGTTAGTGAATGCATATGATGCTTTATGATGTTTATGATGTATGCATAAAACATATGTATAAGCAATTCACACCAAACCCTAGTTTCAGGCTTGCATGGGGTTTCATAGGTAAGTACCCTCTTGAGTGTAGTTGGCTTAAAAACCTGTCCTATAAATAGTAACCGGGTTCTAAGGAGCTCAATATCATTGGATTATTTTCCATGTTCATTGTTTTGGTTTAGCCACTTAACTAGCGACCAAAATATTCCAAGAAAACAACCCTCAATGAGTGTAGTATCGAGTATCTACCAACTTCGGACTGCACCAAAGCCGGTCATCTCACTACCCCTAATAAAAGGCCAAGATGGTCAAGTAAGGTTCTAGGTCATTAGTGCTTAGCGACATCACTCAGCGGCCCCGTACTCTCCTTGATTGAACTCAAGGGTTACCGGTACTCACAAATATGTCGCACTAATATAGCTATTGCTTCAACCATGTCGGTATACCCCGCACAGTTTCCACAACGTATTGCTATCTATGAATGTTTCCACAAATCCGGGTGTAGGATTTCAAGCCCAAACAAGAGAACCAAGATATAAAGCAATCAAAGCAAACAATTAGTCATGCAAGAGGGTGATCTAAGCCCTAAGGTTACTCCACTTTAAAAGTTTCCCCAACAGAGTCGTCAGTTCTGTGATACGGTGGGAGAACTGACTTGAGGTTTTGCGTTTGTTTTTGCAAATGTTTCGGTTGAGCAAGAGTCGCCACCGACTTTTTATTTTATCCTAAGGAAAGGTTAAAAAGCACAGCAAAAACCTTTGAGATGTTTTCTTGGGTTCGGGGAGTAGATTATAGAAAGGGAAGGTATTAGCACCCTTTCTATCCATGGTTATCCATGGGCTCTTAGTTACTTGCTTAGATCAACTTGCCTTGATTTTTCAATTGTTTGAAATGGTGCTTTCAATTGTTTGAAATGGTGCTTTGTGTGTGGGTTTGAAAATGTTTTGAAAAGAGGCCAATGTGGTGGCAACCTTTGTAATGATCCATGTTGGGATGTATACAAAGGTGTATGTCTTTTGAAAAGTTTTCAATGTTTTTGAGAGTTGTTTTGAAAGTGTGTTGGGATGTATGGTTTTGAAAAATAGGCAAGTGTTTTTGTTTTGCAAGTTGGCAAGTAACCAAGAGTTGTCTACTCCTAAATTTACTCAAAGATTTTTCCTATGTTTTTAACCCTTTTAACAATTTTGTTCCACCATTGTATTTGGTGGACAATCTTGTGTTAGGATGTGAACGGGACGGGCGCGGGTCATCGTTTGGACCATGATTGCAATGGTGCCAAGTGTCTTTGGGCAATCTTTCCTTTAAGGGACTTGATCATTTGTTTAGGCAACTTTTGAAAGCGTCATCGAGGGACTATGATCATTTGAATTGTTTTGTTTTGCCAAAGACACCTAACATGCAATATGGCCCATTATTGAAGGCAACAAGTGGAGTAACCTTAGGGGTGCAAGTGTGATTGGTGTTGTCCATTTTCATGCTTTGTTATCTTTGAATTAGGTCAAGCTATTTTTGCATACAAACCCTAAGTCTATCATGGCATATTTAGAAAGCTTTTAAATGCGAAATTTAAAGTCCTAAGCTATTACAACATAATTATGGGATGGGGGGTACAAATGTTCAAATGGGGATATTTAGCAAGAAATTTAAATCTAACTATTACATCCAAATTGAAATTTACAAGGTATTTAATTGCACAATAATTAAATAAAATAAAATAAAATAAATATGCAAGATGCAAAAAATGATTTTCATATGTATGTAAAAAGGTATTTTTCATGTGACAAATAAACAAAAATAAAAATGAATAATTTTTGGGTATTTTTCATGTTTAGGGTAAAACCCTAATTTTCTAAATAAGAAGTATTTATTATTTATTATATGCAATATTTATCAATTATGTACAAAAAATAAATAAAAGGAAGTATATTGTAAAAAAAGTGATTTTTTAAGTTAAATATTAATAAAAATAAAAATGTATTATTTTTATGTTTTTTATCCTAAAATTCTAATAAATATATAAGTATTTATATTATTTTCTAAATATATTAAATATATACAAAACTAAAATATTTATTATTTACAAAAAAAGGTATATTTTTAGAAAATGTTTCCAAAAGATAAAATAAAATAAAATTAGAAAAAAACAAAATGTATTTGTATTATTTCTAGTATTTTAAATAAAAGTATTTATATATTTATCTACATATACAAATGTAAACAAAAGCAAATAAATTCAAAATAAATGCAAAAATGTATGGAAAAATATTTTTTTATATTTTTTATGTTTTGTCAAAAAATAACAAGTCAGAATAAAAAAGAAAAAGTCAAAAAATGATAAAAATAAACACAATGGGCCAAGGGTGTGTGTGTGTGTGTGAAACAGTGGTGCAAAAAGGAAAATGAATCAGGCCCAGCCCAAAGGACAAGCTTCTTCAACCTCCAGCCAGTTTCTGTCAAAAAACGCGCGTTTCTTTACCTTGTTCAAACATCCTGATTCTTGGACTTTCAAGCAAAACTCATAAAACCAAAAATGTAGAGCAGCAAGAGACGAATCCAGACATATAAAGAACTTAACTTAACTCTAAGAAACGAAAGAGAATTTCTTCATCCCTAATTCCTGACCTAAGTTTTTTCTAATATTCAGGTTCCAAATTCTCTCAGCACACACAACATAAATGCAAAGTGATTATATGTGTAGCTTCAGGGCCATGAGTAGAGCATTTTTCATTTATAAACCTAAACCTAACTCTTCCTAGATTGAGAGATAGAAGTCCATGAACTTACCTGTTCAGCTTGGATCGTGTATGACAATGGAGGCACTTTCAAGGCAATGTGAGGACTTGTACAGCTTGCTTGAAGTTCAGGGATGCTTCTCCAATGCTTGGTGTGCTTTGAATCTTGCTGAATCACTCCATGGAAGTCAACCTGCAAGAGAGAAAAATGAAAATGGCAAACTATGCTATGGCTGTTACAGTCTGTATCTAAGGTTGGGGATAGCTTGTATGGATGTTATTGAATGTGTTTGAGGTGGTTTGGATGAAAACGCACGAGGGAAATGAACTGTGGAAGTCACTATGCAGAAGATACCCTATTTTGCCACAAAACTGTGTTTTGATGGATGAGGGAGTTTTAGGGATGGCTTGGTCGTGTTTCAGGTCTGTTAGGGAGTATGGAATGTGTGGAGAAAGTTTGCTTAAGCTTGTTCTTGCAGCAATGTGAGATGTGATCAGTTATGCAATGTTTCTTCTATCTTAAGCAAAGTTTGTCAACTTGGTTTCTAGGCTAACACAGGCCCCTCAAGTATGCTGCATAAATCACTCTTGATCAGTGGAATTGGTTCCTGACTTTGTGCCTAGAAGATATGCTTTGGTACTTCTTAGATTTGTGTTTGACATAAAGTTCACCTTTTCAAAAATGGCTAAGTTACTTTTTCTAATTATGGATTAAATTGGCATGTAATGGTTAAACACACAAGATAAGGCTTGAACACAAAGGATTTGCATTAAATTATTGAGTGTAAATGAGATTAGAGTCCTGTAATGTAGCTTGCACATGCTGAGTTTGAAAATGCACAAGTTATGAACATGCATTTGGCCAAGAATCAAAGTGACTTTTGCCTATATTGACAAATTCGATTCTCCCTAACCACAAGGGTGTTTGAGAAGTTCTTTGACATTTTGGAAAGCTTGGAATATGTACTACAATCCATCTTTGTAATGAAAATTGAAATTCCAAGTGGAAGCATGTGAAAATTAGCCATGAAGTTAGGCAAAAATCCTGCCTAGAATAGGTCAAAAATTTTCTAAGTTAAAAATGTTTTGCACCCTTGTTCCAAAAATCATAACTTGAGCTACAAGCTTCTTTTGAGGAAACTTTGTGAATAAAAGTTGTAGACTTTGCAATGGACTACAACTTTCGTGTTTTGAGTTTTCCTTTAATCCAAATGTATCTTGATGAAAGAATGGGACAAAGTTAGGAAAAAATTAGGGATTTTCATAACTTAGAAAATTTCTAAGTTATGAAAATTCTTCGTTTTAAACCCTAATTTGCAATTTTTGATTTCTTGATGAAAGAGTTTCATAATTTGACATGTCTTGATGAAAAATGAATCTTGGCACTTGATTTTGACCAAAAAGTCAAAGTTTGACTTTTCAGTATACAGTCAAATTTGGCTCAGTTGACTGTAAAATTCATCTGTCAATCTTGTGCATTTGGAATCTTTTGAACTTGTTGAACATGTCAAGACAATGCCATTGGGTCCTTGAATCCATATGTGAGCTTGGTTTGCCATTGGCTAGGTCAAACAGTCAAAAATTGCCTTTGTGCAGTCAAAACCCTAAAAATGACCATTTTACCCTTTTGGTGATCTGATCAATTTTCTTGTGGAATTGTGATCCAAACTTGATCAAATGGTCCATATGAGTTCATAATGTTGATGAGGGTCAAAAATCATGAGGTTTGACTGTCAATTTACCACAATTGACTTTTTCCCCAATACAGTTGATTTCTAGGTCAACTGTCCAATTGACTGGGCAAAGATTAGAATCAAGGCTTGAAACTTGGTATGGATAAACTTGTGAGTCCAACATGAAGCATGAAAGTCACTTTGGGCCTTTTAGGTCAAAACATCTTTGTGCAAACTCAAACCCTAATTTGGGTCAACAGTGCAAAGAGGAATCTTGAGGAGAGCAAACCCTAACTTGATCTTGAGCTCCAAGGGTCTTGTGGTGAGAAAATGTTGGGGAAATGGGAGGGAAAATTTTGGGGTACAACACTATCTTTGATGAAATTTATCTTAGGAAATCCAATGACAAGGTCATGCTTGATTAGTTTATTCAAGTGTTCCATGTGAATATGAGCAATTCTTTTGTGCCACAGCCATGAATCATCGTTGTTCGCCAGGAGACATTTAACCTTCAAAGATGGATCATCAAGGGAAATCATGAATATATTATTGATTCTTTTACCTTTAAGTATAACTGTTGTACCCCAAAATTTGCCCTCTCATTTATCAAGACTTTTCTCACAAACTCAAGACTGGATTAGGGTTTGACCAGCTCAATACATCTCATCATGCACTCATCATCCAAAATTAGGGTTTGAGATTGTACAAAGATTTTTAGACTATCAATACTTCATATGACTTTCAAACATCATTATGGACCCCTAAGATTACTCATGACAAGTTTCAAGCCTTGAATCACATTTTTGATCATTCAATTGGACAGTTGACCTAAAAATCAACTGTATTGGGGGAAAAGTCAACCATGGCCAATTTATAGTCAAACTTTATAATTTTTGATCCACATCAACATTTTAGACTCATATGTATCATTTGATCAAGTTTGGACCATAATTCCTCAAGAAATTTGATCAAATCATCAAAAGGGCAAAATAGTCAAAATTAGGGTTTTAACTGAGAAAGGGCAATTTCTGTTTTTTGACCTAGCAAATGACCAATTGATTTGAAGCATGATTTCAAGGGTTCAATTGTATCATATTGACCTAATAACATGGTTCAAAACATTGCAATTTCATTGAATTGACAGATGGAATTTGCAGTCAATTGATCAAAAGTCAACGGTATACTGAAAAGTCAAACTTTGACTATTTAGTCAAAGTCAAGTGCCAAGGATCACAATTCATCAAAACATGTAAAAATATGAAACTTGTTCATCAAGAAATCAAATATTGAAGATTTGGTTTTGAAATTTGAATTTTTCTTAACTTAGAAATTTTTCTAAGTATAGAAAATTTCTTATTTTTTCTCAAATTTAAGCCAATTTCTCACCATGATACAAGATGATTCAAAGAAAGTTCCCAACATGAAAGTTTTAGATCTGCATGAAATCTACAACTTTGCTTCACATATTTTTCCCTAAAGATGTTTAGATCTCAAGATATAATTTTGTGAATACATACCCATGAACTAAAGTAACTTAGTGAAATTTTGCCCTAATTTAGCCAGGTTTTTGACCTAACTTCATGGAAATTTTTCACCTAGTCCCAAGAGGAATCTTGAAATGCATTTCAAAGATGAGTTATAGAGCACATTGCAAGGATTGGCGAAAATAGTTATGATGGCAACATCTTAAATTGGAACCAACAGAATCATGGTCTTTTCGAACAAGATCTCTTTGTTATCCATCAGGCGCTGAACACCTGATTTCAATAAGTGGCAACCAGAAGGTAGAATGAAACATATGTGGCAACCTTCACCACAGCCCGGAAATAAACCGGCTAACAACAAATTCCTCTTAACTGTCATCAAAGAGGTAGAAATTTCTTCCACGGAAGTCACAAATAGATCATTATTCACAGCATTTACCCCATGACCATGTTTGGGCATGGGAGCAGTTATGACGTTGAGTTTCTCCGGAGCATCAAACTCAATCTCTTTGGCTTCGATCAAATCTTGCACTTTATTCTTCAAGGCCCAACAGTTGTTTGTATCATGACCTGGACTTTCGGAGTGATAGGCGCAGCGGGCATTCAGGTTATATTGAGGAGATGTGATGCTGGAGTTCTTTGGGGCTTCCCTCAGAGTTACCAGGTTGGTCTTCAATAATTATGGTAGAATTTGAGACAAGGTCATATTGAGCCGAGTGTACTGCCTATGTGGTCTTTCCACCCTTTGTTGATTATTGCATTGTGGAGCAACTGTGGGTCTTGATATCACTACCGCATTTACTGCTTGGCGGTGTTCAGGTCTGCTTTGGCCCCTCGGGCTGTAGACTGCACTAGCTTCTTTCTTACCGGTGAAATACTTCTTTACTGCACTTGATGAAGTATCCTTCTGTATCTTAGCACTTCGGATACCAGCTTCCACTCTCTCTCTAGTCAAGATCAACTCAGTAAACCCAGATGACGAACTGCCGATCAGATGATTGAAAAATGGACCAGATATCATCCCTAGAAACATGTCAACCAACTCCCTGTCAGACAAAGGGGGTTGGACTCTTCCATCCAAATCTCTCTGCTTTTGAGCATAATCCTTAAAACCTTCACTTGCACCCATAGTCATACCCTGAAGCTGAGTACGAGTGGGAGCAAGGTCGGCGTTATACTGATATTGCCTGTAAAAGGCAGCAGCAAGGTCTCCCCAGTTTCGGACATTGGCTCCTTCCAACTGATAAAACCATTCAAGCTAAGTCCCTGACAGACTATCTTGAGAGAAATGTACCCACAAATTTCTATCAGCGGTGTGGGGTTGAATTTTCCTGACATACGAGCAGAGATGGAGTTTTGGACAGGATATTCCATCGTACTTGCTGCTGCTTATTATAGGCAGTATCAGTATAACGCCGACCTTGCTCCCACTCGTACTCAGCTCCAGGGTATGTCTATGGGTGCAAGTGAAGGTTTTAAGGACTATACTCAAAAGTGTAGAGACTTGGCGGGAAGAGTCCAACCCCCTTTGTCTGATAGGGAGTTGATTGACATGTTTCTAGGGATGCTATCTGGTCCATTTTTCAACCATCTGATCGGAAGTTCGTCATCTGGGTTTACTGAGTTGATTTTGTCTGGAGAGAGAGTAGAAGCTGGCATTCGAAGTGGTAAAATACAGAAGGATGCTTCATCAAGTGCAGTAAAGAAGCCTTTCATCGGTAAGAAGGAAGCTAGTGCAGTCTACGGCCCGAGGGGCCAAAGCAGACCTGAACACCGTCAAACGCTAAATGTTGTAGTAATATCAAGACCCGCAGTTGCTCCACAATGCAACAATCCACAAAGGGTAGAAAGACCGCAACGACGGTTTACCCGCATCAACATGACTTTGGCTGAAGTTATGCCTCATCTGTTAAAATCCAACTTGGCAACCTTGAAAGAGGCTCCCAAGAATCCCAACACTGCTTCTCCCAGATACAATTCCAATGCCTGTTGCGCCTATCATTCTGAAAGTCCAGGTCATGATACAAACGATGGCTGGGCTCTGAGGAATAAAGTGCAAGATTTGTTGGAAGCTAAAGAGATTGAGTTTGATGCTCCGGAAAAGCCAAACGTTATAACTGCTCCTATGCCCAAGCATGGTCGCGGAGTCAATGTTGTGGACACCGATTTGTTTGTAACCTCTGTGGAAGAAATCTCTACTCCTTTGATGACGGTTAAGAAGAATTTGTTGTTGGCCGGTTTATTTCCGGGCTGTGGTGAAGGTTGCCACATGTGTTCAATTCTGCCTTCCGGTTGTTGTTTATTGAAGTCAGGTGTTCAGCGCCTGATGGATAATAAGGAAATTTTGTTTGAGAAGACTATGATTCCGTTTGAAGATGTTTCCATTTCCGCCAACCCTTCCAAGGTTTCCTCGAGAAAACCTGTTAGGGTTACACCCATTCCAAGAATTGCTCCGTTAATAATCACCGCTCCCGGTCCCATCCCATATAACTCAGATAAAGCTATCCCATGGCATTACGGTGTTGATGTATATTACCATGGTGTTAAACAAGATTTGAGGGCTGAAGAAGCCGATATGGACATCAATAATATTGTTGGGACAAGCAAGGTCACCAGAAGTGAAAGACTCTTTTCTCCTGAGATTTCCCCTCCGACTGTCCACAAACCCGTTGTCATTCCGTCTGCTACTGCATCAACTACTGTCCCAGTTCCTACTCCAGTTATCACCACTGTCGCCGAACCATCCGGGACTCGGGGCAAAGAAATCATAGGTGAGCCTGCCCGGACGGAGGCACCTAAGAAGATCATTGTAGAAACCTCGAAACAAGAGATAGAGGAAATTTTGAAGATTATTAAGAAGAGCGACTACAACGTAGTCGAGCAGCTGGGGCAGACCCCGTCAAAAATCTCCATGTTGTCCTTGTTGTTGTGTTCTAAGCCCATGCAAAGGCTTTAATTGCATTCCTCAAAATTGCACATGTGTCGCAGGAAACTTCAGACGATCAATTCAAAGATTGCGTAGCTAGCCTGACCGCTGACAATGGGTTGGGTTTCTCATATGCATATCTCACTATTAAGGGGAGAAATCATAATGATGCTCTGCACGTCTCGATCGAGTGCAGGGGCACCACTATGGCCCACGTACTGGTGGATACCGGGTCCTCATTGAATGTTCTGCCAAAGAAAGCATTATATTATCTGGACTATGAAGGTTTGATTCTAAAGCCGAGCAACATTGTGGTCAGGGCTTTCGACGGGTCAAAAAGAATGGTGCACGGGGAAGTGGACATCCCTGTCAAAGTTGGCTCTCAGACTCTTGCGTCCACCTTCAATGTGATGGATATCATACCATCATATTCTTGCTTGCTGGGTCTTCCTTGGATTCATAAATCTGGGGCAGTAACTTCCACGCTCCATCAAATGCTGAAATATCCAGTGAAGGGGAAGATTGTCACGGTGCAAGGTGAGGAGGAGTATATGGTGAGTCATCTCAATTTCTTCCGCTACGCGGAGATGGACGGGGAATTCATCGAAACCCATTGTCAAAACTTTGAAGAGGTCCCTCAGACTTTGGCGTCAACTAAAGTTGCTACCAACAAACCTCCGCTAAAGATGGTTTCTCTCAAGGATGCCAGGGCTGTAATTGAAGAAGGTGGGTGTGCCAATTGGGGTCAGCTCCCTGATTTCACTCACAAAACTGACAAATTTGGTTTGGGCTTTACTACAGGGGCTCAAAGGGCTGTTAGGAACGCACAGGCTGGAAGACCTCCTCCTCTACATATCAGCAATCGGGGGTTTAATGCAATTGATGACAGTGAAGAGGATTCAGACATCGACATCTAGATCTACCCAACAACCAATGGTGGACTGAATAATTGGACGACGAAGGACTTCACACCTGTTTCTTTTATTCCACAGTAATTGACTTTTGTTTTAAGAGTTGTAATAGACAGTTTGAAACTTTATAGCCCGGTGCCTTGCCCGAGGCACCTTGGCTTTGCTTGTGAGGGCTTATTACTTGTCATTTCATATATCATTAATAAAACATTGGACGTTTCTTGCATTACAAATTTTGCGCTCCTTGTTTTTCTTTTTCGTCTCTCACTTTATCAAAACAACTATTCTCTTACACACACTCATGTATCATAATGCAGATCCATATCCACTATGGACCCCATTAATAACAGCTCTGCTACTGCCAGTTATGACTTTGAAAATCTGATCAACCAAGCCGAGGACGAAGGTGAGGATGATTGTGAGGTACCTGGAGAACTTGCTAGACTGTTACAGTAGGAAGAGAGGGCCATACAGCCTCATGAAGAGCTAGTTGAGTCAGTGAATTTGGGTACAGAGGAAGACAAGAAAGAGGTCAAAATAGGTGCGAATTTGGAGCCTAGTGTCAAGCAACGGTTGATACAAATGCTACGTGACTATGTTGAGATTTTCGCCTGGTCTTATGAAGATATGCTTGGTTTGGACACTGATATTGTGGTTCATCGCTTGCCAACCAAAGAAGACTGCCCTCCGGTAAAACAGAAGGTCCGCCGTATGTGCCCTGAGATGTCAGAGAAAATCAAGGGGGAGGTCATGAAACAATTCGACATAGGGTTCTTAGCTGTCACTTCTTATCCGCAGTGGGTTGCCAATGTCGTACCGGTACCCAAGAAGGACGGTAAGGTACGAATGTGTGTAGATTATAGAGATCTAAACAGGGCAAGCCCCAAGGATGATTTCCCACTTCCTCATATCGATGTTTTGGTCGACAACACCGCGCAGCATAAGATCTTCACCTTCATGGATGTTTTTTCTGGCTACAACCAGATCAAAATGGCTCCTGAAGACATGGAGAAGATAACCTTCGTTACACAGTGGGGCACCTTCTGTTACAAGGTAATGCCTTTCGGGTTGAAGAATGTTAGGGCAACTTATCAGCGTGCCATGGTCGCTTTGTTCCACGACATGATTCACCATGAGATTGAGGTTTATGTTGATGACATGATAGCCAGGTCCCAGACTGAGGAAGAGCACCTTGATCATCTTCAGAAACTGTTTGACAGGTTGAAAATGTACAAGCTGAGGTTGAACCCAAACAAGTGCACCTTCGGGGTAAGGTCTGGTAAGCTGCTGGGTTTCATCGTCAGTGATAAGGGTATTCAGGTGGACCCTGCAAAGGTAAAAGCCATACAAGAGATGCCGGCTTCCCACATAGAAAAAGAAGTTAGAGGTTTTTTGGGACGTCTAAATTACATCGCCCGGTTCTTTTCACATCTGACTACTATTTGTGAGCCAATCTTCAAGCTCCTGAAGAAAGATCAAGTGGTAAAGTGGAATGACGAATGCCAGTCCGCTTTCGAAAGAATCAAAGAATATCTTCAAGAACCGCCAATTTTAATGCCTCCAGTTGAAGGAAGACCTTTGATTTTATACTTGACAGTGTTGGATAATTCAATGGGGTGCGTGATGGGGCAGCATGACGAGTCTGGCCGAAAAGAGCATGCCATTTATTACCTTAGAAAAAAGTTTACCGACTGTGAGACCCGATACTCATTACTCGAGAAAACTTGTTGCGCTTTGGCATGGGCTGCTCGTCGCTGAGACAGTATATGCTGACTCACACCACTTTGTTGATATCAAAGATGGATCCAATCAAGTATATTTTCGAGAAACCCGCTCTCTCCGGAAGGATAGCAAGATGGCAGATGATCTTAACTGAATACAACATCCAATACACCACCCAAAAAGCAATCAAGGGAATGTATTGGCGGATCATTTGGCGCATCAGGCCGTGGATGACTACCAATCCATGATTTTCGAGTTCCCTGATGAGAACATCATGTTGGTGACCGACTGTGAAGAACCTGAACCGGATGAAGGACCTGAGGAAGGATCTCGATGGTCTATGTATTTCAATGGATCATCAAACTCATTGGATAATGGCATTGGCGCTGTAATTATATCTCTTGAGGGATGTCATACTCCGTTCACCGCCCGATTATGTTTTAACTACACCAACAATATGGCAGAGTATGAAGCATGTGTCATGGGTATTCGAGCTGCTATTGACCTGAGGATTAAGTTCTTAAGTGTATTCGGAGATTCTGCCCTAGTGATCAGTCAGATCAAAGGCGAGTGGGATACGAAGCACCCAAATCTTATTCCTTACAAAGAATATGTACTGACATTGCTCCCACATTTTAAGGAGATAACCTTTAAACACTTTCCGAGAGAGGAGAACCAGTTAACGGACGCGCTAGCTACCATGTCTTCTATGTTCAAAGTCAGGTGGGACAATGAAGCTCTCCGGATTACCATCGAGAGGTTGGATGAACCGCGCATTGTTGTGACATTGAGACTGAAGAGGTAGCAGATAAACCCTGGTTTCACGAGGTAAAGAGGTATCTTGAGGCTCAAGAATACCCCGAGGGGGCATCTGTTAATGATAAGAAGTTTCTGAGAAGGTTCGCTGTGAAGTTCTTCGTCAACAATGGGATCCTTTATAAGCGTAACCATGATTCAACTTTACTGTGATGTGTGGACAAAAGCGAGGCAGAAAGGATCATGGCAGAGTTACATGAAGGTACCTTCGGAACTCATTCCAGTGGACATATCATGGCGAAGAAGATCCTATGGGCAGGATATTATTGGTCCACTATGGAAGTCGTTTGTTATCAGCACTCTCGGACCTGTCATAAGTGCCAAGTCTATGCTGATAAGGTGCATGTACCTCCAGTTCCTCTGAATGTTTTGACAGCTCCTTGGCCTTTCGCAATGTGGGGCATCGATATGATCGGTGAGATCAGACCTACTGCGTCTAACGGATATCATTTCATTCTGGTGGCTATTGATTACTTTACGAAGTGGGTCGAGGCAACTTCCTTTGCTACAGTAACCAAGAACGTCGTGGCGTGGTTTATCCGACACAATCAGATTTGTCGATATGGTGTACCAGAAAGGATCATTATGGACAATGGTAAAAATCTCAATAATACAATGATCATTGAGCTCTGCAAACAGTTCAAGATACAGCATCATAACTCTTCTCCCTACCGGCCGAAGATGAATGGGGATGTTGAAGCAGCTAACAAGAACATCAAGAAGATTGTGCAGAAGATGACGATGACCTATAAAGACTGGCATGAGATATTACCATTTGCTCTTCATGGATATCGTACCTCGGCAAGGACGTCAACAGGGGCAACACCCTACTATTTGGTATACGGCATGGAGGCGGTCCTACCCATCGAAGTCCAGATACCCTCTCTTAGGATTATGAAAGATGCGGGTTTAAACAAAGACGACTGGATCCAGACCCGACTTGATCAGCTGAATCTAATTGATAAAAAGAGGCTTACTGCTATTTGTCATGGTCAGATGTATCAAAAGCGAATGATTAAGGCATTTAACAAGAAAGTCAGACACCAAGAATATTAAGTCGAGGATCTGGTGATCAAACGCATCATACTGCCACAAGGTGATCCCAGGGGAAAATGGACCCCCACATACGAAGGGCCATTTGTGGTTAAGAACATTTTCTCGGGAGGAGCTATGATTCTAACCACCATGGATGGTGACGACCTTCCTCACCCCGTCAATGCAGACATAGTGAAAAAATACTACGCATAATCAAAGACCCGCTAGGTCGACTGGCTTAGGCAAAAATAAGGACTTCCTAGTGAACTAAAAGGGTTCGGGCAAAAGTAAGGGATAAAAATGAAAAACTGTACACCCGCCAAGTCGAAAACTTGAAAAGACGACTTGGGCAAAAAAGGGTATCCCGGTGGACTGAAAACATGAAAGGGCGGTCCAGGCAAAAATTAGGGATTGAAGCGTAACACTATGTCTCATTGGATCATCTTGTAACCAGACTTCGGTATTGACTATCAAGCTCGGATGGCGCCAATCAACCTGATCCACCTTCGACCAAGCGGCAAAGTGATGAGATGCTTGAGGATATAAAGGCAATAGCAGAGTTGGAATCCAATGGGATTGTTTCACATAGCTGTTTTTCTTACTTTTTCAAAAATTGTATAATTTCTATCTTACGGCGACATTCTCTTACTAGGACGTCAGCCTCTTGTACAAAACGCCTATTACAGGCCAACTTCGAAAATCAATACAATTCATTTTCACAAGAAATTTCAAACTTGTTTTTTCTTTTTCTGTTGTGTTTTGCGAGAACGTCCAATGATTCATTTTTGATATATGCATTTGAAAATAATTGCAGCTCATAAATATTTACATAAGAAACAAAAGACGATTACTCGTAATTCTAGGAACAGGAACAAACAAGAAGTGTCTGAGCCTTACAGTTACTCTGCCCATCAGGTATAGGGATAAAGCCAGCTGGAGAGCATGAGAAGTGGTACATACACTCCCCACAGGGTAAAAAGTATCCAAAGACAGTGGTGTTACCTTTCCCAATAGGATACAACTCCCCCCAACTAAGGTCCACATTTGCGAGTGAGTCAATAAATTTCTTCCCCAAGCAGAGCTTATTTCTCTTACAAGCAGAAATTCAATCTCCAACAGAATTCATTATCACCAACAACGGAAATTCATCCCCAGCTGAGTTTATTTCTCCAAATCAGCATGATCTATCGACAGAGTATCCCATCTCTGACAGAGTTATTCCCCGCAGAGTTATCTTCGGGCAGGGTCTCTTCCGGCAGAATATTCGCCAACCAAGGGGAAAATTCCCAACACGATCATCTTTGTTCACCATCCCCAACATAGGTGGAGGAACTATGGTTTTCATAGCAGTCAGGGATTTATTTTCCCCGATTCAGATTATCACGTCAGCATTTCATGTTCATACATCATGACATATGCATACACCATATATAACATGGTCTCATTTATTTTGAGAACGTCAACACATAATGCATCTCATGCATCATATATGGCTAACCTTGTATTTCTTTCAGGAAGGACATTATTATCAACTATTTCCAGCAAGCCCGCGATCAACACTCGAAGCTAAACAGAGTAATCATCGGTGCAACAAAAGCAGCCCTACTACCCAGGCTCTCATATCGAAGTAACCCCACTATCCAGGTTCCTTCTCACAGCCCTACTGCCCAGGCTCTCATATCGAAGTAACCCTACTATCCAGGTTCCTTCTCACAACCCTACTACCCAGGCTCTCATATCGAAGTAACCCTACTACCCAGGTTCCTTCTCACAGCCCTACTACCCAGGCTCTCATATCGAAGTAACCCTACTATCCAGGTTCCTTCTCACATCCCTACTACCCAGGCTCTCATATCGAAGTAACCCTACTATCCAGGTTCCTTCTCACAGCCCTACTACCCAGACTTTCATATCGAAGTAACCCTACTGTGATCGGTGGATCTGGAACTGACTGTTTAACGCTGGTTCGCGAAATGTCGCGGAAGCAAGAGTCGCCACCGTCTTTTATTTTCTCCAAATGGAAAGGACAAAAGCACAGAAAAATTCCTTATAGAGATTGCTCTCGGTTCGGGAGGTAGATTATAGAAAGGGAAGGTGTTAGCACCCTTTCTATCCATGGTTATCCATGGGCTCTTAGATACTTGCTCATCTGTGTTTTCAAAATGGTTTGTTTGCTTTTTAATGTGGGTTTTAAAAAAGTTTCTTTGAAAGTTTCAGATCGACTCTTGTGTCAGAGTGTTTGAAAAATTGTTTTGAAAGCTTTTGAAAAGTGTCGGTGTGAAAAGATTTTTATTTGTTTTTGAAGAGAGCAAGTATCTACGAGAACCTACCTACCCTAAGGAATTCGTCTGTGTAAATGTCCTTTAAAGTAGTGCCATCCCACCATTGAGAGGTAGGTAGCACCACCGTTGGAGGTGTTCGGGTCAATTCGAGTTTGTAGGGACATGGTGATCACCAGAGCAATAGGAAGACACCTTAGAAGCTACCCTCATGTCAGGTTCCCGGATCATGAGGACTTACTAAGACATCCTCTACTCGATGATCACCTTTCGAAGGCAAGGCAACAGTGAGGCGTACCCTAGGGGTGGTGTGTGTGAATTGTGTGCCGTTTTCATTTGCATTTGTCTTGTCATGTCAATTGGTGATCTATGCGTTTGATTTTATTATGGCCATTCATTCTTGCATGCTTGGTTAACAGTTAAAATATTTGCGGGAAAAGTAAATCTAAAGCTATTACAAATGGCGCGGGTCCACATCGCCAATTAAACCGGACCCGATTTGACGGAAAGTAAATAAAGCAAAGAAATAAAGAAATTGAAAAGTGCGAAAAGTAATTGTTACAAGGCTTCGGGACAGATACATAATTATTCAAACGAAATAAAAATAAATATGCGAAATTAAATAAATTTAAGAACATGGGCGTTGAACCCTTTTGCAAAATTAAATTAAAATTAAAAATTAAAAGAGAATGTTTTTGGTATTTTTATGTTTTTTAAGGTTTAATAGAAAAAGAATTAATTAAAATGAAAATTGAATGCAAACCCTAATTCTAATGGCTTTTAAATTTATTGTGAAAATATTAAATTAGAATCTAAATGAACCCTAATTAATTATGTACAATTTTAATTATGAAAAATAAATATAATAAATATTACTATTGTGAAAGGAAAAAAGAAATAAAAACAATAATTAAACCTATTTCTACATATTTTTTGCATTTTTGTTATTAAAAGGAATTAAAATTAAAACCCTAATCAAAATTAATTTATTTACATGCAATTTGTTTATGAAAATAATTAAAATAAAATATTTATTATATTTTTATCTTTTCTGATTTTTATGATGTTTTTTATATTTTGTAAACATAATTAATTAAATTAAAATAATAAAGAAAATAAAATAGCAATTAAAAATAAAAAGAGAAAATTGCAAACCAGGGGGGGTGGAAGTCCCAAATTGGAGGTATGATTTTGAATAATCTGGCCCAAAAAGCATGGCTTTTGTTGATTTTGTATGACACGTATACACGCGTTGACTCGTCCTCATGGTGTCCATCAATCCTCAGCCCTTGATCTGATCTCCAGAGGCACGTGTATGTTGGATCCTGGAAGGCGTATGGTGGGCTTGAACGTGGTTACTGCACGTGAACGTCATGGGAAAAATATTATTGAGAATAATACAGACCTGGGGTTCGAACCCGGGTCTTGCACCTCACCAGCCAACACGTATTGCCACTAAGCCATTTGGATTTCATTTAATATATAATAGCATTTAAATAATATAAAAAGAAACCAAGGAGTTAGTGGGTAGCGCGCGAAATTTCAAACCGGCCTATCACGTTCTGACAACGAGGTCGTCTTCCTCATGTTCCTGAAAATAAAAACATTGGGCAACGGTTTATGATGCGTTTCCTTAGGCCGGTTTACAGAAAATAGCGATTAAGTCTCAGGTGTCCATAAATTTGGCGCGATGGGTGCTTCTTGTTCGTCCAAGCGCGGTGATTCGAATGGTGGTACTGTGTTGTTCCAATTTTGCTTTGTGTGGAAACCCCTAATTCAAGAACCTGCAAAACCTAAAAAGCAACAATGGTATCTTTGTACATGACACAGGAAAACGCAATTAAGTGTATTAGTTAGCTTCAGAATCAGATGAGGAATAAGAATCCATGAAGAAAATGTTATGAAAATGCCTAAATTTAAGAATACGATTGTGAGTTTTTCACGCCATATTTGGAATGCTGTATACCAATTCTTGGGGTTTGAATGAATGTTAGGGATTGGAATCGCTTCTGGGAATCTTGAGGAAGCCAATGGGATGAAAATCTTGGCTTGAAACCACCTGCAAATTGATTTTCAGTATTGAGTTTTATGGAGAAATTTTCAAATTGGTAATGGCCTTTCTTGCGCAGCTGAGAGTCTTCTTTGATTAGGTTTTGATTCATGCTTATGTAGTGAGGCTATTAGGTTAACAAAAGTAGAACAAATCTCTTGAAATCATGGACTTTGAATTTTGATTTTCTAAGGATCTTTTTAAATCTTTTTCCATGTGTTCTTGTATCAATTAGCATCCAATCACCCCAAATCTTTCCTAGTTTGCATTTACACGAAATATTGACCTTAAAACATGTATAAAAAGATTGGTTTGGTTAATTTAAACATTTTTCATATATTTAATTGATTTAATTGAATTAATATAAATAAAAATCCAAATAAATAAATAAAAAAATTAGAAAATACTTCCCTTTGGGCCAAGTGGTCGTGCACATGCTTAGAATGATGAATCATGGAAGAAAAATGGGCCCATTAGCAATTTTAGGTCATTTGGATCAAAGTTGACTTTTCAAAATATCCAAAAATTTCCCAACTTCCACAAGGCATAACTTGCTCAAGTTTTAAGCTTTTCTCATGTTCTTGGACATTTTGGAAAGGTCTTTGAGTCCTCTAACCAATGCCTTTGGTCTCATGTCATTTTGATTTACCAATCTCAAGTTATGGCCTTTGACTTAAAGTCCCTTTTTGTTGACTTTTGAAAATGACCTATAATGTTGAAATTGATAACTTTTTGTGAGAGCATTTCTTGGACTTGAAGTATGAAGATGAGTTGTAGGAAATGTCTTTCTCTTCAAAATGAGCTTTGGATGGAATTTTTCTGATAATCCATGTGAAAGTTATGCCCTGGTCAATTTCAGTTGACTTTTTCAGCTGTCCAAATATAGTAACTTTTGCATCTTGATGATTTCTGAGCCAAATTTTGAGAATCATGATCAAGCATTGATCAAATGATGTTTGTGGCTTCAAAATGATATGTTGACCAAAAATTTGAATTTTTGACTGCCAAATGACCATTTTGCCCCTACAGTTGACTGTAGTGTAATTTGGGGTTTTGATTGTGCAATTTTGTGCTGAATGTCTTGAAACTTGATATGAGGATGCTTGACCATATTTGTAGGCATATGAGACTTGATTGGGCCTTTGAAAACTTCCTTTTCTTGATCAGAATCAAAACCCTAGTCTTGACTGTATGGGAGACTTTTGCACTGTGCAACCCTTGGGGAATTTTGTGACTTGGCTTGGCAATTTCTTGGAGAATATGGGAGGGCAAATTTTGGGGTGCAACAGTTGCCCCTGTTCAATCTTCTTAGACCTGAGGATGCAGATTGGCTGACGTGCCTTTCGTAATCCGAGGGTAGAAGATGATTGAACACTAAAGTGCCCAGGAATTTGCGCTCACATAGTAGCAGTGTGATGGAAATGGGCTTATATATGCCATTTGGAGATTGCTGGATAGGATGATGGGCTTATAGATGCCATCTGGATGTTGATTGCGTAGGAGATTCCTTAGCGAGAACCTGCATACCTGCAAAAGAATCAATGAGTACCTGACACGTTGCAGGAGCTGATTTTTAGATGCTTGGTATAGATGTGTCCTGTCTGGTTACAGGAGCTGAGTCTGGAGCTTCAAACGGAGATGAATGAACCAGGGATGGTTACTACCTTAGCATGAATGGTAAGAGAACCTTGGGCGACTTTAACTTCAACAACGCTCGTTGAGAAAAATCTTAGCAGGAATTACCATCTTTGCAGTATCGGGAAGAGAACCATAGGCACTTATAATCTGAAAGGGAATTGTCATCTCACTCACCGTCGGAGAGGAAACCATAAGAAAAGGAATTATCACCTCACTCACCGTCGGAGAGGGGACCATAGGAGATTATCACCTCACTCACCGTCGGAGAGGGAACCATAGGAAACTATCACCTCACACTCATCGTCGGAGAGGGAAACATCTGAAAAGGACTTACCACCTCACACACCGTCGGAGAGGGAACCATAGGAGACTATCACCTCACACTCATCGTCGGAGAGGGAAACATCTGAAAAAGGAATTACCACCTCACACACCGTCGGAGAGGGAACCATAGAAGACTATCACCTCACACTCACCGTCGGAGAGAGAAACATCTGGAAAAGGACTTACCACCTCACTCGCCGTTGGAGAGGGAACCATAGGAGACTATCACCTCACACTCACCGTCGGAGAGGGAAACATCTGAAAAAGGACTTACCACCTCACTCGCCGTTGGAGAGGGGACCATAACTTCTGCTGAGTCTTTATCAGAAAAATCTGTTGGGAGTCGATTTAGCTGGACTAGAGAAGGCTTTGAAATATGTCTGAGCATTTTAACTGCGTCTTTCCTGAAAGGTAAAGGTCAGTCATATGCAATGCATGATATGGATCAAGCAATGATGTTCTCAACATAAATGAGATTTGTATGATATGATGCGTCTATGCATGCTATAATGATGTATATGATGTATGTTTTCGTCTAGGAAAGTAAATCCTTGACGGGTGCCGGGAAGTCATATCCTGGGCTGATGTTGAAGAATAGATTTTGCTTCCGCTGGGGGTAATAACTGCAAGAATACCGGTAGGAGAAGATGACTTTGTTGCGGAATAAACTTGGCCAATGGAAGATTCTGCGGGGAGAAAAGATACTCTAGCGGCCATGCTGGGAAGCAATACTCTGTGGGGAGAGATACTCTGCTGAATTGTTGAGAATGACTTGCTGAGGATATCTTTGTTGTTTTGGAAGTGCTACTAGACTTTGCTGGGGGTAAGAGAACTTCGTCAGGGACGCTCTTTCCATGGCTTTTGGCTGAGGATAACCCAGTTATATCCTGTTAAGGAAATAACTCTTTGAATAAAGCCGGACGACGCGTTCGTGCTCTGCGAGGGATAAGCTTCCAGAATCTATTGGGGATAAGCTTACTGCTTGGGGAGATGGATTCCAACTTTTCCTGGGGAAACTGGATTAGACTCTCCTGGGGAGATTTTGAACTGTAATTTTGTAAGTTGAAGGAGGGAACCTATGTAGGGTTGCATGCTGATGAGTTTGTGTAAAACTGTATCTGGAATGGAGAAGGAACCTGGGTAGGGTTACTTTGATGATGAGTTCGTATAAAACTTCGTTCTTGGAAAGGGAGAACCTGTGTAGGGTTTCTGGGTGACGAGTCCATGTAAAACTGCATCTTTGAAGAGAGGGAATCGGTGTAGGGTTGCTTGGTGAGGTAAGTTCATGTAAAACTTCTTGATGAACCGGGGTGAGGTTATCTTGAGATAAATCCATGTAAGACTTCTAGGGGGGAACCGGGGTTAGGTTACTGCAGGATGAGTTTGTGTAAAAACTTCTTGATGAACCGGGGTTAGGCCATCTTGAGATAGGTCCATGTAAGACTTCTGGAGGAACCGGGGTTAGGTTACTTGGATAAGTTTGTGTAAAAACTTCTTGACGAACCGGGGTTAGGTCGTCTTGAGATAGGTCCATGTAAGACTTCAGGAGGAACTGGGGTTAGGTTACTTGGATAAGTTCGTGTAAAAACTTCTTGATGAACCGGGGTTAGGTCATCTTGAGAAGGAGGAGTCTGTGTATGACTTTGTCTGAAGGTTGAGAAGAAACCGGTGTTGGGTTGCATGATTTTGATTAAGTGGATGATTGTCCTATTTGGTCTCGGACGTTAGCCCACGATCTGGAATTCGTAGAGATAGATGGTAATCATCCTTATGTTGATCTGTCCTTTGTACTTTGGTTAACAGAGCAATTGGATCGCCTGGATAACTCATTATTGCCCCTGTTTCGGAGGTGAGGGAAGAGGACACCTGTGTGGGTGATTGACAAATCTTCGGTTAGACAAGTGACGAGATGCCGGGACATAGTCGTACGCTTTGATCCCTAACTTTTGCCTGGACCGCCCTTTCGGGTTTTCAGTCCACCGGGATACCCATTTTTGCCCAAGCCGCCCTTTCAGGTTTTCGACTTGCCGGGTGTACATGTTTTTTCGTTTCATCCCTTCATTCTGCCCGAACCCTTTTGGTTCGCCGGGAAGCCCTTATTTTTGCCTAGGTGTGTCAACCTAGCGGGTCTTTGATTTTGCGTAGTATTCTTTTCGACTATGTCCGTTCTCTTAGAATGTAGGGAGTTGCCCCTGTTAGAAGTATTTTGTCATGCCCCAGATAATGGGCAATGCTCCTACTGTGCCCCTTGATTGGAGGTACTTCTGTTCACAAGGTGTTCATCGTGCGAATTTCCCTGCTGTTCAAACAAATAGTTATATGCAAACAAAGTTATTTTAAGAATGCAAAAGCCTATGTCTGTCTTGAATTTTGAAAATGCATTTTTTGTAATACAGTGCGGTGTCAACTCAAGATTTTACAGCAAACCTTCAGGAGTCAGGATACCTTCGTAACAGTATGCTTTCGAACTAACCCATGCTTCAGCTAGGACTTTTAAGGGTTATATCGTGGCCTGGTTCACGGTTTAAGAAACAAAGGATAAAGGCTCAAATTATTTGTACCCACCCGTTCTTCGTGACGTTCTCCAAACCTAAACTCAGTTGATCATACGTTAGACCTTGTTTGAGTCTTTGCTCTGATTTTTCGGTGATGATTCGGATATTGATAACTTATTTTGAATAGGCAGTCCTTCCTTTTTTGTTGAGGGTTTGTAAGACCTCTTTCTTTTTTTATTTTGCTATCCCTGAATTTTGCCTGAACTGTTTCTTTTGTGATTACAGTCAGCGGGATGCCCCCGTTTGGTAAGTCTTCTTTATTGGTTTTGACTTAATGGGTTTTTCATTTTTTGAGATAATGACTGCCTGTCCTTGTGATTTATTCAGAACCCATCACTGTCTTTTGTTTTGTAAGGACTCCTTTGGTGCCATTTGTTATGCACTTGAATCAACTGAGAGAACTACCCTGCCCCAGGTTATGATAAAGGGTTTTAATTTTCGAAAAGAAAAACTCCTACTTCTTTGGCTCAGAGGGGTTGACGAGGGATTATCTTCCTTATAACTCCAGTGTTTAGGGATTGAAACAATGCCTGTACCTCATCAGCGGGGTCTGTTCAAAAGCATACTGTAAAGATCGTGGTATCGTTTTCGTCATCCTCCCTCAAGAGGTTTAGAATTTTCAATTAAGAGTTGACCATTGCAAAAATATGAAAGCAGTTTTAAGCATAGTAAACATGATTAAATCAAGACAGACATGTGTAATGCATTCATGAAATAAAAGAGTTTAACATGATAATTGTTTATTTTAACAAGAAAAGAAAAATACAACTTGAATTCAAATGAACAAAAATCTATCGATCCTAGCCATGTTTTGGCAGTGGAGCAGTGATCACGTTGGGAGTCTCGGCAGGCTCGAACTCGATCTCTTTGGCATCGATCATATTCTGAATTTTGTATTTCAGTGCCCAACAGTCCTCAGTGTCGTGCCCCGGGCTATCAGAATGATAAGCACACCTTGCTTCTGGATTGTAGCTAGGAGAGGAGGTCTTAGGATTGGCAGGAGGGTTGATCACTGCAATCAGGTTCATCTTCAACATGTGTTGCAGTGCTTGTGACCATGGCATGTTAATGTTGGTGAATTGCCTTTTAGGCCCGTCCGGCCTTTGCTGGTTTCCCCTTTGTGGTTGACGGCGTGGTGCAGAACCAGAGATCATGACTGCCCCTGCATGTTGATCACGGCGACTCTTTTGACTGTATGCAGCATTAGATTCCTTCTTTCCCGTGTAAGGCTTTTTATGAATATCAGAAGGTGTGGCCTCTTGAATTTTCCCACTCTTGATACCAGCTTCAATTCTTTCGCCAGTCAGGATGAGGTCGGTGAATCCAGCAGATGAATTACCAATCAGGTGGTTGAAGAATGGCCCGGATAGGGTCCCCAAGAACATATCAACGAGTTCCCGGTCAGTTAATGGAGGCTGTACCCTTCCAGCAAGGTCTCTCCATTTCTGTGCATACTCTTTGAAACCTTCGCCTGTACCTATAGACATTCCCTGAAGCTGAGTGCGTGTGGGAGCAAGGTCGGCATTGTACTGGTAATGCTTGTAGAAAGCAGTGGCTAAGTCTTCCCAGGTACGGATGTTGGCTCCATTCAATTGATAAAACCACTCGAGCTGAGTCCCTGAAAGACTCTCTTGGAAGAAATGGATCCATAAGTTTTTGTCAGCTGTATAGGGTTGGATCCTCCTTGTGTAAGCCCTGAGATGCAACTTAGGACAGGATGCCCCGTCGTATTTAGCAAAGGCAGGTGCCTTAAACTTGTGCGGGATT
This sequence comes from Vicia faba, assembly GCA_948472305.1. NCBI lineage: Eukaryota > Viridiplantae > Streptophyta > Magnoliopsida > Fabales > Fabaceae > Vicia > Vicia faba. The sequence goes on along the minus strand of OX451737.1, from coordinate 1,549,491,982 downwards.
ACTACCCCAGAAGACAGACCTAGATCCTCGAAGTCCAGGTCGGGCACTTTTTGTATCTCCATAGCACTGAGCCGGTCTTCCAACTGTTTGTATTTATCCTCAGTCGGAGGGTATTGTTCGTTGCTGAAATCTGTCTCGTTGTCGGAGACCACTGGACTAGGCACCTCTCTCTCATGGTGACTGCTTTCCCTCACAGATGGGGTAGTCCTCTCAGTTTCAGTCTGTAGTGTGTTCCCAGATCTACGCCTAGGGCTGAACAAAACAGTCCTCTTCTTCTTTTTTTCTTTCTTCAAGAGCAGGGCCTTCAGATCTTGTTGCCCCTGGGTCAAATTCATGATCAGCCCTTGGAACTGGGCATTCTGAGCCTGGAGGGCCTTGATGGACTGCTCAGCTGATGATTCAGGATTCATGACGATCGGCTGAAATAAACAGCGAAGAAGGGTAAGCAACCTGTCAAAGGGATACCTGCAATGCAATGAGCTGTATGACATGCATGTAATGATTTCAAGGATCTCGCGGGGTAAACAGAGGAACTTGTTAGAGTTGAAAACCGGTAACTTGATTGAAGAAACTTCCTGTTGTAGAAAATCCTTCTTCAAGGGTCAAAGGCTCACCATATCCAGTGGGTCATAGCCCCTGACAACCTTGGCTAGAGGAAAATAAACCCTCTTTGCCCCTGGCTAGATGTTGATTCATCCTGTCCTGCATCACAAGCCCTTGAGATCCTTGAAATGGGTTAGGATGTATGCAATGGTATGATGTCATGATGCATGGGGTGATATGAATAAACCCTGTTATGAGTCCTTATTAAGGACTGCAAACCAAAACCTGCAAGAAAACTTGGTAAACCCTGTTATGAGTCCTAATTAAGGACTACAAACAAAACCTGCGAGAAAACCTGGTAAACCTTGTTATGAGTCCTAGTTCAGGACTACAAACAACCTGCGAGAAACTCAAGCGTCAGATAACAAGCATGCAAGTAGGCAAGTACAAAGGCACACAAGTCACACAAAAGTGCCCTTAGAGTTTAGGCCAGCATGAGGTCTAGGTATTACCCTCTTGAAGTTGGTGGGCTCAACCTGTCCTATCAAAGTAACCGGGTTCTTAGAGGATCCCAATATCATTGACTACCCTCAATCGGTCATAACTCCAGCATCGCAATCTTTTCTTGCGGCCAGAACCATCACGAGAGTTTAGCCTCAATGGGCGTAGCATACTGCTACTGTTCTATTGGCCAAGTTGGGTCATTTAAGGTTATAAGGTCTGTTGGTGCTTAATGACTCCTTGGAAGACCCATATTCTCCCCGTTTCAACACGAGGGATATCGATACAGACCAAGGCGCCACACCAACGTAGCCACTGCTTCACCCATGTCGGTATACGCCGGACAGGTCCCTCACAGCTTATGCTACCTAAACAGGGTATCCCCAGATCCGGGTTAGGATCTATGTATCTCCCATGCAACCCACAATAGTAAAGCAAGCAAATCAATACAAGTGAAAACACAGTTATGACCTAGCCCTAAGGTACACCTCACTTTAAGTTTGGTCCCCAGCAGAGTCGCCAGTTCTGTGATCGGTGGATCTGGAACTGACTGTTTAACGCTGGTTCGCGAAATGTCGCGGAAGCAAGAGTCGCCACCGTCTTTTATTTTCTCCAAATGGAAAGGACAAAAGCACAGAAAAATTCCTTATAGAGATTGCTCTCGGTTCGGGAGGTAGATTATAGAAAGGGAAGGTGTTAGCACCCTTTCTATCCATGGTTATCCATGGGCTCTTAGATACTTGCTCATCTGTGTTTTCAAAATGGTTTGTTTGCTTTTCAATGTGGGTTTTAGAAAAGTTTCTTTGAAAGTTTTAGATCGACTCTTGTGTCAGAGTGTTTGAAAAATTGTTTTGAAAGCTTTTGAAAAGTGTCGGTGTGAAAAGATTTTTATTTGTTTTTGAAGAGAGCAAGTATCTACGAGAACCTACCTACCCTAAGGAATTCGTCTGTGTAAATGTCCTTTAAAGTAGTGCCATCCCACCATTGAGAGGTAGGTAGCACCACCGTTGGAGGTGTTCGGGTCAATTCGAGTTTGTAGGGACATGGTGATCACCAGAGCAATAGGAAGACACCTTAGAAGCTACCCTCATGCCAGGTTCCCGGATCATGAGGACTTACTAAGACATCCTCTACTCGACGATCACCTTTCGAAGGCAAGGCAACAGTGAGGCGTACCCTAGGGGTGGTGTGTGTGAATTGTGTGCCGTTTTCATTTGCATTTGTCTTGTCATGTCAATTGGTGATCTATGTGTTTGATTTTATTATGGCCATTCATTCTTGCATGCTTGGTTAACAGTTAAAATATTTGCGGGAAAAGTAAATCTAAAGCTATTACAAATGGCGCGGGTCCACATCGCCAATTAAACCGGACCCGATTTGACGGAAAGTAAATAAAGCAAAGAAATAAAGAAATTGAAAAGTGCGAAAAGTAATTGTTACAAGGCTTCGGGACAGATACATAATTATTCAAACGAAATAAAAATAAATATGCGAAATTAAATAAATTTAAGAACATGGGCGTTGAACCCTTTTGCAAAATTAAATTAAAATTAAAAATTAAAAGAGAATGTTTTTGGTATTTTTATGTTTTTTAAGGTTTAATAGAAAAAGAATTAATTAAAATGAAAATTGAATGCAAACCCTAATTCTAATGGCTTTTAAATTTATTGTGAAAATATTAAATTAAAATCTAAATGAACCCTAATTAATTATGTACAATTTTAATTATGAAAAATAAATATAATAAATATTACTATTGTGAAAGGAAAAAAGAAATAAAAACAATAATTAAACCTATTTCTACATATTTTTTGCATTTTTGTTATTAAAAGGAATTAAAATTAAAACCCTAATCAAAATTAATTTATTTACATGCAATTTGTTTATGAAAATAATTAAAATAAAATATTTATTATATTTTTATCTTTTCTGATTTTTATGATGTTTTTTATATTTTGTAAACATAATTAATTAAATTAAAATAATAAAGAAAATAAAATAGCAATTAAAAATAAAAAGAGAAAATTGCAAACCAGGGGGGGTGGAAGTCCCAAATTGGAGGTATGATTTTGAATAATCTGGCCCAAAAAGCATGGCTTTTGTTGATTTAGTATGACACGTATACACGCGTTGACTCGTCCTCATGGTGTCCATCAATCCTCAGCCCTTGATCTGATCTCCAGAGGCACGTGTATGTTGGATCCTGGAAGGCGTATGGTGGGCTTGAACGTGGTTACTGCACGTGAACGTCATGGGAAAAATATTATTGAGAATAATACAGACCTGGGGTTCGAACCCAGGTCTTGCACCTCACCAGCCAACACGTATTGCCACTAAGCCATTTGGATTTCATTTAATATATAATAGCATTTAAATAATATAAAAAGAAACCAAGGAGTTAGTGGGTAGCGCGCGAAATTTCAAACCGGCCTATCACGTTCTGACAACGAGGTCGTCTTCCTCATGTTCCTGAAAATAAAAACATTGGGCAACGGTTTATGATGTGTTTCCTTAGGCCGGTTTACAGAAAATAGCGATTAAGTCTCAGGTGTCCATAAATTTGGCGCGATGGGTGCTTCTTGTTCGTCCAAGCGCGGTGATTCGAATGGTGGTACTGTGTTGTTCCAATTTTGCTTTGTGTGGAAACCCCTAATTCAAGAACCTGCAAAACCTAAAAAGCAACAATGGTATCTTTGTACATGACACAGGAAAACGCAATTAAGTGTATTAGTTAGCTTCAGAATCAGATGAGGAATAAGAATCCATGAAGAAAATGTTATGAAAATGCCTAAATTTAAGAATACGATTGTGAGTTTTTCACGCCATATTTGGAATGCTGTATACCAATTCTTGGGGTTTGAATGAATGTTAGGGATTGGAATCGCTTCTGGGAATCTTGAGGAAGCCAATGGGATGAAAATCTTGGCTTGAAACCACCTGCAAATTGATTTTCAGTATTGAGTTTTATGGAGAAATTTTCAAATTGGTAATGGCCTTTCTTGCGCAGCTGAGAGTCTTCTTTGATTAGGTTTTGATTCATGCTTATGTAGTGAGGCTATTAGGTTAACAAAAGTAGAACAAATCTCTTGAAATCATGGACTTTGAATTTTGATTTTCTAAGGATCTTTTTAAATCTTTTTCCATGTGTTCTTGTATCAATTAGCATCCAATCACCCCAAATCTTTCCTAGTTTGCATTTACACGAAATATTGACCTTAAAACATGTATAAAAAGATTGGTTTGGTTAATTTAAACATTTTTCATATATTTAATTGATTTAATTGAATTAATATAAATAAAAATCCAAATAAATAAATAAAAAATGAGAAAATACTTCCCTTTGGGCCAAGTGGTCGTGCACATGCTTAGAATGATGAATCATGGAAGAAAAATGGGCCCATTAGCAATTTTAGGTCATTTGGATCAAAGTTGACTTTTCAAAATATCCAAAAATTTCCCAACTTCCACAAGGCATAACTTGCTCAATTTTTAAGCTTTTCTCATGTTCTTGGACATTTTGGAAAGGTCTTTGAGTCCTCTAACCAATGCCTTTGGTCCCATGTCATTTTGATTTACCAATCTCAAGTTATGGCCTTTGACTTAAAGTCCCTTTTTGTTGACTTTTGAAAATGACCTATAATGTTGAAATTGATAACTTTTTGTGAGGGCATTTCTTGGACTTGAAGTATGAAGATGAGTTGTAGGAAATGTCTTTCTCTTCAAAATTAGCTTTGGATGGAATTTTTCTGATAATCCATGTGAAAGTTATGCCCTGGTCAATTTCAGTTGACTTTTTCAGCTGTCCAAATATAGTAACTTTTGCATCTTGATGATTTCTGAGCCAAATTTTGAGAATCATGATCAAGCATTGATCAAATGATGTTTGTGGCTTCAAAATGATATGTTGACCAAAAATTTGAATTTTTGACTGCCAAATGACCATTTTGCCCCTACAGTTGACTGTAGTGCAATTTGGGGTTTTGACTGTGCAATTTTGTGCTGAATGTCTTGAAACTTGATATGAGGATGCTTGACCATATTTGTAGGCATATGAGACTTGATTGGGCCTTTGAAAACTTCCTTTTCTTGATCAGAATCAAAACCCTAGTCTTGACTGTATGGGAGACTTTTGCACTGTGCAACCCTTGGGGAATTTTGTGACTTGGCTTGGCAATTTCTTGGAGAATATGGGAGGGCAAATTTTGGGGTGCAACACCTACTATACAGGTTCCTTCTCATAGCCCTACTACCCAGGCTCTCATATCGAAGTAACCCTACTATCCAGGTTCCTTCTCACAGCCCTATTACTCAGGCTTTCATATCGAAGTAACCCTACTATCCAGGTTCCTTCTCACAGCCCTACTACCCAGGCTCTCATATCGAAGTAACCCTACTATCCAGGTTCCTTCTCACAGCCCTATTACTCGGGCTTTCATATCAAAGTAACCTTACTATCCAGGTTCCTTCTCATAACCTTAATATCCGGGTTTTCTTCCTTTATTATCCCCAGACAGCAGTCCACAACACTGTAAGACTGGGACCCGATCAAACACAATTGATTTCACATTCCCCCAGAAAGTCACAGTGCAACATATACCTCGACCAGATATGTCGTTCACCTCCGCTTCCCAAACCGGAATCCTTCCCCAGTAGAGTAACAGACAACTGAAGATCCTAAAACTCTATTTCTCTCCCAAGACAAAGACCAACATTCCCCAATGGAATACTCCTCACCAATGGGTGTATGCGTTCTCGCAAAGGAATCTCTTATGCGATCGACACTCCTCCAAATGACATCTATAGGCCCATTCCCGATATCGCAAATCAAGTATCACTTCATATGAGTGCAAATTTCTGGGCACTCTAGTGTTCAATCATCTTCCACCTTCAGATCACGAAAGGCAAATGAGTCAATCTACATCTTCAGGTTTAAGAAGATTCAACAAGGGCAGCTGTTGTACCCCAAAATTTTCCCTCCCATATTTCTCAATACATGTCAAGTAAGGTCCTCAAATTGCTCAAGGAGGTCCAAGAGTTGACCAGACAAACTCTCTCCTAAGGCAGTCTATCTTAAATTAGGGTTTCATTTTGCATCAAGATGCTTGATTCCAAAGGATTCCAAATGCTCACCATTGTCATGATATGTTCTCAAGATTATCCATGTCAAGTTTCAAGCCTTGCAGAGAAAGTTTGCTCAGTCAATTGCTCAAATTCCTGAAAATCGACTGTGCTAGGGCAAAAGTCAATTGTGGCCCATATACAGTCAAACTTCAAGATTTTTAGTCAACATTCTCATTTTGAAGTATTATTCATCATTTTATGAAGGGTTGATCATGATTCCTCAAGGATTGCTCATAATTCATCAAAACCAAAAAAGTTGCTAAATTAGGGTTTTGTAGGAAAAGTCAACTCAATTTTGACCAAGCATAACTTTCTCATACTTTATCAAAAATGACCCATCCAAAGCTCATTTTGAATAGGATGTAATTCCCTACAATTCATCTTCATCTCCCAAGTTCAAAATATGCACTCACAAGAAGATATGAATTTGGACATTATAGGTCATTTTGAAAAGTCAACAAAAACACCTTTTGGGTCAAAGCTTCATACATGAACATGGACGACTCAATTGAGATGAGACTAAAAGGGTTGCTTATAGGATATCTTAAGCTTTCTAAAAAGTCCAAAAACACCTCTCTAGGGTCAAAATTGAGAGAGTTATGCATTGGCCAAGTTGACCCTTTTTGCAAAATTGCCAAAAGTCAAATGTGTCCAAAATTGCATTCTTTGCTAAACGGGCCAAACTTTTTATGCTTGCACTGGGTTTGTAATGTGACCCACGACTCATGAGCCCTTCCACTTGTCATTCTTTTATTTTTGTTATTTATTTTGATTTTATTTCATTTAAATCAAATAAAATCAATATAAAATAATGAAAATATCAAAAATCAATTAAACCTTGAGATTTTGTGCATGATTAGAGTCATTATACAGCTGGAGACAAGATCAAATCGTACAAGGCTTTATATGGACATAAAAAGATTAAAAAATCTTGTTTTGGAAAGATTTGGTGCAAGGAATAAATCATTGATCAATCTTCATAAATGGAAAAGATTTGATACAAACTTTAACCCTAATGCACTCTATTATAGATAGTGAACAAAGACAGACCAAAAGGAGAGGTGGAGAAATCGTGAAAGAGGCAGAACCAATTGCAAAATTTCAAAGAAAAAGTGCAGATCAAATCCCAAGTTGCAGGCCATCTCAAGCCATCCTAATCATACCAATCAATTGCTTGACGTCTCAGGATCGTGTTTCAATCATTAGCAAGCCTCCCCACGCCCTGAAACGCGTTATAGCAATCACACGGTTAGCTTAGAAATTCCTTTTCGTTTTTATTGATTTATACATCATTTGCATGTTTTGATTACATATTCTTGTTCCTTATTGAGTTTGCAAGCTAATCACTATATTCAATTACATTTTTATTGACTGTATGTAAAACTGCCATGGCTAGGGTTTGTTCTTTGTTTTTAGGGGTTTCTTATACAGGAAAAATTGGGCATTGATAATGGTACCATGATGCTCGTGAGGTTGAAACGAGTTGATTGGTACTATTAGTTTTCATTTATCATACGCGTACATGATTTTTGAAATGGACAGGGGCTATACCTACACTTGATATCTGTAGGTAAAAGTTACAAAACTTAAAGCGACGGTGGGAGGAAGAAGATAATATGTGGCGCTCCTTGACTTACCAATTTGAATTTCGCGCGTTGGTTGGCCCACTAGTTTATTTTTTGCATATTATATTTTGTGTTTATTTAACTTACAAGTTAACATCATGGTTCAGATGGCTGGGGCGATGCTCTTTGATGCACACGTCCTGGGTTCGATCCCAGGTGTTTGCATTTTGTTATTTTCTTGATTATTCCAAGCAGATCTCATACATTACAGCAACGCATGTCCACCAATTGCCCTTGTGCTCCACCATTAGATCCATCAGCCATGTAGATCCAATGTCATGTGGCGAAGAGACCACCATGCGCCTGAGTCAAGCATGCACACAGGATTGAGCAAAGTCAAAAGGGCCAGGAGTTTGTTGGGCCAAGAAAATCAGATTCAAACCCCCCACATTTTCTAATGCAAGCCCATCTCTTCACCTTGTTTATTTCTTTGTTTTTTAATTCTTTTAATTATTTTGCTTAATTACTTTTAACAAAATTAATCTTTTTTTTTCACAAAAATCATAAAATCGAGAGTTCACGAAAATTAGAATTAGGTTTTTTTTATATATATCAAATTTAATTTAATTTAGTTTAATTTAATTTAGGAAAATTCTAACTTTTTTTATATATATAATTAAAACCAATTAGAAAAATTAGGGTTACACTCTTGATTTAATTTTTATTTCTTTCTCAAAATAAACACCAAAAGTATGTTCTTAGAATAAATTAATTCAATTTTTTTTCTTAAAATTAAAATTAATTAGAATTAGGCTTTTCTTTTTTAATATAATAATTTCTCTATTTTCTTAAATTAACAAAACAAAACACAAACCTTTTTTGAGCTAATCTCAATTAGGTTTAAGTTAGGGTCAAAACCTTGATTATCTTGTTTTCGATTCATCGCGCATGTTTATTATTTTTGCAATATTGATGTAACTGTCCACGGTATGTAATAGTTTAATCTAGGACTTTCTTTTATTTATCGTCTTTTGCAGGTTTTTTGGCTATGTAATTAATCCCTACCCCAAAGCCTTGTAATAGCGTAGGTTTATTTTCTCGCATTTTAATTCTCGCAAATATCAACTGTTTAGATGTATGTTGATAGGATTGTATGACAAGATTGCATGATAATTTAAAACGGCTAGAAAACCCTAATGTGCAAAGATAATAACTAAAATCAAATCACTCGCACATATCACTCTTAGGGTATACTCTCACTTCTGTTGCCTTCGGTAAATGATCATTAAGTACAGGGTGTCTTAGTGGTTTCCCTCCTGTCTAAACAAAGATCAAATGTCCCATTCGGAAATGTTGCATCGGAAATGTTGCCTCGAATATGATCTTAAGACTTTAGGGTTATTACTAAGATGTCCTAATATTGCTTTAGTGATCGTACGTCCCTTACAAATTGGACCTTATAACTCCAACGACGGTGCTACCTATTTCTCAATAATAGGATAGCATTGTCTAAAGGAAACGAGAATAGAAACGATCCTTTTTCGAGTAGGTAGATGCTAGTAGGTACTTGCTCAAAATCAAAACTTTTCACACTTATACTTTTCAAACAAAATTTCAAAACAACTTCGTCACACCTTTGAGGATTTATACAAGGGTTATCACGAAGTCAAACTTTTCAAAAACAAAGCACACACACAAGCAATTTAAAAATATGAGCAAGTACCTAAGAGCCCATGGATAACCATGGATAGAAAGGGTTCTAACACCTTCTCTTTCTATAATCTACCCCCCGTACTCAGAATATCTCGAAAAAGGATTTTTTCTGTACTTTTTTCCTTTCTGGTTGGATGAAATAAAAGTCGGTGGCGACTCTTGCTTACCGCGACATTTTGCAAAACGCAAAATTCAAACCAGTATTAAACAGTCGGTTCTGCCACCGTATCACAGGGTGGAAGCTGGCATAAAAAATGGAAGGATTTATCTTCTTCTACAGTTGTGAAGAAGCCTTTTATTGGGAAGAAAGAAGTAGTTGTTGTATAATCATAAAGGAACCAAGGGAGAGCCGAACGTCGACCAATGGTAGGGGCTGTTATGATCCCAAAGCCTACATCTGATCAACCAAGAAGTAATCAACTGAGGGTGGAAAGGCCAGTCTGGCAATTCACCAGAATCAATATGACTCTATCCCAAGTATTACCGCACCTTCTGAAATCCAATTTGGCAACTTTAAAAGAAGCTCCAAAGAACCCCAACACAGCATCCCCTCATTATCACCCAAATGCCTGTTGCGCATATCACTCTGAAAGTCCGGGTCATGACACCAACAACTATTGGGCCTTGAAAAACAAGATTCAAGACCTTATAGAGGCAAAAGAAATTGAGTTTGATGCACCCAAGAAGCCAAACATCATTTCTGCTCCTATGCCCAGACATGGTCACAACACCAATGCTATTGAAGAAAATTTGTTTGTTACCACAGTTGATGAACTCTTAACTCCACTCCCAATCATTAAGATAAACTTGTTGAAAGCTTTTGTATTCCCGGGTTGTAATGAAGACTGCCACCTCTGCTTATCCTCACCAATTGATTGCCTTTTGTTGAAAACAAGCATTCAATGCTTGATAGACAACAAAGAGATCCTGTTTGAAAGTACTCCTGTTTCACCTATTCCTGTTGAAGATATTTCAATCATCATCATCTCCGCCAATTCTTCCAGGGTCCCCAAAAGACCCGTTAGAATTACATCTGTTCCAAAAGCTACTCCTCTTATAATCACAATGCCTGGGCCAGTCTCATATGAATCAGACAAAACTGTGTCGTGGAATTACGGTGGGGACATCTACTACCATGGCATCAAACAAGATGGGCTGGCTGCCGAGGAGATAAGCTCTGAAGAAGAAGACTCCGACATTAGCAATATTTCCAGAACCAGTAAGATTACCCGAAGCGGTAGAATCTTTTCTCCAGAAATTGCCCCCCCCCCCCAAAGGCAATTTTTGGACCCGTGGCTACTCCAAAGGTTACTTCCGCACCAATAATCATCTCTGCAAGTGCTCCTATTGACGAAGAGGATACAACCCCTGCTATCATTCCTACCAACACTCATGCTGCTAAAACTCAAGGAAAAAGTATTCAAGTGGAGCCTGTCCAGACGAAGGCTCAATCCCTGACTATCCCCAAAACCTCCAAGAAAGAAATGGAGGAGATTCTAAAAATAATCAAGAGGAGCGACTACGATGTAGTTGAACAGTTGGGGAAAACTCCCTCCAAAATCTCCATGATGGCATTGTTGCTGTGTTCTGAGGCACATGCAAAAGCCCTGGTAAAGTTCCTAAAGACAGCCCATGTGCCTCAAGAGACGTCCACTGATCAATTTCAAGATTGTGTGGCCAGCTTGATGGCGGATAACGGTCTAGGCTTCTCATATGCTGTTTTGACACCAATGGGAAGAAAGCACAACGAGGAATTACATGTCTCTGTGGAATATAGAGGCACAACTCTGGCCCATGTCTTGGTGGACACTGGCTCATCTTTGAATGTTTTATCGAAGAAAGCTCTCGACAGACTGGACTGTGAAGGACTGACGCTGAAACCAAGTAACATAGTCATAAGGGAATTTGATGGCTCAAAGAGGATGGTACACGGGGAGGTGGATATCCCCATAAAGGTTGGGACTCAAACTTTCAATTCAACCTTTTATGTAATGGACATACGCCCCTCTTACTCCTGTCTGCTAGGACGGCCATGGATCCATAATGCTGGCGCTGTCACCTCTACACTGCACCAGATGCTGAAATATCCAGTCCAAGGAAAGATTATCATTTTCCACGGAGAGGAAGAATATATGATTAGCCACCTCAATTCCTTCAGGTATGTGGAATTGGACGGCGAGTTCATTGAAACTCCTTTTCAACATTTCGAAGAAGTCCCCCAAGAGGTAGCAGTGACCAAGACTGCGTCATAGATTACCAAGATTACAAGACCTCCACTCTGGATGTCGTCTCTAAAGGATGCAAAAGCAGTAGTAGAGGAGGGTGGATGCACCATCTGGGGGAAACTTCTGGATATTCCATATAAATCTGACAAGTTTGACTTAGGGTTCACTTCAAGTGCTCAGAAGGCTGTACGATGTGCCCGTGCTGGAGGGCCACCCTTGAAGATTAGCAACCGAGAGGTCAATGTGGTGGAAGATGGTGAAGAGGATTGCAGCTTGGAGGATTGGATATTTCCAACTGTCAACGGAGGACTCCGCAATTGGGAGGTCAGAGACTTTGTCCCAATAACTTTCATCCCTTAGTAATTTATCTTTACATTTTGTTGGATCTGTAACATTGAAAAACAATTCGCACTCTCAAAACCTTGTGTCTTACCCGAGGCACATTGGTCCATTTGTAAGGGTTATTATTTCATCTTCATATGACATTCAATGAATCATGGACGTTTTTCGCATACAAGCTTTTATGCTCTTTTTTCCTTCTTTTTACATTTTGTTTTTAAGGATGGCTATACCCTTACACACACCCACACCCACAAATGCAGGTACCCCTCCATTCTGGATCTCATGGGTAACAATACTGCTACGGCCTTTTGTGACTCTGAGGATCTAATCTACTAAGCCAAAGACGAAGGTGAGGAAGATTGTGAAGTACCAGGGGAACTTGCCAGACTACTACAACAAGAGGAAAGAACCATTCATCCTCATGAGGGACCTGTAGATACAATCAACTTGGGTATCGAGGAGGATAAAAAAGAGGTCAAGGTGGGTGCCAATCTGGAACCCAGTGTCAAGGAGCGTCTGATTCAGCTGTTGCATGATTATGTTGAGATCTTTGCTTGGTCATATGAAGATATGCCAGGACTTGATACGGACATCGTAGTACATCGCCTGCCTACAAGAGAAGATTGTCCGCCAGTAAAACAAAAAGTCCTTCGCATGAGACCTGATATGTCAGAAAAGATCAAAGCGGAGGTCATGAAGCAATTCAATGCTGGATTCTTGGTTGTCACTTCCTATCCTCAATGGGTCGCCAACATTGTTCCCCTACCTAAAAAAGACGACAAACTATGAATGTGTGTGGACTATAGAGATTTGAATAAGGCAAGCCCTAAAGATGATTTTCCATTCCCCCACATTGATATCCTGGTTGACAATACGGCACAGCACAAAGTGTTTTCCTTCATGGACGGATTCTCAGGTTACAACCAAATCAAAATGGCACCTGAGGACATGGAGAAAACTACATTTATCACACAGTGGGGCACATTCTGCTACAAGGTGATGCCATTCGGAATGAAGAATGCTGGGGCAACCTATCAACGCGCCATGGTAGCTTTATTTCACGACATGATACATCATGAAATAGAGGTCTACGTAGATGATATGATAGCCATATCACAAATAAAAGAAGAGCACTTGGACCACTTACAAAAGCTGTTTGAGAGACTGAAGAAGTACAAGCTAAGGTTGAATCCAAACAAGTGCACATTTGGAGTACGATCTGGTAAACTCTTAGGTTTTTTCGTCAGTAACAAGGGTATTGAGGTCGATTCTGCCAAAGTTAAAGCAATATAAGTGATGCCTGCTCCTCGTATTGAGAAGGAAGTCAGAGGATTCTTGGGACGCTTGAACTATATTTCCAGATTCATCTCTCACCTAACAGCTACTTGTGAGCCAATCTTCAAACTATTGAAGAAAGATCAAGTAGTCATATGGAATGATGAGTGCCAAGTTGCTTTTGAAAAAATCAAAGAGTACTTACAAGAGCCTCTTGTGTTGTTGCCACCAGTCGAGGGAAGACCGTTGATCATGTATCTGACTGTTTTAGAAAACTCAATGGGGTGTGTATTAGGGAAGCATGACGAGTTTGGCCGAAAAGAGCACGCTATTTATTACCTGAGCAAAAAGTTTACCGACTGTGAAACTAGATATTCACTGCTCGAGAAAACTTTCCGCACTCTGGCATGGGCTGCTCGCCGGCTAAGATAGTATATGCTGACTCATACTACCTTGTTGATATTTAAGATGGATCTGATAAAGTACATCTTCGAAAAGCCTGCTCTTTCAGGGAGAATAACTAGATGGCAGATGATCCTAATAGAGTACGACATACAATATACTACCCAGAAAGTTATAAAGGGCAGTGGGCTAGATGATCACCTTGCTCACCAAGCTGTAGAAGACTATCAGTCCATGAAGTTTAAATTCCCGGATGAAGACATCATGACATTAGACAACTGTGAAGAAATCAGGCCATATGAGGGACCTGAACAAGGATCCGTGAACAAGGATCCCGATGGACCCTGTTCTTTGATGGGGCATCCAATGCACTTGGTAATGGTATCGGCGCTGTACTCATATCTCCGGAAGGGTGTCATACTCCTTTTACTGCCAGACTTTGCTTCAATTGTACAAACAACATGGCAGAATATGAAGCGTGCATCTTTGGTCTCAGAGCTGCCATAGACTTGGGAATCAAATCCTTAGACGTATTTGGAGACTCAGCTTTGGTCATCAGTCAGATCAAATGGGAATGAGACACTAAACACTCAAACCTTATCCCTTACAAAGAACATGTTTTGACATTGCTACCACATTTTGAGAAGATTACCTTCGAGCATTTCCCGCGAGAAGGAAATCATCTAGCAGACGCTCTAGCCACAATGTCATCTATGTTTAAAATTAATTAGGATAATGAGGCTCCTCAGATCACCATCGAACGAATGGATGAACCAGCGCATTGTCACGAGATTAATACTGAAGAGGTAGTGGACCAGCCTTGGTTTCATGAGGTCAAGAGGTATCTCAAGGCTTAAGAATATCTAGAAGGAGCTTCAATCAATGATAAAAAGTTCTTAAGGAGATTCTCTGCTAAGTTCTTTCTTAGTAATGGCATCCTGTACAAACGCAATCATGACTCCATTTTGCTTTGGTGTGTGGATAAGGTTAAAGCTGAAAAGATCATGGCTGAATTACATGACGGTACTTTTGGCACCCACTCTAGTGGGCATACGATGGCGAAGAAAATCCTACAGGCAGGCTATTATTGGTCTACCATGGAAACAGATTTCTATCAACACTCTCGGACTTCTCATAAGTGTCAAATTTATGCTGACAAGGTGCACATACCTCCAGTTCCTCTGAATGTCTTGACGGCTCCTTGGCCCTTTGCTATGTGGGGAATTGATATGATTGGAGAGATCAAGCATGCAGCCTCCAATGGACACCACTTCATCCTAGTGGCCATTGACTATTTTACAAAGTGGATTGAAGCAGCCTCTTTTGCCTCCGTTACCAAGAATGTTGTGGCCCTCTTCATCAAGCAAAACCTTATTTGTCGGTACGGTATCCCGAAAAGGATCATTACTGACAATGGTACAAATCTCAACAACACTATGATCACCATCTTGTGCGAGTAATTCAAGATTCAACATCACAGTTCTTCTCCCTATCGGCCCAAGATGAATGGTGTTGTCGAAGCTGCGAATAAAAACATTAAGAAGATCATACAAAAGATGACAGTCACGTAAAAAGACTGGCATGAGATGCTACCATTCGCTCTCCACGGGTATCGTACCACGACTCGCACATCAACCGAGGCAACACCATATTCTTTGGTTTATGGCATGGAGGTTGTCTTGCCTATTGAGGTACAGATCCCCTCTCTGAGAATTATGAAGGGCGCAGGTTTGAATGAAGACGATTGGATCCAGACTCGACTTGATCAACTGAACTTAATTGATGAAAAGAGGCTTACTGTTGTTTGCCATGGTTACATGTATCAAAAGCGGATGATTAAGGCTTTCATCAATAAAGTCAGACGCCAAGTATATCAAGTTAGGGATCTAGTGATCAAACGTATCATTTTGCCACCAAGTGACCCCAGGGGCAAATGTACTCCTATCTATGAAGGAAAATTTCTAATCAAGAACATATTCTCCGGTGGGGCAATGATCTTGACCACCATGGATGGAGACGACCTGCCACACCCTGCGAACACGGACATAGTCAAAAGATACTACGCATAAGAGATCCGCTAGGTTGATACACCTAGGCAAAATAAGAGGCATCCCGGCGAACCAAAAGGTTCGGGCAAAAATTAGGGATAAAATGAAAAAATCTGTAGACCCGACAAGTTGAAAACCCGAAAGGGCGACTTGGGAAAAAAAGGGTTTCCCGGTGGATTGAAAACCCTAAAGGGTGGTCCAGGCAAAAGTTAGGGAATTAAAGCGTATGACTATGTCCCGTCGGATAACTTTATAGACAACCTTTGAATTCCACATATAAATTCAGAGTTTCTGATCAATTCAATCATCTTCAGACGAAGCAACAAATAGACGAGATATTCAGAAATATAAAGGCTATAGCAGGATGGAAACCCCATGGGATTATCACACATAGTCATCTTTCTTTGTATCAAAGTTTTCTTATTTTGCGACAGCATTCTCTTACTAGAATGTTTGTCTCCTTTGTACAAATATTTTGTTCAAAATCAATACAAAGATATCCCTTTAAAAGTAAAAAAAACTATTTGTCTTTTCTTTAGCTTATGTTTTGTTTGCAAAAAACGTCCAATGATTCATTGATGAACATATGCATTTGAACGTGATTACTGTTTACAAATAAACAAAATGAGAAAGACAATTACTGACGGTTCGAATGGATAGGGAAATACATCTAGACTATTACCCAAGAAATCCCCACAGTACATCATTTAAATCCCCAACGGAACAAAATTTCAAGTTTTTAATCCCCAGTAGAAATTGTCATTTTTTTCAGGAATCCCCAAGCAAATCTTACAAGCAGAACATGACATTTCCCTCACAACAGAGTCTACTTTTCTCAACAAAAGTTCACCAGTACTTCGACTTCAAGACATGAAAATTCACATATCCCCAGCAGCATTCAGGGATTTATTTTCCTCAATCAAACAGAAATACAGCAAATCAGCTCACATGCGCATACATTACATCCATATATCATAAACATTGATAAAGCAAACACATTGCATCATACATTCCATGCAACATAAATTTGTATTTTAGCTAACATTCCATCCTTTTCAGGATAAGATTAACAGCTACCATTAACAATATGCAATCAGATACAGTACGGATACGCTCCAGACACGAATGTTATTCTGATACTCATTCAGATTCAACTTTCAGATACCGTACGGATATGCTCCAGACACGGATGCCATTCTGATACTCATTCAGATTCAACTTTCAGATACAGTACGGATACGCTCCAAACACGGATGCCATTCTGATACTCATTCAGATTCAACTTTCAGATACAGTACGGATAAGATCCAGACACGGATGCCATTCTGATACTCATTCAGATTCAACTTTTAGATACAGTACGGATACGCTCCAGACACGGATGCCATTCTGATACTCATTCAGATTCAACTTTCAGATACAATACAGATACGCTCTAGACACGGGTGCCATTCTGATACTTATTCAGATTCAACTTTCAGATATAGTATGGATATGCTCCAAACGCAGATGTCATTCTGATACTCATTCAGATTCAACTTTCAGATACAGTTCAGATACACTCCAGACACGGATGCCATTCTGATACTCATTCAGACTCAACCTTTCAGATACAATATGAATACGCTCTAGACACGGACGCTATTCTGATACTTATTATTTTAGTTTACAACTTGGATGGCATCTACAAGCCCATCTCCAACAAGATTCTATCACCTCTCCAAATGACATATGTAAGCCCATTCCTTCTATCATCACATCATCGAGTGCAAATTTATGGGCACTCTAATGTCCAATCATCTTCCACCTTCGAGTCACGAATGGCAAGATTCGCCAATCTAACTCTTCAGGTTTAAGAAGATTGAACAGGGGCAGATGTTGTACCCCAAAATTTGCCCTCTTATTTATCAAGACTTTTCTCACAAACTCAAGACTGGATTAGGGTTTGACCAGCTCAAGACATCTCATCATGCACTGATCACCTAAAATTAGGGTTTGAGATTGTACAAAGATTTTAGGACTATCAATAATTCATATGACTTTCAAACATCATTATGGACCCCTAAGATTACACATGACACGTTTCAAGCCTTGAATCACATTTTTGATCAGTCAATTGGACAGTTGACCTAAAAATCAGCTGTATTGGGGAAAAAGTCAACCATGGCCAATTTACAGTCAAACATTATAATTTTTTATCCACATCAACATTTTAGACTCATATGTATCATTTGATCAAGTTTGGACCACAATTCCTCAAGAAATTTGATCAAATCATCAAAAGGGCAAAATAGTCAAAATTAGGGTTTTGACTGAGAAAGGGCAATTTCTGATTTTTGACCTAGCAAATGACCAATTGATTTGAAGCATGATTTCAATGGTTCAATTGTATCATCTTGACCTAATAACATGGTCCAAAACATTGCAATTTCATTGAATTGACAAATGAAATTTGCAGTCAACTGATCAAAAGTCAACTGTATACTGAAAAGTCAAACTTTGACTTTTTAGTCAAAGTCAAGTGCCAAGGATCACAATTCATCAAAACATGTCAAAATGTGAAACTTGTTCATCAAGAAATCAAAGATTGAAGATTTGGTTTTGAAATTTGAATTTTTCTTAACTTAGAAATTTTTCTAAGTATAGAAAATTTCTTATTTTTTTTCAACTTTAAGCCATTTTTTCACCATAATACAACATGATTCAAAGAAAGTTCCCAACATGAAAGTTGTAGATCTCCATGAAATCTACAACTCTGCTTCACATATTTTTCCCTAAAGATGCTTGGATCTCAAGATATAATTTTGTGAATACATGCCCATGAACTAAAGTAACTTAGTGAAATTTTGCCCTAATTTAGGCATGTTTTTTACCTAACTTCATGGAAATTTTTCACCTAGTTCCAAGAGGAATCTTGAAATTCATTCCAAAGATGAGTTATAGAGCATATTGCAAGCTTTACAAAATGTCCAAGAACTCTTTGAGATCATTTTTGAGTAGGGAGAATCGAAGAGATGAAGTTGGCAATTTCTCACTTTGATTTCAAGCCATTTCATGAAGAACAAAATTCAAATCTGAACCTATGCTGCCTAATCCTTGCTTTACAGGTATCAAACTTGTTTATCACTTCATAATTCAATGCTTACAAGGATGATAAAGCCTTAATCTAAGCACAAGAGTCTTTGTCCAAGCTTTAATTCCATAAATGGCACAAAGTTGCCACTGCCATTTTAGAAAAGCATAACTTTTGCAACTTTTCACTTCTTGAGCATTGGACCTGTTTTCTCTGCACACACAAGTCCTATAAACCAAATACAAGTTGTCTAGGACTTGTACCAACTCCAAGCAGGCCAGTAAAAGCATGTGGAGACTTGTCTCTTCACCTTTCTTAAAAAGCAAGTAATAGTGCAAAAAGGCTATAATTGAGAAATTTGTTGTGGAGTGGATGAAAAACCTTCTCTATACTTATACACAAACTCATTACAACTTAGAACACGATTGCAAAAGGCCAGAAACTCCCTAAAACTCCCTATCACCAAAAAACTGTCAAAACTTGCAGGTTGATACCAAGCATAGCAATCCACACATTTACTCGTGCGTTTCAAGTTTTAATCACTCAAACACTTTACCTACCTCATATCTAAGTGTTCCAGACCATCATCCATGCACTGTAACTCCTCCTTCTTCATCTGCCATTTTTGTTTTTCAAGCTTGCAGGTTAACTTGGATAGAGAGATTCAGGCACTTTCAAAGCAAGGCAAGGATTGGAACACACTCAGGAAGGTTCAGGCAAGCTAAAGGAATCTTCAAGCCTTCATAAAACTCACTCAAACTCCATTCACGATCTCAGCTGAAAGAGGTAAGAACTCCAACTTTTATCTCTTCATACAGGTATCCATTGGCCACGATTTGTGAAAGGAAAATGTAGATATTATTGTGCTAAAGCCAACCATGTGCATAGAATTCATTTATATTCATTGTGTATAGAGAATTTTAGAGTTCAAATTTTTGTAAAAATTAGGTTTAAAATTAGGGCCTTTAAAATTCGTTTTGATCTTTGATTGTTAGTTTCCATAAGTTACATGTCTGAAATCGTGGGAAAAAATACTATCATTTTCATGTTGGAAGTTTCCATTTTCATGGAGAAATGAGAAAGATACAGAGGTTCTGGCCAGCTTGAGGAAGAAGACGAAGTACAGGGCAAGGAAGGGATTCATGTTATGTATTTTTGTTTTCATATGAACTAACGGATGTATAGCCACCCCAATGGCAAAATAGTGCGCTGAGAATGCCAAGGTCGTGGGTTCGAGCCTTGGTGCCTGCCTTTTTGCATATTTTCTCATTTTTGGCCATTTCTCTCATTTTTTGCAGCGTGGGCTCAACTACTGGGCTTCGTATTTTTCTTCTTCTAATGCTTACATCCTGTTTACTCAGGATACCCCCTGGCCCATACATTTTATTCCTTTGTTTTTATTTTTATTTTTTTTATTTTATTAAACATTTTCTTTAATATATAAAATCATTTAAAATAAATATGTTAAATATTGCACTTTAGTTTATTTTATTTTATTTTTACATAAAAAATATATTTTTATTTTATTATATATTAACTATCTTTCTTAAATAAACTTATAAAAATAAGTTAAACTTATATATATTTTTATCTTTTTTTATATACTTATAAATATTTATTTTGACATATAAAAAGACTAAATATTTTTTATAAATGTTATTTATTATTTTAATACAAAAAATACATAAAAAAATAATACTTAAGAAACTTTATTTTCTTTTAAATTATAAATTAGGGTTAACCATTTTTCAAGAAATAATTTCCTTTTCTTAAGATATTAGGATTAGGTCAAAATTCTTTTGGCATGTGAAAAACAAAGCAAAAATATTTTTCTTACATACATACCATTGCATATTTATATTGTATATTATTTATTCAAATATTCGTACAAATTCGATTTGGTTGTAATAGTTTAATTAGGTTTACATTATTGCAAATCCCTCTTCACAATTTATATTCCCCCCTCCCATAAAATATTGTAATAGCGTAGTAATCTTTAAATTACGCAATTTACCGCTTTTATATATCATGCTAGTAATTAGGGTTTGTATGGCAAGATAAAAACAAATCAAATAGAAAACCCTAATCCAAGACAAAATCAAGCATGAAAATAACACACTTACACACAAGCACCCTTAGGGTTTCTCCACTTGGTTGCCTTATACAAAATAGCCATATTATGCATGCGAAATATCTTGGCAAAACAAACAAATATAAGATCATAGTCCCTCGATGACGCTATTCAAAGTTTCCTTACAAAATGATCTTGGTCCCTAAAAAATGCTAAGGTACTTTGCAACATTGCTAATCATGGTTATACGATGACCCACGCCCGTCCCGTTTACATTCAAAGATAGGGTTGCTTACCAAATCAATGGTAAGACAACAATGTCAAAGGAATAGAAAAGGAATAAGAAAGACATTTGAGTAGGTAGATTACTTCTAGTTACTTACTCCATTTCAAACGAATATCCTTTCTATTTTCAAAACAAACACACACATTTCCAAACATCTTACAAACATTGAAAACATTTTCAAAAAGACAAACATCTTTGTATACATTCTTACGAACGAGAATCATTACAAAGATTGCCTAAACAATGACCTCTTTTACAAAATACTTTCAAAACCATACAAAGCACAATTTCAAAACAAAAGCAAGTGATCTAGCAAGTAACTAAGAGCCCATGGAAAACCATGAATGGAAAGGGTGCTAATACCTTCCCTTTTCATAATCTACCTCCCGAACTCAAGAAACAATCTCAAAGGTCTTTCCTGTGCTTTTTCACCTTTCCTTTTGGATAAAAGAAAAGTCGGTGGCGACTCTTGCTAACCGCAACATTTTCGATAAAACGCAAAATACTCAAGTCAGTTCTCCCACTGTATCACAATAACTTCATGTGTGACTTCGTCTTCTATCAAGCATTCATCCTTGGTGAACTTGATCTTGAAGCCTTTGTCACAAAGTTGGCTAATACTAAGAAGATTGTGCTTTAGTCCTTCAACATAAAGAACATCTTCAATGGATGTGAAAGGTGGAGCACCAACTTTGCCTTTGCCAAGGATTCTTCCCTTATTATTGTCTCCATAAGTGACAAAACCCTTGGCCTTTAGCACTAGATTTGAAAATTAATTTATGTCTCCTGTCATATGCTTTGAACAACCACTATCAAGATACCAAAGATTGCATGTGGCCTTCAAGCATACCTGCAAAACAAATTAGGCTTTGTTAGGTACCCAAGTTGCTTTGGGTCCTTCATAATTAGTGTCTTTCTTTACCCTCACATAATGCCCACTTTCCACACTAAAGTTTCTAACATAGAAAGCATTAGGTGTATGGCCTTTAATGCCACAATAAAAACAAGTAGGTTCAAAGTTACTTCTATATCTAGAGGGGTAAGATTTCTTCTTAGGAAATGTTTTCTTTTTAGGATAGTGATGAACTATTTTAGGTTTGCTCACTTTCTCTTTGGATGATTGATCACTAGCCTTAACAAAGATAGTTTTGTTAGAACTTGGTTTTGAAAACTTTGAATATCCAAGTCCACTTTGAATATCCAATGACAATATTGTACAATGACTCAAGATATAATTGCTCAAAGTTTTCTATTTAACAATGTATGAAAGTGTGCAGAAAACTTATGTATGAAAGTGAAGAAATGCTTGAGTTTGTATTTTGAAAATTCAGAAAATATATTTGGAAGAAGTGTTGAAAATGATTTTGAAAATGAGTATTTATATGTTCATAGCACCTTTTTGAAACAACATAAAATTCTGAAAATGAATCATGAACAAATGTCAAGATTGAATGAAAGGTTTCAATGAAAAGGTATTATGAACAAGCATGTGAAAAACTGATGTTTTTTCAAAATCGTGCAGCATGCAATCGATTGCACCCTTTGTGTAAATCGATTGCACGGAGTTTCAACAGCTATATTTTCAAAAGTTTTAAGTGTGTAATCGATTGCACAAGCAATGTAAATCGATTGCATGTGAAGTCAGTAACAAAAAATAAGTGAGTGCAATCGATTGCACAAGCAATGTAAATCGATTGCACAAACAATGTAAATCGATTGCACTGAGAAACAGAAGCAAACGTTTAGAAAATTTTAAGTATGCAATCGATTGTACAGGTAATGTAAATCGATTGCACTGAGAAACAGAAACAAAAGATCTGAAAAATTGAAGCATACAATCGATTGCACTAATATGCAAATCGATTGCACTCAAGTGAAAAATGAATTTTAACATTTAAAAACTTGAGTAATGATTTATAAAACATTTCTTATTCACCATTGAGCATCTATATCTTAAGATCAAAGTAAGTAATATCATTATACCTTGAAAGTTGTTAAGAGCTTTGAACCGAAGACTTTGTCCTTAGATACTTTGAGCTTGATCATAAATCTTTGTCTTGTTTGTCAATCATGGTTTGTCTTCATCAAAACAAAAATTCATTTGAGAAGCTTGATTTCACATTAGTTTATATACAACAACACATTGTAACTAATTTAACAAACAAGAAAATATAACCAATGCTATTATGACATGTGTCACGGCAAGATAGGCAGATTATTTTCGTATCTTATCTTCATTATGTAAGTTTCGCTGGATGCTAGTATATGAGACGAGTTTGACTTGTGCAATTTCAGCGATGGTTCACTCCAAATACTCACATAAACTATTCAGAGAGAGTTTTGCAATTTCAGATTCACCCATTTGGAGAAATTTCCATCAAATTCATCCATGTCTTCCTCCTCCGAAAGCCGTCGCAAATTTGACTCCAGATCTAGTAGTGGTCCAAACAGGAGGAGGTACAACGTGTTCTTGAGTTTCTGCGCTACAGATGCCGGACAGCTTGTTCCCCGTCTCTGTAGCGCTCTTAGTTGGGAACCTGGAATTGTTGTTTTTGGGGAAGACGAGAGGTTTCAACATAGGGAACATGTAGAGTCAGTGCTGAATGTAATTGGAGAATGCCAAATTGCTATTGTTGTATTTTCAATAAATTATACTAATTCCAGTTCGTGTATTCAAGAATTGGAGAAAATAACCGAGTGTTGTCGAACCTCCGATTTACGTGTTCTTCCCTTGTTTTATGATGTTGTTCATGCCTCCTACGGAAGTTTAAAGGAAGATATGTTTGGAGAGTCTTTTCCTAGTTTCCTTGATAGAATATCCATGAAGGAAATCTCTGAAAATGAAGATAAGTTCATGACTTGGGTGGCTTTGATAACTAAACCTACCAAATATTTAGGATCAATTGATCTCCTACACAAACCCACGCACATGTAATTTTAAACTTGTATTGTAATAACTCGCTTCATTTGAAATTATGGCCTTTCTAATAATTACTATACTACATGTTTTGATTTGATATTTTGATTGTGAGCTTATCAAATTTAACTTCTTTCTACACTACTTGAGACTTGAGATTTTCATTTAAGTTCTCTTGACCTATGAACATGTTGGATATTTGTTATACTTATACTTGTAATCATCTCTTGTTCATGTTTTATACAGGTATGGAAATGTAAACATTGGGGAAATAGTTGAAGGTGTTAGGTTTGTGATAAACAGAAGAAAGTTGTTGTTTAAGGCTGTGGAAGATGTGGTTCAACTATTGAAACAATCAAAATCTCCTCTCCTACTAGGGATATGGGGGATGACAGGGATCGGTAAATCAACCATTGCCCAAACCACTTTTGCTCAAATTGGTCTTTACTTTGAATACGCGTGCTTCCTCCGAAACATTGCGGAACTTTGGAAAAACAATATTGGTAGAGTTTCATTACTAGACGAACTTCTTTCCATTATTGACGGACCAACTAAAATACGTATGCCCACAATTAAGTCAATGAAAGTGATCATAAAACAAAGTCTTCGACATAAAAGAATACTTCTTGTACTTGATGGTGTTGATAGATTGGAGCAGCTACATGCTTTGTGTGGAAGTCGTGAATGGTTTGGTGAAGGTAGCAAAATAATCATCACGACAAGAGACAGACATCTACTCAAGGAGCATGGAGTTGACCATATATATCAAGTGAAACTATTGGATCAAAGTAAGTCACTCGAGGTTTTGAATTCGGGTGCATTCGGCCAAGCACAGAATCCTCGAGAAGATTTTGTTGAAGTTTCTAGACAACTAGTTCCTTATTGTGGGGGATTACCTCTTGCTCTTGAAGCCCTTGGGATGTTCTTGCGTGGAAAGGAAGTACTTGAATGGAAGGGTGTGTTGAGGAGTCTCCAAAGATTTTCCATTCCAGTTCCACGATTACTAAATACTCTAGAAAAGAGTTTTAGTAATTTGAGTAATGAAGAGAAATGCATATTCCTTGATATAGCACATTTCTTTATAGGGATGAACCAAAATGATGTACTCCAAACATTAAATAGGTCAACACAATCCGCAGCTCTTCAAATAAGTCTCCTTCAAGACAAGAGCTTTGTAACCATTGATGAGAATAACAAACTTGAAATGCCTGTTCTGCTACAAGCCATGGCAAGAGATATCATTAAGAAGGAATCAAGTAATAAGACTGATCAGGTGTGTGTGTGACCATTGTATGATTTTTTGGTTTCATTAATGAAAACAGTTTATTAACATTTGGTTTCCTATTAATCACAAGAGCATCAGAAATTAATTAATGAGTCTAAATTGATAATTAATAACAATAAATTATGGGTAACCTCATAGTTGATGATGTCTCGGTGGCATCAAGAAACTCAGCAACCATATATCTAAGCTATGGTTTTTTAATTTTTTTTTTTTATGTTTCAGCCAAAGACATACGATGTGTTTTTGAGTTTCAGAGGGGAAGACAATCGGGCAAAGTTCGTGTCACATCTCCATTCGTCTCTTCAAAATGCAGGGATTTATGTTTTCAAAGACGACAACGAGATTCAACGAGGAGATCAGATCTCATTCTCACTGTTGCAAGCAATTGGAGAGTCTAGAATTTCAATCGTTGTTTTGTCTACAAATTATGCTAATTCTAGATGGTGTATGCTAGAGTTGGAGAAGATCATGGAAATTGGCAGGGTCAAGGGTCTGGTGGTCGTGCCAGTGTTCTATGAGGTAGATCCCTCAGAAGTACGTCACCAGAAAGGTCTTTTTGGAAAAGCTTTTGAAGGTCTTATATCAACAACAATCTCGGTGGATAAATCCACTAAGAGTAATTGGAGAAAAGAACTCTTTGATATCGGTGGCATTGGAGGGTTTGTACTCGTAGATTCCAGGTTATTTATTTACGTTTCTGCTTTTGTCTTTTAGAATATTGTCCTTGATACTTTAAAATTCTTAGCCCTTGATGGTGTAAAAATAAGTTCTCTCTGTCCATTTTGAAAATCACTTTCATTTGAAAAATTATCACCTCTAAGAAATTTTAAGATACTGATTCAAGCATTTAAAAAATTATCACTTATTGAAGGATTTAAGAATAATTACAAAATCTGAAATTTGAATGTAATGAAAATCTATTTTGACTTTTTGAGTAGTTTCTAACTAGAAAACAATTAAGTATGGTTCATTAACTAGAAAACAAATATTTTCTGTAATTTTTAATTGTGAACATATGTAGATTAACTTTTATTTTACATAAACGTCTCTAAAAAGTAAAACATTTTTCATGTAATATCTATTATAATTATTATATCAGAACATGCATCTGAATCTAGACTTGCTCGAGATTCCTAAACTGCTGTCGAGTGACTTTTGGTAAATTTCATTGACTTGACTTATAATAATGACAACAGATGACTGGTTTACCGATGCTTGTGCTTTTATATCATTTCCCATTCCAATGCAATTTTTTCTCTTAAAATTATGCATGTATACTTGCATATAGTTCTCCCACCTCTTTTTGATACATACAATTGATTGTGTGCCTTATCGGTGGTTCATATTTTATAGGAATGAAAGTGGTGATATCAAGAATATTGTTGAACATGTTACTCGTTTGCTAGACAGAACAGAGTTATTTGTTGCTGAACATGCAGTGGGAATTGAATCTCGTGTGCAAGCCGCAACTAAGCTTTTAAACATCCAAAAAGCAGAAGATGTTTTACTTCTAGGGATATGGGGCATGGGGGGTATGGGAAAAACAACCATTGCCAAAGCCATTTATAATAAAATTGGGAGCAAATTTGAGGGAAAGAGCTTCCTTTTGAATATAAGGGAATTTTGGGAAATGGATACTAATCAAGTCTCATTACAACAACAGGTACTTTGTGATGTTTACAAAACAACTTCATTCAAGATACGTGACATTGAGTCAGGGAAAAATATATTGAAGCAAAGACTTGGCCAAAAAAGGGTTCTGTTTGTGCTTGATGATGTGAATGAACTGGACCAACTAAAGGCTTTGTGTGGAAGCCGCAAATGGTTTGGTTCAGGGAGTAGAATAATCATTACAACAAGAGATATGCATCTTCTTAGATCGTGTAGAGTTGATCAAGTGTATAAAATAGAAGAAATGGACGAAAGTGAATCTCTTGAGCTTTTTAGTTGGCATGCATTCAAGCAACCAAGTCCGGAAGAAGATTTTGCTACACCTTCATCCAATGTGGTTGCTTACTCTGGGAGATTGCCACTAGCACTTGAAGTCCTTGGCTCCTATTTGTCTGACTGTGAAATAACAGAGTGGCACGAAGTTTTGGAGAAGCTCAAATATATCCCCGATAATCAAGTACAGAAGAAGCTAAGAGTAAGCTTCGATGGTTTAAAAGATGTTACGGAGCAACAAATATTTCTTGATATAGCTTGTTTTTTTATTGGGATGGACCGAAATGATGTCATACAAATATTAAATTCGTGTGGATTTTTTGCCGATATTGGAATTAAAGTCCTTGTAGAGCGAAGCCTTGTAACTGTTGACAACAAGAACAAACTTAGAATGCATGATTTGCTGAGAGACATGGGAAGACAAATAATATATGAGGAATCTCCATTTGATCCTGAGAACCGCAGTAGGTTGTGGCGCCATGAGGAAGTGTTTGATATATTATCAAAGCAAAAGGTAATTACTAATTTGAGAACTTCATCTATGGTTTGTGTAGAAAATAGATATGTATTTCAAAGTAGTAAATAGTGTACAAACCTATGTAGCACTGACACCTCTGAACAAATGCGTGTCTGGTATTTGAAACGTGTTAATGTCGGACTCCGACACAACACCCACACATGTGATTTCGTTCAATTTATTTGTATTTTCAAATTATAACTGGTGTCGACATTTTAGTGTCGATATCATATTTGGTGTCAGTGTTTCTGAGGTATAAACACTAAATTGTTTAGAGATTATTCTAAACCTAATAGTTCTGATTAGTAGGCCGAAAATAATTAGTACTAATAATTATAAATTATTAATAGTAATTAAAAATTACAAATACACGTTAGTTACAACATTTTTCCTGAAGTTGGTAAATGAATTTATATCATTTCCAACTTCCAAGGAAGTTGGCTGAAACATTCTCTTGGTAATCTATTTGTTAACACATGCCAACTAATGCCCTAAAGAAATGTAGGTTGTAGCTATTTATCCACTTTCTAGCTTCTCTTTGATGAAATGTTAACCAATATGATTTGTGCTGAACACGATTACTGGAAATACTAACCAATGAATTTTCATCCACAATCACTCACAAATTCATTGTGTCACAACTCTATATTCTGCTCCAACGCTTATCGAGCTACTAGACTTTGCTTCTTACTCATCTATGCCACAAACACGGGGAGATACAATAGCCTGGAGTAGATTTTCTATCATTCACTGAACCTGCATAAGCCACTACTACTACGAGTTATTCATGACACTGTCTACAACTTGCTAGTCGGGCACTCTCATATCATGCATGGATGGACTCACCACACTGACTGCATAAGCCAAATTCAGCCTAGTGTGTGCCGATTCCATAGGTCTTTGATATTGGACCTTGTCTAACTTTGGTACTTTCCTCTTTAAAACACATTTTGTGATAGTCATGGTACAAGAGTGGTGGTTTGTGGTCATGCCAGGCGTGGTTTATGATGATCGAAATGGTGGCTAGGGTGGTAATTGATGGTGATGATTGATGGTTAGATCGGTGATTGATAGGTGGATGGAGTGGTGATCGACGATGGTCAGAGTGGTGGTCGACAATGGTCAACATGGTGGTTGATTGTTGTCATTGTTGACGGTGGTCAGAGGATGGTTACATTAGAGATTATGGATGAATAATGTGGTGATCAGAGGTAGTTAGAATAATGGTCAGTGTAGTCAAGGTGTTGAATCTTAAGATCTTACAATCTTGCATGTTGAGATTGCCTTTTAGTGCTACGATCAGTGAAAGATCTTTTTTCGTGCACGGCGTGGTCAAGATCGAGCTTTTTAGAACAAGATCGTAAAAGAAATAGTGTTAGACATGTTTTTTTGAACCGGGTCGGGTTTTTTAAAAGTGAAAACCCAGTTATTATTTCAATTAGGTTCTCCATACTAACCCTAAAACATAAATGGCTGCATCTTTCACGATAGGTGCTAGTACCTCTGCAATTTTCAAGCTTCATCTTCCCATCCCCATTCCGTTTTCCCCTCTCGCCCCTCTCTTATAGTCGCCGCTAATCTTCTCCATGGCAACGGCCAGCTCTCCCTCTACCATCAATATTCATGTTCATCTTCTCCCTGTCACTATTCCCGTTCTTCTTCTCCCATCATTTTTCTTAACACTATTTCCTCCCTTCTATAATGGCTTCAAATATATATGAAATTACCATTTTATCCTTCGGTAGTATCTTACGTGTCGTGATATGATCCTAGTTTTACGATCTTTCATAGGTCGTTCGATCTTACGTAAGATCTCGTGCTTGACTATCTTGATAATGGTTGAAGTAGTGGTCGGAGTGGTATTGGATTATAGTGATACCTTCTCGACTGTAGCCAAGATGACATCTGTTAGACTTCTTCTAGCCATTGCAGCCATTCGACATTGGCCTCTTCATCACTGTAATACAATAATTTGGTATGGTTCATAGTGAAGCTGACCATTCTATTTTTTTATCGTCACTTACCCAAGGGTGTATTTATCATATTGTGTATGTAGAGGTTACTGTCATAACTGGTAGTGATCAGCAAAGAAACTCCAGTTGAAACAACATCTCTCGAATCAATTTCACACAAAAGATCTTGGTAAACTCCACTATTTCTTAGGTATTGAGGTAACCCAATCTAAAGATGGATTGGTGATTTCTCAGCGGAAATATGCTATGGATATTTTTGGAAGAAAAGATTTGTTGAATGTTAAACCAGCTGATACACCTATAGAACCAAGTGTCAAACTACTATCCAATAAGGGGGAGCCTCTATCTAACTCAGGAAGATATAGGAGATTGGTTGGAAAGTTGAATTATCCCACAGTCACTCGTTCGGTCATTTCTTTTGCAGTCAGCGTCATAAGTCAGTTCTTAAATTCCTCCTGTCCGGAACACATGAATGTTGTTATCCGGATTCTGAGATACATCAAATATGCTCCAGGAAAAGGTCTTGTGTATGAAGATAAATGACATACTTAGATAGTTGGATACTTCGATGCTGATTGGGCAGGGTCACCCATTGATAGACGATCCACCTCTAGGTATTGTGTACTTGTTGGAGGAAACCTTATATCCTGTAAAAGTAAGAAACAAAATGTAGTTGCAAGATCAAGCGCCGAGGCAGAGTATAGGGCCATGGCAATGGCACAAGTGAACTAATTTGGTTAAAACAGTTGCTTAAAGAACTTAAAATTAAAAAACAAGACCAGTGACACTTGTTTGTGATAATCAAGCTACATTAGACATTGCTTCAAATTCAGTCTTTCATGGGAGGACCAAACATATTGAGATAGACTGTCACTTTGTCAGAGAGAAGATTGAATCAGGCGACATCGTCACAAGCTTTGTCAACTCTGGTGATTAATTGGCAGATGTGTTTACCAAATCTCTGCGAAGTCTCAGAACTAATTATACATGTGGCAAGCTTGGTGCATTTGACTTATATGCTCAAGCTTGAGGAACAGTGTTAATATTTGTGAATATATAATATTAAGAATATTTGTATATAGAATAGTCCCCTACCAAACAAAAAATGGAAAAATAGACGTTGAACGTCGAAAAGACTGTAGTAAGGAGCAAGAATCCGCAATGAAGGTGGAAAGGATAAAACAAAAGGAAATTACAACATTGAAAGAAGAGAACAAAACATTGATGACTCAATTATTAACATTATTTGAATTCTTAATTATCACATGGAATATGAAAATTAATTCATGATTGTTTTAGTTTTTGCTAATTAGATGGGTTCTAATGTCAAAATTATTAGACTACATTACAAAGTTTTTAGCTACCAGATCTCAAAGTTGTTAGTTTTATGTTTCTCTGTTTTTTAATTTCAGGGAACTGAAGCTGTCAAGGGTCTGACTCTGGAGTTTCCAGGAAAAAATACAGTTTGTCTGAATACCAATGCATTTAAGAAGATGAATAAACTCAGATTGCTTCAACTTGCTGGCGTACAGCTTAATGGACATTTTAAAAATCTTTCGGGAGATCTTAGGTGGTTGTACTGGCATGGATTTCCGTCAACTTACACTCCTGCAGGATTTCAGCAAGGAAGTCTAGTTGTTGTCGAATTAAAATATAGTAATCTCAAACAAATATGGAAGAAGAGCCAGGTACAACTATGTTCCACGGACAAATTTGTAGATACAAGCACTTTCATAAACTAAATCATATCAAGTTATCACTTTCAGAAATTACATATTCATCTTGAATTTAAGCGAAATCAATACTGATATAACTTAAACAGTCTTTAGGGATCAAAAAACCAACACTAAATATGTGATTGATACATGCCAGGGTCTAGTTTAGTGGTAAATAGTACATCTTCCAAATTCCAATCTATTTTTTTTCTATGCTTCTCTTACTTTTATTATCTTGTTTTATTTTCTTGCAGATGCTAGAGAATCTAAAAATTCTTAATCTTAGTCATTCTCGGGATTTGACTGAAACCCCCGATTTTTCATGCTTGCCAAATCTTGAAAAGCTAGTACTCAAAGACTGTCCAAGTTTGTCTACGGTCTCCCATAGCATTGGATCTCTCCGTAAAATTCTTCTTATTAATTTGACAGACTGCACAGGTCTTCGAGAACTTCCTAGAAGCATCTATAAATTAAAATCTCTAGAAACTTTGATTCTTTCCGGATGTTCCATGATCAACAGATTGGAGGAAGACATGGAACAAATGGAATCATTGACAACCTTGATTGCAGATAAGACTGCAATAACAAAAGTGCCTTTTTCAATAGTAAGATCGAAAAACATTGGATACATTTCTTTATGTGGCTTTGAAGGATTTTCACGTGATGTATTTCCTTCTATCATTCGGTCTTGGATGTCACCATCAAAGAATTTGATATCTCTAGTTCAAACATATGTGCCCACATCATCTCTTGGTACTTTCAAGGACCTTCCAAAGCTTCGAAGTCTTTGTGTAGAGTGCGGCTCTAAACATCAACTAAGTCGAGATGTGGCAAATATTTTGGATGTATTAAGAGCTACAAATTGTCATAAATTGGATGCAAGGGCAACTACGTCACAAATCTATGATACATTTCCTTCTCCTTTAACTGATGATTGCCTTGGTGAAGTTCGCACTTCAGGGTCAAAGAATTACTTGAAATCTTTCTTAATTCAAATGGGAACGAAATGCCAAGTATCCAATATTGCCGAAGACAACATTATACAGGTATGCTTATCTCTTCCGAATATCTATTTTATTAAAAGTAAACTGGAATTTTGGTTCCTGAATTTAATTTTTCCCCCCTTACTAAGTTATTTCGTCCTTAATTTTAACTAGACACTAATTTAATTCTTAAAGTTTTCAAACTCATTGTACAGACAGCAGACGGGACTTGGGATTCATTTTTGCTCCCCTGTGACAATATATCTGATTGGTTAAACTTCAGTTGCAAAGGTAGTTCTGTAATATTTGTTGTCCCGGCAATCAAAGGGTGTATCCTGAAGAGTATGATGTTGTTTGTCCGCTATTACTCTTCCCCAGACAACATAATATCAGAAGGTTGCGATGGTATGTTGGTCGTAAATTACACAAAGACAACCATTCAGGTCTATAAAAGAGATACACTAATCTCCTTTGAGGATGGTGATTGGCAAAGTATTACAGCAAATCTAGAACCTGGTGACGAAGTGGAGGTTAAGGTTGTTTTTGGGGAGGGGTTCATTGTCGAGGAGACAACAATATATCTCTTATATGATGAACCAATCAACCAAGAAATGGAAAACTGTAATGCAGTAGATGAGGAGGATGTTATTGTTTATTATGGTCATGATGAGGAGGATGTTAGTGTATCTGGTGGTTATAATACTGATGTACCAGTGGAAAACATTGCTACTGGTCTTGGTCAAGATGAAAATATAAGTGAAGATAGGCGCATGCATGCAATGGATAAGAATTCTGATGATGTTGCCAATGCCATGGCAACAAATAAGAAACGTGCCTGCTGTTTCTGGTGGCGGTGATATGCCAGCAGACAAGAATGGTGCCGTTTCCAGGGTAGACGAAAATGTGAGTGTTATTAACAACTGGGATGCGGTAGACCGTAGGCAAGGATGTCAATGTTTCTGGGGAAGCAGAGAAGAATGTTGTTTCTGGTGGAAATATAAATGTGACTGATAAGAGTAATTTTTTTCCCCTTTAACGAATGAAGCTGTTGGAAAAACTGAATTGCTCCTACTGTTACAATCAGGATTTAAGCGTCACATGTATGGGTTTATCTGAGATATCATGGTTATTTCACCAAGCTTCCTTCTGTTGTTTGAGTTGTTCGGATCTCGCGGCTTTTCAGGTCCAGTCTGGTTGGCATTCTGGTTTGGAGCACTTCCAGCAATTTTAAGAAGGTAAGAAGTCCAAACCTTATTACAAGGTAATAACATATCTAGACTTTGTTATAACATGTCTGTTTATTATTGGAGTGTAGTTTTTCTAACATCTTTTATTAATGGATATCTCATAGATAGTAAACACCTAGGAGGAATATGAACTTTGGTTGCCATTTTTTTCTATTGTGAGAACTCAACTTGGTGTAAGAATTGAAATGTTTTAGGTAATTAGGAACAACTCATATTACTCGTTATAATGAAAGTATAATATTATAAAAAATAAATACATATAACTAAATTTTATCATATGTTTTTTTGTCAAAATAAAAGTTTTCATTAAATGTTTATCAACTTTGCATTTATGTCTTTCTTTATAGTAGTCTTGGTTTACTTGGAAAATTGTTAGTAGCCTATGCCTTTACTGATAAATAATTGTTATTGATGAATGTTGTTCTGGACTGGGCCCGACAGGCCCAAAGGCATTACTAAGGCCCAGTCCAAAGGGACTCCCTAAGGACCACACTGGGCAAAGGGGGTCACGTCCATGCCCGACACCCTGATGTCCACCTCGACATCCCGATGTCCAACCCACGCGGTGAAGTCATGCTCGACACCCTGCCGTCAGCTCCATGTCCTGGCGTCCAGCTCGACAGCCGCCGTCCAGCTCGAGGCCCTGGCGTCGAGCTCAGCACCGTGCTGCCCAGCTCGACATGGTCCCGAGTTACCCGGCTAGGGCAGACCCAGTCCACCGTTCCCCCAACGATACTCCGGAGAGACCGCGTCTCCGTCCGCCCGCACTTCACGCAGCACATCCAGGAAGGGGACCACGTGCGGGTCCCCACTACCCACGTAGGACCTGGCAGTTCCTCCATTGGGCCAAATCCGCCCAGCCCAACGAAGGAACCTTGGCCCAGCGCTGAGGGCTATAAATACCCTCTGTTTCCAGAGGGTCAGGTATTCATCATTCTAACCTCAACTCTATTATCTGCTCGTACTCCCACTGACTTTAGCATCGGAGTGCCTTGCAGGTACCCCCCCTCCTCGTTCAAAAAGCCTTCAGCTCGGAGCAAGCCGTGACGGTCCAAACCTTCTGATCAGGTCAGATCAGTGGCGCCGTCTGTGGGAAACAGCTTCCCCGTCTAACGAACAATTTCAAAGACCAAAGCTCAATTCAATTACCTGTCATGGCTGATCCAGCTCGTGAAGAACAGCACACCCGCGTCACCGACACCAACAACGGTCCCGCGGACAAGAATGGACACCTGGACAATCCCAGTGATGCCGGCCACAATGCCATCCCCGTGACAACCGCCCCTGGACCTTCCACCCGCAGGGACGGGAACACTGCGTCATCCTCGACGACTCCTCCAAGACTCGAAGACGACCCGGAAGCCCTCGCCTACCGCAGAGCTGCCCGGTTCTATGAAGTCCAAGTTCCTGCCGGGGCAGATGCCACGACCCAGGCACTGTTCGCGGCCATCAACCAAACAAATTATCTCCTATTCGCCCAAGGAGAAAGACTAAGGGCACTTGAAAATGATCGACGCCCCCCGAGGAGACATCAAAGGCCCCCATCTCCACCTCCTCGGGTCGAAGAAGTTCGACACCCTACTCCCCCGCGGAGACACTATAGGGAGAACTCTAGGAGCCCCTCTCCCCGACCAAAGCAGAGGCGGCCCCAATATGAGAGACAGCCCGTCATCCCTACCGAAGAACCCAGTCGCGACCCACCGAGGCACGACAGGAGGCACAACAGAGACGGGCGTGTTACCTTCGACCACCGAGCATCACGCTCGAGGGAATCTCAGCACGGTCATCGTGCCAGACATAATTACAGGACCCCTTCTCTTTCTCCGGAGAGGAGCGACGAGGACGACCCCCGCGGTCCCCTGTCGCAGGCCATAATGGACGCACCTATCCCCCCGGGCATGGAGAAGCCCCCACATCTGAAGGAGTATGATGGAGTAGCAGACCCAGTCGACCACATTGACGGGTTCGAAGCCATGCTCCACTATCATAATGTCGGGGGGCCCATCAAGTGCCGTCTCTTCCCCACAACTCTCAGGAAGGCGGCCATGGACTGGTATAAAGGACTCGCCCCGGGCTCCATTACCTCGTGGCGGAACCTGAAGAACCAGTTCATCAGTTCCTTCACAGCTTCCCGTCGCCACCCGAAGACTGAGGCAGCCCTCGAGGCCATCATTCAAAGACAGGATGAGACTCTGAGGGAATTCATTAACCGCTTCAACCGGGAAGCAATCCAGGTCCCCTGCGCGGACCATATGAAGAGGTACTTGCTGGAGAGGGGCCTCCTCCCCGGCACAGAATTCAGAAAAGCTGTGGGTATCGAACCACCTGCAACTTTTGATGCTCTCCTCGACAAAGCCCGAGCATACATGGACTACGAGGAGAGAGAAGCTGCCAACAGGGCACGAGATTCCAGGGCTCGCAATCATGGCAGCAGCTCGAGACAAGACCCTCCTCCCCGACGCACCAGAGAGAAGAGGAAGGAAGATCGACCCCGGGAGGTCCGGGAGCAAAGAGGCCCCTCGGGCCGTTTCACCGAGTACACTCCGCTCACGGCTTCCCGCGAGCGTATTTTGGCGGAGTGTGCTAGCACAGATTTTAAAGAGGGTGGCGTCAAGCGTCCCCGACCAGCTCCGGCCAAGCCAGGGGTGGACAAAAATAAATACTGTCAATACCATAGGAGTCATGGTCATTTGACAGAGGACTGCGTCCACCTCAAGGACGCCATCGAAACCCTCATCAAGGGAGGGAGGCTCGCACAGTACAGGCGAAACGACGCTCCCCGTCGTGCCGCCCATGAAGATAAGGAGCCCGAAGAAGATGCCCGACCATCTGACGAGTCGGTGCCAATCCAGACCGCCTTCTCGGTAACCAGGCCCGAGGACTTCGAGGTTCCCGAACTCTTGCAGGAACCCCTGACAACACACAGCAGGTGGGAGTACTTCCCCTCCGCCATGGTCATCACCGGGGGCGGATTCAACGACCTCACCATCAACTCAACAAAGAGGAAGTTGGACGAGCTAGTCGACCTGGCTCCCCCTCAAACTGTGACGTTCGAAAGGGTGAAGGGCAGGTCAGAGCCCATCACCTTCTACCTGGAAGAGCTCCCCGGCGGAGCACTGAACGCAGTCATCCCCTTGCTGATAAGGGCAAAGATGGCCAATTTTGACGTACATCGCATCCTGGTCGACGAAGGGAGTTCCGTCGACGTGATGTACACCCAGCTGTTCCGGACCTTACAATTGGACGACTCACATCTGTCTCCGTATATAGGTTCGGACCTTCAAGGCTTCAACGGCTCGACCTCCAAACCTTGGGGATATGTCGAGCTCCTCGTGACGTTCGGGGAAGGAACTGCTACAAGACAGGTGAAGGTTCGCTTCCTCGTCATTGACTGCCCGTCCCTATACAATTGCATCTTGGGGAGGCCGACATTGGCGGAGCTGACAGCGGTTCCCTCAACTGTCCATCTAAAAATGAAGTTCTATACCAAAAGGGCAAGGGTAGCCACCATCCAGGGCGACCTCGCTGCTGCCCGCAGGTGCTTCAACGCCGCTTCAAGGGGACGGGATACTGTCGACGTGGGTACCAGCACAAGGCCCATCAAGAAGACAAAGCAAGAGCCCGACAGAGCATCTCCCGAGGTAGAAGTTCAGAAGGCTCCACCAAAGGTCGACTCCATAGCCCTCGACGCCCGCTTCGACCAAGACGAGCCGGCCAGCAGCGAGCAAATCCCCCTCCGACCTATTCCGGACGGCGATTTCGAACTCGTTCCCCTCGGAGCAGACCCGACCAAGGGAGTGAAGATTGGCAAAGACCTCCCCGACTTGGCCAGGAAGCAAATCAAGGCCTGTCTGCGCGAAAATGCTGATCTCTTCGCCTGGAGCGCTGCAGAGATGCCCGGACTCGACCCTGAGGTCGCCTGTCATCACCTCGCCATTGATCCAGCCGCCAAGGCCGTAGTACAACGTAGGCGTAGGCAGTCTCCAGAAAAAACGGAGGCTGCTGAAAAAGCTGTAAAAGACCTCTTAGAGGCAAATTTTATTTCTGAAGCCCGGTATTCCACCTGGCTGTCAAATGTTGTACTTGTCAAAAAGAATAATGGAAAATGGAGAATGTGTGTTGACTATACCGACCTCAACCGGGCTTGCCCGAAGGATGCTTTTCCCCTACCTAACATCGACATGCTGGTCGACAATTCGGCCGGCTACAAGACTTTGTCGTTCATGGACGCCTACTCGGGATACAATCAAATCCCAATGGCCCTGGGCGACAAACGCTGCACGGCGTTCATGACCAGCTCGGGCAACTATTACTACAACGTAATGCCCTTCGGACTGAAGAACGCCGGTGCGACTTACCAACGCATGATGAACAAAGTGTTCAACAAACAAATTGGCGACATGCTCGAGGTATATATGGACGACATGATCGTCAAATCTCGAGCAGATACCGACCACGCAGCTCATCTCAAAACAGTCTTCGCCCAAGCAAGACAGTGCAAAATGAGATTCAACCCCGAGAAGTGCACGTTTGGGGTTAAGGCAGGAAAATTCCTCGGATTCTATCTAACAGAACGAGGGATTGAAGCCAACCCCGACAAGTGTCGAGCATTCGCCGATCTTCCGACTCCGACGTCGAAGAAGTCGATACAGATCATGAACGACATGTTAACGTCACTCTCACGCTTCGTCGCGAAGTCCGCTCAGCACGCCCTCCCCTTTTTCAAACTCCTTCGAAAGGAAGCAGCCTTCGAATGGACCGAGGAATGCGAACACGCACTTCGCCATCTGAAGCAGAGCCTGTCTCAACCGCCCGTGCTGTCTCGACCAGATGACAACGAGCCACTTTACCTATACTTGGCAGTTTCAAACGAAGCCATCAGTGCAGCTCTTGTCCGCGAGACTCCAGACGGGCAGAAACCTGTCTACTT
The DNA here is from genome assembly GCA_948472305.1 of Vicia faba. Classification (NCBI taxonomy): domain Eukaryota; kingdom Viridiplantae; phylum Streptophyta; class Magnoliopsida; order Fabales; family Fabaceae; genus Vicia; species Vicia faba. The sequence continues at coordinate 1,549,453,306 of OX451737.1, read as the reverse complement.
CACGAGCAAAGCCTTACAAGGCCCCGAGAGCAGGTATCAACAGATAGAAAAGGTTGCACTGGCCCTCGTCAACGCTGCGAGGAGGCTCAGACATTACTTTCTAGCACACACCATCATTGTGCGAACCGATCAACCGGTGAGGCAACTCCTGGGTCGGCCAGATATGGCGGGCAGAATGCTGAAGTGGTCCCTGGAACTCTCTGAATTCGACATTCAGTACGAGAGCAGGAAAGCCCTGAAAGCACAAGCCTTGGCCGACTTTGTCGCCGAGATGACCACTAACGACATTCCCCCGGGAAAGGGACACAAGTGGACCATCTTCGTCGACGGAGCCTCCAGCTCGTCCGAAAGCGGCGCAGGGATCCTCCTGGAAAACGAAGAAGGGGTGGTAATCGAGCACTCCTTGGTTCTCTCCTTCCCGACATCAAATAACCAGGCAGAATACGAAGCCCTGCTCGCGGGACTGAGATTAGCCGAGGACCTAGGAGCCCGCGAAGTTCAAATCTACACCGACTCCCAGCTCGTCGCTTCCCAAGTACAAGGAAGCTACCAGGCCAAGAATGACAACCTCATTGAGTACTTGAACTTAGTCAAAAAACACATGGCAAAGTTCGTACGAGCAGAAATCTCTCATGTTCCCCGCGAGCAAAACACGAGGGCGGACATATTATCCAAGCTCGCGAGCACACGAAAGAAAGGTGGGAATAAATCCGTCATCCAGGAATCTCTGGCACGACCGAGCATCGAACCACCCTCGACTACGGTCGAGGTCCACGCCATCGGGGATGCCACGTCTTGGATGACCCCGGTTTATAATTTCCTAACAAAGGGAGAACTCCCGTCGAACCAGGCCGAAGCTGCCATAATCAAGCGACGAGCATGTTCCTATGTTGTTCTCGAGCAGAAACTGTACAGAAGGGGATTCTCCATTCCCCTCCTGAAATGCATTGACGAGTCCGCCATCCCCGACGTACTGCGGGAGATACACGAAGGTATCAACGCCCAGCACATGGGCGGTAAATCCTTGGCAAGGAAAGCCCTTCGAGCAGGATACTACTGGCCGACGATGCAACAGGACGCCAAGGAACACGTGAAAAAATGTGACAAGTGCCAGAAGCACGGGGATATGCACCTCGCTCCCCCACACGAGCTGAACACATTGTCGTCCCCATGGCCGTTCGCCTGGTGGGGCATGGACATCCTCGGGCCCTTCGTGCAAGGGACCTATCAGAACAAATTTCTAATCGTCGCCGTGGATTACTTCACAAAATGGATCGAGGCCGAGGCACTCGCGAAAATCACCTCACATAACATCCTCCGTTTCTACAAAAGAAACGTGCTCGCCAGGTTCGGAATTCCGCAGGCACTGGTGACCGACAACGGTACCCAGTTCACCGACCACGGATTCCGAGACTTCGTCACCAAGCTGGGGACCAAACAACACTTCACGTCGGTCGAACACCCTCAGACCAACGGGCAGGCCGAAGCCGCGAACAGAGTCATCCTCCGAGGGCTCAAACGTCGACTCGGCGAGGCCAAAAGAGGATGGGTCGAGGAGCTCCACAGCGTCCTATGGGCATACCGCACCACACCCCACTCAACGACTGGGGAAACACCATTTCGACTGACCTACGGCACCGAAGCCGTCATCCCGGTCGAGATCATGGAACCATCCCGACGAACAGAGGAACCCCTCGACGAAGAGCTAAATGACGAAGCACTAAGAGACGAACTCGACCTAGTCGAGGAAATCCGATCGGGGGCTGCCCTGCGCGAGGCCACCCTAAAACAACGAGTGGCTCTACGCCACAACGACAAGGTCATCAAGCGCGAGTTCGAAATAGGCAGCCTGGTACTACGCAGGAACCAGAAAGACTCCCGCGAAGGGAAGTTGGCCGCGAACTGGGAAGGACCTTACCGCGTCCACGGCACCACGGGTACCGGGGCGTACTATCTCGAGCAGTTAGACGGAGAGCCATTACCAAGACCCTGGAATGCTGCCAAGTTGAAGCAGTACTACAGTTAGAAACTGTCAACACCTAGGACCCTCGACCAGCAGCAACCACGCTCGGGCAACGAGGAAAAACGTCCAATTTCGTTTAAGGCTAAGGTACAGGCCCGACACACGACCAAAATGGCACGGCATCGCGCGGTAAACGATGACGATCATTAGTGCCCGACGTGGACAGCTGTACCGAGCCCCACCGTCGTCGTACCCATAAGGCAGGACACCTAGCTCGTGATGGGCAGTTCACGCCAAGGGCGAATCGTCCCTAACGGGCTCCACGCCCGACTGAGCAACCTCGCTCCTAATTGCCCGACATTCCATCAAGAATAACGGGACATCTACAAGGGTCAAAAGAAAATCTCCCCCCTCGAGCGCAACACTTAGGCAACCCCGGCCAATCAAAATAGGGCCGAGATTGCATACGACAGAGACGAGCATATTCGCTCGCCAAATCAAAGCCACCTACGGGCACTCCTCGGGCCCGAGACTTAGGCTAAATTCATACAAGCATGTGATTGCAAACAAGGGCAAAAAATCCAAAATAAATAACAAGGTATAAACGCCCGAAGGCAACAAAGCAATATTAAACCGACCAAGAAGGCCGGCGATGTTTATAACATACAATAAACGGGCACGCAGGCCCAAAGAGTACAAAAATCAAGGGCACGCAGGCCCGCTATCCTACTCAACTTCCACGAAATCATCGTTGTCGACGCTGGGAGAGTCGGGCGGAGGAATGATCGCGCCACCTACAACCCGGTGTGTGTGTCCGATACCCTCGGTGATCAGGCCAGGGTTTAGCAATGAGAGCTGATCGACCGCAGAATTGAACCCGTCCTCCAGAGCACCGACGCAGTCCACCTCGAGGAGCCGGATGTGGGCGACCAGCTCCGCCCGACTCTTCAAGGCTTCTATATCCTCGGGCTCATCTTCGGCAGGTTGCAGGACAACATTCATTTCCTCAACCTGTTTACCCAGGCGTTCGACCTCAGCAGCCAAGCGATCCCTGTCGGTCCAGAGCAACTCCCCTTCCTCAGTCAACCTCCCCGACTTCTCCTTTTCCAGGGTCAGCATCTCCCTCTCGGCATCAAGTATCGCGGTCTGCTCTCGGAACATCCCCTCGGAGCGTTCCAGAGCGACCTTCAACTTCCGCGAGCTCGCAGTCAAGGCCGCCTTCTCCTGCTCGAGCTCTTCGACACGAGCAGCATCCCCTGCATCCTCAGATAACACCAAAGCCATTTCGGCCATTTTCACCAGCCCGTCCACGCTGGCGGCCAGATACGACTTCCTCTCCTCTTTAGTCATCTTCTTTATGGCCTCAGCTTCATGGGCGACCACTGTCGGAGGAAATCGCTCGAAAAAGCCCGCCTCTTCGAAGCAAGGGGGGAAGGCAAAAGATTGAACATCACCGGCATCCTCCCCGACAGTCGAACCGCCTTCCACGCGGGTCCTCTTCCTCTGCGTCAAAACAGCACTGGGATCAATCTCCTCGACCTCTGGATCTGACGCGGGCCCCGAGCTCGACGTCGAGTCCACCCTCACCGGCTGGGGAGCGTTCGGGCTTTGTGGTGGTCCCATCCTCGTCATCTGCGGGGGCTTCACGACCCTCCTGCCTCGTCTCTGGTCGTTTGACAATTTCAGGAGCCTTTCATGTCGGCTAGCCATCGAACCTGCACGAAATAAAGGAAAAGTCAGTATCGAGCAGATTGCATAAATAAATGACGAATAAAGAATTTCAAGCAAACAACCTAACAGGCGGGCTGCCTGCCTATATGTCGGACATTCCACCAGCGCCTTGGTGTCGATCGGGCGAGACTCGAACGTCGGGTAACCGTCTTTGTCGAGGATATCATTCCCTTCCCGCGTAACCCATTGGGCGGGATGAAAACTGTCGACAAACCGGCAAAGAACCTCGTACGCCCGCTGATCTTCCGTGCACATATCCCCGACTGCGGTATGGAAATAACCTGTCCCATGCTCGTAGTGTCGGGACATCCAGTACACCGGGAACTTAGCCCTACGACCTAACACGGGGCTCCCGTCGTCGGCCACCATCGCTTCCCCGTCATCATCGCTGACTGGCCCCTCCTCCTCGAAAAGGGAATCTACAGCAGAGTCGGTAATAGGGCGTACCACATACCACTTGTCCTTGAACCCCCTCACGGAGTCCATATACATCTTAAACAGTCTCCTCGACTGCTTCAGGGACACCCAGCTGTGCTTCCCTCCTCGGGACTGACGCTGCAGGTGAAATACCCGAAAGAAAAGAGGGATGGTCGCCCCTATCCTTAAGTAGCGACACGTCAACTCAAACGCCCGGATGAAGGCAAGAGAGTTCGGGTGTAGCTGGGACGGGGACAGCTCCAAATGCATAAAGACCCCGGCCTGAAAATCTGTGAACGGCAGCCGCAGCCCTAAGTCTTTAAACGCGATCTCATACATCGCGAAGCTGTAGTTCGGATACACCGAGCAAATTCTTGCATTGGTCGACGGGAGCATGACCACGAAATTCTGCTGGAAGTCGGGCTGGTCGTGACCCTCTTCAATAACAGTGAATGGATGTCGGTCATCCCGGCTATATATCGACGCTGTCCCCCGCGGCTCGTCACCCACCCATTCCAGCAATGGGTCGGTCACGGTATCTATCAGGGAGGCCGACTCGTCGGCACTCCGTTCCTCGCGATCACGACGTCCCGAGGAGCTCGGCTCGTCCGCCATGGTTACCTGCAGAGCACGAGAAACCAATCAGTTGAGCACGAAGTCCTATACTCGACATAATCATGTCGCCCAGACACGACTACACAAGTCCGTTTCTCAAGTGGATGTCTCCCCGACTCTCCTGAACCCAGTATTCCTCCTCATACTAACTGCGCGGCCACTCTTCAAGCATGTCGACCCGAGGTACGAACGTGGCGAGCCGCACTATGAAGCCCACGGCCACGACCATAAACATACCGGGCACCGTCATGAGTCAGGCGCCCAGGATCATGAAGACCCCGGGCAGCTCTGAAGTTTTTCACCTAAAACTATGAATGTGTCGGCCACAAATATGCGTTTGCCGGTCCTAGACATGAATATGTCGGGCAAAACGCGAGTTTACCGGGCTAATCCCGCGCGCACGATCCTAAAACATCTACAAATTCCAGGAATCATGCATTCTAAACGGAAAGATGAAGAAAGTAGATCACTTACTTGGATCGAAGTGTGGGATTTGGCTGAGAAATGGAAGAGTCTGAGACGGGAAGTCACAACTGGAGAGAGTATTGAGAGCGGCAACGAAGAGAGCACGGAGAACGGAAAACGTATTATGGGACCCAAGGATCCTATTTATAGTGATGACGTGGAATACCAAACGTCACCTCGTTCAACCACGGACTCCGTCTCCTCGACGCGCTGCTCCCAACGCAATGATGCCCCTACCCCCCTAGGGTGGCGGCACAGCTCCCGAAAGATGCCTCGTGTGCTCGACCGACGCACCCCGGTACGGATCCTCCACGCATCCACCACCGAGGACGTCTCCGAGCACGACACGAGGAGGCCCCTCGAGGGCCCACACCTCCATCCCGGGCACGAGACCTCAACGACGGAACAACTTGGTTTCAAGTCATGGCTCCTCGCAAAGGAACCACGACTTGGGGGGCTCCTGTTCTGGACTGGGCCCGACAGGCCCAAAGGCATTACTAAGGCCCAGTCCAAAGGGACTCCCTAAGGACCACACTGGGCAAAGGGGGTCACGTCCATGCCCGACACCCTGATGTCCACCTCGACATCCCGATGTCCAACCCACGCGGTGAAGTCATGCTCGACACCCTGCCGTCAGCTCCATGTCCTGGCGTCCAGCTCGACAGCCGCCGTCCAGCTCGAGGCCCTGGCGTCGAGCTCAGCACCGTGCTGCCCAGCTCGACATGGTCCCGAGTTACCCGGCTAGGGCAGACCCAGTCCACCGTTCCCCCAACGATACTCCGGAGAGACCGCGTCTCCGTCCGCCCGCACTTCACGCAGCACATCCAGGAAGGGGACCACGTGCGGGTCCCCACTACCCACGTAGGACCTGGCAGTTCCTCCATTGGGCCAAATCCGCCCAGCCCAACGAAGGAACCTTGGCCTAGCGCTGGGGGCTATAAATACCCTCTGTTTCCAGAGGGTCAGGTATTCATCATTCTAACCTCAACTCTATTATCTGCTCGTACTCCCACTGACTTTAGCATCGGAGTGCCTTGCAGGTACCCCCCCCTCCTCGTTCAAAAAGCCTTCAGCTCGGAGCAAGCCGTGACGGTCCAAACCTTCTGATCAGGTCAGATCAAATGTATTGTAGATATACATGAAAAGGTAAATGGCTAGTGGATTACGCCCAAAAGCTCATTACTTACACATGAAGCCTGATGCAAGGATTGCTTTGTGCACCGCATTGTTATGTGTCTCAAAATGAGTAGGTAAGAAAGATCATGAGATTTTATCACATGGTAGATTAAATATTTGGGTTGAAATCTTCTCATGTAGGTCATACAATTGGTGATTTCATACCTCATAATGTCCAGAGAGTCAGGCATTTTCAAAAATAATTCTTGACCATACAACTTATGATTTTTGAAAAATGTTTGATGTGAAATGACATACCAGTTTTAGTCGTATATTCTTTCCTTATATTTGAGGTTATCAGTGGGTCTTTGAGGTTATCAGTGGGTCTTGTTGGTTCAAGTGAAATAATCCTTATATGTTGTAGGTTCATTCGTGCGTTTACAGAGTCATCAGTACACACTGATGGAGGTTTCTCTAGAAGACCTTCAGATAGGTCCGTGCTGATAGGATTTGCGGACCATGTTGCTTATAGGACATGGCATGACGATGTATATATTTTTGGTTTTGTTTGATTACATAGTTTTTATTTTTGCTTACAAGATTTGATGTTTAATAATTTATTTTTGCTTCTTATGAGCGTCTGGGGTTGAAGATCGATTCTCATGGTTTGAAGTTGAAGAACTTCACTGAGAGTCCAATGCCTGAGGAGGTGAGGAGGATCGTTAGAGAGTTCCATCTCCTGGAATTTGCTGATTGCTCCTTGACCATGTTGGACGCCTCTTTTTATCAGCTTTTGTTGAGAGGTGGCACTAATCCGCTGTCGCGGACGGATAAAAAACGAGTTACTTTAAAAAAAAAGTAGTTTAGCGACAGTGACTCGAGTATTGTATTGCGAGGATTCTTGTATTGTTATTAACCAACATAAGTGATTATGGAGGATTTAATTCAGGATCAATTTTTAAAGAGCTGGGCAAATAAGTGATTAAAATAAGTGATTATAAAAATAAGTCGATCTACTGTTTTCAGGTTCCTGCTAATCATTGTTTTTTACCTTATCAATTCCCTAAGCGGCTTCGACCTCTATTCGATTTCAATACCAATTGACAAGCGCAATAGATATAAAATAGATTGAATTCCCATTCTGAATTAAGCAAACGGATTAATATAATCGTGAATTAAGCAAACACGATATAGAACGCGATTTAACGACTAAACGATGTAAACAACGATTAAAGATTAGGAATACATTCATACGAATTTAATCAAGACATTATATGAAATAATAGATTAAACAAATACAATTTCATAAAATAGAATTGAAAGAGAAATGAAAGTGAATTGATAAATTAAAAACCTCAAAGCATCGGAACGCGATTACAGTAGATCAACTCTGGATGATTAGTTCTTCATTCAAGCGTATAAGTCAAAGTTTTTTTTCTGAATAATGAAAAGGTAAAAACTAAATTACTCTAGCGGTTTCTAGGTATAGCAAGGACAAGGATTCGGTTCATAACCCAACTGGGTCGAAAACATAACCTAGGCCCAAAACAAATGACCCAAAACTTAAATATAAAATGCTGTAACTTCAACGAATTTTACGGCCCTGCTACATTCCGATTCAGCTCTCGACTTTTGAACAAAAATCGTAGCTCTTTCTCTTAGCTTTCCAACAACTGGTAGCATACCTCATTCCAACTTCCGTAGCTCAAGTTATGAATTTATTCGTGCAGACTGCTAATGCTGAAAATAAAGTGCGAAAATCAAATAAGAGTAGAAATAAACTAAAATAGAAAAACACTATAAAATACAAAAATAAGCTAAACAAACCATGGAAATGCATAAGTACAATCATGGAAGAATGTGCATCAAAATGCACTGATCAAATTCTCCTACACTTGAACTTTTGCACTCCGAGAAAAATAAAATCAAAAGAAACACAACAGCATCATCAGCTACTCATTCTAGGCTACAAACTCTTCTTCGGTTAAGATTGCATCAATAGGTACTAATCTTGCACACTAAGGATATCGTAGGAACACTAATCTTGTCTCTTGAATATACAAACCAATTCGAATCATATTATTATGCCAAAGCCTAACTTACTCATCATTCTTTTTGCTCTTTTTCATTCAGGCGCAATCACATTAAGCCCGTTATCTCCACACACTCATAGCAAGGAAACTGGTTAGTGACTCTGATCCTTTTGCACGGGGTTCTGGTACTTACGTGGCATAACCCTTTGTTTACTCAATTATAGTTACGGGAGATCGGACCGTAATCTTCCCTACCAAGTTCAGCACCAGAAACCGTTGAACCAACTAACAACGAGTCTTATTATCAACTTTTTTTTTTGTAGGTTCTACGACCGTTGGGTTAAGTGACCGGGTGAGGGTCATCAAACTTAGAAGGCGCATTCCTTTTTCTTTCTTTTTTGTTTTCAAATAAAATTTGGATCACTCACTTATTTTCATCGGCTTCCCTGCGTAGAGTGCATGTGAGATGGTGCTGACTGCGGAAATTAACTACTCAAGAGCTATTAAAAGATGAGAATTCAAGGCTACGTCATAATAAAAATTCAAATTAACTTCCATATGCATGAGACTTACAATGTTAAGACGATATCGATCTTGTGAACTTTTCCCAAGTCTCCACAACTAACCTCAAATTATTCTATAACCCAAAACTTTCAAAAAGATGCATATTTTTTTATATTTTTTATAACTGAAAACAAAACAAGAAAACAGAGAACAAAAGCAAAGAAAACAAAACAAATAAATGATTCCCTCCCCCACACTTAAAACACACATTGTCCTCAATGAAAGAAACAAGCATAAAATAAGAGAGAGGAGAGAGAGGAAAGAACACACCTGAGGAATCAAGGCGGATAGATGATTGCATAAGTAGCCTTTCCCAACGAGAGCTCTTTTATAGTTTCCTCTTCTAACGTGGGACTCTCATGGAATAGCTTGAGGCAATGCCCTTTTACTTTGCAATTTTTATGAGTACCTTCACTTTTTATTCCTGGATCAAAGAATGTTCTTCTAAAAGTAAAAGTGTCAAATGGACACGTGAACATGATATCATTTTTCACAATATCAAGGATCAAAAGGTTACGGGGCTGCCTCCCTGATTTTGCTACATCTTCAAGTGAGATCCTATGCATAACTAATATCATAAATATCATCTAAGGTCCATCCAATTCCTTTCTTATGCTTCTTCAAAACGAAATAAGCGTATTTCAGGTTTTCAGGGAGTTGTTTCAGCTCTAAGGACGGGGGCTGCTCTATGGATGGAGTGTTTGGGGCAACAAGGATGTCAAGGGCATCAGCTGCAAAAACAAATTCATCAATAACAACTTCACCTGTAGGAAACACATCAGCCTGCAAGGCAGCATCAATCTCAGCACACACAACACACAAGTTATTTTCAGTACAATCAGAACACAAATAAACATCATCAAATCCAGATAAAGACGGAAAATCAATGAAAATAAATCATAAAAAGTGTCATCAACTAAACCGGAGATCAACTCAATGTGAAAAACGGAATTCTCCTCCAGGGGAAGTTTCATGGCATCAAAAGTGTTGAATTTTGCGATAATGTCACCAAATTCCATGGACATGGTTCCACCGTCAACATCAATTTTTGTTTTTGCCATTTTCATGAACGGTCTGTCTAAAATGATGAGAGCTCTGCTGGATTTTATTTCTCCTTCCATGTCCAGAATATAAAAATCAGCAGGAAAAATCAAATCTTTAACTTGAACAAGGACATCTTCGACTACGCCGGCGGGGCGAGTGTTGCTCCTGTTCGCCAATTGAATGATTAAATATGTATGCTGCAAAGGACCAAGACAAAGGTTATTATAAACATAAGTAGGCATCACATTAATGCCCACTTCCAAATCAAGTATGCAATTATCAAATTTACTATTCCCGATGGTGCAAGGAATAGCAAATGTTCCTGGATCCTTCTGCTTTTGTGGCAGAACCTGAGTAGTGAGGGCTGAAACATTTTGCTCGCCTACAACCTTTTCGGATGAAGGTTTGGGCTGAATAAAAGCAGAAACATTTCTTCCTAAGTTGACTCTTTCACTTCCCTTAATCCTCCTCTTGTTGGTACACAAATCCTTCAGAAACTTAGCATACTTAGGAACCTGCTTAATTACATCAAGAAGCAGAATGTTTACCGCGACTTTTCGAAAAACATCCAATATCTCTCTTTCTTTCTCTCCCTCCTCAATTCTTTTATTTTTCATAACTCTATGTGGGAAGGGAACTGGTGGAACATACTCCTTTTCTTTAATTTTTTCAGTTTCCACCGCAACAGAAAAAGGTGAGGAAAGTTCAGGTGAAACAGATTCAGAAGGAGAAGGTTCAGATGTTACCTCAATAATTTTTTTTATTTTTTTCAGGGGCTGGTTCTGTAACCTTTCCATATCTCAAAGAAATTTCTCTGACATTAGCATTAGGACCATTCGGATTGACAACTGCTTGGGCTGGAAGTTGGTTTGACCCTTGGGATTGCATGGTGTTTATTTGAGTAGCAAGCTGTTCCATCTGTGTGTGCAAGGTATAAATGCTAGAATCGGTCATTTGTTGGAACTGAAGGTTGTTGACAGCCATTTGTTTGACAAGATCCTCTAAGGATTATCCCGAAGGGGCAGGGACAACCACTTGGGGTGGGTTCTGTTGTTGTGGATTTCCATATCGAAGGTTGGGATGGTTCCTCCAATTGGGATGGTATTTGTTGGTGGGCAGGTCAGGAGTGTTGTTGTACCTGTTTTGATTATAAAGGTTGGTTGCATAAGCTTGAGGCAGCTCAGTAATAGACTCGTCTCTCATAATAGGACAGGTATCGGTCGGATGCTCATGAGAAGTATGAATACCACACACATTTTCTATTTGAGGTTTTGATACTGCCATCTGTTTGACTAAGGCAGTGAGCTCGTCAATTCTGGTCTCTAAAGCTTTGTTGGAAGAAACCTGAATTTGATCCACGCCTTTGCTTTGAACATAATTGTCTCTAGTGGTAAATTGTTGAGATTTAAGAGACATATTTTCAATAAGGGCTTTGGCAGCAGCTGGAGTTTTATCGACAAGTGCTCCACCACTAGCAGCATAAAAAATGTTCCTATCCATCAGTAAGAAACCTTCATAAAAGTACTGGATAAGTAGTTGCTTGGTAATCTGGTGTTGAGGACAGCTAGATACCAAGTGTTTGAATCTCTCCCAATACTCAGTCAACGACTCATTGCCTTGTCTAATACCATAAATCTCCTTTCTTATTGAGGCAGCTCTAGAGGCAGGAAAATATCTCTCAAAGAACACTTTTTTCAGAGCATTTCAGCTTGCGATTGAATTTGGATCAAGATAGTATATCCAATCCTTTGCCGCACCCTGTAATGAAAAAGGAAAAGCTCGAAGTTTGATGTGATCTTCAGTGATCCCTTCAGGCTTCAATGGTGTAGAACACACGACCTGAAATTCTTTCAAATGTTTGTGTGGATCCTCACCTGCAAGACCACTAAACTTGGGCAACAAGTGTATTAAACCCGATTTTAATTCAAAAGGAACAACAACATTATCATATTCAATACACATGCCATTATAATTCACATCAGGGGCAGCCAATTTCCTTAAGGTTCTTTGGTCAGCCATATCAAAAACAAATTCAGAATTCGAAGCAAACAAGTTATGCAAATAGTCAGACTCAGAATCAGACTCAATTGTGGGTGGTGAACTAGTGGTAGCCTGGACTTTTCTACGCCGTGTGTGCAAGGTTTTCTCTACTTCAGGATCAAAAGTAACAAATTCAGAACAACAACTAGTGGCCAGGACTAATACACAACAATGCAACAACAATGTTCAAAATGCTAATGTTGTACCCCAAAATTTGCCCTCCCATATTCTTCAAGATTTGCCAAGTCAAAGCTTCAAAAATTCCCCAAGGGTTGCACAGTTCAAGGACCTCCTAACAGTCAAAATTAGGGTTTTGGTTCTGGCAAAGTAATTGAAGTTTCCAAGGGTCCAATCTAGTCCCACATGCCTACAAACATGGTCAAGCATCTTCATACCAAGTTTCAAGACTTACAGCACAAAATTGCACAGTCAAAAACCCTAATTGCACTACAGTCAACTGTAGGGGCAAAATGGTCATTTGACAGTCAAAAGTTCAAATTTTTGGTCAACATCTCATTTTGAAGCTACAAACATCATTTGATCAATACTTGATCATGATTCTCAAAGCTTGGCTCAAAAAGTCTCAAGATGCAAAGGTTTCCATATTTGGACAGTTAAAAAAGTCAACTGCAACTTGACCAAGGCATAACTTTCACATGGATTATCAGAAAAATTCCATCCAAAGCTCATTTTGAAGATAAATACATTTCCTACAACTCCTCTTCACACTTCAAGTCCAAGAAATGCTCTCACAAAAAGTTATCAATTTCAACATTATAGGTCATTTTCAAAAGTCAACAAAAAGAGACTTTAAGTCAGAGGCCATAACTTGAGATTGGTTAATCAAAATGACATGGGACCAAAGGCATTGGTTAGAGGACTCAAAGACCTTTCCAAAATGTCCAAGAACATGAGCAAAGCTTAAAAATTGAGCAAGTTATGCCTTGTGGAAGTTGGGAAATTTTTGGATATTTTGAAAAGTCAACATTGCTTCAAAGGTCTTAAAAATGCTCATGGGCCCCTTTTTCTTCCACAATTCATCATCCAAGGCATGTGCACGACTATTTGGCCCAAAGGGAAGTTTTTTATCATTTTTATTTATTTATTTGGATTTTTAATTATTAATAATTCATTTAATTAAATTAAATAGGTGAAAAATGCTAAACCTAATGTTTTAAATCTTTTTGTGCATGGAATAGGCTCAATATTTCGTGCATAATCAGATATAGAAAGAATCATGGTGATTGGATATGATTGGCATCAAAAGCATGTGAAAAAGATTGAAAACATTATGCATGAAAATCAAATCTTCCATACATCAATTCCTTGATTCCTTGGACAAAAAAACCTGCCCTAATCATTCACATATAAGTACTCATGCAAACCCTAATGCATATGATCTCTCAGCTGCGCCATACGCAAAGAACAAAACTTGAGTTTTTTGCAAAAAAATTGAAAATTGAAAACTAGGTTGCAGGTCGATTCAAGCCAAAAGAGTTGTTCCATTACCTTCCCGAGGCTTCAAGGAAGGTTTTCAAATCAAAACCATTCATCCTAACACCAAGAAACGTGAGAACGATGGAGTCCTGTGCAGAAATTTTTTTACATTCTTGCATCTCGATTCATGCATCTTTAGTAATTTTTAACATTTGATTTATGTTCATTGTTTAATTCTAAAGCTAACTGTGTGGTTTGATTAAGTTTTCGTGCACCATTGAAGGATTCACCATTAAAGATATCTAGGGTTTTTCAAGTTCTAATTTGGGCGTTTCCAACTACTGTAAAATTAGGACATGCCAATACCATGAATGAACTCAGCATGCTTGGACGGTTCAAAATCAACCCTCGCGCCTAATTTATGTACCCACATGGCCTATTCGCTATTATTGGATATGGCATATTTTGGGGGGGTTCAAAACCCCCGCTAACCATCTCTTATTTTCAGGAAATAAACAAACGATGAAGAAGATGATTATGTGGCCAGCAGTGATTGGGTTGTTTAAATTTTCGCGCGAAAAGAGCACTAACTCGTGTTTTCTTTTATATTAATTGTTAGTTATTATATAAACAAAAGCGCGTTGGTGGCTCAGTGGCAAGCAAGCGTATTTGTGACCTTCAGGACCTGGGTTCGATCCCAGGTCCCCCTCCCTTTCCCTTATATTTTTATCTTAATTATGTTCCCATGCAGATTATGCCCTGAGGATCATCATACACCCCTGGGTCCAACTATGCCACGCGCCCACTGAGATTGATCCATTGGCTCTGATCAGAGGAGCACCATATTCGTTGGTCAATACACAGGCATGCTAGTCAAAAGGTCAACAAGGCCAAAAGCTTAATGGGCCTAAAATGCTAACAATAACCTCCATTTGGGGACAGACCCCCCCTAGGTTTGCAATCTTTTATATTTTTTTCATGTTTTATTTATTTCAATTATTGTTTTTTTAATTAATTCCTTTAATTTAATATTTTCATGAAAAACATAAAAAACAATATAAAAATAAGAAAAGAGACAAAAAATAAATATTTTTATTTAATGTAATTTTTTTTGTAAATAAACGTCATTAATTGATTTTAGTTTTTTAATTTAGGTTTAAATCTTAATATTTTTTTTAATAAACTTAAAATTGGTAGAATTAGGGTTTTAATAAGTTTAATTACTTTTTCTTTTCTTTTCACTAATAATTAATTATTTATTTTCATAAAATCAAATTGTCATTAAATAATTAGATTTAATTTTAGGTTTAAAGTTTAATAGGTTTTTCTTAATAAATAAAAGTTGTAGAATTAGGGTTAATTAGCGTTTTAATTTCATTTAATTCCCATTAAAAAATCATAAAATACAAAAAAACTAAAAAATAGTTTCTCTTTCCTTAATTGAACTAATTTGTAAATAATAATCTAATTTCATTAAAAAGGGTCCAACGCCCTCGTTTCCAATTTTAATTCCTATTCGCGCATTTATTTCTTTTTCTTTTAATATTTATGTACTTCTCCCAAAGCCATGTAATATTTATCTTTCACACTTTAATTCTTTATTTTTCTGTCAAATCGGGTCCTGGAAATTTTGGCGATGTGGACCCGCGCCTTTGTAATAGTTTAGAATCTTTATCTTTCCGCACCTTTTTAACTGTTAACTAAATGGCATGCAAGAATGAATGACGAAAATAAAAACAAACGCATAGGTCACTTTGATATGACAAGACAAAAATAAATGAACCTGACACACAAATCACACACCACCCCTAGGGTACGCCTCACTGTTGCCTTGCCTCGAAAGGTGATCGTCGAGTAGAGGATGTTTTAGTAAGTCCTCATGATCCGGGAACCTGGCATGAGGGTAGCTTCTAAGGTATCTTCCCATTGCTCTGGTGATCACCATGTCCCGAACCTCGAATTGACCCGAACACCTCCAACGGTGGTGCTACCTACCTCTCAATGGTGGGATGGCACTACTTTAAAGGACATTTACACAGACGAATTCCTTAGGGTAGGTAGACGACTCTAGATACTTGTTCAAATTTCAAAACAAACTCAAAAAATACTTTTCACACCAACACATTTTCAAAAGCTTTCGAAAGCAACTTTTCAAACACTCTTGAGGACCGATACAAGAGTCGAACTGGAATTTTCAAAGAAACTTTTTAAAACCCACAGTTGAAAAGCAAACAAACCATTTTTGAAAACACAATGAGCAAGCATCTAAGAGCCCATGGATAACCATGGATAGAAAGGGTGCTAACACCTTCCCTTTCTATAATCTACCTCCCGAACCGAGAGCAATCTCTTTAAGGAATTTTTCTGTGCTTTTGTCCTTTCCATTTGGAGAAAATAAAAGACGGTGGCGACTCTTGCTTCCGCGACATTTCGCGAACCAGCGTTAAACAGTCAGTTCCAGATCCACCGATCACAGCTAACAATGTCCCTAATAATAAAAAATAAACACAATGAAGGAAGTCGATTAAATAAAATTCAGAAAAATAAAATAACACCATATTTAATCTAATTAGGAAAAATAACAATTTTTAGAATTTTTTCGATTTTTTTCGACTCTAAGAAAATAATAAAAAATTCGTTAAAGATAGAAAAAAACTGAATTTGCGAAACAGTAGGTTTCAAACTTACCTGGTAGGCTGAAAAATTGTACTGCAACCAAAATTGCAATCCTGAAAATCAACAAAAACAACAAAACAACAAAAAAAAAAACAAGAAAAACAACAACAAGAACACTAAACCTATGACTATAATATTAATTATTAACAACAAGAATCCCCGGCAACGACGCCAATTTTGATCCGCTGTCGCGGACGGATAAAAAACGAGTTACTTTAAAAAAAAATATAGTTTAGCGACAGTGACTCGAGTATCGTATCGCGGGGATTCTTGTTTGTTATTAACCAACATAAGTGATTATGGAGGATTTAATTCAGGATCAAATTTTAAAGAGCTGGGCAAATAAGTGATTAAAATAAGTGATTATAAAAATAAGTCGATCTACTGTTTTCAGGTTCCTGCTAATCATTGGTTTTTACCTTATCAATTCCCTAAGCGGCTTCGACCTCTATTTGATTTCAATACCAATTGACAAGCGCAATAGATATAAAATAGATTGAATTCCCATTCCGAATTAAGCAAACAGATTAATATAAACGTGAATTAAGCAAACACGATATAGAACACGATTTAACGACTAAGAGACGTAAACAACGATTAAAGATTAGGAACACAATCATACGAATTTAATCAAGACATTCCATGAAATAATAGATTAAGCAAATACAATTTCATAAAATAGAATTGAAAGAGAAACGAAAGTGAATTGATAAATTAAAAACCTCAAAGCATCGAAACGCGATTATAGTAGATCAACTCTGGATGATTAGTTCTTCATTCAAGCGTACAAGTCAAAGTTTTTTTTTCTGAATAATGAAAAGGTAAAAACTAAATTACTCTAGCGACTTCTAGGTATAGCAAGGACAAGGATTCGGTTCATAACCCAACTGGGTCGAAAACATAACTCAGGCCCAAAACAAATGACCCAAAACTTAAATATAAAATGCTGTAACTTCAACGAATTTTACGGCCCTGCTACATTCCGATTCAGCTCTCAACTTCTGAACGAAAATCGCAGCTCTTTCTCTTAGCTTTCCAACAACTGGTAGCATGCCTCATTCCGACTTCCATAGCTCAAGTTATGAATTTACTCGTGAAGACTGCTAATGCTGAAAATAAAGTGCGAAAATCAAATAAGAGTAGAAATAAACTAAAATAGAAAAACACTATAAAATATAAAAATAAGCTAAACAAATCATGGAAATGCATAAGTACAATCATGAAAGAATGTGCATCAAAATGCACTGATCAGGCACCCGGAGACATCATCCTTCCATCTTTCATTTGGGGAGATGATAATGACTTTAGATGATGTGGACACCCTCTTTCACATTTCGATTACTGGTATATTTTTTACACCAGTTTATAGAGACCAGGTGACAGCGGTGCACATGGTTATGGATGATTTGGAGTGTTCTGAGGTGAAGGTGTTACAGGTGTTTGGTGAGACTCAGGGATTTCGCCTTCAGATGTATTGGTTGAGGAGGTTGTATAAAGAGCTTGTGGAGGCACAAAGGTACTAGACTGCTGCTAGGGCGTACATGCTACATATGGTGGCATGTACTCTCTTTGCAGACAAGTCTGGAGTTTATATTGATGTTCGGTACTTGTCTCTCTTCAGCGCACTTGACACCCCATATTGGGCTTGGGGAGTGGCAGCCTTGACCATGTTGTACACGACACTTGACATTGCTTCTCGTTCTGAGATCAGGAAGCTTGCTAGTTACCTCAGCTTGTTCCAGGTATACTATAATTTATTTGATGATTTTTGTTAATTATTTGTGTGTATTTATTTGTTGGTTTTTATTTATGCAGTGTTGGGTATACGAGCACTTCCCTCACATATGTGAGCAGAAGATCCAGCGTGTCCAGGCATCTAAGTCATGTGCGAGGAGATGGAAGACAAAGCAAGCCGTTTCAGGAGGTTTGATGGAGTACCAGAGGCGGCTTGACACTCTGACCTTGGATGATGTCGTTTGGACACCATATACATATCATCGCCCTCATCGTCCATTTGAGGTATTGTTTACCTCTGGATTTGGTAAACAACGCTGGTCTCTTTAAAACAAGTTTACTGGCGAGATCGACCAGGGAATCTCAGTACAGTGCTTCAGTTCGTGTGCGTAATTAAAGTGTTTTCAAAAAGGTTCGTTCGACTGAGAGCCAAACGTCTTGATAAAAGACAAAGTAAATAAGACAAAAAACGTTTTAAATTGTAAAAGGTAATGAAATAAAATTAAAGAAAGGTTGAAAATAGGTTGGTTCAAACATACATTGTCTTTGCCTGACTCATTTCACTCGTTCGCTTGGTTACTCCGAGTGACTAGCGTACAAGAATGTGAAAGTTTGACCCTTTACAAAGTGCACTAAGTGCTTTATTTATAATACACAAATAACTACTTTTAAGAGAGCTTCATTTCCTTGCATGCCACGTGTTCTTCATAACTTCCCTCCATGATCCCACGTTCATCACTCCTGATATCAAACCCATATTTTCCCTCCATTACGCTCCGCCTTTGCAATTTAGGCGCTTATGGGCCTTTTAATCCTTTTGGGCTTCTTGCCTCTCTTGGGCCTAATCCATTCACCATGAACCCTTCTCTGATCGACTGCACTTACGAAACCTTGGTCGACTACCTGTGAGATCATCCATGGTCGACATGCTTATGTAGTCGACTCCTCATTATTTAATGCTCTTTAATGCTCTTAAAAGAACCTTTTTAACTTTTGGTTTAAATTTCTCTCTTTATGAAAATCCTAGCCAACAAATTGTCCCTCCAAAATGTCCCTTTCGACTGAAAGAACAAAAACAGACATTTAAATCCTTTTCTCTTAGTTTGAAGTGGCATCATTGTAATCATGACCTTGTTCTTCAAACGTTACATCAACGATCACACAATCACTTCCCTACTTTCTAGCTTTAACTTCCTAGGATAATCTTGGCCTCCAATTTACCAACTTCCTCACCTCAATTGTCATATGTTTGGCACGTACCAGTCGTGTAGCCACAATTTTTTTCCCACTTTCTTCCCAAATGTTTGGTTTCTTTGGTGGTATAAATACCCCGTTCATTCCTTCATTTTTCTCTTTACGCTTTCTTTTCATCTTTAATCTCTTAGCTTCTTAACTCAGCAAAAAAACCCACCTTTGTTTTCATTCAAAGCTTCCATTCATCTTCCATGACGTTTCCAAGCCAAGTTGTTGAACACATTAACACTCCTCACGCAGTTGAGCTAGTTTCTACCATGCCTGATTTCCTTGCTGTTGATGGACATACTTTTGTGTTGGAGCCAAACCCAACATGCAACATTGCTACTTTTCAATCTAACCTGTTACTTCCATTTATTTGCAACAAAACTGTGTACGCTCTCATGGAACCTACCCCAGATGAGATTAGGGCACCAAAAAGATATGAAAAAGTGCTTCCCTGTTCATTGAAGCACAAGGTCCCCCATCGCCCGAAAGTGTCCTTTAGATTTCTCCCACATCTATAGGACCTCAAAAGTTTTTCGCTCCGCTCCTGCTATTAACCAGGATTACAATGCATGGTTAAATAAGGTAGATAAAGTTAAAGGTGATGTCTGGACCTCCCAAGGCATTTTTGACTTGATTCAACTTTATAGGGTTGGCCCTAGTTATTGCAACTGTATGATGATTTCTGCCCTTTACTTCTGGGTGAGTTCCACGAAAACTTTCCATTTCACGACTGGTATGCTGACTCTCACTTTGTTCGACGTTGTAGATATTACTGGCCTTCACCCTACAGGTGAAACTTTCATCCCTACTGAAGTTGATGAAGACATTATTCCTTTTGATAAGGAAGTTGCTGGTTTCACCAAGTATATGGAGTGTTTTCACGTTAAGGATGTTAACACAGTGTCTGATGAAGAGCACATCGCCTTTCTGGCCTTGTGGATCTCTAAGTATATTTTCTGCAGCAGGTCTCTGAAGGTGGCCAAATGTTTTATTACGTTAGTGCATTACCTTCACATGGGTCGAAACACTTGCTTGAGCAAACTCATCCTGGGGTCGCTTTATGAATCATTTAGCGTGAGGGTGGACCAGATGACTTCTCTTGCATTGATTGTCTGCTATCTACTTGCTGGGCCGTTTTGGCTACTGCAATTGCGGTTAAATGCCATCTTTGGGAATCAGCTTAAATTGAAACTTTCAGAGGCACATAAGACATTCTTTGCTAATCGTTCCATTGAAGGTCCTCGTCTTGCTGCAATGACAATGTCCAACAACGACCTGAATTGAGAGAAGGCGCTTGAAACGTACTTGAAGTTTTTCTTTAGGTGTACCTCTTTTCACCCCAGTATGGTGCCATTAGCTTCAAGACCATGTGGTCTTGAATGGTTTACTCGACCATTTACCCTTGCCGAGCCAACGCAGGTCCCTGAATCCACAACCATTTGGCAAGCTTTCTAAATAACCCCTATGCTTATAGCGTCTTGGGTGGGCGCTAATGATGGGGTAACACTTCTGTGTTACCAACCCAATCTGGTGGCTACGCAATTTGGTTTGTGCCAACCTTTGCCTCCCAGCTTCTATAAGCCATCAGACAAAATGTGCCTTTCGTCCCAAAGCTACAGCGAAGCAGAGTGTGCTCAACGCCTCCAACACTTTGCTGCTGACGCCCCAATCTGAACCTCATCGCCTTCGAACCCCTTTTCTATACAAAGAAGGATTTTTTTGATTGGTGGATCGTGAGGTTCATAAAGAGAAATGGGAACCTCAAATCTTTCAACCATCGATTGGCCAGTGCTTTCGAAACTATGAATCAGCAATTTAACAAAGGTATGACTTACTATTGTAACTGTCAATCACTTTATTTTCTTTCTCGCTTCTTCGTGTTTCGACCTTTAAACTATATCTTGTGATTTTGTTTTATTCAGCAGTTGAGCACAAGAAGCATGCTATGGAGGCTATTAGTAGTGCAACTATTTTTGCTTCTGCTGAAAAAGCTCCTGCAATTTCCTCCAAGGTAATTTGTTAATTTTGGTGTTTTCTTAACTGACCACATCCTCTGTCTAACACGTTGATTATATCGGCCCATTTGCAGACTGCTAAAGCCAATGTTATTGTCCCTTCTGGACCCTCTCTAAAGAGGATAACACACTCTTCCCATTAAGATAAGCAAGTGGGCGACATGCCTTCGCATGTTATCCCCATAAAATCCAAAAAGTCTCGGTCGACTCGATCTAAGGCTATTCCAAAACAAACTACTTCTACCACTGTGCCTGCTCCAGTGGTAGCAAAAATATGAGTCGTGTAGCCAGCTTCGACTCGCCCAGGGAGCACTAATTCCATCCCTGAAGGGAAGTCTCAGGTATCATTTCTTTTCCCAAAATTTCCTTTTTTCTTCAAGCTTACTTGCTCCTTTTTAGTTTTGTTCTTACTTGTCTCTGTTGTTTCAGCGACCAACCGCTAAATCCAAACAACGCCCCAACAAACCTATCTTAAGGACTTCAAAGTGAAAAAAGAAAACGACTGTGATTTTGTCAGATAGTGAATCTACCGATAGTGATCTCAATTCTCCCGTCGATCAGGAAGCCCCTAAATATTCTCCCATCAGTAAGGGAGTGGAAGACGACGCCCACTGTGATATGGTGGGAGAGAACTGACCGTTTTTTGGAATGCTGGTTTGCGTTTTGCGTTTTGCGTTTGTGTTTGCAAAATGTCGCGATAAGCAAGAGTCGCCACCGTCTTTTATTTTATCCAACAAGGAAAGGAAAAAAAGCACAGAAAAATTCCTCTTTCGAGACGTTTCTCGAGTCCGGGGGGTAGATTATAGAAAGGGAAGGTGTTAGCACCCTTTCTATCCGTGGTTATCCACGGGCTCTTAGGTACTTGCTCAAACTGTTTTCAAAAATTACTTTTATTTGTGTTTGTGGGTTTGAAAGAAGTTTTTGTTTGAAAGGTGTAAGTGCGAAAAGTTTTGTTTTGTTTTGAAAGGAGCAAGTACTTAAGAACCATCTACCTACTCGAAAAAGGAATCAATCTGTACTAATGTCCTTTAGGCAATGCTATCCCACTATTGATGAGTAGGTAGCATCGTCGTTGGAGTTTTAAGGGTCAATTTGATTAAGGGACGTGCGGTCACTAAAGCAATGTTAGGACGCCTTAGCGGTAACCCTAATGTCTTAGATCATTTTTCCGAGGCAACCGTTTCGAGACAACTATGATCTTTGGACAAGAGGGCGACCTCTAAAACTTCCTATACTTAATGACCACGTTCGAAGGCAACCAAGCGAGGTGTACCCTAAGAGTGCGCATGTGCGAGTGTGTTGTTTCGATTAATTTTATCTTTGTACATGTTAATGGTTATCTATGCTGATTTTAGGTTTAAACATTTGATCTTGTCATGCATTCCCTATTATCAAACATCTAACAGTTTATAAGTTGCGGAAATTTAAATCGCGAAAAATAAAACTAACTATTACAAGGCGTCGGGTATTTACATCGCCAAAAGCAACCCTTGAAATTAAAATACGGAAAATAAATAAAGCGATAAAAATATTTAAAGTCCTAATTAAACTATTACATCCCAGGAAACAGATACAATATTGAATAAACATGGATCGCGTGCGGGAAATTAAATCGGGCGAGTTCGAGGGTTTTGACCCTTCTTGAAAGAAAGTATTTTTTTGGTTATTTTTGAATTAAAAGGAAATTAAATTAGGTTAAGCATTAAATTAACAAATTAATTAATTAATTGATAAAAATGATATTTTTGATTTTTTGATATTTAAAGAAATAAAGAAAAATAATCAATGTTAATAAAACCTAATTATCTAAGTTAATTTTAATTATTGCAAAAATATTAAAGTTATTCCTAATTAAAACTAAATTGATTAAATTAATTATTTATTAACAAAAATAAAAATGCTGAAAATTAATTTAATTAGGACATATTTTTTTATTTTAATTTTATTAAGAAAAAGTTTTAATTGGTTAATTATTAAATTATGAAAAATAATTAAACAAGATAAATAAATAAAATAGAAAATAGAGAGAGTTAGAGGTTTGGGCCTGCTTTTGGGGGGTCTGATTAGCAATTTCCAAGGCCCGTTTACATGCAAGCCTGGTGGACCTTCTGGATCCAGCGTGGCACCTTGACTTAGGAGTATGGTGGACATCCCATCTGGACCACCAGATCTGGCCTGGGGCCATCTGGCGCTTTGAGATTTGAGGGAGTATGATGCATCACATGCTTGAGTTGTACCTAATTATATGTTAAAAAATAATACAAAGCAATATGGTGGACCTGGGATTCGAACCCAGGTCCTGTAAGTCATTGAACGCACGCCATTGCCACTGCACCACTATGCTTCATCTGTTATAATATTGGAAACTAATAATAATATGGGAAAACAATTAAATGCCAGAAAATATAAAAAAAAAGCGCGAAGTTTGAATCAACCAATGGGAGGGGGACACGTCTTCATCTTCTTCGTTTACCCTGGATATTTACCTGCGGATTTATATCCGCAGCTAAATCCGTATGTCCATCCTAAAATTAGTTCTAGGCTATGAAAACACAATCCAAGACCATGGTCATGTTCGTCTTCCTCCACTGATTACATCCATGTCCATTAATGGCGTTGATTTTACCTGTAAATAAAATGCCCAAAAACACAAACCACGAACCCTAGATTCGGCTAGGGGGTTATAGGCCAGATAAATGCAATTGAACCATGCAGAAAGCTTACAAATTGAACAAGGATTATGAATATGCCCACGATTTGTCAAAAATATGCAAGAATGTGGAGTTTCGATTTTGAGTACAGGGCGGTATTTTGAGAGACTTACAGTGCGATTGAGTGTGTGTGAGAGCTTGTTTTTGATTGCAATAGGTTCAGTGGACACCCAGCAATGGATTGGTGTTGAGATTTGCCCCTGAATTTGCCTCTATGCATGATTTCAGTTTCACACTTTTTGGCAATTTTTCAAGTTTGCTTTTGATGATTCTGCATCCTCTAGGTCTTGAATTCGTGTGCTTTAGCTTGTATAAGTAATGAGCAATGCATTAGGTCAACACATATGGGGTGAATCCTTGTGCATCTATGCTTGGAGATTTGATTTGATCCTCCATTGATAACCTTCCAATTTTGCAAAAAATTCAATCTTTTTGCACACGGAATGTATGATACGAATTTGATTCACTTGATGATGATGATTAGGTCCTGAAATAGCCAAAAAGAGATCAAATCACCAATGTTTGGATTTTATTTGATTTAAATTGATTAAAAATGAAATAATTCATTAAAAAATCAAATTAAATAATAAAATTGATAAATGGTCATAAGGATGAAGCTAGGACACGTGTGGAGTGTGACAAGATCAAATCAAGTGGAAAAGAATGGGCCCATTTGACAAAATTTGATGTTTTGGGGATAGTTGACTTTTGGCAATTTTGCAAAAATGTCCAACTTTAACAATGCTTAACTTCTTCAATTTTGAACTTTTGGAGGTGTTCTTGGACTTTTTAGAAAGCTTGAGATGTCCTCTAACCAACCCTTTTAGTCTCATATCATTTTGATATTCCATGCTCAAGTTATAAGCTTTGGCAAAAAAGGTGTTTTTGTTGACTTTCAAAAATGACCTATAATGTCCAAATTTGTAACTTCTTGTGAGTGCATTTCTTGATCTTGGGGTATGAAGATGGATTGTAGGGAATTGAATTCTCTTCAAAATTAGCTTTGTATGGTTAATTTATCATAAAGTATGAGAAAGTCATGCTTGGTCAAAGTTGAGTTGACTTTTCCTACAAAACCCTAATTTAGCAACTTTTGAGTCTTGATGAATTTTGAACAATCCTTGATGAATCATGATAAACCCTTGATCAAATGATGAAATATCCTTCAAAATTAGAATGTTGACAAAAAATCTTGAAGTTTGACTGTTTGTAGGTCACAGTTGACTTTTGCCCTAGCACAGTCGATTTTTGGACCCTTTGAGCAATTGATTGAGCAAACTTCCTCTGCAAGGCTTGAAATTTGACATGGATGAACTTGAGAACATATTAGGACATTGGGGAGAACTTAAGGTCATTTGGACTCAAAGACCTTGATGCAACACAAAACCCTAATTTGGGGTTGACTGCCTTAGGAGATAGCTTGACTGTCCAACTCTTGAGCAAACTTGAGCAACTTGGAGATTTTTCTTGCCATGTTTTGAGAGACATGAGAGGGAAAATTTTGGGGTACAACACCCACAAAGACACCTTAGAATGTGATGCTGAGAATGATGAAATTGAGGGTCATGAATATGATGCTGACATTGATGAGACTATTAACCATCAACCTTCTCAAACAAATGAAGAGCCTCCTCATACAAATGCTCGCTTTGGAACTATTTCAACTCCTCTCAATGTGGCTCCTACCACTACTACCATGTCGACTCAAGCAATTTCTGCTTTAAAGCAAAGTAACCACTTTGAACACTTGAAGTTTTTGGTGGCCGCTAGAAATCGCTCGACTGATGGGGGTTCTTGCACTTCAACTCTCTCTAGGGGCATTTCTTCTCTTGAAACCCAAGGAGAAATTCTCAGCCGCCTGAAAATGCAACTCTTTCATGTCGATCTGATCACCCATTTTGAGGTGTTTCTCGCTTATGGCGCTAAGGTTAAAGAGGCGTTGCAAAAGGTTGACATTCACACAACCTATCCTCATGCCGTCACGTTTGTGGCTGAAGCATATGCTTTTCTTAACCAATTTTTGGTCGATTTGGTTAAGCGAGAGGAGTTTCTGGGGAAACATCTTCCTAAAGAGAAGGAACATAATATTGAATTGGCCTTTGTGGATTCCTCTATAACTGCTAGTGAAGCGCTAAAGAAAGCTCTTGACATTGCCAAAGAAGACTTCAAAAAGAGGGCCGATAATATCTCTCTGTGGCAACGATAGATTATTGTTTTGAAACAACAAATTGAAGAGTTGGAGAAGAAGATCAATGAAGCTGAAACCTTGCAAACTGCTGTATTTGAGACAACTGAAAAGGCACTGAATGACGAAGCTTCTCTTTCATTGACGAATACTCGACTGTCTCTCGCTCGAGCCGCTATCTGACTCTCAAGGAAAACATGCCCTTTTAGCCATCTTTGTAATGCCTAATGTGTCTTTCAGGCCCTTTAGTGGCCTTTTACTATGTAATAAATGGTTCTTTACTCTTTTCCTATTACAATTTCTTGCAACATAGGTCTATATTTCTTTAAGTATTTACTATTTACTCTTAATATTCGACCTTCTGACGTGAGCTCTTCGATCTAATAAGCATTGTTGGAAAAAACTTGAACCACTCGAAATAGTCCTTCCCAATTTGGTGACCATTTTGCTAGAACTCTATCATTTTGATCCATGGGTAAGATCACTTTCCAAACCAAATCTCCAATGACGGACGCTTTTGCATTCACCCTCATGTTATATGCCTTTGCTACTTGTTCTTTCTGTCCGAACAAAGTATCAAAAGCTGTTAGCATATGCTCTTCAACATCTATCAGCGCATCATGCATCATTCCCCAATAATAATCATTAGGAATATCTGATTGCCTCGTATTCTCACTAATTGCAAATGAATTTCTAAGAGCAATACTGTTTCGTTTCCATAAACCAAATTGAAAGGCGTTGTGTTAGTCGACTCCTTTGGTGAGTTTCGACATGCCCACAATGCTTGGCCCAAAGTTGTATGCCAACTTTTAGGCTTTTGGCCAACACATTTCTTGATTAAACTTATAATGGTCTTATTCCCTGCTTCGACTTGCCCATTCGCCTCGGCATAATATGGTGTTAATGTTAACAGTTTGAACCCCATTTCTGCAACGAGCTCATTTACCTTTCGCCCTATGAACACAGTTCCTTGGTCAGTTGTTATGGTCTCTGGTGTCCCAAACCTATATATGATTTGATTTTGAATGAAGGACATGACTTCCTCTTGGTCTACTTTAACCAGAGCGACCACTTCTACCCATTTTGAAAAATAATCAATACCTACCAAGATGTACCTGTGGCCTTTTGATGATGCATGTTTAATTTCTCCAATAATATCCAAAGCCCATCCCCTGAAAGGCCAAGGTTTGATAACGTAATGCAACTCATTACCTAGTACATGTTGAATTACAGCATGTTTTTGGCATTCTTGGCAAAATCAATGCAATTTTTTAACATGGTCGGCCAATATACTCCTATTCCACACAACAACCATTTCATCTTCTGGTCTGCTTGATGCGTTCCACAAGCACCACTGTGTACTTCAGATGTTGCCACATATGCTTCATTATTTCCTAAGAATTTTAGCAACACTCCTTCAGGCGTTTTCCTAAACAATTCGTCTCCCATTAATCTATAACTTAACGCTCTATACTTAACCTTGCGCTCTGTCGACCCAACTGGATTTAAGTAATCAACTATGGGTTTCCTCCAGCTGTCTTTAGTTAACGCATCAATGGCGAAAACTTCTTCTACCATTTCAAAATTTCCAAAATACTCACAATTTAAGAGATCATGGATTACTTCAGGTGTTGCCCTCCAAGTTTTTGTCATTGATGTGGTTTCAAACTCCAAATTCTCTTTTACCTCAATGAACCTGTCTATGCTTACTTTGGGTATTTTATATCCAAATGCCAATTGGGCTATGTTATTCGCTTCTTGGTTGTCAATGCGCCTTACATGACTAATCGACACGTTGTCAAACTTCTAAAGTAATGATAACGCTTTGGCCATATACAATACCAGATGATCTTTAACACAGTTGTATTATTTGGTCAATTGTTTCACCACTACCTCTGAATCTCCTTTAATGTCAACATCTCTTATTCCAACGTCTAACATGATTTGAAGACCAATTATTAAGGCTTCATACTCAGCCTCGTTGTTAGAGCATTTGCCTTTGATTTTATAACGAAATCTAGTTGGAATGCCATCTAGTGATAAGATAAAAATCCCTACCCCAGTTCCTTGTTTGTTTTTAGAGCCATCAAAATAACATTGCCAAGACTTAATGCTTACATAAGCTTCAGTAGTGTCGACCATTGAATGGTCGACCATAAAGTCTGCAATAATTTTCCCCTTGACTGCTTTTAAAGGAATATATATTAATGAGTATTCAGTTAATGCTAGTGCCAATTTACCTATTTGATTGTGCAAAATAGGTTTAGATAACATATGCTTGATGACATCAAAATGAGAATAAGCAGAAACTTCGACTGATTTTATATAATGCTTGAGTTTAGTACATGAGAAATACAAACATAGACATAGTTTTTCAATTGCATTATATCTAATTTCAGCGTCATTTAGTACTCGACCAAGGTAATAAATTTCCCTTTCGACCCCACTTTCGTCTTCCGGAACCAACATGCTTCCCAGTGTCGACTCTGACGCTGCAATATACAGTTTCATGCCTCTGTTTCTGTTTAGAGGTGCCAGTATTGAAGGCTTCATCAAATAATTTTTCAGGCGATTGAATGCCTCTTGGTGTTCATTTTCCCGCTTGAATTCAGACCCTCTGCCTAATTTCAGCAAAGGAGAAAATTCCAAAGTTTTGCCACTCATGTTTGACACGAACCACCTTAGGAAATTTATCTTTCCCAACAAAGATTGGAGCTCTTTATTCGTTGTTGGCGCTTTGGTATTCAAAATCACCTTGGTTTTGTTCTAATTAATATCTATGACTTTCTTGTGCACTATAAAACCCAGAAAATCTCCTGCACGAACATAAAAATCACACTTTAACGGATTCATTTTTAATTCACAGTCCCTCGTTCTAATAAAAGATTGTCTAAGATGATCTAAATGACCAGCTCTCGAGGGTGATTTGACTACAATGTCATCAATGTACACCTGCATGAAGGTGATTATGAAATCATGAAAAATTGAGTTCATTGCTCTTTGGTAAGTCGTCCATGCATTTTTCAAACCAAAAGGCATGACGACTCACTCATATATGCCCAATGCCCCAGGGCATCGAAACAGAATTTTGTGGTAATCATCTTTAGCGATGAAAATTTTATTATAGCCAGAATATCCATCCAAAAGACTTAAATATTCATATCCTACGGCCGAATCGACTAGTATTTCTGCCACATGCATTGGATATTCATCCTTTGGGGTGGCTTTATTTAAATCCCTAAAGTCTATGCAAATTCTCAAAGTTCCATTTTTCTTTATTACAGGGACTATATTAGCTAACCATTCAACATACCTGGCTATCCTGATGAACTTTCTCTTCAACAATTATTCGATCTCTACTTTGATTTTGGACAACACTTCTAGCGTGAACCTCCTTGGCATTTGCTTGATTGGTCGTTTGCCTGGATTTATAGACAACTTTATCTCCACCATTTTTCTACTCAAACCAGGCATCTCATTGTAATCCCATGCAAAGTAGTCCTTGAATTCTTTAAGTAATTTGATCACTTGATCCTTCATCTGGCTGTCGATCTTGATGTTGATGTAAGTAATTCTGTTAATCGAACCATCACCCAGATCGACTTCCTCCAAGGGATCTTGTGCTTACATCTTCAAAACATTGTCTATTGGATCTTTCTCAAACCCCAAAGGCTCTTCTTCGTATATACAATCAAGCCTCTGGGTTTTTGAAGTTGTTGCTTGGCTTGTGTCTCGAAGCTCTTCCACCATGATGACCTGAGGTGCCATATTCGAAACATCTTCAGTCCCTAAAGCCACATTTATTCTATTTTCAGCCATATACGCCAAAATCCTTGCCAGAGCATTCACCTCAAGCATCATCATGATTCTGTCCTTCTTCTGACCCAGTGGGCTCAAACTCCCCTTCTACAGCTGGTTATGTGTCCAACTTTTATTGGTCCCAAATAAAACCATGAGTGGGGTGTAAAGTCAAGAAATTGATCGCATCAGGATGTAGCTTGAAAGTTGCATCTTCTGGGTCGCACTATGGTATAGTTGCAAATGCTTTATCAAAATTATTTTGATTCACCACCTTCACATCAACAATAAAATAGCTATGATCTGCGTCTATATTTTTGACGATCCCATCCTGACGCCATATAGACACACGTTGATGCAGGGTCGATGGCACCGCCCCTATTCCATGTATCCATTCGCGCCCCAACAATAGGTTGAAATTTTCCTTGGACATTATCACCATGAATAATGTTGGCCTTGAATTCGAGCCAACTGAAATATTTACTTGAATCACACCCAAGATGTGACTTATCTTTCCTTCATAATTCGACAGGACCATATTGTGTGATTTAAGGTCTGTATCGAACCAATTTTCTTCAGTAATGATTGTGGCATCAAATTAGCGGTAGTGCCACCATCAACGAATACCTTGTTCACAGGGAATCCATCAACCTTATCCCTTATGAACAAAGGTTTGAGATGATACATCATGTATGATGTAGGTTTCTCAAATGTTGCATGTTTCTCTTCTACCACTCCATTGTTCATGACATAGTAACACGAAGGTTTTTGACCTGTTGGTTCCTCACACATGTCTTCTTCCTCATCGCCAGATGCCTCTGAGGCAAACCCGTATTCATTGGGAAAAACTGACACAATATTATAGTGGATTATCAAATCATCCTCTGAACTATCTTCGAAACCATCTGATACTTCATCATCCATGTTGTCGTCACCAAGATCTTTAACTTTCGCTGGCGACACATTCATAATTGGCATCGACAACCTCTCTTTGGTCGGTCGATGTTGTACTTCTTTCTGGCCGCTTTCACCCTTTTGTGGAACAACTTTTGTTGCAGCATCTCTTGTAGTTTTCTTATTCCTTTATTATGGAACAACTTTTGTTGCAGCCTCTCTTGCATCTTTCTTATTCCTCTGAAACCTCCATTGGATCTTCTCCATTGGATTCTTCCCTTTGTAGGTGAGAAGAACATGGTATTTCTTTAAATTTGGAACTTGGTACTTCTTCCAAATGATCCTAATTTCCTTAAGTTGGGTTGAACTAGATCCTTTTTCCATCATCTCCCATTTGTGAGTCAAATCTGACCCCCTTTTCACCACCTTACAATTCTGGTTTGCCCCTAGGATAAAAGGGACGAACCCAGTTATTGTTGGGCACATCATTTGGTGGCACAAACGTTCTCAGATATGGAAACTTAGGTTTCTCTTGAGGAACTTAAACATTGTTTGGCCCCTTAGCATGGTCGAACACCACTTTTGGATTTTTTTTCCTTGATGGTGCTTTTTCTTCAGCGCCTCAATCTTCTTTGCAGCTTCTTCGTCATAGATCATGTTACAGTTTAGGCATAACATGGATCTAGAATTACTTAGCTTACATCTGTTCAGAAAATCTACCAATTCCTCTTCAGGTTTAGGAAACACGACCTTCATCAATTCAACTACTGTTTCCTCTGACAATTCTTCATCCTTACAGTCTGTTTTCGCTTTGTCGTCCTGATCACCTTCAGGCTTTTCAGAAAAATCAACCATCATCACTTCATGTGGCTTAGACAGATTGTCATTGCCACTTTTGAGACCCTCAGTAGCCTCGATTGATGATGCCACAACCGGTTCGTCTTCAAGACCATCAGTAGCCTTGAGCGTCAATGTTGCTAGTGAGTTGATAGTGTCTACCTGTTCGTCTATGAGGCCCTCAGTAGCCTCAATCATTAGCACTTCAAATGGATCTATATAGTGTGCATCAACTACATGTAAGGGATCCTAGTCGATCTTCATAACATTCTTTATTTTCTCACCAAATTTTAGTCGACCGTCTTTCAAAGCCTTTTGAATCAAATCCCTGAAAAGAAATCACTAAGAAGTATTATGACCCAAAAAATTATGATATTTTCAAAAACCTCTTTTTTTGTTTTTGCTCTAATGGTGGATCCTTAGTGCCCGGGGGCACTATAATCTGACCATCTGAAACTAAAATATCAAATATTTCATCATATTTTGACACATCAAAAGTATATGTTTTAGTATTAGTGCTATCATTTTTGGATCTTCAAATGTCTTGAAAGAAAGTATTTTTTTGGTTATTTTTGAATTAAAAGGAAATTAAATTAGGTTAGCATTAAATTAAAAATTAATTAATTAATTGATAAAAATGATATTTTTGATATTTTGATATTTAAAGAAATAAAGAAAAAATAATCAATGTTAATAAAACCTAATTATCTAAGTTAATTTTAATTATTGCAAAAATATTAAAGTTATTCCTAATTAAAACTAAATTGATTAAATTAATTATTTATTAACAAAAATAAAAATGCTGAAAATTAATTTAATTAGGACATATTTTTTGATTTTAATTTTATTAAGAAAAAGTTTTAATTGGTTAATTATTAAATTATGAAAAATAATTAAACAAGATAAATAAATAAAATAGAAAATAGAGAGAGTTAGAGGTTTGGGCCTGCTTTTGGGGGGTCTGATTAGCAATTTCCAAGGCCCATTTACATGCAAGCCTGGTGGACTTTCTGGATCCAGCGTGGCACCTTGACTTGGGAGTATGGTGGACATCCCATCTGGACCACCAGATCTGGCCTGGGGCCATCTGACGCTTTGAGATTTGAGGGAGTATGATGCATCACATGCTTGAGTTGTACCTGATTATATGTTAAAAAATAATACAAAGCAATATGGTGGACCTGGGATTCGAACCCAGGTCCTGTAAGTCATTAAACACACGCCCTTGCCACTGCACCACTATGCTTCATATGTTATAGTATTGGAAACTAATAATAATATGGGAAAACAATTAAATGCCAGAAAATATATATAAAAAAAAGTGCGAAGTTTGAATCAACCAATGGGAGGGGGGCACGTCTTCATCTTCTTCGTTTACCCTGGATATTTACCTGCGGATTTATATCCGCAGCTAAATCCGTATGTCCATCCTAAAATTAGTTCTAGGCTATGAAAACACAATCCAAGACCATGGTCATGTTCGTCTTCCTCCACTGATTACATCCATGTCCATTAATGGCGCTGATTTTACCTTTAGAGAAAATGCCCAAAAACACAAACCACGAACCCTAGATTCGGCTAGGGGGTTATAGGCCAGATAAATGCAATTGAACCATGCAGAAAGCTTGCAAATTGAACAAGGATTATGAATATGCCCATGATTTGTCAAAAATATGCAAGAATGTGGAGTTTCGATTTTGAGTACAAGGCGGTATTTTGAGAGACTTACAGTGCGATTGAGTGGGCGTGAGAGCTTGTTTTTGATTGCAATAGGTTCAGTGGACACCCAACAATGGATTGGTGTTGAGATTTGCCCCTGAATTTGCCTTTATGCACGATTTCAGTTTCACACTTTTTGGCAATTTTTCCAAGTTTGCTTTTGATGATTCTGCAGCCTCTAGGTCTTGAATTCGTGTGCTTTAGCTTGTATAAGTAATTAGCAATGCATTAGGTCAACAAATATGGGGTGAATCCGTGTGCATCAATGCTTGGAGATTTGATTTGATCCTCCATTGATAACCTTCCAATTTTGCCAAAAATCCAATCTTTTTGCACATGGAATGTATGATACGAATTTGATTCACTTGATGATGATGATTAGGTCCTGAAATAGCCAAAAAGAGATCAAATCACCAATGTTTGGATTTTATTTGATTTAAATTGATTAAAAATGAAATAATTCATTAAAAAATCAAATTAAATAATAAAATTGATAAATGGTCATAAGGATGAAGCTAGGACACGTGTGGAGTGTGACAAGATCAAATCAAGTGGAAAAGAATGGGCCCATTTGACAAAATTTGATGTTTTGGGGATAGTTGACTTTTGGCAATTTTGCAAAAATGTCCAACTTTAACAATGCTTAACTTCTTCAATTTTGAACTTTTGGAGGTGTTCTTGGACTTTTTAGAAAGCTTGATATGTCCTCTAACCAACCCTTTTAGTCTCATATCATTTTGATATTCCATGCTCAAGTTATAAGCTTTGGCAAAAAAGGTGTTTTTGTTGACTTTCAAAAATGACCTATAATGTCCAAATTTGTAACTTCTTGTGAGTGCATTTCTTGATCTTGGGGTATGAAGATGGATTGTAGGGAATTGAATTCTCTTCAAAATTAGCTTTGTATGGTTAATTTATCATAAAGTATGAGAAAGTTATGCTTGGTCAAAGTTGAGTTGACTTTTCCTACAAAACCCTAATTTAGCAACTTTTGAGTCTTGATGAATTTTGAACAATCCTTGATGAATAATGATAAACCCTTGATCAAATGATGAAATATCCTTCAAAATTAAAATGTTGACAAAAAATCTTGAAGTTTGACTTTTTGTAGGTCACAGTTGACTTTTGCCCTAGCACAATCGATTTTTGGACCCTTTGAGCAATTGACTGAGCAAACTTCCTCTGCAAGGCTTGAAATTTGACATGGATGAACTTGAGAACATATTAGGACATTGTGGAGCACTTAAGGTAATTTGGACTCTAAGACCTTGATGCAACACAAAACCCTAATTTGGGGTTGACTGTCTTAGGAGATAGCTTGACTGTCCAACTCTTGAGCAAACTTGAGCAACTTGGAGATTTTTCTTGCCATGTTTTGAGAGACATGAGAGGGCAAATTTTGGGGTACAACACCCACGAAGACAACTTAGAATGTGATGCTGATAATGATGAAATTGAGGGTCATGAATATGATGCTGACATTGATGAGACTATCAACCATCAACCTTCTCAAACAACTGAAGAGCCTCCTCAAACAAATGCTCCCTTTGGCACTATTTCAACTCCTCTCAATGTGGCTCCTACCACTACTACCATGTCTCCTCAAGAAATTTCTTCTTTAAAGCAAAGTAACCACTTTGAACACTTGAAGTTTTTGGTGGCCGCTAGAAATCGCTCGATTGATGGGGGTTCTAGCACTTCAACTCTCTCTAGGGGCGTTTCTTCTCTTGAAACCCAAGGCGAAATTCTCAGCCGCCTGAAAATGCAACTCTTTCATGTCGATCTGATCACCCATTTGGAGGTGTTTCTCGCTGATGGCGCTAAGGTCAAAGAGGCGTTGCAAAAGGTTGACGTTCACACAACCTCTCCTCATGCTGTCACGTTTGTGGCTGAAGCATCTGCTTTTCTTGACCAATTTTTGGTCGATTTGGTCATGCGAAAGGAGATTCTGGGGAAACATCTTCCTAAAGAGAAGGAACATAATATTGAATTGGCCTTTGTGGATTCCTCTATAACTGCTAGTGAAGCGCTAAAGAAAGCTCTTGACATTGCCAAAGAAGACTTCATAAAGAGGGCCAATAATATCTCTCAGTGGCAACGATAGATTACTGTTTTGAAACAACAAATTGAAGAGCTGGAGAACAAGATCAATGAAGCTGAAACCTTGCAAACTGCTGGATTTGAGACAACTGAAAAGGCACTGAATGATGAAGCTTCTCTTTCATTGACCAATACTCGATTGTCTCTCGCTCGAGCCGCTATCTGACTCTCAAGGAAAACATGCCCTTTTAGCCATCTTTGTAATGCCTAATGTGTCTTTCAGGCCCTTTAGTGGCCTTTTACTATTTAATAAATGGTTCTTTACTCTTTGCCTATTACAATTTCTTGCAACATAGGTATATATTTCTTTAAGTATTTACTATTTACTCTTAATATTCGACCTTCTGACGTGAGCTCTTCGATCTAATAAGAATTGTTGGAAAAAACTTGAACCACTCGAAACAATCCTTCCCAATTTGGTGACCATTTTGCTAGAACTCTATCATTTTGACCCATGGGTAAGATCACTTTGCAAACCAAATCTCCAATGATGGACGCTTTTGCATTCACCCTCATGTTATATGCCTTTGCTACTTGTTCTTTCTGTCCGAACAAAGTATCTAAAGCTGTTAGCATATGCTCTTCAACATCTATCAGCGCATCATGCATCATTCCCCAATAATAATCAGTAGGAATATCTGATTGCCTCGTATTCTCACTAATTGCAAATGAATTTCTAAGAGCAATACTGTTTCGTTTCCATAAACCAAATTGAAAGGCGTTGTGTTAGTCGACTCCTTTGGTGAGTTTCGACATGCCCACAATGCTTGGCCCAAAGTTGTATGCCAACTTTTAGGCTTTTGGCCAACATATTTCTTGATTAAACTTATAATGGTCTTATTCCCTGCTTCGAGTTGCCCATTCGCCTCGGCATAATATGGTGTTAATGTTAACAGTTTGAACCCCATTTCTCCAGCGAGCTCATTTACCTTTCGCCCTATGAACACAGTTCCTTGGTCAGTTGTTATGGTCTCTGGTGTCCCAAACCTATATATGATTTGATTTTGAATGAAGGCCATGACTTCCTCTTGGTCTACTTTAACCAGAGCGACCACTTCTACCCATTTTGAAAAATAATCAATACCTACCAAGATGTACCTGTGGCCTTTTGATGATGCATGTTTAATTTCTCCAATAATATCCAAAGCCCATCCCCTGAAAGGCCAAGGTTTGAGTAATCAACTATGGGTTCCTCCAGTTGTCTTTAGCTAACGCATCAATGGCGAAAACTTCTTCTACCATTTCAAAATTTCCAAAATACTCACAATTCAAGAGATCAGGGATTACTTCAGGTGTTGCCCTCCAAGTTTTTGTCATTGACGTGGTTTCAAACTCCAAATTCTCTTTTACCTCAATGAACCTGTCTATGCTTACTTTGGGTATTTTGTATCCAAATGCCAATTGGGCTATGTTATTCGCTTCTTGGTTGTCAATGCGCCTTACATGACTAATCGACACGTTGTCAAACTTCTAAAGTAATGATAACGCTTTGGCCATATACAATACCAGATAATCTTTAACACAATTGTATTCTTTGGTCAATTGTTTCACCACTACCTCTGAATCTCCTTTAATGTCAACATCTCTTATTCCAACGTCTAACATGATTTGAAGACCAATTATTAAGGCTTCATACTCAGCCTCATTGTTAGAGCATTTGCCTTTGATTTTATAACAAAATCTAGTGGAATGCCATCTAGTGATAAGATAAAAATCCCTACCCCAGTTCCTTGTTTGTTTTTAGAGCCATCAAAATAACATTTCCAAGACTTAATGCTTACATAAGCTTCAGTAGTGTCGACCATTGAATGGTCGACTATAAAGTCTGCAATAATTTTCCCCTTGACTGCTTTTTAAAGGAATATATATTAATGAGTATTCAGTTAATGCTAGTGCCAATTTACCTATTCGATTGTGCAAAATAGGTTTAGATAACATATGCTTGATGACATCAAAATGAGAATAAGCAGAAACTTCGACTGATTTTATATAATGCTTGAGTTTAGTACATGAGAAATATAATCATAGACATAGTTTTTCAATTGCATTATATCTAATTTCAGCGTCATTTAGTACTCGACCAAGGTAATAAATTGCCCTTTCGACCCCACTTTCGTCTTCCTGAACCAACATGCTTCCCAGTGTCGACTCTGACGCTGCAATATACAGTTTCATGCCTTTGTTTCTGTTTAGAGGTGCCAGTATTGAAGGCTTCATCAAATAATCTTTCAGGCTATTGAATGCCTCTTGGTGTTCGTTTTCCCGCTTGAATTCAGACTCTCTGCCTAATTTCAACAAAGGAGAAAATTACAAAGTTTTGCCACTCATGTTTGACACGAACCACCTTAGGAAATTTATCTTTCCCAACAAAGATTGGAGCTCTTTATTCGTTGTTGGTGCTTTGGTATTCAAAATCACCTTGGTTTTGTTCTAATTAATCTCTATAACTTTCTTGTGCACTATAAAACTCATAAAATCTCCTGCACGAACACAAAAAGCACACTTTAATGGATTCATTTTTAATTCACAGTCCCTCATTCTAATAAAAGATTGTCTAAGATGATCTAAATAACCAGCTCTCGAGGGTGATTTGACTACAATGTCATCAATGTACACCTGCATGAAGGTTATTATGAAATCATGAAAAATTGAGTTCATTGCTCTTTGGCAAGTCGTCCATGCATTTTTCAAACCAAAAGGCATGACGACTCACTCATATGTGCCCAATGCCCCAGGGCATCGAAACGCAGTTTTGTGGTAATCATCTTTAGCGATGAAAATTTTATTATAGCCAGAATATCCATCCAAAAGACTTAAATATTCATATCCTACGGCCGAATCGACTAGTATTTCTGCCACATGCATTGGATATTCATCCTTTGGGGTGGCTTTATTTAAATCCCTAAAGTCTATGCAAATTCTCAAAGTTCCATTTTTCTTTATTACAGGGACTATATTAGCTAACCATTCAACATACCTGGCTATCCTGATGAACTTTCTCTTCAACAACTGTTCGATCTCTACTTTGATTTTGGACAACACTTCTGGCGTGAACCTCCTTGGCATTTGCTTGATTGGTCGTTTGCCTGGATTTATAGACAACTTTATCTCCACCATTTTTCTACTCAAACCAGGCATCTCATTGTAATCCCATGCAAAGTAGTCCTTGAATTCTTTAAGTAATTTGATCACTTGATCCTTCATCTGGATGTCGATCTTGATGTTGATATAGGTAATTCTGTTAATCGAACCATCACCCAGATCGACTTCCTCCAAGGGATCTTGTGCTTGCATCTTCAAAACATTGTCTATTGGATCTTTCTCAAACCCCAAAGGCTCTTCTTCATATATACAATCACGCCTCTGGGTTTTTGAAGTTGTTGCTTGGCTTGTGTCTCGAAGCTCTTCCACCATGATGACCTCATGTGCCATATTCGAAACATCTTCAGTCCCTAAAGCCACATTTATTCTATTTTCAACCATATACGCCAAAATCCTTGCCAGAGCATTGGCCTCAAGAATCATCATGATTCTGTCCTTCTTCCGACCCAGTGGGCTCAAACTCCCCTTCTACAGCTGGATATGTGTCCAACTTTTATTGGTCCCAAATAAAACCATGAGTGGGGTGTAAAGTCAAGAAATTGATCGCATCAGGATGCAACTTGAAAGTTGCATCTTCTGGGTCGCACTGTGGTATAGTTGCAAATGCTTTATCAAAATTATTTTGATTCACCACCTTCACATCAACAATAAAATAGCTATGATCTGCGTCTATATTTTCGACGATCCCATCCTGACGCCATATAGACACACGTTGATGCAGGGTCGATGGCACCGCCCCTATTCCATGTATCCATTCACGCCCCAACAATAGGTTGAAATTTTCCCTGGACGTTATCACCATGAATAATGCTGGCCTTGAATTCGAGCCAACTGACATATTTACTTGAATCACACCCAAGATGTGACTTATCTTTCCTTCATAATTCGACAGGACCATATTGTGTGATTTAAGGTATGTATCGAACCAATTTTCTTCAGTAATGATTGTGGCATCAAATTAGCGGTAGTGCCACCATCAACGAACACCTTGTTCACAGGGAATCCATCAACCTTATCCCTTATGAACAAAGGTTTGAGATTATACATCATGTCTGATGTAGGTTTCTCAAATGTTGCATGTTGCTCTTCTACCACTCCATTGTTCATGACATAGTAACACGAAGGTTTTTGACCTGTTGGTTCCTCACACATGTCTTCTTCCTCATCGCCAGATGCCTCTGAGGCAAACCCGTATTCATTGGGAAAAACTGACACAATATTATAGTGGATTATCAAATCGTCCTCTGAACTATCTTCGAAACCATCTGATACTTCATCATCCATGTTTTCGTCACCAAGATCTTCATCTTTCGCTGGCGACACATTCACAACTGGCATCGACAACCTCTCTTTAGTCGGTTGATGTTGTACTTCTTTCTGGCCGCTTTCACCCTTTTGTGGAACAACTTTTGTTGCAGCATCTCTTGCAGTTTTCTTATTCCTCTATTATGGAACAACTTTTGTTGCAGCCTCTCTTGCATCTTTCTTATTCCTCTGAAACCTCCATTGGATCTTCTCCATAGGATTCTTCCCTTTGTAGGTGAGAAGAATATGGTATTTCTTTAAATTTTGAACTTGGTACTTCTTCCAAATGATCCTAATTTCCTTAAGTTGGGTTGAACTAGATCCTTTTTCCATCATCTCCCATTTGTGAGTCGAATCTGACCCCCTTTTCACCACCTTACAATTCTGGTTTGCCCCTAGGATAAAAGGGATGAACCCAGTTATTGTTGGGTGTTGTACCCCAAAATTTTCCCTCCCATATTTCTCAAGACATTACAAGAATAATCCCCAAGTGGCTCAAGATGGCTCAAGAGTTGGACAGTCAAATAATCTCCTAAGGCAGTCAATCTCAAATTAGGGTTTTGTGTTGCATCAAGGTCCTTGCATCCAAATGACCTCAAGTGCTCCACAATGTCTTAATATGTTCTCAAGTTCATCCATGTCAAATTTCAAGCCTTGCAGAGGAAGTTTGGTCAGTCAATTGCTCAAGAGGCCCAAAAATCGACCGTGCTAGGGAAAAAGTCAACTGTGGCCTAAAAATAGTCAAACCTCAAGATTTTTTGTCAACATTCTCATTTTGAAGTATAATTCATCATTTGATCAAGGGTTGATCATGATTCATCAAGGATTGCTCAAGATTCATCAAGATTCAAAAGTTGCTAAATTAAGGTTTTGTAGAAAAAGTCAACTCAACTTTGACCAAGCATAACTTTCTCATACTTTATGATAAATGACCCATCAAAATCTCATTTTGAAGAGGATGCAATTTCCTACAATCCATCTTCACACCCCGATATCAAGAAATTCACTCACAAGAAGTTACAAATTTGGACATTATAGGTCATTTTTGAAAGTCAACAAAAACACCTTTTTTTCCAAAGATTGTAACTTGAGCATGGAATATCAAAATGATATGATACCAAAAGGGTTGGTTAGAGGACATCTCAAGGATTCTAAAAAGTATAAAAACACCTCAAAAAGTTCAAAATTGAAGAAGTTATGCATTGTTGAATTTGGGAATTTTTCCAAAATTGCCAAAAGTCAACTATCCCCAAAACTTCAAATTTTGTCAAAAGGACCCACTCTTTTCCACTTGATTTGATCTTATCACACCACACATGTGTCTTATCTTCAGTCTTGTGCCAATTCATTAATTTTTTCATTTTATTTGATTTTTATTGAATTAATTCATTTTTAATCAATTTAAATCCAAATAAAATCCAAATATTGATGAAATATGATCTTTTTGATTGATACAGGTTTCAATTATCATCATGAACAAGATCAAATCCGAATCAAGCCATGTTATGAACAAAATATTGGTTTTTGACATTTTTGGAAAGCTTTGTTAATGGAGAATAAAATCAAATCTTCAATCATCAATTCTCATGGATTCAAGGCCCAAAATTAAACCTAATTCACTCTATTATACTCACACAATGCAAAGGAACAAAGGACGCGACCAAGAGGCTGCAGAATACACAAATACAAAATTTGAAAAAGCTTGAAAAAGTTGGAAACTGAAATCCATATTGGAGACATTTTCAACACAAAAACTCAACGCTATCTTCTTGCCTGACATCCACTGAAGCTATTGGAATAAAAACCAAGCCCTGAAACCTCCTAAATCGCGCTGTAAGTGTCCATGAACATGACCCTGTACATGAAATCGTGACTCCATATTCCTGCATCCTTTGAGCAATTTTTTTGTACAATCATGCTTATCATTCAATTTCTAAGCATTCTGCAATATTTAATTTTGTTTTTATGGCCTGTAATGTAACACCCGAACCTAGGGTTTTCGTTTCTTGTTTTTAGGCATTTTTGCTATAGGTAAAATTAGGGCGAACCATGGACATGGTTGTGTTCAGGGAGGAGAGACGAGCATGGTGATGGTCTCCATTTGCATTTATATGGCCTACAGTTGATTTTAGGAACGAGCCATGGATTTAGCCGCGGATGAAATCCGCAGGTAAATAACCAGGCTTTTCGTTGAAGAAGACGACTATGTGTCTTCTCCTGATTGGTGGTTTCAAATTGCGCGCGTTTTTATTTTTTTAATTCTGGA
This sequence comes from Vicia faba, assembly GCA_948472305.1. NCBI lineage: Eukaryota > Viridiplantae > Streptophyta > Magnoliopsida > Fabales > Fabaceae > Vicia > Vicia faba. Next base: position 1,549,411,297 of record OX451737.1, on the reverse strand, counting down.
AATTTTGTTTGTTTCCCATATAATAATTGACATGTATTCCACTAACAATTGAAAAGCCTTGGTCCAGTGGTAAAGGCGTGTACGCATTGGTCAATGGGACCTGGGTTCGAATCCCAGGTCCCCCATATATTTCTTGCATTTTATTTACAGATGATCTAGTGCAAAGACAATAGCGTAGTATACCATACGCCTTCGGATCTCAAGTCGCCAGATGGCTTCCAAGCCAAATCTGATGGCCCAGAACGAAAGACCACCATGTGCTCTAGTCAACAGGCGCGCGTGGGATTCCAGAAAGTCAAACACAGGCTGACTTGTATTGGGCCAAGGAATTGCTATCATACCTCCAGATTGGGGCCCAAACCCCCATTGGTTTATTTCCTTTCTTCTCTATATTTCTTTTTATTTAATTGTTTTGATAATTATTTTGATTATTTAACTAACCAATTAACATTTTTCTTAATAAAATCAAAAACACAAAAAATATTTTTTATTTATTAAAATTAAATTCATACTTTATTTTTGTAAATAAATTAATTTAATCAATTTAGCATTAATTAGGTTTAACTTTTAATATTTTTTGCAATATTTAAAATTAATGTAGAATTAGGTCTTTACTAACTTTTAATCAACTTATTTTATTTCTTTAAATATAAAAATCCAAAAAATATTTATTTTAATTAATTAATTTAATTTAATTGTTGATTTAATTTCTTTTTAATTCAAAAATAACAAAAATCTTTTCTTTAACAAAAAAAAAGGGTCAAAACCCTAAAAAATGCGCCGATTTAATTTTCTCGCACGCGATCAATTTTTCCTTATTATTGTAATTGCTTCCGGTATGTAATAGTTTTTAATTAGGACTTTAATTATTTATCGCTTTATTTTACTTTCCGCAATTTAAATTAAAGGGTTTGTTTTTGGCGACGCCTTGTAATAGTTTAGATTTAATTTCCGCAATTTAAATTCCGCAACTATACACTGTTAGATGTTTGATAATAGGGAATGCATGACAAGATAAAATGTATGAACTTTAAAATCAACATAGCTCACCCATGACATGTACAAAGATAAATAATTGAAAAACAATACACTCGCACATGCGCACTCTTAGGGTACACCTCACTTGGTTGCCTTCGAACGTGGTCATTGAGTATAGGAAGTTTTAGAGGTCGTCCTCTTGTCCAAAGATCATAGTTGCCTCGAAACGGTTGCCTTGGAAAAATGATCTAAGACATTAGGGTTACCGCTAAGGCGTCCTAACATTGCTTTAGTGACCACATGTCCCTTAATCGAATTGACCCAAAAACTCCAACAACGGTGCTACCTACTCATCAATAGTGGGCTAGCATTGTCTAAAGGACATTTGTACATATTAATTCCTTTTTCGAGTAGGTAGATGGTTCTTAAGTACTTGCTCTCTCAAAACAAAATAAATTTTTTTGCACTTACACTCCTTTCAAACAAAAAACTCTTTTCAAACCCACAAACACAAAGAAAAGCAAATTTTGAAAACACTTTGAGCAAGTACCTAAGAGCCCGTGGATAACCACAAATAGAAAGGGTGCTAACACTTTCCCTTTCTATAATCTACCCTCCGGACCCGAGAAACATCTCGAAAAAGGAATTTTTTGTGCTTTTTTCCTTTCCTTGTTGGATAAAATAAAAGACGGTGGCGACTCTAACTTACCGCGACATTTTGCAAAAAAAAACATAAAACGCGAACCAGCATTCCAAAAAACAGTCAGTTCTATTCCCACTGATCACATTGGGCACATCAGTTGGTGGCACAAACGTTCTCAGATATGGAAACTTAGGTTTCTCTTGAGGAACTTAAACATTGTTTAGCCCCTTAGCATGGTCGAACACCACTTTTGGATTTTTTTTCCTTGATGGTACTTTTTCTTCAGCGCCTCAATCTTCTTTGCAGCTTCTTCTTCATAGATCATGTTACAGTTTAGGCATAACATGGATCTAGAATTACTTAGCTTACATCTGTTCAGAAAATCTACCAATTCCTCTTCAGGTTTAGGAAACTCGACCTTCATCAATTCAACTACTGTTTCCTCTAACAGTTCTTCATCCTTACAGTCCGTTTTCGCTTTGTCATCCTGATTACCTTCAGGCTTTTCAGAAAAATCAACCATCATCACTTCATGTGGCTTAGACAAATTGTCATTGCCACTTTTGAGAACCTCATTAGCCTCGACTGATGATGCCACAACCGGTTCATCTTCAAGACCATCAGTAGCCTTGAGCGTCAATGTTGCTAGTGAGTTTATAGTGTCTACCTGTTCGTCTATGAGGTCCTCAGTAGCCTCAATCATCAGCACTTCAAATGGATCTACATAGTGTGCATCAACCACATGTAAGGGATTCGAGTCGATCTTCATAACATTCTTTGGTTTCTCACAAAATTTTAGTCGACCGTCTTTCAAAGCCTTTTGAATCAAATCCTTGAAAAGAAAACACTAAGAAGTATTATGACCCAAAAATTATGATATTTGCAAAAACCTCTTTTTTTGTTTTTGCTCTAATGGTGGATCCTTAGTGCCCGGGGGCACTATAATCTGACCATCTGAAACTAAAATATCAAATATTTCATCATATTTTGACACATCAAAAGTATATGTTTTAGTATTAGTGCTATCATTTTTTGGATCTTCAAATGTCTTTTCCTTAGACGGTCTTATAGGTTTACATGCATATGGAGGCCCGTCTTTCAATTCGGCCAGGTTAACCTCTTCTTCTTCCATGTATTTGTCCTCAGAATCTATGGAATAATCTTCTGTGTCTACATAGGTAATTTTTCCTTTTCTATTGTCCTTTGACACCCTAGTTTTCTCTGTTTTTAAATGTTTGACATATCGAACCTTATCATCTAGTTGGGACATATACGCATTAGATTGAAGATCAAGCTTTTTCCTAATAGAATAATTTAACCCCCCAGCGGCCATTTCAACCACCTCATGTTCAGGAACCCTAATAAAGCATCTAGACTTTAGGATCCTAAACTTATTCAAATACTCTTCCATTGACTCATATGACCTTCTCTTGATGGAGGATAATTATTTCAAACTTATCATAGGCTGACCAACATAAAATTTCTCATGAAATATACCCTTAAGTTGTTCCTAAGTGCCTATGGAGTTTGGAGTCAACGTCGTAAACCAAGTAAAAGCATTTTTGTCAATGAATTAGGAAAATATCTTAATTTTAAGCCCTCATCATTGACAATATCGCCAGCTTCTATTTTGTACCTAGCAATATGTTCGATGGTTGACTCACTGGCCTCACCAACAAACTTGGTAAAATTAGGTACCTTACATCCCCTAGGTAATTTTGCCTATCGAATGTAATCAGGCAAGGGCGAAGAGTAATTGGGCCTCTGGAGACCAATATTTAGTCTAGATCGTGTTAATACTTCTTCTACCACATTTACTATGTTGTTCCATCCAACAGTGGCATTTCTAAACACTCGATCAACATATTGGTTTCTCCTAACTACGACCGACCTAAGTTCATATTGTTCAATGAATTTTTCCTCTTCATAAGTTGGTGCATCCACTCTTCGAGGTCTAAAAGGACGCTCATTGTTGCACACCTCTAGTTCTTCAAAAACCCTTAACGACATGTGGCACGTTTGAGTTTGAGTTGGTTGGACCCTGTGATACGGAGGGAGAACTGACTTGGGTGTTTTGCGTTTGATTGCAATGTTGCGGATAGCAAGAGTCGCCACCGACTTTTCTTTTATCCAACAAGGAAAGGTGAAAAAGCACATGAAAGACCTTTAGAGATGTTTTCTTGAGTTCGGGGGGTAGATTATGAAAAGGGAAGGTATTAGAACCCTTTTCATCCATGGTTTTCCATGGGCACTTAGTTGCTTGCTAGATCACTTGCTTTTGTTTGAAATTGTGCTTTGTGTGGTTTTTTTGAAAGTATTTTGTAAATACGCCATCGTTTAGGCAAACTTTGTAATGATTCTCGTTCGTAAGAATGTATACAAAGTGTTGATCTTTTGAAAATGTTTTCAAGTTTGAAAAATGTGTTTTTGAAAGTGATTTTGAAAAGGTGTCTTTGTAATGACTCTCGTCTCTATAAGAACGCATACAAAGTGTTGTCTTCTGAAAATGTTTTAAAGTGAGAGTGTTGGAGTATATAATGTTTTTTTTGTGAGCAAGCAAGCAACTAGGAGCAAATATACCTACTCAAAAGGTCTTTAGTGTTCTTTTCCTCCTCCTTTAGATGTTGCTATCTTTACCATTGTTTTGGTAAGAAGCCTCATCGTTGGATGTGAAGGGTCGAGTATAGGACGTTTGTATAGTCATAGAAGGCAACCTATGAGACGTATTAGCAATGTCGTTTAGGGACTAGATCGTTTACCGAAGGCAACATCGAGGGACTACGATCTTTTATCGAGGGTCTTTTGCTAAAACGCCCATGTTCGAGGGACATGACTATTTTTCCGATAAACAACAAGGTGGGATTACCCTAAGGGTGCTAGTGTGCAAGTGTGTTTGATTGCATGCATTTTGTATTGTATTTAAGAGTTATCTATTTGTTGATTTTATCTTGCCATACATTCTAATTACTAGCAATATATGAAAGCAAAAATAAAATGCGGAATAAAATCCTAAGCTATTACATCTAGAGGGGGGATGGGGGTTCAATTTGCAAATAGGGATGAAATAAATATCTAATTATTACAACCACATCGAACTAATGGGAAGTAATGAAAAATATATGCATAAACAGTATAGTAAATGGGAGAAACTGCTTTTTGAACCATTATGTGTCGACACATGCTGTTATGCATCGACACATAACTTTTCCTTGCTCCTGTAAAGAAAAATCAGCTCAGTATGAGTCGACACATAATGGGATGTGTCGACTCATACACCTTCTTTGTGTCAACACATACACATTTTGTATCGATTCATGGACTTTTCAACCTTCTGTTTTGGGACCTGGGATCAGTATGAGTCGATACATGGGGTTTATGTGTCGATTCATACCCTGTTTTTTATTAGGATGAGTCGACGCATGTGTGTATGTGTCGATACATACTGCGTTTTTCTGCCTTAAACATTATTTTATTGTCTGTACAGGTTAGTTTACAGCATATGATAGATAAACATAAAAAACAAATAATTTGTTAAGTCTAAACAATAAGCAAATGACTAGTTCAAAGGGATAATAAAATACTACATCTTATCTTCAAAAACAAATCATTAATGGTGTGTAAAAAGATATCAAGTCAAGAAGACTTACCTTTGGGCTGCACTGGCTGTTTTAAATCTGAATGCTTTTCCAGATGTTGTGATGGCTCTAATAAATCTTCAGAAAGCTGCTATGGACTGTTGAAACTAAGTTAAATTGTACTGTATTGTTCTTTTTTTTGGTGTTTTTAGGGTGGAGATGATAGCACTACATGGACTGTTTGGCTTATGGGAGAGTTTGTATGATGGAGTAATGGGTTGGGATTCTGTTTTGAATAAGAACATAGCTGGTTTTGAATGAATGAGTCAAGGTTACAAAGAATATTGTTTTTCTGCTCAACAAAACTCTCTATCCTCTCTCCAAATTCCAACCCATATGTCTTATGAAACAGTTCCTTTTGTAGACCCTTGACTGAGGTTTAGGGGGAAAATAAAATAAGTCATTTTGAATTTTTCTTTTGCCTACTGTTTTGATACTTTATTCACACAATTTTCTTTTTCCATTTTGGTGCAATTTTTGGGTTGTTGTAATGCAGGTTGGTGCAGACTGCATAGAGAAGTTTTGGACTGTATAGGACAACATATACGGATTTGTGGTGCAACATAGCACAAGGTTTTTTTGTAGGACAGCAATGGAGCAAGTTTTGGGGTGTTGTGGCAATGCAGCATATCATATTTTGTTCAGCTTGGACATCAAGATTTATAGCATGAAACAAACTTAGTCTTGTGGAGTATTTTATGCACATTGTATCAAGGACAAAACATTGTGACAAAGTTTTGAGTCAAAGGGAAAAATCCAAACAATACCAAGTTTAGGGTTTGTAAACTTTGCAAAAAATGTCACTTTGTAATAACTTGAATTATTTGCCTCATTTTAAATTATTTGGAATTGTAGTAAAAAAATGTCATGAAGAAAATGAAATTAACAAGCATAGAAAATACTTAGAACAATTTCAAAGTCTTGCGAAAGTTAGATTTTTTTTTATTCTCTTGATTTCTTTGATGATCAAATTTCACCTTTTGGACATCTTGACGCAATGTGATTTTTGAGACTCAAATTTGGTCAAAAAGTTAAAGTTTGACTGTTCAGTGTGTTTTTGACCATTTTGCCCTTATGAATGACTTTCTTGGAAAATTTGTATTTCAAAGCTTCAAATTGGATAGAAGCAAACCTGAGGGTCCAGGTTGATCCTTGGAAAAAAGAGAGGGCAAATTTTAGGGTGCAACAGCTGCCCTGTTCAATCTTCTTAAGCCTGAGGATGTAGATTGGCTGGTCTGTCTTTCGTGATCTGAAGGTAGAAGATCATTGAACACTAAAGTGCCCAGAAATTTACACTCGCATGAAGTAATATTGATTAGTGATATCGGGAATGGGCTTAGAGATGCCATTTGGAAGGCAACGGAGAATCGTCGGAGATGGGCTTAAAGATGTCATCCAGAAAAGATCAGTTGCATAAGAGATTCCTTGGCGAGAATTCATGTACCTGCTGTTGAGGAGAACTTAGTCGGGGAATGTTGATTTATGTCTTGGGAAGTAGAGTCTAAGAGCTTCGGTTGTCCATTACTCTGCTGGGGAATTAACTCTTAATTGAGGAGGTGAAAGTAGAACACATATCTGGTTAGGGTCTAGGCTGTACAGTGACTTACTGGGGAAACATGAAATCGATCGTATCTGGACGGGTCCGGGCCTTATAGTGTTGTAAACTGTTGTCTAGAGATAAGAGAGAAGGAATCTGGATAGTAGGGTTACTTTGAAATGAAAGTCTGGGTAGTTGGGCTGTGAGAAGGAAGCTGAATAGTAGGGCTATGAGAAGGAACCTGGATAGTAGGGTTACTTCAAGATGAAAGCTTGGATCTGAATGAGTATCAGGATGGCATCCATATCTGGAGCGTATCTGAACTGTATCTGAGAGATGAATCTGAATGAGTATCAGGATGGCATCCGTATTTGGAGCGTATTTGAACTGTATTTGAAAGCTGTCTTTGAATGAGTATCAGGATGGCATCCATATCTGGAGCGTATCTGAACTGTATCCGAGAGCTGAATCTGAATGAGTATCAGGATGGCATCCGTATCTGGAGCGTATCTAAACTGTATCTGGATTTGAAATCTGAATAAGTATCAGAATGATGTCCGTGTCTGGAGCGTATCTGAACTGTATCTGGATTTGAAATCTGAATGAACATCAGGATGGCATCCGTATCTGGAGCGTATCTGAACTGTATCAAAAGCTGTCTTTGAATGAGTATCAAGATGGCATCTGTGTCTGGAGCGTATATGAACTGTATCAAAAGTTGAATCTAAATGAGTATCAGGATGGCATCCGTGTCTAGAGCGTATCTGAACTGTATCTGAAAGCTGAATCTGAATGAGTATCAGGATGGCATCCGTGTCTGGAGCGTATCTGAACTGTATCAAAAGCTTTCTTTGAATGAGTATCAGGATGGCATCCGTATTTGGAGCGTATATGAACTGTATTTGAAAGCTAAATCTGAATAAGTATCATAATAGCGTCCGTGTCTGGAGCGTATCTGAAGTGTATCGATAAATTGAACATGGTTAATGGTAGCTGTTAATCTTATCCTGAAACGGGTAAAATGTTAACTAAGATGCCAAGTCATGAAATGTATGCATAATGGGATTATGTTGTATGCGTTCGTGTTTATCAATGTTTATGATATATGGATGTGATGAATGCGTATGTGAGTCGATTTGTTGTACTACTGTTAGATTGGGGAAAATAAATCCCTGGCTACTGCTGAGGATATGTAAGTCTTCACGTCTTGAAGTTGAAGTATTGATGAATTTCTGTCGAGAGAAATAAACTCTGTTGTAAGGGCAATGCCATGTAATGTTTGTAGAATCCTATTAGGGATCCTGAGAAATTTGACGACTTCTAATGGGGATCAATGATTTGAAATTTTGTTCCGCTGGGGACTTAAACGACGTACTGTAGGGGATTACTTATGGAATATCTTAGAGATATTTTCCTATCCTTTCAACCTATCATTAATTTCCTCTTTTCATTTTGTTTATTTGTAAGCAGTAATTATGTTCAGATGCATATGTTCAACAATGAATCATTGGACGTTTTTGTAAACAAAACACAAGTGTAAAGACAAATAGTTTTTGCACTTTCAAAGGGATATCTTTGTATTGATTTTGAGTAAGTATTTTTTGTACAAGGGGACGAACATTCTAGTAGGAGAATGCTGTCATGAAACAAGAAATTTTTGATACAAAGAAAAATAGCTATGTGTAATAATTCCATGGGGTTCCCATTCTGCTATAGCCTTCGTATCTCTGAGCGTCTTGTCTATTTGTTGCCTCGTCCAAAGATGACTGAATTGATTAGAACCTCTGAGTTTGTCAATGGAAGCCAAAGGATGTTTGTAAAGTGATCAGACGGGACATAGTCGTATGCCTTAATTCCCTAACTTTTGCCTGGACCGCCCTTTCAGGTTTTCAGTCCACCGGGAAACCCTTTTTTGCCCAAGTCGCCCTTTCGGGTTTTCAACTTACCGGGTGTACAGATTTTTTTATTTTATCCCTAAATTTTTCCCGAACCTTTTTGGTTCACCGGTTTGATACGGTGGGAGAAATGACTTGATGTTTTACGTTTGTGTTCGCAAATGTTGCGGTTTAGCAAGAGTTTCCACCGACTTTTCTTTTATCCAAAAAGGAAAGGTGAAAAAGCACAGGAAAGACCTTTAGAGATGTTTTTTGAGTTCGGGGGGTAGATTATGAAAAGGGAAGGTATTAGTACCCTTTTCATCCATAGTTTTCCATGGGCTCTTAGTTACTTGCTAAATCACTTGCTTTTGTTTGAATGTGTGCTTGTGGTGGTGATTTTTGAAAGTATTTTGAAAATGGAACTTTGTAATGGTTCTCGTTTCTATAAGAATGCCTACAAAGTGTTTGTTTCGAAAATAGTTCAAAGATGTGTTTGTGAGATGTGTTTTTGAAAGTATTTTGAAAATGGAACTTCGTAATGGTTCTCATTTCTATAAGAATGCCTACAAAGTGTTTGTTTCAAAAATAGTTCAAAGATGAGAGTGTGGATAAAAATGTTTTTGTTGTTGTGCGCAAGCGAGTAACTAAGAGCGAATCTACCTACTCGAAAGGTCTTAAATGTGCTTTTCCTCCTCCTTTAGATGTGGCTATCTTACCATTGATTTTGTAAGAAGCCCCATCATTGGATGTGAAGGGACGGGTATGGGACGTTTGTATAGTCATAGAAGGCACCATATGGGACGTTTTAGCAATGTCATTTTAGGGACTAGATCGTTTACCGAAGGAAACATCGAGGGTCTTTGAGGGACTACGATCTTTTATCGAGGGTCTTTGCTAAAACACCCATGCTCGAGGGACATGACTATTTTCAGAAAGAAGACAAAGTGAGGTTTCCCTAGAGGTGTTAGTGTGCAAGTGTGTTAGTTTTGCATGCATTTAGTCTTTAATTAGGGTGGCCTACTTTGTTGTTTTTATCTTGCCATACACACTTATTTACTAGCAATATATGAAAAGCAAGTAAAAGGCGGAAAGTAAAATCTAAGCTATTACATCACTTTAGGGGGATGGGGGTACAATTTAGCAATGGGGTGAAGTAGGAACTAAAATATTACAACCATATCGAATGATAATGAAAAGAATGTGAAAACAGTGTAAAATAAACGAAAAATGCACTTTTGAACTGCTATGTGTCGACCCATGCTGTTATGCATCGACACATAGCTTCTCCTGCTCCTGTAAAACAAAATCAGTTCAGTATGGGTCGACACGTAATGGGATGTGTCGACTCATGCATCTTCTTGTATCGACGTGAAACGCGTATGTATCGACTCATAGGCTTTTCCAGCTTCTGTTTTGTGAAATCTGTTCAGTATGAGTCGACTCATAATGGGATGTATTGACTCATACACTTTTTTGCATCGATGCAAAATGCGTATGTGTCGACTCATAGTCCTTTACCACTTCTGTTTTGTAACCTGAAATCAGTATGAGTCGATGCATGGGGGTTATGTGTCGACTCATACCCTATTTTTCACTAGGATGAGTCAACACATGAGGGTATGTGTCGATACATGCTGCATTTTCCTGCCTCAAACATTATTTTACTGAATGTACAGGTTAGCTTATGGCATATTATGGATATGAACAACAAATGATTAAATAAGCCTAAACAAAGTGCAGATGACTAGTTCAGCAGGATAATAAAGTACTACATCTTGTCTTCAAAGAACAACAACTTGTTAATGATGTAATGACAAGATATCAAGTCAAGAGGACTTACCTTTGGGCTGCACTGGTTTTTTTAGATCTGAATGCTTTTCCAAATGATGTGATAACCTTGTGAATCTTCCGGAAGCCGCTCTGGACTGCTAGAACTGAGTTGGGCTGTACTGTAATATTTTTGGTATTTTTGATGATGAAGGTGAGTAGCACTACCAGGACTGTTTTTATGTTTGGACAAACTTTGTATGGAGTGTTTGGCTTAGGGAGAGTTTGTATGGTGGAGTAAGAGGTTGGGGTTTTGTTTTGAACAAGAACAAATTTGATTTTGAAAAATCAGTCAAGGTTGACAAGAATATTGTTTTTCTGCTCAAAGAGACTCTTTATTCTCTCTCTCTATTTTTTTCTAAACTTTTTCCAACCCCTTTAGATGTAATTGGCCTCTCTATTTATAGAGAAGGTTTGAGACTTGAGAAACTCAGACTTTTTGAAAATCACATGTTATGCTTTTTTTTTTTCAAATTCATAAAGACAAGTTGTTTTATGATGAAGAAAGGAGTGAATTAAGGAACTTTAGCCATGCTTTGCAGGTCTTGTAGATTGCTTATGATGCTGAGAGATTTTTCTGTCCTCTTTGGAACAGATTTCAAGCTTTGAAAGAAGAGAGTGGTTGGAAAAGTGAAGCTTTATGCAAATGGAAATGTTACTTTTTGCATTTCTAACCATAAATGGTATCAAGACTTGGACAAAGCTTCAAATTCCTGTGTAATACACTTAGGGTTTGTGTAATTGCTTGATTATGCATAGATTTGGAGAGAACATAGCCTGAAAAGAGAGATCTTGTAGCTTTGGTTGGAATTTTAGTCAAGTGTTCATCACAAATCTGCCTTGTAATTCAAGAATGGATGCTCAACTTCAGATCCTTGTATCCTCTAGCTCAAATATGATAAATTCATGCTCTTGGATGTTTTGGAAAGCTTGAAACACCCTCTATAACTTTCATGTTGTCCATTTTGACAAAATCATCTTGGAACTATGTGAAAAAACGCCAAGAAGTTGGGATAAAATCCTGAACAAAATCTGTTGAAAATTTCTCTAAGTGTTAAATGAAAATGTCATGACTTCATGAATTTATAACTCAAAATCCAAGCACTTCTAGGAGAAATTGTGTAAAGCAATGTTGTAGATATCATGGAGATCTACAACTTTCATGTTGAAAGTTTCCCTTGAACTGTCTTGCATCTTGGTGAAAGAATGGCATGAAGTGATGGAATTATCATGTATAAAAACATTTGAAAATTTCTAAGTCTTGGAAATCTTGACTTTTCAAGTTGACTTTCTTGATTCCTTGATGATCAAGTTTCATATTTTTGAAGGTCTTGATGAAATTTGATCCTTGGAATGTAATGTTGACCAAAAAGTCAAAGTTTGACTTTCTAGTATGCAATTGACCATTTTGCCCTTTTGCCAATTCCAAGCCTAAATTGATGTATCAGTGCTGCAAACTTGACGTCTTAGAATATCTTTTGAGCAAATACTTGACAAATGAGAGGGAAAATTTTGGGGTACAACAGCTGCCCCTGTTCAATCTTCTTAAACCTGAAGAGTTAGATTGGCGAGTTTTGCCATTCGTGACTCGAAGGTGGAAGATGATTGGATACTAGAGTGCCCAGAAATTTGCACTTGGTGACGTGATGGTAGAGGGAATGGGCTTAAAGATGCCATTTGGAGAGGTGATAGAATCCTGTTGGAGATGGGCTTGTAGATGCCATCCAAGAATGCCTGTTGAATTGTAATTTGTAAGTTGGGAGAATGAGTATCAGAATTGCGTCCATGTCTGGAGTGTATCTGAGTTGTATCTGAAGGTTGGATCTGAATGAGTATTAGGATGGCATCCGTATCCGGTGCATATATGAACTGTATCAAAGGTGGGTTGTTTGGTGATGAGTCAGTGTAAAACTACATCTGAAATTTCTTGAGAAGGAACCTGTGTAGGGTTACTTCATGATGAGTAAGTGTAAAACCTCATCTTTGGAAAGAGAAGGAACCAGTGTAGGGTTTCCTGATGATGAGTTCGTGTAAAACTTCATCTTGGAAGGAAGGAACCTGTGCAGGGTTGCCTGATGATGAGTCCGTGTGAAACTTCATCTTGGGAAGAAGGAACCTGTGTAGGGTTGCTTCATGATGAGTCTGTGTAAAACTGCATTTTGGAAAGAAAGAAACTGTGTAGGGTTTCCTGATGATGAGTCCGTGTGAAACTTCATCTTGGGAAGAAGGAACCTGTGTAGGGTTGCTTCATGATGAGTCTGTGTAAAAATGCATCTTGAAAGGAAGGAACCTGTGTAGGGTTGCCTGATAATGAGTCCGTGTAAAACTGCATCTGGAAGGAAGGAACCGGTGTAGGGTTGCCTGATGGTGAGTCCATGTAAAACTGTATCTGGAATTGAGAAGGAACCAGTGTAGGGTTGCCTGATGATGAGTCCGTGTAGAACTGCATTTGGGAAGGAGAAACCTGTGTAGGGTTGCCTGATGATGAGTCCGTGTAAAACTGCACCTGGAAAGAAGGAACCTGTGTAGGGTTGCCTGAGCTGGTCAAATAGATAACTGTCCTGTCTGGTTTCGGGTATTAATCTAAAATCAGTCGTCCATAGATAGTTTTCCTGGCTTGTTACAGGTATTAATCTGGAACTTAAAAAGGCTGCTGGTAGCCATCTGTTGATTGACCTTTTCCTGAAAAAGGTAAAATGTTAGTTGTATGCAATGTCATGATGTATGAAATGCACGATGTCATGATGTTCTCAAAATAAATGAGATTGCATTGTATGCACTTATCATGTATGTAAATAGGAGGTGTGAAATGTTTATGAATGTATTTTCTTCTGGGAAAATAAATCCTTGACAAATGTCGGGGAGTTTGTTAAATCCTGGACTGCTGTTGAAGAGTATGTGTGTCTTCAAGATTTGCTTAGAATATTTCTACCGGGGATTGCTGTTTTGTTGTTTGAGGAGAACTCCGCTGGGGAATATTGAAAACTCTGGGGAGAATGTTTATTCCTGCTTGGGAAAAAAAATTCAGGAGTCTCGATTGTCTGTTGCTCTACTGGGGAGTCGAAGTTGAACTGATATCTGGTCGGGTCCAGGCTTCACAGTAACTTGCTGGGGATTGTAGAGTAGTCTACTGGGGAAGAGGAGTTGTGGTCCTTTGATTTGTAGTCGGAGAGGCAAACTCAAGCTGGAGAATCCTGCCGTTTGTTGGGGAAATAAACCCTGTTGCTCAGTCTATTGGAGAGGCGGCGACTTTACTGGAGAAAAATCCTCGAGGATTCTTGAGGTCGACTTAGCTGGGAAGAGGTTATCAGAGATTGAAACTCTGGCTGGGAGTCATCCTATGAGAAGGATTTTGGGGAGAATTGTCATTGCCCCTAGCAGCAAGTGTTTGTGGCACTGCCAGGAAATGTTTGACTGTACGTAACCCTTTGATGAGATTGACGTTCAATGCCCCAAGTGACGGAGATGGAGACTTGCCCCTGGTTACTATGCACTTCTTGAGAGATTTTCTTGGAATCTTGACTGGACTGCCCCAGGTGTGCTGGATAGTGACATGTCATGCTCCCTTGTTGATAGGAGATTCGTCAATGGAAGTGTCATCCCACTTGAATTGATTTTGTTCACTGAGAGAGCTTTCGTTCACTGGACATTCATTGTGTGAATTTCTCCGTTGTCAAACAATTAGCCATATGCAAACAGTGATATTCAAGTAATGCAAAGTTTATGCTTGTCTTGAAGTTTTGAAAAATGCATTTTTAGCAAGTAAAGAAGTTTTGTAAGAAAAATTCAACTCAGGATTTTGAGTAAAGCCCTACAGGAGTCAGGATACCTTTTGTAACAGTATGCTTTCGAACTAACCCATGCTTCAATTAGGACTTTTAAAGGGTTGTAACGTGGCTTGGTTCACGGTTTAAGAAAAAAATGACAAAGGCTCAAATGTATTTGTACCCACCCATTCTTCGTGATGTTCTTCAGTCTTAAGCTCAGTTAATTGTATGTTTGAACTCCAATTGAGTCTGAGACGACGTTTTGGTGATGGTTCAAACAAGTTAAGTTTGTTGGAAGGCGATCATTTTTGCAACATTTATTTTCATGTTGTTGAGGATTTGTAGTGACCTCTTTCTTTTGATTTGTTATCCCTAATTTTTGCCTGACTATTCCTGTTTTGAGATTACAGTCAGCGGGATGCCCCAGTCTTTCTTAAGTCTCCTTTGTAGGTTTTGACTTAGTGGGCTTTTCTTTTTGAGAGATTATGTCTTCCTATGTGACAGGGAACCATCACCGTCTTTTTATTCCAGAGGAATATTTCTTGACGTCATTCGCTGCATTACGAGATGAGAGTTTGCGGCTTAACGCGCGTTTGAATTAACTGAGAGACTACCCTGCCCCAGGTTTTGATTAAAGGTTTCAATTTGTGAAAAAGGAAAACTTCTACTTTTTTGGCTCGAAGGGGTTGACTAGGGATTATCTTCCTTATAACTCCAGTGTTTAGGATTTGAAAAAACGCATGTACATCGTCAACAAGGTCTGTTCAAAAGCATACTGTATGAGATTATGGCATTGTTTTCGTCATCCTCCCTCTAAAGGCTTGTAACTTTTAGCAAGAGTTGAATGTCATAAAAATGAGTAAAGAGCATAGTTTAAATGTAATGAAAATGAAATAATTCAAGACAAACATATGCAATGCATTAATGAAACAAAGTTTGACATTAATAGATAATTGTTTGAATAACAACAAAAATTACAATTGAAAATTCAAAATGAACAAGACGCTCTCAATGTTTTGGCAAAGGAGTAGTGATCACGTTTGGAGTCTCAGGAGGGTCGAACTCGGTCTCCTTAGTGTCAATCAAATTCTGAATCTTGTACTTCAATGCCAACAATCGTTAGTATCATACCCGGGACTGTCAGAATGATAAGCACATGTTGCATTAGGATTGTAGTTAGGAGAAGAAGTTTTGGGGTTTGGATGAGGTCCTATCAATGCAATCAGATTCATCCTCAACAAGTGTTGTAGTGCTTGAGACAACGGCATGTTGATGTTGTTAAACTGTCTTTTAGGCTCGTCTGGCCTTTGTTGATTTCCCTTTTGCTGTTATCGGTGTAACGCAGAACCAGAGATCAGGACCGCCCCTACGTGTTGGTCACAACGACTCTTTTGACTGTACACAACATTGGACTCTTTCTTCCCACTGTATGGCTTTTTCTGAGCATCAGAGGGTGTAGCTCCTTGGATCTTTCCACTTTTGATGCCAACTTCGACCCTTTCGCCGGTCAGTATTAGCTCGGTGAACCCGGCTGAAGAGCTTCCGATCAAGTGTTTGAAGAAAGGCCCTGTCAAAGTTCCCATGAAGATGTCAATCAGCTCCCTGTCAGTTAAAAGGGGCTGCACCCTACCAGCCAGATCTCTCCACTTTTGGGCGTATCCTTTGAAGCTCTCGTTGGAACCCATGGTCATGTTCTGCAATTGCATACAGGTTGGTGCAAGATCAGCATTGTATTGATACTGCTTATAGAAAGCAGCAGCTAAATCCTCCTAGGTGTGGATGCGAGAACTCTCCAATTGATAGAACCATTCGAGTTGAGTCCCTACTAGGCTTTCTTGGAAGAAATGGATCCAAATCTTTGGATCAGTTGTGTATGGTTGAATCTTGCGGACATAAGACTTTAAATGCATCTTAGGGCAAAAGACTCCATCGTACAGGGCAAAGGTAGGGATTTTGAACTTTGGCGGGATGACCACTCCAAAAACCAAACCTATGTCTCCTAAATCCAAGCCAGGTATCTGTTGAATCTCCATAGCACTGAGGAGATCCTCCAACTGTTTGTACTTGTCATCAGCGGGAGGATATTATTCCTCGGAGTAGTCAGCTTCAACTTCATCAATCTCCAAATTGTGGTCTTCTTCAAGGCTATCCCTTAGGTTGGATGGAGTTGAAAGATCTAGGTCTTTAGGTCTTCTTCTCAAGCTCAAGACGCCTACTGACTTCTTGGGCTTTTTCTTCTTTTCTTTGAGAAGGAGAGCTTTCAGGTCCTCTTGCCCCTTAGCCATAGCCAGCAACATTTGTTGGAATTGAGCATTTTGAGCTTGGAGATCTTTCACTGTTTGTTCCATATCCATCTTACTGAAATAAACAGCAGGAAGATAAGGAGACCTGTATGGGAGAAACCTGTCATGATATGATGCATGCTATGTGGATGCATGTTTTCAAGGATCTCGCGGGATAAACATAAGAAAAAGTTAGAAGTTGAACTTTGATCAACAACTTTGATTGGAGAACTTTGTATCGGTGGACGTTTTTCCACGAGAATTAAGCTCACCATGTCAAGTGGGTCATAGCCTTTGAATCAAGTTTCCTATACTTGATCTTTGACGGCGTTTGGTCAGAGGAAAATAAATCCCCCTGTCCCTTGCTAGACGTTTGGTTCATCATGACCCTGCATTAAAGACCCTCGAGATCCTTGAAATGGTTATTGAAAATGCTATGGTATGATGTTATGATGTTATGTACAGATATGCGAGGTAAGCAAGTTTATATACAAATAATCATATTCACACAAAGCAAACAAGTCCTTAGTTTTAGGCTTTCATGGGGTTTTATAGGTAAGTACCCTCTTGAAGTTTAGTTGGCTCAACCTGTCCTAGTTAATAGTAACCGGGTTCTAAGGGATCTCAATATCACTGAACTTTCCCACAAGCTTCGTTCAATAAGCAATTGGCTCGCAACCGAACAAAACTCAGGGTTCAAGTCTCATTGAGTGTAGCATCGAGTATCAACCAATTTTTAGCTCTACACCGAAACCAATCATCTCACTACGTCTTAATGGCCAAGTTGGTCAAGTAAGGTTCTAAGGTCAGTTGATGCTTCACGATACCACGCGGCTTCCCCATACTCTCCTTGATTCGACTCAAGGGTTACCAGTACCAACCAAAGTGCCACATCAACGTAGCTACTGCTTCAACCATGTCGGTATACGCTGCACAGTTCCCTCACAGTTTATTGCTACTTACCTAAAAGGTGTCCCCAAATCCGGGTGTAGGATTTAAAATAAACCCAAACAAGGAGCCAAAATGTAAAGCAAACAAATCAAACAATGTAAGCAAGTAAATGTGATCTAGCCATAAGGTAACCCCACTTTTAAGTGAAATCCCCAGCAGAGTCGCCAGTTCTGTGATACAGTGGGAGAACTAACTTGATATTTTACGTTTGTGTTTGCAAATGTTGCGGTTTAGCAAGAGTCGCCACCGACTTTTCTTTTATCCAAAAAGGAAAGGTGAAAAAGCACAGGAAAGACCTTTAGAGATGTTTTTTGAGTTCGGGGGGGTAGATTATGAAAAGGGAAGATATTAGCACCCTTTTCATCCAGGTTTTTCCATGGGCTCTTAGTTACTTTCTAAATCACTTGCTTTTGTTTGAATGTGTGCTTGTGGTGGTGGTTTTTGAAAGTATTTTGAAAATGGAACTTCGGAATGGTTCTCGTTTCTATAAGAACGCCTACAAAGTGTTTGTTTCAAAAATAGTTCAAAGATGTGTTTGTGAGATGTGTTTTTGAAAGTATTTTGAAAATGGAACTTCGTAATGGTTCTCGTTTCTATAAGAACGCCTACAAAGTGTTTGTTTCGAAAATAGTTCAAAGATGAGAGTATGGATAAAAATGTTTTTTTGTTGTGAGTAAGCGAGTAACTAAGAGCGAATCTACCTACTCGAAAGGTCTTAAATGTGCTTTTCCTCCTCCTTTAGATGTGGCTATCTTACCATTGATTTGGTAAGAAGCCCCATCGTTGGATGTGAAGGGACGGGTATGGGACATTTGTATAGTCATAGAAGGCAACATATGGGACGTTTTAGCAATGTCATTTTAGGGACTAGATCGTTTACTGAAGGCAATATCGAGGGTCTTTGAGGGACTACGATCTTTTATCGAGGGTCTTTGCTAAAACTCCCATGCTCGAGGGACATGACTATTTTCAGAAAGGAGATAAAGTGAGGTTGCCCTAGAGGTGTTAGTGTGCAAGTGTGTTAGTTTTGCATGCATTTAGTCTTTAATTAGGGTGGCCTATTTTGTTGTTTTTATCTTGCCATACACACTTATTTACTAGCAATATATGAAAAGCAAGTAAAAGGCGGAAAGTAAAATCTAAGCTATTACATCACTTTAGGGGGATGGGGGTACAATTTAGCAATGGGGTGAAGTAGGAATTAAAATATTACAACCATATCGAATGATAATGAAAAGAATGTGAAAACAATGTAAAATAAAGGAAAAATGCACTTTTGAACTGCTATGTGGCGACCCATGCTGTTATGCATCGACACATAGCTTCTCCTGCTCCTGTAAAACAAAATCAGTTCAGTATGGGTCGACACGTAATGGGATGTGTCGACTCATGCATCTTCTTGTATCGACGTGAAACACGTATGTATCGACTCATAGGCTTTTCTAGCTTCTGTTTTGTGAAATCTGTTCAGTATGAGTCGACTCATAATGGGATGTATCGACTCATACACCTTTTTGCATCGATGCGAAATGCGTATGTGTCGACTCATAGTCCTTTCCCACTTCTGTTTTTTAACCTGAAATCAGTATGAGTCGATGCATGGGGGTTATGTGTCGACTCATACCCTGTTTTTCACTAGGATGAGTCGACACATGAGGATATGTGTCGATACATGCTGCATTTTCCTACCTCAAACATTATTTTACTGAATGTACATGTTAGCTTATGGCATATGATGGATAAACATGAACAACAAATGATTGAATAAGCCTAAACAAAGTGCAGATGACTAGTTCAGCAGGATAATAAAGTACTACATCTTGTCTTCAAAGAACAACAGCTTGTTAATGATGTAATGACAAGATATCAAGTCAAGAGGACTTACCTTTGGGCTGCACTGGTTGTTTTAGATCTGAATGCTTTTCCAAATGATGTGATAACCTTGTGAATCTTCCGGAAGCCGCTCTGGACTGCTAGAACTGAGTTGGGCTGTACTGTAATATTTTTGGTATTTTTGATGATGAAGGTGAGTAGCACTACCAGGACTGTTTTTATGTTTGGACAAACTTTGTATGAAGTGTTTGGCTTAGGGAGAGTTTATATGGTGGAGTAAGAGGTTGGGGTTCTGTTTTGAACAAGAACATATTTGATTTTGAAAAATCAGTCAAGGTTAACAAGAATACTGTTTTTCTGCTCAAAGAGACTCTCTATTATCTCTTTCTATTTTTTTCTAAACTTTTTCCAACCCCTTTAGATGTAATTGGCCTCTCTATTTATAGAGAAGGTTTGAGACTTGAGAAACTCATACTTTTTGAAAATCACATGTTATGCCTTTTTTTTCAAATTCATAAAGACAAGTTGCTTTATGATGAAGAAAGGAGTGAATTAAGGAACTTTAGCCATGCTTTGTAGGTCTTGTAGATTGCTTATGATGCTAAGAGATTTTTCTATCCTCTTTGGAACAGATTTCAAGCTTTGAAAGAAGAGAGTGGTTGGAAAAGTGAAGCTTTATGCAAATGGAAATGTTGCTTTTTGCATTTCTAACCATAAATGGTATCAAGACTTGGACAAAGCTTCAAATTCCTATGTAATACACTTAGGGTTTGTGTAATTTCTTGATTATGCGTAGATTTGGAGAGAACATAGCCTGAAAAGAGAGATCTTGTAGCTTTGGTTGGAATTTTAGTCAAGTGTTCATCACAAATATGCCTTGTAATTCAAGAATGGATGCTCAACTTCAGATCCTTGTATCCTCTAGCTCAAATATGATAAATTCATGCTCTTGGATGTTTTGGAAAGCTTGAAACACCCTCTATAATTTTCATGTTTTCCATTTTGACAAAATCATCTTGGAACTATGTGAAAAAACGCCAAGAAGTTGGGATAAAATCCTGAACAAAATCTGTTGAAAATTTCTCTAAGTGTTAAATGAAAATGTCATGACTTCATGAATTTATAACTCAAAATCCAAGCACTTCTAGGAGAAATTGTGTAAAGCAATGTTGTAGATATCATGGAGATCTACAACTTTCATGTTGAAAGTTTCCCTTGAACTGTCTTGCATCTTGGTGAAAGAATGGCATGAAGTGATGGAATTATCATGTATAAAAACACTTAGAAAATTTCTAAGTCTTGGAAATCTTGACTTTTCAAGTTGACTTTCTTGATTCCTTGATGATCAAGTTTCATATTTTTGAAGGTCTAGATGAAATTTGATCCTTGGAATGTAATGTTGACCAAAAAGTCAAAGTTTGACTTTCTAGTATGCAATTGACCATTTTGCCCTTTTGCCAATTCCAAGCCTAAATTGATGTATCAGTGCTGTAAACTTGACGTCTTAGAATATCTTGTGAGCAAATACTTGACAAATGAGAGGTCAAATTTTGGGGTACAACATCCGGGATGCCCTTGTTTTTCCTAGGTATGTCAACCTAGCGGGACTCTTACGCGTAGTATCTTTTGACTATGTCTGTGTTCGCATGGTGTGGCAGGTCGTCGCCATCCATGGTGGTTAAGATCATTGCCCCACCAGAGAAAATGTTTTTGATTACAAATGGTCCTTCATACGTAGGAGTCCATTTTCCCTTGGGATCACTTTGTGGCAATATGATGCGTTTGATCACTAGATCCCCAACTTGATACACTTGGCGCTTGACTTTCTTATTGAAAGCCTTGAACATCCGTTTCTGATACGTTTGACCATGGCAAACAGCAGTAAGTCTCTTTTCATCAATTAAGTTCAACTGATCAAGTCGAGTATGGATCCAATCGTATTCGTTCAACCCTGCATCCTCCATAATCCTCAGAGAGGGGATCTGAACCTCGATAGGCAAGACAACCTCCATGCCGTAAACCAGAGAATAAGGTGTTGCCCCAGTTGATGTGTGAGTTGTGGTACGATACCCGTGGAGAGCGAATGGTAACATCTCATGCCAGTCTTTGTATGTGCCTGTCATTTTCTGTATGATCTTTTTAATGTTCTTATTTGCAGCTTCGACAACACCATTCATCTTTGGCCGATAGGGAGAAGAATTATGATGCTGAATTTTGAATTGCTCGCACAATGCGGTGATCATAGTGTTGTTGAGATTTGTACCATTTTCAGTGATGATCCTTTCCGGGATACCGTACCGGCAAATAAGGTTTTGCTTGGCGAAACGGGCAACAACATTCTTAGTAACAGAGGCGAAGGAGGCTGCTTCAACCCACTTTGTAAAATATTCAATGGCCACTAGGATGAAGCGGTGTCCATTGGAGGCTGTCAGCTTGATTTACCCAATCATATCAATTTCCCACATAACAAAGGGCCAAGGAGCTGTCAAGACATTCAGAGGAACTGGGGGTACATACACTTTGTCGGCATAAATTTGGAATTTATGGCAGGTTCAAGAGTGCTGATAGCAATCTGCTTCCATGGTAGACCAGTAATAGCCTGCCCGTAGGATTTTCTTTGCCATTGTATGCCCACTGGAATGGGTACCAAAGGTGCCTTCATGCAATTCGGCCATGATCCTTTCAACTTCAACCTTATCTATGCACCGAAGCAACACAGAGTCATGATTGCGTTTGTACAGGATGCCGTTACTAAGGAAAAACTTAGCAGAGAATCTCCTTAAGAACTTCTTATCATTGACTGAAGCTCTTTCTGGATATTCTTGAGCCTCAAGATACCTTTTGACTTCGTGAAACCAAGGCTGGTCCACTACTTCTTCAGTATTAATCTCGTGACAGTGTGTTGGTTCATCCATTCGTTCGATGGTGATCTGGGGGGCCTCGTTATCCCAATTAAGTTTAAACATAGATGACATTGTGGCTAGAGCGTCTGCTAGCTGATTTTCTTCTCGCGGGAAATGCTCGAAGGTAATCTCCTCAAAATTCGATAGCAATGTCAAGACATGTTCTTTATCAGGGATAAGGTTAGGGTGTTTGGTGTCCCATTCCCCTTTGATCTGACTGATGACCAAGGCTGAATCTCCGAATACATCCAATGATTTGATCCCCAAGTCTATGGAAGCTCTGAGACCAAAGGTGCACGCTTCGTATTCTGCCATGTTGTTTGAACAATTGAAGCAGAGTATCGCGGTAAAGGGAGTATGACACCCTATAGAAGATATGAGTACAACACCAATACCATTGTCGAGTGCATTGGAGGCTCCATCAAAGAACAGGGTCCATCGGGATCCTTGTTCAGGTCCGTCACATGGCCTGAATTCTTCACAGTTGTCTAATGTCATGATGTCTTCATCCGGGAATTCGAACTTCATGGACTGGTAGTCTTCTACATCTTGGTGAGTAAGGTGATCGGCTAACACACTGCCCTTTATAGCTTTCTGGGTAGTATATTGTATGTCATATTCTGTCAGGATCATCTGCCATCTCGCTATTCTCCCAGAAAGAGCAGGCTTCACGAAGATGTATTTTATCGGATCCATCTTAGATATCAACAATGTAGTATGAGTCAACATATACTGTCTTAGCCGGAGAGCAGCCCATGCCAGAGTGCAACAAGTTTTCTTGAGCAGTGAATATCTGGTTTCACAGTCAGTAACTCATGTAGTAAATAGAGTGCTATTTTCGGCCAGACTCGTCATGCTGCCCCAATACACACCCCATTGAGTTTTCTAAAACAGTCAGATACATAATCAACGGTCTTCCCTCGACTGGCGGAATCAACACAGGAGGTTCTTGTAAGTATTCTTTGATTTTGTCAAAAGCAATTTGGCATTCATCATTCCACTTGACTACTTGATCTTTCTTCAATAATTTGAAGATTGGCTCACAAGTAGCCGTTAGGTGAGAAATGAATTTGGTAATATAGTTCAAACGTCCCAAGAATCCTCTGACTTCCTTCTCAGTACGAGGAGCAGGAATCTCTTATATTGCTTTAACTTTGGCAGGATCGACCTTGATACCTTTGTTGCTGACGATAAAGCCTAGGAGCTTACCATACCGTACCCCGAATGTGCACTTGTTTGGATTCCACCTCAGCTTGTACTTCTTTAGTCACTCAAATAGTTTTTGTAAGTGATCAAGATGCTCTTCCTCTGTTTGAGACCTGACTATCATATCGTCCACATAGACCTCTATTTTGTGATGTATCATGTCGTGAAATAGAGCTACCATGGTACGCTGGTAGGTTGCCCCATCATTCTTCAGTCCGAATGGCATTACCTAATAGCAGAATCTGCCCCACTGTGTGACAAGTGTTGTTTTCTCCATGTCCTCAGACGCCATTTTGATTTGGTTGTAATTCGAGAATCCGTCCATGAAGGAAAACACTTTGTGTTGTGCCGTATTGTCAACTAGGATATCTATGTGGGGGAGTGGAAAATCATCCTCAGGGCTTGCCCTATTCAAATATCGGTAGTCCATACACATTCATACTTTGCCGTCTTTTTTGGATACGGGAACAATGTTGGTAACCCATTGAGGGTAAGAGGTGACAGCCAAGAATCCAGCATTGAATTGTTTCATGACCTCTGCTTTAATCTTTTATGATATATCAGGCCTCATGCGGCGAACCTTTTGGTTTACTGGAGGACAATCTTCTCTTGTAGGCAGACGATGTACCACGATGTCTGCATCAAGTCCTGGCATGTCTTCATATGACCATGCAAAAACTTCAACATAATCGTGTAACAACTGAATCAGACGCTCCTTGACACTAGGTTCCAGATTGGCACCCACCTTGACCTCTTTTTTATCCTCTTCGGTATCCAGGTTGATTGTATCCACTGGTTCCTCATGAGGCTGAATGGTTCTCTCCTCTTGTTGTAGCAGTCTGGAAAGTTCCCCTGGTACTTCACAATCTTCCTCACCTTCGTCTTCGGCTTGGTAGATTAGATTCTCAGAGTCACAAAAGGCCATAGCAGTATCGTTACCCATGGGATCCAAAACGGATGTGTACCTGCATTGTGAGTGTGGGTGTGTGTATGAGTATAGCTATCTTTGAAAGAAAATAAAATGTAAAAGAAAAACAATGAGCACAAAAGTTTGTATGCGAAAAACGTCCATGATTCATTGATGTCATATGAAGATGAAATAATAACCCTTACAAATGGACCATTGTGCCCCGGGTAAGACACAAGGTTTTAAGAGTGCGAGTCGTTTACAGATCCAATAAAATGTAAAGATAAAATACTGTGGGATAAAAGTGATCGGGACAAAGTCTCTAGCCTCCCAATTGCTGAGCCCTCCATTGACAGTCGGAAATATCCAATCCTCCAGGTCGCAATCATCTTCACCATCTTCTACCGCGTTGACCTCATAGTTGCTGATCTTCAAAGGTGGCCCTCCAGCACGGGCACGACGTACAACCTTTTGAGCACTTGAAGTGAAGCCTAGGCCAAACTTATCAGACTTATATGGGATATCCGGAAGTTTCCCCCAGATGGTGCATCCACCTTCCTCTACCACTGCTTTGGCGTCCTTCAGAGATGACATCCGGAGTGGAGGCCTTGTAACCTTGGGAACCTGAGACGTAGCCTTGGTCACTGCCACCTCTTGCGGGACCTCTTCAAAGTGTTGAAATGGAGTTTTAATGAATTCACTGTCCAATTCCACATATCGTGACCAGGACTTTCAGAGGGATATGTGCAACGGGCATTGGGATGATAATGTGGAGATGTTGTATTGGGGTTTTTCGGAGCTTCTTTCAAGGTTTCCAAATTGGATCTTAGTAGACGCGATAATACTTGAGACAAAGTCATGTTAATTTTGGTGAATTTCCTGACTGGCCTTTCCACCCTTGGTTGATTACTTATTTGTTGATCAGACGTAGGCTTTGGAATCATAACAGCCCCCACCATTGGTCGGTGTTCAACTCTATCTTGGTTTCTTTGTGGATATACAACAGCTACCTCTTTCTTCCCGATGAAAGGCTTCCTTACAGCTGTAGAATAAGATGTGTCTTTCTGAATCTTTCCACTTTTTATGCCAGCTTCCACCCTCTCTCCGGTCAATATTAGTTCAGTAAAGCCTGCAAATGAACTTCCAATTAAATGATTGAAGAAGGGACCAGATAAGGTGCCTAAGAACATGTCTACCAATTCCCTCTCAGACAGAGGGGGTTGAACTCTTCCAGCCAAATCTCTCCATTTTTGTGCGTAGTCTTTGAAACCTTCATTGGAAGCCATGGCCATACTCTGGAGTTGAGTACGGGTAGGCGCCAAATCAGCATTGTATTGATATTGCTTGTAGAAAGTTGCGGCAAGATCTTCCCAATTGTGGACGTTGGCTCTTTCTAGTTGGTAAAACCAGTCGAGTTGTGTTCCAGACAGACTACCTTGGAAAAAGTGCACCCATAAGTCTTTATCAGCGATATGGGGTTGTATTTTTCTCACATATGACCGAAGATGCATTTTAGGGCATGACACTCCATCATATTTGGCAAATGTAGGCACTTTAGATTTCATAGGAATCACAATCCCCGACACTAGTCCCAACTCCTCAAAGTCCAAGCCTGGTACCTTTTGGATTTCTATCGTACTCAACCGCTCTTCGAGATGTTTGTACTTGTCATCAGCTGGAGGATACTGTTCCTCAGAGTAGTCTTCCTCTTCTTCCTCCTCTTCAGATTCTGATGGGACCTCTATTTCCTTGCCTTTCCCCTCTCCTTCACCGGATGTTGTTGCAAAGTTCAAAGTCCTTCTAGTCTGCCCATGAAACCTTCTCCCCATGTTTTAGACTCCAATTACCTTCTTTGTTTTCTTTTTCCTCTCCTCAGCTAGCAGAGTCTTCAACTCCTCTTTCCCCTTGGCTAGGGTCATGAGCAACTGTTGAAACTGCGTATTCTGAGCTTGGATATCTTTCACTATTTGCTCGAGATCCATCTTACTGAAATAAACAGTAGAGAGATGAGGAGACTTGTTGCAAAAGACCTTTTTATGTTATGATGAATGAGATATGCATATGCAATGATTTCAAGGATTTCAAAGATTCAAATTTGTTTTAGACCAAAAAGGAAACACATGTTATATTAATAAGATAAAGTTTGAGTACATCAATGCCCCTTGGACAAAATAATACAAAAACTCTAAGATAAAAAATTAGTATGTATCCTCTTTGGTGCAATGTAGGCATTCAGAGTCCGCTCCTCATGAAGTAGCCTAGTGAGTTCCAAAACCTTCTTCTCACTTGCATAGAATTGGGCTTCGAAAGTATCTCGCTCTCCTTTGAGTTGTATCCAATCCCTTTGTAGGTCTTCAAGATATGCGGGCATGTCAGGATGTAGGATAGTGTA
This sequence comes from Vicia faba, assembly GCA_948472305.1. NCBI lineage: Eukaryota > Viridiplantae > Streptophyta > Magnoliopsida > Fabales > Fabaceae > Vicia > Vicia faba. Next base: position 1,549,384,559 of record OX451737.1, on the reverse strand, counting down.
TGGAACATCTCCTTCCTTAACAGGCTCAATGATTACCGGGAGAGTGGAGGGGTAAGGCATCATAAGACTCTGAGTACAAGTTCATACCCATTTGAGGTAAGGCTCAAGAGGGATTGAATTCTTGTGCCCCAAAGTCTTGCTATCCACCTTGTTTAGCACCCTCCAAGCTCGGATAAATCTCTGGCGAAGACCTTGATCGTTGTTGTCATAGTCGAATACAAAACCTTGAATGAGCATCTCGTGCGGGCCATCCTTTCGGGCGTAACCAATCTGTCTTAAGGATAAACATGGGTTGTAGGTGATACCTCCCTAATACCAAGTAGAGGGACATTATGGAATTCTCCACAACGGTCGACGATGATAACATTCTCTTTGGATCGAGAGCACCAATGAATGCCTGAATGTTTGAGCGTCATCAACCTTTGTGACCACCTTGAACCTTGCTCATTCTTTAATACAGATTGGGGAAGATGAGAAATAAACCATCTTGCCAAGAGAGGAGTGCAACACATAGGGACACCTCTTTTCCTCATTGTGCGAGTGTGAAAAGAGTGTAGGATATCCCCTAGCAATGTAGGTACCGGGTTGCGTGGTATGAAGATTTTGACGGTGTTCACATCTATGAGTTGGTTAGGATTTGGAAAAAAACCCATCCCATAGATGAGGAGAGCCACAATTTCCTCAATGGTTTGCAAGTCTAAGGAATTCCAATAACTTTGGGCTTTCTCAAATAGGAACTTTTCTAAGAAACCTTTGACACCATTCCTTATTTCCCAATGGGTTGTGACATCAGATGAGTGCAAGTGTAGAGCTTGATCAATCTATTCTAGCTTTGGATCTCTTTCCGTACCGTTGAAAGGTAGTTGATTGAGAATGGGAATCCTTAAAAGTTGGGAGAATTCTTCCAAAGTAGGCACAAGTTGATAGTCGGGAAATGTGAAGCAATGGTGCAAAGGATCAAAGAACTGAAAGAGCACCTTCATCATGTCCTTATCTGTGTTGGAGGTGACCAAGTTGAGTAGACGACCATGTCTCTCGGTGAATGGAGAATTTTCAAGAATTCTTGAAGCTAGCTCCTTTAGTTGTGGAGGGATTCTCACAAGGTTGACTTGAATAGTTTTCCTGCAAAGTGAATCCATATCTTACAAAACAAGAACAAAGATGAATCCCAAAATCCTTGAAATGGTTAGTGGATGTATATGATGTTCATGATGTCCATGATGTTATGTACATATACAAGCAAAGCAAACAAGTCCTTAGTTTAGGCTTGCATGGAGTTTTATAGATAAGTACCCTCTTGAAGTTTAGTTGGCTTAAACCTGTCCTAGTAATAGTAACCGGGTCCTAAGGAGCTCAATATCACCGGATTGTTTCCTTGGTCATTGTTTCTGCTCAAGCCTCTTTTATGGAGACCAAAATATCCCAAGAAACCAAACTTCAATGAGTGTAGTATCGAGTATCTACCAACTTCGGACTGCACCAAAGCCGGTCATCTCACTACATCCTAAAGGCCAAGTTGGTCAAGTAAAGGTTCTAGAAGTTCATTAGTGCTTCATGACATCACTCAACGACCCCGTATTCTCTTTGATTAACTCAAAGGCTACCGGTACCTACAAATATGTCGCACTAACGTAGCTATTTCTTAGACCATGTCAGTACACCCTGCATAATTTCCACAATGTATTGCTACTTACCTATAATGTATCCCAAATCCGGGTAAAGGATTCAAACCCAAACAAAGAACCATAATGTAAAGCATACAAGTCAAACAATGTAAGCAAGTAAATATGATATATTCCTAAGGTAACCCCACTTTTAGAATTGATCCCCAGCCGAGTCGCCAGTTTTGTGATACAGTGGGAGAACTGACTTGGGTGTTTTGCGTTTGATCACAATGTTGCAGATAGCAAGAGTCGCCACCGACTTTTCTTTTATCCAACAAGGAAAGGTGAAAAAGCACAGGAAAGACCTTTAGAGATGTTTTCTTGAGTTCGGGGGGTAGATTATGAAAATGGAAGGTATTAGCACCCTTTTCATCCATGGTTTTCCATGGTCTCTTAGTTGCTTGCTAGATCACTTGCTTTTGTTTGAAATTTTGCTTTGTGTGGTTTTTTTGAAAGTATTTTGTAAAGACGCCATCGTTTAGGAAAACTTTGTAATGATTCTCGTTCGTAAGAATGTATACAAAGTGTTGATCTTTTGAAAATGTTTTCAAGTTTGAAAAATGTGTTTTTGAAAGTGATTTTAAAAAGGTGTCTTTGTAATGATTCTCGTCTCTATAAGAACGCATACAAAGTGTTGTCTTTTGAAAATGTTTCAAAGTGAGAGTGTTGGTGTATAGAATGTTTTTGTTGTGAGCAAGCAAGCAACTAGGAGAAAATCTACCTACTCAAAAGGTATTTAGTGTTCTTTTCCTCATCCTTTAGATGTTGCTATCTTTACCATTGTTTTGGTAAGAAGCCCCATCGTTGGATGTGAAGAGACGAGTATAGGACGTTTGTATAGTCATAGAAGGCAACCTATAGGACGTCTTAGCAATGTTGTTTAAGGACTAGATCGTTTACCGAAGGCAACATCGAGGGACTACGATCTTTTATCGAGGGTCTTTTGCTAAAACACCCATATTCGAGGGACATGACTATTTTTCCGATAAATAACAAGGTGGGATTACCCTAAGGGTGCTAATGTGCAAGTGTGTTTGATTGCATGCATTTTGTCTTGTATTTAAGAGTTATCTATTTATTGATTTTATCTTGCCATACATTCTAATTACTAGCAATATATGAAAGCAAAAATAAAATGCGAAAAATAAAATCCTAAGCTATTACATCTTGAGGGGGGATGGGGGTTCAATTTGCAAATAGGGATAAAATAAATATCTAATTATTACAACCACATCGAACTAATGGGCAGTAATGAAAAATATATGCATAAACAATATAGAAAATGGGAGAATCTGCTTTTTGAACCATTATGTGTCAACACATGCTGTTATACATCGACACATAACTTTTCCTTGCTCATGTAAAGAAAAATCATCTCAGTATGAGTCGACACATAATGGGATGTGTCGACTCATACACCTTCTTTGTGTCGACACATACGCATTTTGTATCGATTCATGGGCTTTTCAACCTTCTGTTTTGGGACCTGGGATCAGTATGAGTCGATGCATGGGGTTTATGTGTCGATTCATACCCTGTTTTTTACTAGGATGAGTCGAAGCATGTGTGTATGTGTCGATACATACTGCGTTTTTCTGCCTTAAATATTGTTTTATTGTCTGTACAGGTTAGTTTACAGCATATGATAAATAAACATAAACAACAAATAATTTGATAAGTCTAAACAATAAGCAAATGACTAGTTCAAAGGGATAATAAAATACTACATCTTATCTTCAAAAACAAATCATTAATGATGTGTAAAAAGATATCAAGTCAAGAAGACTTACCTTTGGGCTGCACTGGCTGTTTTAAATCTGAATGCTTTTCCAGATGCTGTGATGGCTCTAATAAATCTCCAGAAAGCTGCTCCGGACCGTTGAAACTAAGTTAAACTGTACTGTATTGTTCTTTTTTTTGGTGTTTTGAGGGTGGAGATGATAGCACTAGAGGGACAGTTTTATGTTTGGACGATCTTTTTATATGATAAGGTGTTTGGCTTATGGGAGAGTTTGTATGATGGAGTAATGGGTTGGGATTCTGTTTTGAATAAGAACAGAGCTGGTTTTGAATGAATGAGTCAAGGCTACAAAGAATACTATTTTTCTGCTCAACAAAACTCTTTATCCTCTCTCCAAATTCCAACCCATACGTCTTATGAAACAGTTCCTTTTGTAGACCCTTGACTGAGGTTTAGGGGGGAAATAAAATAAGTCCATTTGAATTGTTCTTTTGCCTACTGTTTTGATACTTTATTCACACAATTTTCTTTTTCCATTTTGGTGCAATTTTAGGGCTGTTGTAATGCAGGTTGGTGCAGACTGCATAGAGCATTTTTGGACTGTATAGGACAGCATATGCAGATTTATGGTGCAGCATAGCACAAGGTTTTTTGTAGGACAGCAATGGAGCAGGTTTTGGGGTGTTGTGGCAATGCAACATATCATACTTTGTCCAGCTTGGACATCAAGATTTATAGCATGAAAGAAACTTAGTCTTGTGGAGTATTTTATGCACATTGTATCAAGGACAAAACATTGTGACAAAGTTTTGATTCAAAGGGAAAAATCCAAGCAATACCAAGTTTAGGGTTTGTAAACTTTGCAAAAAATGTCACTTTGTAATAACTTGAATTATTTGCCTCATTTTAAATTATTTGCAATTGTAGTAAAAAAATGTCATGAAGCAAATGACATTAACAAGCATAGAAAATACTTAGAACAATTTCAAAGTCTTGCGAAAGTTAGATTTTTTTTTATTCTCTTGATTTCTTTGATGATCAAATTTCACCTTTTGGACGTCTTGACGCAATGTGATTTTTGGGACTCAAATTTGGTCAAAAAGTCAAAGTTTGACTGTTTAGTGTGTTTTTGACCATTTTGCCCTTATGAATGACTTTCTTGGAAAATTTGTATTTCAAGGCTTGAAATTTGATAGAAGCAAACCTGAGAGTCCAGGATGATCCTTTGAGAAAAGAGAGGGCAAATTTTAGGGTGCAACAGATCCCTAATGAGTCAATCAATCTACCTGTTTGGTCAACTACAAGATTGATGGTGACTCCTATTTGTTGAGTTAAAACATTTACTAACTCTAAATTACTCTCATCAATTTGTTGCCTTAAAGCCATAACAGATATAATATTCAAAGATAGTGTCGACTGCGGGACATAACTAACACTACCTAGTCAACCACTTGGGGCATAAGTGCCTTGGTTTCCAGTGGCCACTGTGTTTTCTGTATATGTGGAAGAGTTTGACTGTAACCCAACCATCATGGAATAAGGCATACCATATTAGTGAGGAACAAATGATGACCCTGGACCCCCTGGAAAGAGTGGTAGATTTGGGTCAAATGGAGACACCTCATGCTTAGGTTCTGTCATTGTGGCTGTTGTCACTGAACTATGAACTGCGGTCGATCTTACGGGAGATAAAATTGTCGTGCTTTGAGTTGTGGTACTTACTGTATGACATCCACATTTTGTGTAGAAATCTGCGCATGTGCAGTGTTTGTGTCAGAGCGTGGAATTTTAGACTTAGACAAAAGTTTACCACTTCTCAAATTCATACACACACTAATTATAAGAAACTTTGTAAAACTACACACAAAATCCAAAAATATTAGCACTGTCCCACCGGGTGTGCCAATTTGTTTACCTCTGGATTTGACAAATAACGCTGGTCTCTTTAAAACAAGTTTACTGGCGAGATCAACCAGGGAATCTCATTACAGTGCTTCGGTTTGTGTGTGTAGTTAAAGTATTTTCAAAAAGGTTCGTTCGACTGAGAGCCAAATGGCTTGATAAAAGATAAAGTAAATAAGACAAAAAGTGTTTTAAATTATAAAAGGTAATGATATAACATTAAAGAAAGGTTGAAAATAGGTTGGTTCAAACATACATTGCCTTTTCCCGACTCATTTCGCTCGTTTGCTTGGTTATTCTGAGTGACTAACATACATGAATGTGAAAGTTTGACCCTTTACAAAGTGTACTAAGTACTTTATTTATAATACACGAAAATAACTACTTTTAAGTAAGCTTCGTTTCCTTGCATGTCACATGTTCTTCATAACTTCCTTCCATGATCCCACATTCATCACTCTTGATATCAAACCCACGTTTTCCTTCTATAACGCTTCACCTTTGCAGTTTAGGTGCTTATGGGCCTTTTAACCCTTTTGGGCTTATTACCTCTCTTAGGCCCAATCCATTCACCATGAATCCTTCTTTGATCGACTGCACTTATGAAACCTTGGTCGACTACCTGTGAGATCATCCATGGTCGACATGCTTATGTAGTCGACTCCTCATTATTTAATGCTCTTTAATGCTCTTAAAAGAACCTTTTTAACTTTTGGTTTTGATTCCTCTCTTTATGAAAATCCTAGCCAACAAGTATCTACTTTATATTCAAAGCATAATAAATGGGAGAGCCATGTGGCTAGACACTTTCCTGAGAGGTGTCTACGCCAGTATGGTTATGTACAGGGCATCCCTCATCCAAATCCAGAGTCTCCATCTTGTGGCATTGATAGATGATTTTAGAGTCACATCCCCACCTCCTCCCGTGAGATTATGGATACAGACGTTGAGGTTCAACAACCTGGGCAGTGCGAGGATGGATACTTGGAGTGGTTTTACAGTGTGTCACAGACTCGGGTCATACCACCAGCTGCAACATCTGATGTTCTGGGGCCTTCTGGTGCTAGCCCATCTACCGAGCCACCCCCACCACCTACAAGAGATCAGGACACCCGCCTCCAATTTATTACAGTTCATGTTGACAGTCTCATGGGTTTGGTAAACCCAGATGGTGAAATTTATAGAGGTTTAGTTAGGTTAGCCGACGTAGCCCGTGGAAGACCTATGTAGATCTATTTTATTTTTGTTGTATTATATGTATATTTTGTGACAAACAAACTTCTTATTTATTGCATAATATTTTGGTGAGTACATGTTTCGAACCGATGATGAACATAACATATAACAATACAACAAAGATAAACCAAAAACAACTAAACAAGAAAACCTAGGCACTACCAGATGATTCTGGATATTTCAACATCTTCATTATGTCGTCGATGAATCTTCGAATTTACGCATCCAACTCGATCAGACATTTAGTTATCCTACGACGAAATGGTTTCCACATGGCATTCACATCCTCATCATTCTTCAACTCGATTAGGTTGTATTTCACCCTTCCATTTGTATCAATCTAATCTTTCCGAAACTTTACCTTTGTCACCTTTCTGTTATCAGAATCAGGCAGAAAATTATTCAATATTTCTTTCAAGGTGGCAAAGGATTCAGAGCCATCTGAAAACTTGAATTCAACCAGAGGGTTGTTGCCATTGTAATACACTTCTGCCTTAATCAGAAATTGAAGAAGTTGACATTTTTTGAGATGTATTTTTTCTCTCTATATATATAGGAGTATTCAAATTGATATTCAATAAATATATATAGTAGCTTATTTTTTAAAATCAATTTAAATGTAATTATGTAGAAATGGTGATGCATAACAAGCACACCTATTTATATAAATGGTGATGTATTCTAGATCACACAAATGTGCCGCTGCAATTAGAATCATCCAAATATATCGGCAAAATTTCAACCGTTTAAAAAACCATATTTTTATAACTACTGGAAATTTCAAATTAATTGAAATTTCCGATACATCAGAAATTTTAAATACACTATCAGAATTTTACATTATCGAAAATTTTGTACGAATGTTTCGGAAATCTCAAACTTTCTACCAAAAATTTCATGCAGAAATAATATGCATCTCATCCAAAATTAAAGGTGAAATAAAAAAAATTAAAAAATAACATATTTAATTTATGAGGTGGCATGTTAATTTCTCCACTGTTAATATCATTTCCTTATATGATTTCTCTCCTATCTGCAAGCTCCTTTGAGATGTTGCATCATGACATACCTCTTCACCAATCTTCTCTATCGCCATTGTGAGTTGATCCATGAGGGTAGACCGTCTGTTGCTAGAATCAAAGTGCCATCCTTAACCTTTTTTGTATTTCGATTTTTCAAATCTTCTTCATCTTTGTTAGTTTCATGATCATCTTGTTTTTGCCCTAACACATCCATCTTTTTTACAACAATAAAAATAAAACTCTATTAAAACTATTTTTTTTACTCCCAACATGTTCTTATTTATATTGAATATTGTACAATGAAAATGCCATGATTAAGGGAGATAAATCAACATATAAACCATCCTAGTAAATACATATCAATCGTATCATATATAAACCAAATCATACCATCTCTCATAGTGATCTACCTTAACCAACTTATAAGTAGCTTGGTTTTAACCCAACTCTCAATTAAAAACTCTAAGGTATTACTTTATCCATCCTATAGATTGGGGTGAGCAATTTAATTTTGTCTTTTCTATATTTTAGATATATATTTACGAACGCATTCAATATAAAAAAAAAAAAAATTACAAATAAGACATTCTTGTTATATTAAAAGTGTAATCAAAATGTATCTTTAAAATATTTTGGAAATACATTTATGTAACCTACAACGGTTCAATGAAGAAGCTAAACAAAATCACCCTTTTTCAAAACAAAAAAATTAAACTAAAACACCAAAATCAAAATGTAGAACACTAATGCAGCATGCATGATACGAAAGACATAACAAAACTAACAAACAAAAAAGAAAATTTACATCATCGCAAAAATATAAGTAAAAATAACAAACAAAATTTGCCTGATAAATTAAATGACCTTGAAATAAAAAGGTTTAAAAATAACTAGAGTTTAGTGTTTGAAGAGAAAGTTGAAACTACTAACAAAGAACAAAGATACATAACCCAAAATCCAAAGTAAAAAAACCTCATAGTACTTACTGAATAATAAAAGCTTCGATCGGATTCTATTATGGATTTCTGACTACATTCTCCATAGGACCGTCTTATCTCTTCCTTCTTCGAGGGCAAATCTTAGGAAAGGGATCTGAAACGAAAATATCAGCAACAACCGGGTTTATTACGGGACAGCTCATGATGTTTATATCGATCTATTATGCGCCTTTGCATTTGGCATTGAGTAGACCTCATACAATAACAGTCTTAACTCTACCGTATCTTTTCTTTAATTTTGTCCACAAAAATGACAAACACTACTATTTGGGTTCGGGATCCAAACTGGATTCTGAATACAAGAATCCAAATTCAATGAGTGTTGTAATGTGTTGTGTCGAAGTCTTATAATAAGCTCAAATTGAGAGTTTAAACAAAATAACGAGATAGTTCTACAATCAATAATCAATTTTGGCAACCTTTCGAGAAAGGAAGATTACAGAAATATATCTCCTTAATATTTCGGAGATGTATTTCTGAACTAATTTTAAGTAAAATAAAAATGTCTCACTTACGAAATGTTGAACTGTGTGTATTACAGATGCGTTTTAAGATATATTTCTGAAATTAAAGAGTAGTTTTGGTTTTTCACCCTGGTGAACTAACACTCTCCATAGAATGGATAAAGTAACCCCAAACTCCAATTGTTATGACTTCAGCAGTGGGAGCAATTAAATTTTATCCAACAATTTTGGTGTTAAGTCCTGCTCGCATCATAGCATGAAAAAAAGAAGGCTTTTATTTAATAGAGAAATGTTTATCCTAGTATCACTCACATTTTTATGGCCAATGGAAACAACATTCTTCTTATGAGCTTCACCAAAAACTGTGTTATCCGCTGGTACATCAATAGTATTGCCACTAGAAACACTAAAGTCATCACCAAAAATAAGGAAATCCTCCTCGTCTATTACATGCCAATGCTTATCATCAAATAAAGTTTCATCTTCCTCCGAAACAGTAACATTGTTGTTGCCCACGGGCATGTCAATATTATAACCACCAGAAACAGTAACATCCTCCCTAACTCCTGCATTACATTGTTCCATTTCTTTGTCAACTGGTTCATCATATAAAAGAGATATTGTTGTCTTCTCAACAATGAATTCCTCCCCTAAAACAACCATAATCTCTATTTGGTTGCCAGATTCTAGATTTGATGTTATGCTCTTCCGATCCTCATCCTCAAAGGAGTCAAGTGTATCTCTTGTATAGGCCTGAATGGTTGTCTTTGTGTGATTTATGATCAACACGCCTTAACAGCCTTCTGATGTTATGTTTGACTGATAGGTAAATTAGCAAGTGTACTAATTCGTCAATGTAGTAATAATGAAAAATTTCAAAGTATCGATCGCCAATGTTGTAATAATGAGAAATCCCAAAGTATCGATCTCAAGACTGCGTATCAGTATCGAGTTCAATTTGTGGTTCAATTAAACAAAATTTGAATTGGGGTTTTAGTTTGGAAATTGTCAATTAACAATAATTAAAATAAGCAGAATGTAAATTAAGGTTTTTTTCTCAGATATGAGCAGCATGTTAGGGTATGGTATATAATTTTCCCTATATTTTGATTTTTTCAACAAGTTCATAATACTAATTATCAGCCTTTAGGATATTTTCCCTAAGTCCTTTTAGTGGAAAAATCTTTGAACATCCGTCCTAAATCCCAAGTCTTTAGAGATATCTGAAGGATTCAAAGAGTTATCTAGTAACTATATGGTAAAACTTTAACCATTGCGGTCCAACTAATTGTTAACAGTAGAACAATCATAATTTGTTCGATAAAGAAAACATGAAAAACCTTGTACAATTAAATTGAATAATAAAAACCATGTAATTGATGAAATCAGAAATTCGAAGTCATTACAGAATCAAATCAGTGACACCCCTAACATTGAGGGATTTAGCTACAAAATATTGTCCAAAAACATTGACTTCTTTAATCTTCAGTCGTGTCCTCCTCCTTTCTTCTTTTTCTCCCAAAAAAATCTTATAAACCAAATAAGGGTTTTCACTACTAACTCAAACTGGGTCGGAAACATAAACCAGGCTCGTAAAACAACCTGAAACAACTAAATTCTAAAGTCTGCAACTTTAATGAATTTTTCAAGGCTTCTACAATCTGAATCAGCTTCTGACTTCAACATGAAAGTTATAGATTTTTCTTTCAGCTTTTCAACAAGTATTAAAATGCATTGATCCGATTCTCGTAGCTTCAGTTATGATTTTTTTAGTGAAACCTAATCAATCAGCACATTGGCTGACACGAGCTGTGTTGCCTGACTCGGGTGGCCGTGTTGCACCTCCTGAAGCGTGCTGGAAACTTTTCCGAAACTCTAAAATGCACGACTAACGCATAAAATATGGTAAAATGAAATAAAACACTCGACAATCAAAAGAAAAGATAATTGAAATCAATGACAAATAACTATGTAAAAACCACTGACCATTGTCCGAGGAAAAGTAATAGACGACAAACAACATCATACTCTTTAGGTTACTCCCCTTCATTGTTGGGACATCAAATATTATAGAACAACCTTTGTTGTTGATGGTTAACCAATCTGATATATTGTCACAGGGGAGTAAATATGAATCCCAAGTTCCATCAACAGTCTGCACAATGAACAAATGTGAAAATGGACTAAAATTACGAATCAAGGGAAAATAAAGTTCATTTCAATCCACGCTTTCATCTTCGATTCTTTCACGCGTTCTTGGATGCGTTCATTCCTATGAGCTCTGGGAACGTATTCTTGCGCATTTTCAAAAGCTTACACGTGCGAAAGCAAGACAACTACGAGCGGAACTCAGATCTACAACACTTGAAGACAAATTTGTTGGTGATTACCTGGTTCGTATCAAAGTTCTTGTTGATGCGCTTGCTTCAGTAGGAGATCCAGTTCCAGATTAACAACATATTGATGTGATTCTTGAAGCTCTTCCTCAAGACTTTGCCTCTGTTATTTCAGTCATTGAAAGCAAGTTTGATTCAGTAGAACTTGAAGAAGTTGAAACTCTACTTCTTGCTCATGAGATGAGATTCAAAAAGTATAAGAAACACTCTCAAATGAAGGTGGCTCCCTCAGTGAATCTCACTCAAGCCAATTCTCAACCTGAAACTGATAACTCCAATAACAAGAAAACTGAACAAGCTGTGAATTCAACCTTTAATCCAACCTATTCAAGAGGAGGTCGTGCATCTGGCCGTGGTGGTGGATGTGGCCGTGAAAGAGGTAGGTTGAGCAACATTCAATGTCAAGTTTGCTTCAAATATGGTCACCTTGATGCTAATTGTTATCACAGGTTCAATCAATAGTTTCAACCTAACATACCTGTTGATTTTCAAACAACGAACCTACAAATTTCTACAATCCGTATCAACCAATTGGTGGACCTCAGTTTGCTCAGCCCATGGTTAACACTTGGTCACGCCCAAGCTATCAACCAAGACTTGCTCCTCTCTCTATTCCTCAGTCACAGATCATTCCTAATGTTATGATTGCTAACACAACTTCAGTTCCAAGCAGTGCCTGGTTCCTAGACACAAGAGCTTCTTATCATATTACCAATGCCTCTCAAAAACATACAGCAGACCACACCTTTTGAAGGTCCTGATCATATCTTCATTGGTAATGGAAGGTTTGCACATTCACTCTTCAGGATCTTCTTATTTACCATCTCATTCTAAACCCAACACTCCATTATGTTGTACCCCAAATTTGTCCTACCTCGATGATTTTATTTTCTAAGATTAAAATTGAAGAATTATTTAATTAAGGATGGTACAACAATATCTGATGACCCCTTTCTTAAAATATTAAATCAACCAGGGGGTGTGTTTTAATTCAAGAGAGTGGGGCTTTTTAAATCAGAAAAACCCATGTATCTGTAGGCTCGTTTACGAAGTATGTTGGCCAATGGTCCATACGATTCAAATATGGAAATGATTTCAAAAATAATTTTCAAATTCTTAAAGCCCATTTAGGTTTAAGTTGTTATTAGTAAAAGGAGGAGGTGAGACCGCGATTTAAAAGCCCATCTTAGAGGGCCCATTTTTCGTTGGGCATTACATAGTAAGAAATAGGGTATGGTTATAGATTATGGGCTCATTGAGTTTTTGAAACCAGGCCCAATTAACATTTTTTGACACTTACTATTTTATCTATAAAAAAATGTTTTCATTAAAATCATTTATTTAAAGTTGTTTTGGGCCCAATATGGATTAAAGAGCAAAAGGCTCGCTGAAAATTTTTGTTGTTAATTAGGGCCTAATACTTGGCCCATTTCGTGTTTGGCATTTGGGAATCATTTTCTGGTTTATGTTTTTGTATTATTTAGGTTAATAAATCTTTTTTAACAAAAATTTTTGTTTTAGAAAGATAAGGAGTTTTTGGATTAAAGGCCCGATCTAAAAGAAAAATGTGTGTTGTTGCTGGATCAAAAGAAACGGAAAAGCCCAATTCATATAATAGCACAACCCCAAATCAATAACCTTTACTGTGTAAATCAAGGAGGAGAATAGGCGTGTTTTATGGGATTAATAAGTACTGTAGAAATTGAATCTTCAAAAACAGGAAGTTATAATCAAACAAAATCAAATCTTTCATTCCAACAAATCCAAAAGAATCAATTATACAAATATGAAATTTACAGTAAATCAATTACAATAAACACAATCAATTAACATAATCCCTAACGACTAACCCTAAAACCCTAAATTCCTATATATATTGATAGAAAGAACAACAACTGGGGGAGGGAGAAAATACTGAAATCGCGAAGCTTATAGAGAGACGGAGAAGAGCTTGAAGAATGAAAGACCCGGTTTTGCCGTTGAACCAAGACGGTTGATGCGATTGGGGTTTTGACATCCGAAAACCTAATCGCTAGCCGCTTCCTCCACCCACCACCATCAACTTCAACACCACCATAACCTGCAAAAAGACCAAGGAGAAGAAGAAGTTAGCGGAGATTCAGAACGATCATAGAGGGTAACTTAACTTTTCGTTTTCTTTTTTATTGGTTGTTGGGTTGGTTTGTAATAAAATGGTAGAGGTTGTTTACGGCACCGGTAGTTGGAAAGTTAGGGAAGAGAAAGAAACTAGGGCTAGCAGCGAGAGAGAAGGAGGAAAGGGTTAGCATTGCGAGAGAGAGAAGATGATAAACTGTAAAAATAAAAACTAAATGGATTTCACAAAATGTAAATAGAAAAACAATATTTATGTTCCGTAAGATCCCATACGCGCTCGCATACCATAGTTAACATACGCCTTCAAGTTTATCCCTTAGATCTGCATCAGACGGCCAGAGGCCAAGTCTGCATGACAACTAACGTACGCCCTCGCATAGACAATCTCCCTGAACCTCTCCAAACGCGTTTGGGCCTAATCCCAATGGTTTTCACACCCCCATCCGCCCATATTTCTGAAGCAAGAACAACCGTACACCTCCCTTCAAAAATCTGCACAATGGGCCTAGCCCAACCTCCTTTTAGCACCCCCTTTGTTTTACTCTATAACTAAAAACGCACCCACCTGATTTAAATTATTATTTCTTTTATATTATTTTTTATCTATTATATTTTTATTCTTATTATTATTAAATTTTTTTATGTAACAATTATTATTATACTTTCTCTTTATATTTTATAATTATTATATTTTATACTATTATTATTTTGCTTAATTTTTATATTATTTATCACATGTAAATAATTTATTTTATCACTACGCCAAATAAGCTATTTAATAGCGCTTTTTTTTGTTTTTGATAGCGCTTAAAAGTGCTATTAACCGCGCCACTATTGTAAATATTTCTTATTTAATAGCACTTTAAAAGCGCTATTAAAGTACCAATTTATAATAGCGTTTTAATTAAAGTGCTATCAAAGTCAGTATTTTGCATGTTTTTTGTTTGTTTTTTTATAGCACTCTAAACAAAAAGCGCTAATATATAACATATGTTTGATAGCGCTTTCAAATAAAGTGCTAATAAATGGTACATATTTGGTACAATATTTTTAATAAGTACAGTACAATATTTTTTCTTACACAATCATTTTTTTTGGTGTAAATATAAAATAACTATATTCAATTCAACACAAATAACGCTTTAAGTTACTCATTGCATATATATTATGATCCATCAAATACCAAATAACATTTTAAATTACCAAATCCTATTGTTTCCAAATATCATAACATATAGAATATTAAGAGGGCGTTTGCATAGCCAAATTTGTAGATGCCCATCTATGAGTACTTCAATCCAAATCCAAAAACATACAATCAAATTCTCTAAACAAAACACCAAAAAAATAAGAAAAGAAGCATTCCATAGCTGTAAACATCTGCTTTTACGGTTATCGGTCGATTACTAACCCATTCTGGTGCCAAATAGCCTCTAGTGCCTCTTACCATTGTTACCACATGAGAATGTTCCCTTGCCATCAATTTAGCAAGTCCAAAATCAGATACCTTGGGACAAAAGTTTTCATCTAACAATATATTTTCTGGCTTGATGTCACAATGTATTATCTTGTTTCTACACTGCTCATGAAAGTATGCAATCCCTTGTGCAGTATTTTTGGCTATATCAAAACGAGTTTGCCAATCGAGCAATCTATCTGGTCCTCGAATCGAAGGGAAGATCCACTGATCCAATGAACCATTCTTCATGAACTCATAAACTAAAAGCCTGCAAAACAAACATTGCTTAAGCCAACTAAAGCGATGAAATTTGAATTCTTACGATGAAATTGTAAATAAAATAGTACACACCTCTGAGGTCCCTCAGAACAAAAACCACATAAACGAACCAAATTCATATGATGCATTGAGCCAATCGTGTTTACTTCGGTGATAAATTCTTTCTCTCCATGAGGCAAAATCTTATCAAGTTTCTTCACCGCGACTAAGGTACCATCTCCTAAGCTTCCTTTATACACACTTCCAAATCCAACTACAAAATATAAACAGTTAGCAACAAATTATATTAAAATCAAAGCGCGGTAAGATTCAATTCATTATAGGACACACATACCTGTTCCTAGAAGCTGCGAAAAGTTACTTGTCCTGATCTGCAAAGCGCGGTAAGTAAAATTCACTGGAGCACCTGATAAGACCAATGAACATTCCATCTCTCTTTTCAAAGTTCTTTTTCTATGAACACTGTAATACAGTAACATAGTGAGTAAAATAATGAGAACTATCATGCCTAGAACAATTGGAATAATCACAGCCTTTTCCTTAGCACTCCCCATTCCATCAGAAGAACTGTTATTAGACCTTCCCTCTTGTCCTTCTGGTGTCCATGAACTATTTGCTCGAACCTTCACAAACAAAGTAGAGCTCGTATCTTCAAAACCGCCGAAACTTAAACTCCTCAACACCCAACAAAAAGGTCTTTCTTCATTTAGTCCATAAACAGAAGCAACACAATCACAATCGGACAAACATGCATCGCCGCATTTTGATACAGAAGAAACATCACTCTCACTATAATTAGCTATTATTGAAGATTCAGAAAAATAATAATTAGTTTGTTGCACTGTCGAAATTCTAAAACTCGATGTCTTGTTTTCGTTTTTTCCATTAGTACATTTTCCAACCAGAGATGAATTCTCATAACATTGTCCATCTCTTCCTAGTTTAGAAGTTCCTGGTAAACAAGTGCAAGAAGCATTAGTCTTAGTTTTATCCAATTTACATACTCCATTACCACAAATTCCACCAATATCACATGGATTTGAAACTGCAGCCCACTGTGACACCCATTGTTTCGATCCATTTACGTCTTCCCATCGGTATAACCTCAGATTTCCATTCTCTTCGAGTGTCAGTCTCCTAAGAACGGTTAACGGTGTAGATTGATGAATTGCAGAAGCTAAACCTGCATCATCATTATCATTCTTATAAACATAAACTGCACCATCAGATGGATTTCCATATACAATTCCAAAGCTTCCGGCTTGATCTAAAACCGCGATAACTTCTCCGGTTACATTGGAAATATCAGGACCTTGCCAATAAGAATAGTTTGCATATGATTCATTTTCATCAAAAGTTTGGTAACTTTCTGGAAGATTGTAAGTTAGTGCAAGACTTAAAGAAGTTGGTTGCTGAAGCATTTTGAGAGCATAGTAGCCACCATGAGATGAGGATTTTGATGATGTTAATTCTGAAGAAACTGTTAGAGGCTGGTTTGGGAGAAGTGTGTTTGAAGGTTGAGAAAAACTCTGCCATATAGGGTGGTTGTTTGTGCTGTGAAGGATGAAGTTACCAGATTCTGACATGGTTGCTGATTCTACATTAGCATTTGATGTGTTTGAGGCCCATATGGTGACTTTTTTGTCGACGAGGACGAGGTTTCCTGTTGTGTCAAGCTCCAAAATTGCTTCTTGAGATGTAGGTGAGTTTCTGTTTGGATTGAAAAAGAAAATTAATCAGTTCATTGAGAGAGTATGATAGTGCAACAACGAAACATGGACACGATAAAGGTATCAGATACGTCAGTTATTGAAAAATCTAGGATAAGATACGAAAGTAGTGATATTAGTTAATAGCAGATGTACCTATTGGGTGACCAAACGAAAGTTCGATCTCCTGGAAGGCTAGCAAACCAAATGCCTAACGTGAATAATCGATTATCAGTGTCTGATGGAGTGAAGCCGATAGTGAATGTTCCGTTATCAGGTAGTCCCGAAAAACGATCGAAGTTCATAATCATACTAACAGAGAAAATTGGAAAAAAAGTTGAAAACTAACTTGTCTCAGAATAATCACCGGCAGCCACCGTGATCGAACACCGACAATAAATCCATCACCAACGACTCTAACTATTTGTAATTTCTTCATTACATTGACTCTAACTGTGGATGACTGAAAGCAGATTGAAACTCTTGCACTATTTAGATACAAAACCATTCAAATATTGAATCACATGCAGACTACTTCTCCAAAATCCTTTATTGTGAGCATGCTTTGGTTCAAAATTGGGTGCAGAAGTCAAGTAGTTTATGATAATTAGCCATACATATAAGATGTAAATTTTTTTTCCTATGATAAATATACTTATATGCAGTCTATCAATATAAGTAATGCACGTACATCAGAATTGGAAACAGTATATGTTAACTCGTCATACTTCCTCTAAATCCTGTAAGATACCCTTTATCAGAATTGATGAGGCGAGTTTGAAATTCTGCCCACTCACTCTTGCATCTCATTATGACCCCGTTTACATGATGAAAACCACAAACTCCTTGTTACTATATCGCACAAATTTCACATACAGTACATCAGAGAATTGTGACAGTAATATCGTTTTCGTGTCAAATAAACATACCGCATCATATTTGTCTTTTCCATGATCATATTCTCCCTGAAATTTGTAAATATAGATCTAAGAATTACTTTTAATAAAAAATTTGCAGGTTGAAAGCACAATCAGTTTAGTTTATTATATCAGAAAATGTGTAGCAGTAAATATCTATGTAAGTTAGTGATAATGACTAACTCGTTCACCAAGAGTAGGAATTGTTTGATGAACAATCCATTGTTCATCAACCACACCAATTTTTTCATGTGCTGGCTGCCAAAAAAATAAACAAAAAGTAAGGCATTGAAGGGACCAGAAACATATGAAATAGAACCATGAATTATGAAACGACGTTAAATCAATAACACTTAAATAACACCGACATAGAAAAATCGAAAAACATGCTTGCTATATGTTTAATAGTTACTGTTATTGATGTTCCACATCCTTCAATAAGTTTGTTAAGAGAACCCAAAGCTGCAAAATTTTTGCTCAGTTTAGAATATATTATGAATAAATCAAATCTTAGAAGCATAAACAAAGCTGCAACCTCATTGTAGCATTGTAAATCCATGAAATCTGAGGAACCACTAAGCTGCAAACCAGTAAATTTGCAATTTCATCAGTATAATTACAAATTTAACAGCCTTGGATATATTATATTTAGAACATTTAGACAAAAGCATGTAAAAGCATGTTGCAACTCAAATATTACAAACTAAACAGAGCTCTAACATCAACTAAACACCACCAGCATCAAACCTGAAAGCGCACCAGGCCAAGACAGGTATGAAGTATAATCATGAAAAGATACACTAAAAATAATAGAACAACGATGTACCGAATAAACTAAAACAGATCAACAATGCAATAACAAAGGGCAAAAGTTTGCTTCATGAGAATAGCCACTACAATAAGGTTGAAACATAATTTTTTCAGGTATTTCTTAAAATCATTTCTTTTGCAGTCACACCACACTAGGAATCAAGTTCTCCTATTTTGTCTTCTTCAAAATATATTTTGTTTCCCTGTTTCAAATATTGAAGAAATAAAAACTGTGAAACACCGACAACATTGTAAAAACAGTGAAACACCGACAACATTTAAATTCATAGTTAGACAATAGTACATGATCAAAACCTAAATTGAAGTAAAATATTTCAGATACCTATGTTATTCTCCAGTCCATGTTGTTCTTTTCTTCTTGTCGTCACCATTCAATAATAAGCAACATATACAATAAGAGGTCATTTAAGTTATCAACATTCAATAACATACAGCTGAGTCTACCATTTATTTTATAGAATAAAGACAATACTTTTGTATATGGAAGAAGATTAAACTTCACACAAAAGGCAATCACGGAGAAAATTGTACCGAATACTAAAGAAACTGATAAGTGTATTAAAAACTAAGGATGGAAACCACCGAGATCAAATCATGAATTAATGTATCTTCCAAATTAAACCAATGAAGGACGAGGAACATAATGCACCATATTGAGACAAGGAAGAATACACAGTGATGGTGTAGAAATATCAAGCAAGACAAACACAACAAACCATACAAGTACCGACAAATGTGTAGTAAACAATAAATGCAACTGACAAATAAGAGCCACTAGCATATTACAAACAGAAATGGAAAGTGTTGAGGTTAAGTTAAAGCATGACTGTATGTACAAAGGAACTATAATGAAAGAGCAGTTTGAAGCCCAGCCATTTTCTTAACAGTTTGATCCATCTTGAATTATACATCAGTTCAATTTCCCAAATCACAAATATTAAAAAAGCTATTAAGTAGGCTTCATTGTAATAAAATGCAACTACAATTAATTCAATTACTACAATTAAAAAAGCTATTACTCATTGCTAAAAAAAACTTATGATGATTACATAAGAGAAAGATCATACCAATGTTACAAAATCTACTCCTCCAACACAACAGTCAAATCCTTCCGATGAACACGACTCCTTAACATTCATTCCATTATCCCCTTCAACATCTAAACGAAACCAAAAACAACAAATTATTCATCAAGCATTAACATGAATAACTACTAATAAAAAATAAAAAAATCACCGTAAAGAAAACTAACCTGACTGGTTTTGCAAAAATTTGTCTCTACAAGTGCTACATGCCAACCAATTTGGGAATCCATTAGTGGAAACATCACAACAAAAAGTATGAAAACGATGCTTAAACGAATCAATTGCATTTGCATTTATAATTTCCTTAGCTCTATCAAGAGTCTCATCACTACAATCGCAAGCATAAACAATAACATCCTTGTTTGCCCTACAAAGAATTCCAAAAATAAAAATCAATAGCGTGATGAAGAATAAAAAAAAGTCCGAGAAAAAAAAAAGGAATACCGTAGAATAGGAAGAACGGTGCTTCCATTGCCGCAACCAACCTCCAACAGTTTAGGGTTAGAATTCGGGTGAGAGGAAAGCAATTGAGGAAACTCCTTTAACAAATAGCGTCTCTCCAGAAAAAAGGGGTGAGTGAAGTGAATGTGGGAGGTGTGAAAAGAAGGAATGTAATGGAACCGAACCTTGAAGAATTTGCCGGAGGAGTGACGAGTGTGAAATTGCTTCCAGGCTTGAACGTCTGATTGAGGTGATTGCGAGTTAGAAGAAGATGATGAATCGAAATGGTGGCGAAGAGAAGGGTTTGATTCAATTTCTGATCTGACGAAGGTGTTTTTTTATTTTGTTTCGGTTTCTAATTGAAATAACTTTCTGAAAATGTGTTTTTTTTTTTTTTATTAATTAATTAATTAATTCATTATTATATATAACATAGCGCTTTTTAATAAATGCTATTATATAGGTAGTCAAATAATAGCGTTTTATACAAAATGCTATCTTAAAGAAGTTTAATAATAGCGTTCTGGTACAAAGTGCTATCATAATTACATAGTCTGTATTATATAATAGCGCCCGGTTAAAAAGTGCTATTATAAATGTGTTTTTTCCATTTTAATAGCATTTTTTTTAAAAGTGCTATTAAATTAGGTGATACAAAAAATCATTTTTGGCGTAGTGTATTCAAAAGATTCATATATTATTCTCTATACATTGCATTAAATATTTTTATATCATGCATTAATTAACATTTTTGTAATTAATACGATTAAAAAAACACACAACAAACAAAAACTATTTTTCACAATAAACTAAGTTAATCAACTGTTTTTGCAAAGGGTTTCAAACAGATTTTGACTTACCGCGTATTTAGTCAAAATCTCTGCAATCACTACTCCCGACCAAAATGCGAGGTGATTCAAAGTACTTTTGCGACTCCTAAAAAACACCAACCCCTCACGAACTACGAATTGAGACTCTGATTCCTCATAAGAGGATACGTAGGCATACGATCAAAAATCGTGGCGAGTTCCCCTATTAAAAATTAAAACACTTTTCCCCTATTAAAAAATTAAAACCCTTTTTTCCTTATTAAATTTTAAATCCCTGTTTACCCCAAACCTAATCCTAAAACCTAATATCCTTGTGAGCAAGGTAGATGAAAGGTGCCTAACACCTTTCTTTCGTCTAATAAAGTCCGAAACCTAGAATCTCTGTCTTTGAATTAGGGTTTTCTGTTAGATTCCCTTCCCTAAGATAAAAACTAATAGTGGCGACTCCTGATTAAAAATCCAATTGCAACAGCTGACGACTCTGTTGGGGACTCTCCTTAATCCTAGGTTTTAGGTCTCTTTTGGGTTTTTATTTATTTGCATTAATTTATTTATTGCATTTATTTATTTCTGGTCTATTTTTCTTTATTTTTATATATTTGCTATGTGGCGGGTTTTTATTTCAAAAAAAATATTTTTGATAACCCTTAGAAAGAAGGTTCGTCTATTAGCTTAGGGGGTACATCATCCCTGCGAGTTTATGTGACGACTTCGCCTAGAGTCGGTGAACTTCCAAAAAAGGAATACTTATCGAGAGATATCCTCTTGACGAGTAGGATTTTGGAAGGTCACCCATGACTCTTTGTAACGGCCTTAACCTAAAATCTCATGACGAGACCTTTCATGACTTCGAGACAGAAATCTCGATCCGTAAAGAGGCTCCACCTAAGGGAGGCCCTTGTTCCTTTTCCCTCTGGTTTTATTCATGATACCTTTAAGGAAACCACCTTCTGGGAGGGTAGACTAACCGTAGGTCAAAATTAAGGAGCCTACCTTCTAAGTGTACTTATAACAAAACCCCGTCACTCAACCCTACACCTATGCATTCATGCATTTCATAATATTCGTCATACATTTCATATATTCGTCACCCGTTTCTTTTTTGTCTTATTCACATGGGGTACAAAAAATAATAATAAACTCAAGAGTTTAAGTGACTGTCCTTAAAAATGGATACCAAAGGAAACAACTTGTCCACGTCAATGCGCAAAACATTTCTGAAATCAAAGCCACAAAAGGGAAATAATATGCTGAAGACTTTTTCAAGCTTTGTCAAGCAAAGGTGGATGGTTTCAAGAGCAGATATCCGCAACCGCACCTAGAAGACTTATTTCTCTTTGCTTGATTTCACACAAATAAAGTTTTGGTTTAAGATTGTAATATTTTTCAATATCTGAATTATGTTACCTTCAATAAAGGCATTTTGTTTCCATATCTCGTTTGCGTATCTAAAACAAGAAACCGTTTCATGTTCATACATATTCATTCACATGCAAGCATTCAAGAACACCTGCATATCATATAAAAACTCATTTTTCAAAAACATCTCTCTAGTTGAACCATTGGTAGAAGAAGATCTCTGTAACACCCCAATTCTACCCCAAGCAAATTATGCAAAATAAATCAGAGTTACAAAATTTCAATCATACAAACGAATCAGGACGTCACAAATTCTTCTAACAAGTTCATTGCATTCATTATGGATATATAACACTTATAATAAAACATCGGATGAACCATCAACATAGCATATTTAATAAAATAATTCAACAACTAAGTAGCGGAATTCTTCAATAACATCTTTAAATAAAACAGCAACTTCGAAACATCTCATATTTAGTAAATAAACAATTTAAAGTTCAACAACTAAAAATCAGCAATCAAAAATCAACAAGCGTTCATCCCCCCGAGTGTTACATATCAGAGCCATGACAACGACTCGATCTATTGAAGGTATACGGCCTTCACTCTCGATTACCTGCACGTTACCAACATAGGGGCAACATTCAAACAGAAGGGGTGATATATCTAACAATATAATAAAGCACATGATAATTAATATATTAAATTAGATCAATAATATCACCACTTCTCATCTCATAATCAACAACAATTACAGCATATATACTCATTCATCAACATAAAATATATCTCATTATTCATTCATATGATGCGACTCAAAACTATGCAAATGCATGTGGTACCATTGGAGCAGAACTCCCATCTCAAAAATCTAATCTGCCAATTAATAGAGGCATCAACAAGGCATATCCTTCATCTCAAAATTTGCCAATCCAGGCCATCTCAACGAGCATAAGCTCCATCTCAAAAAAATGCAATGTATGCGACTCAACATGAATGTAATAACACACTCAGTTAACAACATCTCAAAACACATCTCAAAACAACAACATCTCAATCATCTCAAAACGACAACATTTCAGTCATCTCAAACAACAACATCTCAATCATCTCGAAACAACATCTCATAAACATCTCTGAACAACATCTCATAAACATCTCAGAACAACAACATCTCATAACATCTCAACTACAGCATCTCGTAAACATCTCAAAATAACAACATCTCATAAACATCTCAAAACATCTCAATTACAGCATCTCATAAACATCTCAAAATAATTTATTAAACATCATTTATTTATCAAACGTCATTTGTTCATCATAATTATCAAACACAACTTTAATAACCACATCTCACTATTAACTCAGTTGTATATTAATAATACAGTAAGCCATACTGTTATTCTGCAGTTCTACTTCAATTCTGTCATTAATCCTACTGTCATATTTCTAACAGCAGTCTCTAACATCTCATATTTATCATTCTGTCCAAAATCCAGCATAACTGTCATCTACGGGAATTAATTTTAAATCCTAAATTGTTTACTGAATTACACTTCTTTTTCATCATTTAAACCATCTAGAATAAATTTCATCGCATTAGCTAATCAACGCTTCGAACGACATCTTAAACAGCATCCTAAAACTCAAGTTAAAGCAATTTAAAAACTGATTCTGCCAAAATTATTCAGTATGGGTCGACACCAAACTCCTTGGATCTACATATCCTGCTTCATTTGCTCACTATGAGTCGACGTATCCTCCTTATGAATCGACTCATTCTGCTTCAAATCACAGCATGTATCAACACATGCACTCTTCGTGTCGACTCATCCTGAGTCTTGTACTCATCATGCATCGACACATCCTCTCTTCGCGTCGACTCATCCCGAGTCTTATACTTAACATGCATTTACGCAAGCCCTGCATGCATCGACTCATCCTGAGTCCAACAACCTCCTTGCATCGACTCATCCGGTTTGAGGTCGACGCATCCTGCGATTTTCTACATTATTTTTTGCGTTTCTTCTGTAAATTCACTACGGGAATTATACTACAACCCTAAAAATCTTATCATAACCATGATAATTCATCACTTAACATTAACTTACAATACTACATCGATTACACAGCATCATAACATCATTTATCCATCGAGAATTCATCAATATTCATCATACATCATTCAATTCAATAACAAAAACAACAATCCTCTAACCCCGCATATCAAACATCATGAACCCAATTATAAAGCCAGAACCCCACCCTTACCTTGGATCGAAGGTCGCTCTACAATTTCCAGGTTGAATCTTTGTTCTTGCCGTTTCCTTCAAAATCTGGCAGCTTCACTTTCTCTCAAATCCTTATTCTCTTCTACTGCTTCCTCCTTCTATTCTTTCACACAAATAATAAAATAACATAATATTATTATATTATTCCTTATTGGGATCCAAACCTACACCCCCTTATTACTTCCACTCACACCATATAGGCCCACATTAAATAATATTAGCTTCTAACATTATTTCACCACATAATAATATAATACCTCTAATATTATTATTTCTCCGCTTAAATAAAATAAATCCAATTTAATAACACTTCTTCACAATTATTCCAAAAATAATTTAATTAAATAATTAATTAAATTACGGGAATTACAACTCTCCCCCACTTAGAATATTTTCGTCCTCGAAAATTTACCTCAATCAAACAATTCAGGATAGGAGTCTCGCATCTTGCTCTCCAATTCCCAAGTCATGCTTTCTCCTGCAGCTCCTAGCCAAACCACTTTAACCAATGAAATCTCTTTGCCCCTAAGAGTCTTTATTTCATGATCTGCGATCCATACAGGCATCGTCTCTACCGTAAGATTATCCCGTACTTGCACATCATCCATATGAATCACATGAGATGGATCTGAAATATACTTCCAAAGTTGCGACACATGAAACACATCATGCAAATTCGAAAGATTAGGCGGTAAAGCCACTCTATAAGAAACATTCCCCACTCTCTCTGAAATCTGATATGGTCTAATAAAACGAGAAGTGAGCTTCTTAGACTTCAATGCTCGCCCAACACCAGTCACAGGTGTAACTCTTAAAAACACATGATCACCAGCTTGTAATTCTAAATCTTTCCTTCGCTTGTCATGATAACTCTTCTGTCTACTTTGTGAAGCTTTCATCTTTTCTCGAATCAACTTAACCTTCTCAGTAGTCTCACGAACAAGTTCAGGTCCAAGTACAACACTTTCACCAGATTCATGCCAACATAACGGAGTTCTACATCTCCGACCATACAACGCTTCAAAAGGTGCCATCCCAATACTAGAATGGTAACTATTATTATAAGTGAACTCTATCAACGGAAGATAAGTATCCCACGAACCTCCCTGCTCAAGAACACATGCCCTCAACAAGTCTTCCAACGATTGAATTGTCCGTTCAGTCTGACCATCTGTCTGAGGATGATACGTTGAACTCAACCTCAACTTAGAACCCAACGCTTCTTGCAAACTCTTCCAAAAATCAGAAGTAAATCTTGGATCTCTATCTGACACAATGCACAAAGGAACACCATGCAGTTTCACAATCACACTAACATAAATCTCAGCCAACTTCAACACTGGAAAACTGATGTTAATAGGAATAAAATGAGTTGACTTCATAAGCCTATCAACAATCACCCAAATCGAATCATGTCCTCTCGAAGTACTAGGCAACCCCATCACAAAGTCCATTGAAATGCTATCCCATTTCCATTCAGGAACTTCCAACGGTTGCATCAATCCTGCATGCTTCTGATGTTCAACTTTCGACTTCTGACAAGTCAAACATGCACACACAAACCGAGCCACATCACTCTTCATCCCAGGCCACCAAAACAAACCTTTCAAATATTGATACATCTTTGTAGCTCCTGGATGAATACTCAACTTACTTCTATGACTCTCTTCAAGTATCACTTTCTTCATCTCAACATCATCAGGAATACAAATCCGGTCACGAAATCTCAACACACCTTGCTCATCTAGCTTGAAATCACTATTCTCAGATTGATCAATCCCAACCATCGAATCTACCAGTTTCACATCCAACTTCTGAGCTTCTCTGATACTGTCTAAAAATTCATTATTAATCTTCAACATACCCAACATAACACTCTGCGGAGTAACCTCGCAAACTAAGCTCATATCTTTGAACTGCTCGATCAATTCCAACTCTTTAATCATCATTGCTGACATATGTAAAGTCTTTCGACTCAACGCATCAGCTACCACATTCGCCTTTCCTGGATGATAGTTCAAACTGAAATCATAATCCTTTAACAATTCTAACCATCTTCGTTGCCTCATATTCAACTCTCTCTGATCAAACAAATACTTCAAGCGCTTATGGTCACTAAACACTTCAAATCTAGAACCATAAAGATAATGCCTCCAAATCTTCAACACAAAAACAACAACAGCAAGCTCTAAATCATGCGTAGGATAGTTCTTCTCATGAGTCCTCAACTGCCTCGACGCATAAGAAACTACCTTACCATTCTGCATAAGCACACCTCATAAACCCATCTTAGAAGCATCACAATACACCACAAAAGGCTCTCCTGGATTAGGCAACATCAAAATCGAAGCCGACGTCAACCTCTTCTTCAATTCTGTAAAACTTTCTTCGCATTGAACATCCCATACAAACGCTCTACCTTTACAAGTCAACTTAGTCAATTGAAGTGACAACTTAGAAAACCCTTCAATAAACCTCCTATAATAACCAGCTAATCCCAAAAAGCTTCTAATCTCAGTAGCTGACTTTGGAGTTTCCCATTGCAACACAATATCAACCTTCGACAGATCTACAACAATGCCACTACCTAAAATCACATGACCAAGAAAACTAACCTCTTTTAACCAAAATTCACACTTGGACAGCTTTGCATACAACTTCTTCTCTTTCAAAACTTGCAATACTACTCTTAAATGTTCAACATGCTCTTCTTCTGACTTAGAGTAAATCAAAATATCATCGATGAACACCACTACAAATAGATCCAAATAAGTATGAAAGATACGATTCATATATTCCATGAATACTCCCGATGCATTAGTAACACCGAAAGGCATCACTGAATACTCATAATGTCCATAACGTGTTCTGAAAGTCGTCTTCTGAATATCTTCATCCTTCACTTTAATCTGATGGTAACCCGACCTCAAATCAATCTTACTAAACACACAGGCATCCACCAATTGGTCCATCAAGTCATCTATTATTGGAAGCGGATACTTGTTCTTAATCGTTACCTTGTTCAACTGTCTATAATCAACACAAAGCCTCATACTTCCATCTTTCTTCTTCACTAACAACATTGGAGCTCCCCACGATGATACACTTGGTCTTACAACATAAACAACGATTAGAACATCAAAATAACAATACTCGATTGTTAGACAACTAAGACTCGACGACAAGGTCGGACCAACCTGTTGCTCTGATACCAACTTTGTAACACCCCAATTCTACCCCAAGCAAATTATGCAAAATAAATCAGAGTTACGAAATTTCAATCATACAAACGAATCGGGACGTCACAAATTCTTCTAACAAGTTCATTGCATTCATCATGGATATATAACACTTATAATAAAACATTAGATGAACCATCAACATAGCATCTTTAATAAAAAAATTCAACAACTACGCAGCGGAATTCTTCAATAACATCTTTAAATAAAACAGCAACTTCGAAACATCTCATATTTAGTAAATAAACAATTTAAAGTTCAATAACTAAAAATCAACAATTAAAAATCAACAAGCGTTCATCCCCCCGAGTGTTACATATCAGAGCAATGACACCGACTCGATCTATTGAAGGTATACGGCCTTCACTCTCGATTACCTGCACGTTACCAACATAGGGGCAACATTCAAACAGAAGGGGTGAGATATCTAACAATATAATAAAGCGCGTGATAATTAATATATTAAATTAGATCAATAATATCACCACTTCTCATCTCATAATCAACAACAATTACAGCATATATACTCATTCATCAACATCAAATACATCTCATTATTCATTCATATGATGCGACTCAAAACTATGCAAATGCATGTGGTACCATTGGAGCAGAACTCCCATCTCAAAAATCTAATCTGCCAATTAATAGAGGCATTAACAAGGCATAGCCTTCATCTCAAAATTTGCCAATCCAGGCCATCTCAACGAGCATAAGCTCCATCTCAAAAAATGCAATGTATACGACT
This sequence comes from Vicia faba, assembly GCA_948472305.1. Lineage (NCBI taxonomy): Eukaryota > Viridiplantae > Streptophyta > Magnoliopsida > Fabales > Fabaceae > Vicia > Vicia faba. The sequence goes on along the minus strand of OX451737.1, from coordinate 1,549,355,827 downwards.
CAACATGAATGTAATAACACACTCAGTTAACAACATCTCAAAACACGTATCAAAATAACAACATCTCAATCATCTCAAAACGACAACATTTCAGTCATCTCAAACAACAACATCTCAATCATCTCGGAACAACATCTCATAAACATCTCAGAACAACATCTCATAAACATCTCAGAACAACAACATCTCATAACATCTCAACTACATCATCTCGTAAACATCTCAAAATAACAACATCTCAAAACATCTCAATTACAACATCTCATAAACATCTCAAAATAATTTATTAAACATCATTTATTTATCAAACGTCATTTGTTCATCATAATTATCAAACACAACTTTAATAACCACATCTCACTATTAACTCAGCTGTATATTAATAATGCAGTAAGCCATACTGTTATTCTGCAGTTCTACTTCGTTTCTGTCATTAATCCTACTGTCATATTTCTAACAGCAGTCTCTAACATCTCATATTTATCATTCTGTCCAAAATCCAGCATAACTATCATCTACGGGAATTAATTCTAAATCCTAAATTGGTTACTGGATTACACTTCTTTTTCATCATTTAAAAAATCTAGAATAAATTTCATCGCGTTAGCTAATCAACGCTTTGAACGGCATCTCAAACAGCATCCTAAAACTCAAGTTACAACAATTTAAAAACTGATTCTCCCAAAATTATTCAGTATGGGTCGACACCAAACTCCTTGGATCGACACATCCTGCTTCATTTGCTCACTATGAGTCGACGCATCCTCCTTATGGATCGACTCATTCTGCTTCAAATCACAGCATGTATCGACACATGCACTCTTCGTGTCGACTCATCCCGAGTCTTATACTAATCATGCGTCGACACGTCCTCTCTTCGCGTCGACTCATCCTGAGTCTTATACTTAACATGCATCGACGCAAGCCCGACATGCATCGACTCATCCTGAGTCCAACAACCTCCTTGCATCAACTCATCCGGTTTGAGGTCGACGCATCCTGCGATTTTCTCCATAATTTTCTGTGTTTCTTTTGTAAATTTGCTACGGGAATTATACTACAGCCCTAAAAACCTTATCATAACCATGATAATTCATAACTTAACATTAACTTACAATACTACATCGATTACACAGCATCATAACATCATTTATCCATCGAGAATTCATCAATATTCATCATACATCATTCAATTCAATAACAAAAACAACAATCCTCTAACCCCACATATGAAACATCATGAACCCAATTATAAAGCCAAAACCCTACCCTTACCTTGGATCAAAGGTTGCTCTACAATTTCCGGGTTGAATCTTTGTTCTTCCCGTTTCCTTCAAAATCCGGCAGCTTCACGTTCTCTCAAATCCTTATTCTTTTCTACTGCTTCCTCCTTCTATTCTTTCACACAAATAATAAAATAACCCAATATTATTATATTATTCCTTATTGGGCTCCAAACCTACACCCCCTTATTACTTCCACTCACACCATATAGGCCCACATTAAATAATATTAGCTTCTAACATTATTTCACCACATAATAATATAATACCTCTAATATTATTATTTCTCCGCTTAAATAAAATAAATCCAATTTAATAACACTTCTTCACAATTATTCCAAAAATAATTTAATTAAATAATTAATTAAATTACGGGCGTTACAATCTCCACCTCCTTGGCCTCCATATCAAACAAGGGCCTATCAGCAAAAAGCAATGGAGAAAATCGAGGAAACTCAGGCTGCATTCAAAGAGGATCTCGACCAAGTAAAGGGTGATGTCACTTCAATGAAGGGAGATCTGAGTCAAGTTCTCATAGCTTTGAAGAAAATTATTGACAAGCAAGACCAGATTCCCAGAGTAGCTTTTGAGGAAGTAGCCCAAACTATTGGTGCATGAAGCAGTCACTAACCAAGGAAAGATCTAGAAGCAAGACTCCGGAAGTCCGTCATGGCCCAACAAGAAGCTGAAACTAAAGGGTTTGTCCCACCGCCACCAAAGGAAGGGGCATCACATACCCTACAGATCCCAACCAAAAATGCAGACAACTACTTAGACATGTAATACAGAGACCACGACCCAGAGGATGCCAACCAAGCGCCCTTAAAGACGACTGGTACTTATGTTGTTGATAATCCACTGGTAATAAATCAGTATACAGATCTGGAGGAAAGATTAAAAGTTGTTGAGGGTTTTGACGCTTTCGAAGTAGACACTGTCGAAATGGGCCTAGTTCCTGATGTGGTGATTCCACCAAAGTTAAAAGTACCTGACTTTGAAAAATACAAGGGGCTCACTTGCCCAAGAAATCATCTTTGTATGTATTGCAGGAAGATGCATGCCTGTGCCCACGATCAGAAGTTGATGATTCACTATTTTCAAGATAGCCTGAGTGGGGCATCTTCAGACTGGTATATGCAATTGGAGCGAATTCATATTCGAACCTGGGCAGATCTTGCTAATTATTTTCAAAAGCATTACAAATATAACCTGGACATGACGCCTACCCGCATCCAACTCCAGAATCTGTCCCAGAAGAAAGAGGAGTCCTTCAAAGAGTATGCTCATAGATGGAGGGAGTTGGCATCCCGTGTGCAACCACCACTGTTAGAGAAAGAATTAGTAGACACGTTCATGGGGACTTTGCAAGGTTTATATTATTAGAAGATGGTTAGAAGTATCTATTCGGGGTTTTCAGACCTAGTAACTATCGGAGAAAGAATCGAGACTGGAATAAAAAGTGGGAAGATATCAGGGGGACCATCAAATGCTCCCTACAATTCAAAAAGTCCTGCTTCAAACTTCCCCAAAGGAAAAGAAGGAGAAATTGATGCTGTAGCGTCACAATCTAGGGTACAACAACCATTAGTGATCCCACAAGGGCAGCAACAAGGCATAAGGCCACTCAGGAAATTTGATCCACTCCCTTATGCCACCTAGCCAGTTATTGCAACAGCTGGTTAAGGCATCCTTGGTGGAAATCAATCCTCTAGCTCCTGCATTCGGGCCACTCCCACGAAGATACGATGCCAATGCCAGATGTGAGTATCATGCTAATTCTCATGGACATACCATAGAGCAATGTTGGCCATTCAAGCATAAGGTCCAAGACTTGTTAGAATCTCAAGAAATCACTTTTGAGAAACCTATCATCAAATCAAATTCCAAGCCTCTGCACGACGGGCCGACAATAAATGCAATTGAAGTAGTCACTGACTCTGGGGAAAGCAGACAAGCAAAACCCCCGATAAACTTGCTGAAAGAATATCCGTTGGAATGTGGATTCCTGCTAGAACACAATGAAGCTTTCGAAAGAACTCTAAAAAGGCTAGGGGATCAGGGCATAGTCCAATTCGGACCGTACCCTGAAGAAAAATATAAATCTGCTCTAAAGGGTGAATCACATTTTCTTCTAATCCAAAAGACCTTTGTCAACAAGAGAGTAGAGCATGGCGAACATGTGGCGAAAATATCTAACAAAGTCAGCACCAAAGGGGAAACTGAATTCATCCAAGAATGTGCCCTAGAAGAAGAACTCAAAAGATGGACTCCCGTGGAGATTCCTGAGATCTTTTTTCTTTCCTAAGTAGTTTTCTTGTTTTTAAAAGAACCTATGTCAAGCCCGATACATAGGGGTTGCTTGTAAGGGTTCCCCGTTTTGTTTCAGACAATATTTACGATTAATAAAAGTGATATCTTGTTTTTAATTAAGATCCTTGTCTTTCTCTTGCATTTATTTCGTAAATTTAAAAATGGAAATACTTTCTTTGCATATGCATTTTCAAATCTCATATACTAAATTTGCACCAAAACTTGATAAGTTTGCAAGTTCATGCCCAAAGCCACCGATAATGTTACTACTGCGACCCGATATAATTTTGATGCTCCCATCAACCAAGCCGAAGAGGAAAGTGATGAAGATCTTGAACTCTCTGAGAAAATGGCGAGGGAAATAGAGCACAAGGCCGACAACGTACGACCGTATCAAGAGGCTTTTAAGGCCGTTAATCTAGGTACAAAGGAATAAATCAAGCTAAGGGGCAATGTTAGAGAGAAGCCACAAAGAAGTTGATCAAATTATTGCACATATTTGCTTGTTCCTACAAAAACAGGCCAAGGTTAGATACAGACATGATGATGGACATATCACCTCTTCAAAGAAGGTTGTTCGCCAGTTAGGCAAAAATAAGCGATTACGAAATACAAGGACATGATAAAAAACCCGAGCCAGGGGCACATTGGACATTCACTGTCGACGGGGCTTCAAAGACACTGGGGCACGATATAGGGGAAGTTTTGGCTTCTCCAAAGAAGGCTCACGAGCCATATACCAAGTCAACAGTGAATGAGATACTAAACATCTAAAACTGATTCCATATCGGGATCATGTTTTGAAAACTAACTGCGGAATTCGCAAAGATCACTTTCAGTCACATCCCACGAAAAGGAAATCAAATGACAAACGCCCTGGAAACTATATCGTCTATGTTCAAAGTAACTTGGTCAAACCACGAACCGCTCATCACAAACAGACACAATCAAGAGCCCACACTTAGTCTTGCTATCAAAGAAGGACCGGGTGACAAGCCTTGGTTTTAGGACATCCAGAAATTGCCTCCAGCATCGACAAATGAACTCTACGAAAATTAGCCTCAGAATTCTTTCAGAGTAACGGTATACTGCACAAGATGAACCACAACATGGTCTAGTACTAGAGAAGATTCTGCTACCTTGCCTCGATTCACATGGTAAATGGGAACCCAACTATGAAGGTCCATACGTAATTAAAATAACATTCTCCGGTGGTGGTCTTATCCCCACAACAATGGATGAGGAAGAACTACCGCACCCGACAAGTTCAGATGCAGTCAAAAAATATTATGTATAAGAAGCTCGCTAAGCTCGAACCTCAAACAGGCGACTTAGGCAAAAGTGAGCGTCCCGGTGGATCAAAAACCCTAAAGGGAGATCCAGGCAAAAATTAGGGGCATATAACAAAAAATTATCCCAGTGGATTGAAAACCCGAAAGGGCAATCCAGGTAAAAATTAGGGATCAGTAAAAAAGAAATAAAGAACAAAAAGACAGCGATCTAAAACTGCGACTACGAATCACAAAGGGAGAGATAGATCTAAATCATACGACTCAGAAACAAAGGAGATAAGAGCCATTAAAAGGAAATTGGGGAACAACAACAACAATTATCAGTTTCCATTGCCATTTATAGTTTTAAATTTTTTTGTAATTACGTATTTCTAAGAATTGCATCTTATACTCTCGCCTATTCACAGGCATATCAATAAAACATTTTCTTTCTTTGCATCTTTCAAATTGCGTTTCTTCTTTTCTCAGACTTGTTTACAAAATACTACGATCATTACTTGTGAATATTGTCTTGAAATCATTTCAGGGAATTAATAAAATAAAAGCATTTGACAAAATATCGAAAAGGTATTTTGGCTTAGAAAAACATCGAAATAAAATCCATGTCTACGTCCACGCACATGGTTATGCCTACACTTGCAACACAAAAGTCTATACACATGTCTATGCCTATGTCTACGCTCACGACGCAAAAAGACTACGTCCGCACATACGTATGCGCTTATGCTTGCACTCACGATACAAAGGCTATACACATGTCCACGTCTACGCCTGCACTTATAACATAAAAGGCTACGCATATGCCAATACATACGTCTACGCTTACGCATGCGCTTAGGCCTGCGCTTACAACATACAAATCTACGCACGTGCCATTACCTACATCTACGTCTACGTCTACGTCTACACCTGCGTTCATAATACAAAATCTATGTTCAAAATTTTGCTAACGCTTTTTCACCGCATTCAAATTGTATTCAACAAAGCTACGATGATGCAACACACAACGCCAGGGGATTGGTAACTCTAAGCCGATGGTTTAAAGAAGATAATGCCAGAAATAGTCTTCATAACATTTTCAAGGCATACGCACATCTTGTACATATTTCATACATACAATTTGTACAACATACATACGCTATACATTTCAACATTCAATACACATATACTCAGGGTTCCATATCAATGTCAAACATCATACATTTCACATAAATCCAAACATCTCAATATCATACATCATACTCATGCATCATGCAGCAAACAAACAACCTCACCCTAGATTTAGCTATGTAAGGGTCAACCACCAAAATACTTCTCCTACGATTCAACCCATCACCTTAGTCTTCATGCCGTGACACGTTCAACCTATCACCTAAGTCTTCTTGCAGTGATGAGTTCCTTACAAACCCAGGTCATCGCCTCAGACTTCATGCAGTGATGCTCGAAAATAAATTTAGCTTATCGCCTCAGACTTCACGCAATGATTTGTGAACCATACCCATTGCCTCAGACATCATGCAGAAATGTGTTTCTTTATTCCAAGACCCAGGTCATCGCCTCAGACTTCATGCAGCGATGCTCGAAAACAAATTTAGCTTATCGCCTCAGGCTTCACGCAACGATTTGCGAACCTAACCCCTTGCCTTAGACTTCATGCAGCAATGTGTTTCTTTATTCTGCGACCTAGATCATCGTCACAGACTTCATGCAACGATGCTCGAAAAATACAAAACCCAGCCTATTGCCTCAGACTTCACGCAGGAATTCGCGAACCAAGCCCATTGCCTCTGAATTCATGCAGCAATATGTTTCTTTATTCCGTGACACAAATCATTTCCTCAGACTTTAGGCAACGATTCTCGAAACCAAAATCTATCCTATCGCCTCAGACTTCACGCAGTGATTTGCGAACCAAGCCCATTGCCTCAGACTTCATGCAGCAATGTGTTTCTTTATTCCGCAACATAGATTATCTCCCCAGACTTCATGCAGCGATGTTCGAAAAAACAAATTTAGCTTATCGCCTTAGACTTCACGCAACGATTTGCGAACCTAACCCATTGCCTCAGACTTCTTGTAGCAATGTGTTCCAAGCTCCAGACCATCGCTTCAGACTTCATGCAATGATGTTCGAAAACCAAATCTAGCTTATCGCCTCAGACTTTACGCAAAAATTTACAAATTTAAGCTCATTGCCTAAGACTTCACACAACAACGCGTTTCTTTATTCTATAACACCGATCATCGCCTCAGACTTCATACAACTATGCTCGAAAGAAAACAAAACTCTAGCCTATCGCCTCAGACGGCATGCAGCGATTCACGAACATAACCCATGGCCGCAGTCTTCAAGCAGCCATGCATCATCAATTATCATTGTATTCAACCTCCAAATGGATGAATAAGCTAAAGCAAAACCAAGACATACAAAATTGCGCTCTCAAGCTCAAGACCATCTTCCTCGAACCCTGGTAAGCGATACATCATCAGTTTGCCTACTTCCTTGAGACTCATGAGGCTATGCTATATCAACATAACCTTATGATTGGTCAGACAAATTTTGGGTATTCCAAGTATTCAATAAACTCCCAATCAGAATGCACCAAACCTACATTTTCTCGCGCTATTCGATTGGAAGATAATTTAATAGGGGCAGCTGTCGTACCCCAAATTTATCCTACCTCGATGATTTTATTTTCTAAGATTAAAATTGAAGAATTATTTAATTAAGGATGGTACAACAATATCTGATGAGCCATTCTTAAAATATTAAGTCAACCAGGGGGTGTGTTTTAATTCAGGAGAGTGAGGCTTTTTAAATCAGAAAAACCCATGTATCTGTAGGCTCGTTTGCGAAGTATGTTGCCCAATGGCCCATACGATTCGAATATGGAAATGATTTCAAAAATAATTTTCAAATTCTCAAAGCCCATTTAGGTTTAAGTTGTTATTAGTAAAAGGAGGAGGTGAGATCACGATTTACAAGGCCATCTTAGAGGGCCCATTTTTCGTTGGAATTACATAGCAAGAAAGGGGGTATGGTTATATATTATGGGCTCATTGAGTTTTTGAAACTAGGCCCAATTAACGTTTTTGACACTTACTATTTTATATCAAAAAAAAGAAAATGTTTTCATTAAAATCATTCATTTAATGTTGTTTTGGGCCCAATCTGGATTAAAGAGAAAAAGGCTCACTGAAATTTTTTGTTGTTAATTAGGGCCTAATACTTGGCCCATTTCATGTTTGGCATTTGGGAATCATTTTCTGGTTTATGTTTTTTCATTATTTAGGTTAATAAATATTTATTAACAAAAAGTTTTGTTTTAGAAAGATAAGGAGTTGTTGGATTAAAGGCCAGGTCCAAAAGTAAAATGTGTGTTGTTACTGGATCAAAAGAAATGGAAAAGCCCAATTCATATAATAGCACAAGCCCAAATCAATAACCTTTACTGTGTAAATCAAGGAGGAGAATAGGCGTGTTTTATGGGATTAATAAGTACTGTAGAAATTGAATCTTCAAACAACAGGAAGTTATAATCAAACAAAATCAAATCTTTCATTCCAACAAATCCAGAAGAATCAATTATACAAATATGAAATTTACAGTAAATCAATTACAATAAACACAATCAATTAATAGAATCCCTAATTTCTATCCCTAATATTTGCTAAATCTGTGTTCTAACGAATAACCCTAAAATCCTAAATTCCTATCCACACACATATATATATATATATATATATATATATATATATATATATATATATATATATATATATATATATATATATATATATATATATATATATATATATATATATATATATATATATATATATATATATATTGACAGAAAGAACAACAACTGGGGGAGGGAGAAAATACTGAAATCGCGAAGCTTATAGAGAGACGGAGAAGAGCTTGAAGAACGAAAGACCCGGTTTTTCCGTTGAACCATGAAGGTTGATGCGATTGGGGTTTCGACATCCAAAAACCTAATCGCTAGCTGCTTCCGCCACCCACCACCATCAACTTCAACACCACCAGAACCTGCAAAAAGACCAAGGAGAAGAAGAAGTTAGCGGAGATTCAGAACGATCACAGAGGGTAACTTAACTTTTCATTTTATTTTTTATTGGCTGCTGGGTTGGTTTGTAATAAAAGGGTAGAGGTTGTTTCCGGCACAAGTATTTGGAAATTTAGGGAAGAGAAAGAAACTAGGGCTAGCGGCGAGAGAGAAGGAGGAAAGGGTTAGCATCGCGAGAGAGAGAGAGAGAAGATGATAAACTGTAAAAATAAAAACTAAATGGATTTCAAAAAATGTAAATAGAAAAACAATGTTTATGTTCCGTAAGATCCCATACGCGCTCGCATACCATAGTTAACATATGCCCTCAAGTTTATCCCTTAGATCTGCATCAGACGGCCATAGGCCAAGTCTGCATGACAGCTAACGTACGCCCTCGCATAGAAAATCTCCCTGAACCTCTCCAAACGTGTTTAGGCCTAAGCCCAATGGTTTTCACACCCCCATCCGCCCATATTTTTGAAGCAAGAACAACCATAAACCTCCCTTCAAAAAACTGCACATTGGGCCTAGCCCAACCTCCTTTTAGCACCCCCTCTGTTTTACTCTATAACTAAAAACGCACCCACTTGATTTAAAATATTATTTCTTTTATATTATTTTTTATCTGTTATATTTTTATTCTTATTATTATTAACTTTTTTTATATAACAATTATTATTATACTTTCTCTTTATATTTTATAATTATTATATTTTATACTATTATTATTTTTCTTAATTTTTATTTTATTTATCACATGTAAATAATTTATTTTATTCAAAAAATTCATATATTATTCTCTATACATTACATTAAATATTTTTATATCATGCATTAATTAAGATTTTTGTAGTTAATACGATTAAAAAAACCCGCAACAAACAACAAACTATTTTTCACAATAAACTAAGCTAATCAACTATTTTTGCAAAGGGTTTCAAACAGATTTTGACTTACCGCGCATTTAGTCAAAATCTTCGCAATCACTACTCCCGACCAAAATGCGAGGTGATTCAAAGTACGTTTGCGACCCCAAAAAAACACCAACCCCATACGAACTACTAATTGGGACTCTGATTCCTCATAAGAGGATACGTAGGCATACGATCTAAAATCGTGGCACGTTCCCCTATTAAAAATTAAAACACTTTTCCCCTATTAAAAAATTAAAACCCTTTTTTCCCAATTAAAATTTAAATCCCTGTTTACCCCAAACCTAAACCTAAAACCTAATATCCTTGTGAGCAAGGTAGATGAAAGGTGCCTAACACCTTCCTTTCGTCTAATGAAGTCCGAAACCTAAAATCTCTGTCTATGAATTATGGTTTTCTGTTAGATTCCCTTCCCTAGGATAAAAACTAATAGTGGCGACTCCTGATTAAAAATCCAATTGCAACAGCTGGCGACTCTGCTGGGGACTCTCCTTAATCCTAGGTTTTAGGTCTCTTTTGGGTTTTTATTTATTTGCATTAATTTATTTATTGCATTTATTTATTTCTGGTCTATTTTTCTTTATTTTTATATATTTGCTATGTGGCGGGTTTTTATTTCAAAAAAAATATTTTCGATAACCCTTAGAAAGAAGGTTCGTCTATTAGCTTAGGGGGTACATCATCCCTGCGAGTTTATGGGACGACTTCGCCTAGAGTCGGTGAACTTCCAAAAAAGGAATACTTATCGAGAGATATCCTCTTGACGAGTAGGACTTTGGAAGGTCACCCATGACTCTTTGTAACGGCCTTAACCTAAAATATCATGACGAGACCTTTCACGACTTCGAGACAGAAATCTCGGTCCGTAAAGAGGCTCCACCTAAGGGAGGACCTTGTTCCTTTTCCCTCTGGTGTTATTCATGATACCTTTAAGGAAACCACCTTTTCGGAGGGTAGACTAACCGTAGGTCAAAATTAAGGAGCCTACCTTCTAAGTGTACTTATAACAAAACCCCGTCACTCAACCCTACACCTATGCATTCATGCATTTCATAATATTCGTCATACATTTCATATATTCGTCACCCATTTCTTTTTTGTCTTATTCACATGGGGTACAAAAAATAATAATAAACTCAAGATTTTTGGTGACTGTCCTTAAAAATGGATACCAAAGGAAACAACTTGTCCACGTCAATGTGCCAAACATGTCTGAAATCAAAGCCACAAAAGGGAAATAATATGCTGAAGACTTTCTCAAGCTTTGTCAAGCAAAGGTGGATGGTTTCAAGAGCAGATATCCGCAGGCGCACCTAGAAGACTTATTTCTCTTTGCTTGATTTCACACAAATAAAGTTTTTGTTTAAGATTGTAATATTTTTCAATATATGAATTATGTTACCTTCAATAAAGGCATTTTGTTTCCGTATATCGTTTGCGTATCTAAAACAAGAAACCATTTCATGTTCATACATATTCATTCGCATGCATGCATTCACGAACACCTGCATATCATATCAAAACTCATTTTTCAAAAACATCTCTCCAGTTGAACCATTGGTAGAAGAAGATCTCCACCTTCTTGGCCTCTATATCAAACAAGGGCCTATCAACAAAACGCAATGGAGAAAATCGAGGAAACTCAGGCTGCATTCAAAGAGGATCTCGACCAAGTAAAGGGTGATGTCACTTCAATAAATGGAGATTTGAGTCAAGTTCTCCTAGCTTTGAAGAATATTATTGACAAGCAAGACCAGATTCCCAGGGTAGCTTTTGAGGAAGTAGCCAAAACTATTGGTGCATGAAGCGGTCACTAACCAAGGTAAGAGCCAGAAGCAAGACTCCAGAAGTCTGTCATGGCCTAACAAGAAGCTGAAACTAAAGGGTTTGTCCTACCGCCACCAAAGGAAGGGGCATCACATACCCTACAGATCCCAACCAAAAATTCAGACAACTACTTAGACATGTAATACAGAGACCACGACCCAGAGGATGCCAACCAAGCGCCCTTAAAGACGACTGGTACTTATGCTGTTGATAATCCACTGGTAATAAATCAATATAAAGCTCTGGAGGAAATATTAAAAGCTGCGGAGGGTTTGGACGCTTTCAAAGTAGACTCTCTCGAAATGGGCCTAGTTCCTGATGTGGTGATTCCACCAAAGTTCAAAGTACCTGACTTTAAAAAATACAAGGGGCTCACTTTCCCAAGAAATCATCTTCGTATGAATTGCAGGAAGATGCATGCCTATGCCCACGATCAGAAGCTGATGATTCACTATTTTCAAGATAGCCTGAGTGGGGCATCTTCAGACTGGTATATGCAATTTGAGCGAATGCATATTCGATCCTGGGATGATCTTGCTAATGCTTTTCTAAAGCATTATAAATATAACCTGGACATGGCGCCTACCCGCATGCAAATCCAGAATCTGTCCCAAAAGAAAGAGGAGTCCTTCAAAGAGTATGCTCAGAGATGGAGGGAGTTGGCATCCCGTGTGTAACCACCACTGTTAGAGAAAGAATTAGTAGACACGTTCATGGGGACTTTGCAAGGGTTGTATTATGAGAAGATGGTTGGAAGTATCTCTTTGGGGTTCTCAGACCTAGTAACTATTGGAGAAAGAATCGAGACTGGAATAAAAAGTGGGAAGATATCAGGGGGACCATCAAATGCTCCCTATAGTTTAAAAAGTTTTGCTTCAAACTTCCCCAAAGGAAAAGAGGGATAAATTGATGTTGTAGCGTCACAATCCAGGGTACAACAACCATTAGTGATCCCACAAGGGCAGCAGCAAGGCAGAAGGCCACTCAGGAAATTTGATCCACTCCCTTATGCCACCTAGCCAGTTATTGCAACAACTGGTTAAGGAATCCTTGGTGGAAATCAAGCCTCTAGCTCCTCCAGTCGGGACACTCCCACAAAGATACGATGCCAATACCAGATGTGAGTATCATGCTAATTCTCCTGGACATACCATAGAGCAATGTTTTCCATTCAAGCATAAGGTCCAAGACTTGTTAGAATCTCAAGACATCACTTTTGAGAAACCTAACATCAAATCAAATCCTATGCCTCTGCAAGACGGGCCGACAATAAACGCAATTGAAGTAGTCACTGACTTTGGGGAAAGCAGACAAGCAAAAACCCCGATAAACTTACTGAAAGAATATCCGTTGGGATGTGGATTCCTGCTAGAACACAATGAAGCTTTAGAAAGAACTCTACAAAGGCTAGGGGACCAGGGCATAGTCCAATTCAGACTGTACCCTGAAGAAAAATATAAAGCTGCTCTAAAGGGCGAAGCACATTTTCCTCTAATCCAAGAGACCTTTGTCAACAAGAGAGTAGAGCATGGCGAACATGTGGCAAAAATATCTAACAAATTCAGCACCAAAGGGGAAACTGAATTCATCCGAGAATGCGCCCTAGAAGAAGAACTCAAAAGATGGACTCTTATGGAGATTCCTGAGATCTTTTTTCTTTCCTAAGTAGTTTTTCTTGTTTTTGAAAGAACCTATGTCAAGCCCGATACACAGGGGTTGCTTGTAATGGTTCCCCGTTTTGTTTCAGACAATATTTACGATTAATAAAGTGATATCTTATTTTTAATTAAGATCCTTGTCTTTCTCTTGCATTTATTTCGTAAATTTAAAAATGGCAATACTTTCTTTGCATATGCATTTTCGAATCTCATATACTAAATCTGCACCAAAACATGATAAGTGTGCAAGTTCATGCCCAAAGCCACTGATAATGTTACTGCTGCGACCCGATATAATTTTGATGCTCCCATCAACCAAGCCGAAGAGGAAAGTGATGAAGATCTTGAAATCTCTGAGAAAATGGTGAGGGAAATAGAGCAAAGGCCGACAACGTACGACCGTGTCAAGAGGCTATTAAGGCCGTTAATCTAGGTACAAAGGAAGAAATCAAGCTAAGGGGAAATGTTAGAGCGAAGCCACAAAGAAGCTGATCAAATTATTGCACATATTTGCTTGTTCCTACAGAAACAGGACAAGGTTAGATACAGACATGATGATGGACATATCACCTCTTCAAAGAAGGTTGTTCGCCAGTTAGGCAAAAATAAGCGACTACGAAATACCAGGACCTGACGAAAAACTCGAGCCAGGGGCATGTTGGACATTCACGTTCGACTGGGCTTCAAATACACTGGGGCACGATATAGGGGCTATTTTGGCTTCTCCAAAGAGGGCTCACGAGCCATATACCAAGTCAACGGAGAATGGGATACTAAACATCAAAAACTGATTCCATATCAGGATCATGTTTTGAAAACTAACTGTGAAATTTGCAAAGATCACTTTCAGTCACATCCCACGAAAAGGAAATCAAATGACAGACGCCCTGGAAACTATATCGTCTATGTTCAAAGTAACTTGGTCAAACCACGAATCGCTCATCACAAACAGACACAATCAAGAGCCCACACTTAGTCTTGCTATCAAAGAAGGACCGGATGACAAGCCTTGGTTTTAGGACATCCAGAAAATGCCTCCAGCATCAACAAACAAACTCTACGAAAATTAGCCTCAGAATTCTTTCAGAGTAACGGTGTACTGCACAAGATGAACCACGACATGGTCTAGTATTCAAGAAGATTCTTCTACCTCTCCTCGATTCACATGGTAAATGGACACCCAACTACGAAGGTCCATACGTAGTCAAAAAAACATTCTCCGGTGGTGGTCTTATCCCCACAACAATGGATGAGGAAGAACTAACGCACCCGGCAAATTCAGACGCAGTAAAAAAATATTATGTATAAGAAGCTCGCTAAGCTTGAACCTCAAACAGGTGACTTAGGCAAAAATGAGCGTCCCGGTGGATCGAAAACCCTTATGGGAGATCCAGGAAAAAATTAGGGGCATATAACCAAAAATTATCCCGGTGGATTGAAAACACGAAAGGGCAATCCAGGTAAAAATTAGGGATCAGTCAAAAAGAAATAAAGAACAAAAAGACTGCGATCTAAAACTGCGACTACGAACCACGAAGGGAGAGATAGATCTAAATCATACGACTCAAACAAAGGAGATAAGAGCCATTAAAAGGATATTGGGGAACAACAACAACAATTATCATTTTTCATTGCCATTTATAGTTTTAAAATTTTTTGTAATTACCTATTTCTAAGAATTGCATATTATACTCTCGCCTAATTAAAGGCATATCAATAAAATATTTTCTTTCTTTGCATCTTTCAAATTGCGTTTCTTCTTTTCTCAGACTTGTTTACAAAATACTACGATCATTACTTGTGAATATTGTCTTGAAATCATTTCGGGGAATTAACAAAATAAAAGCATTTGACAAAATATCGAAAGGGTATTTTGGGTTAGAAAAACATCGAAAGAAAATCCACGTCTACGTCCACGCACATGGCTATGCCTACACTTGCAACACAAAAGTCTATACATATGTCTACGCCTATGTCTACGCTCACGATGCAAAAAGACTACGTCTGCACATACGTCTGCGTGTGATCGGTGGATCTGGAACTGACTGTTTAAAGCTGGTTCGCGAAATGTCGCGGTAAGCAAGAGTCGCCACCGTCTTTTATTTTCTCCAACAAGGAAAGGACAAAAGCATAGAAAAATTCCTTTTCGAGATGTTTCTCAGGTTCGGGAGGTAGATTTATAGAAAGGGAAGGTGTTAGCACCCTTTCTATCCATGGTTATCCATGGGCTCTTAGATACTTGCTCATTTGTGTTTTCAAAATGTTTGTTTGCTTTTCAAAGTGTGAGTGGGTTTGAAAAAGTTTCGTTGAAAGTTTCAAATCGACTCTTGTATCAGTCCTCAAGAGTGTTTGAAAAATTGTTTTTGAAAGCTTTTTGAAAGTGTCGGTGTGAAAAGAAGTTTTTTTGATTTGTTTTGAATTAGAGCAAGTATCTACGAGTCATCTACCTACCCTAAAGAATTAGGCTGTGTAAATGTCCTTAAGGTAGTGCCATCCCACCATTGAGAGGTAGGTAGCACCACCATTGGAGGTGTTCGGGTCAACTCGTTTTTAGGGACAGTGTGGTCACGAGAGCAATAGTAGGACACCTTAGAAGCTACCCCCATGCCATAGATCATGGACATGAGGACTTACTAAAACGTCCTATACTCGACGACCACGTTTCGAGGGGCAAGGCAACAGTGAGGCATACCCTAAGAGTGGTGTGTGAATTTGTGTATTGTTTTCAGTTATGTTTTATCTTGTCATGGCATCGTGATCTACGCTTTGATTTTATTTGGGCCATTCATTCTTTCATGCAAAGTTTAACAGTTTTAAAGGTGCGAAAATAAAAATGCGGAAAATAAAGTCCTACGCTATTACAAGGCGCGGGTCTATACATCGCCAAATTAACAAAGACCCGTTTTTTAATAAAATGCAGAAAATAAGTAAATTTCCTAATTACTATTACAAAGCTTGGGCAATTACATAATATTTAAAAAGGAAAATAAGATAAACGCGCGAAAAGAAATCAGAATCGAATGTGCGAGGGCGTTGGACCCTTTAGAGAAATTAAATGAAAAAAGGCTAATTAATTATTTAATAAGAAAAGAAATATTTTTTTATGTTTTTTGTATTTAATGAAAATAAAGGAAATTAATTAAAAATTATAAATTTAACAAAACCCTAGTTCTAAGTTGTTTTTAATTATTTAAGAAAAATGTTCAAGTTTTAACCTAGTTTACACTAATTAATTAATTAAGTGAGTATTTACAAAATAATTTATAATTAATAATAATAATAATAAGAAGAAATTATTTTATTAAGAAAAAGAATAAAAATGCTAAAACCTAATTTCTACATATTTTAGTTATTAAGAAAAGATTAAAATAAAAACCTAATTTTACTAAATTGATTATTAAAAATTTATTTACAAAAATATTAATAAACTAAATATTAAATAAGCATATTTTGATTTTTTGATTTCTGATTTTTTTTGGTATTATGAAAATTATTTTTGTGAATTAAATAAAACAATAAAACAAATAAAAGAATAAAAAGAAAAATTAAAATAAAGAATAAAAATATGCAAACCATGGGGTGTCTGGCCCCTAGAGGAGGCTTATGCAAGGAATTCAGGCCCAAGAATGCAAGGCCCTTTGGACTTTCTGGAATTGCGTATGGCATGGTTGACCAGCGTACATGGTGGAATTCACGTGATGGCCTTTGAATTGATCCCCTGGGACACTTGGCAGGCACATGCATTGGGCATATGGTGGACCACTGGAGAGAAGTAGCATCTGAACGCGTTACAACCAAAATTATTGAGAAATATGGGGGACCTGGGAATCGAACCCAGGTCCCAGTACCTGCAAGCCAGCGTATCAACCAACCCAACCAACGCGTTACTTTGTTAGTTTAGTGGAACATGATCAATATATGTGAAAAACAAGTATTATGCTGGACAATAAAAACGCGCCAATCTTCAAACTATCCAACCACGTTCAGCCACGCTAGCATCTTCTTCATCTTTTTACCTGTAACATGAGCAGATAGAGGGGGTTTTAAACCCCCACAAAAACAAATGCCAAATAATAGCGATTAGCACATAAGCAAACATAAAAAGAGCGCGAGGTGTGGACTCCATTCGTTTGGAGGTCCTGATTTCAATGGAATTGGTTTGGTTGGCCAATTTTTCCAGACGTGAAAATCCCTAAATCAAAGCTTCTGAAACCCTAGGGGACGTCCATGGTGAATTCCTGTTTAGGCAGCCATTCTTCAATTGAACGGTACTATTAGCTTCAGAATGGTCATGTTAGCGTAAATCAACATTTAAAATGTATGAAACATGCATGTAAATTCAAACACGAATATGAAAAATTTCATGAACATGGTGATGTCGTTCTACCACTTCTGGATGTCTAGAGACTTGGCTTTGATTGCAAACGCTTCCTAGGTCGTCCAGCAATGTATTGGAATAGCTTTTAGGCCTTCAAATGTGCAGTAGCTATGAAAACAGTTTCAAGGTTTTTTGTGAAAAAATGCAATGTTGTTCTTGGTCTTGGGCGCAACTTCTTCTCTCTAATGCATTAGGTTTATGTTCTATATGTATCTGAGCATGATTAGGTTAAGAAAAACAAGCCCAAAGTCTATGCATTCATGATTTGGAGATTTGATTTTTAAGCATATCAATTTCAATCTTTTTCATGCCAATCATGCCAAATATGGAAGATTTTGTTCCCTTGAGAATGTGCACGAAATATTTAGGTCATGATGGAAGGATTTGCTGCACCAAAAAGATTTAAAATCATTAATTAAATTTAATTAAATGAATTAATAGGATTAAAGATTCAATTAATTAATAAAAAATAAGAAAATAACTCCCTTTTAGCTTAATGGGTCGTGCATAGCCTTTGGGTAATGATTCATGGAGGAAATTGAGGCCCATTAGCATTTTTGAACCCTTTTATGCAAAGTTGACTTTTCAAAATTCCCAAAAATTTCCCAACTTCTACAAGGCATATCTTGCTCAATTTTTAAGCTTTGATCATGTTCTTGGACATTTTGGAAAGGTCTTGGAGTCCTCTAACCAATGTCTTTGGTCCCATGTCATTTTGATTTACCAATATCAAGTTATGGTCTTTGACGTAAAGTGCCTTTTTGTTGACTTTTGAAAATGACCTATAATGTTGAGATTGGTAACTTTTTGTGAGAGCATTTCTTGGACTTGAAGTGTGAAGATGAGTTGTAGGAAATGTCATTCTCTTCAAAATGAGCTTTGGATGGGATTTTTCTGATGAACCATGAGGAAGTTATGCCTTGGTCAATTTGCAGTTGACTTTTCCAACTGTCCAATAATAGAAATTTTTGCATCCTGAGGCTTTTTGAGCCATGCCTTGAGAATCATGATCAAGAATTGATCAAATGATGTTTGTGGCTTCAAAATAAGATGTTGACCAAAAATTTGACTTTTGACTGTCAAATGACCATTTTGCCCCTGCAGTTGACTGTGAAGCAATTAGGGTTTTTGACTGTGCAATTTGATGCTGTGAGTCTTGAAACTTGGCATATGGATGCTTGAAAATGTATGTAGGCATGTGGGACTTGATTGGACCCTTGGAAACTTCAACTTCTTTTCCAGAACCAAAACCCTAATTTTGACTGTGTTAGGAGGCAATTGGACTGTGCAACCCTTGGGAGATTTTGAAGCATGATCTTAGCAAACCTTGAAGAATATGGGAGGGCAAATTTTAGGGTACAACAGTTGCCCCTGTTCAATCTTCTTAAACCTGAGGGTGTAGATTGGCTGGCGTGCCTTTCGTAATCTGAAGGTGGAAGATGATTGAACACTAGAGTGCCCAGAAATTTGCACTCACATAGTAGAGTATCAGCAGTGTGATGCGGGGAATAGGCTTACAGATGCCATTTGGAGATTGATAGATGGGAGAGATGGGCTTATAGATGCCATCGGGGGGGTGTCGATCGCGTAAGAGATTCCTTAGCGAGAACTTGCGTACCTGAAAAAAAGAAAGATAATTACCTGGCCTGTTACAGGAGTTGGTCTTAAAATTCTTTATATAGACGCGCCCTGGCTGGTTATAGGAATCGAATCTTCAAACTCTTCAGACGTGCCCTGGCGAGATACAGGAATCGAGTCCGGAGAATATAGTTGTCAACAGATACACCCTGGCGAGATACAGGAATCGGATCCTCGAACTTTTCAGACGCACCCTGGCAAGATACAGGAATCGGGTCTGGTAATGTTAGTCGTCAACAGATACACCCTGGCAAGATACAGGAATCGGATCTTCGAACTCTTCAGACGCACCCTGGCAAGATACAGGAATCGGGTCTGGTAATGCTAGTCGTCAACAGATACACCCTGGAAAGATACAGGAATTGGATCCTCGAACTCTTCAGACGTGCCCTGGCGAGATACAGGAATCGAGTCTGGTAATGTTAGTCGTCAACAGATACACCCTGGCAAGATACAGGAATCAGATCCTCAAACTCTTCAGACACACCCTGGCAAGATACAGGAATCGGGTCTGGTAATGCTAGTCGTCAACAGATACACCCTGGCGAGATACAGGAATCGGATCCTCAAACTCTTCAGACGCACCCTGGCAAGATACAGGAATCGGGTCTGGAATCAGTCATCAACAGATACACCCTGGCAAGATACAGGAATCGGATCTTTAGTTGCGACCGTTGATGGTAATCATCTTGGTATTAACCTTTGTCCTGAAAAGACAAAACGTTAGTTGCATGCAATGTCATGATGTATGACATGCAGAATTTTCTCAAAATAAGTGAGATTGTACGTTTATGATGCGTATATGCATGCTATGATGTATGAAGATGCGACGTTTATGAATGTATGTTTTCGTCTTAGGAAAATAAATCCTTGACGGATGCCGGGAAGTTAAATCCTGGGCTGATGTGAATAGCATTCTTTGTTTCCACTGGGGAGTGATGGCTGCAAGGATACCGGTAGGAGAAGATGACTCCGTTGGGGAATAAACTTGGCGAATGGATTACTCTGCAGCGAGAAAATTACTCTAGCGACCTTGCTGGGGAACAATAATCTGTGGGAAGAGAGGTACTTTGCTGGGATGTTGATGATAACTTCGCTGGGGATACCGTTGTTATGTTGGAAGTTTTAATAGGCTCCGCTGGGGATGAGAAGACTTTACCGAGGAAGATCTTTCCGTGGCTTTTGGCTGAGGATAACCCAGTTATATCCTGGTAGGGAAATAACCTTTGAATAAAGCCGGGGAACGCGTTCATGCTCTGCAGGGGATAAGTTTCCAGAATCTACTGGGGATAAGCTTACTGCTGGGGAGATGGATTCCATTTTCCTGGGGAAATCTCAGACTGGACTCTCCTGGGGAAATTTTTTTGAGATCTATTGGGGAGGTGGCTCCACTGAATGTCTGGTATTCCGCCGGGGAACAATCTTAGATCAAGACTGCCGGGGATGCTTGTTAAGAATGTCCGTATATTGTGCTGGGTAATGTTGAGATCTGCTGGAGGATACCCAACTTCCTTAAGGCTGACAGGATAACTCGGCTTGGGGAGAGTACGTTGACTTGCTGACTCACTCTCTGGGGAATTAAGATATATTGGTTATGTTCTTCAGCTGAACCTACCTTGGTACTTTGGCGGACAGAGCAATTAGATCGCTTGGACAACTCATTATTGCCCCTGTTTCTAATGTTACCTGTAATTAATCCTTTGTTTCGTATGCAAATATTTATGAGTTAGAAATTAGTGTCAAATGCATATATCACAAATTGGACCTTGGACATTCTTCGCAAAAACAAAACAGAAAAAGGAAAAACAATTGGCAATTTGTCTGAAAAGTGTATTTGTATTGATTTTTGAATTTGCCTGTAAATAGGCGTTTATGTACAAGAGGCTGACGTCCTAGTAAGAGAACGCCGCCGAACAAAAGAGTTTATACAATTTGTACAAAGGGAATACAAAACAGCTATGTGAAAAGAATAATCCCACTGGGTTCCAACTATGCTATCGCCTTTATATCTTCGAGCGTCTCATCACTTTGCTGCTCAGTTGACGATGAAGCTGATTGATCGATGCCGTTTGAACTTGATGTTGATACCGGATTCTGGATGCAAAGTGATCCAATGAGACATAGTATTACACTTTAATCCCTAACTTTTTTCTAGACCGCCCTTTCGGGTTTTCAGTCCACCGGGATACCCATTTTTGCCCAAGCCGCCTTTTCAGGTTTTCGACTTGCCGGGTGTACAAATTTTTTTTATTTCATCCCTCATTTTGCCCGAACCCTTTCGGTTCGCCGGGAAGCCCTAATTTTTGCCTAGGTATGTCAACCTAGCGGGTCTTTTATCATGCGTAGTATCTTTTTACTATGTCTGCATTGGCGGGGTGAGGAAGGTCGTCACCATCCATGGTGGTCAGAATCATGGCTCCTCCTGAGAACACATGTTTAACCACAAATGACCCTTCGTATGTAGGGGTCCATTTGCCCCTGGGATCACTCTGAGGAAGGATGATGCGTTTGATTACCAGATCCCCAACTTGATATTCATGTGGTCTGACTTTCTTGTTAAATGCCCTGATCATCCGCTTTTGATACGTTTGACCATGAAAAATAGCAGTGAGTCTCTTTTCGCCGATTAAGTTTAGTTGATCAAGTCGTGTCTGGATCCAATCATCTTCGCTCAGATCTGCATCCTTCATTATCCGGAGAGAGGGTATTTGAACTTCAATCGGTAAGACTGCCTCCATGCCGTAGACCAAGGAAAAAGGAGTTGCCCCGGTTGACGTCCTTGCTGAGGTACGGTACCCATGGAGAGAAAACGGTAACATCTCGTGCCAATCTTTGTAGGTCACTGTCATTTTCTGCACAATCTTCTTAATATTCTTATTCGCTGCTTCTACAGCCCCATCCATCTTCGGCCGGTAAGGAGAAGAGTTATGGTGCTGTATTTTGAACTGCTCGCAGAGCTCAGTGATCATCTTGTTATTAAGATTGGTACCGTTGTCCGTAATGATCCTTTCAGGGACGCCGTATCGACAGATCAGGTTATGCCGAATGAACCGTGCCACGACATTCCTGGTTACTGTAGCATAGGAAGCCGCTTCAACCCACTTTGAAAAGTAATCAATCGCTACCAGGATGAAGCGATGCCCATTGGATTCCGTAGGTTTAATTTCACCGATCATATCTATGCCCCACATTGCAAACGGCCAAGGTGCAGTCAAGACATTCAGAGGAACTGGAGGAACGTGCACCTTATCAGCATAAATCTGGCACTTATGACATGTCCAGGAATGTTGGTAACAGTCAGCTTCCATTGTGGACCAGTAATATCCTGCCCGAAGGATTTTCTTTGCCATGGTATGCCCACTGGAATGCGTTCCGAAGGTACCTTCATGTAGCTCTTCCATGATCCTTTCTGCTTCCGCTTTATCCACACAACGCAGTAAAGTCGAATCATGGTTTCGCTTATACAGAATGTCGTTGCTAAGGAAGAACTTCGCAGCGAACCTTCTCAGGAACTTCTTGTCGTTGACAGATGCACCTTCAGGGTATTCCTGAGCTTCCAAGTATCTCTTCACCTCATGGTACCAGGGTTTTTCAGTTACCATCTCAGCCACAAGATCACAACAGTATGCCGGTTCGTCCAGTTTCCAGATGATGACCCAGGAAGCCTCATTGTCCCACTTGACTTTGAACATAGAAGACATCGTAGCTAACGTGTCCGCCAACTGATTCTCCTCTCTTTGAAAATGTTCAAAAGTTATCTCTGTGAAATGGGGGGTTAATGTCAACACACATTCTTTGTCAGGAATAAGATTCAGATGTTTCGTATCCCACTCTCCTTTGATCTGGTTGATCACGAGAGCGGAATCTCCGAAGACACTCAGAAACTTGATCCTTAAGTCGATCGCAGCTTGAAGACCCATGATGCATGCCTCATACTCCGCCATGTTGTTGGTGCAGTTGAAACATAGCCGGGCAGTAAGTGGAGTATGAGTGCCTTGAGGGGATATGATCACAGCGCCGATACCGTTACCCAAAGCGTTGGAGGCTCCGTCAAAGTGCATAGACCATCGGGATCCTTCCTCAGGTCCTTCATCCGCTCCAGGCACTTCACAATCAGTTACTATCATGATGCTCTCATCCGGAAACTCGAAGTTCATTGACTGGTAGTCGTCCACTGCCTGGTGTGCCAAGTGGTCTGCCAATACACTTCCTTTGATAGCTTTCTGAGTCGTGTACTGGATGTCGTATTCTGTCAAGATCATCTGCCATCTTGCTATTCTTCCAGACAGAGCAGACTTTTCGAATATGTACTTTATTAGATCCATCTTTGAAATCAACAGAGTAGTGTGAGTCAGCATATACTGTCTCAGCCGGCGAGCAGCCCATACCAAAGCGCAACAAGTTTTCTCGAGCAGTGAGTATCGGGTCTCACAGTCGGTAAACTTTTTGCTAAGGTAATAAATGGCGTGCTCTTTTCGGCCAGACTCGTCATGCTGCCCCAGCACACACCCCATTGAGCTGTCAAGTACTGTCAGGTATAGTATTAGAGGTCTCCCTTCAACCGGTTGCATAAGGATGGGTGGTTCTTGGAGATACTCTTTGATTCTGTCGAAAGCGGCCTGACATTCATCATTCTAACGTACTACCTGATCTTTCTTCAGCAGCTTGAAGATTGGTTCACAAGTAGCAGTTAGGTGCGAGATGAACCGGGCAATGTAATTCAGGCGTCCTAAAAAGCCTCTGACCTCTTTCTCTGTCTTAGGCACTGGCATCTCTTGTATGGCTTTAACCTTGGCAGGGTCCACTTGAATACCCTTGTCACTTACGACGAAGCCTAGCAACTTCCCAGATCTCACCCCAAAGGTGCACTTGTTCGGGTTCAACCTCAGTTTGTACAACTTCAGACGGTCAAATAACTTCTGCAAATGATCAAGGTGTTCCTCCTCAGTTTGGGACCTTGCAATCATGTCGTCGACATACACTTCAATCTCATGATGGATCATGTCATGAAATAAAGCAACCATGGCACATTGGTAGGTTGCCCCAGCATTTTTCAACCCAAATGGCATGACCTTGTAGCAGAAGGTGCCCCACTGAGTAACAAAGGTAGTCTTTTCCATGTCTTCAGGAGCCATCTTGATCTGATTATAACCTGAAAAACCATCCATGAAAGAGAACACCTTATGCTGAGCAGTATTATCAACCAGAACATCAATGTGAGGCAGAGGGAAATCATCCTTGGGGCTGACCCTGTTCAGATCCCTGTAATCAACACACATTCTGACCTTACCATCCTTCTTTGGCACCGGAACCACGTTGGCAACCCACTGAGGGTAAGAAGTCACTGCAAGAAAACCGGCATCAAATTGTTTCATAACCTCAGCTTTGATCTTCTCAGACATCTCTGGACGCATACAGCGGACCTTTTGCTTAACCGGAGGGCAGTATTCCTTGGTAGGCAAATGATGGACCACAATGTCAGTATCCAACCCAGGCATGTCTTCGTAGGACCAGGCAAAGATCTCCACATAATCATGCAACATTTGAATCAACCGTTGTTTTACGCTGAGCTCCAGATTAGCACCAATCTTAACCTCCTTTCTATCTGTCTCAGTACCCAGATTTATTGTTTCCACCGGCTCTTCATGTGGTTGAATGGCCCTCTCTTCCTGGAGTAACAGTCTTGCAAGCTCACCAGGCACTTCGCAATCATCTTCACCTTCGTCTTCGGCTAAGTTGATCGGATTTTCGAAGTTATAACTGGCAGTAGAAGAGTCGTTACCAGTGAGATCCAGAGTGGATTGAAACCTGTACGAGTGAGTGTGTGTAAATACAACTGTTTTGCAATATAAAGAAAGGAAAGAAAGAAAGGGAGCACAAGATTTGAAATGCGGAAAAACGTCCAATGTCTTTATTCATGATATATGGAAATGACAGTTAATAAGCCCTCACAAATGAAGCCAACGGTGCCCCGGGTAAGACACCGGGCCATAAAGTTTCAGTTTATTGTTTATTACAAATAACAAAAACAAAGGAATTCATTACTGCATAACAAAAGTAACGGGTGTATGATCTTTTGCGGTCCAATTGCTAGGTCCACTGTCGGCCGTCGGATAAATCTAGCTGTTGAACTCTGATTCTTCCACTTCGTCATCATCCCTGATAGCATTCACTCCATGGTCAGGAAGGGGAGCTGTCACTACATTGGGTTTCTCAGGTGCCTCGAACTGTACCTCCTTCGCATCAATAAGGTCCTGCACTTTGTTCCTTAGGGCCCAGCAATCATCAGTAGAATGCCCCGGGCTATCGGAGTGATAAGCACATCGAGCATTTGGATTATATTTAGGAGACGCAGTGTTCACAACCTTCGGAGCCTCTCTGACGGTCACCAAGTTGGTTGATAGCAGTTGCGGCAAGATTTGTGACAAGGTCATACTTAGCCGAGTGAATTCTCTTCTGGGTCTCTCACCCCTTGGTTGGTTAGCTTGCCGAGGAGCGGCAGCAGGCTTAGCAATTACCACCGCGTTGACAGTTTGGCGGCGCTCTGGTTTGTCTTGCCTCCTAGGCCCATACACAGCACTGGCCTCCTTTTTGAAAGGCTTCTTCTCAGAACTTGAGGACGCACCTTTCTGAATCTTTCCTGACTTCAAACCAGCCTCTATCCTTTCCCCAGTCAGAATGAGATCTGTGAACGCTGCAGATGAATTGCCAATAAGATGATTGAAGAACGGCCCGGAGAGGGTCCCCAAGAACATATCCACTAGCTCACGGTCTGTTAACGGAGGCTGCACCCTGCCAACCAGGTCCCTCCACTTCTGCGCATACTCTTTAAAACCTTCTCCCGATCCTAGCGACATACCCTGGAGTTGGGTACATGTAGGAGCGAGGTCGGCATTATATTGATACTGCTTGTAAAAAGCAGTAGCCAACTCCTCCCAGTTACGAACCTTGGTTCCATCCAGCTGATAGAACCATTCGAGATGATTCCCTGAAAGACTCTCCTGGAAGAAGTGGATCCACAAGTTTTTGTCCACTGTATACGGCTGAATCTTCCGCACATAAGATCTGAGATGTAACTTAGGGCAGGACGCCCCATCATACTTTGCGAAAGATGGTGCTTTAAACTTGTGCGGGATGATCACACCAGAAGATAAACCCAAGTCTCCGAAATCCAAACCAGGCACTTGTTGAATTTCCATGGCGTTCAGACGGTCTTCCAACTGCTTGTATCTGTCTTCAGCTGGAGGATACTGCTCCTCATTAAAATCAGTCTCGTTGTCAGAGACCACCGGACTCGGAGCCCTTCCCCCCTGGGGACTACCTTTACCTACAGAAGAACCAACTTCCTCATTCTGCAGTGTGTTACCAAACCTCCGGCCCGTGTTGAATAGAACAATTCTCTTCTTCTTCTTCTTGACCAGCAGAGCCTTCAGCTCCTCTTGACCTTGAGCCAAACCCATGATCAGCTCTTGAAATTGTGCGTTCTGAGCCTGAAGGGCCTTGATAGACTGCTCGGTAGATGATTCAGGGTTCATGATGCTGAAATAAACAGCGAAGGACATTAAGCAACCTGAAAAGAAGAGTTCCTGTGATGCACATGATGAATGATATGTGTTTATGCAATGCATTCAAGGGTTCGAAAGTTCAAATTTATTGTAGACAAAAAGGAACACACGTTATTATTAAGAAAATAATTGTTTGGTACATCAAAGCCTCATGGGCAAACATTACAAAGCAAATCAATCCCAAAAGACACTACGCATCCTCTTTGGAGCAATGTAGGTGTTGAGATTCCTCTCCTCGTGCAGTAGGCGGGTGAGCTCCAAGACCTTCTTCTCACTAGCATGTAGACTGGTCTCAAGAGAATTCCGTTCTTCCTTAAGCTGGATCCAGCTCTTCTGCATCTCTTCCCAGGAAGTGGGCATGTCAGGATGTTGAATGGTGTAGGACACTTCTCCTTCCAAGACTGGCTCTTTGATCACAGGGAGAACATGAGGATATGGCATCACTAACTTCTGGGAGCGGGCTCATACCCACTTGAGATAAGGTTCCAACGGGATGGAGTTCCTATGCCCCAGTGTCTTGCTGTCTATCCTACTTGGCATCCTCCAAGCTCTGATAAATCTCTGGCGAAGTCCTTGGGCATCGTTGTCGAAGTCAAAAACTATGTCAGGAATTAACATGTCATGAGGGCCGTCCCTCTGAGCATAACCAAACTGTCTCAAAGCCAGGCACGGGTTGTAAGTAATACCTCCTCTGATTCCAAGTAAAGGAACATTAGGGTACTCCCCGCAACGATCAATGATGGTGACATCTTCTCTGGACCGAGAGCACCAATGTATATCAGCATGTGTAAGAGTCATCAATCGTTGTGACCATCTCAAACCCCGCTCATTCTTCAAGACTGATTGCGGAAGGTGCAAAATAAACCACCTTCCCAGGAGAGGAGTGCAGCACATAAGAACACCTCTTTTTCTCATGGTTCGAGTGTAACATGAGTGAAGGATGTCCCCAAGCAACGTAGGTATAGGATTCCTGGACATGAAGATCTGGACGGCACTGACATCTATAAGCTGATCTGGATTAGGGAACTACACCAAACCATAGACAAGGAGGGCCATAACTTCTTCAAAGGCTTGTAAGTCAAGGGAGTTCCAACATTCTTGGGCCTTCTCAAACAGAAACTTGGCTAAGAACCCTTTGATACCACTTCTAACTTCCCAATGTCCCTTGATGTCAGAGGGTTGTAGGTGTAAGGCTTTAGCAATCTCTTCAAGCTTGGGTTCCTTTTCCGTACCGTTGTAGGGTAGTTGACTAAGGATAGGGATCTTCAGAAGCCGGGAGAACTCTTCTAATGTAGGTACCAGTTGGTAATCCAGGAAAGTAAAGCAATGGTGCAGAGGGTCAAAGAACTGGAACAGGACCTTTATCATATCTTCCTCAATGTTGGTGTTGACCAAGCTGATGAGTCTTCCATGCTTTTCACTGAAAGAAGAACTCTCGGGAATCCTGGATATAAGTTCCTTAAGCTGAGGAGGGATCCTTACAAGGCTGATCTGAATTGTCTTTCTGCGAACAGTTTCCATGTCCTACAAAACAAGAACAAAGATGAAGATTCGAACCCCTGAAATGGTTAGTCGATGCATATGATGCTGTATGATGTTATGATGCTATGATTAAACACACCACAAATATTCACAAGAAGCAAACATGGTAAGGCACACAAGTCACACAAGACAAGCCCTTAGAGTTTAGGCCTGCATGGGGTCTGGGTATTACCCTCTTGAAGTTGGTGGGCTCAACCTGTCCTATCAGAAGTAACCGGGTTCTAAGGGTCCCAATATCACTGGATTGCTTTCATTGTTCATCGTTTCGATTTAGCCACTGAACTGGCGACCGAAATATTCCAAGAAAACAACCCTCAATTGAGTGTAGTATCGAGTATCAACCAACCTCGGACTGCACCAAAGTCAGTTATCTCACTACCCTAAAGAGGCCAAGATGGTTCAATTAAGGTTCCTAAGGTCAGTTGATGCTTCACGACACCACGCGGAGGCCCCGTACTCTCCTTGACTAAACTCAAGGGTTACCGGTACACACCAAAGTGCCACATCAACGTAGCAGACTGCTTCAACCATGTCGGTATACCCCGCACAGTTCCCTCACAACCTTGTTGCTACTTTCTAAGAAGGTATCCCCCAGATCCGGGTTAGGATCTATAGAACTCCCAAGACAGTCCCACAATAATAAAGCAAGCAATTCAGACAATTGAAAACACAAGTGATCTTAGTCCTAAGGTACACCTCACTTTAAAATAATTCCCCAGCAGAGTCGCCAGTTCTGTGATCGGTGGATCTGGAACTGACTGTTTAAAGCTGGTTCACGAAATGTCGCGGTAAGCAAGAGTCGCCACCGTCTTTTATTTTCTCCAACAAGGAAAGGACAAAAGCACAGAAAAATTCCTTTTCGAGATGTTTCTCGGGTTCGGGAGGTAGATTTATAGAAAGGGAAGGTGTTAGCACCCTTTCTATCCATGGTTATCCATGGGCTCTTAGATACTTGCTCATTTGTGTTTTCAAAATGTTTGTTTGCTTTTCAAAGTGTGAGTGGGTTTGAAAAAGTTTCGTTGAAAGTTTCAGATCGACTCTTGTATCAGTCCTCAAGAGTGTTTGAAAAATTGTTTTTGAAAGCTTTTTGAAAGTGTCGGTGTGAAAAGAAGTTTTTTTGATTTGTTTTGAATTAGAGCAAGTATCTACGAGTCATCTACCTACCCTAAGGAATTAGGCTGTGTAAATGTCCTTAAGGTAGTGCCATCCCACCATTGAGAGGTAGGTAGCACCACCGTTGGAGGTGTTCGGGTCAACTCGTTTTTAGGGACAATGTGGTCACCAGAGCAATAGTAGGACACCTTAGAAGCTACCCCCATGCCATAGATCATGGACATGAGGACTTACTAAAACGTCCTATACTCGACGACCACGTTTCGAGGGGCAAGGAAACAGTGAGGTGTACCCTAAGAGTGATGTGTGAATTTGTGTATTGTTTTCAGTTATGTTTTATCTTGTCATGGCATCGTGATCTACGCTTTGATTTTATTTGGGCCATTCATTCTTTCATGCAAAGTTTAACAGTTTTAAAGGTGCGAAAATAAAAATGCGGAAAATAAAGTCCTACGCTATTACAAGGCGCGGGTCTATACATCGCCAAATTAACAAAGACCCGTTTTTTAATAAAATGCAGAAAATAAGTAAATTTCCTAATTACTATTACAAAGCTTGGGCAATTACATAATATTTAAAAAGGAAAATAAGATAAACGCGCGAAAAGAAATCAGAATCGAATGTGCGAGGGCGTTGGACCCTTTAGAGAAATTAAATGAAAAAAGGCTAATTAATTATTTAATAAGAAAAGAAATATTTTTTATGTTTTTTGTATTTAATGAAAATAAAGGAAATTAATTAAAAATTATAAATTTAACAAAACCCTAGTTCTAAGTTGTTTTTAATTATTTAAAAAAAATGTTCAAGTTTTAACCTAGTTTACACTAATTAATTAATTAAGTGAGTATTTACAAAATAATTTATAATTAATAATAATAATAAGAAGAATAAATTATTTTATTAAGAAAAAGAATAAAAATGCTAAAACCTAATTTCTACATATTTTAGTTATTAAGAAAAGATTAAAATAAAAACCTAATTTTACTAAATTGATTATTAAAAATTTATTTACAAAAATATTAATAAACTAAATATTAAATAAGCATATTTTGATTTTTTGATTTCTGATTTTTTTTGGTATTATGAAAATTATTTTTGTGAATTAAATAAAACAATAAAACAAATAAAAGAATAAAAAGAAAAATTAAAATAAAGAATAAAAATATGCAAACCATGGGGTGTCTGGCCTCTAGAGGAGGCTTATGCAAGGAATTCAGGCCCAAGAATGCAAGGCCCTTTGGACTTTCTGGAATTGCGTATGGCATGGTTGACCAGCGTACATGGTGGAATTCACGTGATGGCCTTTGAATTGATCCCCTGGGACACTTGGTAGGCACAGGCATTGAGCATATGGTGGACCACTGGAGAGAAGTAGCACCTGAACGCGTTACAACCAAAATTATTGAGAAATATGGGGGACCTGGGAATCGAACCCAGGTCCCAGTACCTGCAAGCCAGCGCATCAACCAACCCAACCAACGCGTTACTTTGTTAGTTTAGTGGAACATGATCAATATATGTGAAAAACAAGTATTATGCTGGACAATAAAAAACGCGCCAATCTTCAAACTATCCAACCACGTTCAGCCACGCTAGCATCTTCTTCATCTTTTTACCTGTAACATGAGCAGATAGCGGGGGTTTTAAACCCCCACAAAAACAAATGCCAAATAATAGCGATTAGCACATAAGCAAACATAAAAAGAGCGCGAGGTGTGGACTCCATTCGTTTAGAGGTCCTGATTTCAATGGAATTGGTTTGGTTGGCCAATTTTTCCAGACGTGAAAATCCCTAAATCAAAGCTTCTGAAACCCTAGGGGACGTCCATGGTGAATTCCTGTTTAGGCAGCCATTCTTCAATTGAACGGTACTATTAGCTTCAGAATGGTCATGTTAGCGTAAATCAACATTTAAAATGTATGAAACATGCATGTAAATTCAAACACGAATATGAAAAATTTCATGAACAGGGTGATGTCGTTCTACCACTTCTGGATGTCTAGAGACTTGGCTTTGATTGCAAACGCTTCCTAGGTCGTCCAACAATGTATTGGAATAGCTTTTAGGCCTTCAAATGTGCAGTAGCTATGAAAA
The DNA here is from genome assembly GCA_948472305.1 of Vicia faba. Taxonomy (NCBI): domain Eukaryota; kingdom Viridiplantae; phylum Streptophyta; class Magnoliopsida; order Fabales; family Fabaceae; genus Vicia; species Vicia faba. The sequence continues at coordinate 1,549,324,121 of OX451737.1, read as the reverse complement.
CAGTTTCAAGGTTTTTTGTGAAAAAATGCAATGTTGTTCTTGGTCTTGGGCGCAACTTCTTCTCTCTAATGCATTAGGGTTATGTTCTATATGTATCTGAGCATGATTAGGTTAAGAAAAACAAGCCCAAAGTCTATGCATTCATGATTTAGAGATTTGATTTTTAAGCATATCAATTTCAATCTTTTTCATGCCAATCATGCCAAATATGGAAGATTTTGTTCCCTTGAGAATGTGCACGAAATATTTAGGTCATGATGGAAGGATTTGCTGCACCAAAAAGATTTAAAATTATTATTTAGTATTTTTCTCATAATTAAATTTAATTAAATGAATTAATAGGATTAAAGATTCAATTAATTAATAAAAAAATAAGAAAATAACTCCCTTTTAGCTTAATGGGTCGTGCATAGCCTTTGGCTAATGATTCATGGAGGAAATTGAGGCCCATTAGCATTTTTGAACCCTTTTATGCAAAGTTGACTTTTCAAAATTCCCAAAAATTTCCCAACTTCTACAAGGCATATCTTGCTCAATTTTTAAGCTTTGATCATGTTCTTGGACATTTTGGAAAGGTCTTGGAGTCCTCTAACCAATGTATTTGGTCCCATGTCATTTTGATTTACCAATCTCAAGTTATGGTCTTTGACTTAAAGTGCCTTTTTGTTGACTTTTGAAAATGACCTATAATGTTGAGATTGATAACTTTTTGTGAGAGCATTTCTTGGACTTGAAGTGTGAAGATGAGTTGTAGGAAATGTAATTCTCTTCAAAATGAGCTTTGGATGGGATTTTTATGATGAACCATGAGGAAGTTATGCCTTGGCAATTTGCAGTTGACTTTTCCAGCTGTCCAAAAATAGAAATTTTTGCATCCTGAGGCTTTTTGAGCCATGCCTTGAGAATCATGATCAAGAATTGATCAAATGATGTTTGTGGCTTCAAAATAAGATGTTGACCAAAAATTTAACTTTTGACTGTCAAATGACCATTTTGCCCCTACAGTTGACTGTGAAGCAATTAGGGTTTTTGACTGTGCAATTTGATGCTGTGAGTCTTGAAACTTGGCATATGGATGCTTGACAATGTATGTAGGCATGTGGGACTTGATTGGACCCTTGGAAACTTCAACTTCTTTGCCAGAACCAAAACCCTAATTTTGACTGTGTTAGGAGGCAATTGGACTGTGCAACCCTTGGGAGATTTTGAAGCATGATCTTAGCAAACCTTGAAGAATATGGGAGGGAAAATTTTGGGGTACAACACTGCGCTTATGCTTGCACTCACGATACAAAGCCTATACACATGTCCACGTCTATGCCTGCACTTATAACATAAAAGGCTACACATATGCCAATACATACGTCTACGCTTACGCATGCACTTATGCCTGCGCTTATAGCATACAAATCTACGCATGTGCCATTACCTACATCTACGTCTACGTCTACACCTGTGTTCACAATACAAAATCAATGTTCAAAATTTTGCTAACACTTTTTCACCGTATTCAAATTGTATTCAACAAAGCTACGACGACGCAACACACAACGCCAGGGGATTGGTAACTCTAAGCCGATGGTTTAAAGAAGAGAATGCCAGAAATAGTCTTCATAACATTTTCAAGGCATACACACATCTTGCACATATTTCATACATACAATTTGTACAACATACATACGGTATACATTTCAACATTCAATACACATATACTCAGGGTTCCATATCAATGTCAAACATCATACATTTCACATACATCCAAACATCTCAATATCAGACATCATACGCATGCATCATGCAGCAAACAAATAACCTCACCCTAGATTTATCTATGTAAGGGTAAACCAACAAAATACTTCTCCTACGATTCAACCCATCACCTTAGTCATCATGTCGTGACACGTTTAGCCCATCACCTAAGTCTTCCTACAGTGATGAGTTCCTAACAAACCCATGTCATCGCCTCAGACTTCATGCAGTGATGCTCGAAAATAAATTTAGCTTATCGCCTCAGACTTCACGCAATGATTTGTGAACCATACCCATTGCCTCAGACTTCATGCAGAAATGTGTTTCTTTATTCCAAGACCCATGTCATCGCCTCAAACTTCATGCAGCGATGCTCGAAAACAAATTTATCTTATCGCCTCAGGCTTCACGCAACGATTTGCAAACCTAACCCCTTGCCTCAGACTTCATGCACCAATGTGTTTCTTTATTCTGCGACCTAGATCATCATCTCAGACTTCATGCAGTGATGCTCGAAAAGTACAAAACCCAGCCTATTGCCTCAGACTTCACGCAGCAATTCGCAAACCAAGCCCATTGCCTCAGAATTCATGCAGCAATGTTTTTCTTTATTCCGTGACACAGATCATCGCCTCAGACTTCAGGCAGCAATGCTCGAAACCAAAATCTAGCCTATCGCCTCAGACTTCACGCAACGATTTGCGAACCAAGCCCATTGCCTCAGACTTCATGCAGCAATGTGTTTCTTTATTCCGCGACACAGATTATCTCCCCAGACTTCATGCAGCGATGTTCGAAAAAACAAATTTATCTTATCGCCTTAGACTTCACGCAACGATTTGCGAACCTAACCCATTGCCTCAGACTTCTTGCAGCAATGTGTTCCAAGCTCCAGACCATTGCCTCAGACTTCGTGCAATGATGTTCGAAAACCAAATCTAGCTTATCGCCTCAGACTTTACGCAGCGATTTACAAATTTAAGTTCATTGCCTAAGACTTCACACAACAATGCGTTTCTTTATTCCGTAACACCGATCATCGCCTCCGAATTCATGCAACGATGCTCGAAAGAAAACAAAACCCTAGCCTATCACCTCAGACGGCATGCAGTGATTCGCGAACATAACCCATGGCCTCAGTCTTCAAGCAGCCATGCATCATTAATTATCATTGTATTCAACCTCCAAATGGATGAATAAGCTAAAGCAAAACCAAGACATACAAAATTGCGCTCTCAAGCTCAAGACCATCTGCCTCTAACCCTGGTAAGAGATACATCATCAACTTTGCCTACTTCCTTGAGACTCATGAGGCTATGCTATATCAACGTAACCTTATGATTGGTCAGAAATTTTTTGGGTATTCCAAGTATTCAATAAACTCCCAATAATGCACCAAACCTGCATTTTCTCGCGCTATTCGATTGGAAGATAATTGAATAGGGGCAGCTGTCGTACCCCAAATTTGTCCTACCACGATGATTTTATTTTCTAAGATTAAAATTGAAGAGTTATTTAATTAAGGATGGTACAAAAATATCTGGTGACCCATTCTTAAAATATTAAGTCAACCAGGGGGTGTGTTTTAATTCAGGAGAGTGAGGCTTTTTAAATCAGAAAAATCCATGTATCTGTAGGCTCGTTTGCGAAGTATGTTGGCCAATGGCCCATACGATTTGAATATGGAAATGATTTCAAAAATAATTTTCAAATTCTTAAAGCCCATTTAGGTTTAAGTTGTTATTAGTAAAAGGAGGAGGTGAGATCACGATTTACAAGGCCATCTTAGAGGGCCCATTTTTTGTTGGGCATTACATAGTAAGAAAGGGGGTATGGTTATAGATTATGGGCTCATTGAGTTTTTAAAACCAGGCCCAATTAACGTTTTTGACACTTACTATTTTATCTCTAAAAAAAGAAAATGTTTTCATTAAAATCATTCATTTAATGTTGTTTTGGGCCCAATCTGGATTAAAGAGAAAAAGGCTCACTAAATTTTTTTGTTGTTAATTAGGGCCTAATACTTGGCCCATTTCGTGTTTGGCATTTGGGAATCATTTTTTGGTTTATGTTTTTTTATTATTTAGGTTTATAAATTTTTTTTTAACAAAAAGTTTTGTTATAGAAAGATAAGGAGTTGTTGGATTAAAGGCCCGGTCCAAAAGAAAAATGTGTGTTGTTACTGGATCAAAAGAAATGGAAAAGCCAATTCATATAATAGCACAAGCCCAAATCAATAACCTTTACTGTGTAAATCAAGGAGGAGAATAGGCGTGTTTTATGGGATTAATAAGTACTGTAGAAATTGAATCTTCAAACAACAGGAAGTTATAATCAAACAAAATCAAATATTTCATTCCAACAAATCCAAAAGAATCAATTATACAAATATGAAATTTATAGTAAATCAATTACAATAAACACAATTAATTAACAGAATCCCTAATTTCTATCCCTAATATTTGCTAAATCTGTGTTCTAACGACTAACCCTAAAACCCTAAATTCCTATCCCTATATATATTGACAGAAAGAACAACAACTGGGGGAGGGAGAAAATACTGAAATCGTGAAGCTTATAGAGAGACGAAGATGAGCTTGAAGAACGAAAGACTCGATTTTGCCGTTGAACCATGAAGGTTGATGCGACTGGGGTTTCGACATCCAAAACCCTAATCGCTAGCCGCTTCCGCCACCCACCACCATCAACTTCAACATCACCAAAACCTGCAAAAAGACCAAGGAGAAGAAGAAGTTAGCGGAGATTCAGAATGATCACAGAGGGTAACTTAAATTTTCGTTTTCTTTTTTATTGGCTGTTGGGTTGGTTTGTAATAAAAGGGTAGAGGTTGTTTACGACACCGGTAGTTGGAAAGTTAGGGAAGAGAAAGAAACTAGGGCTAGCAGCGAGAGAGAAGGAGGAAAGGGCTTGCATCGCGAGAGAGAGAGAGAAGATGATAAACTGTAAAAATAAAAACTAAATGGATTTCACAAAATGTAAATAGAAAAACAATTATTATGTTTCGTAAGATCCCATACGCGCTCGCATACCATAGTTAACATACACCCTCAAGTTTATCCCTTAGATCTGCATTAGACGGCCAGAGGCCAAGTCTGCATGGCAGCTAACGTACGCCCTCGCATAGACAATCTCCCTGAACCTCTCCAAATGCGTTTGGGCCTAAGCCCAATGGTTTTCACACCCCCATCCACCCATATTTCTGAAGCAAGAACAACCATACACCTCCCTTCAAAAAACTGCACATTGGGCCTAGCCCAACCTCCTTTTAGCACCCCCTCTGTTTTACTCTATAACTAAAAATGCACCCCCCTGATTTAAATTATTATTTCTTTTATATTATTTTTTATCTATTATATTTTTATTCTTATTATGATTAACTTTTTTTTATATAACAATTATTATTATACTTTCTCTTTATATTTTATAATTATTATATTTTATACTATTATTATTTTGCTTAATTTTTATATTATTTATCACATGTAAATAATTTATTTTATACAAAAAATTCATATATTATTCTCTATACATTGCATTAAATATTTTTATATCATGCATTAATTAAGATTTTTGTAATTAATATGATTAAAAAAACACGCAACAAACAACAAACTATTTTCGCAATAAACTAAGCTAATCAACTATTTTTGCAAAGGGTTTCAAACAAATTTTGACTTACCGCGCATTTAGTCAAAATCTCCACAATCACTACTCCCGACCAAAATGCGAGGTGATTCAAAGTACGTTTGCGACCCCTAAAAAACACAAACCTCATACGAACTATGAATTGGGACTCTGAGTTAAACCACCCGGCCGAAACCTGTCATCTGGATGTAATGAAACATCAATGAAGTCGCCACCGAACTTCTTTTATCCCGCTGAAAGGGAAAGGTGAACATCGAGAAAACCTGAAGAGGGAGAAATCATGGTCTTTCGACCAAGAGATCGGGTAAGGGAGTCTGTTACGCGAGGGGAAGGTATTAGCACCCCACACGCCCATATTACTCTACGGTATCCACTCTTGTTGTCTATTCTAATGGGTGTGGTCAAAACCTATGTCTATGGCTTAAAACTGAAAAGGGAATGCATGCGAAAGAAAAAGAAAACAATGTAGGGAAAATAAAAGATGTGCTCAGTTGGGCTTATATATTTTGGTTGGTTTGTGTTTTTTAGTTAAGACGACAAAAATAAACAAGATGGCAAAACATCGAATGAAACAACAAACAAATGAGATGGTCAAACATTGACTAAATAATAACAAAGTAACATTGTCAAAGATGGTGAAACATCAAATGATAAAGCATCACACCTAACAATGATATTGAGAATCAAAGTAGGATAATAACATGTGCGATGGCGAAACATCGGCTTCAAACAAATGTGCGATGGCAAAACATCGGCTAAAAGTTAATAAAGCATCATGGCAAAGATGGCGAAACATCGATAAAACGGATGACAAAACATCACACCTAACAATGATATTGAGAATCAAAGTAGGATCACAAACATGTGCGATGGCGAAACATCGGCTTCAAGCAAATGTGCGATGGCAAAACATCGACTAAAAGATAATAAGATATCATGACAAAGATGGCGAAACATCGATAAATCAGATGACAAAACATCACACCTAACAATGATATTAAGAATCAAAGTAGTATAACAAACATGTGCGATGGCGAAACATCGGATAAAAGGTTTAAAAACAAAGCCAAGAGGCACACAAATAAATAAGATTGATTTGTATCTTTTACCTTGAAGAAGGGTTTGAGTTTATTAGAGGTGTTTTATGATTTTCCAAGAAAACAAATTTTTGTTTTAAGATGCAAAATGCAAAAGAAGGAAAAACAACTAAGGGAAACTAGCCTATAACTATCCCTAGTGTTATCATACAATGGTTGACCCTAAGTTTGAGGATAAAGGAAATTCCTATCCTATGTTAGCATACATGGATTCCTACCTTAATCAACATGTTAAAGGAAACTTAACAGAAGTATCCTATAAGGAACAAGCAATGAGAGCGAAGTCGTGATCTCAATTTCTAAATTGAGTGACTCATAGATCAACAATTAAAGAAGAAAAGCAATAAACATCCTATAGGGAATATGCACTGAGAGCGAAGTCGTGATCTCAGTTTCTAAATTGAGTGACTCATCGATCAACAATTAAAGAAGAAAATCAATAAACATCCTATACGGAACATACACTGAGAGCAAAGTCGTGATCCAATTTCTAAATTGAGTGACTCATCGATCAACAATTAAAGAAACAAACATAACACATGTATCAGACAAAAAAAACCAGAGGGCCTCCTGACATATATCAACAACAGAGTTCCCATCATGCAATCATTAGAACTATGCAAAATGAAAATGGAAGAAAGGAAATAGTGAAATACCAAACAAATAACTATCCGTAACAACTGAACAAGAATAAAAGAAACCCAGAGAACTTCAAGCAAGCTGGCATCAACAAACAAATCGAGTCAGAAATTACGCCATCAGGATGTAAGTAACGAGATTATCAGATATGAACAGATCCCATGGGCAATGTATAGTATTCATAATCAGATATACATATATCCTGCATAAACTATCAAATATGCCAAACACAAGAGAAATGCCAATATAACGAATTGTGTTCCACAAATAAAGTGAAACACAGTAGCCTCAAGTTAAGACTAAAAAAACTTTTCTCAAAGTACCTCGCACATTCAACAGACAAGTTAGTATTCCCATAAATTGAATGATGACTCACATAAGGGATGGATGAATCATGATAAAGTGAGAGAACATGATAACAATTATCAAAGCATTAGGTATGGTAGACAAAAAGAAATAGGCATATGCACAATTAGGTAAAAAATTAGAGGAATGTTGTTCCTTTCTATCACCATGTTGAATTGACAATTGAATACCAATCAAGGATCATGGGAGCTTGAGAAGAATACAATCAAAGTCCATGAAGGTCAGTAGCTAACATAATTCAATCATGCACAATTAATTCATCACAGCTCACAAGCATAATAGAAGAGGAATTCCACACAGTGCATCAAAAAGGTTCAAACATTCAAACATGGGGAATTTAGTGAAATGAATTGAGTTTAGTTGGATGAACATATCCAACAAGATCATTAAGTTCCCAATTATAGGCCTCACTCAAGTTCATTGGCCATTAAACAAATTGCAACAAGATATACAACATTAATTGGGTACCTTCACTTCAAAAATACATCAAAAATAGAAACAAGGATCAATAATTCAAACCAAAAAATATCTTAGCATCGTTGAAGTGTGTAGAATTCAAGCAAGCCTTAAGATCATGAATGATTGAGGAGGAGATCAAATGAGGCCCAAAGTTCAAAACTAGTTGGCAAGTCAAATAATTCAAGAAAAAATGGTTTTCAGATCCTCAATACATTCATGAACCCTAATCAAGACCTAAGTTCCATTGAAAAATCTAGGGCATAATGGTTTTGAAAAAAAACTTGCATAATAAGCAACCAAACCCTAATTTTTGACTTTTAATCTTAAATATTGATTAGATAAGATCAAAATTCAAACAATTCAAACCAAGATCATGAAAATCACAAGGAAACCCTAAATGTCAGAATACATATTTTTTCACATTTTTTGAATTAAAGAAAAGTCAAAAATAAAATCAAATTCAAACAATTAATCAATTAAACAAATAATTACATCTCAAAATGAAATTCTTATAAAAAATCAGAAAAAACATCCAACCAAAATTATATTCAAATATTAGAATTAAAAACACACATCCCTGATTTTTTTTTTGGAATTTTTGAATTAAAGGAAATATTAAAATAAAAAAATCAAACAAACAATTAACAATTAAACTATTATTTAAGGGCAAAAATGAAAACCCTAGCCAAAAGTCACAAAAAGGTCAAAATAAAAATATATTCAGATTCTATGATTAAAAACAAGCTTGCTTGATTTTTTTGAGGATTTTTGAATTAATGGAAGTATAAAAAAATAAAATTATAAAGCAAAAATTCAAAATAAACTTCTCAAATTAAATTCATAATCAAAAATAGAAAAATTGCTAAAAAATTTCAGAATCAAATTCCACATTATTTTATGAGTCCAAAATATTTTTTGTGGAATTTTTATATCAAAGAACTATTAAAATAAAAATAAACTTTAAACAAACAATTAATTAAACTCATTAATTTTTAAACCAATCAAAACATTTTTAAAAATTCCAATAAAATTACACAAGATAGTAGAAATTATTTTGAATTTGTGATAATTTTTTCAGAATTTTTCAAATTGTTTTGACTAAGATAATAAAATCAGAGAATCAATGAAAATTAAATATCAAATACAAGAACAAGGCCAATGAGATGATGCCACACATCATCTTCAACCTCCAACTGAAGCAAAACACTCGCTTCCATTAGTTCCAACATGCTCACTTCAGATACATCAAACAAACACGATTCTCAACCAAAATCCATGAGATTAAGCTCAAATTAAAGCTAATATATCATACTACATCACGCAATTCGAATCAAACTCAGAGATCAAGCATAAATCAAGAAATCAAATCTCAAAAACTGGAAAAACACACTGCAAACATCAAAACCAGAAACACGATTTCACCAAATCTGCTTAAATCAGAGCTCAAATATACATCAATCCTAATGATTGACCACCTATAAACACAATGCACACCACAAAACACTTCAATTCATGCTCAAATCAAGGTTCAGATTCAGTGAGCATACCTGCAAAAGTGAAAAATAAATTCTCTTGGTGCCTCTGAAATATAACAAGAAACCCTTCTAAATAGCTTCCTTGTGCTCCAATGAAGGTTTTTGAGTAGAGAAATGAGGACTGGATCAAGAGAATTGAGCTGCTCGATTCAAGTTGCAGAGCAAGAAAAATGAGAAAATTCTGAGGAGCTTCTTCCAATGCAGTGTGTGTGTGTGAAAGGAGAGCTTGAGCAGCTTATATAGAGTGTTTGGAGTGAGGTTAGAGTGGTAATTCAAGCTGAGAGTCGTTGGAGGGCAAAAGTGAATTTTCTGTCAAACCAAAACAAGTGTGATGGCCATTTGCGTTTTGCTTGGTATTCAGGCAATGCTTGCAGTCGTTTTGAGCAACAAAAGGAGAGTGTGAGTGAGTGAAAAAAGCGTGATGAGGTGAGCTGTCCTCTCTTGCACATGGGACTGATTTTCTTGAGTGAGAAGTTTCCCATTTTGACAAAAATGTGAAAATGAGAGAGGCACGAGGTATGCACCTGGTTTGGCCTTTTTTGGTGAGCACATGAGGTGTCCAATTCGTGCCAAGCGTGTGCAAGTGGACTCTGAAATGATTTAATCACAACTGAACCAAAACTTGAAAATTGCCATGGCCAAGCATACACCAAAAATCAGCTGACTTCCAACTAAGGCCACTTCAAATTGGCTAGTGCATTTTCCAAATTTCTTTGAGCCAATTAAAATTCATATGGTGAGCTTCACAATGATCTTTGATTCATCAAAAATGGTGGAGAAATGAAAGAGATGTGGACATTAGGACTCCTGGGCAAGTCAAGCCAACTTGCCCAAGACTGCGCGCTAGCCTGCCCATGTGCCTTCAAAAATCCGGTTTTGCCACCCAACTTCCTCAAACCACAACTTCCTCAATTTTAATACAATTTGAGTGATTCTAAGTTTAATGACAAGCTTTCACGGAAGACAACAAAATGATATTTTTAATTTTTCAAATTGAGGCTTGAGTCATAAGAAATTGATTCCTCAAAATGGCATGCCAAGTGTTTGATGAAATTACGCGCGTGACTTGCCCAAGAGAAGTCATCTTGACACTTAGAATTTTTTAATTTTTAAGTTACTTTTTGAACAAGTTACACTCAAATTCACCATTTCTCATTATTCAAAGATGAATTTGGGTATGGAATATGAAAAGAGAATGCTTAAATTGATGGTTGACCAAAAGTCCAACTTAGTCAACTCCTGATTTTGACCAAAATGACCATTTTGCCCCTTTTGATCAATTGAATCATTTCCAATCCAAATTGAACCTCAATTCTTCAATCCTAACTGCTTAATAACATGTGGTGAATCATGGAAACAAGTTTGGGTGAAAAAGTCAGAGAAATCCTGATTAAATCCAAAACCCTAGTTTTGTACCATGTACTAGGAGATATCTAATCAAGCTTCAAAACTCTGATTCCAATGAGCATCATGAGAGACTCTTTGATCAAATTTGATTCTAATGATGATAAGATAATGATGCTTCATGAATTGGCTCATCTAGACCCCAATTACTTCAACTTGGACCAAACCCTAAATTTGACTGATTCCTGAAAGGAGAGTGATGAATCATCTTCAAAACATCAAATCCTATGGACATCTTGGCTAATTGCTTGTACAAAGACTTTCCAAATACCAAAGAGATGTTGTAGCTTCCAAATCAAGACTTGTACATTGATCAATAACCTTGATCAAGCAAAACCCTAATTTGACTGGTCAATCAAAAGAGAGATTCCTCTTATAATCAAACATAAACTTCAATCCTATGATGATCCAAAGAGATGGATAAAACATCTTGAGATATGCAATAACTTTTGAGCTTGAAAGATCCAGAGGTTTAGATGATAAGGTTCTACTTGAGCAACCTGTCAATGCAATCAACCTTCAAAGCTTGAGGAGGACTTGATAACCAAAGTACTTTGATCCCATCACAATGTATGAATGCAATGCAATATGATATACATGATGAAACATAAGCCTAAATCAAGAGGGTAAATTTTGGGGTGCAACAACTACCCCTATTCAAATATCTTCAACATGATAAGTGAGAAAAGTGACAACTTTCGAGCGTTCAGAGTTGAAGATGATTGAATACAAAAGAACCCGAAAATTTACACTCTTGAAGAAGAAAGAAAAAGAAGCAGAAAAGACCCCTAAGACATGCGTCAGGATGAAGCTGTAACGCAGGTTAAAACAAAACAAAAACAAAGAAGAGTAGACGCAACTAAACTTTCGGACAAATGTGCCAGGGCAAAACTGGGCTTCAAAAAAGGTGAGACAAAACTCAAACCACAGAGTATAGGCGAAACTAAGCTCTGGAAAAGAAAACGTACGCGGGTGAGGAGACGAAACTCTAAGCTCGACCCAAAGCAAAAGTGGATAGAGTGCATGATTCTAGGAGCACTTGCTAATCTCAACTAAGATAGACAGTATGAAGGAACTGAAAGAATCCCATAAATGAGGAACAAAAGCGAGACGAAACTCGACTCAAAAACTAGTTAGGCGAAACTAAACTAGATGAGTACTAGGACGAAACTGGATTTCATGCACAGGCGACAAGGCGAAACTCGACCCAAATCGAGAGTGATGAGAGCGCATGTTTCTTAGAGCACCTGCTGGTCTCGGGTAAATGGATAAATAGTGAAAAAAACAGATAGAAGAATCCAAGGAACAAAAGAGACAGATTTCCATCCAGGGACGCAGTACAAACACTGCACTCGGTAAACGAACACCGTCAAAGGGTCCAAGGTGTGAAAGAAAAAACGAGACAAAACTCGACTCAATAACTAGTTAGGCGAAACTAAACTAGATGAGCACCAGGACGAAACTGGATTTCATGCGCAAGATGAGGAGACGCAACTCTGAGCTCAACCCAAAACAAGGAGATTAGGGCGTACACCTAAAAACCTGCTGAAAGAGAATATCAGGACGAAACTGGTATTCGAAAGGTGCATCAATAGATATTGGAATGAACCGGAGAGGGTAGTGAAGACTAAACCCGAGAAGACCGTGCCAGGGCGAAACTGAACTACAATCAAGAGTAGACACTCAAACAAGCAAATGATTAACGTCAAAAGGATATTGGTATGGGGTGGAAATTGAGATAATAAGGACGAAGACCTCGCTGGGGATTTAATCAGAAATATTATAAAATTCACTGGGGACAACAGAAACAATAATGGCTTATGTTCCGATGCATGTTTGAATTCTTTTTTTTTATATAGCGCAATGCTCCATATAATGGAAATGATACGCGTTTTGGTAGATGCAATGTAATGATGCATGTTTTAAAAGTTTCACTAGGGAATAACAAATTGAGAAACCAAAAACCAAGAAGTCAGAATCTGACGAGACTTATAAAAATAAATTACAAAATCCAAAGGAGAGGAGAAAATATGGGGAACCACTAGAGAGGGAACCTCGAAGAGATGAAGCTTCGCGGGGAATAACAAACGAGCAACCAGTAGAAACGGGCCACAAACATTGAGGGGAGCTGCAAAAATAAATTGCAAACTCCTAGGGAAGATCAGATCGACATTGTAGCTTCTAGAGAGGATTAGACATTGAGGGAGAAAATCAGGGCAAGACTGTAATCTCTGGAAAAGACAGCGTGCAGTTGTGCTGAGGATGATACCAAAATAATAAACCCGACGTAAGAGGTGAAAACCTTTGCTGGAGGGAAAAAGCTCTGTTGAGGAGACGAGACTTCACTGGGGAGACAGAACTTTGTTGAAGATTTTGTTGGAGAGAGATTTCTGGCATGCAACCAATGGACGGATCATGCCGACAATCATAGTATCGATCTCACTGAGGATAAGGAAAGATATTAACATAAGGATGCCCCAGTCAGCAGATCGGCTGGGAAATGAGATGTCATGGTGAGGGATCTCTGTTGGCAACTCTATTAGAGAGTTGTAACTTCTTCAGAATGTGAGTTCCCATTTAAACAACTCCACTGGGGATGTGCGACATATCCAAACTTGAAGTCTCAGAATGAAGCCTTTAAAAGAAGATTCCTGGGGCAACAAAACTTCGTTGGGGATAGGTAAAGTCCTATTCAAACATGGGCTCTGTCTAACAGAAGAAAGCCAAATATTCCCTTCCTGACAATCATTAAGCTCTTTACAGGTGTTCATCGTGTAAACTCTTTTTTGATGTCAAACAAATGTTTTGCATGCAGAAAGATGTTTATTTTTGGAATGACAGACCTGAGGCGGCGATTATTTAAGCCTTGAAGTTTGAAAAACTTAACAAAGTGTCACATCTTTGTTGTGAATGAATCACTGGTTAGAGTGCAAAAATTTCAAAACTTTTCTTCCCCTTCTTTTTTTTTAGAAAACGAGTCAAGATACGGGTGATAAGATACCATCATGGGTGTGCAACACACATTTGGGAATTTAGAAACGTTATCCTGTTGTAGTATGCTTTCGAGTTAAGCCCTTATTTCAGTTAGGACTTTTAAAGGTTGTAACGTGGCCTGGTTCGAGGTTTTTTAGAAAAAAAGTTTTTCAAGGCTCAAATTATTTGGTGCCCACCCCCTTCGTGATGTTCTCCTGTCCTAAGTTCAGCTGACTTATCACAAGCACTCATCTTTCAAAAGGATTCAAAATGGTTGAGTAATCACGACAAATTCTTTAACATGATTGTCACTTAACTTCTGCTGCTTTTGTTTTTGATATTATTATTCCTCTTCTTTTGATGAAAATTTTATTGAATAATCTTTTTTTTTTGGCCTTTTAGGCTCTCTTTTCCCTAACTTTTGCCTGGACAAAATCTTTTGAATTTCAATTTTGGAAGTCCAACGGGATGCCCTAACTTTTTCCTAAGCGACTTGTTTTCAAGTTTCGACTTAGCGGGGCTTTTTGTTTCTTTTTTTATGCTTTCCACTTTGAACCAATCAACATGACTTTAGGTCTTTGAACTTTTTCTTTCTTTCTCTTTTTTTTTGAAAGAAAATGCCTCATTCCTCGGTCGGCGAGGGATAGCCATTATTGTATCGATTCGATCTCGACCTCAGGACTTTGTGAGGAAATGAACATCGTGGTTTAGACATTTTTCCTGATCTCATGATGCGAAAGATAAAATGTGGTGATCCTCAACCGGGACATTCCTTCTGAAATTTGAATGCTTGGTCAAATTAACTGAACATCTACCCTGCCCCTGGTTAAAAAAAGGTCTTTTTTAACGGAAAAGAAACTCCTACTTCGAAGGCTTAGAGGGGTTAACGAGGGTCTAACTCCCTTATATCTCCGGTGTTTGGGGATTGAAATAATGCTTGTACATCGTCAACGGGGTTCTACTCAAAATCATACCATTACAATCATCGATTTTAGCTAAACTCCAAACTCTTGGCTAAGCAAAAGAATTGGCACAATTGGTATCCAAATGCACGAAAAATCGATTAAAGAGTGATACTGGATGGATTAAGTAAAATGAAACAATTTCTTCAAGGCAAAAATATTCAACGCATCAAGACTGACATTCGGCCACAAACAAAATCCTATATGCAAAAAACTGCTAAAACAATCAATCAAGATAACACATGAAAGTGCGACTGTGATACGGTGGGAGAACTGACTTGAGGTTTTGTGTTTTGTGTTCGCAAATGTTTCGGTTTATCAAGAGTCGCCACCGAATTTTTATTTTATCCTAAGGAAAGGTCAAAAAGCATAGGAAAGACCTTTGAGATGTTTTCTTGGGTTCGGGGAGTAAATTATGAAAAGGGAAGGTGCAAGCACCCTTTTCATCCATGGTTATCCATGGGCTCTTAGTTACTTGTTTAGATCACTTGCTTTTACTTTTCAATTGTTTGAAATGGTACTTTGTGTGTGGTTTTGAAAGATGTTTTGAAAAGAGTCCATCGTTATGGCAACCTTTGTAATGATTCTTGTTTGAATGTATACAAAGGTGTTTTTGTATTTTGAAAAGATTTCAATGTTTGAAAGTTTGATTTGGGAAATGTTTTGAAATTGTGTTGTGAGGTGTGTTTGAAAATAGCAAGGATGTTTTGTAAGTTTTTTTGATCAAGTAACTAAGAGCTATCTACCCTATTTTACTTAAAGATCTTTCCTATACGTTTTTAACCCTTTTGACAGTGTTGTTTCACCATTGCATTTGGTGAACAACCTTGTGTTAGGATGTTAAACGGGACAGGCGCGGGTCATCGTCTAGACCATGATAGCAATTGTGTCAAATATTTTTGCCAAATTTTTGAGGGACTTGATCATTTTGTTTAGGCAACCAAGATAGCGTCATCGAGGGACTATGATCTTTTGTTTTGTTTTTTTGTTTTGCCAAAATACCCAACATGCATAACATGGCCCATTTTTAAGGCAACAAGTGGATTGTAACCCTAGGGGTGCAAGTGTGCATTGTGTTTGATTTTCATGCATTTTGTCTTTGATTAGGTCAAGCTACTTGTTGATTTTGATTTTTGCATACAAACCCTAATCTCTAATCATGGCATAATTGAAAGCATAAAATGCGAAAATTAAAAGTCTAAGCTATTACAACATGATTATGGGGATGGGGGTACAATCTTTGAATGGGGGTGTATTTGACAAGAAATATAAACCCTAATTTACTATTACATCCAAATTGAATTCAAATGCATAAATAATAAATGGACAATATTTAAATAAACAAAATAAATAAATATATCAAATAATATGAATTATGCAAAAAAAAAGTTTACGTATATTTTCCAAGTATGTAAAAATATTTAATGTAAAAATAAAGAAATAAATAAAAAGATTAATTTTATTTGGTTAAGGGTAAAACCCTAATTTCCTTTAAGAAAGTAAATATATTAATTATTTTATTTATATACAATAAAAATAAAATAGTATATATATGAAAAAATAAAATATGTTTAGAAAAAGTATTTATTAAGTATATTTAATAATAAAAATAAAAGTGTAATATTTTACATTTTTTATTCTAAATATATAATAAAGTAAGAGTATATATATATATATATATATATATATATATATATATATATATATATATATATATGTATATTATATTAAATATGTACAATAAATAAAATACATATAAAAATAAAAATAAATTATATTTAGAATAATATTTTCAGTGTGAATAAAAATAAAGAATAAAAGTATAATTTATATATATTTTCAAGTTTTAATAAATAAGATAAAAGTATTTAAATTGCTTTTTATGTTAGAAAAATAAAAATAAAATGCAAAATGAATGTGAAAAAATTACAAAAATATTTTTGAGTATTTTTTATATTTGGGAATAAATAAATAAATTCAGAAATGAAAATAAAAATTCAAAAAATAAAATAACAAGAAATTGGGCCAGGGGGTGCAAAAAGGGAAAAGGGGGGTGTCAATAGTGAGCCAGACCAAGCCCAGCCCACCACTTCATCTTCAACCTTCAGATTTTTTGAAAACGCGCACGTGCCCTGTACAACCACCAGATCCTGTATACGAGCTCTATTGCAAAAACACATAACATCAAACTTGTAGAGCATTTCAAGACGATTCCAACCATATAAACAACTTGTCTTAACTCTCAAAGACCAGAGAGAATTTCTCTGGCCCTAAAATCTAACCTAGTTTTTTCAGTATGTTCATGGATGAAATTCTCTTAGCATGCTTAATATAAACGAAAATTGAGCATATGTACAGCTTCATGGCAATGAATACTACATTTCTTATTCACAAACCTAAGGCTAAATGTTCCTAAATAGAGAGATAGGAAGTGGACAAAAACCTGTTTCAGCTGACTTCGTGTAGGGCAATGTAGAGCTTTTCAACAAGGCTTGAGATGTCTGGGAGCTTTCTTGAACTTCACTTGACCTTCTCTAATAGCCTGCTTGCCTTGAATGTCCTTGAATCAGCCTATAGAACTCAACCTGCACAAGCTCAAAATGAAAATGGAAAACCCTGTAAATGGAGTTACAATTGGTGTTTGAGGTTTGGGATAGCTTGGATGAGTTGAATGGAAGGTGTTTAAACAGGTTTTGGCTAAAAGGCACGAGCCAAATGAGTTATAGAAGTCAAGTTGCAGGTTTTGCCCTGTTTTGCCAATGGATGGTGATTTCTAGCTAGGGGATGTTTAGAGGCTCAAGCAATCGTGTTTCTGGCTCAGAGGGATGTGTGAAAGATGTTCAAAATCTTTGCACAAGTTTCTTTTGGCTGGTGTTCAAGTTCTAAGGTTTTGGACAAGTTTCTTGTTTTTTAAGCCAAATGTGGAAGTGATATGTAACAGGCCTGTACAGGCTGTCCAACACCTTGTAACCTATGCTCTTGGCCCTTCTAATTTGTGGATTTGATTAGCTGCAAAAGATCTGGACCAATGCTCAAAGATTGTGGTTTGACATAAAGCAAGATTATGGCAAAAATGGAAATGTGCCTTTTTCTACTTAGGGCTTAATTTTGTGTACAATGTCCTAATGACCAAAACAATAGCTTAGACCAATGGATTTGCATTAAATTATTTATTGTGAAGTGGTTTAGAGGCCTGTAAACTAGTGTAAGGCATGCTGACTTGAAATTGCAACTTGTATGAACATGAATATGCCATGGATGAAAAGTGAGTTTTTGCCAACTTCAAGCCTTCGATTCTCCCTAACCACAAATGTGTTTGGAGAGTTCTTGGACATTTTGGAAATCTTGCAACTTACTATATAATCCATATTTGAAATGAAACTTGATATTCCAAGTGGAACTATGTGAAAAATGGCCATGAAGATAGATCAAAATCCTGCCTAAACAAGGGCAAAATTTCACTAAGTTAAAAGTTTTAGGGACCCTTGTTCCAAAAATTATAACTTGAGACCCAAGATTCTTTTGAGAAAACTTTGTGAATAAAGGTTGTAGACTTTGTGGAGGACTACAACTTTCATGTTGGAAGTTTTGTTTGAATCCAAATGCATCATGGTGAAAATGTTGGGCAAAGTTAGGAAAAATTAAGAAAATTTCATAACTTAGAAAAATTCTAAGTTATGAATTTTTTCAACTTTAAACCCTAATTTGCAAAAATGGGTTTCTTGATGAACAAGTTTCATGTTTTGACACATCTTGATGAAAAATTACCCTTGGCATTTGATTTTGACCAAAAAGTCAATGTTTGACTTTTCAGTATACAGTCAAATTTTGATCGGTTGACTGAAAAATTCATCTGTCAATCCAATGCAATTGAGATCTTTTGAACTTGTTGAATAAGTCAAGATGATGCCATTGAGTCCTTGAGTCCATGGTTGAACCCAATTTTCCATTGGCTAGGTCAAAAATCAGAAATTGCATTTGTACAGTCAAAACCCTAAAAATGACCATTTTGCCCTTTTGGTGATCTGATCAAATTTCTTGTGGAGTTGTGGTCCAAACTTGATCAAATGGTTCATATGAGTTCATAATGTTGATGTGGGTCAAAATTCATGAGGTTTGACTGTAAATTGGCCACAATTGACTTTTTCCCCAATACAGCTGATTTCTAGGTCAACTGTCCAATTGACTGGGCAAAAATTTGATTCAAGGCTTGAAACTTGGTATGGTCAAACTTATGAGTCCAACATGAAGTATGAAAGTCAATTTGAGCATTAGAAGTCTAAAATTCTCTGTGCAAACTCAAACCCTAATTTAGGTCAACAGTGCAAGGAGATGTCTTGAGCAGAGCAAACCCTAGCTTGATCTTGAGTTCAAAGAGCCTTGTGATGAGAAAAGTTGATAGAATGAGAGGGAAAATTCTGGGGTACAACAGCGAAAAAGAAACATAATAAAAGACATTATGGGGAAGAAAAGTCTCCAACTAGGTTCGCCGATATCGCCGACCTGCCGTGATCTTAATATTACCCTGACCCATGACCTTTACCAACAGCACAAAGTGGTGAAACAAAAGGCAAGGCAAACACCAGTAAATTGAATGAGAATCCCACCAAACATGCCCCTTGCACAGTAGTAGTTGTGTTTGTTATCCGTATTTCAAGCGATCAACTGACCACTTAGATTATCATTTGTGTGTAAGGCCCACGAAGTTTATATGCACATGCTTATCAAAAATATTGGATGTTTTTGCAAACAAAATAGTAAAAAGGGAGAAAAGAAACATATACATATACTTGAAAGAAGATATTCTATTGATTTTGAGAAAACAACCTGTGAAAAAGGCATTTACATTTGGAAGCAAGTAATTACAAAATCAAAGCAAACAAGTGTTTACAAATGGCAATGTGAATGTGAACATCCATCAAGTCCCGACTCTGCTATGACTCTTATGACTCTTACGCTTCCATCTTCCTGCTTTTAGACAGATCATTCTTGGATTAGCCTCGAGCTTATGTCAGGCGACGGAGCGAAGGAAAGAAACAAAGGATCTCATGTTGAGCGTAGTCATTTTCTTTAAGTCCCTAACTTTTGCCTGAATCGCCCTTTCAGGTTTTCAATTCACCAGGACGCCCTCTTTTTGCATAAACCTCCCTTTCAGGTTTTCAGTTTAGCGGGTTTTTATTTTTATTTTTGTTCTTATGCAAAGTATTTTTTAACTACGTCAGCATTCACAGGGAGAGGGAAGTACTCTCCATCCATAGTTGTGAGCATCATCGCTCCTCCAGAGAAAACTTTTCTGACCACGAAAGGACCTTCATAAGTCGGAACCCACTTGCCCCTGGGATCTCCCTGGGGAAGAATTATCCTTTTTAGCACAAGGTCACCTGGCTTGTAACACTGAGGCCGTACCCTCTTATCAAAAGCTTTCCTCATCCTTTACTGATATACCTGACCATGACATACAATTGTCAACCTCTTCTCGTCAATAAGTTCCAACTGATCCAATCGATTATGTACCCATTCACTTTCATCCAGCTCAACATCCCTCATGATCCTAAGAGAAGGAATCTCGACTTCTACCGGTAATACTGCTTCCATGCCGTAAACCAATGAAAATGGGGTTGCCCCAATCGAAGTATGCACAGTGGTGCGATAACCATGCAAAGCGAAAGGCAGCATCTCATGCCAATCTTTATAGGTTCCCACCATCTTCTGCACAATCTTCTTGATATTCTTATTGGCCGCTTCGACAACACCGTTCATCTTTGGCCGGTATGGGGAAGAGTTATGATGCTTGATTTTGAAAGACTCACAAAGCTCCTTCATCATTTTGTTGTTCAAATTAGACCCATTATCAGTAATGATCTTTTCAGGCGCTCCGTAGCGACAAATAATATTGTGCTTAATGAAACGAGTTACCACCTGCTTGGTGACATTGGCATAGGATGCAGCTTCGACCCATTTTGTAAAATAATCAATGGCAACCTGAATGAAACGGTGCCCGTTGGATGCAGTCGGTTCAATTTTTCCGATCATATCAATTTGCCACATCACAAACAGCCAAGGGGAAGTCAAGACATTCAAAGGCACAGGCGGTACATGCACTTTATCACCATAGACTTGACATTTGTGACAAACCCGCGCATGATTGTAACAGTCGGTCTTCATGGTGGACCAATAATAACCTGCTCGCAAAATCTTTTTGGCCATGGTATGACCATTGGAATGGATCCCGAAATCACCTTCATGTATCTCTTCAATGATTCTAGCTTCTTCTTTCTTGTCAACACATCTGAGCAGTAAACCGTCATGATGCCTTCTATACAACACACCACCACTGAGGAAGAATTTGGCTGAAAATATTCTCAAAAACTTCTTATCTGTGACGGATGCCTCTTCAGGGTACTCTTGTGTTTCAAGATACCGTTTAACATCATAAAACCAAGGATTACCATCTGATTCCAAACTAGCCTCAAAACAGAAAGCTGGCTCACTCAAACTTCTGATAGTAATGGAAGGTGCCTCATTAGCCCACTTAACCTTGAACATGGAGGACAAAGTTGCCAGTGCATCAGCTAGATTGTTTTCTTCTCTGGGAATGTGTTCAAACGTGATCTCTTCGAAGTACGGAATCAGCTTCATAACATGCTCACGATACGGAATTAGGTTCTGATGGCGAGTTTCCCAATCTCCATTAATCTGGCTGATAACAAGATTGGAATCCCCGTAAACTTTCAAGAATTTGATGCGCAGGTCGATCGTCGCTTCAATGCCATAAATGCAAGCCTCATATTCGGCCATGTTGTTAGTGCAATCGAAACAAATACGAGTCGTGAAAGGAATGTTGTATCCCTCAGGGGAAGTGATAATAGCTCCGACACCGTTGCCCATGGCATTGGAGGCACCATCAAAAACAAGCATCCAACGTGATCCTGACTCGGGTCCTTCGTCTCGGTCTGGCATGTTATAATCCCGAATATACACAATTTCCTCATCTGGAAAATCAAACTTCATCGGTTCATAATCGTTCAAGGGCTGATGAGCAAGATGGTCGGCCAGTACACTACCCTTAATTGCTTTTTGAGTAGTGTATTGGATATCATATTCAGTGAGTATCATCTGCCAACGGGCTACCCTGCCTGTAAGAGCTGGCTTCTCAAAAATGTACTTGATTGGATCCATTTTGGATATCAGGTAGGTGGTATGAGTTAACATGTACTGCCTTAAACATTTGGCGGCCCAGGAAAGCGCACAACAAGTCTTTTCCAGCAATGATTATCTCGACTCGCATTCCGTAAACTTCTTACTCAAGTAGTAAATAGCCTGCTCTTTCTTCCTTGTCTCGTCGTGCTGACCAAGGACACAACCCATTGAGCTCTCCAACACAGTTAGATACATGATTAGTGGCCTTCCTTCCACTGGCGGCATGAGTATCGGAGGTTCCTGCAAATACTCCTTTATTTTGTCAAAGGCCTTCTGGTAATCCTCATTCCATTTCACTGTCTGACTTTTCTTCAACAACTTGAACAAAGGTTCACAGGTGGCTGTGAGATGAGAAATAAATCTAGAAATGTAGTTTAACCTTCCCAAGAAACCACATACTTCCTTCTCTGTCCTTGGTTCAGGCATTTCCTGTATCGCTTTTACTTTGGCCGGGTCCACCTCGATACCTTTTTCACTTACAATAAAACCCAACAGCTTGCCGGATCTCACCCCGAAGGTGCACTTATTCGGATTCAACCTCAGCAAGAACTGCCTCAGTCTCTCGAACAATTTTTCCAGATGAACAAGATGTTCCTCTTCCGTGTCAGGCTTAGCAATCATATCGTCTACATATACCTCAATCTCTTTGTGAATCAAATCATGAAAGAGAGTGACCATGGCGCACTGATATGTTGCCCCGACATTTTTTAGACCAAACGGAATCACTTTATAACAGAAAGTTCCCCAAGGCGTGACAAATGTTGTCTTCTCCATATCCCCCGGATCCATATTAATTTGATTGTAACCCGAAAAAGCATCCATGAATGAAAACACCTTGGAATGAGCAGTATTATCGACCAACACATCAATATGCGGAAGAGGGAAATCATCTTTAGGGTTGGCCCTGTTCAAATCCCTATAATCCACGCACATCCTGACCTTACCATCCTTCTTGGGCATAAGCACAATATTTGCAATCCATGGCGGATAATTGATGACCTTTAAGAAATTCGCGTCCAACTGCTTCTGGACCTCCTCTTTGATCTTCTTGGACATCTCAGAATGAGTTCTTCGGAGCTTTTTCTTGATAGGGGAACAACCTTTTTTGAGCGGTAATCGATGCACCACTATGTCTGTGTCCAACCCAGGCATATCCTCATAAGACCAAATGAAGATATCAGAATACTCACGGAGTAGCTCAATCAATCTGACCTTTATACTTTCTTCGAGACCTGCCCCTATCTTGACTTCTCTTCTTACCTCTTTTGTGCCAATATTCACCACCTCAATCGAATCCTGATTCGGCTGGATAACCTTCTCCTCTTGTTTTAACAATCTTGCTAATTCCTTGGGAAGATCACAATCCTCATATGCTTCTTCTTCGGCTTGATAAATAGGAGTATCAAAGTCATAATGAGCCATAGCAGAGTCGTTATCAATATGATTGGTGGTGGAAGTGCATCCGCGTGAATGGCATTTTGGCGTTTTTTAGTGACAGTGTGTGAAAAGAGAAACATTGCCATTTAAATAAAAAATAAATGGAGAAAAATTTTGAATGCAAAAATGTCCTTTATTTCATGATAAACTCTTGAAAATAAACATGGTGGCCCTACACAAATGATCCATTACGCCTTGGGAAGAGCGTAGGAATTATGATATGATAATAAAAGAAAACAAGAAAATTACTCCTCAGCGCTTGAAACTTAGATGACATCCACATAAGTCCAATTGTTGAGTGTCTGGCCTGGAATACTCGGACGAATCCAATCTTCGATATTGTAGCCATCAACCCTATCGTCTCCAACTGCATTGATGTGTCCTTCTTGAGTAGCACAAGGACGGGAAAACTTCATAGGAGTAGATAAACTAGATGCTCTGGGAGTTGTACTCTGCTGACCCGGGCTAAAACCAAGACCAAATTTATCAAATTTTGGGGTAACGTCCAGCACCTGACCCCAACCTTCATGGTTACCATTTTCCACCATATCTCTCGCATCCTTGAGAGAAGACATAACAGTTTCAGGCTTCCTTTTCTGCTCTGGAGGAGGAAAATTGATAGCATGAATTGTCTCAAACGCCTGAAATGGAGTCTCATTTATCTCGCCTTTAACTTCAACATAACAGAATGATGTCAAATGACTCACGATGTACTCTTCCTCGCCACACACAATTATCACCTTTCCCTCTGCAGGATACTTGAGTTTCTGATGAAGAGTAGAAGTGACTTCCCCTGCTCTATGAATCCACGACTGCCCCAACAAACAACAATACGCTGGCTGTATGTCCATCACAAAAAATGTAGCCGTGAAGGTGCGAGGACCAACCTTGATTGGTAACTCCACCTCCCCAAATACTAACCTTCGAGACCCATGAAACGCCTTCACCATCAAGTCACTAGGGTGCAGCTCCAGTCCAGAATAATCAATCTTCATCAATGATAACTTAGGCAATACATTCAAGGACGACCCTGTATCCACCAAAACCCGGGATAAAGTAGTGCCTCTGCACTCCATTGAAATATGCAACGCTTTGTTATGGTCTCGCCCTTCCGGAGGAAGATCAAAATCTGTGAAGCCCAAACCGTTCCCGGCAGATATGTTAGCACAAACATTCTCAAACTGATTAACTGTTATCTCATGTGGCACGAACACATTCTTTAACAACTTCATCAAAGCATTTCTGTGAGGTTCTGAATAAATCAACAGAGACAAGATATACATCTTATAAGGAGTATGGCTCAGATGATCAATTACGCTATAATCACTCTTTCTGATAATTCGCATTAACTCTTCAACCTCATCGGGAACTGAAGAAGCTTATGGTATCGGAATTGGTTGAGTCACATTGGCTGGCGTAACCCTCGGATTTCCAATCATTGCCTGTTGTTTTCCTTTTTCTCTTGCAGAAGCAACTGTCGCATCTTGCACATTGGAAGGACCAAATACTCTCCCGCTTCTAGTCATTTGACCCACACCAGAAAAATTATGAACTTCCTCTTCATTATCTTCAGCACGTTATTCCTCAGACAAACGAGTACTTACTTCCTGCTTCACCCCATGGTAATAAACATCGGCACCATAATGCCATGGGATGGCCTTCTCGCTGGTATATGGCATGGGACCAGGTACCATAATCATCAAAGGAGGTGCCCTAGATGGGGTAGAAATGCGCACAAGGGTGTAAGGAATAGATACCACATCAACATCTTCTTCGGTAACCTTTCGGTAGCTCGGTTTTCTATCGAACTGAAGGGAACCCTCCTCTATCAACAACTAGATACCGGCTTTTAAATCATCACAACCCTTCGGTTGCTCTCTACACTTGGCACACTCTGAAGTACAACCTGGGAAAATAGAATTGTCAAGCAAAAACCTCTTAACATACCACAACGGAGTAGTTACTTGTTCCACATTCATGATTAAATTCAACACTTCACCATTATCATCAATCATATTAACAACACCCCCTCCATGCTTAGGCATTGGGTTCTGAGTAACATTCGGACCAGTCACTGGAGTAAACTCAATTGCCTTAGCATCCAACAAGTCTTGTATTTTGCACTTCAACGCAAAGCAATTGTCAGTAGAATGACCAACTCCGCCTGAATGGAATTCACATCTTGCGTTAGCATCATAGTTAGGAGGAAGTGTTGCGGGTGGTGGTGGCATATTTCTCAAACCGATCAACTTCAAATCGAGCAAATGGTGTAGTGCTTCAGTAAGAGATACTGGTAAGGGATCGAATTTTCTCGGTTGTCTCTACTGTTGATTATTATACTGATGGGGAGCATCTTGCTGTCTTTTTTGTTGAGGCACTGTATTCGGTCTCTGCTGCGGAGGAGCATTAACAGGAATAGAAACAACATTGACTTGTTGGTGCTGATGATCCTCTCTTCTTCCTCTATGAGAGTAAATCGCGCTTGCGTCACCTTCCCTTTTCTTAGGGTAAGTGTTGAATGGTTTCTTACTGTCCCCTGATGAGCCACTAGAACCTCCAATCTGAATTTTCCCCAATTTCAAACCTACCTCAATCCTTTCACCAGCCATAACCAAGTATGCAAATCCTGCCGAAGTACTTCCTATCATGTGCTCATAGAATGGCCCTTGCAGGGTACTCATAAACATATCAATGAGTTCTCTCTCCATGAGTGGAGGTTGAACCCTCGCAGCCAACTCACGCCACTTCTGAGCGTATTCCTTGAAAGATTCTCTTGGTCCCTGTGACAAATTCTGTAACTGAGTGCGATTAGGCGCCATATCCACGTTGTATTGATAATGTTTGACAAAAGCCCGAGCAAGATCATTCCAGCAACGAATATGGGTTTTCTCCAACTTTATGTACCACTCCAGGGATGCCCCAGATAGGCTATCCTGGAAAAAGTGAATCAAAAGTCCCTGATCCTCAGTATGTACCGACATCTTCCGGAAATAAGCAGTTGCATGAGTAACAGGACACGACATTCCGTTGTACTTTTCAAATACAGGAGGCTTGAACTTTGGAGGAACTTTCACCCTATACACCAATCTGAGATCATTAACATCCATACCAAGGACTCCTTGCCCCTCCACAGCCTTCAAACGTTCTTCCAACAACCGATACTTCCTATCGTCAACCTGAACTTCCGGCTCTGAACGCCGAACATAAAAATGGTCTTCATCCTGGTCAAAGTCATAATCCTGCTCCTGATAGCCTCTTACACCGCCTTGATTATCTCTTCTGTTCCCTACAAGACGAGGTCCCGGAGACGGGGGAAACTGCCCTACGTTGCGCATAAAAGGGTTTCCGGGCATTCTGTGAAAATTTCCAACAGGCTGATCTTGCACATCCCCCAATCCTACAGAAATGTCCTGATAGAGCCCTTGATTTCCACCATCCCCTGGATAGCGGCACTGGTTATTGACAATGGCAGCCAGTTCCTCCTGTCGGTGATTCACATTGGGGATGACCTCAATGAACTGGGTCATCTGAGTAGCCATCTGGGCCCTCATTTCAGCGAGTTCAGCTTGAACTTGTTCCATCTGTCTTGGAAAATTGTTTCTGGTGGAATACCGATGAGTAGTCGACTTGAATTCTGAATAAGAAAAGCAGAAGAATAAGAATATCGTCTTGAGATAACTTGTAATGTTATGAAATGCATGATGTGCATGATATGTTTGTCATTTCCAAGTATTCAAGAGTCCTTTTATTCATCAATCACGACGCACAACCAAAGATCAAACATACAATCAAAGGGAAAAAGGACAATAAGACAAACACTACAATTATTTACAAACAAAAAAACGATGTTCCAGTGACTTCGGACATTTAAGAGTGTAACGATAAACAAAAAAATACGTGTTCAAAGTAACCTAAAAAAAACTGAATAATAAAAAGAAACAATGGTCCCTTCCAACAATCCTGGGGGTGACCAAATACACCAAAGGTAAATAACAAAACTAAATCTCTGGAACAAGACACACTTCAAGGTGTTGACAATACTCTTCAAGCCTGGCTTTCTCTTTCAAAAGTTGTGATGCGACTACTTTACTTTCTTGAAACGGATCCTCTGCGACACGCCTCTGGGCTACTTCCTTCTTAAGCTGAGCATCTTTGTCTTTGAGCTGTTTCTCCAAGTTTTGAATCTTCTTCCTGTAGCCATTCTCAGATGCCTGAAGCTTCTGGCACTCTTGCTGGGTCTTACTCAACTCTTCTTCCATTTCAGCATGAGACCTCTTCCTAAAACTGGTTGCATCAGAAGTTTCCCCTTGAGCTTCTTTGAGTTTGCGAGCTAAGTCGGCCCTTTCTTGATCCACCCAATAAAGTTTCATCCCTGCCTTACGGTCTTTTGCACGAAGTTGACTGTTCTCAACATGAACCTGGGTGAACACCTCAGTAGGCACCGTGTTACTCAGAACGGTAGGAGGCTGCTCACATATAGGAACCGACTTTGCAAATGGTAACCGTAAAATCTTAACCCTGACTCTAATCCATTCCAAGTAAGAAACCCTAGCAATAGGAACCTTCTTTCCCAAAGTAGTTCTATCCTATTTGTGAATTCCCTTCCAAGCACTTGTCACTCTTTTCAACATCACCGAATCACTTCCTCTAACAAATTACACTGACTCAAACACCTCTTCAACCTTCGGCGGTCCATCCATTGCATATCCCAATTGACGATAAGCAAGCACAGGATTATAGTTGATACATCCCTTAGTTCCTATGAGGGGAACATTAGGGAAATCTCCACAGCTAGTGATAATACTTCGTACTTCCCCCGTGTCATAATTCCACCGGATATCAAATGAAGTAAGATTGACAAGTCTTGATGACCATTGGAGAGAAAGTCTGGTATCCATGAAAGGGCCACTTACCAGTAGGTGCAACTTAAACCATTGATACAACATCGCATGACATAAACTCACATTACCTCCTTTTCCGTGCCTGGAATGAATGGTGTAAAGATTATCTGCCAAGAGTGTCGGTACCGGGTTCTTATTTCTAAAAACACAAATAGCCGTCAAATCCATAAAATTTCTCTTGCGAGGGAAGAAGATGATCCCGTATATCATGAGAGCCAACAGAGAGCTGAAGTCATTCCAATTCCCTTTCTTCGCCCAATCTTCAGCTTTGTTCACTAAGAAATCCAAATAAAACCCTGTAGTATCCTCACTTGATTTCCAATTGTCTTTTACCTCTTTCCAATTCAAATGAAGAATTTCAGCAATAACTTTGAACTTCGGCTTCTCCGGTACTTGGACAAAAGGAACTTCATCGGACAACTTGATATTAAACAGGTACGCGTACTCTTATAGTGTGGGAACCAGTTGATAATATTGAAAAGTAAAACACCGTAATTCCTTGTCATAGAACTGGAAGAGAGTGATCAAAGCCATTGGGTCAACTAAAGTATTAAGGACTAGTACCAAATTGCCATACTTTTTGTTGAAATAATCAGAACATCTCCCTTCAGATAAGAACTCAACCTCTTCAATTCAGACACATCAATAGTAGGAATCTGATAAGAGAATGTATGCCTGGTGGGCTCTTTAACACAAACTGAATCAAACTCATCTGACGGGAGGCCAGCCATTTCTGATGGAAAGAAGACTCTTGAATGTCCCTGGAAGATGACATGCATATGCTAGTTATTTTTTATACATCATTATTTTTTTAAAAATAAATGTGCTATGATGCAACATGACAGGATCAAAGTTTCACACTGGATCGTGGCTGGACCATTACAGAACAACACCACTTAAGATCAAAAGAAAATCCCAAAGCTTTAAAACTATCATGGGAACTCGAGTCACCTTCGCAACACAAAGTCACCAACAATACCTGTACCTGTAAGAAAAGTTTTCCCGCCCCTCTCACGGTTGTAGTCTAGGTCAAGGTAAGGTTAAAAGCCAAATCAGAGTACAACAGCTCAAATGTCGGTATCATCATACGATAACACCTATCCGAACTACCTCTGAAGTCATGGGTCTCATGGTCAGGTCTACAAAGCATCTGCCTCATAGCTGCCATGGCCACTCTATTCCTAGTTCCTATGGAATTCACTCATAGCCTGGGTATGAGGCCTTTTACCTCATAGAATAACCCACCCACCAAGAAATCCATAAACCAAATAGTCCATCCAAATCTAGTATGTAGAAAGTAAAGCGCATATAGGATGCAATGCAAACAGGTAAATATGCAAAGCGGTAAAAATAAACACTCAAGAAGAAAACAAACAAAAGCTAGGATCGACTCCGGGATGGACCAGCAAAAGGTCAATCTGTCCCCAGTGAAGTCGCCAGCTGAAACCACCCGGCCGGAACCTATCATCTGGATGTAATGAAACATCAATGAAGTCGCCACTGAACGTATTTTATCCCGCCGAAAGGGAAAGGTGAACATCGAGAAAACCTGAAGAGGGAGAAATCACGGTATTTCGACCGAGAGATTGGGTAAGGGAGTCTGTTACGCGAGGGGAAGGTATTAGCACCCCACACGCCCATAGTACTCTACGGTATCCACTCTTGTTGTCTATTCTAATGGGTGTGGTCAAAACCTATGTCTATGGCATAAAACTGCAAAGGGAATGCATGCGAAAGAAAAAGAAAACAATGTAGGGAAAATAAAAGATGTGCTCGGTTGGGCCCTACCCCTTTGCCTACGTATCCTCTTTTAAGGAATCAGAGCAGCCGTAGGTCGGCTTATATATTTTGGTTGGTTTGTGTTTTTTAGTTAAGACGATAAAAATAAAAAAGATGGCAAAACATCGAATGAAACAACAAACAAATGATATGGTCAAACATTGACTAAATAATAACAAAGTAACATTGTCAAAGATGGCGAAACATCAAATGATAAAGCATCACACCTAACAATGATATTGAGAATCAAAGTAGGATAATAACATGTGCGATGGCGAAACATCGGCTTCAAACAAATGTGCGATGGCAAAACATCGGCTAAAAGTTAATAAAGCATCATGGCAAAGATGGCGAAACATTGATAAAATGGATGACAAAACATCACACCTAACAATGATATTGAGAATCAAAGTAGGATAACAAACATGTGAGATGGCGAAACATCGGCTTCAAGCAAATGTGCGATGGCAAAACATCGGCTAAAAGATGATAAGATATCATGACAAAGATGGAGAAACATCGATAAATCAGATGACAAAACATCACACCTAACAATGATATTAAGAATCAAAGTAGGATAACAAACATGTGCGATGGTGAAACATAGGATAAAAGGTTTAAAAACAAAGCCAAGAGGCGCACAAACAAATAAGATTGATTTGTATCTTTTACCTTGAAGAAGGGTTTGAGTTTATTAGACGTGTTTTATGATTTGCCAAGAAAACAAATTTTTGTTTTAAGATGCAAAATGCAAAAGAAGGAAAAAAAAACTAAGGGAAACTAGCCTAACACTATCCCTAGCGTTATCATACAATGGTTGACCCTAAGTTTGAGGATAAAGGAAATTCCTATCCTATGTTAGCATACATGGATTCCTACCTTAATCAACATGTTAAAGGAAACTTAACCGAACTATCCTATAAGGAACAAGCAATGAGAGCGAAGTCATGATCTCAATTTCTAAATTGAGTGACTCATCGATCAACAATTAAAGAAGAAAAGCAATAAACATCCTATAGGGAACATGCATTGAGAGCGAAGTCGTGATCTCAATTTCTAAATTGAGTGACTCATCGATCAACAATTAAAGAAGAAAAGCAATAAACATCCTATAGGGAACATGCACTGAGAGCGAAGTCGTGATCTCAATTTCTAAATTGAGTTAATCATCGATCAACAATTAAAGAAACAAACACAACACATGTATCAGACAAAAAACCAGACGGCCTCCTGACATATATCAACAACAGAGGTACCATCATGCAATCATTAGAACTATGCAAAATGAAAATGGAAGAAAGGAAATAGTACAATACCAAACTGATAACTATCTGTAGCAACTGAACAAGAATAAAAGAAACCCAGAGAACTTCAAGCAAGCTGGCATGCGCAGACAAATCAAGTCAGAAATTACGCCATCAGGATGTAAGTAACGAGATTATCAGATGTGAACAGATCCCATGGGAAATGTATAGTATTCATAATAACATATACATATATCCTACATAAACTATCAAATATTCCAAACACAAGAGCAATGCCAATATAACGAATTGTGTTCCACAAATAAAGTGAAACACAGTAGCCTCAAGTTAAGACTGAAAAAACTTTTCTCAAAGTACCTCGCACATTCAACAGACAAGTTAGTATTCCCATAAATTGAATGATGACTCACATAAGGGATGGATGAATCATGATGAAGTGAGAGAACATGATAACAATTACCAAATCATTAGGTATGGTAGACAAAAAGAAATAGGCATATGCACAATTAGGTCAAAAATTAGAGGAATGTTGCTCCTTTCTATCACCATGTTGAATTGACAATTGAATACCAGTCAAGGATCATGGGAGCTTGGGAAGAATACAATCAAAGACCATGAAGGTCAGTAGCTAACATAATTCAATCATGCACAATTAATTCATCACAGCTCACAAGCATAATAGAAGAGGAATTCCACACAGTGCATCAAAAAGGTTCAAACATTTAAACATGGGGCATTTAGTGAAATAACTTGAGTTTATTTGGATGAACATATCCAACAAGATCATTAGGTTCCCAATTATAGGCCTCACTCAAGTTCATTGGCCATTAAACAAATTGCAACAAGATGTGCAACATTAATTAGGTACCTTCATTTCAAAAATACATCAAAAATAGAAACAAGGATCAATAATTCAAACCAAAAAATCTCTTAGCATCTTTGAAGTGTGTATAAGTCATAAAGCAAGCCTTAAGTTCATGAATGATTAAGGAGGAGATCAAATGAGGCCCAAAGTTCAAAACTAGTTGGCAAAACTACCAAAAATAGACTAGTTTTCAAAATAATTCATGGAAAAATATCAAACCAAGTCACATAATATAAGAAAAAATGGTTTTCATATCCTCAATAAATTCATGAACCCTAATCAAGACCTAAGTTCCATTGAAAAATCCAGGGCATAATGGTTTTGAAAAAAAAACTTGCACAATAAGCAATCAAACCCTAATTTTTTAATTTTAATCTTAAATATTGATTAGATAAGATCAAAATTCAAACAATTCAAACAAAGATCATGCAAATCACAAGGAAACCCTAAATGTCAGAATACATATTTTTTCACATTTTTTGAATTAAAGAAAAGTCAAAAATAAAATCAAATTCAAACAATTAATCAATTAAACAAATAATCACATCTCAAAATGAAATTCTTATCAAAAATCAGAAGAAACATCCAACCAAAATTATATTCAAATATTAGAATTAAAAACACACATCCCTGATTTTATTTGGAATTTTTAAATTTAAGAAAATATTAAAATAAAAAATCAAACAAACAATTAACAATTAAACTATTATTT
The DNA here is from genome assembly GCA_948472305.1 of Vicia faba. Lineage (NCBI taxonomy): Eukaryota > Viridiplantae > Streptophyta > Magnoliopsida > Fabales > Fabaceae > Vicia > Vicia faba. The sequence continues at coordinate 1,549,291,112 of OX451737.1, read as the reverse complement.
AAGGGCAAAAATGCAAACCCTAGCCAAAAGTCACAAAAAGGTCAAAATAAAAATATATTCAGATTCTATGATTAAAAATAAGCTTGCATGATTTTTTTGAGGATTTTTGAATTAATGGAAGTATAAAAATGAAAATTATAAAGCAAAAATTCGAAATAAACTTCTCAAATTAAATTCATAATCAAAAATAGAAAAAATTATAAAAAAAATTCAGAATCAAATTCTACATTATTTTATGAGTCCAAAATATTTTTTGTTGAATTTTTAGATCAAAGAACTATTAAAATAAAAATAAACTTTAAACAAACAATTAATTAAACTCATTAATTTTTAAACCAATCAAAACATTTTTAAAAATTCCAATAAAATTACACAAGATAGTAGAAACTATTTTGAATTTGTGATAATTTTTTCATAATTTTTCAAATTGTTTTGATTAAGAAAATAAAATCAGAGAATTAATGAAAATTAAATATCAAAAACAAGAACAAGGCCAATGAGATTATGCCACACGTCATCTTCAACCTCCAACTGAAGCAAAACACTCACTTCCATCAGTTCCAATATGCTCACTTCAGATCCATCAAACAAACACGATTCTCAACCAAAATCCATGAGATTAAGCTCAAATTAAAGCTAATATATCATACTACATCATGCAATTCAAATAAAACTCAGAGATCAAGCATAGATCAAGAAATCAAATCTCAAAAACTGGAAAAACACACTGCAAACGATTTCACCAAATCTGCTTAAATCAGAGCTCAAATATACATAAATCCTGATGATTGGCCAACTATAAACACAATGCACACCACAAAACACTTCAATTCGTGCTCAAATCAAGGTTCAGATTCAGTGAGCATACCTGCAAAAGTGAAAAATAAATTCACTTGGTGCCTCTGAAATCTAACAAGAAACCCTTCTAAATAGCTTCCGTGTGCTCCAATGAAGGTGTTTGAGTAGAGAAATGAGGACTGGATCAAGAGAATTGAGCTGCTCGATTCAAGTTGCAGAGCAAGAAAAATGAGAAAATTCTGAGGAGCTTCTTCCAATGCAGTGCGTGTGTGTGTGAAAGGAGAGCTTGAGCAGCTTATATAGAGTGTTTGGAGTGAGGTTAGAGTGGTAATTCAAGCTGAGAGTCGTTGGAGGGAGAAAGTGAATTTTCTGTCAAACCAAAACAAGTGTGATGGACATTTGCGTTTTGTTTGGTATTCAGGCAATGCTTGCAGTCGTTTTGAGAAACAAAAGGAGAGTGCGAGTGATTGAAAAAAGCGTGATGAGATGAGCTATCCTCTCTTGCACATGGGACTGATTTTCTTGAGTGAGAAGTTTCCCATTTTGACAAAAATGTGAAAATGAGAGAGGCACGAGGTATGCACCTGGTTTGTCCTTTTTTGGTGAGCACATGAGGTGTCCAATTCGTGCCAAGCGTGTGCAAGTGGACTCTGAAATGATTTAATCACAACTGAACCAAAACTTGAAAATTGCCATGGCCAAGCATACACCAAAAATCAGCTGACTTCCAACTAAGGCCACTTCAAATTGGCTAGTGCATTTTCCAAATTTCTTTGAGCCAATTAAAATTCATATGGTGAGATTCACAATGATTTTTGATTCATCAAAAATGGTGGAGAAATGAAAGAGATGTGGACATTAGGATTCCTGGGCAAGTCAAGCCAACTTGCCCAAGACTGCGCGCGCACGCTGTCCTGCCCACGTGCCTTCAAAAGTCTGGTTTTGCCACCCAACTTCCTCAAACCACAACTTCCACGATTTTAATCCAATTTGAGTGATTCCAAGTTTAATGAGAAGCTTTCATGGAAGACTACAAAATGATATTTTTAATTTTTCAAATTGAGGCTTGAGTCACAAGAAATTGATTCCTCAAAATGGCATGCCAAGTGTTTGATGAAATTACGCGCGTGACTTGCCCAAGAGAAGTCATCTTGACACTTAGAATTTTTTAATTTTTAAGTTACTTCTTGAACAAGTTACACTCAAATTCAACATTTCTCATGATTCGAAGATGAATTTGGGTATGGAATATGAAAAGAGAATGCTTAAATTGATGGTTGACCAAAAGTCCATCTTAGTCAACTCCTGATTTTGACTGATTTTGACCAAAATGACCATTTTGCCCCTTTTGATCAATTGAATCATTTCCAATCCAAATTGAACCTCAATTCTTCAATCCTAACTGCTTAATAGCATGTGGTGAATCATGGAAACAAGTTTGGGTGAAAAAGTCAGAGAAATCCTGATTAAATCCAAAACCCTAGTTTTCTTATCATGTACTAGGAGATAACTGATCAAACTTCAAAACCCTGATTCCACTGAGCATCATGAGAGACTCTTTAATCAAATTTGATTCTAATGATGATAAGATAATGATGCTTCATGAATTGGCTCATCTAGACCTATTAGCTGGCTATTTCGAATAAGGAAGAAACTACTATCGAAATAATATTTCGAATAAAGTACCTAAGGAGATTAATATCAATATTGGATATTAGTGGGAGATATGGAGTCATTATGTTGAAGGATTATTCAATTTCCAGCAGATTTCGATTTGGACTTGTTTTGGTGTTCGAATTATAAAAGAGCTCCTTTATGTAAGGGTGCCAGAAGTTGGAAACGGTCCAAGCAATTGGATTATTTCGAAAGCAACGAAGAAGCAAGATGCTTCGATTGGTACAGATTTCGAATTTCAAATAAAGAGCGCCATTCTAGAAGACGCGTGGAAGTCAGCAAGCATAGGAAGCCTGCATGCTTCGAACGTGGCGTGATTTCAGAATAGGGTCGTTAGGGTCAAGACACTATAAATAGGTGTTCTTATGTTAGATTTAAAAATGTTCACTTTTATGTACTAAAATATCTCAAAATACTCATTACTTCCGTGAATTAATGAAAACGAGTCAGAAGATACAACGTACGTGGTGAACATCATTACTTTTTTACAATTTCAATACAAGTCTTGTTATATTTAGTTCACCTTTACAATATTTCATTGTCTTTAAATCATTCGATTTCCTTGCATTACAGTATTTCCTTGCCCTTTAAATCCTTAGATTACAGCATTTTTATCCTTAAATACTTCGATTTCCTTGCATTTCCTTTGTTTTACTTGCCTTTAAACACAGTCATTTCGTTAGACAGTATTTTTACCCTTAAATTCTTCGATTTACTTTTACTTTATCCTTTTAGTCAAACACTTATCTTTACATTCAAGCCCAAGTTTAATTTGAAGCCTTTCCTGCCTACATTCCGTTAGTTTATTCCTATAGACCATTTTAGAAATCTTTCCTAAGAATCTCGTCTTCAAACTTAACATACAATATAAGTCTATCAATACAATAGATATGAACATAAAAATAAGTTATGACACATGTGTTCTAGGATCAATCTAGTCGATCCTGCAAGTAACCAATAATAATTAGTAAATTGGAAGACTAGCGGTTGTTTACAAGAAATCACTGTAAACAAATTGGCACACCCGGTGGGACAGTGTCATAACAAAAGTTTTATCAAACAAACATATTAGAGAAGTTTTAGGATTTTCTGAGTGTGGAGCGCGTTTCAGTACATGAACCTTCGAAGAGGCAAAATAAAGAATAACAATCCACATATACCCAGAAAAACAACGTACCAAAATAATGGTTAATACAACCAACCAAGATGGGGTACAGAATCCTCCATAGGGGGCTGCAACAATCGTGTCAAGTTCGATTGATGCCTCTAATGCCATTCCTGTTGGCAGTTCGAATACAATCCCAGTAAGTACATTAGACATGCCATCAAACGTGTCTTCAGTGCAAACTGCGCCACACATAGGGAATCAACAGTATTCGACCCCCCCTAGGCCTCCAGGTTTCGAACCTTTGAGACCCAGAAATCCTCAGTATGGGATGCCAACTTCGTTTATGGCAGGATTACATAATGCATCAACTTCGTTCCCACTCCAAGGATCTGGTTCAGGAATGAACCATTTGGGTACAAATTTCCAGAATATAGGAAACTTCGCCCAATTGCCTACTCCTACAACCAATAGTCAGGCAGCCCTTAGACAACAGATGGATGATAGCAATCATGACATGGTAGGAATCTTAGCCTGTGAAATGAATGCTATTTTTAATCCCCTAATCCAGAATATAAATAGAATAAACCAAGAAAATGCAGCCCAGATGGCCAGAATAGCAGATTTCTTTGGTGCCCCTAATGCGCCTACAAGGCGTAGGCAAAACCCAGTGGTAATTCGAAATGAAGAACCCATAATTGAACAAATTCGACCCCCTGTACAAGTGGTCGAAGAAAGAAATATAGGGGTGAGATTAAGAGATCAGGGAATTCAGGAAGTTCAGAATGAACAGCCTAGACCTATATTGATGGTGAATAGGGACCAAAATGCAGACGAAATTGTTCATAGAATTAGAAATGACAATTTAGTGGCAGAAAATAACCTCACCACCATGATTGAAAGAATAATGGCACAGAATGGTTTAAATTCAGGATTTAGGAGGCCAAACTACACATCTCCTATTATAGATTATATTATGCAAACAGAATTACCCAGGGGCGTTAAAGTTCCTAAATTCATGAAATTTGCTGGAGATACCAGTGAATCAACAGTGGAACATATAGCAAGATATTTAACAGAAGCATGAGATATAGCAAATGATGAAAATCTTAGGATAAAATACTTCCCAAGTTCTTTGACAAAGAACACTTTTACTTGGTTCACCACCTTGCCCCCTGGATCTGTAGACACATGGCCTTATTTAGAAAGACTTTTCCATGAACAATTTTACATGGGTCAGTCTAAAATCAGTCTCAAGGAACTAGCAAGCATTAAGAGAAAATTCACGGAACCAATAGATGAATATTTGAATAGATTTCGTTTATTAAAATCCAGATGCTTCACAGTGGTCCCTGAACATGAATTGGTCGAAATGGCTGCTGGGGGCCTAGATTATTCCATTCAAAAGAAATTGGATACACAATATCTTAGAGATATGGCCCAACTAGCAGACAGAGTGCGTCAGGTCGAAAGATTAAAAGCTGAAAAAGCCAGGGCTAGTAAAAATCATAAGAAAGAGAGAATAGCCTACATAGAGGCTGAAGAGGAAAATATAGATGATTCTTAAGACCCTTATGATTTCGATCAGTTCGAAATAGATCTTGCAGAACTGAAAGAAGCACCCCCTTATGCTTGCAAAGTTCTACTTCCTTCCAATGGAAAGGATTCTGTCGAAAGTGAAAGGAATGACAAATTCCCCAAGAAAATCTATACTTTCGATATAACTAAACGTGATGAGATATTTGATCCACTTGTTAAAGATGGCCAGTTATAGTTCCTCCTAACCTTAAGATTCCTCCGTTGGAACAAAGGAAAAAGAGGGGCTTTTGTAAATATCACAACTTTTTAGGCCATAAAACCTCACAGTGTTTTCTTTTCAGGGATCTGATACAGAATGCAATCAAGGATGGCAGGCTGAAGTTCTCAGACAAGGGGAAGAATCCAATGAATGTTGACACTGATCCGTTGCTGATGGCGGAGACTAACTATGCTGAACCTCTAGACATCAATGTGGTGGAAATTACTGAGAGGAAAGTTGAGTCGAAGGAGGAATTCGAAGAGGATGGGGACTTCATCCTAATCGAAAACAAAAAAGAGGCTACTGATGGCCTCCCATTGATCAAAAACGAAATAGAGGCTACTGATGGCCTCCCAAAGGTGCTCAAAGCAAATATATTAAGTGATAGAAAATTAGCTGAGGCCACTGAAGGTCTTAGGATGAAATTTGAAGAAGTCAAAATTTCTGATGACCAAATGCTAGGAGTGAATATGGTGGATTTCGAACAGCCTAATGCTGAAATGGAAGAAGTGGAACGTTGTCTAGAGAGGGAAAGAGAACAGAGAAGAGAGAACTTACCTAGAAAGGACGCAAGTTTGCGTGAATACCTCTTCCACTGTCATAAGAAAAATCAGGAGAAGTTGCTATGCCCAAGGTGCAGTATCATCTGCAACCCCATAATTGCTGCTGAATTCGAAAGGGCCCAGCATGAACGAACAGGAGTCAACTAGAGGCAAGATAACCAACTATACAAAGTCTATCCAAAAGCTGATGAAAGCCTGCTCGAATTCCTGGTTCGTTGCCACAAGATTAGAACAGAATGCTTGATATGTCCCAGATGTGCAGCAGTGTATGATAAGGAAATGGCTGAAGCATTCGAGAGAATTCCATTTGCGTCAGGCTGGGGGCACCAAGGCGGAATGCCTTCGAATCTTGTTAGCACAACCAGAAGTATGCCAAGGAGGCCAGATAGCCCTTATCCCAGGGGAGCAAGGAAAGTTTCCTTTAAACTACCTACAGAAATCCCTACTGATAGATGGCTGCAAGTGAATGCTGATAAGGGAAAAGGGAAGTGGCGCAGCTTCGATCGAGGAGGCAGGACTACAATTGCGTACAAGAGGCAATTCAATTCGAACAGGAGGGAAGAAATAAGATTGGAGAATTATAAGGGCAGAAACCCAATGTCTCGCTCTCAGTGGCGCAGACACCAGAGAAACCAAAAAGCAACAAGGGATTCGAAACCTACAGGAGTGGGAGAATCCAGTACCAATAACCCAACATCACTAAACCAGACTGGGGGAAAACCCCTAGTGTCTAGGAAACTTTTTTCTCCACAGAAGGACACTAAAGAAAATAGGACTCAGAAGGAAGCTGCGAACGAAGAGGACTTGATGACTGATGCCTTCAAATCTGAGGGGGAATCCTTCTTCAATACAAACTGCAATGTAGTTTCGGTGCTGCCTTGTGAGTACAATCAGGAAACAGAGGTTTATGCTGATGAGGGGACTGATCAGGACGAAATGGCCAGGCATAGGCCAGTATGCTATTATGTGATGAACAATGGAGCGGTCGAAGAGCAGAATGCTTTCTTCGAAAAGCCAGACGAAGGAATGAAAAACCATCTCAAACCCTTATTCATCAGGGCAAAGGTGGAACAATATGGTGTGAACAAGGTTCTGGTAGATGGTGGAGCTGCTGTCAATATGATGCCCCAATTCATGCTGAAGAGAATAGGAATGCAAGATTCAGATGTTAGACCTCACAACATGGTACTTTTGAATTATAAAGGGAAGGTTGGCCAGACTTTGGGAGTAATACAAGTTAACCTGATAGTTGGTTCCCTCACAAGGCCAACAATGTTTATGGTCATTGCTGCAAAAGAAAATTATAATCTGTTGCTTGGCAGGGAATGGATCCATGGAGTTGGAGTTGTACCTTCTTCGATGCATCAAAGGCTGGTGTTGTGGAGAGATGATGGAATTGTTGAGAATATAGAAGCATACCAAAGCTACTATATGGCAGAAATCAACAATGTGGATAAGAGAAATTTTGACAGAAATATGGCCAACATAGGGCCATGTCACCCACCTGAGGAATATTTCGATCCAAATGAGAACGCTTATTATTCCCTAACCCTGCGTCCCAATGGATTCCAATGGGATAGGGAAATCATGTGGGATGGACAGGTGACTGAGAAAGATGGAGAGACTTCGACGATACGACCAACTAGCTGGGAAAGCGAAGGTTATTATGACTGAATCGAATTACTACCAAAAGATTTCGGCCTATTTGGATGAGAACAAACGAAGAACGGCTCTCGAAGCCGAAATACAAAACATGGTTGTCGAAGCCATAGACAAAAAAGAAATAGAAAATCATGAAGGAAACCATTCATCCTCACCATGTGATGGACAAACTTCTGAACTGATGGATCAAAGACTAGATGCCATTTATGATCAAGAGCCCTTGGGGTTCGAAAAGGATCCAGAGTCATCAAGCGCTAAGATGCTGGCCCAAGATCCTTTAGAGGAAGTTGATATTGGGGATGGTGTTGAAAAAAGGATTACATACATTAGTGCGAAACTTAGTCCCAATTTAAAAGGAAAAGTGGTTGAAATACTCAAACGAAATAGAGATTGCTTCGCCTGGGACTATGATGAAATGCCTGGTTTAAAGAGGGAACTGGTAGAACATAGGCTTCCAATCAAGGATGGCAAGAAGCCCATCAAGAAGATGCCTAGACGATTCGCTCCAGAAATCCTCTCAAAAATAAAGGCAAAGGTGGAACGGCTCCTTCGATGCAAATTTATCAGGACCACAAGGTATGTAAAATGGATTGCTAACATTGTACCTGTTATTAAGAAAAATGGCTCTTTACAAATTTGCATAGATTTTAGGGATTTAAACACTGCCACCCCAAAAGATGAATATTCCATGCCTATAACAGAAATGCTAATTGATTCTTCTATGGGTTTCGAATACCTGAGTATGTTAGATGGATACTCTGGGTATAATCCGATTTTTATTGCTGAGGATGATGTTCCCAAAACTGCATTCAGATGTCCAGGCGCTTTAGGCACTTATGAATGGGTAGTTATGCCCTTTGGACTAAAAAATGCTGGGGCAACATATCAGAGGGAAATGAACACTATTTTTCATGATTTCACTGAGTCATTTATGCAGATTTATATAGATGACATAGTGGTCAAATCTGTTTCTGATGAGGATCATTTGACTCACCTTTGCCAGTCATTCGAAAGAATGAGAAAACATGGCTTAAAAATGAATCCTCTTAAATGTGCTTTCTTTGTTCAGGCTGGGGATTTCCTAGGCTTTGTGGTCCACAAGAAGGGGATCGAAATTAACTTGAACAAGACGAAGGCTATTATGGAGACGAAGCCTCCTTCAACCAAGAAAGAGTTGCAATCTCTATTGGGTAAAATTAACTTTTTAAGGAGATTCATATCTAATTTGAGTGGGCGAACTCAAGCTTTCTCTCCACTGCTCCGTCTCAACCAAGGGAATTTTGAATGGACTGCGCAGCATCAGGAGGCATTCGAGAAAATCAAAGCTTATTTGATGCATCCTTCTATACTTGCACCCCCTTCGAAAGATAAACCAATGAGGCTGTACATCTCTGCCTCCAATGTAACTATAGGTAGTATGTTGGCCCAAGAAAATGATGATGTCGTCGAAAGAGCCATCTATTATCTTAGTAGGGTCCTAAATAAAGCAGAGGCTAAGTATAGTAGCATTGAAAAACTATGCCTTTGTCTGTATTTCTCTTGTACAAAACTTAAATATTATATTAAACCCGTTGATGTTTATGTTTCATCTCACTTTGATGTTATTAAACATATGCTTTCGAAACCAATCATGCACAGCAGGATTGGCAAATGGGCCTTAGCGCTCACTGAGTACAATTTGACCTTCAAGCCTTTAAAAGCTATGAAAGGACAAGTAGTTTCAGATTTCATAGTGGATTACTTTGTGAGTGAGGACTTCGCGTTGGATTATGTTGAGATCCAGCCTTGGAAATTATCCTTCGATGGGTCAACACATAAATATGGAAGTGGTGTTGGAGTCCTTATAATTTCTCCTGAGGGAATTCCAACGAAATTCAAGTACAAGTTAGAAGGCCCTCCTCGTTCGAACAACGAAGCTGAGTATGAAGCATTAATTGCTGGACTTGAAGCTTTATTAGAGTTGGGGGCAACTAGAGTCGAAATTAGGGGAGACTCAGAGCTGGTCATCAAACAGATAACCAAAGAATACAAATGTATCAAGGAAAATTTGATCATGTATTTCGTTATTGCTAACAGATTACTCAAAAAATTTGAATATGTGGATATAAAACATATTCCCAGAATTGATAATCAGGAGGCAAATGACTTGGCTTAAATAGCTTCAGGATATAAGAAATCTAGAGAAAAACTCCAATATCTCATAGAAACAAGAGGCAGAATATTGGCTACCAAATTATCACCATTAGACTTGGAAACTTCGAAACTAGGTTATGCAGATCAGAAAGAATTTGAAGTTCTAAATATTGATACTTTGGCAGATACAAATTGGAGAAGTCCCATAGTAAATTACCTGAAAGAACCTTCAGTAAGTACAGAGAAAAAGACCAAATATAGGGCATTGTCTTATGTCCTAATAGGAAATGAACTTTTCAAGAAAACCCCAGAAGGTATATTACTCAAGTGCTTAGGAGAAAATGAAGCATATTTAGCAGTATCCAGTGTGCACAGTGGGGCATGTGGGGCACATCAAGCAGGTCACAAAATGAAATGGTCGTTGTTTCAATATGGAATGTATTGTCCCACTATGCTCAAAGACTACATAGAATTTGCTAAAGGTTGCGAACAATGCCAAGTTCATGCAGGTATTCAACATGCTCCTGCAAGTGAGTTACATTCAATTGTTAAGCCTTGGCCTTTTAGAGGATGGGCATTAGATCTAATTGGTGAAATTTGACCAGCATCATCCAAAGGACAGAAATACATCCTTGTGGGTATAGATTATTTTACAAAATGGATCGAAGCAATTCCCCTAGTGAACGTTGATCAAGAGGTCATTATGTAATTTATCCAGAGGCAGATAATTTACAGGTTCGGAATACTAGAAAGTATTACAACAGATCAAGGTTCAGTTTTCACAGGGCGAAAAATGCAAGAGTTTGCAAAAGAAATGGGATTTAAATTACTCACGTCAACTCCTTACTATGCTAAAGCTAATGGACAAGTAGAAGCAGCCAATAAAGTCATAATAGGTTTGATAAAGAAACATGTAGAACGAAAGACAAGAAATTGGCACAAAACTTTGGACCAAGCTTTGTGGGCATGTCGAACATCTCCTAAAGAAGCAACAAATACTACTCCATTTTGACTTACCTTTGGACATGATGCAGTGTTTCCAGTCGAAATACACTTACAATCAGTAAGAATCCAAAGACAAAATGAAATACCAACTGATCAATATTGGGAAATGATGATGAATGAATTAGTGGACATGGATGAAGATAGGCTACATGCTTTAGAAGTTATGAGAAGACAGAAAGAAAGAGTATCCAGAGCATACAACAAAAGAGTTAAAAGTAATTTGTTCTCAACCAATGACTTGGTATGGAAGGTTATATTACCTATGGATAAAAAGAACAGGTTATTAGGTAAATGGTCACCCCATTGGGAGGGTCCCTTTTGAGTATTGAAAACATTTTCGAATAATGCTTACGAAATAGAAGAATTAGCAGAAGATAGAAGAATCTTGAGGGTAAATGGGAAATACTTAAAAAGGTATAAACCATGATTGCAAGAGGTTAGAATCACTGCAGGATAATGCATGAGTTTTTGATATTCTCGAAATAGCCTGGATGAGTCAAAAAACAAGTATTTCTTTATATCTATCGAAATACATGTTCTTGTGGGGCAATTTGTTAGCTGGATATTTCGAATAAGGAAGAAACTACTATCGAAATAGTATTTCGAATAAAGTACCTAAGGAGATTAATATCAATATTGGATATTAGTGGGAGATATGGAGTCATTATGTTGAAGGATTATTCAATTTCCAGCAGATTTTGATTTGGACTTGTTTTGGTGTTTGAATTATAAAAGAGCTCCTTTATGTAAGGGTGCCAGAAGTTGGAAACGGTCCAAGAAATTGGATTATTTCGAAAGCAACAAAGAAGCAAGATGCTTCAATTGGTACAGATTTCGAATTTCAAATAAATAGCGCCATTCTAGAAGACACGTGGAAGTCAGCAAGCATAGGAAGCCTGCATGCTTCGAACGTGGCGTGATTTCAGAATAGGGCCGTTAGGGTCAAGACACTATAAATAGGTGTTCTTATGTTAGATTTAAAAATGTTCACTTTTATGTACTAAAATATCTCAAAATACTCATTACTTCCGTGAATTAAGGAAAACGAGTCAGAAGATACAATGTACGTGGTGAACATCATTACTTTTTTACAATTTCAATACAAGTCTTGTTATATTTAGTTCACCTTTACAGTATTTCGTTGTCTTTAAATCATTCGATTTCCTTGCATTACAGTATTTCCTTGCCCTTTAAATCCTTCGATTACAACATTTATGTCCTTAAATACTTCGATTTCCTTGCATTTCCTTTGTTTTACTTGCCTTTAAACACAGTCATTTTGTTAGACAGTATTTTTACCCTTAAATAATTCGATTTACTTTTACTTTATCCTTTTAGTCAAACACTTATCTTTACATTCAAGCCCAAGTTTAATTCGAAGCTTTTCCTGCCTACATTCAGTTAGTTTATTCCTATAGACCATTTTAGAAATCTTTCCTAAGAATCTCGTCTTCAAACTTAACATACAATATAAGTCTATCAATACAATAGATATGAACATAAAAATAAGTTATGACACATGTGTTCTAGGATCAATCTAGTCGATCTTGCAAGTAACCAATAATAATTAGTAAATTGGAAGACTAGCGGTTGTTTACTAGAAATCACTGTAAACAAGACCCCAATTACTTCAACTTGGACCAAACCCTAAATTTGACTGATTCCTGAAAGGAGAGTGATGAATCATCTTCAAAACTTCAAATCCTCTGGACATCTTGGCCAATTGCTTGTAAAAAGACTTTCAAAATACCAAAGAGATGTTGTAGCTTCCAAATCAAGACTTGTACATTGATCAATAACCTTGATCAAGCAAAACCCTAATTTGACTCGTCAATCAAAAGAGAGATTCCTCTTATAATAAAACACAAAATTCAATCCTCTGATGATCCAAAGAGATGGATAAAACATCTTGAGATATGCAATAACTTTTGAGCTTGAAAGATCCAGAGGTTTAGATGATAAGGTTCTACTTGAGCAACCTGTCAATGCAATCAACCTTCAAAGCTTGAGGAAGACTTGATAACCAAAGTACTTTGATCCCATCACAATGTATGAATGCAATGCAATATGATATACATGATGAAACATAAGCCTAAATCAAGAGGGTAAATTTTGGGGTGCAACAGATTCCTCATAAGAGGATACGTAGGCATACGATCAAAAATCGTGGCGAGTTCCCCTATTAAAAATTAAAACTCTTTTCCCCTATTAAAAAATTAAAACCCTTTTTTCCTATTAAAATTTAAAACCCTGTTTACCTCAAACCTAAACCTAAAACCTAATATCCTTGTGAACAAGGTAGATGAAAGGTGCCTAACACCTTCCTTTCGTCTAATGAAGTCTGAAACCTAGAATCTCTGTCTGTGAATTACGGTTTTCTGTTAGATTCCCTTCCCTAGGATAAAAACTAATAGTGGCGACTCTTGATTTAAAAACCATTAGCAACACATTATCTCTTCATAATTTACTGCTTGTTCCTTCTATTACAAAGAACTTGATAAGTGTCAGCAAATTCTGTCTTGATAATAGAGTTTTCTTTGAGTTTCATGCTGATATGTGTTATGTCAAATCTCAGGCTACCAATGAAATTCTGCTCCAAGGACGTGTAGGAAGTGATGGCCTCTACCAATTTCCCTATCTTTACCTTCTTAAGTCTCCTTCAACAAGTCAAGTCTCATGTCTCACCTTAGACTCTAATGCTCCTGTTTCAAGATCTGATTCCAACACTAGTGATAGGGTTTCAGTTTCTAATCAAAATGTATCAGCTAATAACTCATATAATTCTCAACATACTTGGCATCTACGCCTAGATAATATAAATTCTAATACTATGAGAATTGTTTTAGCTCAATGTAATATTCCCTATTCTAATAAAGCTGAATCTGTCTTTTGTTCTGCCTGCTGTATGGGAAAGGCACATAGGCTTCACTCCCATCAGCCATAAACTCAATATCACTCTCCTCTTAAATTAATTTTCAGTGACTTATACGGTCTTGCCCCAGTCAAATCCTCCCAAAACATTACCTACTACATCACCTTTGTTGATGCATACTGAAACAACCGACCGAAAATCATCTGATATAAAATCAATAAAGTCGCCATCGAATGTCTTTTATCCCGCTGAAAGGGAAAGGTGAACATCGAGTAAACCTGAAGGGGTGAAATCACGGTCTTGCAACCGTAGAGATCGGGTAAAGAAGTAAGTTACGAGAGGGGAATGTATTAACACCCCACACGTCTTTGGTACTCCACAGGATACACTTATGTTTGTTCTAATCTAGGGGTGTGTAAAATCTATTTTTAAAGCTTAAAAGCTAAAAAGAAAGACGCAAGAGGGAATGCATGAAAAATAGAAAACACGGGGAAAAGAAGGAAAGATTACAACGTTCGCTCGACTGAGCCCCGTAACCAGATGCCTACGTATCCCTTTTAAGGAATCAGAGCGCCGTAGTTCTGCTCAAAAGTTTCTATTGGTTGAAATGTTTTTTTATGAACAATGCTAGCAAAGCAGGCCTTTTTTGAAAAGGTTTTAAAAGAAAAAAGAGAGTCCGAAGACAAAAAGGTTTGCATTGGTTTGTGTTTTTTACCTTGAAAAAGGATTTTTGAAATTTTAGAGTTTTTTATGAGTTTGAAAAGAAAAATAAGTTTTTGTCTTAATGCATATGCAAAAGAGATAGAAAAGACTAAGGGAGACTAGAAAAATAGCCCTAAAGTTATCATACAATGTTGATCCTATAGTTGAGGATAAGAGAGGGGAACACCTACCTAATATTGGCATACATGGATACAAGCCTAAGGTATATTAAATTCAAACTAAGAAAAGAGTGAATTATAGATCCTATAGGGAGCATAAAAGAGGTAGCAAATAAAGAAAGGAGACGGATGACAAAACATCACATACAAAGATGACAAAACATCAAGAAACATGTATCAAGTATAGATGACAAAACATCTAATCATGGATGGATAAAACATCTTGCAAAGGTGAGATGACAAAAAAATCATACAAAGAATGAGATGGAAAAACATCATGCATTTGGGTATTTAGATGATAAAACATCAAGTAATAGAGAGAGATGATAAAACATCACACACAAATATGATAAAACATCGTAAAGATGATAAAACATCACATAGAGGACAAAACATCAAAAGTATAACATAACATCGCAAAGATGACAAAACATCACAAAGATGGCAATACATCACATAGATAACAGAACATCAAAAGGATGACAAAACATCGCAAAGACGACAAAACATCGCAAAGATGACAATACATCCCATAGATGATAAAACAACATGTCTCAAAGGAAATATGACAAAACATAAAGAAATAGGATGATAAAACATCAGGCATGGATGACAAAACATCAAGAACTAGGATGATAAAATATCAGGAACGGATGACAAAACATCGTGTAAGAGATGGAAAAACATCAGAGAAGCAAACATACAAGATAGATACCTAAGCACTAATCAGGAATAGAAAAGAGATGGTGAACCATCAACACTTAACAATGATATCAAGGATCAAAGAAGGATAAAACACATATAAGAGATGGAAAAACACCAACATATCGAGAATAAATATCAACACATCAATAAACATACAATACATGGGGAAAAGGGAACATACAAAGCATACAAAGGGAGTGGACAAAGGAGGCAAGAAACATTATTCAATTTAACAAGTAAAGATCAAATGAAGAGAGAGCATAATTGAATAATTATGCGATGTGTGACTTGTATAGTAATTTAACTTGAGATGAGACTCAAAAGCAACCAAGTATGAAGACGAAATTTCCTACACAAGAAAAGTCACCTAATTGATGAACAAAATCATCTAAGATGGATAATACTTGTCTTAAATCAAATGGAATTGATAAAGCACAAGTAAAAGTGCAATGACATCTTGCATATCATGGGGTGATGATGATACCCTCACAAGACATCAATCATGAACTTAAAGACTCGAGTAATGTCAACAAGATAACATACTTAAGTGTCATGATATATGGCAAAGTTTTGTCCCTTGATGCATAAAAGCAACATGATTTAAATAAATACATGGTCAATGTTCTTAGATGTTACGGGCAGTCGCCAACATCAAGATACATACATGGGACATGTCACACAAGCTCGTGAGACAATTGCTAGACAGTGATGCTCAAAGCACGAATGGAATATAGCTTCTCATATATCACCATGTTGGTTAATAATGAAATACTTAACCAAGGATCAAATAAGCTGGAGAAATAATATGAAAAAGAGATGATAAAACATCAAGATAAGAAAACGATAAAACATCATGATTAAAGATGGAAAAACATCAAGCATGAACACATAGGTGAAAATTGGAGATCAAGCTATTGATTAGCTTGACTCGCAAATAAGCAAGAGTCGCCACTGTACTTTATTATTTCCAAGGGAAAAGGGAAAAGTGTGAAATAAAACCCATAAATATGCAAAGTAAGTGCAATACTAAAAGTGAAGAAAAATACAATGCATTTGAAAGAGATCGAAGGTTCAGGGGTTGGTTATACAAAGGTAAGATACTAGCACCCTATTTATCTATAGTATCCTATAAGAACCTTTTGAAATATCTGTTTTTTGGTTAAAATTGGTTTGCTTTCTAGATGAGTGTAGGGATGAGATTTTGAAAATGCAACGAACTAATGTCGAGGTTTTGACTTAAAAGAGTGTAAGTTTAAAATTTGATTTTTTAATGATATTTGTCTTAAGATTAACAAAAAAACTAAAAAAAATGTATGAAGGGGTTTCGCACAATCGTATTAGATATTTGATGACATGAAGTCAACTAATATATTTTCCCCTTGGAATTAACACAAAGACCATAGACATAACATTCACCAGTAGAGAAAATTACAATATAATAAGCAAGCAAATCAAATAAATAAGAAAGTCGGTGGAAGAGACCAAGAAAATAAAATTTAGAACAGAGATGTAACTAAAACAAAAGTTATCTAAACTAAGTTAAAACTCTAAAGTTATCAAAACTAAAATTTCTAAAATTACTAAATTAAATCTAAATTAAAATTATAAAATGACTAAATTGAACCTAAACTAAATTAAAATTACGAAGTTACTAAGTTAAACCTAAACTAAAGCTATTTAAGAAAAAACTATTAAAAGAAATTAAACTAATTTAATTATAAAATGGTGTGGAACATAATTAGGGGGATATAGTAGCAAAATCAATGGGCTTGCTGAAGAAAGGTTGGGTTAAAGCCCAAAGGTTTAAACAAAAAAAGAGAAATAACAATAACCCAGTTGGGCAGGATCGGATCAGGCCCAGACCCGTTGGGTATCAACATAACATGACCGGGTTGTAATAACCCTATTAGGAAATGTTCATCGCTAAAAAATGGCTACAACAAAGGCAACATGATGAAATAACTCAAAATACTTCCTCTATTCTTGGCCTTCACTCTCAGTTTCTCTCAATTGCTATCTCAATCTCATAGGTTTTCTCTCAATCGCTATCTCAATCTCCCAGGTTTTCTCTCATCTCTATGCTTTTATCGTTCCAACACTTTTTCTTTTCCTCTTTAACTTCCCAATCGCACTTCTGTTCTTCTTCTTCGCTCAACAATAACAACAATACTCCTCAATCTCTCTTGCTCGGTTTCGATTCTCACTCTCTGCCTCCCTCTCTCAGCTTCGTGATACTCCATCTATTTCAATCGATTTCTTATTTTTCTTATAAAGTCAGTGTAAAAATAAATGACAGCACTGTCCTATTCACGGTATTCCTCAATTCACTCCACTCGATTCTGCATATCTCTCAAACTGTTTCTCGCGCGATCAAACAACAACACTGCTTTTGGTTTTTTCATTCAGTTTGCAAAGATACTTCCCCTGCTTCTCATGTTCGTCAATAACGATAATATCATTCGTCTTTCTTGATTCTACGACAATAACTCAGTTTTTTTGATTGCTCTCTTCTCTCAACTTACGGTTTCAACATTAATAACAAGTACCAAAATCGATTACAAATGAAAAGACAAGTATGGGAAAAGAAGACTTACAAACTCAGTCCGAAAATTCTGAAGATTTCCGCTTGAAAATGCTCGAGTAAGCTATATCTTGAATAAACTTTACCTTTTTATTCTTCTTCTTTTGAGTCTACGATTTCAAAATGTTATACGTAATTGTGTGGTGAGCTGCTGTTGTTATTGAATGCAAAGCTGATTTGCAGGTGCTATTGCTCAACCACTACTACTGAATTCGTTTTACGAATGAAAGTCGTACGTTATGTTTTTGTGAGGTTTGAACATAGTTGATGTACATGTGAAGAGTATGTTTCTCTTTAAATGTAGGTGTTATTTGTTGTTATGACATGTTGCTGTAAGTGCAGGTGGAATGTTGTTCTGTATTGCCAACTACAAGCTGATGAAGGAATTAGTTCAAAAAAAATGGTGGTTGGATTTAGAAAGAAGGTTGAAGTGGTGAAGTGTTGTGGATCTTTTTGGAATAATGAGAAGGTTTGCAATGGCTATTATTTGGAACAACTTTTTACGCATAGTTTTTTCTTAATAATTTTCTCTTCCTCTCCCCTTTACTGCTATTTTTCTTCCTCCTATTTATAGTAGATCAGAGGTTAAATTGGAGGGAAGATTTTGAAATGGAAAACCAAATTGATGCACTGGTTTAGTGCCTTTCCAATGCAGGAACTTGTCTGATTATTTTTGTTCAACGTTGCGGGTTTTGGACAATAATAGGCAGCAGGTTTTTGGCATTATTTTGCAGACTAAAAATAACGAAGGTAGCTCATTTTTGGACTAGTTTTGAGTGGCATATTGCAATGTGGTCCCAGATTAATATTTTTCTTTTCTACTTTGGACATAAGACAAAAAATAATAATAATAATAATAATAATATTAATAATATAAAAAATAAAATTGTTAGTAACTGTTGTACCCCAAAATTTGCCCTCTCTTTTCTCAAGACATTTCTCACAAAAGATCTCAAATGCTCAATTTGATACAGTGGCAGAACCGACTGTTAATACTGGTTTGTGTTTTTTGTTCGCAAAATGTCGCAGTAAGCAAGAGTCGCCACCGACTTTTATTTCATCCAAAAAAGGAAAAGGAAAAAGAATAGAAAAAACCTTTTTCGAGATGTTTCTGAGTACGGGGGTAGATTATAGAAAGGGAAGGTGTTAGCACCCCTTCTATCCATGGTTTTCCATGGGCTCTTAAGTACTTGCTCATTTTGAAAATTCTTGTGTGTGCTTGTTTTGAAAAGTTTTATTTTACTTCGTATTAACCCTTGTTTCTGTCCTCAAGAGTGTTACGAAGTTGTTTTGAAAACTTTGTTTGAAAAGTGTTTGGTGTGAAGAAATTTGTTTGTTTTGAGCAAGTACCTAGGAACTAATCTACCTACTCGAAAAAGATTGTTCGTTTTCCTTTAGACAATGCTATCCCATTATTGAGAAATAGGTAGCAGCGTCGTTGGAGTTTTAAAGGGACGTTCGAAGGGACGAAATAGACTATCGTCATAAGATTAATTTGTAGGCACCTCGAGGGACTAGTAGGGACTGTGATCTTTATGACGAATTTGAATCGCGGGTCATTGTTAAGGTATCCCTATGTTTGAGGGACACAACCATTATTTCTGAGGCAACCAAGTGAGGCAAACTCTAGGAGTGCAAGTGTGCAAAAGTGTTTGATTTCAGTTATTTATCTTGTGATTTACTGATCTAGGATTGATTCATTAGTCATACACACCTAAGTTACTAGTAATTATATATAAGCATGCAGAATATAAAAGCGAAAAGGTAAAGGTCCTACGCTATTACATGGCTTTTGCAGATACATGATTATCTTGAACTGAAAATAAAAATGCGGAATATAAACCCTAATTACTATTACAAACTTGAAACAGTTACAATAATAATAAAAAGAATTAAAATGTGCGCGGCGATTTAAAATGCGAGAATTAAAGAAAACATAAAAAGTCTAATTGAAAAATAATTAGGTTATTATTATTATTTATTTTTTGAGAAAATTAATTAAGTTATGTACACAAAAACCTAATTTCTAATTAATTTAAAGTATATAGGAAAACAATTAAATTGCCCTAAATAATTACACTAATTAATTAATTAAAGAAATAAAAATATTTTATGAAAAAGATTTTTTTATGTTTTTGGTGATTTTTTAATTTTAAAAAAAATTGATTTGGGTTATTTTGTAAAAAAGGGAAATAATTAGTAAATAAATAAAATAAGAAAATAAAATAAAAAAAGAGAGATTTGGGCCTGTATAGCAGCAATCAGGGGGGTGCCATGAGCATTTTGCCTTTAGGCCCAAAGAGCTGAGCCCAGCCAGCGCGCCTGATTCTGTGTTGGCCAAGTTTGGAAGGTACACCGTGGTCTTTCATTGATGGGCATTGGTTCTGGATTGATGATGAAACTAGTGGTTGGATGATGAAAGCGCATGGTATGCTCCTGGGACGCGTATGCATAGGATTTGTAATTACAAAGTTAGAAAATAAGAAAATGTTGGGACTTGGGATCGAACCCAGGTCCTCCCACTCATTCCACGCGCTCTTCACCAACTGGGCTATAATGCTTAGATGTTAGTATAATACAACCAATGCATATTATATGAAAATATAGTGGATAACTGAAAAATAAAAAAACGTGTGCCATCATTTGAATGGACCAATAATGATTAGCCACGTATCATCTTCTTCCCCTTTCCGTCGTTTTAGGTCTGTAACTTATACCTACAGACAGTCTGCCATGGCTGTAGCCCTGCATCTTTCAAAAATCACAAGCAAGCATGATAAATTACTAGTGAATACATAGATCAACTCATTTTGATCTCACGAGCATCATGGTGCTCTTTTCTGGGCCCAATTTAACATGTAGAAGAAAGCCCTAAAACTCAAGAACAAACCCTAATAATGACAATTACGTATACAGGCGTCAAAATGCAAAATTGTTTAAACCAAAATGTTCCAAATGGTGATACAAACACAATGTTATGCTTAAACGTAATTAATCATGTGAAAATAGAAAAATTAAATTCAAGATTGTATGAGAAAACCGTGGGTCTGTAGCTTGTGATTATGACTGTGTGGAAGCTTACAAATGATCGAAACACGTACTGGAGATGTCCAAGAATCTATTGGTGGACTTAGAATGCTTTAAATTGGCCTCTAAGCTTGAAATCGATCCACCACTTTTTGACAATTTTTTCAGTTTTGCTTTTGCTCTCACCACCTCTAATCCTCGTTTTTCTAGATTGGTTGTGTCCTATATATGTACTTGAATTGATTAGGTCAACAAAACTGCATGGTATCTTGGTGAATTAAGGAGATTTGATTTGATTTTGTTTTTGTATGATATCTTTCCAAAACAACCAAAATCATGCTATTTTTTACTCAATAAACCCTTGCACGACTTGGATATGATATGCTAGCTTGATTAGATTTGATTCCACCAAAAATATGATCACAAAATAAATCTTTGATATTTTTTTCTATTTATTTGATTTAATTTGACTTTTAAATGATAAAAATCAAAATAAAATAAATAAATAAATCAAATAATATGTGAGTGCTGATTTGGGTCGTGGACCATGTCACAAGCAATACTCAATCATGAAAAACTAGTCCCATTTGACAAAAAAATGTGTTTTTTGAGCACATTTGACTTTTTGGCAATTTTTCAAAAATGGCCAACTTTGCCAAGGCATATCTCCTCCAATTTTAACCCTAGAGAGGTGTTCTTGGACTTTTTAGAAATATTAGGATGTACCCTAAACAAACCTTTTGGTCTCATCTAAAATGGGTCTTCCTTGTTCATGTAAGAAGCTTTGACCTAAAAGGTGTTTTTGTTGACTTTTCAAAAGGACCTATAATGTAGAAATTCATATCTTTTGATGAGTGCCTATTTTGAACTTGTGGGATGAATATTAGTTGTAGGCAATTGCATCCTCTTCAAAATGAGCTTTGGATGGAAAATGTCTGATAAAGTATGAAGAAGTTATGCCCTGTCAAAGTTTGGTTAACTTTTCTTGAGAAACCCTAATTTAGCAACATTTGGGTTTTGATGAATTTGGGGCATTCCTTGGGGAATCATGATCAACCCTTGATAAAATGATGAATATCACTTCAAAATGTTGATGTTGACCAAAACTCTTGAAGTTTGACTATATGTGGGCCACAATTGACTTTTGACCTAGTATAGTTGATTTCCAGGCATCTGAGCAATTGACTGAGCAAACTTCTTGTGAAAGGAATAAAACTTGACATGGATGATCTTGAGAACATATTAGGACCATGGAAAGCGTTTGGGACCTTTGGAGCTCCCACACCCAGATGAAAATAGAAACCCTAGTTTGAGGTACATTGCCTTAGGAGAGAGTTTGTCTAGTCAACTCTTGGGCATCCTTGACCAACTTAAGGACCTCAATGGGAATGTGTTGAGTAAAATGAGAGGACAAATTTTGGGGTACAACACTCAAGGATTCTCAAAGAGTTGATTAGACAAGCTCACCGCCTAAGCATTGAGACCACAAATTAGGGTTTTGGTTTTTAAAAGGAAATTTGGACTTCTAATGTCTCAAATGACTTTCATGGTTCATTATAGGTCTCCAAGAATACTCATGCCAAGTTTCAAGTTTTGCATCTAAAAATTGCTCAATCAATTGCTCAGATGACTGAAAATCAGCTGTATTGGATAAAAAGTCAACAGTGGTCAACCTACAGTCAAACTTCAATATTTTTGGCCAATATCAACATTTTAAATTCATATCCATATCAAAGGTTGATCACAATTCCTCAAGAAAAGCAATCAAATTATCAAAAGGGAAACATTGTCAAAATTAGGATTTTGACTGAGAATGACTGATCATTGACTTTTGACCTAATACATGACTCAATGACTTGAAGCATGATCTTAAGGACTAAAACACAATATCTTGACCTAATTTCATTGCTCAAATCAGTTTTCAAGATCAAGGGATTGATAGTTGAAATTTAATCAACTATTGAAAAGTCAACTGATACACAAAAAGTCAAACTTTAACTTTTTGGTCAACATTGAATTTCAAAGATCAAGATTCATCAAGACATTCAAAAATATCAATCTTGATATGAAGAATCAATAAAGTCGAGAAAAGTCAACAAAAAGTCAAGATTTCCAAGACTTAGAAAAATTCTAAGTGTTTTAACCTTGATAATTTCACAACTTCATGACAATTTTCCACCAAGATGCAAGATGATTCAAGGAAAACTCTCAACATGAAAGTTGTAGATATTAATGAATTCTAAAATTTGTATACGAGGGTTGATATCCAAAAAATGCTTGGATTAGGAGATATAGGCCCATGAAGTCATGACATTTTTAACAAAACACTTAGTGAAATTTTCAACAAGTTTGGTCAGGTTTTTGTCCCAACTTCTTGGCAAATTTTCACCAAGTTCCAAGTTGATTTAGCTAATATGGTCAACATGAAGGTTGTAGACAATGTTTCAAGCTTTCCAAAATGTCAAGGAACTTGAAGAGATAATTCTTGAGCTAGGAGAATCGAAGAGATGAAGTTGAGCATTCATTCTTGAATTATAGGTCATTTTCATGAAGAACACATGATCCAATCTCAAACCTATGCTACATAATATTGCTTTGCAGGCTTATAACTTGAAAATCACTCCACAATTAAATGTTTACAAAACTGATTGAGCCATTATCCAAGTGATTGAGCCATTGTCCAAGTGATCCATCCATTTTTGGTACAAAGTTAACATTACCATTCTTGTAAAGATCACTTTAATCCCAAAGTCAACTTCTTGGGCCTCTAACTTGTTTCTTCTACACACACTCAACTCGACAAGCTCATAAGAAACATGTTTAAAGTGTTCAACCAATTTAGAAGGCAAGATACAAGCATTGGAACCATGTTCTTCAATATTGCTTCAAAATCAAGTAACATAGCCATAACTTTGTAATTTGAAAATCAAGCCCTCTCATCCTCTGAAACCTCTTGCCAATAAATAGAGGAAGTATTTGCAAGTTAACACACGAGTTTACAAGCCCTCTAACCCCCTTATACTCCCTCAAACCAGAATTTGCATAAAAACTCCCTTTTTGTTGCAACTTCTGACTTTGAATCCCAAACTCATATTCTACTCGTGCGTTTTCCATTTCAATCCTTCAAACATCATCCATACACCATATAGAAGTGATCCAAACCCTTGAACCACTTATGTAACACCTCCATCACCATCCACCATTTTCAAAATAGAGCTCTGCATATTTACTTCTCCAGAAGAATCCAACCACTCTCAATCCAAAGAAAGCTTTGCAATAGCTTCCTAGGAGTTCAGTGAAGCTATCCAGATCGTCACAACACCTCAAGGAGTGCTCAAACTTCAAACATGATTTCCAGTTTTGAGGTAAGTTTTTCCAACTTTAAACTCCTCATTTAAGCATCATTTGCCTTCGATTTCAAAAGGTAAAATGTAGACATCATTGCCCTGAAGCTAACCATGTGCTTACATTTCATTTATCTTGCCTGACCATGGAGAATTTTGAAGTTGAACTTTTAGAAAAAAATTAGGTTTAATTTGGTACCAAACAAAATTCATGCTCATATTTGATTTATAGCTTTAGTTATTTACATGGATGAATTCGTGAGGAAATTTGAAGCAACTTTCGTGTTTGCATTTTTGAAAATGGTTGAAAAATGAACAAGTTCAGAAGTTCAAAAATGGTGGCGCGAGGAAGAAGATGATGTTCAGTCAGGAACGAGTTTAAAATATATTTAGTACAGGTTGTATAACTACCTGATGAAGCAGCCACCCCAATGGAAGAGAAGTGCGCGCTAAGGCATTTGTGTATGGGGACCTGAGTTCGAGCCCCAACGGTACCCTTTTGTATTTTTTCACTTTATTTTGTTCTGTTTTTGTTTCCAGCGCACCGGGCCTCCCTGGCCTTGGGCCTCAACATTTTTTCTTTCTATCACCCCCTGATTTCTTACCAACAACAGGCCCATTATCTTTTCTTTTACAAACATCTTATTTTTTTGATTAAAAAAACAGTTTTGGGCCTAACCAAAATTGATTATTTCACACCCTTTTTACTTTACAACACCTATGCCCAATATTTTTATATTCTTCATATTTTCTTATTTTTATTTCTTTATTTATTTTTATTCTAATAAAAAAATACAAAAAATCATTTTTAAATAATTAGATTAAAAATATTTTTAATTCAATTATTTTTTATTTTGTTTTGTTTTTACTTCGCTTATTGTTTCTAAACAAATAAAACAAAACAAAAAAACTTTCTAAAACAATTAGTTTCTTTTTAGGTTTAAAATAATTAGACTTAGACTTTATTTAATTTCTTTTTTTAATGAACTAAATTAACATAATTTTTTTAGGTTTTGTTAATTAACTAATTAATTTCTTTTTGAGGATACAATTAAATAGTTAGGTTAATTATAAAACCTTTTCCATCAAAAAACCACAAAAACAAATTCCTTTTGTTGTACTTCATATTCTTGCGCATTTTATTATTTCGCATTTATTATTCATGTAAATGGTCTATAATAGATAATTAGGTTTATTGCTTTCCATCCCCATTTATAAATTTGTATCCCCATTCCCGAAGCCTTGTAATAGCGTATGATATTTAAATTCCACAATTTATCGCTTCCCTTATTATTGTTAGTAATTAGGATTTGTATGGCAAGATTTAAAACCAACTATAGACAATCCTAAATTCAAGATAAAATACATGAAATAAAACACACTTTGCACACATGCACCTATAGGGTAACCCACACTTGTTGCCTCAGATGTAAACAGTCATGTCCCTCGAACATGGGATGTTTTAGCAAAGACCCTCGATTATAAGATCGTAGTCCCTCTATGACCCTTTGATGTTGCCTTCGGTAAACGATCTTAATGCCTTACGACAATTTCTAAAATATCCTACAAGTTGCCTTCTATGACTGTACGATGAGCCACGCCCGTCCCTCACATCCAATGACATGGCTCCTTACCACCCAATGGTAAAATAGAACTATCTAAAGGAGGAGAAAAATAATAAATACTTTTTGAGTAGGTAGATTGCTCGTAATTGCTTGCTCACAAACCAAACACTCTTCGCACCTCACACTTTTAAAAACAAACATCTTTTCAAACAAATATTTTCAAAACAAACACTTTGTATGCGTTCTCAACGATACGAGAATCATTACAAAGTTTTCCGTACTAAGGTGTTTTCAAAATATTTCCAAACAAACATTTTGTATACATTCTCAACGATACTAGAATCATTACAAAATCACCACTTTCAAAACATCTTCCAAACATACACAAAAAACAAAGCATTTCAAAGTGAGCTAGAAATTAAGATCCCGTAGATAACTACATATGAAAAGGGTGCTAACACCTTCCCTTTTCATAACCTACCCCCCGAACTCAAGAAAATTCTCAAAAGGTCTTTCTCGTTCTTTTCACCCTTTCCTTTATTTGATAAAAGAAAAGACGGTGGCGACTCTTGCTATCTGCAACATTTGCGATAAAACACAAAACACCCAAGTCAGTTCTTCCACCGTATTACAGAACTAGCGACTCTGCTGGAGAGGACTTAAAAGTGAGGTTACCTTAAGAGCTAGATCACCTTTATTGCTTTATTTGTTTTCTTTGTATGCTTTACATTTTTGGGTCATGCTTGGGTTTATTTCTTGTATGGATCCTATACCCGGATCTGAGGGCATTTTAGGTAAGTAGCAATAGATCGTGGAAACTGTACGGCATAGACCGATATGGTTAAAGCGATGGCTACATTAGTGTGACACATTTGTTTGTACCAGTTGTAGCGATAGAAATGTTGAGACTAAGTCATTGGATTGACTTGACTCGCACAAATCAAAATAAAAATCGCCACCGTACTTTATTGTTTCCAAAGGAATGGGAAAAGAGCGAATAACCCAAAAAGAGGGGGAGGGGGAATCTAGGTAAGGGGGTTGGTTATGCAAAGGGAAGGTATTAGCACCCTAAACATCTACGGTACTCCGCAGGAACCTCTTTTAAAATCTGTATGTTTTGGCTATAAAATGTTGTATATATAAAATAGATTGTGAAGATGAGAAAAGAAGTATTTTTTGTGATTTTTGCACCCGCCGCTGTTGCGAACCTTTAGTGCCTATGTACCACTTTCCGTGCAATAGGGGATAAGGTATACATAGTTCACCTTTTAAAATTTTAAAACACAAGTGTGTTAGTTTAATTTTAAGAGACGAGACATCATCGTTTTATCCGAATGGAAAACATACTTACTACCCACAATTATGAGAAAGGAGAATTTGCATAATCTCAAAGTAGAGCATTTGGCTTGGATTTTAGAATCAACAAAGCCTCACTCAACACCCAAGTGGAAAATATCTCACATCACTATATATTGTAGAAGTATAGTTGTTTGCATCACTTCAAATATTTGACAAGAGTCTAATCTTTTGAGAAAAGTTTTAAAGGTAAAAATCCAAAGTGGAAAAATGGTTTGAAATGAGATTGATTGACTTTTAGTATTCTCAGAAAAAAATGTAAAAGTATTATTAAGTTGATTAAAGTTTGATTAAGAAAACCTTTTGAAAATTCATGGACATAAGTCAGAGTTTATTATGAAAGTGGTTCAAGTTTAGAAATAAGAGTTTTCAAAAGGAGGGAGAAGATTTTTGAAATTAAAGAGAGTGAGAGGAGATGAAGGGACTATCCTAAAGCATAAGGTAAAAGCTAGGGAAAAGAACCATCTAACAAAAAAAATCTAACACTTGACACAATGAGTCAATATAGAATTCCCATCCTTTAGATTTGAAACCAAACAAATAAAGATAATAAACCTCTTAAGAGAACCAAGCTTCAATTGCATTAAGCCTTCAAAAAAATTGGGCAGAGTAACAGTTGTATACAGATGAATTCCAGATCACAGACAAAGCATGTAACCACAATAACCTGCACACAAAATAAACAAGCAACCCAAATTCTTTGGGTAAACCCCAAGAACTCTAGACAAAATAACAGTTGAGGTCACAATGTCTCTAGAATAGGTCAAGGCTTCCAATCCTGAGTCCAAGAGGTTCATGTCTCCAAAATGCCAAGGATAGTAACCAAGTAGTCCAAGTAACATTAAAGTTTTTTAGGGTTAAAGTTGATTATTAAGTATCTTCAAAAAGAAATGAAAAGCTCAAGTGAGCAAAATAAAAAAAAATACATAAAAGATAAATGCTCAAATGAGCAAAGATGAAAATAGCATGAAATGTAAATGCTAAAGTAAATGGTACGTAAAGTAAAAAGTATAAGGTAAAATACATAAAATAAAGTCAATTGTTAGAAATTAGTGGTTAGTTGAATGACCATATTGAAACTTACATTTGGAACTCATTAGAGGATTGGTAGAACCAAAGCCTCTCAACAACAAGTTGCATTTTATTTTTGTCAAGTATATAATCCATTTAAGAATTCTCAACGCAACATTAAATGATTAATGATGTTTAAGTGATCCATTTTGACCAAAATTGATGAAGATTCATTAGAGGATTGGTAGAACCAAAGCCTCCTAACAATGAATCTCAAGGTTATTGGATCAAAGAGTTCAAATTAACATTCTTGGGCTTGCAAAAATGGGTTTGGGCCACGAATGATCATTTCTCGAATCGGGACAAAATTTAATGCTATGTTAAGCAATTGTAAGTGGACTTATATAGAAGTCGCACCTATTTTGAGGCCGATCAATAGAAATCTATGTACCATATGCTTTTAGACATGATATGAAAATCATGCTCCAATAACATTTAGTACAATTGAGGAAGAGATGAGATGAAGAAGAAATAGGATAAATAGTAAACCACATTTGAACCAAAAATTTAATCAAACTATTATTAAAATCATTCATCCATTTTTATGGAGTTAGACTCAACACCATGGATCCAATGATGTTAATAAAATTTCATGATCAAAATTCCATAGTCCAAGATCAGCAAGAATATGTACAAAATATAAAATAATATTTAAAATAAAAGAAAAAGGTTTTAAATGATTTTTAAATTTAGAAATAAGGGGAAAATAGCAATTTTATTCAAAACACTCGAGAAAAATTAAGTGAGACCATAGAAAAATCATAAGTGAACTCAAATATTTTTATGAAATTTTTGGTAATTTTTTTTAAGTCAGAAACTATTTTTAAACTAATTTAAATTGCTCAAATAATGGAAAAAAGATAAAAAATAGTAAAAATTAAGATAAAATTCCACAAAAAACTCAGAAGGTCGAAAATGATGAAAATGATTTTTATAAAAAATTTCAGAATTTAAAAATGTCAGAAAGTATTTTTAAAACAACTAAAAATAAAGAAAACAAAGAAAAAATTATGAAAAATATCAAACATCAAAATAAAAATATGAAAAAATATTCACAAAGTCAAAAATAATTCAAGGTATTTTTATATATATGCTGTTTTAATTTTTGGATAAAAAATAAAAGAGTTATGAATTTTTGAAATTTAAAACAATTAAAATCTAAAATCAGAAAATAAAATATAAAAATAAAAAGATGTGGACCATCAGATCATAGTCAAAACCCGTTAGTAAGCTGATCTAGTGGACCAGATGCGCCGTGCTTGATATAGACCTTATTTAAAAATACTCTGGATAAAAAAAGCCAACTAATGAAAATAAAACAATTGCCGTGCTATCATTGGTTGAGACGAGACATGTTATCATCTTCAACCTCCAGACACCATGCAATGAGGATTTTGTGAGTTTATTCAAATGGAAAAATTAGAGACTCAGACTAGTATCATTGGATTCGTCTCTTCAAGAAGATCCTAATCCCACCATCACGCCAAATTTATGTAAAGTGTGCAAGGAGTTATGGATCAAAAACACATAAAATAGCGAGCACAATTAGGTTGAGATTTCTCACTCAATTCTCAATGATTTTAAAAATTGTAAGAAGTATGAGAATCAGAAGGATGAGTAGAGTAAGTTAGGGATTCGTTTGGGTCCAAATGGTTAAGAAATTTACCTCAACGAAGTTCAAAAATGACGCTCTGAAATTGGACTTCTGTAGCTTGAAATATGGCCCGATTTGTTTGGTTCAAGTGTTGGAGAGTTTGTGTGATGATGGAGAATGATGAATGTGAACAGAAATTTGGAGAATGAGGCTTGAAATTCTGAAACTGATTTAAAAAATTTGAAGTTCGAATGAAGTTTTAGCAGGGTGTGTTTGGCTCTCAAAGCTTGTGTCAAAGTGTGCAATAAGGTCCTCTATTTATATGGAATTGGATGGGATTGAGAATTAGAGGAAACAATGAAGTTTGGAGGGAAATTGGACGGAGGTCGAGCACGAGTGAAGTGTGACTTGATTTTCATCAAAACTTAGCTACTCTTTGCGTTTTGAGGTGCTAATCAATGCTAGAGGTTCACTAAACGTGATTAGAAGTAAAAACATGCATCAATTTTGTGATTAGAAGCCAAAAAAGATTTCAAATTCTGATTTTTGGAGAAACTTGAGTGTCAAGTTACCAAATTCAAATCAATAGCATTCTCAACTCAAGGAGTCTTAGGACATGATTCTTGAAGCTTTAGAAAGACGACGTTACAAGCTTTTCAATGTGCAAATAATGGAATCAAATGGATGCTTGAGCTGAAAGTTGTAATGAGTCAAAGTTGAGAAAAAGAAGTTGACTTTCTATACTTAGAAAATTTCTAAGTTTTTTCTTTAAAAATGACTTGTAATGTCTTGCATCCAAACATGACCTTCTACTTGAAATTTTCTCTTGATCAAAAAAGATGGCATGAAGTAGGTCTCTTGAGTGACATTTTTAGACTTGAAACATTCAAAGTCTCCAAAAATTGAGAAAGTTATGACTTTTTGAAGTTGGCAAAAATTCATGAAATGACCTATAATCTTTTGCATCCTTAGGGAATCTTCCATCCATTTTCAAACATTGCACTTAAAATATGGGTTGAAGTTCACATCTTTAAGATCATTGTGGAAAAATAATGCGCTCAAGGTGATAAAAATTGAGCAAGTTATGATCATTTGAAATCACCTAATGGAATTTGAGGGTTCATCTGGAGGACTTGTAATCTTTCTTCATCATCAAGTTTCTTCCACACAAAAGTTTCTTGAAACTTTTGAAGTTATGTGTTAGAAACCCTTTGAATATAAACTTGTCTTTGGAATCACTCAAAAATACCAAAAAATGAGTAAGATATACCCCTTTGAAGTTCAAAACCCTAGCTCCTAGAGCAAGAAAATGCCTTGGGAAACCTTTGCAATTTTTACCTACCTCCTTAGACAAATAGTTTTGTAATGTGAATATGAGTTGTTAAGGATGATAAGGAGAAACCATAGCAACCAAAACCACTTTCAAATCTTGAGAATTGAAGGAGATGTGCACTTCTGATCAATGAATCAAGGATTTGCCCAATTGAGTCAAACTTCTTCAATCAATCCTTGTACCTTTGAACCAACTTTGTCAAGTTAAAGTATGATGAATAATAATAGAATTTATCATGATATTTCTTCAAAGTATCTTCAATGTTGAGGCTTGAGTCTCAATGAAGCTTTGTTGAGGAAGGCATAGAAATGAACTCATGAATCCATAGATCAATCTTGATGGAATGTGTTGTGCTTTCTCCTACAATATCATCATTTGGGGAAAACAATTATTGTATTCATTAGTTAAAGGATAATAAAAATGTAAATGATCACAAAATACAAGTCAAGGTGCTAGGTGATTCCCCATAGAGCAAAGCTAAAGATAGGGAGAAAAACCAAACCCTGGTGTGTGATCTTGTTGTGATAAAATTGATATGATGTGATAGAGGGATCTTAGGATCAAAATTTGGGGTACAACAACTTACCTTATTTAAGTGTCTTCTATCCGGAGATGCGAAGGTTAAAAATCTTCGTGTCGACGCAATTGAATATACTTAAATATAAAACAAGCCTTATTTTTGGCCCTAAGATGCCATGCAATGCTTATGATTATGAATGCATATGAACAAATCTAAAAAGGGTGCAAAAACTCCACTGAGGATGTAGCACATAAAACAGGGATCAAAAGAGAAAACCGACCAGGGAAATAAATCACTGGTGAACAAATGACAAAACTCTATTGGGGTATAGCCCTAAGAAAGTAGATAAAGCATCGCCAACTCAAAAATTGAGGAGAGAAAGTGAAGGATAATTATGACCGACAGATGACTGCAAACTATCCACTCATTGAGGAGATAGAAAAAAGAAGTAACATCGACCCACTGTGGAAAGAAATGGTAAGATAGTACCAGTAAATTTCAATAAGCAGTCAATACTCATAACTGGAAACAAATGAACTTCTTCGGAGCAATAGAATCTCAATAACGAACTAACTTCCATAATGACAAGGATACTATTCATTGGAAAAAGATTTCAACAAAAAACTACCTTCCATAATGACAAGGCTACCATTCATTGGAGTAAAAAGTCTCAACAACAAACTACCTTCCATAATGACAAGGCTACCATTTATTGGAGTAACAAATCTCAACAACAAACTACCTTCCATAATGACAAGGCTACCATTCATTGAAGTAACAAATCTCAACAACAAACTACCTTCCATAATGACAAGGCTACCATTCATTGGAGTAACAAATCTCAACAAAAAACTACCTTCCATAATGACAAGGCTACCATTCATTGGAGTAACAAATCTCAACAACAAACTACCTTCCATAATAAAAAGGCTACCATTCATTGGAGTAACAAATCTCAACAACAAACTACCTTCCATAATGACAAGGCTACCATTCATTGGAGTAACAAATCTCAACAACAAACTACCTTCCATAATGACAAGGCTACCATTCATTGGAGTAACAAATATCAACAACAAACTACCTTCCATAATGACAAGGCTACCATTCATTGGAGTAACAAATATGAATCTTCTCTGGGAGCTATCAGATTCACTGGGGAAATACAGGTTGCTAAAATAAAGAGACATGCTATTTGCTGTTATGAGTAGGAATTGCAATAATGATTCCCTGGGGAAAGAAATATGGCTTCCTAGGGAAAGAGGTAGGACCTCCCGGGGAATGCCAATATATTCCTGTTGAGGAAGTAAAATCTTATTATGCAAAATAAATGCACATTCTCAAACTAGGGCTTAAAGCTTGTAGAAATCAAAATAATAATATTGCAGGGGATCACCCATTCAAACCAGAATAAACCGGAGTGAAACAATCAACCAAAATAAATCCTCATGAGAAATAAACTCAAGAGGGAACCACGTTCTATCCAGACAAAGAGCTGAACGGGAAGGCTAAAGCAGAATTCTTCCATGAGAGCCAAACTTAATGGGGAAATTGAAAGAATATACACTTTCTGCTTAAGGTTGACACTATATTGGAGAGAGGATAACATAACTCTGCAAAATAGGGTAATATGCCAACAAGATATTAATGAATGCGAATGAGCAATGACTTGCTAAATTTAGATAAGCATGATGTATGTATGAATGCATAAATGTTATTATGTATATGCTGACAAAACAGACATATAACACTGGGGACAAACAGGCAAAAACAAGTGGGTACAGTCAATACTCGGCTAAATCACATCCAAGATGAAAATTCCATAAGAAAGTAAGCACCAACTGAGGAAACAAATTCCTATTTCATAGCTTAACTTCATTGGGAAGGAACAAAATCATAATAGTAAATCAACACAAACATAATGATATAACATCTTTCTCCGGGCTCCACTGGGGAATAACACACAAGCTTCAATGGGGAAAACAAAAGTTTCAAGGTCTATATTTCTGCTAGGGATGGCATATTGACTTTATTGGGGCGAGCAAAACCAACTCGTCGAGGGGAAACCAAAATACATCCTTCAAAACTGAGACTGATGACCGAACCAACCTCTGGGAAGAAAATTTAAAACCTTAAGGGAAAAAATATTCCAGGGAAAGATATCTCCTCAGCTTTACTTGGGGATTCAAGAGGTCGAACATTACAACACAAAATTAAACTTATGGGGATTTTAAATCAAACTAAGCACTTGGTGGGAGAAAACCCAAAAGTTCAACAACTGTTTCAACACTTCTTAATAAAGGCATTGCCCTTGCCTGGTTACCGGGAAAACAAAAAAAAATGCTAGCACTGCAAAAGGGAGATGTTTTGCAAATGATTCCAACTCAGCATGCACGGGGAGAAGAGACTTTCATTACATGAGTGAAGACCTTACTGGGAAATCAGAGATAAAGACTTCATATCAGGAAAACCCGAGATCACAATGTACCAAGACTTGACTGGTGAAGATGGGATCACAAACCCAACATCACAACATACACCAATTAGTCCCGTCTTTGACTAACTGAGAAACACATGAAGATCATACTCATTCCAGCAAAAGTGCCTTGGGAGAATTTCTTGGGGAAATCGACTTTCAAAAATTTCTGAATTTTTCCGTCACTGGAGTCACTATTTTTGTTCTCCTTGAGTCACAAAATCTAAAGCAATAAGTAATTTTTAAATTCTTTTCAAAAAATAATTTTGTTATTTAATCTGTTTGCTTTGATCATTACTATCAATAATAAATAAAGTCTTTGTAAGCTGAATAAAATAAGAATTGCAAGGAATTTGGATAAAAGCTCAAACTTTATTAATAGGATGGTAGTCTACGAATGGCGAGACTCCGTAGATGATTACAAAGTTTGGAAAATGGTAATATACATTGGAAAAGATAGATTGAGTTACAATGACCACTATTCTCCCTAACAACTTTGAATTCCTGAGCAGAGACTTCGGTTGAAGAGTAATGAAAATCCAAGAAGATTGTTGCTTCAATGATTAAGTCTTGTCTGATGCAGTTACTTGCTAGAAAATCCCTAACTTGTGCCTAGGTTTCCCTTGCGGGTTTTCAACCTACCAGGAAAAAATTATTCTGTTTATGTCTCTAATTTTTGCCTAGACCTCCCTTTCGGGTTTTCAGCCTACCGATACGCTCCTTTTTGCCTAAGCCGCCCTTTCGAGTTTTTGTCTTAGCGAGCTGTTCTTTTATTTTTCTAGGCGAAGTATTTCTTGACTACATCAGCATTCACAGGACGTGGGAACTCCTCGCCATCCACCGTTTCAAGAATCAATGCACCGCCAGAGAAGACTTTCTTGACAACATATGGGCCTTAAAAACTGGGAGTCCACTTACCCCTAGAATCAACGTTAAAGGACATGATCTTCCTGAGCACGAGGTCTCCTTCTCTGAATTCACGAGGTTTGACCTTCTTATCAAAATCTTTCTTCATTCTCTTCTGGTATAACTGACCATGACACAAGGCCGTCATTCTTTTATCTTCAATTAGATTCAGCTAGTCAAACCTGTTCTAGACCCATTCAGCCTCTGACAACTTGGCTTCTATTACCACACACAAAAAGGGAATGTCAACCTTAATGGGGAGAACTGCTTCCATGCCATACACAAGAGAACGAGGTTGCCCCTGTTGAAGTGCGTACAAATGTTCGATACCCATGCAAAGTTAAAGGGAGCATCTCATGCCAGTCTTTATAAGTGACAACCATTTTCTTGATGATCTTCTTGATGTTCTTATTAGCAGCTTCAACATCCCCATTCATCTTTGGCATGTAGGGAGATGAATTGTGGTGGGAAAAGTTTCGTCATCATCTTGTTATTCAAGTTTGAGCCATTTTCGGTGATAATCCTGCTGGGCACACCATACTAACAAATTAGATTATTCTTGATAAAGTGCACCACCACCTTCTTAGTGACATTAGCATATGAAGCTGCTTCTACCCATTTGGTGAAGTAGTCAATTGCCACCAAAATGAAACGATGTCCATTTGATGCCTTTGGTTCAATCATTCCAATCATGTCAATACCCCATATAGAGAAAGGTCACGGGGAAGAAATAACATTGAGAAGTGTAGGAGGCACATGAATTTTGTCAGCATAAATCTAACATTTATGGCACTTCTTTGCAAATTTGTAACAGTCAGATTCCATTGCCAGCCAATAATAAACTTCCCTAAGCATATTATTTTCCATCGAATGTCCATTGACATGGGTACCAAAGGAACCTTCATGGAATTCATGCATCAACATGTTTGCTTCATGTCTATCCATGCATTTGAGCAAGACCATGTCATAATTTCTTTTATACAACACATCTTCATTGAGGAAAAATCTACTTGCCAACCTTCTCAATGTCTTTCTATCTTTATTTAATGCACCACCAGGGTATTCCTGAGTCTGGAGGAAGTGATTGATATCATAATACCAAGGCTTTTCATCTACTGTTTCCTCTATTACAAACACATGCGCTGGTCTATCCAATTGTCGCACTGTGATGTAAGGCACATCATTCCAAGTATTCACTTGATACCTAGAAGCTAGAGTTGACAAAGCATCCGCCATCTGATTTTCATCTCTCGGAATATGATGGAATTCAACTTTGTTAAATAAGGGTAATATTCTTCTAGCATAATCTTTGTAAGGGATCAAGCCAGGGTGACGAGTATCCCATTCTCCTTTAATCTGATTCACTACCAAAGCTGAATCACCATATACATCTAGAACTTTGATTCTGAGATCAATGGCTTCCTCGAGACCCATGATACAAGCCTCATACTCTGCCATATTATTAGTACAATCAAATGTTAGCCTTGTAGTAAAAGGGATGTGTGATCCATGAGGAGTGATAATCGCAACACCAATTCCTTTTCTGTAAGCATTCACATCTCCATCAAATACCATGCCCTAGCAAGATAAAGGATCTGGACCTTCCCCGGGAAAAGGTTCATCATAATCTTTCGCTTTCAAGAACATCACATCTTCATCAGGGAAATCAAACTTGACAGATTGATAGTCATCTACTGGTTGGTGAGCAAGATAATCCTCCAGCACTCTGCATTTTATGGCCTTTTGAGTACGGTATTCAATGACATATTCAGACAATAACATCTTCCAATGGGGAATTCTCCCGGTAAGAGTAGGCTTTTCAAAAATATATTTAATTGGATCCATTTTGGAAATAAACCAAGTAGTATGATTCAACATATATTGCCGCAACCGCTTTGCCGCCCAGGCCAGAGCACAACATGTCTTTTCCAACATAGAATATCGCAACTCACAGTCAGTAAATTTCTTACTGAGATAATAGGTGGCATATTCTTTCTTTCCTGTTTCATCCTGCTGTCCCAAAATATAGCCCATAGAACTATCCAACACTGTCAGATACATGATCAATGGTCTTCCTTCAATGGGAGGGAGCGAGATGGGAGGATCAAGTAGATATTCTTTGATACTTTCAAATTCCATTTGGGAATCATCTTTCCACACACAACTCTAATATTTTTTTAACAACTTAAAGATCGGTTCACACGTTGCAGTCATGTGGGAAATGGATCTGGAAATGTAATTCAAACGCCCAAGGAAGCCTCTAACTTTCTTATTAATCCTTGGTGCAGAGATTTCTTGAATTTCTTTGACTTTATCTAGGTCAACTTCAATCCCTTTCTAACTGACAATAAAACCCAACAACTTCCCCGATCGGACACCGAAGGTGAATTTATTTGGATTTAAGGAGAGACGATACTTTCACAAACGCTGAAACAACTTCAACAAATCTTCCACATGCCCTACTTCGGTTTGTGATTTGGAAATCATGTCATCAACATATACCTCAATTTCCTTGTGCATCAAATCATAGAATAGGGTTGTCATAGCCCTCTAGTATGTTACACCAACGTTCTTCAACCCGAAGGGCATCACTCTGTAACAGAATGTTCCCTAGGGTGTGATATACGTTGTTTTTTTCCATGTCGTCAGGAGCCATTCTTATTTGATTATATCCGGAAAATCCATCCATGAAAGAGAACACTTTAAATTTTGTTGTGCTATCAACCAACATATCAATATGTGGCAATTGGAAATCATCCTTTGAACTTGCTTTATTTAGATCTCTGTAATCTACGCACATGCGAACTTTTCCATCTTTCTTTGGTACAGGGACAATATTGGCAATCCACTGAGGATACACTAATGGCACAAGAAAACTGGCATTTATCTGCTTTAACACTTCTTCTTTAATTTTTACTGCCATATCAAGGTGAGTTCTTCTCAACTTCTGCTTGACCGGCGGGCACTCTGTCTTCAAAGGCAAATGATGCTCCACAATATTAGTATCTAGACCAGGCATATCTTGGTACGACCAAGCAAATATATCCATATACTCTTTCAATAGTTTAGTCAACCTGCTCTTCACATTGGGATGCAACAATGCTCCAATTTCTACTTCCTTTGGATCCTCCTCTGAACCCAAATTGATGGTCTTCAACGTCTCTTTATACGGCTGAATGGCATTTTCCTCACGCTCGAGCAACCGTGAAACCTCTTATGGAATCTGATCATATTCTTCTTCTTCTGTTCCAAACACAGGGTATTCAAAGTTGGGAGAGGGTGCAGAGTCATTGTATTCAACATGTTTATTAATTAATCTGCACATGTGATTTATGATTGCTTTTTAGAAACTGACACGTATATCAAGTGATCAGTTTTAAAAAGGGTTTTTTTATTACCATTTTCCAAGAAAAGCAAAAAATAAAAACACAATTTGAGAATCAAATACATCTTTTATTAATGATTTTAATGAACAAAGAAAACAGATAAGCCCATACAATATTAACTTTCACCTTGGGCAGGGTGAAAGCTTTTCAAAAAGATAAACAAAACAAATTACTTTGAGACATGGATGCAAGAGGGAACATCATAAGTGACCCAGTTCTGGATTTTGACTCCAGGCGTCATATAATTCGACATCTCCTGTTCTTCTTCATCCTCTACAATGGCATTAACTCCAGAAGCTATTAGATGGAGGTAGCCTCCGCTGCGGAAAATATCCCAATAGCTGCTCTTAGTAGACTTTGACTTCAAACTCTCAACTTTTCCATTCTTTGTAGAGAATCCCAAACCAGCCATGTTCTTGTTTACGGGAGGATCAACAATTTGCCCCCATACTTTACTTGGACCATTGCGCACAACCTGTTGAGCATCTTTGAATGAAGCCATATCATTCTCATTCTCTCTTACATTATCAACGGACAGAGCTTAGAACTGCGTCCCTACAGCAGCTTCATTTGCCTCTACAATCGTGAAAGACGATAGATGAGATATCAACAATGCTTGCTCTCCATTTATAATAACCACTTTGCCTTCACACACGAACTTCAACTTTTGGTGTAGAGTGGAAGTGACAACCCCTGCTTTATGTATCCATGGCCTTCCTAGTAGACAATTGTATGCAGGCACTATATCCATGACTTGGAAAGTGATCTGGAACAAGTGCAGGCCTATGTGAATAGGCAGATCGACTTCCCTAATAACTGACTTCCTTGATCCATCGAAAGCTTTGACAATAATACCACTTGGGCGCATGGGAGCCCCTTGATATTTCAAATTCATCAGCGTACTCCTTGGTATAGCATTTAAGGTGGACCCATTATCAATCAGAACATTTGATAATGAATCATTTTTACAGTTCATGGATATGTGGAGAGCTAGGTTTTGATTCCTCCCTTCTTCAGGAACTTCATCATCGCAAAAGCTTAGGTTATCACAAGATGTAATATTACCTACCACACTGCTGAATTGATCTAATGGCATATCACACTCCACGAAGGCTTGATCCAACACCCGCATTAAAGATTCTCTATGGGCAACTTAATTCATCAACAATGCTAGGATAAATATCTTTGAAGGAGTCTGCAATAGCTGATCTACAATTCTGTAATCGCTCATTTTGATAATCTTTAAAATATCATCCACATCTTTTTCCAGGGTAACACCACTGGACTCTCCTACAGATTTCTTATTCTCAACACCTTCCACAACTTTCTTACCAGCATTAGCATTTCCCCTAATAACTGGTGCAAATACACGACCACTGCGGGTCACCCTGCTAGTTTCAGCAATATTCTCAACACTAGACAAAGGCTGGATGGGAACTTCCACACCATCCTCTAAAATAGTAGCATTGTACTTGTATGGTACAACTTTATCTGACTTGTAAGGAACGGGCCCTGGAAAGCAAATTACCACAAGGGCAACAACTGGCTTACTATAATATTCAATTTCAACAGGGGCAAAATCATTTAAACAAGGCACAATTACGTTCGCACCTTCTTCCAAAAAACAGGACATCAAAGAATCACCTCTGGAGAACATATCCTCATCCGATGAAAAGAATTCATCCGTAGAAGCATATTCATCATCTGATTCATCCTCTGCCAAGCAAACCTCAATCTCATTAACCTCATGGCAATCATCTCTTTGGCCTAACACCTTGATTCTTCCATTATCCAATAACAACTGAATACTTGTTCTTACAATGGAACATCCTCGGGAATCCTTGCAGCAAATTGGGCAAGATCCATAGTGATGCTCCACCTGACCAACCATGTGGCAGAAAGTAACGTGCAATTGCACGAGATCATCATTCATATGATCCACATCATAGATCCTGAACTCTCCGGGACACCCAAAGACCATGCTCACTTCCTCCTTATATTCTGCCCTAGGCCTGATTATATGGATGAGGGCCTCATCCATCATCTCCTACAAATCAGCCTTTATCTTGTCACAACCTTGTATATTAGTACTACAGATACAACAACCAGCATGGTCATGAGTATAGTAACTAAACTCGCAAAGGTCTGCATGCATCTTTAACAAGTCTCCTCTGACCAAATTAATATCATAAATGAGGGAGTCCCTTGGACAACCAGCAACCATGTTGACAACATTCGTTCCTCCATGCTTTGGCAGAGGATTATCTTTTACATTAGGACTAACATCTTTGAAGGACAAAAGGCCAGATCTAACCATTTTCTGTACCTCGGACTTCAAAGGGTAATAGTTTCCCACATTATACCCTGGTGCACCCTGATGGAAAGCGCACGTCTGATCTGCCTTATAGTATCAAGGCAAAGGGGATGGTATAGCAGGTGGTGGCCTAGTCTGGACCAACTTTTTCTGGATCAATGGTGGGAGTAGCTCTGCATAACTCATAGGGATAGCGTCAAACGGTTCTCTTCTCTGATTCTGCCCTTGACTTCCTTGAGGGGCTGGTCTTTGATAAGCGACTGTAGTCGGAGCAACATTTACAAATGGAGTTACCGATGCAACCTGTTGATGGCGCTGATGATTTCTTCTAGGAGGATTAACCCTTCTCTCTTTAATAACAAAGTTTGTTTCTCCTTCTTTCTTCTTAACAAATTCAAATGATGGTTTTTTCATATTGCTGGAATTTTCACTCTTTGTTAGATGACCTTCTCTTACAGCTTCTTCCAAACTGATGCCCATTCCCACCATTTTGTTAAAATCAATGGGTGCACTCGCCACCATTCTTTCATAATAGAATGCACCTAGTGTCTTCAGAAAAATCTTTGTCATCTCTTTTTCTTCCATCAGAGGAATCACCTGGGTGGCTGCTTCACGCCATCTCTGTGCATATTCCTTAAATGACTCTTTGTCCTTCTGGACCGTGGCCTTGAGTTGATCACGGTCAGGTTCCATGTCCACATTGTATCTATACTTTCTGATAAAAGCTTCACCCAAGTCGTTGAAAGAATGAATATTGGAACTGTCTAGGCTCATGTACCATTTCAACGTTGCACCGGTCAAACTGTCTCGAAAGAAATGAATTAACAGACGTTGATCATCTGTATGAGTAGACATTCTCCTTACATAATCACTAAGTGAGCACGAGGGCAAGTGTTGCCCTTGTACTTTTCAAACTCTGGAACTTTGAACTTTGCAGGTATTTTCACATTTGGAACCAAACACATATCATTCACATTCTTCCCAAACAATTCTTTTCCTCTGAGGGCCTTCAACTATTTATACATCTTATCAAACTGGTCTTGAAAATCGTCCATTCGATCATAGAAACCCAAGATTTCACTTGGTGGAGGAATAGGGTGATACACTTCATCATTAGCAAACAAGACCACATTCACCGAGGGAGGTGCAGCATAGTGAATCTCATTTCTAGCAACAGGGGTAACATGCACCACAGGAGGTGCGGGAGCATCAACAATCTAAGAAAGTGGAGTAACTTGAGCATCCTGATTATAGCCTTTTGTCATAAAGTTATCTGGAATTCCCCAAGGGTATCCCGGAGGCATACGATTCTGAACAACAGTATTTGGAGTAGCAGAAACAGGAACAGTCAGAGCTTCAGTAGAAACCATTATCTGTTGAGGTTGAGCAATTGGTAGCTGATTCTGAGCAGCCACTAAAGATTCCATTAGAGCAGTGAGATTAGCCATTATGGCCTTCGGAGCAGAAACTTCCTCGCGTAGCTCGCGATTCTCTTGTTCTAAATTATCCATCTTCCTTCTGAAATTAGCCCGAGTATTATACTGATGAGACTGCTTGCTGAACGAAGTAAAGAAGCTCAGTAAGACACCTAGATATGTATAAAAAATTCAAGAAGTATGTACAATATGATGCATGATATACAGTGCACATGATTTATTTTATTATTAACATTTCAAGGGACTCAAAGATTTATAGACAATTTGCAAATATCAAAGTAATAACACATTTGAAATACTAAAAAATCTCATTATAATAACTTCAAAACGGGTTAAAATTTTTAGTACAAGTTTCAATAATCCCAAGTACAAGATGAAAATAAAGTCTAAAACCCTAAAAAAGCGAAGCTGATGGAGATCACTCTACACGTTGACGCTTCCCTGTGAGCCTGGAAATCTGAGCCTTCAACCTCTAGTTTTTCTTCCTCATATCTGGTGGAGACCACCTTCCAATCATCAGAGTCTGAAAGTGAGCAACTAAGGCCTAATTTAGGTTTAGAGGAAAATAAATCCTCTTGCCTCTCCATCGTCTCTACAACACCACTCTCAAGAATCTCGATCAAATCGTCTTTCTCCTTCAGGTCTGCTCGGTAGGATATCTCTAAAGTCTGGAACTTATTCTTCCAAGCTTCCTTTTCTTGCTGCATCCTAACTAAAGCAATCTTGAGTTCTTCCACATCATCCAATAGGGGATGAGTGGTATTCACAAACATATCAGGCATGGGTGCTTCACGGGAATACAATATCTTCAACTAGATGGCTCTTGCTTGGACCCACTGCAGATAAGGCTCCAAAGAAACGGCTCCCTTAGGTCCCAAGTCCTTCCTATTCTTCCTGTGAATGTGACGCCAAGCATTCATAATATGCTCCCTAGATTCCTTATGGTGTTCTCCCTCTTTCAGGAAGATACCACTCAAATGAATACCATTTGGCTTATCCCTCATCGGATATCCAAGTTGTCGTCGTGCAAGAATGGGGTTGTAGTTAATTCCTCCCTTTGTACCAAGAAGAGGTACATTAGGGAAACTACCACAACTGTCGATAATCTCTACATCATGATAAGCCTGATGATACCAAACAATATCTGAATGAGTGAGTTCCATAATCTTTGGAGCCCACCGAGGCTCCTTCCTGACATCCCAAAAAGCATCAGACCGAGGTAAGTGAGAGATAAACCACTGATACAATAAAGGCGTGCAACAGATGATCATCCCTCCATGATAAGAATCCCGAAGATGAATAGAGTAATAAGCACCACCAAATAATGTAGGAACTGGGTTTCCAATCATAAATATCCTGATGGAATTAGTATCAACAAATTTGTCTACATTGGGAAATAAGAATAACCCATAAGCAAGTAGAGCAAAAATGGCCTCAAAAGCAACCGCACTCTTCATCCTAGCAAAGTAGCAAGCTTCTTCAAATAAGAATTGAGCTGGTAATCCTCTAATCCCTCCTTTGGTAGTCATGTGGGCTTTTTAACCTCAGACTTTCCTAAATGGATCAAAGCAACAATCTCATGGGATTTTGGCTCTCCCTCCAAACCAGTAAAAGGAACACGATCGTTAATAGATAAATCCAGCAGATAAGAATACTCCTATAATGTAGGGATC
The DNA here is from genome assembly GCA_948472305.1 of Vicia faba. NCBI lineage: Eukaryota > Viridiplantae > Streptophyta > Magnoliopsida > Fabales > Fabaceae > Vicia > Vicia faba. The sequence goes on along the minus strand of OX451737.1, from coordinate 1,549,247,334 downwards.
AACTGATAATTAGGGAAAGTAAAGCATCGATACATTGGATCATAGAACTGGCCCAAAGTCGACAGAATACCCTCCTTAATCCTGAGCTTCATAAGAGAAGTGATAGACCCATACTTCCTCTGAAAATCTGTAGGACTCATGATCTCGGCAATCAGACTCATAAACTCATCTATCTTGGGATCTTTGAAATTGTATTTCCTAGCCTTTCTTTTTCCAGAATCCATAGTCAAGAAGTACCTGAGATATTAACAAAGAGTTAACTTTTAAGTCCCTTGAAACAAAATGTCTTTAAAAGATGCTCATGGGTGCATGTATGCATAATGAAAAAATCATACATAAGATCACAAAAATAGGGTTCATAGGTTCAACGTCACGAGCATGAGGTCGAAGGTACTACCCATAAGGTATGATCTAAAAGTTTATCACCTGATGAATAAGGTTCTAAGAGGTTCCCAGAGTCTACATCCTTCCTTCGGATATTACCAACTTCTTGATTAACTCTTTAATTAGTAATATTCTCAAGAAAAACTCGTCCGAGCATAGTATCGCATGAAAACTACTTCTGGATTACTCCTTCATAGCTTTCGCACTACACCTAAAAGGCCAAGATGGGTTAAAGGTCCTATGGTCCTTAGTTTTCGCAGGATTCCAGGTCGAAAGAAACATGTCTTCCCAATTTCTCGGTTAACGAAACTACAGTCAAAGGGGCCTCCACTGAGTGGGGGATATCATGTCTCCTTTTTTGGGATTAATCCCTCAAAGTTAACATGACTATACCGCCCATCCTATCTTAAGTTTAACCAAGTTCGGGTATAGGACTTATGAGAAATCACCAAGCACCCTGAAAACCAGGAAAATCTAGACAAACATATATACAACACATAAGATACAACACATAATATCAAATATACAAATATAGACAAAGATAGGCTCAACCCACTTAGGGATGGACCAGCAAGAGGTCAATCTTTCCCCAGTGAAGTCGCCATTTTTTCTGTAGCGGTAGAAATGTTGAGACTAAGCCATTGGATTGACTTGACTCACACAAATCAAAATAAAAATTGCCACCGCGCTTTATTATTTCCAAAGGAATGGGAAAAGAGCGAATAACCCAAAAAGAGGGTGGGGGGAGAATCTAGGTAAGGGGGTTGGTTATGCAAAGGGAAGGTATTAGCACCCTAAACATCTACGGTAATCCGCATGAACCTCTTTGTAAATCTGTATGTTTTGGCTATAAAATGTTGTTTATATAAAATAGATTGTGGATATGAGAAAAGAAGTATTTTTTATGATTTTTGCACCCGCCGTGGTTTTGAACCTTTAGTGCCTATGTACCACCTTCTGTGCAATAAGGGATCAGGGTACACGTAGTTCACCTTTAAAAATTTTAAAACACAAGTGTGTTGGTTTAATTTTAAGAGACAAGACATAATCGTCTTATCTGAATGGAAAACATACTTACTACCCATAATTATGAGAAAGGAGAATTTGCATCATCTCAAAGTGGAGGATATGGCTTGGATTTTAGAATCAACAAAGCCTCACTCAATACCCAAGTGGAAAATATCTCACTTCACTACATATTGTAGAAGTATAGTTGTTTGCATCATTTCAAGGATTTGACAAGAGTCTAATCTTTTGAGAAAAGTTTTAAAGGTAAAAAGCCAAAGTGGTAAAATGGTTTGAAATGAGCTTGATTGACTTTTAGTCTTCTCACAAAAAATGTCAAAGTATTATTAAGTTGATTAAAGTTTGATTAAGAAAACCTTTTGAAAATGCATGGACATAAGTCCAAGTTTATTATGAAAGTGGTTCAAGTTTAGAAATAAGAAGAGTTTTCAAAAGGAGGGAGAATATTTTTGAAATTAAAGAGAGTGGGAGGAGATGAAGGGACTATCCTAAAGCATAAGGTAAAAGCTAGGGAAAAGAACCATCTAACCAACAAGAAGCCAACACCTGACACAATGATTCAATGTAGAATTCCCATCCTTTAGATTTGAAACCAAACAAACAAAGATAATTAACCTCTTAAGAGAACCAAGCTTCAATTGCATTAAGTCTTCACAAAAATTGGGCAGAGTAATAGCTTTATACAGATGAATTCTAGATCACAGAAAAAGCATGTAACCACAATAACCTGCATAAAAAACAAACAAGCAACCCAATGTCTTGGGGTAAACCCCAAGAACTCCAAACAAAATACCAATTGAGGTCACAAAGTCTCCAGAATAGGTCAAGGCTTCTAATCCTAAGTCCAGGAGGTCCATGTCTCCAAAATTCAAAGGATAGTAACCAAGTAGTTCAAGTAACATTAAAGTTTTTAAGGGTTCAAGTTGATTATTAAGTATCTTCAAAAATAAATGAAAAGCTCAAGTGAGCAAAATAAAAAAAAAAGACATAAAAGATAAATGCTCAAATGAGCAAAGATGAAAATAGCATGAAACGTAAATGCTAAAGTAAATGGTACATAAAGTAAAAAGCATAAGGTAAAAGACATAAAATAAAGTCAATGGTTAGAAATTAGTGGTTAGTTGAATGACCATCTTGAAACTTGTATTTGGAACTCATTAGAGGATTGGTAGAACCAAAGTCTCTCAACAACAAGTTGCATTTGCTTTTTGTCAAGTATATCATCCATTTAAGAATTCTCAAGGCAACATTAAATGATCAACGATGTTTAAGTGATCCATTTTGACCAAAATTGATGAAGATTCATTAGAGGATTGGAGAACCAAAGCCTTCTAATAATGAATCTCAAGGTTATTAGATCAAAGGGTTCAAATTAACATACTTGGGCTTACAAACATGGGTTTGAGCCACGAATGATCATTTCTCGAATCGGGACAAAGTTTAGCGCTATGTTAAGCAATCGTAAGTGGACTTATATAGAAGTTGCACCTATTTTGAGGTCGGTCAATAGCAATCTATGTACTATATGCTTTGAGACATGATATGGAAATCATGATCCAATAACATTTAGTACAATTGAGAAAGAGATGAGATGAAGAAGAAACAGAGTAAAAAGTAAACCACATTTGAACCAAAAATTTAATCAAACTATTATTAAAATCATTCATCCATTTTTATGGAGTTAGACTCAACACCATAGATCCAATGATGTTAATAAAGTTCATGATCAAAATTTAATAGTCCAAGATTAGCCAGAATATGTACAAAAAATAAAATAATATTTAAAATAAAAGAAAAAGGTTTTAAATGATTTTTAAATTTGGAAATAAGGGAAAAATAGAAATTATATTCAAAACACTCAAGAAAAATTAAGTGAGACCAAAGAAAAATCAGAAATGAACTCAAATATTTTTATGAAATTTTTGGTAATTATTTTAAAGTCAGAAACTATTTTTAAACTAATTTAAATTGCTCAAATAAAGGAAAAAAGATTAAAAAAAATAGTTAAAATTAAGATAAAATTCCACAAAAAATTCAGAAGGCCAGAAATGATGAAAATGATTTTTATAAAAAATTTCAGAATTTAAAAATGTTAGAAAGTATTTTTAAAATAATTAAAATAAAGCAAACAAAGCAAAAATTATGAAAAATATCAAACATTAAAATAAAAATATGAAAAAATATTCAAAAAGTCAGAAACAATTCAAGGTATTTTTGTATTTTTTTTTAAAATAATTTTTGGATAAAAAATAAAAGAGTTGTGAATTTTTGAAATTTAAAATAATTAAAATATAAAATCAGAAAATAAAAATAAAACTAAAAAGATGTGGACCATCAGATCATAGTCAAAATGCATTAGTAAGCTGATCAAATGGACCAGACGCGTTGTGCTTGATATGGATCTTATTTAAAAACACACTGGATAATGAAAAGCCAACCAATAAAAATAAAATAATTGGCGTGCTATCATTGGTTGAGACGAGACACGTCATCGTCTTCAACCTCCAGACACCCTGCAATGAGGATTTTGTGAGTTTCTTCAAATGGTAAAATTAGAGATTCAGACTAGTATCATTGGATTCTTCTCTTCAAGACGATACTAACCCCACCATCGCGCCAAATTTATGTAAAGTGTGCAAGGAGTTATGGATCAAAAATACAGAAAATAGAGAGCATAATTAGGTTGAGGTTTCTCACTCAATTCTCAATGATTTTAAAAATTGTAAGAAGTATGAGAATCAGAAGGATGATTAGAGTAAGTTAGTTCTTCGTTTGGATCCAAATGGTTAAGAATTCTACCTGAACGAAGTTCAAAAATGGCGCTCTGCAACTGGACTTCTGTAGCTTGAAATGTGGCTCGATTTGCTTGGTTCAAGTGTTGGAGAGTTTGTGTGATGATGGAGAATGATGAATGTGAACAGAAATTTGGAGAAAGAGGCTTGAAATTCTGAAACTGATTTCAAAAATTTGAAGTTCAAATGAAGTTTTGGTAGGGTGTGTTTGGCTCTCAAAGCTTATGTCAAAGTGTGGAATAAGGTCCTCTATTTATAAGGAATTGAATGGGATTGAGAATTGGAGGGAAATTGGATGGAGGTCGAGCACGAGTGAAGTGTGACTTGATTTTCATTAAAACTCAGCTATTCTTTGCGTTTTAAGGTGCTAATCAATTCTGGTGGTTCACTAAACGTGATTAGAAGCAAAAACACGCAACAATTTTGTGATTAGAAGCCAAAACAAAGATTTCAAATTCTGATTTTTTGAGAAACTTCAATTTCAAGTTACCAAATTCAAATCAATGGCATTCTCAACTCAAGGAGTCTTAGGACATGATTCTTGAAGCTTTAGAAAGATGATATTACAAGCTTTTCAATATGCAAAGAATGGGTTCAAATGGATGCTTGAGCTGAAAGTTGTAATGAGTCAAAGTTTAGAAAAGAGGTTGACTTTCTATACTTAGAAAATTTCTAAGTTTTTTCTTTAAAAATGACTTGTAATGTCTTGCATCCAAACATGACCTTCCACTTCAAATTTGCTCTTGATCAAAAAAGATGGCATGAAGTAGGTCTCTTGAATGACATTTTGAGACTTGAATCATTCAAAATATCAAAAAATTGAGAAAGTTATGACTTGTTGAAGTTGGAAAAAATTCATGAAATGACCTATAATCTTTTGCATCCTTAGGGAACCTTCCATCCATTTTCACACTTTGCACTTAAAAGATGGGTTAAAATTCACATCCTTAAGATCATTATGGAAAAATAATGGGCTCAAGGTGATAAAAATTGACCAAGTTATGATCATTTGAAATCACCTAATGGAACTTGAGGGTTCATCTGGAGGACTTGTAATCTTTCTTTATCATCAAGTTTCTACCACACAAAATTTCCTTGAAACTTTTGAAGTGATTTTTTAATAACCCTTTGAAGAGAAGCATGTCTTTGGAGTAACTCAAAAATACAAAAATATGAGTAAGATATACCCCTTTTAAGTTCAAAATCTAGCTCCTAGAGCAAGAAAATGCCTTGGGAAACCTTTTCAGTTTTGACCTACTTCCTTAGAAAAATACTTTTGTCATGTGAATATGAATTGTTGAGGATGATAAGGAGAAACCATAGTAATCAAAACCACTTTCAAATCTTGAGAATTGAAGGAGATGTGCACTTGTGATCAATGAATCAAGGATTTTCCAAATTGAGTCAAACTTCTTCAATCAATCCTTATACCTTTGAACAATATTTGACAACTTGAAGTATGATGAATCATAATATACTTTGTCATGATATTTCTTCAAAGTATCTTCAATGTTGAAGCTTCAGTCTCAATGAAGATTTGTTGAGGAAGGCATAGAAATGAACTCATGAATCCATAGATCAATCTTTATGGTATGTGTTGTGCTTTCTCCTACAACATCATCAATTGGGGAAAAAAATTATTGTATTCATTAGTTAAAGGATAATTAAAACATAGATGATAACAAAATACAAGTCAATGTGCTTGGTGATTCCCCATGGAGCAAAGCTAAAGATAGGGAGAATAACCAAACCCTGGTGTGTGATCTTGTTGTGATTAAATTGATATGATGTGATAGAGGGATCTTAGGGTCAAAATTGGGGTACAACACCGGTGTCCCTTGAGTTGAATAAAGGAGAATACGGGGAAACTGTGTGGTGTCATGAAGCACTAACTGACTGTAGAACCTTAGTTGAACAACTTTCCCATTAGAAAGTAGTGAGATAGCTGGCTTTGGTTCAGACTAAAGTTTATTCATACTCGATACTACACTCATTGAGATCAGACTTTCAGGATATTTTGTTCGCTAAAAGAGAAGCTTGTGCTGAAACAATGCCCGGTGAAGAAAGATTAATGATATTGAGATTCCTTAGAACCCGGTTACTTATTTTAGGACAGATTGAACCAACTAAAACTTCAAGAGGGTACTTACCTATAAACCCCATGCAAGCTTAAACCTAAGGAATTGTGTGTTTTGTTTGTTATTAATTATTCATGACATCATAAACATCATGACATTAGCCATAGCATTTTCACTAACCATTTCAAGGACCTAGGGATTTATCTTTGTTCTATTTTGTAGGTTATGGCTTCCTCTTGCAGAAATACCATCCGAATCAACTTTGTAAAGGAGCCTGGTCAACTCAAAGAGTTAGCATCAAGGGTTCCTGATAATTCTCTGTTCACCAAAAGATATGGTCGACTCCTCAATATGGTTACCTAAAGCTTTGGAGAAGACATGATGTGTGTGCTCTTTCAGTTCTTTGACCCTAAACATCATAGTTTCACCTTTCTCGATTATCAATTGGTGCCCATAATGGAAGAATTCTCTCAACTATTGGAAGTATCTATTCTTGATCAAGTACCTTTCACTGGTCTAGAGAAATATCCATAACTCGAAGAGATTGCATCAGCCTTACATTTGAAACGGTCCAACATTGAAGCTAATTGAGAAACAAGGAGTGGAGTCAAGGGTTTTCTAGGTAAATTTCTGTTAGAGAAGGCTCGAGTGTTTTGGGATGCTATGGGTTTTCAAGCTTTTTAAGAAGTCTTGGCTCTTCTAATCTATGGTTTGGTATTGTTTCCTAATCCAGACCAACTCATAGATGTGAATGTTGTCAAAATTTTCCTCTCTTGTAACCCTGTGCTTACTTTGCTCGGATACATTCTACATTCTCTTCATACTCGTACTGTGAGGAAGCGGGGAAATCTTATTGCATACATTTTCTATCTAGGTGGTTTATTTCTAACCTTCCCGAATCAATAATGAAGAATGAAAGAGACTCGAGGTGGTCTTAAAGGATGATGTCTCTCTCTCATTTGGGTATCTTTTGGTGTTCCCGATCCCTAGAAGATGTTCCTATCATTGACCGCTAGGGAGAATTCCCTAATGTTCCACTCCTTGGCATTAGGGGAGGTATTACTTATAACCCTTCTCTGGCTCTATGATAGTTTGGTTATGCTCTAAGGGATGGTCCTCATGATGCACTTATCCAGGGTATTGTATTCGACTACAAGAATGATGTTCGAGGTTATCATCAAAAGTTTGTACGAGTTTGGGGCATGGTAAACAACGTTGATAGCAAGACTTTGGGGCATAAGAACTCTATTCCTTTGGAGCCTTATATCAAATGGGTGCGAGCTCACGCTCAAAACCTCATGATGCCATATCCAGCCATCCTACCAGTGATTATGGAGCCTACTACTGAGGGGGATGTTCCATATACCATTCTCCATCCTAACATGCCTACTGACCTCGAGGAATTGCAAAAGTCTTGGGTTTAACTTAAGGGAGAATGAGACACCTTTGAAGCTCGATTCTACGCAAGCGAGAAGAAAGTGTTGGAGCTCACAAAGCAACTTCACGAGGAGAATAGACTTAATGCATACATCAGCCCAAAGAGGAAGCGTCCATGGGAGACTGGAATCTTAGGAGTTTACATTATTGCAGTCTCCTTGAGACCTTTTATTTTCATTGTAAAGCCCAAAAATGCAATTGTAACTTTGGAACTTACTAATGAAATCTTTGTTTCTCTTTCCTTTTGTTTAGAAAATTTAAATCTCCTAAGGTCCTTGAAAACATTGCATTTACATAACATGCATCATGTCATAAGCAGTTTTTCCGATACAGGTTTCCTCATCTTTTTACTGTTTATTTCAGTATAAGATGGCTCTAGAGCAAACCGTTAAAGATCTGCAAACTCAACACTCACAATTCCAAGAGACTCTCCTGAACCTAGCCAAAGGTCAACAAGAAATGATGGCTCTTCTCGTCACAAAGAAGAAGACTAAGAAACAGGTTGTTATCAACATGGGAAGGAGGTTCAAAGGCCCTGTTCAACTGGTTCAAGGTGAAGATGTCTCCTCCGAGGAAGACAATAATCAAGACAAAGATGTTAGAAGCACCAGGGTTGGGGGTGGAAATAACCAAATATCTAAGGATAAAGACTACTCCGAAGAGCAGTACCCACCTCCAGATGAAAAATACAAACAGCTGGAAGACCGACTTAAGGCTGTAGAGATCCAAACAGTGCCTGGTTTGGACTTTGGAGATTTAGATTTGGTCCCTGGGGTGGTCATTCCTCACAAATTCAAGGTTTATGTCTTCACCAAATATGATAGAGTATCTTGTCCAAAACTCCATTTAAGGTCATATGTCTGCAAGATTCAACCACATATCACCGATAGGAAGTTATGGGTTCATTTCTTCTAAGAAATCTTATCTGGGACACAGTTGGAATGGTTCTATCAACTAGAGGGGACTAATATCCACACATGGGAGGATCTGGATGTTGCATTCTACAGACAATGCCAATACAATTTGCTAATTGGGAGTTCTTCGTCAAGGTTTACTGAGCTGATTTTGACTGGAGAACAAGTTGAAAGTGGAATCAAAAGTGGGAATATCCCAATGGCCTCAACCTCTACTACTGTAAAGAAACCATTTGTTGGTAAGAAGGAAACTAATGTTGTTTATGGACAAAGGAGTCATATGAAGAATGATCATCATCAGTCGGTAGGAGCAGTATTGATTTCTAACCCAACCCCATTTCAACGACTACAATATTGTACCCCAAAATTTTCCCTCCCATTTTACTCAAAAACATACCCCTAGAGGTTCTCAATTGCTCAAGTTGACTAAGGATTGACCAGATAAATCCCCCTCCTAAGACAATGAGCCTCAAACTAGGGTTTCACTCCCCATCAATATGTTTGAGTTACAAGGGTCCTAAATGGTTTCCATTTCCCTAATATGTCTTCAAGATCATCCATGCCAAGTTTCGTGCCTTGCACTACAAGTTTGCTTAGTCAACTGCTCAGATGTCTAGAAATCAACTGTGTTAGGTCAAAAGTCAACTGTGACCCACATACAGTCAAACTTCAAGATTTTTGGTCAACATCAACATTTTTAGGTGATATCCATAATTTTATAAAGGGTTGATCATGATTCCTCAAGGAATGCTCCTAATTCATCAAAACTCAAAAGTTGCTAAATTAGGGTTTCTATAGGAAAAGTCAACCAAACTTTGACCAAACATAACTTTCTCATACTTTATCAGAAATTGCTCATTCAAGGCTCATTTTTAAGAGAATTCAATTCCCTACAATTCATCTTCAGACCTCAAGTTCAATAAATGCACTCATAAAAAAGATATAAATTCAGACATTATAGGTCCTTTTCAAAAGTCAACAAAAACACCTTTTGGGTCAAAGCTTTTTACATGAACACGGAAGATCCAATTGAGTTGAAACCAAAAGGGTTGTTTAGAGGACATCCTAATCTTTCTAAAAAGTCCAAGAACACCCTCTTATGGTAAAAATTGAGAGAGATATGCATTGTCAAAGTTGGCCATTTTTTTGGAAATTTGCACAAAGTCAACAATGCCCAAAATTGCAATTTTTCCACATGGGCCCATCTTTTCAAGATTGAATCTTAGTACTAGCATGGTCCATGACCTATGGGACCCTCCATGCCTTATTCACTCATTTATTTAATTTATTTTGATTTTTATTCATTTAAAAATCAAATAAAATCAAGTAAATCCAAATAAATCATATAATTTGTTTTAAGATTGATTTTTGCATTGAAGGGAGATCTTATATGCTCTGAAATAGCCAGGAAATCGTGCAAGGACAAATAGGACACAAAATCTTCATATATGGCAATTTTTCAAGATTTTATTTTCTTCTAAAACCATGCAATTATATCTTTGGTTCTTTCCAATTATAATGAGCTAATCTGATTCACTACTTATAACAAAGCATTGTGAACCCTAAGGACAAGAATTCATGCGCATCCTACCTCCCTAAGAGCAAGAACAAAGTTCAACTCTTTGTGAAAAAAGTGCAGATCAGATCTTTCTCCATAGGTCGTTTCAAGCCATCCCGATCAAATCATATTCCTGGATACTCACTGAAGTTGTTGCAAGCATTCATACGACCTGAAACATCAAGAATTGTGTTCTCTCACATCCACGATTTGTGTTCTTCTCCAAAAGTCGGTTACAATTATTTACCCATCATTAATCTGTTTTGATCATATATCCATGCTTGCTATCATATTTGCAATATTTTTGATTGGTTTAATTAAAGTTTAAGCGCAGGAATAACTTCTTGCCATGGCTAGGATTCATAAGCTCAAATATGGGGTTTCCTTCTCTAGGGAAAATTGGCCCAGATTATGGGTACCATAGCACTCAGGGGGTTATTTCCCATTGATCCATGCCCTTGGTTGGGATTTATGTTGCATGTGCTACGTTTTTGATGTTTACAGGTTTGTAGCCACGCACAAGAAATGTCGCTATAGCCTATAGTGACGAATTGGATTGTAGGTAAAAGCCTGGTTTCTAAAACAACAGTTTTGGGAAGAAGTTGAGGGCGTGGCAGCATACCACTGGCCAGTTTGAAATTTGCGCGTTTTTCTGGGCATAGCATTTTGTTTACATTATATTTTTTTTTATTATGTTAACAACTAAGTCATCCAACACAGATGGTCCAGGAACGAACGCGTGAGGCAAACGTCTTGGGTTCGATCCCAGGCGTGTGCATATTATTTTTCTTACAACTTCTTTGTAGATCCAGCGCATCACACAACCCAGTGTCCACTATGCGCACACAGATCCAACCCTTGGATCATCACATGGCCCAAATCTAACGCATCACAAGCGCAGCACATGGTGCACTCCCTGAAGGTAATTCCCACTGGATCCAGCGTAAATGGGCCAGCTATTCTGGGCCTAACAAGTTCAACTCTGCACCCCCATATTTGATTCTAACATTAGGCCCATCCCTTTTTTTATTTTAAATTTCTTTAACCTTTTGTTTTATTTTTTTAAATGCTTTAAAAATCCTTTTTTAATTAAATCAAAAAATCATAAAAACACAAAAATTAGAATTAGGTTTTTTATATAAAATATTTAATTGCATTAATTAATTAGGTTAATTAGGATAATTTAAATTCCTTTTTTTTTCATAATTAAAATTAATTAGAAATTAGGTTAGTTTGCAAAATTAATTACTTTCCTCAAAAAAATTATTTTTTCTTTATTCACTAATCAAATGCCTTTGAATTTAATTTTAATTCCTCGTATTTAAATTCATTGCGCGTATTTATTTCATTATTTTTCCAATTAATGTAATTGCTCCGAGTTTGTAATAGTTTTAATTAGGTTTATTATTATTTTCATTTACTGTTTTCCCCCAGTTTTTGATTATGTAATTCCCCTCCCCAAAGCCTTGTAATAGCTAAGTTTAAATTTCTCGCACTTTTCTTTTCCGTCTTTATAAACTGCTAGATGATTGATAGTAGGATTGTATGCAAACGATCATAATTTAAAATAGTAGAAACCCTAACTGTGCAAAGATAATAACTGAAAAAGAAACACTTGCACATGCTCACTCCCAGGGTTTCCCCCACTTCAGTTTCCTTCGGTAAATGGCCATGAAGTATAGGGAGTTTTAGTGGTTGTCCTCTAGTCCCAAAAGATAAAAAAATGACCCATTCGAATGTCTCCTCGGAAGGATCTTTAGGACTCTAGGGTAACTACTAAGGTTTCCTAATAATTGCTTTAGTGATCGTACTTGTCCCTTTCAATTGTCCCTCAAACTCCAACGAAGGAGCTACCTACTCCTTAATAGTAGGATAGCATTGTCCAAAGGAAATAAGAAAATGGACAGCCTTTTTCGAGTAGGTAGAAACTCTTAAGTACTTGCTCAAAACAACAAATTTTTACATGTACACTTTCAAACAAGCTTTTCAAACAAAGTTTTCAAAAACATTTTATCACACCCTTGAGGAATGATACAAGGGTTACCATAAAGTGAAACGCCAATTTCAAAACTTCTTTCAAACACACAAACACATAAAAACAATTTAGGAATGAGCAAGTACCTAAGAGCCCGTGGAAAACCACAGATAGAAATGGTGCTAACACCTTCCCTTTCTATAATCTACCCCCCGTACTCAGAAACATCTCGAAAAAGGTTTTTTCTGTTCTTTTTCCCTTTTCCTTTGTTGGACGAAATAAAAGACGGTGGCGACTCTTGCTTACATTTGCAAACAAAAAACGCAAAACCAGTAGTAACTAAAAAACAGTCGGTTCTGCCACCGTATCACAGAACTGGCGACTCTGCTAGGGACCAGAAATAAAGTGGGGTTTACCTTAGGATCTAGGTCATATTTAAATTTCTTTCTTGTTTGTTTTCCTTGCTTTATCTTTAAGGGTTTTTTGCTTGGGTATTGTTGGAGATCCTATACCTGGATCTAGGGACACTTTTTAGGTAAACAACAATAGACCGTGGAGACTGTACGGTGTAGACCAATATGGTTTAAGCGATGGTTGTGTTGGTGTGACACTTTGGTTGGTACCGGCATCCTTCGTGTTGAAACGAGGAGAATACGAGGCCGCCGCGTGGTGTCGTGAAGCACTAATGGACCTTAGAACCTTAATTGAACAAACTTGGCCATTAGAAAGTAGTGAGATAGCCGGCCTCGGTATAAAGCTAAGGATTGGTTGATACTCGATGCTACACTCATTGAGATCAGAATTTCGAGATATTTCGGCCGCAAGAAAAGATTTCGTGAGCTGAAATAATGCCCGATAAAGGATGATCAGTGATATTGAGAATACTTAGAACCCGGTTACTTTTCTAAAACAGGTTTGAAACCAACTAAACTTCAAGAGGGTACTTACCTTTAACCTCGTGCAAGCCTTTGAACCTAAGGTATATTGTGTGCTTTGCTTTTGTGTGATTTACTCTGTTTGAACATAACATCATGCATTATAACATAGCATCCATTCTCATTACACTAACCATTTCAAGGACCAAGGGAATTTATCTTTGTTCTATTTTGCAGATCATGGCTTCCGCTCGTAGAAACACTATCCAAATCATCTTTGTGAGAATACCTCTCCAACTCAAGGGGCTAATATCAAGGGTCCCTAAAACTTCTTCGTTCACTAAGAGATATGGTCGACTTCTCAACCTGGTTACTTCGAGCTTTGATGAAAAGATGATGGGTGTACTCTTTCAGCTCTTTGATCCCAAACACCACTACTTCACCTTTCCAGACTATCAGTTGGTGTCTACCATGGAAGAGTTCTCTCAGTTATTGGATCTACCTATTCTTGATAAGATGCTTTTCACAGGTTTAGAAGAGGTTCCTAAGCCAGAAGTCATTGCCTTAACTTTGCATCTAAAACGGGCCGACGTGGTATCCAATTCGGAAACAAGAAGCCGAGTCAAGGGTTTTCTAGCCAAGTTCCTAATAGAGAAGGCCCAACTATTTTGGGATGATTTAGACTTTCAGGATTTTGAGGAGGTCTTGGCTCTTCTAATTCATGGGTTAGTACTGATCCCTAATCCAGACTTACTCATAGATGTGAATGCTATCAAGATCTTCCTCTCTCGCAACCCTGTGCCTACTTTGCTCAGAGATATCTTGCATGCTCTCCACACTCGTACCATGAAGAGAAGAGGGGTTCTTATGTGCTGCATGCCATTACTGTCGAGGTGGTTTATTTCTCACCTCCCTAAGTCAGTGCTGAAGAATGAAGAAGGTTTGGGTTGGTCGCAAAGGATAATGTCACTTTCTCACGCGGATATTCTCTGATATTCCCGATCTATGGGAGATATTTCTATTATTGACCGTTGCTGAGAGTTCCCCAATGTCCTTCTACTTGGCATTAGGGGAGGCATAACTTATAATCCTTGTTTGGCTCTGTGAAAATTTGGTTACGCTCGAAGGGATGGTCCTCATGAGATGCTTATCCACGAAATTATGTTTAACTATGAGGATGATGTTCAAGGGTATCGCCAGAGGTTCATACGAGCTTGGGGCATGGTAAACAAATATGACGTTAAAACTTTGGGTCCAGAGACTTCCATTCCTATGGAACCTTATCTCCAATGTGTACGAGCTCGTGCTCAAAAACTTATGATGCCATACATAGTTGTCTTACCAGTGATTGTGGAGCCCATTACTAAAGGGGATATTCCCTACACGATTCTTCATTCTGATATGCCTACTGATCTTGAAGAATTACAAAGGTCCTGGATTCAGTTAAAGAAGGAGCGGGATACTTATAGCGACCAGTTCTATGCCCAGGAGAAGAAAGTTTTAGAGCTCACAAAGCAGCTCCATGAGGAAAGAAGCCTTAATGTCTATCTCGGCACGAAGAGGAAGCGTCTATGGGAAACTTGAGTTTTTTTTTAGTTTTTAGAATTTTCAATTGTAACGCCTAAAAGGAAATTGTACTTTGAATTCTACTAATAAAATCTTTGTTTCATTTTGGTTTGCAAATTTAAATTTCCCAAAGTCCTTAAAATCATTGCATACACATGCCATACATATCAATGCATAAACAAGTCACATAACAGGTTTCTCATCTTCTTCGCTGTTTATTTCAGCAATAATGACTTCTGAACAAAGTATCAAGGATCTCCAGGCACAAAATACCCAATTTTAGCAAATGTTCGTAGCTTTGGCTAAAGGGTAGGAAGATCTGAAGGCCCTTATTCTGAAAGAGAAAAAGAAGAAGGCAAAAAAGACCGCTGGTGTCCTGCATCTGAGAAGAAGATTCAAGGGACCATTGAAACAACCGGTTGATCTGACCTCCTCCTCCAAAGAAGGGGAGAATCAAGAGGGAGAGACAATGGAGGAGAACACTATCCCAGAGGTTTCTGATAATGACACTAATTACAATGAAGAACAATATCCTCCCGCTGAGGATAGATACAAACAGTTAGAGGACCGTCTTGAGCGCAATGGAAATCCAAAGAGTACCAGGGCTGGATTTCGAAGAGCTAGGTTTGGTATCTGGGGTTGTCATCCCACCGAAGTTCAAGGCTCCGGTATTTGCAAAGTATGATGGGGTGTCTTGTCCCAAGCTTCATCTTCGTTCTTATGTGAGGAAGATTCAGCCTCACACTACTGATAGGAACTTGTGGGTCCATTTCTTTCAAGATAGTCTATCTGGGACTCAGCTTGAGTGGTTCTATCATCTAGAGGGAACCAATGTCCACAATTGGGAAGATATGGCTGATGCTTTTTATAAGCAGTACTAATATAATGTTGACCTTGCTCCCACCCGTACTCAACTCCAGAGTATGTCCATGGGTGCAAGCGAAGGTTTTAAGGATTACGCTCAGAAGTGGAGAGATTTGGCAGGGAGAGTCTAACCCCCTTTGTCGGATAGGGAGTTGGTGGACATGTTTCTCGGTACGTTGTCTGGCCCATTCTTCAATCACTTGATTGGTAGCTCCTCAGCTGGTTTTACTGAGCTGATATTAACTAGAGAGAGGGTAGAAGCTATGATTTGAAGTGGCAAGATCCAGAAAGACACCTCTTCAAGTATAGTGAAGAAGCCATTCACGGGTAAGAATGAGGTCAATGATATTTATAATCCAAGAGGTCAGAGCATAACCGAGCACAAACCAATGGTAGGGGCTGTGATGATACCTAGGCCTGCAGCTACTCAACAAGGAAACAATAATCCAAGGGTGGAAAGACCTTAAAGGCATTTCACCCGAATCAATATGACGTTGTCTGAGGTTTTACCCCATCTGTTAAAATCTAACTTGGCAACCTTAAAGGAGTCTCCCAAGAATCCCAACACCACATCTCCTCGTTACAATCCAATCTCCTGGTGTGCTTACCATTCTGAGAGTCTAGGCCACGATACAAGCGATTGTTGGGCTCTAAGGAATAAGATACAAGATCTGATTGAATCAAAAGAGATTGAGTTTGATGCTCCTAAGAAGCCTAATGTCATAACTTCTCCCATGCCCAAGCACAATTGTGGTGTTAATGCCATTGATACTGATCTATTTGTTACCTCTGTTGATGAAGTTTCCACTCCTCTCATGATTGTCAAGAAGAATTTGTTGCTAGCCGGTTTATTTCCAGGTTGTGGCGAAGGTTGCCACATGTGTTTATCTCTTCCTTCTGGTTGTTATTTGATGATAGTAGGTGTTCAATGCCTGATGGATAACATAGAGATTTTGTTCGAAAAGACTCTGGTTTCGTCTGTCCTACATGAAGATGTTGCTATCATAACCATTTCCACCAATCCTCCCAAGTTCCCCTCCAAAAGACCTGTTAGGATTACACCCGCTCCAAGAATTGCTCCACTGATAATCACTTTTCCTGGCCCTGTACCATACTCCTCGCACAAAGCTGTTCCTTGGAATTATGGTGTTGACATTTACTACCATGGCGTCAAGCAGGATTTTCTAACCACTAAAGACGAAGAAGCTGAAGAGCCTGATCTCGATATCAGTAACATCGTCGAGACCAACAAAATTACTCGAAGTGGAAGGGTTTTCTCTCATAAAATCTCCCCGAAGACTGTTGATAAGCCTATTGTTATTCCATCTGTTGTTCCTGCTAGTACTTCTTCTACTACTCCCATCCTTACTTCAGTTGTTATCCCTGCCGATGAGTCATCTGGGACTCGGGGCAAAGAAGTTGTGGGTGAGCCTGCCCGGACGGAGGAACCTAGAAAAGTTATTTTGGAATCCTCTAAACAAGAAATGGAGGAAATTTTAAAAATAATCAAGAAGAGCGACTACAATGTGGTCAAGCAGCTAGGGCAGACCCCTTCGAAGATATCAATGTTGTCTCTGATATTGTGTTCCAAGGCCTATGCAAAAGCTTTGATTACATTTCTTAAGACTACGCATGTGCCGCAAGAAACCTCCGCTGACCAATTCAAAGACTGTGTGGCCAGTTTGACTGCAAATAATGGGTTGGGTTTTTCAGACACTGATTTGACACCAAAGGGGAGAAAGCATAATGATGCTCTACATGTCTCGATCGAATGCAGGGGAACTACCATGGCCCATGTGCTAGTGGACACTGGATAGTCACTGAATGTTCTTCCCAAGAAGGCTCTTGATCGGCTATATTGTGAAGGTTTGACCTTAAAGCCTAGTAACATTGTGGTGAGGGCTTTCGACGGTTCAAAGAGAATGGTGCACGGGGAGGTGGACATCCCTATCAAAGTGGGTTCCCAGACCTTTCAATCCACCTTCTACGTGATGGATATCAGGCCATCTTATTCTTGTTTGTTGGGTTGTCCCTGGATCCATGAAGCTGGAGTTGTTACTTCTACGCTGCACCAAATGCTAAAGTATCCAGTGAAGGGAAAGATTGTCGCTATGCATGTGGAAGAAGAGTACATGGTAATCCACCAGAACTCTTTCGGGTATATGGAGATGGACGGGGAATTCATAGAGACCCCTTGTCAAAATTTTGAAGAGGTTCCCCAGATTATGGCATCAACTGAAACTATCACCAGTGCGCCGAAGGTCACCAAACCTCCTTTGAAGATGGCTTCTCTCAAGGACGCCAAAGTGGTAGTTGAAGAAGGTGGGTGTACCATTTGGGGACAGCTTCTTGATTTTCCTCATAAAACTAACAAATTTAGGGTTTTGGGCTTTACTTTAGGAGCTCAAAGAGCTGTTTGACGTGCTCGGGCTGGAGGACCTCCCCTACGCATCAACAATCGTGGGGTCAACGCTATAGAAGACAATGATGAGGATTCTGATATTGACAATTGGATCTACCCTACTACCAACGATGGACCTAGCAACTGGACGGCCAAGGATTTTGTGCTGATTACTTTTGTTCAGCAGTAATTGTCTTACTTGTTTTTCGAATTTGTAATAAACAATATAAACTCTATGGCCTTGTGTCTTACCCGAGGCACAATGGTTTATTTGTGAGGGTTATTATATTCCATTATCATATGTCATCAATAAAACATTGGACGTTTCTTACATACAGATTTTGGGCTCTCTATTTTTCTTTTCTGCTTTTCACTTTATCAATACAACTATGCTCTTACACACACTCACATATCAAACTGCAGATCCATATCCACTCTGGATCCCATTGATAACAGTTTTGCTATTTCCAGTTATAACTTCGAAAATCTGATCAACCAAGCCGAGGACGAAGGTGAGGAAGATTGTGAGGTACCTGGAGAACTTGCTAGACTGTTATAGCAGGAAGAAAGGGCTATACAGCCTCATGAAGAGCCAGTTGAGACGATAAATTTGGGCACAGAGGTAGACAGAAAACAAATCAAGATCGGCACAAATCTGGAGATTAATGTCAAACAGCGGTTGATATAGATTTTGCACGATTATGTTGAGATTTTCGCCTGGTCATTTGAAGACATGTCGGGACTAGACACAAATATAGTGGTTCATCGTTTGCAGACTAAAGAAGATTGCCCTTCGGTAAAGCAAAAGGTCCTCCGTATGCGCCATGAAATGTCGGAGAAGATCAAAACAAAGGTTATGAAGCAATTCAACACTGGGTTATTAGCTGTCACTTCCTATCCGCAGTGGGTTGCTAATGTTGTTCCGGTGCCAAAGAAAGATGGCAAGGTACAAATGTGTGTGGAATACAGAGACCTGAACAGGGCAAGCCCCAAGGACGACTTCTCTCTTCCCCACATTGACGTTCTGGTTGACAACACCGCACAACAAAAGATACTTTCCTTCATGGAGGGTTTCTCTGGGTACAATCAAATCAAGATGGCACCCGAAGATATGGAGAAGACAACCTTCGTCACACAATGAGGCACTTTCTGTTACAAGGTGATGCCTTTTGGGTTGAAGAATGCAGGGGCAACTTATCAGCGGGCCATGGTAGCTTTGTTCCATAATATGATTCACTATGAGATAGAGGTTTATGTTGATGACATGATAGCCATGTCTCAAACAGAGGAAGAGCACCTTGATGATCTACAAAAGCTATTTGACAGGTTGAAGACATACATGTTGAGGTTGAATCCGAACAAATGCACCTTCGGGGTAAGGTCTGGTAAACTTCTGGGGTTCATCGTCAGTGACAAGGGTATTCAGGTAGACCCTGCAAAGGTGAAGGCCATACAAGAGATGTCGGCTCCCCGTACTGAGAAGGAAGTTAGAGGTTTCTTAGGATGCCTAAATTATATCGCCTAGTTCATTTCACATCTGACTGCTACTTGTGAGCCAATCTTCAAGCTCTTGAAGAAAGATCAAGTAGTAAAATAGAATGACGAATGCCAGACTGCTTTCAAAATAATCAAGGAATACCTTCAAGAACCACCAATTCTGATGCCTCCAATTGAAGGAAGACCTTTGATAATGTACTTAACAGTGTTAGACAATTCAATGGGGTGTGTGCTGGGGCAGCATGACGAGTCTGGTCGAAAAGAGCATGCAATATACTAAGAAAAAAGTTTAACGACTATGAAACACGATACTCACTGCTCGAGAAAACTTGATGCGCTTTTGCATGGACTGCTCGCCGACTAAGACAGTATATGTTGACCCACACTACTTTTTTGATATCTAAGATGGATCCAATCAAGTACATCTTCGAGAAGCCCGCTCTCTCTGAAAGAATAGCAAGATGGCAGATGATCTTAACCGAATACAATATCTAATATACAATCCATAAAGCAATCAAGGGAAGTGTATTGGTTGATCATTTGGCTCATCAGGCCGTGGATGACTACCAGTCCATGAATTTTGAGTTCCCAGACGAGAATATTATGCTAGTGACTGACTTTGAAGAACCTAGACCGGAGGAAGGACCTGAAGAAGGATCCTGATGGACTATGGTTTTTGATGGAGCTTCAAACGCACTCGATAATGGCATTGGCGATGTAATCATATCCCCTGAGGGCTGTCATACTCCTTTCACTTCCCGACTATGCTTCAACTGTACCAACAACATGGTGAAGTATGAAGCATGCATCATGGGTCTCAAGGATGTTATCGACCTGAGGATCAAGTTCTTAAATGTTTTCGGGGATTCAGCCTTGGTGATAAGTCACATCAAAGGAGAATGGGATACAAAGCACCCAAATCTCATCCCGTACAAAGAGAACGTGTTGACATTGCTCCCACACTTTGAGGAGGTAACCTTTGAACATTTCCCATGAGAGGATAATCAGTTAGCAGACGCGGTAGCTACCATGTCTTCTATGTTCAAGGTCAGGTGGGACAACAAAGCTCCCCAAATCACTATCGAGAGGTTGGATGAACCAGCATACTGCTGTGAGATTGATGTTGAAGAGGTAGCAGACAACCCTTGGTTTCACAAAGTAAAAAGGTATCTAGAGGTTCAAGAGTATCCCGAGGAGGCATCTGTCAATGATAAGAAGTTTCTGAGAAGGTTCGCCGTGAAATTCTTCCTCAGTAATGGAATCCTCTACAAGCGCAACCATGACTCTACCTTACTGCGGTGTGTAGACAAGAGCGAAGGAGAGAGGATTATGGCATATTTACATGAAGGTACCATTGGTACTCATTCCAGTGGACATACCATGGCTAAGAAGATCCTACGGGCAGGATACTATTGGTCCACTATGGAAGCAGACTGCTATCAGCACTCCCAAACTTGTCATAAATGCCAAATCTATGCTGAGAAGGTGCATGTGCCTCCGGTTCCTTTGAATGTCTTGACAGCTCCTTGGCCCTTTGCAATGCGGGGCATTGACATGATCATAAAGATTAGACCTACCGCTTCCAATGGGCATCGTTTCATCCTGGTGTCCATTGATTACTTCATGAAGTGGGTTGAAGCTGCCTCCTTTGCTACCGTTACCAAGAATGTTGTGGCGTGGTTTATCAAACATAACCTGATCTATCAGTACGGTATACCAGAGAGAATAATCATCGACAATGGTACGAATCTCAACAATACAATGATCACCAAACTCTATAAACATTTCAAGATACAACATCATAACTCTTCTCCTTACCGGCCGAAGATGAATGGCGTTATCGAGGCTGCTAACAAGAACATCAAAAAGATCATACAGAAGATGACAATGACATATAAAGACTAGCACGAGATGTTACCATTTGCTCTTCATGGGTATCGCACCTTCGCATAAACATCGACAGGGGAAACACCCTACTCTCTGGTATATGGCATGGAGGTTGTCCTGCCTATTGAGGTCCAAATCCCTTCTATGAGGATAATGAATGATGTGGGTTTGAACGAAGACGATTGGATCCTGACTCGGCTTGATCAACTGAATCTGATCGATGAGAAGAGACTTACTAATGTCTGTCATGGTCAAATGTATCAAAAACGAATGATCAAGGCTGTCAACAAAAAAGTCAGACACCAAGAATATCAAGTCGGGGATCTAGTGATCAAGCGCATCATACTGTCGCAAGGTGATCCCAGGGGAAAATGGACTCCCACATACGAAGGGACATTTGTGATGAAAAAACATTTTCTCAGGTGGAGCCATGATTCTGACCACCATGGACGGTGACGACCTTCCTCACGATGTCAATGCGGACATAGTGAAAAGATACTACGCATGATTAAAGACCCGTTAGGTTGACTGGCCTAGGCAAAAATAAGGGCTTCCCGGCGAACCAAAAGGGTTTGGGCAAAAATTAGGGATGAAAACGAAAAAATCTGTACACCGGGCAAGTCGAAAACCTGAAAAGGTGGCTTAGGCAAAAAAGGGAATCCCGACGGAATGAAAACCCGAAAGGGAGGTCCAGGAAAAAGTTAGGGATTTAAAGCGTATCACTATGTCCCGTTGGATCACCTTGCGACCAGACCTCAGTATCAACTATCAAGCTTGAATAGTACCGACCAATCCAGTCATCTTCGGACAAGCAGCAAAGTGATGAGACGCTCGAAGACATAACGACAATAGCAGAATTGAAACTCAATGGGATCATTACGCATAGCTATTTTCTTCTCTTTTTACACAATATTGTATAACTTTCCTTTTCACGGCGGCATTCTCTTACTAGAGCGTCAACTTCCTTATACAGAAACACCCGTTATAGGCCAACTTCAAGAAATTAATACAAGTCGTTTTTTACAAAACCATTTGCTTTTTCTTTTTCTGTTTTGTTTTTCAAAAACGTCCAATGATTTATTCTTGACATATGCATCTAAATGTGATTTCTATTCACAAATATTCGCATAAGGAACAGAAAGACAATTGGTCGTAACTTAAGAAACAAGGGCAAAAAAACTAAAAAAAATCATTTCAATCCCGAAAGTTACTTTGTTCAACATGGTATAGGGGCAGGGCCAGTTTTGAAACAAGGTCACCATTACATGCGATCCCATGACGTCTACACTCCCCACAGAGTAGAGGAAATCAAAGCTTTGACATCGGCTTCCCCAAACAGGAGTTACTTTCCCCAGCAAAGCTCATTCAGAGAGCCGACGTCTATATTCCCCAGCCAAATTTTATAATTGCGAGCAGTTCATAAAGTTTTCTCTCGAGCAGAGTTTATTTCTCTGAATACAGAAGCTTAATCCCCAACAGAGCTTATTTCTCTAGCTACGGAAGTTCATCCTCCAACAGAGTTTACTTCTCTGAATCGGCAAGATCTTCCAGCAAAGCATCTCCTCTCTCAAACAGAGTTATTCCCCCGCAGAGTTATTCTCAAGCAGAGTCTCTCTCTGGCAATATATTCACAAATAGAAAGGAGTATATTCATGGCATAGTCATCTTCGTTCACCATCCCCAACGGAGGTAGAAGAACCACTCTTTGTACAACAGTCAGGAGTTCAATTTCCAGTACTCTCCAGCAGTAGTCAGGGATTTATTTTCCCAGACTCAGATATATCATAACAGCATTTCATGCTCATACATCATGACGGGCACGTACATATTGCGTACAACATACTCTCATTTATTTTGAGAACATCATCACACAATGCATTTCATGCATCGCATATAATTAATCCTGTGTCTTTTCAGGAAATATGGTTATCATCAACAACTCCAACCATTCGATATTAAATCCATGAAGCTATACATGTCATATCTGCAGACAACTAATGGAAAATCAGTGCCCGAAACCAAACGGGTCAACTAATTTATGTGATTAAATGAAACATCCCTACTATCCAGGCTTTCATTTCAAGGTAACCCTACTATCCAGGTTCCTTCTCATAGCCCTACTATCCAGGCTTTCATTTCGATGTAACCCTACTATCCAGGTTCCTTCTCATAGCCCTACTATCCAGGATTTCATTTCAAGGTAACCCTAATATCCAGGTTCCTTATCACAGCCCTACTATCCAGGCTTTCATTTCAAGGTAACCCTACTATCCAGGTTCCTTGTCATAGCCCTACTATCCAGGCTTTCATTTCAAGGTAACCCTACTATCCAGGTTCCTTCTCACAGCCCTGCTATCCAGGCTTTCATTTCAAGGTAACCCTACTATCCAGGTTCCTTCTCATGGCCCTACTATCCAGGATTTCATTTCTAAGTAACCCTACTATCCAGGTTCCTTCTCACAGCCCTACTATCTAGGCTTCCATTTCAAGGTAACCCTACTATCCAGGTTCCTTCACACAACCCTACTATCCAGGCTTTCATTTCAAGGTAACCCTACTATCCAGGTTCCTTCTCATAGCCCTACTATTCAAGCTTTCATTTCGAAGTAACCCTACTATCCAGGTTCCTTCTCACAGCCCTACTGTCCAGGCTTTCATTTTAAGGTAACCCTACTATCCAGGTTCCTTCTTACAGCCCTACTATCCAGGCTTTCATTTCAAGGTAACCCTACTATCCAAGTTCCTTCTCATATCCCTACAATCCAGGCTTTCATCTCGAAGTAACCCTACTATCCAGGTTCCTTCTCTTTCATCTCCGGACAACAGTTTACAACACTTTAAAACCTGGACCCGGCCAGATACAATCGATTTCACATTTCCTTAGTAAGTCGCTGTGTAGCCTGGACCCTGACCAAATAAGCAGTTCATTTCCGTCTCCTTAATCAAGAGTTAATTCCACAGTAGAGTAATGGAAAACCGAAGCTCCTAGACTCTATTTCCCAGGACATAAATCAACATTCCCCTGCGAAGTCCTCCCCAATGGCAGGTACATGAATTCTCACAAAGGAATCCCTTATAAAACTGATATCTTTTCTGGATGGAATCTTTAACCCCATCTATGACGATCCTCCATCGCCTTCCAAATGGCATCTGTAAGCCCATTCCCAATATTATCGATCATTATCACTTCATACGAGTGCAAATTTCTGGGCACTCTAGTGTTCAATCATCTTCCACCTTCAGATCACTAAAGGAAGACCAGCCAATCTACATCCTCAGGTTTAAGAAGATTGAACAGGGGAAGCTTTTTTACCCCAAAATTTGCCCTCCCATTTTACTCAAAAACATACCCCTAGAGGTTCTCAATTGCTCAAGTTGACTAAGGATTGACCAGACAAATCCTCCTCCTAAGACAATGAGCCACAAACTAGGATTTCACTCCCCATCAAGTTGTTTGAGTTCTAAGGATCCTAAATGGTTTCCATTGCCCTAATATGTCTTCAAGATCATCCATGCCAAGTTTCATTCCTTGCACTACAAGTTTGCTCAGTCAACTGCTCAGATGCTTGGAAATCAACTATGTTAGGTCAAAAGTCAACTGTGACCCACATACAGTCAAACTTCAAAATTTTTGGTCAACATCAACATTTTGAGGTTATATCCATCATTTGATCAATGGTTGATCATGATTCTTCAAGGAATGCTCCTAATTCATCAAAACTCAAAAGTTGCTAAATTAGGGTTTCTATAGGAAAAGTCAACCAAACTTTGACTAGGCATAACTTTCTCATACCTTATCATAAATTGCTCATTCAAGGCTCATTTTGAATAGAATTCAATTCCCTAGAATTCATCTTCGTTCCTCAAGTTCAAGAAATGCACTCATGAAAAGATATAAATTCAGACATTATAGGTCCTTTTCAAAAGTCAACAAAAACATCTCTTGGGTCAAAGCTTCTTACATGAACATGGAAGATCCAATTGAGATGAAACCAAAAGGGTTGTTTATAGGACATCCTAAGATTTCTAAAAAGTCCAAGAACACCCTCTTAGGGTAGAAATTGAGAGAGATATGCATTGTCAAAGTTGGCCATTTTTGGAAATTTGCACAAAGTCAACAATGCCCAAAATTGCATTTTTTTTCCACATGGGCCCATCTTTTCAAGATTGAATCTCAGTCCTAACATGGTCTACGACCTATGGGACCCTGCATGCCTTATTCACTCATTTATTTAATTTATTTTGATTTTTACTCATTTAAAAATCAAATAAAATCAAGTAAATTCAAATAAATCATATAATTTGTTTTAAGATTGATTTTTGCATTGAAGAGAGATCTTATATGCTGTCAAATAGCCAGGAAATCATGCAATGCCAAATAGGACACAAAATCTTCATATATGGCAATTTTTCAAGATTTAATTTTCTTCTAAAACCATGCAATTATATCTTTGATTCTTTCCAATTATAATGACCTAATCTGATTCTCTACTTATAACAAAGCATTGTGAACCCTAAGGACAAGAATTTATGTGCAGCCTGCCTCCCTAAGAGCAAGAACAAAGTTCAACTTTTTATGAAAAAAGTGTAGATCAGATCTTTCTCCATAGGCCATTTCAAGCCATCCCAAGGATCAAATCATATTCCTGGACACTCACTGAAGCTGTTGCAAGCATTCATACGGCTTGAAACATCAAGAATCGTGTTCTCTCACATACACGGTTTGTGTTCTTTTCCAAAACTCGGTTACAATGATTTACTCATCATGAATCTATTTTGATCATATATCCATGCTTGCTATCATATTTGCAATGTTTTTGATTGGTTTAATTAAAGTTTATGCGCGGGAATAACTTCTTGCCATGGCTAGGGTTCATAAGCTCGAATTTGGGGTTTCCTTCTCTAGGGAAAATTGACCCAGATTATGGGTACCATAACACTCAGGGGGTTATTTCCCATTGATCCATGCCCTTGGTTGGGATTTATGTTGCCTGTGCTATGTTTTTTATGTTTACAGGTTTGTAGCCACGCACAAGAACTGTCGCTATAGTCTATAGTGACGAATTAGACTGTAGGTAAAAGCTTGGTTTCTAAAACAATAGTTATGGGAAGAAGATGAGGACGTGGTAGCATACCACTGGCCTGTTTGAAATTCGCGTGTTTTTCTGGGCATAGCGTTTTGTTTACATTATATTTTATTTTTTTATTATGTTAATAACTAAGTCATCCAGCACAGATGGTCCAGGAACAAACGCGTGAGGCAAACATCCTGGGTTCGATCCCAGGCGTGAGCATATTATTTTTCTTACAACTTCTTTGCAGATCCAGCGCATCACACAACCCAGCGTCCATTTTGCGCCCACAGATCCAGCCCTTGGATCATCACATGGCCCAGATCTAACGCATCACAAGCGCAACACACGGTGCACTCCCTGAAGGTGATCCCCACTGGATCCATAGCAAATGGGCCAGCTATTCTGGGCCTAACAAGTTCAACTCTGCACCCCCAGATTTGATTCTAACATCAGGCCCATTCCTTTTTTTTTTATTTTAAATTTCTTTAACCTTTTTGTTTTATTTATTTTTTTA
This sequence comes from Vicia faba, assembly GCA_948472305.1. NCBI lineage: Eukaryota > Viridiplantae > Streptophyta > Magnoliopsida > Fabales > Fabaceae > Vicia > Vicia faba. The sequence continues at coordinate 1,549,220,491 of OX451737.1, read as the reverse complement.
ATTGCTTTAAAAATCCTTTTTTAATTAAATCAAAAAATCATAAACACACAAAAATTAGAATTAGGTTTTTTATATAAAATATTTAATTGCATTAATTAATTAGATTAATTAGGATAATTTAAATTCCTTTTTTTTCATAATTAAAATTAATTAGAAATTAGGTTCGTTTTCAAAATTAATTACTTTCCTCAAAAAAATCCAAAAAAAATATTTTTTCTTTATTCACTAATCAAATGCCTTTGAATTTAATTTTAATCCCTCGTATATAATTTCATCGCGCGTATTTATTTCATTATTTTTCCAATTAATGTAATTGCTCCGAGTTTGTAATAGTTTTAATTAGGTTTATTATTATTTTCATTTACTATTTTCCCCCGGTTTTTGATTATGTAATTCCCCTCCCTAAAGCCTTGTAATAGCTAGGTTTAAATTTCTCGCACTTTTCCTTTCCGTCTTTATAAACTGCTAGAGGATTGATAGTAGGATTGTATGCAAACGATCATAATTTAAAACAGAAGAAAACCCTAACTGCGCAAAGATAATAACTGAAAAATAAACACTTGCACATGCTCACTCCTAGGGTTTTCCCCACTTTGGTTGCCTTCGGTAAACGGTCATGAAGTATAGGGAGTTTTAGTGGTTGTCCTTTAGTCCCAAAAGATCAAAAATGACCCATTCGAATGTCGCCTCGGAAGGATCTTTAGTACTCTAGGGTAACTACTAAGGTTTCCTAATCATTGCTTTAGTGCTCGTACTTGTCCCTTTCGATTGTCCCTCAAACTACAATGACAGAGCTACCTACTCCTTAATAGTAGGATAGCGTTGTCCAAAGGAAATAAGAAAACGAACAACCTTTTTCGAGTAGGTAGAAACTCTTAAGTACTTGCTCAAAACAACAAATTTTTACACGTACACTTTCAAACAAAGTTTTCAAAAACATTTTATCACACCCTTGAGGACTAATACGAGGGTTACCATAAAGTGAAACACCGCACTAAGGCAATTTCAAAACTTCTTTCAAACACAAAAACACACAAAAGAAATTTAAGAATGAGCAATTACCTAATAGCCCGTGGAAAACCACAGATAGAAAGGGTGCTAACACCTTCCCTTTCTATAATCTACCCCCCGTACTTAGAAACATCTTGAAAAAGATTTTTACTGTTCTTTTTCCCTTTTCCTTTGTTGGATGAAATAAAAGACGTTGGTGACTCTTGCTTACCGTACATTTGCGAACAAAAAACGCAAAACTAGTAGTAACTAAAAAACAGCCGGTTCTGCCACCGTATCACACACAGCAAAAAAACAGTCAGCGAAGGCTAGATGCTCCGTTAAGACAGTTCACTAGAATCAACATGCCATTGTCTCAAGCTTTACAACATATGTTAAAGGCAGATTTGGTAATGTTGTGGGATCCTCCTCCTAATCCCAATACTGCCTCTCCCAAATATAATTCGAACGTGAAATGCGCCTATCATTCAAATAGTCTTGGACATGACACTAATAACTGTTGGGCATTAAAGAACAAGATCCATGATTTGATTGATAACAAAGTGATTGAGTTTGACCCTCCATAAACCCTTAATGTGATTACTGCACCCATGCCCAGTCATGGTAAAAGTGTTAATGGTATTGACGATGTTTCTTTTGTCTCCACCATCAATGGTTTGAATACTCCTTTAATGACCATTAAGAAGAACCTGTTAAGAGCCGGTATATTTTCGGGCTGCCTTGTGAAACAACCGGCTGAACAATCAACTGATAATGAAATCAATGAAGTCGCCATAGAACGTATTTTATCCCACAAGAAGGGGAAGGTAAACATCGAGTAAACCTGAGAAGGGTGAAATCATGATCAAACAACCGAGAGATCGGGTAAGGGAGTCTGTTATGCGAGGGGAAGGTATTAGCACCCCACATGCTCGTAGTACTATATGGTACCCACTCTTGTTGTTTTAATCAAAAGGTGTGTAAGAATCTATATCTAAACTGCACAGAGAATGCGTGCAAAAGAAAAGAGAAAATAATGTAGGGAAAATAAAAATTTGTGCTCGTTCGGGCCCTACCCCAATGCCTACGTATCCCTTTTAAGGAATCAGAGCGGCCGTAGTTTGGCTTTAAAAGTTTTATTGGTTTGTATTTTTTAATGAACAACATTAATTTCGAATTCTGTAACAACTCGACCTTTGGAGACTTACGCGTCATCACAGAAGTGAATTAACATGTCCTTTTGGAAAGAGTTCTGAAAGAAAAGCCCAAAGGAAAAAGAGTTTGTGTTGATTGGTGTTTTTGCTACAGATAACAGGTAGTTAATCTTAAGAGAGAGATATTGGCCATTTCTCTACTTATTCATGAAATAAGTCTTTGAGACTTGAACCACGCCAAGGCTTAAAATGGAAGAACAATAATATCGAGAAGAAACCCGCTTATCATTTCCCATGCTCAATAAAGGCATGACTCTCATCAGTAATATTTAAGTGTTTTGAAGTTTGCAAGAAAAAGAAGTTTTTGTTTTAATGCAAATGCAAAAGGGAAAAGAAAAGTATAAGGGGAGACTAACCTAAATCTATCCCTAATGTTATCATACAATTATTGACCCTAAAGTTGAGCTTTGAAGGGAAATATCTACCCTAAGTTGACATGCTTGGATAACAATCCTAATGTCTATCTCAAATCATCATCTATAAATGAATCAAGAAGTCCTAAAGGAGCATAGCGGGGGTCTATCACCTAAAACAATGTCTATCTCAAATCATCGTCTATAGATGAATCGAGAGTTCCTAAGGGAACATGTCGAGGGTATATCATCTCAAAACATGCACACAAAGATAAAATCAAGCAAGCAAGCCAATAAGCTCAAGAGAGGACACACAATATGTCATGAGAAGCGCATGCTAACTCAAGTCAAATTCCTAACCATGATATAGAAGATCAAGGTAGAAAAAAAATCAACAGTTAAAAGGCTCAAGATATCACACCTAAAGAGATCCTATCTAGGCTAGCATGCCAAAGAAAGTCTAACAAAAACTATCCTATGGGGAACATGCAATGAGAGCAAAGTCATGATCTCAATTCCTAAATTGAGTGACTCATCGATCAACAACCAAGGAAAGAGATAAAATCCTATAGGGAGCATGCACTGAGAGTGATGTTGTGATCTCAATTTCTAAATTGAGTGACTCATCGATGAACAACCAAGGAAACAAACATAAGCACAACACATATAGAAAATAAAGTGCAGAATACCTGCTACAGGTCTTTAAACAGTGACTTCGAGCGCACACTCTTTATTTCATGCTTCCTACTTCACATGATTTCTAGAAAGCGATAAATTCCCCTACTATAAAGGATCTCTAGAAAGCATTAAAATGCTGAAATGAGAAACCAGAGAAAATACCAAACGAACAAAAGTTCGTAGCGCTGCGAGCAAAAACAAAGAAATCCAGAAAACTTCGAGTAAGCTTCACCAAGCGAAGAGAAAGAGTTAGAAATCAAATGCTCGGGATAAGTGTCGAAGCATCATCGATGTGAAAATAAATCACAATCGAAATCTCAAGCACATCCGCGTATCGCCCAATAAACCGGAGAGACATCTGGTGCTTCTTCGGTTGTGAGGAAATTGATGAGAAAACTGCTCCTCAAGAACTAAGTTACATTTTTCTTCTTCTCTTAATTCAATTCTGCAAATTGTTGTTTATTTCTTGCGATTCCTTATGTTCTGTTTCAGATTCTAATAATTGATGAAATCTTGTTGTCTTTTGATGCAGGGAACGTGAGTGATGAAGATAACATTGAAGATTGATGCGTTCTTGAGAGATTGAAGATTTAAGTTCCCTCCAGTTTCGATGAAGATGATGAAGATAAGGATTTTGATGAATGATTCTTCCCCGCGATCCCAGAACCTCCAGAAACAGTTATGGAGATATAATTGAACAGAGAATTGAAAGGTGAGTCCCTGCGTTTTTCTGTGAGTTTTGGAAGATGAAGATGAAGAAGAAAAAAAGAGAGAGAGAAATTTCCGTAGAATTGAAGAGTCCCCCTCGAAGAAGGTGAGTTTTCTGGTTTTATTCTGTTCTACTAATAGTTGGAGCCCCCTGATTTCTAGTTTCTGTTATGGGATCGATGGCCCTGATGAGAGATGAATGAAGAGTGGATTATATAATGATGAGGAGAAGAGTGAAAATCAGTTACAGGAGTTAGAATCAGTTAGGATCTTCGAATATATGTTATGGTTGTTAGAAAGTGGTTAAGCTGAGCCTGCGGTTCTGTTAGTTATTCTATTTTTTGTTATGAATGATTTCTGGTTAGCAGTTAGAAGTTTTTTCTGTTTTTCTATTATGACAATCAGAGTTTTGTTAGAGTCAGTTAGAAAACAATTAGGAGGTTAGAGGAAGTTGGAAAACAGTTGGTGGGTTTAGAAGAAGTTTGTTAAATTCTGTTTTGATTTCCATTGATCCGTTTTCTCTCTCAGTTCCTTTTTTCAATGGCTAATTTTGGTTTTCAGCTGTTTCAATTTTGTTTCAGCACTCCCAACTGCTACTTTGGCATCACCTAGTTGGTCTTCTAAGCATTTCTCCTTATTATCACTCCTCTTGCCAGCTAAGACACCCTGGTATTCCTTTTCATGCTCTTGTAGGCTCTTTTAGAGCTCCTCAACCCTGCTTGCTTCCTTCTCAACAGTCAACTGAGCTATTTTAGTATCCATTTCCTTTACATCCACCATAGTTGTCTTAGCCATGTCATCAATCCAAGCTATCTTAGCGTTTACTTTTTCCACCTCAGAAATAACATTATTTTTAATAGTCTCTTCTTGAACATACTCGTAAGAAATACATAATCTTGAACCGAACTGTTTTAGAACCTGAGTGATAATGTGCAAATTTGTTTGTCCAAATTCAATGTTTTGTGCTGGAACTGTTAGTTATTTATGTTACAGAATTACAAATGAAAACAATTGGCTGTAAGTTGGAAATATGTTGGTTATTTAATGTAGGCAGCAACGACTTTCATTGTAGAATATGTGGACAGGTTCGAACTGACGACAAAGGCCTTGAAGCAAGTTTGCGGCTGGTTTTCTGTTTATTGAATTGTGAATTGATTTTCTTTTGCTTTGTTTATGTTTATGAATGGTAATATTGATAAGGTGTGAACCCTCAAACTTGGGAGCTACATGCTATTTTTGATTTTTTCTTCTGGTTTTTTTTCAACAGGTGCAGGGCTGTTCTAGACATGATGTTGGTAGATGGCTTTAGACTTAGTTTTGAAGGGGTTATTTGAAGTCAAGGTAGTTTGGAGGTCATGGTGAAATGAGATGCTTGAATCAAAGATGTGCCAAGGAAGCTAGTTTGGATCTCAAGTAGTTTACTGTAGATTTATTGTGTAATTTTTAACATGATTCAAAGTTGTAACATTCTTTCCCCTTGTTCAAAGCTGCGAAGTATAATTGTGAATGAATTTGTTCGAAAACTTCGGATTATAATTGAATGAATATGTTTAAACATACAACATGATATTGTTTGGATAAATTGGAAATTTGAATTTGGATGAGTGACTTGAAACTTGAATGAGCTTGTGATATTCGAAATCGAAATGAATGAATACGTTAAATTCCTTGAACCTTGAATCATGATGAACTTTGCTTTTGTAACTCCAAGCAATCCATACTTGCACATTCTAAACTCATGGCACTAAGAAACCATTGTGATGGATAATTCACAAAAATGAATTTGACTCAAATTCAAATCTTAAATCCAAACTTCAATCTTGAATCAAAATCAACTTGTATGGTAAGTAATTTGAATAGACAATAAGATCTTGATCCCAAAGAATTCATAACCTCATCTTTTGTATTATGAGTCATATTCACAATTCAATCCACAAGTCCCTTATCTTGAAAAAGTACTTCCCTAATTGATGACCTTAAATCACCGAAGATGAATATGGAAAATAGAGAAAGAGTATGATCAAGATTGACATGAAACTCTAATCCCACGATCTTCAATTGATGAACATTTATCAATGAATAGAAACCCTGATTATCTGGCCTGATGTAGGGAAATAAACCCTAATCTGATATCATTGACGGATAATGGTCTTGAGAAAGAGTATCTCTGTCAACCAATAACCAAAACCCCAATCATCTTGATCCATGTTCATGAAAAACCAGTTGAACCAAGCTTATTGGATGTGTACATCTCAAACCATTGTAAAACTCTGGCTTTTACGCCCACTAAAATTTTGAACCCACTGGTGCTTTATTGAATGAAAATGCATGTTATGCTAACGAAATGAGAAGCCTAATGAATATATGTGAATGAATGCAGAAGTCTAAGCCATATAAAAGAAATTAGGAGGAAAAATTTTGGGGTGCAACACCTTGAAAATTCTTACCATTGTGCTTCCCAAACTAATGGCTGTATGTGGCTGAAGAAAGGTATCCAACGTCTGATTGATAGCCATGAAATTTTGTTCGAGAAAACTTCGTCCATTAAGAGTTTACATGAAAGTATATCCCAATAACTGAGACTTGAAGATGTTTCCATAATCACCATTTCAAATACTCCTATTAGGATCACCTCTAAAGGACCTATAAGGATTCCTGCTGAGCCAAGATTGGCTCCCCTAATTATCACTACACCGGGGCCAGTCCCCTATTCCTTTGACAAAGCTGTGTCTTGGAACTATGGGGCAGAAGATTATTATCATGGTGTCAAGAAAAAACCATGGATTACTGAAAATGAAGATCCTAAAATTACAAACATTGTAAGAACTAGTAAGGTCACTAGGACATGAAGGATCTTCTCTCCGGAGTTCTCTCCTCCAACAACTACTATAACACCTGTTCATATTCCTGCTGTTGGGCCAATTGATGGCGCCCGAGGAAAAGAGAAAGTATTTAAGCCTGCCCGGATGGAGGCACCATCCAAAGATGTTACAATTGAAGACCCATCTAGACAAGAGATGAAAGATATTATGAAGATCATTTGTAAAAGTGATTACAAAATAGTTGAACAACTAGGGAATACACCCTCTAAGATATCCATGTTGTCCTTGTTAATATGCTTCGAAGCACATGCCCAAGCTTTGTTGAAATTCCTGAAGAATTCTCATGTACCACAAGAGACCACTGCTAATCAATTTGATAATTGTCTTGCAAGCCTAACCACTGATAATGGTTAAGGATTTTCTGATGCAAATTTAACGCCGACGGGGAAGAATCATAACAAAGCTATGCACCTCTCTATTGAATGCAAGGGCACTACTCTGTCGCATGTGTTAGTTGATACATGTTCCCCTTTGAATGTATTAACAAAAGGTGCTCTGTATAGATTGGACTGTGAACGGCTGGTGCTGAAACCCAGCGATATTGTGGTAAGAGCCTTCGATGGTTCAAAGAGAATGGTCCACAGAGAGGTTGATCTTCCGATCAAGGTGGGATCTCAAGTCTTCAATTCAACATTTTATGTAATGGATATCCTCCCGACCTACTCCTGCTTTCTCGGACGCCCATGGATTCATGGGGTAGGTGCGGTTACCTCTACATTACATCAAAAGCTTAAATACCCAGTGAAAGGGAAGATTGTCACAGTCTGTGGAGAGGAAGAATATATGGTCAGTCATTTGAATTCTTTCAAATATGTTGAAATGGAAAGTGAATTCATTGAAACCCCTGCTAAACATTTAAAGTAATCCCTCCAACGATTGTTGTGTCTAAGGCTACTCCTTCTACTCCTAAGATTGTTAAGGACACACCAAGAATGGCCTCTTTGAAGGATGCTCGGGCTGTTGTAGAATATGGAGGCTGCACTATCTGGGGACAACTTCCTGATATTCCCTACAAATCCGACACATTTGGATTGGGTTTCACTTCAAAATCTCAGAAAGAGGTATGTGGTGCTCGTCCTAGGGGACCACCTTTCCGTATTAGTAACAATGAAGTCAATGCTTTGGAGGACACTCATAGTGATGGTGACCTTGATGACTGGATATTCCCAACTACTGACGGTGGACTCAGCAACTGGAAGGCCAAAGACTTTGTCTCAATCTCCTTCATCCAGGAGTAATTTCTATTTCCTATTTTTATCGCTTCAATAAACTTGTCTGTAATCTCTTTTAAAACAATGACTTTAAACCTTGTGCCTTACCCGGGGCACAATGGTCCATTTGTTAAGGGTTGTCATTTCATATATCATATGCTCATTTAATGAAAATATCAGACGATTTTGCATTCAAATTTTGCACTCCTTGTATTTCTTTTACTTTATTGCATTTTCAAATAGCCATGTGATCTTACATGCACACACACACACACACACACATTTGCAGACCCACATCTACTCTGAATCTCATTGACAATAATTATGCTATTACCATTTATGACTTCAAAAATACAATCTGTCAAGCCGAAGACAAAGGCGAAGAAGATTGTGAGATACCTAGAGAACTCGCCAGACTCCTGATCCAAGAGGAACAGACTATCCAACCGTATGAAGAACCGATCGAAGTGGTAAATTTGGGTATTGAGGCAGATAAGAAAGAAGTCAAGATTGGCTCCAACCTGGAAGGCAATATCAAGAGAATATTGGTTCAAATGTTGCATGACTATGTTGAGGTATTCTCCTGGTCATACGAAGACATGTCAGGGCTTGATACTGATATTGTGGTTCATCGTCTGTCAATGAAAGAGGGTTGTTCTCTGATTAAACAAAAGGTTTGTCGCATGCGTCCTGATATGTCAGAGAAAAATCAAAGCAGAGGTAATGAAACAGTTCAATGCAGGTTACTTAGCAGTGGCGTCGTATCCCCAATGGGTTTCAAGTGTTGTTCCAGTACCAAAGAAAGACGGTAAGGTCCGTATGTGTGTAAACTAATGGTATTTAAATAGGGTGAGCCCCAAATATGACTTCCCACTACCATATATTGATGTCTTGGTTGACAACACTACTCAACATAAGGTATTCTCCTTCATGGATGGCTTCTCAGGGTACAACCAAATCAAAATGGCACCTGAAGACATGGAGAAAACTACTTTTGTCACATAGTGGGGCACCTTCTGTTATAAGGTCATGCCTTTTGGGCTGAAGAACGCAGGTGCAACTAATCAACGGGCTATGGTGGATTTAGTTCATGACATGATTCTTCCTGAGATATAAGTATTTATTGATGACATGATAGCAAGGTCACAAACTGAGGAAGAACACCTTGATCATCTGCACAAGCTATTTGAAAGGCTGAAGAAATACAAGCTGAGGCTGAATCCCAACAAATGTACCTTCGGGGTAAGGTTTGGAAAAATCTTAGGTTTCATCGTCAGTGGCAAAGGAATTGAAGTCGATCCTGTAAAAGTTAAAGCTATCCAAGAAATGCCAGCTCCCCATACTGAGAAGGAGGTCATAGATTTTTTAGGATGACTCAACTATATTGCCCAACTCATTTCTCACTTGATAGCTACTTGTGAGCCACTCTTCAAGCTGTTGAAGAAAGATCAAGTAGTAAGATGGAATGACGACTGCCAAATAGCTTTTGACAAGATCAAGGAGTAATTACAAGAACCTCTAATTCCGATGCCACCAGTTGAAGTAAGACCTTTGATCATGTACTTGATTGTGTTAGAGAATTCAATGGGGTGTGTGCTGGGGCAGCATGACGAGTCCGGTCGAAAAGAGCATGCAATATACTACCTTAGAAAAAATTTTACCGACTGTGAAACAAGATTTTCACTGCTCGAGAAAACTTGTTGTGCTTTGGCATGGGCTTCTTGCCGACTAAGACGTTATATGCTAAGTCATACCACTTTATTGATCTCTAAGATGGATCCCATCAAGTACATCTTCGAGAAACCAGCTCTTTCCAAAAGAATAGCCCGATGGCAAATTATCTTAACTGAATATGACATCCAATATACTACTCAAAAAGCAATCAAAGGAAGTGTACTGGAAGATCATTTGGCGCATCAAGCTGGAGATGACTACCAATCTATGAACTTTGAATTCCCGGATGAGAACATCATGCTAATAATAGATTGTGAAAGGCCTGGACTGTATGAAGGACCTGAGCCCGAATCTCGATGGACTATGGTTTTTGATGGAGCTTCTAACGCACTTGGTAACATAATTGGTGATGTAATAATTTCCCCCGAAGGTTGCCATACACCCTTTACTTCCAGACTTTGCTTTGAATACACCAACAATATGGGCAGGTACGAAGCGTGCATCCTGGGTCTTAAGGCTGATATTGACCTGAGAATCAAATTCCTAAGTGTATATGGAGATTCAACCTTAGTAATCAGTCAAGTTAAAGGATAGTAGGATACAAAACAGCTGAATCTTATCCCTTACCGAGAACATGTGCTAACCTTGATTCCGTACTTCAAAGAGATTACCTTTGAGCATATTCCAAGAGAAGAGAATCAATTAGAGGATGCCTTATGTAATATGGTGAGAGAACTGACTTGGGTGTTTTGCATTTTATTGCAATTGTTGCGGATAGCAAGAGTCGCCACCGACTTTTCTTTTATCCAATAAAGGAAAGGGTGAAAAGAACAGGAAAGACCTTTTGAGAATTTTCTTGAGTTCGGGGGGTAGGTTATGAAAAGGGAAGGTGTTAGCACCCTTTTCATCTGTAGTTATCTACGGGCTCTTAGTTGCTAGCTCGCTTTGAAATGCTTTGTTTGAAATGTGTTTGTGATAGTTTAAAAGTATTTTGAAAAGTGCCTTTGTTTAGGCGAACATTGTAATAAATATCGTCTCTATAAGAATGTATACAAAGTGTTGACTTTTGAAAATAGTTCAAGAAAAGTGTTGGTATTTTTGAAAGATGTTTTGAAAATGGTTGTGAGCAAGCAACTATGAACGTTCTACCTACTCAAAAAGTATTTGTTCATTTCCTCCTTTAGATATTGCTATCTTACCATTGATTGGTAAGAATCCCTATCATTGGATGTGAAGGGACAGGTGTGGGTCATCGTATAGTCATAGAAAGAAACATTGTAGGATACCTTAGAAATTTATCTTAAGGGTCTAAGATCGTTTACCGAAGGTATGATACGGTGGGAGAACTGACTGTTATACTGGTTTTGCGTTTGTATTCGAAAATGTTGCGGTAAGCAAGAGTCGCCACCGACTTTTCTTTTATCCAACAAAGGAAAGGGTGAAAAGAACAAAAAAAGACCTTTCGAGAGTTTTCTGAGTAAGGCGGGTAGATTATGGAAAGGGAAGGTGTTAGCACCCTTTCCATCAGTAGTTTTCTATGGGCTCTTAGATGCTTAGCTCAATTTTTGAAATACCTTATGCTTTTGTGTGTTTGGAAAAGTATTTTGAAAATGCCTTAGTGCAGCGATTCTCTTTATGATAACTCTTGTATCAGTCCTCAAGAGTATTGATAAAGCGTTTGAAAATGTTTTTGAAATGTTTTGGTGTAAGTGTGAAAGTTTGTTTTGAGAAAGCATCTAAGAACTATCTACTTATACTCGAAAGGTTTGTTCTTTTCCTCCTATCCTTTAGACAACGTTATCCTACTATTAGTGAGTAGGTAGCCCTATCGTTGGATGTTTTAGGGACATTCGAAGGGACGTTTTTATGGTCCCAAAGGCAACCGGGCAAGAAGTTTTAGTAACTACCCTAGGGTTATAAGATCATATTTTTACCGAGGCAACGTCGAGAGGGTCATCGAGGGACTTATGATCTTTTAAAACCAGAGGGTAGCCACTAAAACCTCTCACGTTTCGAGAGTTGTGACTATTTACGAAGGCAACCAAAGTGGGAATACCCTAGAGGTGTATATGTTCCAGTGTGCTTGTTTCAATTATTTGTCTTTTGTTAGGTTTGCTAGCGTTTGATTTATTATGCTCTTGTCATGCAATCCTATTAGGCATACATCTAAGCAGTTAATATGTACAGGAATTTAAAGTGCGGGAATTTAAATCTACGTTATTACAATGCTTCAGGGAGGGGGATATTTACATGTTCAAAATTTGGGGAAATAAAAGCAGTAAAGAAAAAAAAATCCTAAATTAAGCTATTACAGACTGTAAGCAGTTACAATAATTTGGAAAAAATAAAACATAGTAATGCGCGCGAGTCGAAAGGAACGTCTAAATCCTAAAAGAATTCTAAGTAAAGTAAAAAAATATTTTTGTTGTTTTTTTGTTTATTTTAAGAAAATACTTAAATTAAATTAAATCAGAAAAAATAAATCTAATCCTAATTAAATAAATAAAAGAAAATGATTATTAATAAAGTTAATTTTAATCAAATAAAAGAAAACTAATTCTACTATTTTTTTCATTTTTGTTTGAGAAAATAATTTAAACATAAATTAAACCCTAAGTTCTAACTTATTTTAATTTTGAAGAAAATTTTAAATTTAATTAATTAATTAGTTTCAGAAATTAATTATTTAATTAAAAAACTAATCCTAAGTTTTTTTGTGATTTTTTTATTTGATTTTAAAAAAATCTGCTCATTAAATAAAACAAACAAATTAAAAGGATAATAAAAATAAAACAAAATACAAATGGGTCAGGGTGTTAATCAGTAGTTAGGGGCCGTAAGATCTGAATTCGCTGGGCCCAATCTTGATGAAGCCCAGACTGCGTTGGAATCTGGTGAGGAGAAGCCTTGAGGGCGCATGGTGAATTTCACGTTGAAGCTCTTGGATCTAGATCAACTATGATCTGATGGTTATGATTTGGAGGTGTATGGTACGCGTCTGGCCACTAGGAGTATAGAACCTGCATAAACATGTTAGAAAAATAAAATTGCTGGACCTGGGACTTGAACCCAGGCCTTCTCCCTTTTCACACGCATTGCCTTGTCATTTGAGCCGTTGTTTCAATCGTTATATAAATTAACCCAGAATAATATAATATGAAACAAATGCATATATTTGAAATAAAGAAAACACGCGCGCCAATTTGAACTGTCCAATGAGAGGGAGACGTATGGGCGCCAGAGTCAACTTTCCTGGGGTGCCGGAGTCAAACTCTGGTCACCCTCTTCGGTCATCCAAAATCCCTAAAACCTGCAATCAGAAAAATCTAGACCCATAATTAAGGCTACCCCCCCTAAATCGGGGTCTACAAATCCAACCATGGTATCGATTTAAATTGAAGCAACCTCTATCCCTGAAACTGAAGCTATCATATTTCGAAAACCTAATCATGGAAATCTACGATCTAGAGCCTTAGCTTCACATGTAAAATGTTAGGAAGTCTCAAAATGATTACACAAACATGATCATATGCTTTAAATCTGTTTAAAATGCATACACTAAGAGATCAAAGATGCGGAATTTTACCCAATGGAGGTGGTTCGGTTGGGAACTTCTAGGTGTGGAACGGCGTGGATGAAGGTTGGTATGCGCTTATGGGAATCTCAGGATGTTGATGGAGGACCTGTAATAGACTAAAGGAGGCTGGAATTATGCGTTTGAATTTGACAACTTTGATGGATTTTTTTGCAAATTTTGTGGCTTCTTTAGGCAGTGTGTATGCGTGTGTAATGCTTGTAGGAAGGCTGTATTTATAGAGGAGATGGATAAGGCAAGGAAACAAGGAAAGAATCCAAGCCATAACCATGTTGTTGAAAGCCATGATTATAATTTGAAAAATGCCAAAAATGAAGATTTCATGCTATTTCCATCATTCAATGTACCTGGAAACTTCTTGCACGAATTATGGGCATCAAGACAGGTCAAAACAACTAGCCCAAAGGCTAAGGCCCATCTCTAAATATTTTGTACAATTTATTTTATATTTATTTGAAATAAATCAAAATAAATATGAACAAAATAGATAAAACTGGTAAGAAAATGTAAAATTGTGAATAGAGGTCTCCTATAAGGTCATGAGAATGTTTGAACCTCAAAAAATTAGGCCATTGACTCAAAAGTTCAAATTTGCTCAATGCACCATCTTTGAATTTTCTAAAATTTTCCCAACTTGGGACACCCATAACTTGCTCAATTTCTATCTCATGGTGATAATCTTGGACTTTTTGGAAATCCCAATATGTCTACTTCAATCCATTTTTTGATAAATTTTGCATTTGAAGAATTTATCTTGATGTAAATGGTCTTGACAAAAAGTGTCTTTTGTTGACATTTTGAAAATGACCTGTAACGTATGAGTATGTATCTTTCGAATGGTGCATTCCTTGGACTTTAGGGAAAAAGAGAAGTTGTATGGAATTCAATTCTCTTCAAAATGAGTTTGGTTGGGGAAATATGGATGAAGTATGTGAAAGTTATGCCTGGTCAAAGTTCAGTTGACTTTTCCTATAAAAACCCTAATTTTGCAATTCTTGACTTTTGATGAATTAAGGGAATTCCTTGAGGAATCATGATCAACCCTTGATCAAATGATGATTAACACTTCAAAATATTTATGTTGACAAAAAATCTTGAGGTTTGACTGTATATAGGCTACATTTGACTTTTGACCTAGTACAGTTGATTTTCAAGCATTTGAATAATTGATTGATCAAACTTGTAGTGGAAGGCATGAAACTTGGCATGGACAATCTTGAATACATATTAGGACCATGGAAAAAAATTTAGATCTTTGGAATTCACACATCTTGGTGAAAAGTGAAACCCTAGTTAAAGGTTCATTGCTTAGGAGGAGAATTTGTCTGGTCAATTCTTGGTCATCCTTAAGCAATTGAAGACCTCAATGAGCATGTCTTGAATAAAATGAGAGGGAAAATTTTGGAGTACAACAGAAGGCAACATTGAAGGGTTGTCGAGGGACTACAATCTTGTATTCGAGGGTCATTGCTAAAGTATCCCACGTTCGAGGGACATGTGTAGGTTAACCCTAGAGGTGTAAGTGTGAAAAGTGTTTTGATTTCATGCATTTTTGTCTTTGAATTAGGGTTTTCTACTTGTTGATTTTTTGTATTGCCATACAAACCCTAGTTACTGGAAATTGTATTGAAAGCGATAAATTGTGGGAATTTAAAGTTCTATGTTATTACGTTATTTGGGGGATGGGGATACAATTGACAAATGGCTGAAATAAAGCAATTAAACCTAATTTACTATTACAACCATATTGAATATTGCAAGATAAAATATACAAGAATATGAAAATAATGTACAAGGAAAGAAAATTGTTTTGTTTTAGTTTTTTTGTATAAAAGGGTTTAACTTAATTAAACTAAAAAAAGAAAGAAAATAAATAATTAGTCTAAGTTGATTTAAGAAAACTAAAACTAAATTAAATTAAGAAAAGAAAATAGATTAATTAAGAAACAATTTTTTAGGGTTTTTTATGAAAGGTTTTAACCTAATTAATGAATGAAAAAAGTTAACTAATTAAACTCCTAAGTTGTAAATTGATTCAATTAAAATAAATCTAAGTCTAATATTAATTTAATTTAAAAAAGAAACTTGTTAAATAAATGTTTTTTGGTCTTTTTGTCTAAAAGAAGTAAAATAAAAATATGCTAAATATCTAAATAATAAATATAAAATATTTTTAGTATTTAAAAAAATATAAAAAATAAAGAAAAATAAAATAAAATAGAAAATAAAAAAATTAAGTCAGGGGGTTTAGAAAATGCAAAGGGTGTTTGTGAGTAAAACTATTTTTTGGGTTTGATTTTAGGCCCAATGTTGGCTTTTGTAAGTCAGAATAAAAATAAAAAAAAAGTTATGGGCCTGTGTTGAAAAGTAAAATGAGGGGTGTTATGAAGCAAAAATCATTCAGGCCCAAAACAAAAGTCCAACGCCTGTTTGGATCCAGTGTGGCTGACTTTTGATGATGTATCATGGTCTGGAACATGTGGAGCGCTGGTTTTGATCATGTAATAATCAAGTGGTGATGAGGAGAGGACTACCATGCGCGCCTTGGACCTTTATGCGCTGAATCTGAAACAAATAAATGTGAAACAAATAAAAGGGTACCATTGGGGATCGAACCAAGGTCCCTATAGATCAAAGCCTTACACGCACGCTCTCTGCCACTTGGGTGGCTGTTTCATCCGTCTATAGAACAACTATCAATAAATTTAAAATAAACCAAGTTTACAAAATTTGAACTTCATCTTCAACCTTCGCGCGCGCAGGGATGAACACTAACATTATCAAAACTGTAACTTCTTCATTTCTCAATCATTTTCAAAATTATAAACATGGAAGTTGTTCCAAATTTCATCATAATTTCAAATATGTAAATAACTTAAGTTATAGATCAAAGATGAATACGAAATTTTGTTGGTACCAAATTTAATCTAATTTTTTCAGAAAGTTCAAACCTAAAATTCACACTACTCAGGAAATATAAATGAATTCTAAATACATAGTTAGTTTCAGGGCTACGATGCCTACATTTTATCTTCACAAATGGAAACCAAATGATGCCTATATGAAGAGTTCAAAAGTCAAAAAACTCACCTTGAAAATGGATTTCTTGTTTTGAGTTTGAGCTTGTTTCAAGGTGCTACAATGATCAGGTTAGCTTCCTTGGACCTTTAGGAAGCTAATGTAATGATTAGCTTGAGTTGGAGTGGCTGAAACTCCTTGTAGAAGTCAAGTTGCAATGTTATGTTTTTGTTTATGGAAGATGAAGAAGATGATGTTATAGAACTGTAACAGGTGTTTGGTTGAGTTATATTTGAGGTATAGAAGCTTTGAGAATGGATTAGAGTGAAAACGCACGAGTAGTTTGAGAGATTGGAATTTTCTGGCCAAAAATGACAACAATGGAGGTTTGTGTGAAATTATGAGTTTGAGAGAGTTTCATGGAGTTTGAGGGCTTTATATCTCTTTTCCTAAGTTGCAAAATAGTGTCTCAATTTATAGGCAAAGGTTTGGAGACTTGGAGACTTTTCAAGATGACTTTTGACTTTCTTGATTTCTTGATGATCAAATTTCATATTTTTGAATGTCTTGATGAAATATGATCTTTGAAACTCAAGTTTGATCAAAAAGTCAAAGTTTGACTTTTTGGTGCACAATTGACTTTTTCATTAGTTAACCAAATTTCAACTATCAATCCATTGATCTTGAGAAATACTTTGGGCCATGAATTTAGGTCAACATGTTATATTTGAATCCTTAAGATTATGCTTCAAGCCTTTAGATCATGTATTAGGTCAAAAATCAAAAATCAAGCCTTCTCAGTCAAAACCCTAATTTTGACCATTTTGCCCTTTTGATGATTTGAACATTTTTCTTGGGGGACTGTGATCCAAACTTGATCAATTGACACATATGAATTCAAATTGTTGATATTGGTAAAAAATATTGAAGTTTGACTGTAGGTTGACCATAGTTGACTTTTTACCCAATACAGCTGATTTTTAGTCATCTGAGCAATTGATTGAGCAAAATTGTGATTCAAGACTTGAAACTTGACATGAGTATTCTTGGAGGTCTATAATGATCCATAAAAGTAATTTGAGGCATTAGAAGTCCAATTATCCTTGTGAAAATCAAAACCCTAATTTAAGGCATCCGTGTTTAGGAGATGGTTTGACCTAGTCAACACTTTTGCAAACTTGAGCTATTGGAGATCTTGTGTGAAATATCTTGAGAAAATAGGAAGAAATTTTTGGGGTACAACACCTAAGCTATCATGTCATCTATATTCAAGGTCAAATGGGACAACGAAGCTCCCAGAATTACTGTCGAAAGATTTGACGAACCGACACACTACTTTGAGATTGACACTGATGAAGTAGAGGAGAAGCCTTAGTTTCATGAAGTGAAACGGTACCTTGAAGCACAAGAATACCATGAGGTATATTCAATCAATGACAAGAAATTCCTATGGAGGTTGTCCGCCAAATTCTTCCTGAGCAATGAGATTTTGTACAAGCGCAATCATGATTCAACCCTGCTTCGTTGTGTGGACAAGAAGGAACCAGAGAAGATTATGGAGGATATGTATGAAGGCATCTTTGGTACTCACTCTAGTGGACATACTATGGCTAAGAGAATATTGAGAGCAGGTTACTATTGGTCGACCATGGAAACTGACTGTCATCACCACTCGAGGATTTGTCATAAGTGCCAAATTTATGCTGATAAGGTTCACGTGCCTCCAATTCCTTTGAATGTCATGACTGCTCGTTGGCCATTTGAAATGTGGGGCATTTATATGATCGGAGAAATCAAGCCTACTGCTTCATTCTCTTCGCCATCGACTATTTCACAAAATGGGTTGAAGCAACTTCGTTAGCCCCAGTTACCAACAATGTTGTAGCCCGGTTCATCAAACATAACCTTATCTACCAATATGGTATCCCTGAGAGGTTCATCACTGACAATGGTACCAACCTCAACAACGCCATGATCACTGAACTTTGCACGTTGTTCAAGATCAAGCATCACAACTCTTCCCCATATAGTCCTAAGATGAATGGCACAATGGAAGCTGCCAACAAGAATATAAAGAAGATTGTGAAAAATATGGTGGTGACATACAAAGACTGGAATGAGATGTTACCATTCGCTCTTCATGGCTATCGTACTTCGGCGCGAACATCAACTGGGGCAACCCCATTATCTTTGGTTTATGGCATGGAAGTTGTCCTTCCTGTCGAAGTTCAGATTCTTTCTTTAAGGATTATGAAAGAAGCAGACTTAGATGAAGACGAGTGGATTCATACTAGGTTGGATGAGTTGAATTTGATTGACGAAAAGAGGCTGGCGGCTATCTGTCATGGTCAGATGTAACAAAAATGTATGATCAAGGCACTCAATATGAAGATTAAGCATCGGGTATACCAGGTTGGTGACTTGGTAGTAAAGCGCATCATTCTACCACAAGGAGATCCCACGGGCAAATGGACTCCCACCTATGAAGGGCCATTTGTTGTCCAGAAAGTATTCTCATGCGGTGCTATGATGCTAACCACTATGGAAGACAAAGATTTCCCGCACCCTGTAAATGCGGACATAGTAAAAAAATACTACGCATAAGAATGAATCGCTAGGTTGACATGCCATGGCAAAAACAATGGCATCCCGGCAAACCCAAAAGGGTTCGGGAAAAAGTAAGGGATATATACAAAAGATTATACACCCAGCAAGTCGAAAACCTGAAAAGGCGGCTTGGGAAAAAAAGGGTGTCCTGGTGGACTGAAAACCTAAAAGGGCGGTCCAGGAAAAAAAATAGGGATTAAAAGCGTACGACTATATCACGTTGGATCACTTACCTACAAGATTTATTACCAAAGTCGAAAGTTCAAATGGTTCAATCAACATCCGATGGCAAGGGACGAGATGTTCGAAGACATAGGGGAAATAGCAGAGTTTGGAACCCAATGAGATCAATTCCACATGGCTATACATTTTTGTTTTCACTTTGTACTCTTTTCATTTCACGACGATTTCCTCTTACTACGATTTCTGTCTCTTTGTACAAAACCACCTGTTTATAGGCAAATTATCAATACAAATACATCTTAAAGTTCAAACTCTTGGTTTTTCTGTTTTGTTTACAAAAATGTCCAATGACTAAATTAAATGAACATATTCATATGAACATGATTAACTATTAACAGATATATGCATAAGAATATGAATAAGCACTTACTCAAGATTCTAAGAGCTGGAATGACACTCAAACCGTCCATAAATCCCCACAGAGCTATTTCTATGAGATTAACCCCATAGAATAATCTTCACAAAATTCATCCCCGATAGAGATACATTTCCCCGGTAGATTGCTTTAGCAGATAAAAGAAAATAATCAGTATAATTCCTAGAAATTCTCTTCCCCAACTGAGTTTAGTCCTCCAAAACTGGAAAAGAATCCTTGCAGAGTTCTTCTCTTTAGCAAATTTAATTTCCCCAGGAGAGTTTGTTTCCTCAACAGAATATTCTCCAACAACAGGGTTTATTTCTCTAACAGAGTTTATTTCCCCAACAACCTACAAATTCCCTAGCTCGAGTCTATTCCTCAGACTACTACAAATCACTGGAAAAATTCTTCTCCCCAGTAAAATTTCCGCTATCCCCAGAAAGTTGCTGCAAAACTTGGAATCCGACCAAATACCAGTTGACTTTATCCTCTCCAGACAAGTCAGAAGTTTAACCATCTCTTTTATCCCCAGTCAAGATATATAAGAATTAAATCCCCCAGTAGAGCGATGAACGACTAGTGTTCCTGAACTCTATTCCCCAAGCAGGAAGTCAACATCCCCTGTAGAGTTTACCCAAATAAGTAAGCAGGAATCCCCAACAGAAGCATTCTAGAAAAGGTTGAAGATACACATACTCTTCATCCCTAGCAATAGTCAGGGATTTATTTTTCCAGACAGGATACATCACAGGCTTACAAAAACACTTCAACAACATTTTACATTCATACATCATAACATATGCATACGAAACACATATAGCACAATCTCATTTATTTTGAGAACATCATTACGCAATGCATTTCATACATCGTGACATTGTATACTGCTAACTTTTTACCTTTTTCAGGAATATACCAACCAACAGACAGATGTCACCAACTACTTATACGAACCAACAGTCTTCTCAAAGGCTACATCTGACAAAAGGCTATTTAAGAAATTTCCTCAGAGGGTCATTCCAATACAGACATCTGCTGGTTCAGTTTAAATCGACCAAAGATTTATTATGATATTTGTTCCGGTAGACATATTTTTTGGTTCAGTTTAAATCGACCAAAGATTTATTCTGATTCTTATCCAGTTAAAGACAAATACAGACAACTATTGGTTCAGTTTAAATCGACCAAAGATTTATTCTGATACTTGTTCCGATATACACTTTTTCTGGTTCAATTTAAATTGACCAAAGATTTATTCTGATTCTTATCCAGTTAAAGACAAATACAGACATCTGCTGGCTCAGTTTAAATTGACCAAAGATTTATCCTGATACTTGTTCTAGTAGACACTTTTTTCTTGTTCAGTTTAAATCGACCAAAGATTTATTCTAATTCTTATCCAGTTAAAGACAAATACAGACATCTGCTGGTTTAGTTTAAATCGACCAAAGATTTATTCTGATACTTGTTCCGGTAGACACTTTTTCTAGTTCAGTTTAAATCGACCAAAGATTTATTCTGATTCTTATCCAGTTAAAGACAAATGCAGACATTTGTTGGTTCAGTTTAAATTGACCAAAGATTTATTCTGATACTTTTCCGGTAGACACTTTTTCTGGTTCAGTTTAAATTGACCAAAGATTTATTCTGATTCTTATCCATTTAAAGAAAAATAGAGACATCTGCTAGTTCAGTTCAAATCGACCAAAGATTTATTCTAATACTTGTTCAGTAGACACTTTTTATGGTTCCGTTTAAATCGACCAAAGATTTATTCTGATACTTTTCCAGTAGACACTTTTTCTGGTTCAGTTTAAATCGACCAAAGATTTATTCTGATTCTAATCCATTTAAAGAAAAATATAGACATCTTCAGGTTCAGTTTAAATCAACTAAAGATTTATTCAGATACTTGTTCAGTAGACACTTGTTATGGTTCAGCTTAAATCGGCCCAAGATTTATTCTGATTCTTCTTCCAGTTGAAGTCAAGCTTAGACTTAGTCTAAATTCTATCAAAAGTTACTTTGGATGGCATCTATAATCCCATCTCCAACAACTCTTCATTACCTCTCCAAATGGAATCTCTAAGCCCATTCCCGATAATCAACAAACATACACAAGCGAGTGCAAATTTCTGGGCACTTAAGTGTTCAATCATCTTCCACCTTCAAGTCGCGAATAGAGAACATGTCAATCTAACTCTCCAGGTTTAAGAAGATTGAACATGGGCATCTGTTGTACCCCAAAATTTTCCCTCTCTATTCTCAAGACATTTCTCACAAAAGATCTCAAATGCTCAAGGATTCTCAAAGAGTTGATCAAACAAGCTCACCTCCTAAACATTGAGACCACAAATTAGGGTTTTTGTTTTACCAAGGAAATTTGGACTTCTAATGTCTCAAATGACTTTCATGGTTCATTATAGTTATCCAAGAAGGCTCATGCCAAATTTCAAATCTTGTATCTCAAAATTGCTCAGTCAATTGCTCAGATGACTGAAAATCAATTGTATTGGGTAAAAAGTCAATTGTGGTCAACCTACAGTCAAACTTCAATATTTTTGGCCAATATCAAAATTTTAAAGTCATATTCATAAATTGATCAAGGGTTGATCTCAATTCCACAAGAAAAGCATTCAAATCATCAAAAGGGCAAAATTGTCAAAATTAGGGTTTTGACTGAGAATGACTAATCATTGACTTTTGACCTAATACATGACTCAATGACTTGAATCATGATCTTAAGGACTCAAACACAATATCTTGACCTAATTTCATGGCTCAAATCATTTTTCAAGATCAAGGGATTGATAGTTGAAATTTGATCAACTGATGAAAAGTCAACTGATACACAAAAAGTTAAACTTTGACTTTTTGGTCAACATTGAATTTCAAAGATCAACTTTCATAAAAACATTAAAAAATATCAAACTTTATCATCAAGAATCAAGAAAGTCAAGAAAAGTTAACAAAAAGTCAAGATTTCCAAGACTTAGAAAATTCTAAGTGTTTTAACTTTGATAATTTCACAACTTCATGACAATTTTTCACCAAGATGCAAGATGATTCAAGGAAAACTCTCAACATGAAAGTTGTAGATCTTTATGAATTCTACAACTTTGAATTAGAGGGTTGATGTCCAAAAAATGCTTGGATCAGGAGATATAGGCCCATGAAGTCATGACATTTTTAACAAAACACTTAGTGGAATTTCCAACAAGTTTGGTCAGGTTTTTGTCCCAATTTCTTGGAAATTTTTCACTGAGTTCCAAGTTGATTTAGCCAAAGTGGTCAACATGAAGGTTGTAGAAAGTTTTTCAAGCTTTCCAAAATGTCCAAGAACTTGAAGAGATCATGCTTGATATAGGAGAATCGAAGAGATGAAGTTGAGCATTCATTCTTGAATTATAGGTCATTTTCATGAAGAACACATGATCCAATCTCAAACATATACTGCACAATCTTGCTTTGCAAGCTTCTAACTTGAAAATCACTCCATAATTAAATGTTTACATAAGTGATTGATCCATTATCCAAGTGATTGAGCCATTGTCCAAGTGATCCATCCATTTTTGGCACAAAGTTAACATTGCCATTCTTGTAAAGATCACTTTAATCACAAAGTCAACTTCTTGAGCCTCTAACTTGTTTCTTCTGCACACACTCAACCTATAAGCTCAGAAGAAACATGTTTAAAGTGTTCAACCACTTTAGAAGGCAAGGTACAAGCATTGGAACCATGTTCTTTAATATTGCTTCAAAATCAAATAACCTAGCCATAACTTTGTAATTTGAAAATCAAGCCCTCTCATCCTCTGAAACATCTTGCTTATAAATAGAGGAAGTATTTGTAAGCTAACGCACGAGTTTACAATACCACTAACCGCCTCATACTCCCTCAAACTAGAATTTACATCAAAACCTCATTTTTATGGCAACTTCTGACTTTTAATCCCAAACTCATAATCTACTCGTGCGTTTTCTATTTCAATCCTTCAAACATCATCCATACACCACATAGAAGTGATCCAAACCCTTGAACCACTTCCGTAACACTTCCATCACCATCCACCATTTTTAAAACAGAGCTCTACACATTGACTTCTCTAGAAGAATCCAGTCACTCTCAATCCAAAGTAAGCTTTGCAATAGCTTCCTAGGAGTTCAGTGAAGCTATCCAGATCATCATAACACCTCCAAGAGTGCTCAAAATTCAAACACAATTTCCAGTTTTGAGGTAAGTCTTTCAAACTTTGAACTCCTCATTTAAGCATTATTTTCCTTTGATTTCAAAAGATAAAATGTAGACATAATTGCCCTGAAGCTAACCATGTGCTTACATTTCAGTTATCTTGCCTGAGTGTGGAGAATTTTGAAGTTGAACTTTCAGAAAAAATTAGGTTTAATTTGGTACCAAACAAAATTTATGCTCATCTTAGATTTATAGATTTAGTTATTTACAAGGCTGAATTCGCGAGGAAATTTGGAGCAACTTTCATGTTTGTATTTTTTAAAATGGTTGAGAAATGAGCAAGTTCAGAAGTTCAAATATGGTGGCGCGAGGAAGAAGATGATGTTCAGTCAGGAACGAGTTTAAAATATATTTAGTGCAGGTTGCATAACTACCAGATGAAATAGCCACCCCAGTGGCAGAGAAACGCGTGCTAAGGCATTTGTGTATATGGACCTGGCTTTGAGCCCCTGCAGTACCCTCACTTTATTTTGTTCTGTTTTTGTTTCCAGCGCGCTGGGCCTCCCTGGCCTTGGGCCTCAATATTTTTTCTTTCTATCACCCCCTAATTGCTTACCAATAGCAGACCCATTATCTTTTCTTTTACAAACATCTTATTTTTCTGATTAAAAAAACTGTTTTGGGCCTAACCAAAATTGATTATTTCACACCCTTTTTACTTTTCAACACCTAGGCCCAATGTTTTTATATTCTTTATTTATTTTTATTCTAATAAAAAAATACAAAAACTTATTTTTAAATAATTAGATTAAAAATATTTTTAATTCAACTAATTTTTATTTTGTTTTGTTTTTACTTCACTTATTTTTTCTAAACAAATAAAACAAAAAAAAGTACTTTAAAAAACAATTAGTTTCTTTTTAGGTTTAAAATAATTAGACTTAGACTTTATTTAATTTCTTTTTTTTAATGAACTAAATAAACATAGATTTTTTAGGTTTTGTTAATTAACTAATTAATTTCTTTTTGAGGATACAATTAAATAGTTAGGTTAATTATAAAACCTTTTCCATCAAAAACCCACAAAAACAAATTCCTTTTTGCTCTACTTCATATTCTTGCGCATTTTATTATTTCGCATTTATTATTCATGTAAATGGTTTGTAATAAATAATTAGGTTTTATTGCTTTCCATCCCCATTTGTAAATTTGTACCCCTCATTCCCAAAGCGTTGTAATAGCGTAGGACATTTAAATTCTATAATTTATCGCTTTCCTTATTATTGTTAGTAATTAGGATTTGTATGGCAAGATTTAAAACCAACTATAGACAACCCTAAATTCAAGATAAAATACATGAAATAAAACACACTTTACACACATGCACCTCTAGGGTAACTCACACTTATTGCCTCAGATGTAACAGTCATGTCCCTTGAACGTGAGATATTTTAGCAAAGACCCTCGATTATAAGATCGTATTCCCTCGATGACCCTTCGATGTTGCCTTCGGTAAACGATCTTAGTCCCTTACGACAATTTCTAAAACATCCTACAAGTTGCCTTCTATGATTGTACGATGACCCACATCCGTCCCTCACATCCAATGACATGGCTCCTTACCAACCAATGGTAAAATATCACTATCTAAAGGAGGAGGAAAAGAAAAAAGACTTTTTGAGTAGGTAGATTGCTCGTAATTGCTTGCTCACAAACCAAACAATCTTTGCACCTCACACTTTCAAAAACAAACATCTTTTCAAACAAATATTTTCAAAACAAACACTTTGTATGTGTTCTCAACGATACGAGGATCATTACAAAGTTTGTCGTAGTAAGGAATTTTCAAAATATTTCCAAACAAACATTTTGTATACATTCTCAACGATATGAGAATCATTACAAAATGACCACTTTCAAAACATCTTCAAAACATCTTTCAAACATACACAAAAAACAAAGCATTTCAAAGTGAGCTAGCAATTAAGAGTCCGTAGATAACTACAGATGAAAAGGGTGATAACACCTTTCCTTTTCATAACCTACCCCCCCGAAATCAAGAAAATTCTCAAAAGGTTTTTCATGTTCTTTTCACCCTTTCTTTTATTGGATAAAAGAAAATTCGGTGGCGACTCTTGCTATCCGTAACACTTGCGATAAAACGCAAAACATCCAAGTCAGTTCTCCCACCGTATTATAGTAACAATTAACAATTAAACTAAAAATACAAAAATGAAAAAGGGACATTAAAATTGATTTTAATTCTAATAATAATTCAACTAAATAAAATTGAATTAAAATTAGAATCAAATCAAGATTAAATTAAAATAAACTAAAAATTATACTGACCATAAACTTTGACTAAAAAGGAACAAAGAGTAAAATAAAGAAAATGATATTAACTATATTTTTTGAGAGATTGTTTTTAAATAAAATGATACAAACATTTAAATGAAACTAATAAAAGACCATATTTTTTTTATATTTTGAATAAAGAAATACGAAAATTGAAAATAAATAAATAAAAATAATAACATGATGCTAAGTGCATCTTGTGATTTGTTTTAATGGAAAAAGAAATCAAGAATAAAACATAATCGAAATCAAATTTCACCAAATTCACAAAAATGACTTCTATCATATGGTCGAAGGAGAATCATATGTTGTGAAAAGTTGTATCAGGGAAGACGCCTTTCATAGGTTGTGAAAAGATAAATGGTTACTAACTCAAGATGATGGTAAACTACCAACTCAATGGTCGAAGGTAGGATCAAAAAGATACCGACTCACAGATGACGACAAACTACCAACTCAATAGTTGAAGGTAAAAGATCAATAAGATACCGACTCACAGATGATGACAAACTACCAACTCAATGGTTGAAGATAGAAGATCAATAAGATACCGACTCACAGATGACGATAAACTATCAACTCAATATTTGAAGGTAGAAAAAACATAGAACAATACCAAATTTTATTGATGGTAAAGAAATAGAAGACACACTGATGTTTAGTGAAGGTGAAACTACCAATTTCCACTGAGGGTAGAGAAACAAAATGTGCACTAACTTTTACTGAAGGTGAACTACCGAATTTTACTGAAGGTAGAGAAACAAAATGTGCACCAAATTTTACTGAAGGTGAAATACTGACTTTTACTAAAGGAAGAGATAAAAGATGACACCAATGTTTACTGAAGGTGAACTACCCGCTTTTACTAAAGGTAGAGAAACAAAATGTGCACCAACTTTTAATGAAGGTGAAATACCGAATTTTACTGAAGATGAACTACCGACTTTTACTGAAGGTAAAGAGACAAAGTGATACACCGCCTTTTATTGAAGGTGAACTACCGACTTTTACTGAAGGTAGGAGACAAAATGATGCACCGACTTTTACTGAAGGTGAACTACCGACTTTTACTTAAGATAGGAGACAAAATGATGCATCGACTTTTACTGAAGGTGAACTACCAAATTTTACTGAAGGTAGAGATAAAAGATGCATTGGATTTTACTAAAGGTGAAATACCGACTTTTACTGAAGGTAGAGATGAAAGATGCACCGACTTTTACTGAAGGTGAACTACCGACTTTTACTAAAGGTAGAAAAAGATAATAAAACTTTCCATGACGAACGGGTTCCAGTTTCTTCTTTATCAAGTCTTCCACTTGAAAAGGACAATATACAAACTTCTCCGCGGTACTTTTCCAAAGAGATGCCATTTGCTGAGTAAACCTCCCCAAGAACCTGGTCATAAGCCACGAACTGGTCTCAGTTTCTTCTTAATCAAGTCTTCCACTTGAAAAGGATAAAATACAAACTTCTCCATGAGACTTTTCTGAAGAGATGTTGTTTGCTGAGTAAACCTCCCCAAGAACCTATTCACAAGCCACGAACTGGTCTCAGTTTCTGATAAAAAAACCTCCCCACGATCCTGGTCACAAGCCAAAAACTAGTCTCAATTTTCTGATAATACACCTCCCCACGAACCTGGTCATAAGCCACGAACTGGTCTCAATTTCTTCTCAATCAAGTCTTCCACTTGAAAAGGATAAAATACACACTTCTCTGTGGTACTTTTCTGAAGAGACACCCTTTTCCGAAAGGTAAAAGTATACTAGAAATATACAAGCTGCTTAAATAAAGAGGCTGCCACTTGCTTCCAATCAAAAGATTTCAATATAGTATTATAAAGACACTGTTGGGAATGATAGTCAATAATTTCACTAGGGATAGAAAAACTACTCATGAAGAGACCTCCATTTGGCATTAAAGAGGAAATCCATAAATAATCAAGCTACCCAAATAAAGAGTCTGCCATTTGTTATCAGGTTGAGATTCCAAGAGAGTGTTGCAACAACACTACTAGGAAACAAAGTTCATCTTTACTGGAAACCATGAATAGATTCTACCTGAGGAGACGAAGTATTTAAAGGTGCAAAATAAATTCACTTTCAATCTAGGTTTCATAGCCTAGGGAGATCCACGGGGTAACATCTGTAAGAGACAAAGCTCAATCCAAATACAAAATAGTGAGAAACAGTCAAATAAGACTCTACCAGATGAGGAATAAACTCAACTGGGACTTATCCTATCCTGAGATGGAAGGGAAAGCTAAAACAAAACGTTTCCATGAGGAATAATTCACTTGGGAATTAGAAAGGATGTACACTTTCTTCTTAAGTTGACACTCTATTGGAAAGAGGAAATACGCTAGTTGAGGATAAACACGACCAAAGTAGATGGACCAAAAACATCGATAAATATGAATGTGCATGAACGATGTAAGTATGGATGAATAAATGAATGTCATGTATATGCTGACAAAACAGACAAAATAGATAAACTGGGGATGATAAGACATCACAATACAAACAGATACTCATCTAATCTCAACAAGATGGGAACATTAGTAGAGATAGAATAAAAGCCATCGACGAAGCATATTTCTACTATACGGCTCTAATCTCTCTGGAGAGGGAGATATTTTTCGGGAGAAAACCCAAAGTCCAATCTTCTAACATCAATAATCCATTGAAAGGATAATAACACAAACTCCGCTTCAGCTGGAGAAAAATCTTGCTTAGCTGGAAATACTGGGGAACACCACCATCTGATAATGTGTTCAAAGCAGGTCACATATCTTGACAAATATGGATTTCCCCTGGAACTAATTTTGTATGCCCCAAGTTTACTGCTGATAAACTGCATGATGCATGATAATTATTACGAATAACTTCACTTCTTAAACTCCCCAAGTTACATGGTTTACGAGAAGAAATCGTCTCAAGAGGATTTTACAAAAGACCTGGCATCCAAAATGCCTCAAATGTCTTCAAACTCTTGGAGAGATTCGTTAAATCTTGACATGACTGTCCCATATTTACTGTATTTGGCAAGACAAAGTCTTCAAATTTTCCCCATGAGGGTAAACGAACTTATGAAGGCAACAACTTGTTCATGCTGAAGGTCTTCAGGTGACATGCCCCTGGCTATAATGATTCGCCAATTACTTAACAAATTTTTAGACCTCAAAAGATTAAACTCATCACTGGTGCTTATATGTAAGCTTCCTTGACATTAAACAAATGTTTTACAAGCAGGAAAAGCTTATTCTGAGAATGAAAATTCTAATACAACAGTTATGTAAGTCTTGAAGATTTTATTAAAGATGTCGCAAAACCTTGTGAGCGAATCACTAGCCAGGATGCGGCGTTGATTTTTTGTATAAAAGATGATAAAAGCATATAATACCAACACAATAATTTAGCAAAACTCATGGGAGTCGGGAAACACTATCTCGTTGGAGTATGCTTTCGAAATAAACCATGCTTCAATTAGGACTTTTGAGGGTTGTAACATGGTCTAGTTCACGGTTTTAGAAAAAAGATTTAAGGCTCAAAATATTTGGTGCCCACCCCCATCATGATGTTATTCATTCCTATGTTTAGTTAAACCAAAATGAGCACTCATCTCCCGAGAGGATTTAGTTGATGGTTGGGGAACTACTGATATTTCTTGGACACGACAGTCGCTCTTTGCTTCTTTCGGGTTTCTTGTCACACGACTCTATTCTTTGTTGAGGATTTTATGCTGTAATCCTTTCTCTCCTTTCAGGATTTCCATTTATTCATTGCTTTCCCTAACTTTTTCCTAGACAAATTCTTTTTGAATTTGACTCTAAAGTCCAGCGGGATGCCCTCACTTTTGCCTAAGCGACTTGTTTTTCAAGTTTCGACTTAGCGGGGCTTTTTGTCTCTTTATTTTTTTCATCATTTTTTATTCATTTCATTTTTCTTTCCTTTTGAACACGTCGCGTGACTTCGAGTCGTTTTTGACTTATTGGAAGAATTGTGACTGCCTTATTTCTTGATAGATGAGGGATAGCCATTATTGTATCCTTATCTATTGACCACTTGATGTGTGAGAGATACTGTGATATGGTTAGAGAACTGACTTGAGGTTTGCCTTTGTGTTTGCAAATGTTTCGGTTTAGCAAGAGTCGCCACCGACTTTTTATTTTATCCAAAGGAAAGGTAAAAAAGCACAGGAAAGACCTTTGAGATGTTTTCTTGGGTTCGGGGGGTAGATTATGAAAAAGGAAGGTACAAGCACCCTTTTCATCCATGGTTATCCATGGGATCTTAGTTACTTGTTTAGATCACTTGCTTTTGCTTTTCAATTGTTTGAAATGGTGCTTTGTGTGTGGTTTTGAAAATGTTTTGAAAAGAGGCCATCGTTGTTGCAACCTTTGTAATGATTCTTGTTTGAATATATACAAAGGTGTTTGTCTTTTGAAAAGATATTTCAATGTTTGAAAGTTTGTCTTGGAAAATTGTATGGTGAGATGTGTTTGAAAATAGCAAGGATGTTTTTGCAAGTTTTGATCAAGTAACTAAGAGTTTTCTACCCTATCTACTCAAGAGTCTTTCCTACACATTTTTAACTCTTTTGACAATGTTGTTTTACTATTGCATTTGGTAGACAACCTTATATATGGATGTTAAACGGGACAGGCGCGGGTCATCGTATTGACCATGATAGCAAATGTGCTAAGTATCTTTAGCAAATTTTTGAGGGACTAAATCATTTTGTATAGGCAACCAAGATAGCATCATCGAGGGACTATGATCTTTTGTTTTGTTTTTGTTTTGCCAAGATACTCAACATACATAACATGGCCATTTTCAAGGCAACAAGTGGATGAAACCCTAGGGGTGTATGTGTGCATTGTGTTGTCAATTTATATGCTCTTATGTCTTGTATTAGGTCTAACTATTTGTTTTGATTTTGGATATTGCATATAAACCCTAATCTCTATCATGGCATATTTGAAAGCTATAAATGCGTAAAATAAATCTACGACTATTATAACATTGATATGGGGAGGGGGATACAATTTTGAATGGGGAGTATTTGCAAGAAAATAAAACCCTAATATTTACTATTACATCCAAATTGAACTCTTTGCATCAAATAATAAATAAGCAATATTTAAATAAGCAATTTAAATATAAATATGCAAAATATTATAAATATGTAAAAAATGTTTTTGTTTATTTTTATGTATGTAAAAATAAAATATTTAATGCATCAAAAATAATAAAAATGAAAGATTATTTTTATTAAGGGTAAAAACCCTAATTTTCTTTAAGAAAGTATATACACATTAAATATATTATTTATGTACAATAAAATAATAAAATATATACAAATGTCAAAAATAAAAATATATTAGAAAAAATATTATTTAAGTATGTAAATAATAAAAACAAGGGTATAATATTTCTATGTATTATTTTCAAGTTTCTTATTAAAGAAAATAAAAGTATGTTATTCAATAATTAATTTTATGTTAGAAAAAATAATAAAAATACGAAATAAAATATGAAAATTTATGAAAATATTTTTAGTAATTTTTTATGTTTAGAAAAAGTATTTTAATGTCAGAACTAAAAATAAAAATAGAAAAATATCAAATAATAATGAAATGGGCCAGGGGGGTGCAGTCAGTAAACTGGAGGTGTCAAAAGCAAGTCAAGGCCAAGCCCAGCCCAAACTGATCTTCATCTTCAACCTTTGAACAAAAACGCGCGCCATGTAACTCCAACTCTGTTCTCTCTATTCTTTGCATGAAATCAAAAACTCAAAACATGAAACTTATAGAGCATTAAACCACGATTCTAACCATATAAAAAACTTAATCTAACTCTCAAAGACCAGAGAGAATTTCTCTGGACCTAATTTCTAACCTAACTTTTTCAGGAAGTTCATCAATCAAATTCTCTTAGCACACTTAACTTAAATGAAATCTATGCATATGTACAGCTTAAGGGCTATGAGTACTACATTTTCTATTCACAAACCTAAGCCTAATGATTCCTAAATAGAGAGATAAGAAGTTGAAAAATACCTGTTTCATTTGAACACGAGTATGTCAATGTAGAGCCTTTCAGTGAGGCCTGAGATGCTTGGGAGCTTGGTTGAACTTCCTCTGACCTTCCCTAATGCTTAGTTTACTTTGGATTTGCTTGAACAAGCTTGTAGAAGTCAACCTGCACAAGCTGAAAACAGAAATGGTGAAGCTTGCAAATGGAGTTACACTCAATGGCCAATGGTTGGGATATCTCAGGTGGGTTATATGGAAGGTATTGGAACAGGTTTGGGGTAAAACGCACGAGTAGTTTTTGTTATGCAACTCAAAGTGCAGAAACTGCCCTATTTTGCAAGAGGAAAGTGTTTTGATGTTCAAGAGTGTTTGAGGGATAGATGGCTCATGTTTCTCACTAAAGGCAATGTGCAAAACTTGTTTCAAATGCTTACAAGAGTTGGTTATAACAGATACTCAAGTTGTCTAGACTTTTGCACATTTCTTGGTTATGAAGCAAAAGGTGGGAAGTGACAAAGAGCAGGCCTGTACAGGCTAGCTCTAATCATGCATACATTTTGTGAGCTTGGCCCCAAGTTTGTGGATTTAGTTTTTTTTCCAAGATTTGGTTCAAGGCTCAAGAGATGAAATTTGACATAAAGCAAGTTTTGACAAAAATGGCAATGTTGCCTTTTTGCTATTTTTGGATTAATCTCTTGTGTAAACCTCTAATGATCAGAACAAAGCTTCAATCCATTGGATTTTCATTTAATTATTGAGTGTGTAAGGGTTTAGATACCTGTAATTAAGTATAAACAATGTTGGATGGAAATTGCAACTTGTGGCAACATGAAACATGCCATGGATCAAAGTGAGTTTTTGCCAAATTCAAACCTTCGATTCTCCCTAACCATAAATGATTTTGGATAGTTCTTGGACATTTTGGAAAGCTTGTAACATGCTATACAATCCAATTTGAAATGCATTTTGAGATTCCAAGTGGAACTAGGTGAAAAATTGACATGAAGATAGGTCAAAATCCTGCCTAAACTAGGGCAAAAATTTCACTAAGTTAAAAGTTTCATGGACCCTTGTTCCAAAAATCATAACTTGAGATCCAAGCATATTTTTGGAAAACTTTGTGAATCAAAGTTTTATATTTTCTTGAGGACTACAACTTTCATGTTGAAAGTTTTGTTTAAATCCAATTGCATCATGGTGAAAAAGTTAGGCAAAATTTGGGGAAAAATAAGAAAATTTCATAACTTAGAAAAATTCTAATTTATGAAAATTTTCAATCTTAAACCCTAATTTGAAAAATTAGGTTTCTTGATAAACAAGTTTCATGTTTTGACACATCTTGATGAAAAATGACCCTTGGCACTTGATTTTGACCAAAAAGTCAAAGTTTGACTTTTCAGTGTACATTTGATTTTTGATCAGTTGACTGGAAAATCATCTGTCAATCCAATGCAATTGAGATCTTTTGAACCTCGTGAATAGGTCAAGATTATGCCATTGAGTCCTTGAATCCATGATTGAACCCAATTTGCCATTGGCTAGGTGAAAAGTCAGAAATTGCCCTTCTGCAGTCAAAACTCTAAAAATGACCATTTTGCCCTTTTGATGATCTGATCAAATTTCTTAAGGAGTTGTGGTCCAAACTTGATCAAATGGTTCATATGAGCTTATAATATTGATGTGGATCAAAATTTATGAGGTTTGACTGTAAATTGGCCATAATTGACTTTTTCCCTAATACAACTGATTTTTAGGTCAACTGTCCAATTGACTGGGCAAAAGTTTGATTCAAGGCCTGAAACTTGGTATGAGCAAACTTATAAGTCCAACATGAAGCATGAAAGTCACATTGAATATTAGAAGTCCAAAATTCCTTGTGCAAATCCAAACCCTAATTTAGGTCAACAATGCAAGGAGATGTCTTGAGCAGAGCAAACCCTAGCTTGGCCTTGAGTTCAAAGAGTCTTGTGATGAGAAATCTTGATAAAATGAGAGGGAAAATTTTGGGGTACAACAACTGCCCCTGTTCAATCTTCTTGAACCTGAAGAGTTAGATTGGCAAGTTTTCCTTTCGTGGCTCGAAGGTAAAAGAGGATTGGACATTAAAGTGCGCATAAATTTGCGCTCGTCAGAGTGTAGTTGAGGGAATGGGCTTAAAGATGCCATTTGGAAGATGTGACTGAATCTTGTCGGAGATGGGCTTAAAGATGCCACCCAAGAAAATTGATCGCATAAGAGATTCCTTTACGAGAGCCCGTATACCTGTTGTTGAGGAGGACTACGCCGGGGAATACTGGTCTCTGTCGTGGTAGAAATAGAACTTCAGTCGTGTGTTATTCTACTGGGGAGTCATCTCTTGGTTGAAGAGGTGACAGTGAACTGCTATCTGGTCAACATCCAGGCTTCGCAGTCTTGTATTGCCATCTGGTCAACGTCCAGGCTTCACGATACTTTATTTCCTATCTGGTCAACATCCAGGTTTCAGAAGGAAATCAAATGGTTATCCGGTCGCCTTCGGGTTTCCATTTTGATATTGGGGCCTACTAATATCCGGTTGAATCTGGGCTTCAAAGTAATTGGCCGAGTAAACTATTATTTGGTCAACGTCCAAGTTTCACATTATACCTTACTGTTATCTGGTCAACGTCCAGGCTTCAGTCTTGTATTTCTATCTGGTCAACATTCAGGCTTCACAATACTTTACTTCCTATCTGGTCAACATCCAGGTTTTAGAAGTAAATCAAATGGTTATCCGGTCGCTTCCGGGTTTCCCTTTTGATTTTGGGGCCTACTAATATCCGGTTGGATCCGGGCTTCAAAGTAATTGGCCGAGTAAACTGTTATTTGGTCAACGTCCAAGCTTCACAGTATACCTTATTGTTATCTGGTCAACATCCAGGCTTCACAGTCTTGTATTACTATTTGGTCAACATCCAGGCTTCACAATACTTTACTTCCTATCTGGTCAACATCCAGTCTTCAGAAGAACTCGCAGGGGATTCAACTATTTTCCGGTCGATCTTCAGGCTTCAGTATAATCAAGCTAAAATCTGGTTGAATCCAGGCTTCATAACTGGACCAAGAATCTGCATGATGATTTGAATAAGTAAACAGGAGAGCATCCGCGTCTGGAGCATCTCCAAGCCGTTTTCTGAGCTTTGAATATCTGTTTTAGGTAGCTATTAATTTCATCTTGAAAAGGGTAGAATGTCAGCTGAAACACAAAGTTATGTTGCATGAAATATATGATGCAATATATGTGTTTTATTAATGCTAATGATTTATGAATGTAATGTATGCGCATGTAAGCTGATTAGCTGTTTTGTTGAGGAAAATAAATCCTGGATAGCTGGAGGTAATACAATCTTTGGCTGTTGTTGGGGAAAATAAATCCATGACCACTGTTGGAGATTCTAGATCTTTGACAACCTCTGTGGGGAGAAGCTATACAGCTGGGGAGATCAGGAGTTTGGGTTGTATGCCACTCTACCGGGGACTTCAGGAATGAGAACCTCCGTTCTGGTGGGGATATCAGGGGAAAATTGAATGGTTTCTGCTGGGGATCGGTAGCTCAAAGTTTCCTCTCTGCTGGGGATCTTAATGACGTGCTGATTTGATCGGGTATGGAACCTTGACTCCGTTGAGGAAGAAGGTTTTAAAATAACTCTCTGGGGAATTATCTGTTTTTAAAGCGAAACTTCGGGGAATTTGGAGGAAACTGGATGGTCTCTAATGATGTTCAAAGGTTGAAGGTTTGACTCCATTGGGGAGTAAAGTTTCATCTTCACCGAGGGTTTGCTCCGCTGGGGATTAGGAGTTTGAAAACTCAACTCTGATGGAGATTTTTTTGAAACTTAACTCCGCTGGGGATATGCATTTCAAAGCTTTAGTTCTGCCGAGGATCAGGACGATGTACTGCAGGGGATTTCTCCTGGAATAGCCTAAAGACGTTTTCCTATACTTTCAACCTATCAGTAATTATTCTTTCTCATTTTGTTTTATTTGTAAGCAGTGATTATATTCAAATGCATATGCTCATTTAATAAATCATTGGACGTTTTCAAATAAAACACAAGTTTAGAAAAAGAAAGAAAAGGCAAACAATTTTCTGCACTTTGAAGTATCTTTGTATTATCTTTGTGTAAGTATTTTGTACAAAGGAGACAGACATCCTAGTAAGAGAATGTTGTCATAAAATTGAGAAAAATTTATACAAAAAAAGATGGCTATGTGTAACAATTCCATGGGGTTCCCATTCTGCTATAGCCTTCGTAACTCTGAGTATCTTATCTATTCGTTGCTTCGTCCGCAGATGATTGGATTAATCATAAGCTTGGAGCTTGTTTGTGAAGAGATTGTCCTTAAAGTGATCCGACGAGACATAGTCATACGCTTTAATTCCCTAACTTTTTCCTGGATCTCCCTTTCGGGTTTTCGATCCACCGGGAAACCCCTTTTTTGCCCAAGTCGCCCTTTCGGGTTTTCAACTTGCCGGGTGTACAGATTTTTTTGTTTTATCCCTAATTTTTGCCTGAACCGCCCTTTCGGGTTTTCGGTTCACCGGGATGCCTATTTTTTGCCCAAGTCGCCCTTTCGGGTTTTTAACTTGTCGGGTCGTTTATGCGTAGTATCTTTTGACTACGTCTGCGTTTGCAGGGTGCGGCAGGTCGTCACCGTCCATGGTGGTTAGAATCATAGCTCCACCAGAAAAGATGTTTTTGATCACAAATGGTCCTTCATAGGTAGGAGTCCATTTGCCCCTGGGATCACTTTGCGGCAAGATGATCCGCTTGATTACAAGATCTCCGACTTGATATACCTGGCGCCTGACTTTCTTGTTGAAAGCCTTGATCATCCGTTTTTGATACGTATGACCATGACAAACAGAAGTAAGTCGCTTCTCGTCAATCAAGTTAAGTTGATCAAGCCGGGTCTGAATCCAATCGTCTTCACTCAAACCAGCATCCTTCATGATTCTCAGGGAAGGAATCTGAACTTCCATAGGTAAAACAGCTTACATGTCGTATACCAGAGAAAAGGGTGTTGCCCCAGTTGAAGTATGCGCCGTGGTACGGTATCCGTGCATGGCAAACGGTAACATATCATGCCAGTCCTTATAGGTGACTGTCATCTTTTGAATGATCTTCTTGATGTTTTTGTTCGCAACTTCGACAGCACCGTTCATCTTTGGCCGATAGGGAGATGAATTATGATGTTGAATCTTGAACTGCTTACACAGAGCGGTGATCATAGTGTTGTTCAGGTTTGTACCGTTGTCCGTGATGATAAGGTCGGGGATACCATACCGGCGTATGAGGTTCTGCTTCATGAAGCGGGCAACCACATTCTTTGTAACGGAGGTGAAGGAAGCTGCTTCAACCCACTTGGTAAAGTAATCAATGGCCACCAGGATGAAACAGTGTCCATTGGATGCCGTAGGCTTGATCTCTCCAATCATGTCGATACCCCACATTGCGAATGGCCAAGGAGCTGTTAAGACATTGAGAGGAACTTGAGGTATATACACCTTGTCTGCATAGATTTGGCATTTGTGACAAGTACGGGAATGTTGATGACAATCAGCTTCCATGGTAGACCAGTAGTAGCCTGCCCTTAGAATCTTCTTAGCCATCGTATGTTCGCTCAAGTGGGTGCCAAAAGTACCATTATGCAGCTCGGTCATGATCTGTTTAGCTTCAACCTTGTCCACACAACGAAGCAGAACGCAATCATGGTTGCGCTTGTATAGGATGTTGTTATACCCCAAAATTTTCCCTCCTATTTTTCACAAGAAATCACAACCCTAGGGTTTTCTCAGATACTCAAGATTGGCTCAGGAATCGATCAGGCATGTTTTCTCCTATGGCAGTAAATCAAGAATTAGGGTTTTTCTCTCGCATTTCTCAAAAGAAACTGAATTCTCAGAAATTCAATTAACTGTCACATGTTTTCACGCTTTTTTAAGCTTACTGAAAAGTTACTGGTTGTTCTCAAGGCCTGTTTATCTGGGACAAGAAATGAGAGTTGAGACTGTCATTTGGAACATTCAGTTTTTGTCTGATCCAGGTTAACCAGATAATGTGCGTCTATTAAGACGTTTGCTTGTTAATGGAATAAACGTTTGCTTGTTTATTGGAATACACAATGTGTGCTTTGATTGGATTACTTAAGTTATCTGTATTGGAATTATTGGAACGCAGTTTCAGTTATTTTAATCAGGAATCTTAAAGATTCAGTGAAGACTTAAAGAGTGAATTACAAATTGCTAACAATAGAAGATTTTTATTGGATATCAGATGATCTCATAAAGGATTTCTTCATTTATTTCAGATGTTGTTACAAAAAATAATTTATTATTCATATGCTTTAAGTTTTACAAACTTATCGTACTTGAAAAAGTAAATTAATACAACTGATTGAAAAAGTCTCTCTAAATTACAAAGAATTGAATCTAAGCCTAAGTTTCCAGTGCTCCCATGCTCGCCACAAAGAATTTCTTGCTTCCTCTGCTTTGCCACCTCCCAATTTGTGCTCACATGAAAGAAAGACAAAGAAAAAGGGATTAGTACAGTTAATTGAACATGAATAGAATTTTCAAAACAAAAAGAAAGAAAAAATTTCATCATTAAAGTTTGCCGTTTGGAATCAGAGGGCTATTTTTCATCACATTTTTATTTTCCTCTTTGCAAATCAAAAGAAGATTGCTCTTCTTGGTTCACAAAGAGAAAAATAAAAAATGCAAGTTGAAGAATGCAAAAGCAAAATTATTCAAATGCAAAGCACAAGGCGCCAAACTGAAAACATAGGCCAAACAAGCAAGCAACATAGCAGGCGCGCAAAAGCAAATGGAATTGCAGCAAGTTGTCTTGGCAAACTAAACAATGCAGTAACAGCATGGCAAGTAACTCAAAAAGGCACCAAACTGAATGCAACAAGACAAGTGCAAGACAACAACAATGCAGCATAGCAAGAAACTAAGACAGGCAACACAAGCAAAGCTACGACACGTACAATACAGCAGGATAAGTACAACACAACAGGCCAAAAGTACAAAGTATGGTAAACCAAATCACAAGCAAGGCTTGTTGAAACAGCTTTTTCATCATTTTCCAGGAATATAGGCAAACTTTTCAGAAAAGCAGAAAAAAGCGTGTTTGCTTTATCATGGAGAGAGGAGAGAGAGGAGAGATATCACCTTTTTGTTGAGATTGTACAGTTTGGCTAAAATCTGTCACAAGTTACAAAACAAAAGCAACTAGATATAACACCATGAAGCTGGAAGAAAAGGAGAGAGCATTATGGTCAAAACTGAAACCACAAAACCTGTTATCAAACCAATCTCCAAACCTGCAAAACTGTAACAAGTCTGACAAACTATAAACAAACAGCAACATTTAAAAAAAAACCATATAACAGTTTCACACAGCAAACCATAAAACCTGTTAGCAGAACCAAACTGCACAACCAAAAAAGCAGTCACAACCTGCATAGCAAGCCTGAAAACTCACAAGACAAACAACCAAAGTTGTAAAATATTCTCAAGTTTCCAAAAGCCAACAAGCTGCAAAACAAACCACAAAACCTGCAGATTTCAAACTGCAACAAACGGCCAAAAACATGCATAGCAAGTTCCAGCCACAACAATCTCCAAAAACCTTCAACAGTCCAAACCTACAAAAGCCTTCAAACTACAAACTGTCCACAAAAAAGTTGTCAAACCAAAAACAACAAGCCTAACCAAACTGTCAAATAGCAACAACAACAAAAACTTGCAGAACCAAAACCTGCATAGCAAGTTCAAACCACCAAGCTAGTTTCAAAAACTTGTACCACAGTTTCCAAACTGTAAACAAAAATTGCATAACAATGCAAAAACACAAAAAGCCTGCGAACTGAAAAAGCCAACAAAAGCATACATCTCATCTTCAAAAGTCCATCAAACCTAGTCATCATTCAAGTTCAAAGAAGAGAAACAGAAAAAACAAAACGAAGTTTCAGAAACCATCATTAACCAGCAATAATCAAAACTCAGTTCAACAATAATCATCATCAAAGTTCCAGAAATCATCATCAATCAAAAACCTTCAGCAAATACCAACTACCAATAACAAAGTTTCAACAATAATCATCATCAACTACCAACAAACAAAGTTTCAGAAGAAATGCCATCATCATTGAAGTTCAAAGAAAGCTCACGCTTCGTCCTCATTTCTTCTCCTCGCGCCTCTGGCCACCAGGGAGCTTCATCTTTCCATCTCACCTTTCCTCTTCTTTTCACAAAGAAAATCTCACAGGTATGACCACTTTGTATCCCTTTGCTGCATCTCAAGCATGTAATACCTAGGTTAAACAAACTAAACATGAACAAAGCATGCGAATCAATGAAACTGTTAAATCAAGAAAAAAAAACGAACCATACCGTTTAAACAAAACCATTGATCATTGTGAGGAGGTGAGAGAAGGAGAGAGTGCTCCGGTGGCTTGAGGGGAGGGGAGGATCAGAGATGCATGAGTGAGAGAGAGATGAAGAGGGACGAAGGAAACGGCGCCGCTGTGAGGAACAAACCCCAACCCCTGATTTTCCAAAACCCTAACCAAATGTTACAAACTTAAGAATTGGGACTATCGGGCCCCAAATCCATAAGCCCCCGCGTTGCTAGCGTACCCCCCCCCCCCCCCTTTTTGCCTTTTTGTTTTGGTTTCAGCATCAACATTGTTTATTTGGGCCCAGCACCTCAAAAACATAAAGCCCTTTTTTTTTTGTTTTATTTTCTTAAAAGTTTACTAATTAAAATTTTGTTAAAACAAAAAAAGAAAACATTTTCTTTAGTTTAATTTAAGTCTTGAGATTATTTCTTTTTATCATTTCTTCTTATCTTTATTAATTTATTACTAAAAACATCAAAGATTAGTTTAATTAATTTTGATTTCTTTAAACCTTGTTTTGACATAATGAAAATACCAACAAAAAAAAATAATAAAGATTTTGTTTAATTAAATTTTCTTTCTTTAAGATTTTCCTTTTAAAATTAATAAAAATACAAGAAATAATAATAATAAAATGTTTAATCTTTTAGAATAGATTTTATTTATCTCTTTTTAATAAATACATGCATTTCATAATATATTTATTTTCTTTATTTCATAATTTGTTATAGCTTTGTATTGAATCGCGACAATTCGATTTGGTTGTAATATTTGGACTTTGTTATTCTTATGAGATGCATCCCCATTTGTAATAATTGTACCCCCATTCCTGGATACTTTTGTAATAATTTAGGCTTTTAATTCCCGCAATTTATTGCTTTCTATATACTGTATAATAATTAGGCGTGTATGGCAAGATTCAAAAATCAATCGCTAGATGACATGATCCAAGAATAAATATCTTGAAATCAATACACTTCTCACACGCGCACCTCTAGGGTAACTTCGCTTGTTGCCTCGGAAATACAATCATGTCCCTCGAATATGAGACACTCTAGTAAACGACCCTTCGATAAACAAAGATCGTAGTCCCTCGATGACCCTCGATGTTGCCTTCGATAAAACGATCTCGTCCCTTACAAAAAATTGCTAGAGCGTCTCACAAGTTGATTTCAATGATTGTATGCGATGACCCACGCCCGCCCCGTTTAACATCCAAATACAAGGTTGTTTACCAAATGCAATGGTAAAACAACAACGTAAAAGGGTTAAAAATGTGTAGGAAAGATCTTTGAGTAGATAGGGTAGACAACTCTTAGTTACTTGATCAAAACTTGCAAAAACATCCTTGCTATTTTCAAACACACCTCACAACACAATTTCAAAATATTTCCAAAAAACAAACTTTCAAACATTGAAACATCTTTTCAAAAGACAATACACCTTTGTATACATTCAGACAAGAATCATTACAAAGGTTGCCACAACGATGGTCTCTTTTCAAAACATTTTCAAAACCACACACAAAGCACCATTTCAAACAATTGAAAAGCAAAAGAAAGTGATCTAAACAAGTAACTAAGAGCCCATGGATAACCATGGATGAAAAGGTTGCTTGCACCTTCCCTTTTCATAATCTACCCTCCGAACCCAAGAAAACATCTCAAAGGTCTTTCCTGTGCTTTTTGACCTTTCCTTTGGATAAAATGAAAAGTCGGTGGCGACTCTTCCTAAACCGAAACATTTGTGAACACAAACGCAAAACCTCAAGTCAGTTCTCCCACCGTATCACAGATACCATTGCCCAGGAAGAACTTGGCAGAAAATCTCCTTAAGAACTTTTTGTCGTTGACTGAAGCTCCTTCAGGGCATTCTCGAGTCTCGAGATACCTTTTGACTTCGTGAAACCAGGGTCGGTCCACTACTTCTTCGGTATTAATCTCGTGACAATGTGCAGGTTCGTCCATCCGCTCAATGGTAATTTGGGGAGCCTCATTATCCCAGTTAAGTTTAAACATGGATGACATTGTAGCTAGAGCATCCGCTAGCTGATTTTCTTCTCGCGGGAAGTGCTCGAAGGTAATCTGCTCGAAATGAGGTAACAATGTCAGGACATGTTCTTTGTAAGGGATGAGATTGGGATGTTTGGTGTCCCATTCTCCTTTGATCTGACTGATGACCAAAGTGGAGTCTCCAAACACAACCAAAGATTTGATTCCTAAGTCGATTGCAGCCTTGAGACCAAAGATGCAAGCTTCATACTCGGCCATGTTGTTGGTGCAGCTGAAGTAGAGTCTAGCGGTGAAAGGTGTATGGCAACCTTCTGGAGAGATAAGTACTGTGACGATACCGTTGCCAAGTGCATTTGAAGCACCATCAAAGTACAGGGTCCATCGGGATCCTTGTTCAGGTCTGTCATACGGTCCGTTACCTTCAATGTTGTCCAATGTCATAATGTCTTCGTCAGGGAAGTCGAACTTCATGGATTGGTAATCTTCGACAACTTGATGAGCTAGATGGTCAGCTAGTACACTCCCCTTTATAGATTTTTGGGTTGTGTACTGGATATCATACTCAGTCAGGATCATTTGCCATCTAGCGATTCTTCCAGATAAAGCAGGCTTTTCGAAGATGTACTTGATTGGATCAATTTTAGAAATCAGCAAAGTGGTATGTGTCAACATATACTGCCTTAGCCGACGAGCAGCCCATACCAAAGCGTAGAAAGTTTTCTCAAGCATTGAGTAGCGAGTCTCACAGTCGGTAAACTTTTTTCTAAGGTAATAAATGGCATGTTCTTTTCGGCCAGACTCGTCATGTTGGCCCAGTACGCACCCCATTGAATTATCCAAAACAGTTAAATACATGATTAGCGGCCTTCCTTCGACAGGTGGCATCAGGATAGGAGGTTCTAGAAAATACTCCTTGATTTTATCGAAAGCAACTTGACAGTCATCATTCCATTCAACCACCTGATCTTTCTTCAACAACTTGAAGATTGGTTCACAGGTAGATGTTAGGTGAGAAATGAACCTTGCAATGTAGTTTAGGCGTCCTAAGAAACCTCTGACCTCCTTTTCAGTGCGAGGAGCAGGCATTTCTTGTATAGCTTTGACTTTGGTAGGATCAACCTTGATGCCTTTGTTACTGGCGATGAATCCCAAAAGTTTACCGGACCTGACTCCGAAAGTGCACTTGTTAGGGTTCAATCTGAGTTTGTACTCTTCCAATCTGACAAATAGCTTTTGCAGATGGTCGAGGTGTTCTTCTTCTGCCTGTGAATGGGCTATCATTTCGTCTATGTAGACTTCAATCTCATGATGTATCATGTCATGAAACAAAGCTACCATGGCCCGCTGATAGGTTGCCCCGGCATTCTTCAGTCCGAATGGCATCACTTTATAGCAGAAGGTACCCCACTGCGTAACAAAGGTAGTCTTTTCCATGTCTTCGGGGGCCATTTTGATCTGGTTATACCCTGAAAATCCATCCATGAAAGAAAATACCTTGTGTTGAGCAGTATTTTCAACTAAGATGTCAATATGCGGTAGTGGAAAGTCGTCCTTAGGGCTAACCCTGTTTAAGTCTCTGTAATCCACACACATTCTGACTTTTCCGTCCTTCTTAGGCACGGGAACAATGTTAGCAACCCACTGTGGGTAGGAAGTAACTGCAAGAAAGTCGGCATTGAACTGCTTCATTACTTTGGCTTTGATCTTTTCAGACATATCGGGCCTCATTCGGCGGACTTTCTGTTTGATTGGTGGACAGTCTTCTCTAGTAGGTAGACGGTGAACCACAATATCTGTGTCAAGTCCCGGCATGTCTTCATAGGACCAAGCGAATATCTCGACGTATTCATTCAATAGCTAAACTAAACGCTCCTTGACATTTGGCTTTAGGTTGGCACCCACTTTAACCTCTTTTCTTTCTTCGGCAGTACCTAAGTTGATAGTCTCTAACAGCTCTTCATGGGGCAGAATAGCCCTTTCTTTCTGTTGCAAAAGTCTAGCCAACTCTCCAGGCACTTCACAGTCTTCATCACCTTCGT
The DNA here is from genome assembly GCA_948472305.1 of Vicia faba. NCBI lineage: Eukaryota > Viridiplantae > Streptophyta > Magnoliopsida > Fabales > Fabaceae > Vicia > Vicia faba. Next base: position 1,549,175,895 of record OX451737.1, on the reverse strand, counting down.
ACTCGGCATGATTGACCAGATCTTCAGAGTCACTGAAGGCCATAGCAGAATTGTTACCCATAGAATCCGGAGTGGAAGGGTACCTGCATTTGTGAGTGTGGGTGTGTGTAAGGGATAGCCACCTTTAAACAAAATAAAATTTAAAAAGAAAGAAAATGAACACAAAAGTTTATATATGAAAACGTCCATGATTCATTAAAAATGGCATATGAAGATGAAAAAATCAAGCCCTTACAAATGGACCTATATGCCCCGGGTAAGGCACAAGGCAAAAAGAGTGTACGAATTGTTTAATAATCATTACAGACCAATAGAAAATGTTCAAAAGATAAATTACTGATTGATGAAAGTAATGGGAACAAAGTCTTTCGCCTCCCAGTTGTTCAGTCCTCCTTCAATAGTTGGAAAGATCCAATCTTCAAAATTGCTCTCTTCTTCATCATCCTCTAAGGCATGAACTCCATGATGAGTAATCTTCAATGGTGGTCCTCCAGCCCAGGAGTGACGCATAGCCTTCTGACTAGCAGCAGTGAAACCCAAGCCGAACTTATCTGTCTTGTAAGGAAAATCTGGCAGTTGACCCCATATTGTGCTTCCTCCTTCCTCGATCATAGCCTTCGCATCTTTAAGGGATGACATCGGGGACACATGTTTGGTAATGATGGGTACAGAAGTCATCGTCTTACCTGCCGCAACTTCAGGAGAAACCTCTTCAAAGTGTTGGAAAGGGGTTTCTATGAATTCACCATCTAACTCCACATAGCGGAAAGAGTTAAGGTGGCTTATCATATACTCCTCCTCACCATGAACTGTTATGATTTTCCCCTGGACTGGGTATTTGAGCATTAGGTGTAGATAAGAAGTGATTGCCCCAGCATTGTGGATCCATGGTCTTCCCAACAAGCAAGAATATGAAGGACGGGTGTCCATCACATAAAATGTAGAGTTGAAAATTTCTGTTCCCACCTTAATTGGGATGTCCACCTCCCCGTGGACCATCCTCTTAGAACCGTCAAAGGCTCTAACAATGATTTTGTTGGGCTTTAGGGTGAAACCCTCACAGTCCAATCTGTCTAATGCTTTCTTTGGCAGGACATTTAAAGAGGACCCAGTATCAACCAAGACGTGTGCCAGAGTCGTCCCTTTACATTCCACCGAGACATGCAGGGCGTCGTTATGCTTTCTCCCTTTAGATGTTAAGTCAGCATCGGAGAAACCAAGACTGTTGTCGGCTGTAAGGCTAGCTACACACTCTTGAAGCTGATCCACAGAAGTTTCTTGAGGCACGTGGGGCGTCTTCAGGAATTTGATCAAGGCTTTGGCATGAGCCTCGGAACAAAGTAATAGGGCCAGCATAGAGATTTTTGAAGGGGTTTGCCCCAGTTGTTCTACGACATCATAGTCGCTTTTCTTAATTATTTTTAAAATTTCCTCCATTTCCTTTTGAGTGGTCTCGGGGATTACCAAAGGCTGAGCCCTCGTCCTGGCGGGCGCTTCTTGGATCCCCTTACCTTTATCAGCAATAACAGCAGAGGGTACAACTTCGGGAGTAACAATTTCTTCAATAACTGGACTTCGCACAGATATCTTAACTGGCACAGGAGTAACCTTAGGAGCATTTGAGGGTCCGAAGATAGCCCTTGGAGGAGCAATCTCCGGAGAGAAGATTCTTCCGTTGCGGGTGATCTTACTTGTCCCCGCAATATTTCCTATGCTAGGAGTCTCTTCATCAGAACTTTCTTCAACTAATTCGATCTGCTTAACACCGTGGTAGAAGATCTCTCCTCCATAATTCCACGGTATTGTCTTGTTGGACTTGTATGGGATAGGCCCCGGCATTATTATCTTCAGAGGTACAAACTTTGGATCGGGTGTAATCTTAACAGGTCTTTTGGAGACCTTGGAAAGATTGTCAGAAATGGTGATTATAGCAACATCGTTGATTGGAGTAACAGAAGTAACAGGAGTAACAGGAGTTTTCTCGAAGAGTATTTCTTGTTTATCCATTAGGCGTTGGATGCCTAACTTCAACATCGGACAGTCAGATTGTAAGGACAAACAAAGGTAGCAATCTTTTTCACAGCCCGGGAAAATCCCGGCTTTCAACAGATTCATCTTGATCATTGGTAAAGGAGTCATTAAGTCATCAACAGCGGCAACATACAGATCCTCCATAACAGCATGGACATTATGACCATGTTTTGGCATTGGAGCGGATATTACATTAGGTTTTTCGGGCGCGTCGAATTCCACCTCCTTGGCATCTATTAAATCTTGGATCTTGTTTTTGAGGTCCCAACAATTGTTGGTGTCGTGCCCTATGCCATCTGAATGATAAGAACATTTGGCGTTGGCATGGTAAAAAGGAGAAGTTGTATTCGAATTTTATGGCGGATCTCTCAAGGTTGTAAGGTTTAACTTCAAGAGATGGGGGAGAACCTGGGCAGGCGTCATGTTTATTTTGGTGAATTGCCTAGCAGGCCTTCCCACTCTTTGTTGGTTGGTTTTGGGCTGATCATTTCTAGGCTGATCAGCTGCAGTCTTTTGAATCATTACAGCCCCCACCGCTGGCCGGCGCTCCACTCTTCCTCGACCTCTTTGGGAGTAAACAATTGACACCTATTTCTTTGTAGGAAAAGGTTTTTTAACGGCAGCGGAAGCAGATGTATCTTTTTGAATTTTACCGCTCTTGATGCCAGCTTCGACTCTTTCACCAGTCAGAATTAATTCGGTGAACCCCACAGACGAACTCCCTATCAGGTGATTAAAGAATGGACCTGACAGCGTCCCCAAAAACATATCAACAAGCTCTCTTTAAGACAATGGTGGTTGCATCCTTCCAGCCAAATCCCTCCATTTCTGGGCATACTCCTTAAAGCCTTCATTAGAGACCATACCCATACTCTGTAGTTGAGTACGAGTAGGTGCTAAGTCTGCATTATATTAATATTGTCTGTAGAAGGCAGCAGCCAAATCCTCCCAATTGTGTACATCAGATCTCTCAAGATGATAGAACCAATCTAATTGCATCCCCGAAAGACTATCTTGAAAAAAGTGGACCCACAGATCCTTATCAGAAGAATGAGGTTGGATCTTTCTGACGTAAGACCGTAGGTGCATCTTCGGACAAGATAAACCATCGTATTTAGAAAATGTAGGTTCCTTGAATTTAGGGGGAATCACAATCCCAACAACCAACCCTAGCTCCTCGAAATCCAGCCCAGGCATTCTTTGTACCTCCATAGCTGCCAGACGCTCTTCCAGATTCTTGTACTTGTCGTCTGCAGGAGGGTACTGCTGCTCAGAGTAATCTTCATCCTCTTCTTCTTCTTCCTCTTCTTCAGACTCGGAGGGCATTGCAACTCCCTTTCCTTTTCCTGCCCCTTCATCAGATGTCGAGGGGAAATCCAGGACCCTTCTAGCTTGATTCTCAAATCTTCTTCCCAGAGTAGCCACACCAACTCTTTTATTTTTCTTTTTATCTTTTTCCTTTTCCTTCTCTAACAGTGCTTTAAGATCCTCCTGACCCATTGCCAAGATCATGAGGAGTTGTTGGAACTGTGAATTATGCGCTTGTAGATCTTTGACCGTCTGCTCTATATCCATCTTGCTGAAATAAACAGCAGAGAGTTAAGGAAACCTGGTGTAAGGACCTGTTTATGCATATGATGAATGATATGTATTCATGTAATGCATTCAAGGATTCAGAAATTCAAAGTTGTTGGAAACAAAAAGAACACACGTCATATTAATAAGAAGAATTTGTTAGTACATAAATTCCCCATGGGAAAAATAGATACAAAACTCTAATGTAAAAAGACGTTGCGCATCCTCTTTGGTGCAATGTAGGTGTTGAGAGCATGCTCTTCATGGAGTCGACGAGTAAGTTCTAAAACCTTCTTCTCACTGGCGTAGAAGTTGGCTTCAAAAGTATTTCGTTCCTCCTTGAGCCGTATCCAACTCTTTTGTAAATCTTCCAATGATGTTGGCATGTCAGGATGTAGGAGGGTGTATGGAACCTCTCCTTCCATAACAGGCTCTTTGATCATAGGGAGAATGTAAGGGTAAGGCATCATAAGACTCTGGGCGCGGGTTCGTACCCACTTGAGGTAAGGCTCAAGGGGGATGGAATTCTTGTGTCCCAGTGTCTTACTATCCACTTTGTTGGGCATCCTCCAAGCTCGGATAAACCTTTGTCGAAGTCCTTGAGCGTCGTTGTCGAAGTCAAAAACCAAGTTTGGAATCAGCATGTCATGAGGGCCATCCCTTCGGGCATACCCAAATTGTCTCAGAGCCAAACACGGGTTGTAGGTAATGCCTCCCCTAATGCCAAGTAGTGGTACATTAGGGAATTCCCCATAATGATCAATGATGATGACATTTTCTCTGGACCGAGAACACCAATGAACATCAGAATGTGTAAGAGTCATCAATCATTGTGACCACCTCAAGCCTTGTTCATTCTTCAAGACTGGTTGGGGAAGGTGAGAAATAAACCACCTTGCTAGAAGAGGAGTACATCACATGAGAACACCTCTTTTCGTCATTGTTCGTGTGTAAAATGAGTGTAGGATGTCCCCAAGCAATGTAGGCACAGGATTCCGAGATATGAAAATCTTGACAGCATTCACATCTATAAGCTGATCAGGGTTTGGGAATAAGACCAACCCATAGATGAGAAGTGCTACGATCTCCTCAAAAGCTTGCAGATCTAGAGAATTCCAGCATTCTTGTGCCTTCTCAAACAGAAACTTTGCCAAGAAACCCTTGACACCACTTCTGGTTTCCCAATGACCTTTGATATCAGATGGTTGTAAGTGTAAGGCTTGAGCAACATCTTCAGGCTTCGATTCTCTTTTCGTACTGTTGTAAGGTAGTTGATGGAGAATAGGAATTCTCAGGAGTTGAGGAAATTCCTCCAAAGTAGGCACTAGTTGGTAATCAGGAAATGTAAAGCAATGGTGTAGGGGGTCAAAGAACTGGAAGAGAAATTTCACCATGTCTTCTTCAATGTTGGAGTTGACCAAGTTGAGAAGTCTACCATGTCTTTCAGTGAAGGGAGAGTTCTCTGGAATCTTGGAAGTAAGCTCCTTGAGTTGAGGAGGGATTCTCACAAGGTTGACCTGAATAGTTTTTCTGCGGAGTGAATCCATAACCAACAAAACATGAACAAAGATGAAGATCCAAACCCTTGAAATAGTTAGTGGATGCAAATGATGCTTCATGATGTTCATGATGTATGCACAAGTATATGTACAAACAAATCACATAAGATCCTAGTTTCAGGCTTGCATGGGGTTTCATAGGTAAGTACCCTCTTGAAGTTAGTTGGCTCAACCTGTCCTATAAATAGTAATCAGGTTCTAAGGAGCTCAATATCACTGGATTATTTTCTGTGTTCATTGTTTCAGTTTAGCCACTTTACTGGCGACCGAAATATTCCAAGAAAACAACCCTCAATGAGTGCAGTATCGAGTATCTACCAACTTCAGACTGCATCAAAGCCGGTCATCTCACTACCCCTAATAAGGCCAAGATGGTCAAGTAAAGGTTCTAAAAGTCCATTAGTGCTTCATGACATCACTCAGCGGCCCCGTATTCTCTTTGATTGACTCAAAGGCTACCGGTACCTACAAATATGTCACACTAATATAGCTATTGCTTCAACCATGTCGATATACCCTGCATAGTTTCCATAATGTATTTGCTATTTACCTATGAATGTTTCCCAAATCCGGGTAAAGGATTCAAACCCAAACAATAGAACCAAATGTAAAGCAATCAATGCAAACAAGGTAAGCATGTAAAGGTGATCTAAACCCTAAGGTAACCCCACTTTTAGATAAATCCCCAGCAGAGTTGCCAGTTCTGTGATACGATGGGAGAACTGGCTTGAGGTTTGCGTTTGTGTTTGCAAATGTTTCAGTTTAGCAAGAGTCGCCACCGACTTTTTATTTTATCCAAAGGAAAGGTAAAAAAGCACAGGAAAGACCTTTGAGATGTTTTCTTGGGTTCGGGGGGTATATTATGAAAAGGGAAGGTACAAGCACCCTTTTCATCCATGGTTATCCATGGGCTCTTAGTTACTTATTTAGATCACTTGCTTTTGCTTTTCAATTGTTTGAAATGGTGCTTTGTGTGTGGTTTTGAAAATGTTTTGAAAAGAGGCCATCATTGTGGCAACCTTTGTAATGATTCTTGTTTGAATATATACAAAGGTGTTTTTCTTTTGAAAATATATTTCAATGTTTGAAAGTTTGTCTTGGAAAATTGTGTGGTGAGATGTGTTTGAAAATAGCAAGGATGTTTTTGCAAGTTTTGATCAAGTAACTAAGAGTTGTCTACCTTATCTACTCAAGAGTCTTTCCTACACATTTTTAACCCTTTTGACAATGTTGTTTTACCATTGCATTTGGTAGACAACCTTGTATATTGATGTTAAACGGGACAGGCGCGGGTCATCGTATTGACCAAGATAGAAATTGTGCTAAGTATCTTTAGCAAATTTTTGAGGGACTAGATCATTTTGTATAGGCAACCAAGATAGCGTCATCGAGAGATTATGATCTTTTGTTTTGTTTTTGTTTTGCCAAGATACTTAACATGCATAACATGTCCATTTTCAAGGCAACAAGTGGATGAAACCCTAGGAGTGTATGTGTGCATTGTGTTATCAATTTACATGCTCTTATGTCTTGTATTAGGTCTAACTATTTGTTTTGATTTTGGATATTGCATATAAACCATAATCTCTATCATGGCATATTTGAAATCTATAAATGCGTAAAATAAATCTACGACTATTACAACATTGATATGGGGAGGGGGATACAATTTTGAATGGGGAGTATTTGCAAGAAAATAAAACCCTAATATTTACTATTACATCCAAGTTGAACTCTTTGCATCAAATAATAAATAAGCAATATTTAAATAAGCAATTTAAATATAAATATGCAAAATATTATAAATATGTAAAAAAATGTTTTTGTTTATTTTTATGTATGTAAAAATAAAATATTTAATGCATCAAAAATAATAAAAATGAAAGATTAATTTTATTAAGGGTAAAAACCCTAATTTTCTTTAAGAAAGTATATACACATTAAATATATTATTTATGTACAATAAAATAATAAAATATATACAAATGTCAAAAATAAAAATATATTAGAAAAAATATTATTTAAGTATGTAAATAATAAAAACAAGGGTATAATATTTCTATGTATTATTTTCGAGTTTCTTATTAAAGAAAATAAAAGTATGTTATTCAATAATTATTTTTATGTTAGAAAAAATAATAAAAATATAAAATAAAATGTGAAAATTTATGAAAATATTTTTAGTAATTTTTTATGTTTAGAAAAAGTATTTTAAAGTCAGAACTAAAAATAAAAATAGAAAAATATCAAATAATAATGAAATGGGCCAGGGGGGTGCAGTCAGCAAACTGGAGGTGTCAAAAGCAAGTCAAGGCCAAGCCCAGCCCAAACTGATCTTCATCTTCAACCTTTGAACAAAAACGTGCGCCCTGTAACTCCAACTCTGTTCTCTCTATTCTTTGCATGAAATCAAAAACTCAAAACATTAAACTTATAGAGCATTAAACCACGATTCTAACCATATAAAAAACTTAATCTAACTCTCAAAGACCAGAGAGAATTTCTCTGGCCCTAATTCCTAACATAACTTTTTCAGGAAGTTCATCAATCAAATTCTCTTAGCACACTTAACTTAAATGAAATTTATGCATATGTACAGCTTAAGGGCTATGAGTACTACATTTTCTATTCACAAACCTAAGCCTAATGATTCCTAAATAGAGAGATAGGAAGTTGAAAAATACATGTTTCAGTTGAACACGAGTATGGAAATGTAGAGCTTTTCAGTGAGGCCTGAGATGCTTGGGAGCTTGCTTGAACTTCCTCTGACCATCCCCAATGCTTAGTTTGCTTTGGATTTGCTTGAACAAACTTGTAGAAGTCAACCTGCACAAGCTGAAAACAGAAATGGTGAAGCTTGCAAATGGAGTTACAGTCAATGGCCAATGGTTGGGATAGCTCAGGTGGGTTATATGGAAGGTATTGGAACAAGTTTGGGGCAAAACGCACGAGTAGTTTTTGTTATGCAACTCAAAGTGCAGAAACTGCCTTGTTTTGCAAGAGGAAAGTATTTTGATGTTCAAGAGTGTTTGAGGGATGGATGGATTGTGTTTCTCACTTAAGGCAATGTGCAAAACTTGTTTCAAATGCTTACAAGAGTTGGTTATAACAGATACTCAAGTTGTCTAGACTTTTGCACATTTCTTGGTTATGAAGCAAAAGGTGGGAAGTGACAAAGAGCAGGCCTGTACAAGCTAGCTCTAATCCTGCATACATTTTGTGAGCTTGGCCCCAAGTTTGTGGATTTAGTTTGCTGTCCAAGATTTGGTTCAAGGCTCAAGAGATGAAATTTGACATAAAGCAAGTTTTGACAAAAATGGCAATGTTGCCTTTTTGCTATTTTTGGATTAATCTCTTGTGTAAACCTCTAATGATCAGAACAAAGCTTCAATCCATTGGATTTGCATTTAATTCTTGAGTGTGAAAGGTTTTAGATACCTGTAATTAAGTATAAACAATGCTGGATGGAAATTGCAACTTGTGGCAACATGAAACATGCCATGGATCAAAGTGAGTTTTTGCCAAATTCAAACCTTCGATTCTCCCTAACCATAAATGATTTTGGAGAGTTCTTGGACATTTTGGAAATCTTGTAACATGCTCTACACTCCATATTTGAAATGAATTTTTCTATTCCAAGTGGAACTAGGTGAAAAATTGCCATGAAGATAGGTCAAAATCCTGCCTAAACTAGGGCAAAAATTTCACTAAGATAAAAGTTTCATGGACCCTTGTTCCAAAAATCATAACTTGAGATCCAAGCATCTTTTGGGAAAACTTTGTGAATCAAAGTTGTATATTTTGTGGAGGATTACAACTTTCATGTTGGAAGTTTTGTTTGAATCCAATTGAATCATGGTGAAAAAGTTGGGCAAAGTTGGGAAAAAATAAGAAAATTTCATAACTTAGAAAAATTCTAAGTTATGAAAATTTTTCAATCTTAAACCCTAATTTGCAAAATTAGGTTTCTTGATGAACAAGTTTCATGTTTTGACTCATCTTGATGAAAAATGACCCTTGGCACTTGATTTTGACCAAAAAGTTAAAGTTTGACTTTTCAGTGTACAGTTGATTTTTGATCAGTTGACTGGAAAATTCATCTGTCAATCCAATGCAATTGAGATCTTTTGAACCTTGTGAATAGGTCAAGATGATTCCATTGAGTCCTTTAATCCATGCTTGAACCCAATTTGCCATTTCCTAGGTAAAAAGTCAGAAATTGCCCTTCTGCAGTCAAAACCCTAAAAATGACCATTTTGCCCTTTTGATGATCTGATCAAATTTCTTGAGGAGTTGTGGTCCAAACTTGATCAAATGGTTCATATGAGCTTATAATGTTGATGTGGATCAAAATTTATGAGGTTTGACTGTAAATTGGCCATAGTTGATTTTTTCCCCAATACAGCTGATTTTTAGGTCAACTGTCCAATTGATTGGGCAAAAGTTTTATTCAAGGCCTGAAACTTGGTATGAGCAAACTTATAAGTCCAACATGAAGCATGAAAGTAACATTGAATATTAGAAGTCCAAAATTCCTTGTGAAAATCCAAACCCTAATTTAGGTCAACAATGCAAGGAGATGTCTTGAGCAGAGCAAACCCTAGCTTGGCCTTGAGTTCAAAGAGTCTTGTGATGAGAAATATTGATAAAATGAGATGGAAAATTTTGGGGTACAACAGATACCCATTGGGATATCGTCTTCTTTTGATGCACACTAATGATAGGCGAAGATTGACCATTGTGGTTTTGACTTTCCTCAACCTCTTGAATGATAACAATTGTTGTATCCTTGGACGCACACTCTTGAAGAGATTTGAATACTCAATCAGAATAATTGACCACTACCCTACCCCGAGTTAAAAATCAGGTTTTTTCTGAACAGGAAAGAAACTCCTACTTCAAGGCTCAAAGGGGTTAACAAAGGTTTCACTCCCTTATATCTTTGTTGTTTGGGGATTTGAAACAATGCCTATACATCGTCAACATGGTTTTATCCAAAAGCATACAACCAGAAATTTTGCGTTTTAAATTCAACATCCTCCATCTAATCTCTGCCTAGGTAAAAGAATGGGTAACAAGTTGGTATCATAATGAAAAATTAAATTTAAAATTGAAAACAAATACGAGTGAAATAGATGGATTTCTTCAAGACAGACATATTCATTGTAGTAAGATAATCATTCAAATGCAAACAAGTTCATACATGCAATCAGCGCAAGAAAAATTACAAATGAGAAAGCAGTAAAAGTTCTAGTAAGTTGAGAAGGCTAATCATCCTTAAACTCCAGGGTATCCTTCAATCAAGTTCTCGAAAGTTCATACATGCTTGAGCAGTAGGTTAATATCATTGAAGGATAACATACCACTTTTTATCGACTTTTATACTTATATTTTCAATGGAAAACAATTCTCAATGTCATGCCCAGGGGAGCCTTGGTGAAAATCACATAAAGAATCAGCCTCGTACCACCAAGGAATTACTTCTGGGATAGCTGGCGGTGATCTTGTCTGAACCAAGTTCTTTTGTAACAAATCAGACAATAATTCAACATACGTCATTGGAATTGGATCAACCTGATCTTTCTTTTGCGTACGAATTTGTTGATTATGCTACTGATGAGCCTTTTGAGTAGGGACCACAAGATTTGAATTAACCACCGGACTAACAAAAGCAACTTGTTGATTCCCATTATGAAATCTCCCTTGCCTACCATGAAGTATAGCGTATGAGTCTTGCCCTTTATTTTTGGAAGAATATAACTATACTTATTAGCACCATATGATGAGTCCCCATATTTAGATAAGCGGCCTTCATGGACAACTTCCTCTAAACGGACTCCCATGCTTACCATTTCAGCGAAATCAATGGGAGCACTTGCAACCCTCTTCTCATAGTAGAAGGAATTGAGAGTTTTCAGGAAGATCTTTGTCATTTATTTCTCTTCTATTGGAGGGATCACTTAGGCGGCTACTTTACGCCATCTCTGTGCATATTACTTAAATGACTCCTCATCTTTTTGTGCCATCGCTCTCAGCTGGTCATGGTCAGGTACCATAAACATGTTGTACTTATACTGTTTAATAATAGCTTCACCCAAATCATTGAATGTGCGGATGTTGCAACTGTCCAATCCCATATACCATTTTAAAGCAGCACCAGTTAAACTATCCTGGAAGAAATGAATAAGAAAATGTTGGTCATCCATATGAGTGGACATCCTTCTGATATACATCACCAGGTGGTTACGGGGACAAGAGTTGCCTTTGTACCTCTCAAATTTTGGCACCTTAAACTTTGCTGGCACTTTTACGTTAGGAACTAAGAAGAGTTCACTGATGTTCTTCCCGAATAAATCTTTCCCTCTAAGAGCCTTTATTTCTTTCTGCATTTCAATGAATTGGTCCTGAAAGTAATCCAATTGGTCATAGAAGTCCACACTTTCACTTGGTGGAGGAACAGGACGATTAACTTCATCATTAGCAAACAGCATGGCATTCACCGTAGGAGGTGCAGTGTAACAAATCTCATTTTTAGCAACAGGAGTAATGTGCACCACAGGAGGTGCAAGAATAGCAACAACTTGAGCATCAGGATTATAACCTTCTAGCATGAAATTTTCAAGCATTCCTGACGGGTAACCCTGAAGCATACGGTATTGAGCAGCAGTAACTGGAGTAACAAAAATGGGAATCAACGGAACCTCAGAAGAAACATTTGTTTGTTATGTCTAAGTAGCATGAGGAGATGGAGAAGCAGGCGATGGCTAATTCTGAGAAACCACCAAGGATTCCACCAAAGCAATACAATTGGCCATACAAGCTCTCAAAGCAGTAACTTCTTCGTGCAGCTCATGATTCTCTTGTTCAAGATTTTCCATCTTCTCTTAACAGGAGTGTTGTACTGGTGAGACTTAAAGGAAAAACAAGGCTTAGAAATGACTTTTGAAAGTGAAACAAAAAATGTAGAGTGATGCATGATATGTAAATGCAAAAGAGAGTTTTTTATTTGAGTTTCAAGGAACTCAAGATATTAAGTTGTAAACATTAAAGTATGAAGATAGAAAATGAATTCTAAATTAGATCAAAGCATTGATCAAGTTATCATCAAGATCAATCATCCATTTTGGTGGATTAGGGTTTTCACCCCATCAACATCCAAGATCCATTGAGTTTGACGAAACTTATGATGTTTACAAAGAAAGACCCCCAAATTCCTTGAAAATCAAGTGAAAAAGAGTTTCATGGATGCATGAGGCATGGTTATGCAACAACCACAAGCAAGGTCACAAACGAAGTTGAAAGGTTCAACGTCACGAGCATGGAGTCAAAGGTAAGAACCAACCACAAGGTATGGACTAAGGTTTTCAAATCACCTATAGATCAAGGTTCTAAGGAAATACCAGAGTCTACGCTCTTCCTTTGGATATTACCAACATCCCAATTACTCGGTAATTAGTAATATTCACAGGAAAAACTCGTTTGATTGCAACATCGTGTGATAACTACTTCTAGATTACTCCGTCATACTCTCCACACTACATCTAAAGAAGGCAAAGATGGGTTAAGGGTTCTACGACTTCTCAGCTTCGTAGGCTCCCAGGTAAAAAGCAACAATGTCTTCCTGATTACTCGGTAAATAAATACTACAGTCAAAGAGGCCTCCACTGAGTGGGGGATCTCATGCCTCCTTTTTCGGGATTAATCCCTCAAGGTTAACATGACTATACTTCCCGTCCTATCTTAAGTGTACCTTAGTCCGGGTATAGGACTTGTCCGTTGTAATTAACACCCAAAGAAACAACAAAATAACACATATAAGCACACAAGCAATAATAACGAAAACAAATATAACAAATTAGGTTTAACCCACTTAGATTATTTTAATCCCCAACGGAGTCGCCAATTTTGTAGCCGTGAAAATTTGAGATCAAGCTATTGATTAAGTTGGCTCGCAAATAAGCAAGAGTCGCCACCGCACTTTATTATTTCCAAGGGAAAAGGGAAAAGTGCGAAATAAAACCCATAAATATGCAAAGTAAGTGCAATAGTAAAAGTGAATAAAAATACAATGAATTTGAAAGAGATCGAAGGTTTGGGGGTTTGTTGTACAAAGGGAAGGTACTAGTACCCTATGTATCTATAGTATCCTATAGGAGCCTTTTGAAATATCTGTTTTTTGGTTAAAATTGGTTTGCTTGCTAGATGAGTGTAGGGATGAGATTTTGAAAATGCAACGACCTAATGTCGAGGTTTTGGCTTTAAAGAGTGTAAGTTTAAAAATTGATTTTTTATGATATTTGTCTTAAGATTAACAAAAAAACTAAAAAAATGTATGAAGGAGTTTCGCACAATCGTATTAGATATTTGATGACATGAAGTCAACTAATTAATTTTTTCCCTTGGAATTAACACAAAGACCATAGATATAGCATTCACCAGTAGAGAAAGTTACAAGAGAATAAGCAAGCAAACCAAATAAATAAGAAAGTCGGTGGAAGAGACCAAGAAAATAAAACGTAGAATGGAGATGTAACTAAAATAAAAGTTATCTAAACTAAATTAAAATTCTAAAGTTATCAAAAATAAAATTTCTAAAATTACTAAATTAAATCTAAATTAAATTAAAATTATAAAATTACTAAATTGAACCTAAACTAAATTAAAATTATGAAGTTACTAAGTTAAACATAAACTAAAGCTATTTAAGAAAAAACTATTAAAAGAAATTAAACTAATTTAATTATAAAAGGGTGTGGAACAAAATTAGGGGGATATAGTAGCAAAATTATTGGGCTTGTTAAAGAAAGGTAGGGTTAAAGCCCAAAGGTTTGAACAAAAAAAGAAAGAGAAATAACAATAACCCAACTGGGTCGGACCGGGTCAGACCGAGACCCATTGGGTATCAACATAACATGATCGGGTTGTAATACACCTACTAGGAAATTTTCATCGCTAAAAAATGTCTACAACAAAGGGAACATGATGAAATAACTCTAAATACTTCCTCTGTTCTTGGCCTTCACTCTCAGCTTTTCTCAATCGCTATCTTAATCTCACATGTTTTCTCTCAATTGTTATCTCAATCTCACAGGTTTTCTCTCATCTCTATGCTTTTATCGTTCCAACACTTTTTCTTTTCCTCTTTAACTTCCCCATCGCACTTTTGTTCTTCTTCTTCGCTCAACAACAACAACAATAATACTCCTCAACCTCTCCTACTTGATTTAGATTCTCACTCTCCGCCTCCCTTTCTCAGCTTCGTGATACTCCCTCTATTTCAATCGATTTCTTCTTTTTCTTCTTAACTCAGTGTAAAACAAAACGACAACACTATCCTGTTCACGGTATTCCTCGATTCACTCCACTCGGTTCTGCATATCTCTCAAACTGTTTCTCGTGCAATCAAACAACAACACTGCTTTTGGTTTTTTCATTCAGTTTACAAAGATACTTCCCCTGCTTCTCATGTTCGTCAATAACAATAATATCATTTATCTTTCTCGATGTTACGACAACAACTCAGTTTTTTTGATAGCTCTCTTCTCTCAACTTATGGTTTCATCATTAATAGCAAGTAATAAAATCGATTACAAAGGCAAAGACAAGTATGGGAAAAGAAGACTTACAAACTCGGTCCGAAAATTCCGAAGATTTTCGCTTGAAAATGCTCTAGTAAGATATATCTTGAATCAATTTTACCATTTATTCTTCTTCTTTTGAGTCAGTGATTTCAAAATGTTACATGTAGTTGTGTGGTGAGCTGTTGTTGTTATTGAATGCAAAGCTGATTTGCAGGTGCTATTGCTCAACCGCTACTGCTGAATTCATTTTACGGATGAAGGTCGTATGTTGTGTTTTTGTGAGGTTTTAACATAGATGATGTACATGTGAAGAGTATGTTTCTCTTTGAATGTAGGTGTTATTTGTTGTTATGACATGTTACTGTAAGTGCAGGTGGAATGTTGTTCTGTATTGCCAACTGCAAGTTGATGAAAGAATTGGTTTTAAAAAAATGGTTGTTGGATTTAGAAAGAAGGTTGAAGTGGTGGAGTTTTGTGGATATTTTTGGAATAATGAGAAGGTTTACAATGGATATTGTTTGGAACAACTTTTTGCGCAGAGTTTTTTCTTAATAATTTTCTCTTCCTCTCCCCCCTTACTACTGTTTTTCTTCCTCCTATTTATAGTAGATCAGAGGTGAAATTGGAGGGAAGATTTTGAAATGGAAAACCAAATTGATGCACTAGTTTAGTGCCTTTCTGTTGTTTTCAGATTTTAAAATATTTTCCACCGAAGAAATTACCAGGTTGAGTTGCAGACTAGGTCGCTCTCTTTAAGATGTTTCACGACACTGCTCAAAATTATGCAAAGCAGTCGAACTACCACGCCGCCTCCAGGATAAAACAGTCCAATTCTATATTGTACGATTACTATTTCCATGATAGATAATCGGTCTAGAAATACAACCTCTGATGGTACAAGACCATTCAAATATGAAAGATCTCGGAGAAGTGAGTGTGATTCTTGGTATCAATATCATAAAATCCGAGCAAGGAATTTCTTTGGATCAATCACAATATGTGAAAAAGATCTTAAAGAAATATAATTACTTTGACACTAAACCTTTGAGCACACCAAATGATCCAAGCGTGAAGCTGTTTAAGAACACTGGTGAAAGTGTTAGACAAACAGAACATGCGAGCATCATTGGAAGTCTTAGGTATTCCATTGATTGTACTAAACTTTACATTGAATATGTCGTGTGATTAATGTGCGGGTTTACTAGTAGACCAGGTAATGAACATTGGAAAGCTATTGAGCGAGTCATACAGTACCTTAAAAGGACCATGAATCTCAGTTTATATTATCAGAAATTTCCTATTGTACCTGAAGGATAAAATGATGCAGATTGGAATACCTTATCAGATGATTCCAAAGCAACTAGTGGCTATATACTCAACATAGCTAGAGGAGTTGTATCTTGGAAATCAAAGAAACATACTATCCTGAGAATATAGCATTAGCGACTGCTAGTGAAGAAGCAAGTTGGTTAAGATGCTTGCTAATTGAGATTCCCTTATGGGAAAACATATGTCAGTTGTGTTGATCCATTGAGATAGTACCTCGGCTATTGCAAAAATTGAGAACCGTTATTATAATGGTAAAAGACGTCAAATAAGAAGAAAGCACAACATTGTTAGAGATTGTATCTCTAAAGGAGCTGTAAGAGTGGATCATGTACGCACTGATGAAAATTTAGCAGATCCTTTGACGAAAGGATTAGCTAGAGAGAAAGTCTATAATACATCATATAAGATTGGACTAATGCCTATAGGAAAATGAGTTGCTTATGATGGTAACCCGACCTAAATGACTGGAGATCTCAAGAAACAGGTTCAATGGGTAATAACAAGTTGTGAGTAATATGAGATGATCATGCAAGTAAAGCATGAATCCTGAAGTAATAAGAGGATGAGATAATAGAAACTCTTAATGAGATCTATACTCTGTATGAGGGAGTACCTAGGCTACAGGAGTACACTTGATAGACTCACCTATGTGATTGTGGAACTTAGGCCGGTTCCTATGGAATTTCGAGGCAGAATTCCTAGAGCCTTCATTAAACTGGGATATACGTGCAGGGCCATTAAAATTGTTGTTTTCGGATTTTAAAATATTTTCCACCGAAGAAATTACCAGGTTGAGTCGCGGACTAGGTCGCTCTCTTTAAGACGTTTCACGGCACTGCTCAAAATTATGCAAAGCAGTCGAACTACCGCGCCTCCTCAAGGATAAAACAGCCCAGTTCTATATTGTACGATTACTATTTGCATGATAGATAATCGGTCTAGAAATACACCCTCTGATGGTACAAGACCATTCAAATATGGTATCAGCACCATTCGTAGTATATGGTACAAAGACCAGTCATAATAATTTCTCAAACAAAAAGAAACTCAAACAATTCTCCAAAGAGAAATTAATAATGGTCATTTGACCACTCATAATAATTTCTCCAACAAAGAGAAATTCAAATAATTCTCCAAAGAGAATCCAAAAGATTAAACTTGAAAATTTCTCAACTCAAATGAGGAGAAATTAACATAATTCTCTAAAGAGAATTCAAGAAAAATACTCGGAAAATTCAACGAGTAGGAAGAAAGGGGAAGAAGATGGCGCTTCGACAATTCGAGAGACACAGAGTTATGAGAGTGAGGAAGGAAAAACTAATAGAATAGTTTTTAATGTAATTTGGAATGAAATATGTGCACTCCTTATATAGTGAAGTAAGATAGTTAATATTTCTCACATGAGCAATGTGGGACTAAATGGTTTTTTCAACCAAAAAGATATTTTAACAATGTGGGACTTGAGAAAAATTTTAAAATCAACATATTGGAACATGGACATGTTCCAACAATTCCCCAGTTGAATTTAAAAATTGATTTTAGAAGTAACGTCAAACGTTTCTAAGATTGTGCATAAACAAAGGTGTCTACGACTTGAACCTTTGCATAGCAAGTAGGATTCCAATTCAACAAGAGTGACACAAATGTCTTGAACTCTATCTCAGACATCAAACTCGCACACAACCTTTTCTTAAGGTGTATTCTAATGGACCATGCTTTAATGGCCTAAGTGTTTGATCCAAATATGAGTAGACCATCTACATATAGACATATGATAGTGCAAATACAATTCCCAAATTTGTAATAAACGTATTTGTCACTTTCATTCACTTTGTACACATTCGATATCATTAACTTATCAAACTTTACATGCCATTGCTTTGGAGCTTGTTTTAGCCCACACAAAGACTTATCTAACTTACAGGCCTTGTTTTCTTATCCATAGATCACAAACCCTTCCGGTTGTTTCATATAGATTTCTTCTAAGTCACCGTTTAAAAAAGTTGTGTTGACATCCATTTGGTGTACTATTAAGTTATAAATAGCGGATATTAAAATAAGTACCCTAATGGATGTAATTCTAGTGACAGGAGAAAAGGTGTCGAAGAAATCTATATTTTCTCTTTGTCTAAAACCCTTGGCAACAAGGCGAACCTTGTATTTATCAATAGTTCCATCAGGTTTTAGTTTCTTTTTCAAAACCCATTTACAACCGATTGGTTTGCAACCAGGAGGCAAGTCTACTAAGTGTCAGGTCTTGTTAGATTCTAGAGATTTTATCTCATCATTAATAGCTTATTGCAATAACTAAACATCCAGATATGACAAGGCTTCTTGAAGATTCATTGGATCTTCTTCTACATTATAAGCCGCATAATCAGGCCTATATTCTTTAGCAACTCTTACTCGTTTACTTCGTCGAAGTTATGTTTCTACATTGTCGTTGCTTTTTGTGCTTCTTATCACAAGAATGTGACTCGATTGTGTGCCCCCACTATTTCTCAATTTGAAAGGAAATTTGTCTTCATATAATTCAACATCATTTGATTCTATGATCACTTTTACCTTTAGGTCATAAAACCTATATGCTTTACTGTTTGCTGCATGACGAATGAAAACACATTCATATGCTCTACTAGCGAGTTTAACTCATTTCGGATCCGGAATTCTGACATAAGTCAGACAACCCCAAGTTCTCAAATAAGACAAGTTTGGTTGTATTTTCTTTACTATCTCATAAGGAGAGATATTACATTTTGACTTGGGGACTCTATTCAGGACATAGTAAACAGTCAATAAAATTTCCCCCACCAGTGAGGTGCAGCACTAGAATTCATCATAATTGCAACAACAAGTTCAGTAAGAGTTCTATTCTTTCTTTCTGTTTTACCATTCATTGCAAGATAGTATGGTGCAATAGTTTCATGTACAATTCCATGTATAAAATTCATTAATAAACTAGAATCATACAATTTATCTATCACTACAAATTCTTATTATATCATTTTTAAATTCTTTACAAAAAATTTAAACATATAAACTTCATTCTTCATAATGGCGTACAAATCTACCCCAATAGACTGACTAAACCATGTCTTATTTAAAAGAAAACCAGAAACAATATTCTTTCTAATATTAGGAACATGCATAACATTCCTTAAGATTAAAGTATTTTTGAAGGTGAAATTTAGCTCCATGTCTACAATTCCAGCAACATTTGTGGTCTGGCCATCTCCCAACAACACTTTCTTATCTTTAGTATTCGTGTATGTTTAAACATAACACGATCATAACAGACACAACGAGAGACACATGTGTCTATCCACCAACCAACATATCCATCAACCGTGTTGATTTCAATGTCCATAGCAATAAATTCACCATTAGTCAGGTTGACCTGTGCATTAGGGACAACACCAAGTTCAAGCTTACTTCTACATTTCTTAGTCATATGACTTGATTTTCCATAATTAAAACAAAGGGAAACCAACGTCATTTCTTTTAGGTGGTGGTTGTTGCCTAGTTGGAGCTATTGGGATTATAGAAGGATTCCCATTCTTTATTCGGTTCACAATATTGCAGTTCTGATTCTTTAATCATTTGCCAAATGGCTTCAGAACTACACTGAATTTCTTTTTGTTGTTTGAAACAACCAAGACTTTTTCTTTTTGATATTGTCTCTAAGATTCCCTTTTTGTTTTTTAAAGATTCAAACTATGGGGTAGTTTGTCAATAATAAAACCAATTTTAAATTGTTCATTTAAACACATACCTTTTGTGATGATCTTTTAAGCAATCTTTTGAAGTTTGTAACGTTGAGCCTTCATCAACCTTACATCTTTGCATTTGATACTTGAAGTAGCGGCTAACAACATACTTCTTTGCTCCAGCTTCTACGTCATACTTCTTTTTCTGAGTCTCTCAATCTTGTTTTGCAGTATCACATCAACTATAAATATTATACAGATCATCTGTGAGTCTATTCAAAATATGATTTTGTAGAGATTTTCATTCTCTTTCTATAAGGTGATTTCTTTACTATGCTGTAAATCACCCGCTTTAATCTCTGCAGCAGATTCAACTTCAACACTATTAAGTGTTTCTTCTAAATCTCCAGATTTACTACCGTTAGTTTGTTCGATTGTTCCAGAAGGAGCACCAGAATCGAATAGCGCGAGAAAACGCAGGTCTAGCGCATTTTGGTTGGGAGTTTATTGAATACTTGGAATATCCAAAATTTGTCCGATCCACTCGTAAGGTTATGTTGATATAGCACGCCCTCATGAGCCTCGAGAAAATAAGCGAAGCCGATGATATATCGCTCACCAGGGTTTGAAGTAGTGGGTTAGATGAGGAAAGTACATTGAGGTTCAGAAACAATGTACCGAGTTTTTGTGAATACGTTGAGGCTTAGAGGCAACATAGTGAGTTGTGAGAGTACATTGAGGCTTAGAGGCAATTTACAAAAATTTTGTGAATACGTTGAGGCTTAGAGGCAACGTAGTGAGTTGTGAGAGTACATTGAGGCTTAGAGGCAATGTACGGAATTTTTGCGAATACATTGAGGCTTAGAGGCAACATAGTGAGTTTGGGAAAGTACAATGAGGCTTAGAGGCAATGTACGGAGATTTTGTGAATACATTGAGGCTTAGAGGCAACATAGTGAGTTGTGAGAGTACATTGAGGCTTAGAGGTAATGTACGGAATTTTTGCAAATACGTTGTGGCTTAGAGGCAACGTAGTGAGTTTGGGAAAGTACATTGAGGCTTAGAGGAAGTGTATTGGCATATTTGTAGATCTTTATGTTGTAAGCGCAGGCGTAGACATAGATATGTGTATAGACTTTGTATTATAGATGCAGGAGTAGACACGTGCGTGGACGTAGACGTGGGTTTTCTTTCGATATTTTTCTAACCAAAATTTTTTTTCCCGATGTTTTATCAAAAACTTTTATTTGTTAATCCCCAAAATGATTTCAAGACAATATTCACAAATAATAATCATAGTATTTTGCAGACAATTCTGAGAAAAGAAAATTACAATTTGAAAGGAGAAAAGAAAAGTGAATGTTTTATTGATTATGCCTCTGAATAGGAGAATGTACAGGATGCAATTCCTAGGAAGAGGTAATTACAGAAATTTTCAAAATTGTAAATGGAAATGAAAATGATAATTGTTACTGTTGTTTCCCCAATATCCTTTTGATAGCCCTTATCTCCTTTTCTTTTGAGTCGTATGATTTAGATCTATCTCTCCCTTTGTGGTTCGTAGTCGCAGTTTTTAGATCGTAGTCTTTTTGTTCTTTATTTCTTTTTGAGTGATCCCTAACTTTTGCCTAGATTTCCCTTTCAGGTTTTCAATCCACCGGGATAAATTTTTTGTTATATGCCCCTAATTTTTGCCTGGATCATCCTTTAAGGTTTTCGATCCATTGGGACGTTCCTTTTTTCCTAAGTCGCCCGTTTAGGGTTTGAGCCTAGCGAGCTTCTTATACATAGTATTTTTTGACTGCGTCTGAGTTTGTCGGATGCAGTAGTTCTTCCCCATCCATTGTTATGAGGATAAGACCACCTCTGAAGAATGTTATTTTCAGTACGCATGGACCTTCGTAGTTAGGTGTCCATTTACCACGTGAGTCAAGGCGAGGTAGCAGAATATTCTTGAGTACTAGACCATGTTGTGGTTCATCTTGTACATTATACTGTTACTCTAAAAGAATTCTAAGGCTAATTTCCGTAGAGTTAGTTTGTCGATGCTAGAGGCATTTTCTTGATGTTCTTATTTTTCGAGGCATTTCTTGATGTCGTAAAACCAAGGCTTGTCATCTGGTCTTTCTTTGATAGCAAGGAAATGTGTGGGCTCTTCGAAGTGTCTGTTTATGATGCACAGTTCGTAGTTTGACCAAGTTACTTTGAACATAGCTGATATAGTTTCAAGAGCATCTGCCATTCGATTTTATTCTCGTGGGATATGGTTGAAAGTGATCTCTATAAGTTCCGCATCCAGCTTTAAAACATGATCCCAATAGGAAATCCATTTTGGATATTTAGTATCCCATTCATCGTTGACTTGGTATATGGCTTGTGAGAATTCTTTGGAGGAGTCAAAACTGCCCCTATATCGTGCCCTAGTGCATTTGAAGCCCCGTCGAACATGAGTATCCAACATGCGCCTGGCTCGGGTCCTTTGTCAAGTCCTAGTATTTCGTAGTTTCTTATTTTTATAGCAATGTTTGTATCTAACTTTGGTCTGTTTCTGTAGGAACAAGCAGATATGTGCAATAATTTGACCAGCTTCTTTGTGGCTCTGCTCTAACATTGCCCATTGGCTTGGTTTCTTCCGGATCTTCCCCCATGCTCAGATTAATGGTCTTAATAGCCTCTTGGTATGGTTGTATGCTGTCAGCCTTTCGTTCTATTTCCCTCGTCATTTCCTCAGAGAGTTTTAGATCTTCATCATCTTCCTCTTCGGCTTGGTTGATAGGAGCCTCAAAATTGTATCGGGTCACAGCAGTAACATTATCGATAGTTTTGGGCATGGATCTACACATTTATCATGTTTTGGTGCAGATTTTAGTATATGAGTTTTTGAAAATGCATATGCAGAGAAAGTATTTCCATTTTTAATTTTTAAGGAATAAATGCAAGAGAAAGACAAGGATCTTGATTGAAAACAAAATATAACTTTTATTGATTATAAATATTGTCTGAAACAAAATGGGGAACCCTTACAAGCAACCCTTATGCCTCGGTCTTGACATGAGTTTTTTTTAAAACAATGAAAACTACTTAGGAAAGAAAAAGATCTCGGGAATCTCCACGGAAGTCCAACTTTTGAGTTCTTCTCCTGGAGCGCACTCCCTGATAGAGTTTGTTTCCTTTCTGGTGTGAACTTTGTTGGATATCATCACCACGTGTCCTCCATGCTCTGTTCCCTTGTTGACAAAGGTCTCTTGAATCGGAGGGAAGTGTGCTTTGCCTTTTGGAGTAGCTTTCGATGATTCATAGCCCAATCCAAAGCGATTCTTCTTCTCCGATATTTCTGGGAGCTTTCCCCATCCTTTTGAGGCATCACAATTCATGGTTGCTTACAGATCTCTCCATGATGTCACCTTAGGCTTATTACCCTTCTTGACTGGTAGAGTCACCATAGAAGAAATTTCCAAGGCTTGGAATAGGGTAGCTATACAGTCTTCGTCGGCACTGATATATCTATATGATTCAATGTGGCTTATGAAGATATCTTTCTCTCCATCGATTATGATTAATTTCCCTTCCACTAGGAACTTCAATTTATGATGTAGGGTCGAGGTGACTGCCCCTGCTGCATGGATCCAAGGTCTCCCCAGTAAGCAAGTGTATGCTAGTTCTATATCCATGACCTGGAAAGTGATATTGAATATATGCGGCCCAATTTTACCTGGAATATCCACCTCTCCTAACACCGAGCTTCGAGATCCGTCAAATGCTTTCACTATTTTAGAACTTGGCCTCATCACAACGTCAACTATTGTTAACTTTATCAGACTAGACTTTGGCAACACATTGAGGGAAAACCGGTATCAATGAGAACCCTGGATAAATGGGTAGTACCTATTTGCATAGTAATATGGAGTACCATGTTATGAGCTCGGCCTTGTGGCGGAAATTCATTGTTGTTGAAACCTAGGTATGATCCGGATGTTAGGTTTGCTACGACATTGTAAAATTGATTTACCGAAATTCCCTCTGCAACGTGAGTTGAACTTAGTATTTTCATCAAAGAGTCTCGGTGCGCTTCAGAGTTGATGAGTAGTGAGAGTATGGATATTTTTGCTGGGGTTTGGTGAAGTTGATCCACCACTCTGTAATCACTTCTTTTGATTATTTTCATAAACTCTTCTGCCTCTTGATCAGTAAAATTTTTGCTTGGAGGTTCTGTCTCTTGACTTGTATCAACCACTGTTTTTCCCTTGTCCTTCATTGGAGTCTCATCTTTCTTCTTTGATGGTTCAACTCCAAAAATTCGACCGCTTCTGGTCATACACCTTGTCCCTGCTATATTAGAAATTGCAGGTCCCTGACTTGGTGAGGGCTCACTTTCTTGTTTCACTCCATTAATGTATATGGCCGAGTCATAACTTCATGGCACTGCTTTGTTACTCTCATAAGGGATAGGTGAGGGTCCCTTAATCACCATTTTTGCCTTTGGAATAGTTGGTATTAGGAGAGTCTTCTTGGATGCCATCCTTATGGTCTCCGTTGATTCTTCACACGGGATCACTAGAGTTTTCTTGTTAAGATTTGGGCCTTGGCAAGGAATTACCAATGGCTTCTTTCCTTCAATCACGGCTACATATTTTTCTTCAGGGTATGGTCCAAATTATACTATCCCCTGGTCCATTAGTTTTTGCAAAGTTCTTTCAAAGGCTTTATTATGTTCAAAACAGGAACCCACATTCGAACATATATTCTTTTAAAAAGTTGATTGGGCTTTCTGCTTGTCTAATTGTCCCAAAGTTAGTGACTACTTCAATTGCATTTATTATCGGTCCACCATGCGGAGGCATGGGATTTGTCTTGATGTTAGGTTTCTCAAAGTTGATATCTTGAGATTCTAACAAGTCCTGCACTTTGTGTTTGAATGCATAACATAGCTCTATGGTGTGCCCTGGAGAATTATCATGGTATTCGCATCTGGCGTCGGCATTGTATCTTCGCGGGAGTGGCCCGCCTAGAGGAGATAGAGACTTGATTTCCACCAAGGATGCCTTAACCAAGTATTGTAATAACTGGCTAGGTGGCATGGGGAGTGGATCAAAGTTTCTTGGTGGCCTTGTAAATCTATCTTGCTGCTGCCCTTGCAGGATCATTAGTGGTTATGATGCCCTTGGTTGTGAGGCTACAATGTTAATTTCTCCCTCTTTTCTTTTCGGGTAGTTTGAAGCAGGTCTTTTTGGATTATGGGGAGCGTTTGATGATCCCCCCTGATATCTTCCCACTTTTTATTCCAGTCTCGATTCTTTCTCCGATAGTCACTAGATCTGAGAATCCCGAAGAGATACTCCTAACCATTTTCTCGTAATACAGCCCTTGCAAAGTTCCCATGAACATGTCTACTAATTCCTTCTCTAATAGCGGTGGTTGCACACGAGATGCCATCTCGCTCCATCTTTGAGCATATTCCTTGAAGGACTCTTCCTTCTTCTGGGACAGATTCTGGAGTTGCATGCGGGTAGGCTCCATGTCCAGGTTATATTTGTAATGCTTTAGGAAAGCATTAGAAAGATCTGCCCAGGTTTGAATGTGTGTTCGCTCTAATTAAAGATGCCCCACTCAGGCTATCCTGAAAATAATGAATCATTAACTTCTGATTATGGGCATGGACATGCATCTTCCTACAATACATGCATAGATGATTTCTTGGACAAGTGAGCCCCTTGTACTTTCCAAAGTCAGGTACATTGAACTTTGGTGGAATTACCACATCAAGAACTAGGCCCATTTCGAGAGGTTCTATCTCGAAGGCCTCGAAACCTTCCACAACTTTTAATCTTTCCTCCAGAGCTTTGTATTGATTCATTACCAGTGGATTATCAATAGCATAAGTACCAATCGTTTTTAAGGGTGCTTGGTTGGCATCCTCTAGGTCGTGGTCTCTGTATTGCAGGTCCAAGTAGTTGTCTGTGTTGTTGACTGGGATTTGTAGGGTCCCTACTTTTGATGGTGGTGGGACAAACCCTTAAGTCTCAGCTTCTTGTTGGGCCATGAAGGAATTTTGGAGCCCTGCCTCTAGTTCTTTCCTTAGTTGGTGACCGCTTGATGCACCAATGGTTTGGGCTACTTCTTTGAAAGCTACCCTGGGAACCTGGTCCTACCTGTCAATGATGTTCTTCAGAGCTAGAAGAACATGGCTCAAATCTCCCTTCATTGAACTCACATCACCCTTTACTTGGTCGAGATCTTCTTTGAACGCAGCCTGAGTCTCCTCAATTTGTTCCATTGCTTTTTGCTGGTAGGCCCTTGTTTGATATGGAGGCGAAGGAGGTGGACATATTCTTCTACCAATGGTTTACTGGAGAGATTTTGCGAGAGATGAGTTTTGATATGATATGCAGGTGTTTTATGGATGCATGCAGGAAGATGAATGTGTATGAACATGAAATGTCTTATTCACTTGGGTACATAATTATCTTTTGTTTATTATTATTTTAATTGGTGACTGTCTTTGAAATGGATATGTAAACAAGATACGGAAACAAAATGCCTTTATTGAAAGTAACATAATCCAGATATTGAAAAATATTACAACTTTGAATCAAAACTTGTTTACATAAACGTAAATGAAGGGAAATAAATCTTCTAGGTGTGCTTGCGGATGTGTGCTCTGAAACCATCAAGCATTGCTCGACAAATATGGAGAAAGTCATCAACGTATTTTTGAATAGGAACCATCACACTTTCTGCGTCTCTCAGACTTCTAGGGATATCCTCAATAAGATTGTTGGCTAAGAAGACAAGCTTTTCATGTCTTTCTTTGTAATACTGGTACTCTTGATAAAGATGTGGGATTATCTTATGGTTGTCTCTCCCTTCTTGGGCGTTCTTGACATACTGCTCTTCCCAATACATCTTTTCACCCCTCATTTCCGTATAAAGTCTCCGCTGAATAAGGAAGTCTTTTTCGAGACCCTGTAATTCTAGGCATACTCGCTCGTGTTCTTCAGTTTTCTGAACCAAGAGTCCTTGTGCTTCCATCCTCTCGAGGCATTCCTTATTCTCTGCTTCTTGGCTGTCTTACAATCCAGTGGCGGAGTACTTTATTTTCTCTTCTTGGTCTAAGGAAGCTTGTATTAAACCTTGGATCTGGGCTCTTAGGTCCTCCTCTAGTACCTTCTTGTCATGTGTAGTCTTTTCATACCATCTGGTTAACTATCCAATTTCAGCAGTAGCATCTTCTAACCTTTAGGTGTGGGAATCCAGATTAAAGGTTGCACATAGTAACCCTTCGGTTGTACGCTTTCGCTTGAGACTCTCCTTTTCCAATACCCTTTGATCTCTCTCAATTTGTAGGTCCTTATACTCAAGTATGAGTTGCATCTGCTTCTTCTCTTTGGTCAGATTGCGAAGGTTGAGCTCTAACTCTTTCTTATCCCTTTGAGCTTGCTTTAGTGCATTTTTCAAATTGTCAACTTCTTCCAAGGATATAGGCGTGACCTCTGGGACCTCTGTCTTGTACCCTGGATCTATCTCAAAGGGCAGCTTGATAATCTGTACCCTATCTCTGACCCATCTGGTGTAAGGCTCTCTTTCTATGGCATTCTTTCTTTCAGCTCTCCTCTTATTGACCTTATTCCAAGCCCGGATAACCTTTTTGAGCGATTCTTGTTCTTTTGTACCCATGTCGTGGGTGATCAATGGTTGGAGTTGTTCGTCCGTAGGTCTGTCTTCCAAAGGATACCCTAGCTGTCACAGGGTCAGAGTAGGGTTGTAGTCAATACAGATTCATGATCCAATCAACGAGACATTAGGAAAGTCTCCACAGCTAATAGTGATGTCACCAATATCTAGCTTCCTTGCATACCATAGTATCGTGTTTGCACTGAGAGACTTTAATTTTTGGGGCCATTCACATTTGGTCAGCTTTGGAATCATATAGTCTTCTTTGTAAAGATGGGTCATGAACCAAGTATATATGAGTGGAATGCAACAATTCAAAGTGCCCTTTCTCTTTTCATACATCATATGAAAAGTGTAATAAACGTCAACAAGTAGAGCAGGAGTTGGATCAGTTTTAAAGACTTTCTCGCCCCAAAATATGCTAATGGCTGCAGGGTCAATATAGTCTATGGTCCGAGGGAAAAAAATTACACCAAATACCAGTAGCCCTAAAAAGGCTCTCGATAGACTCGACTGTGAGGGGTTGACTTTAAAGCTAAGAAACATAGTGGTAAGGGCTTTTGACGGTTTGAAGAGGATGGTACATGGGGAGGTAGACATTCCTATAAAGGTTGGAACCCAAACTTTCAATTCAACTTTTTATGTGATGGACATCCGCCCTTCATACTCCTGCCTGCTAGGCCGACCATGGATCCACAATGCTACGCTGTTACCTCTACATTGCACCAGATGCTGAAGTACCCGGTTCAAGGGAAGATTATCACCGTCCATGGAGAGGAAGAATACATGATCAACCATCTCAATTCCTTCAGATATGTGGAATTGGAAGGAGAATTCATTGAAACTCCATTTCAACACTTCTAAGAGGTCCCCCAAGAGGTGGCAGTGACCAAGGCTGTTCCCAAGATTACAAGGCCTCCACTCTGGATGTCGTGGCTAAAAGATGCCAAAGCAGTAGTAGAAGAAGGAGGATGCACTATCTGGGGACAACTCCCAGATATCCCATATAAGTCTGACAAGTTTGGCCTAGGTTTCACTTCAAGTGCTCAAAAGGTTGTACGTCGTGCCCGTTCTAGAGGGCCATCCTTGAAGATCAACAACTGTGAGGTCAACGAGGTAGAAGATGGTGAAGATGACTGTAACCTGGAGGATTGGATCTTTCCGACTGTCAATGGAGGGCTCAGCAATTGGGAGGCTAGAGACTTTGTCCCAATCACTTTCATCCCTCAGTAATTTATCTTTACATTTTGTTGGATTTGTACTATTCAAAACAATTCGCACTCTTAAAACCTTGTGTCTTACCCGAGGCACAATGGTCCATTTGTAAGGGTTATTATCTCATTTTTCATATGACATCAATGAATCATGGACGTTTTCGCATTCAAACTTTTGTGCTCATTTTTTTTTCTTTTACATTTTTACTTTCTTTCAAAGATAGCTATACCCTTACACACACCCACACTCACAATGCATGTATACATCCATTCGGGATCCCATGGGTAACGATACTGCTATGACTTTTTGTGACTCTGAGAATCTGATCTACCAAGCTGAAGACGAAGGTGAGGAAGATTTTGAAGTACTAGGGGAACTTGCCATACTACTACAGCAAGAAGAGAGAACCATTCAGCCTCACGAGGAACCCGTGGATACAATCAATCTAGGTACCAAAGAAGACAGAAAAGAGGTCAAAGTGGGTGCCAATCTGGAACCCATTGTCAAGAAGCGTCTGATTCAGTTGCTGCATGATTATGTCGAAGTCTTTGCCTGGTCATATGAAGACATGCCAGGACTTGATGAAGATATTGTGGTACATCGTCTGCCTACAATAGAGGATTGTCCGCCAGTAAAGCAAAAGGTTCGCCGAATGAGGCCAGATATGTCAGAGAAGATTAAAGTAGAGGTCATGAAGCAATTCAACACTGGATTCTTGGTTGTCACCTCTTACCCCCAATGGGTTGCCAATGTTGTTCCCGTACCCAAAAAGGACGGTAAAGTGTGAATGTGTGTGGACTACCGAGATTTGAATAGGGCAAGCCCTAAGGATGATTTTCCACTCCCCCACATAGATATCCTAGTTGACAATACGGCACAACACAAAGTGTTTTCCTTCATGGACGTATTCTCAGGTTACAATCAAATCAAAATGGCGCTTGAGGACATGGATAAAACAACATTTGTCATACAATGGGGAACATTCTACTACAAGGTGATGCCATTCGGATAGAAGAACGTTGGGGAAACCTATCATCGTACCATGGTGGCTCTATTTCACGACATGATACATCACGAAATAGAAGTCTACATGGATGATATGATAGCCAGATCGTAAACAGAGGAAGAGCATCTTGATCACTTACAAAAACTATTTGAGAGACTGAAGAAGTACAAGCTGAGGTTGAATCCAAACAAGTGCACATTCAGGGTACGGTCTGGTAAGCTCCTAGGCTTTATCGTCAGCAACAAAGGTATCAAGGTTGATCCTGATAAAGTTAAATTAATACAAGAGATGCCTGATCCTTGCACTGAAAAGGAAGTCAGAGGATTCTTTGGAAGTTTGAACTATATTGCCAGATTCATTTATCACCTGATAGCTACTTGTGAGCCAATCTTCAAGCTATTGAAGAAAGATCAAGTAGTCAAATGGAATGAAGAATTCCAAATTTCTTTTGACAAAATCAAAGAATACTTACAAGAGCCTCATGTGTTGATGCCACCAGTCGAGGGAAGACCGTCGATCATGTATCTGACTATTTTAGAAAACTCAATGGGGTGTGTATTGGGGCAGCATGACGAGTCTGGCCGAAAAGAGCATGCTATTTATTACCTGAGCAAAAATTTTATCGACTGTGAAACCAGATATTCACTGCTGGAGAAAACTTGTTGCGCTCTGGCATGAGTTTCTCGCCAGCTAAGACAGTATATGTTGACTCATACTACCTTGTTGATATCTAAAATGGATCTAATAAAATACATCTTTGAGAAGCCTGCTCTTTCTGGGAGAATGGCGAGATGGCAGATGATCCTGATAAAATATGACATATAGTATACTACCCAGAAAGCTATAAAGGGTAGTGTATTAGCTGATCACCTCGCTCAACAAGCTGTGGAAGACTACCAGTCCATGAAGTTCGAATTCCAGGATGAAGACATCATGACATTAGATAACTGTAA
The DNA here is from genome assembly GCA_948472305.1 of Vicia faba. NCBI lineage: Eukaryota > Viridiplantae > Streptophyta > Magnoliopsida > Fabales > Fabaceae > Vicia > Vicia faba. The sequence goes on along the minus strand of OX451737.1, from coordinate 1,549,145,268 downwards.
AGAATTCAGGCCATATGACAGACCTGAACAAGGATCCCAATGGACCCTATTCTTTGATGGAGCCTCCAATGCACTCGGCAATGGTATTGGTGTTGTACTCACCTCTCCTGAAGGGTGTCATACTCCCTTTACCGCAAGACTCTGCTTCAATTATACAAACAACATGGCAGAATACGAAGCGTGCATCTTCGGTCTCAGAGCTGCCATAGACTTGGGGGTCAAATCATTGGATGTATTCGGAGATTCAGCCTTGGTCATCAGTCAGATCAAAGGGGAATGGGACACCAAACACCCTAACCGTATCCCTTATAAAGAACATGTCTTGACATTGCTATCGCATTTTGAGAATATTACCTTCGAGCATTTCCCGTGAGAATAAAATCAGCTAGCAGACGCTCTAGCCACAATGTCATCTATGTTTAAACTTAATTGGGATAATGAGGCTCCCAAGATCACCATCGAACGAATGGATGAACAAGCACACTATCACGAGATTAATACTAAAAAAGTAGTGGACCAGCCTTGGTTTCACGAAGTCAAGAGGTATCTCGAGGCTCAAGAATATCCAGAAGGAGCTTCAATCAATGATAAGAAGTTCTTAAGGAGATTTTCTGCTAAGTTCTTCCTTAGTAACGGCATCCTGTACAAACGCAATCATGACTCTATGTTACTTCGGTGCGTAGATAAGGTTGAAGCTGAAAGGATCATGGCTAAATTACATGAGGGAACTTTTGGCACCCACTCCAGCGGGCATACGATGGCAAAGAAAATCCTGCGGGAAGGCTATTACTGGTCTACCATGGAAGCAGATTACTATCAACACTCTCGAACCTGCCATAAGTGTCAGATTTACTCCGACAAGGTGCACGTACCTCCGGTTCCTCTGAATGTCTTGACGGCTCCTTGGCCCTTTGCTATGTGGGGGATTGATATGATTGGGGAAATCAAGCTGACAGCCTCCAATGGACACCGCTTCATCCTAGTGGTCGTTGACTATTTTACAAAATGGGTGGAGGCAGCTTCCTTCGCTTCCGTTACCAAGAATGTTGTTGCCCATTTCATCAAGCAAAACCTTATTTGCAAGTACGGTATCCCGGAAAGGATCATCACTGACAATGGTAAAAATCTCAAAAACACTATGATCACCGCCTTGTGCAAGCAATTCAAGATCCAACATCACAATTCTTCCCCTTATCGACCAAAGATGAATGGTGTTGTCGAAGCTGCAAATAAGAACATTAAAAAGATCATACAGAAAATGACAGTCACATACAAAGACTAGCATGAGATGTTACCGTTCGCTCTCCACGGGTATTATACCATGGCTCGCACATCAACCGGGGCAACACCCTATTCTCTGGTTTACAGCATGGAAGTTGTCTTGCCTATTGAGGTCCAGATCCCCTCTCTAAGGAATATGAAGGATGCAGGATTGAACAAAGACGATTGGATCCAGACTCGACTTGATCAACTAAATTTGATTGATGAAAAGAGACTTTCTGTTGTTTGCCATGGTCAAATGTATCAAAAAAAGATGATCAAGGCTTTCAACAAGAAATTTAGGTCCCAAGTGTATCAAGTTGGAGATTTAGTGATCAAACGCATCATCTTGCCACAAGGTGATCCCAGGGGCAAATAGACTCATACCTATGAAGGACCATTTGTAATCAAAAACATATTCTCCGGTGGGGCAATGATCTTGACCACCATGGATGGTGATGACCTGCCACACCTTGCGAATGCGGACATAGTCAAAAGATACTACGCATAAGACACCCGCTAGGTTGACACACCTAGGAAAAACAAGGGCATCCCGGCGAATCAAAAAGGTTCGGGCAAAAGTTAGGGATAAAACAAAAAAAAATTATACACCCGGAAAGTTGAAAACCTGAAGGGGCGACTTGGGAAAAAAAAGGATTTCCCGGTGGACTGAAACCCTAAAAGGGCGGTCCAGGAAAAAACTAGGGAATTAAGGCGTACGACTATGTCCCGTCAGCTCACTTTACAAACAACCTTTTGCTTCCGCTGACAAACTCAGAGGTTCTGATCAATTCAGTCATCTTCGGACAAAGCAACAAATAGACAAGATGCTCAAAGATACGAAGGCTATAGCAGAATGTAAACCCCATGGGATTATTACATATAGCTATCTTTCCTTTGTATCAAAATTTTCATTTTTTATGACAACATTCTCTTACCAGAATGTTTGCCCCCTTGTACAAAAAATACTTACTCAAAGTCAATGCAAAATATCCCTTTGAAAGTGCAAAAAACAATTTGTCTTTTCTTTACGCTTGAGCTTTGTTTACAAAAAACGTCCAACGATTCATTGTTGAGCATATGCGTTTGAACATAATTACTGTTTACAAATAAATAAAATGAAAAGAGGCAACTACGGATAGGTTGAAAGGATAGGAAAATATCTCTAAGCTATTCCATAAGTAATCCCCTACAGTACGTCGTGTAAATCCCCAGCGGGACAAAATTCCCAATTATCACTCCCCAGTAGAAGTCGTCAAATTCCTCAGGATTCCCCAATGGAATTTTATAAGCAGCATACGGCATGTCCCTTACAACAGAGTTTATTTCTCCAAGCGGAAATTCATCAACATTTGGACTTCAAAACATGAAGACTTACATATCCTTAAATGGCAGTCCGGGATTTATTTTCCCCAGCCCAACAGCAGCGCAGCAAACTAGCTCACATACACATACATTGCATCCATATATCATAAACATTGATAACACGAATGCATTATACTATGCATTTCATACAACATGAATCTACATTTTAGCTAACATTTTACCCTTTTCAGGATAAGATTAAACAGTTACCATTAACAATGTTCAGAGTTTCTTTTGATACAGTTCAGATACACACCAAACCCGAATGCCATTCTGATACTCATTCAAATACAACTTTTGATACAGTTCAGATACGCACCAAACCCGGATGCCATTCTGATACTCATTCAAAGACAACTTCAGATACAGTTCAGATACGCACCAAACCCGGATGCCATTCTGATACTCATTCAAAGACAACTTCAGATACAGTTCAGATACACACCAAACCCGGATGCCATTCTGATACTCATTCAAAGACAAATTTTGATACAGTTCAGATACGCACCAAACCCAGATGCCATTCTGATACTCATTCAAAGAAAACTTTTGATACAGTTCAAATACGCACCAGACACGGATGCCATTCTAATACTCATTCAGATTCAGTTTTCAGATACGTTCCATACACGGATGCCATTCTGATTCTCATTCAAATTCAAACTTCAGATACAATTCAGATATGCACCAGACACGGATACCATCCTGATACTCATTCAAATTCAAACATCAGATACAGTTCAGATACGCACCAGACACGGATGTCATCCTGATACTCATTCAAAAATGACTTTTGATACAATTCAGATATGCTCCAGACACGAATGCCATTCTGATACTCATTCAAATTCAAACTTCAGATACAGTTCAGATACACACATGACACGGGTACCATCCTGATACTCATTCTAAAATGACTTTTGATACAGTTCAGATGCGCACCAGATACAGATGCCATCCTGACACTCATTCAAATACAATCCAGATAAATCACCTCTGGATGGCATCTATAAACCCATCTCCAACAACTATCAATCATTTCTCTGAATGGCATCTTTAAGCCCATTCCCTATACAATCAACCACAACATCATCGAGTGCAAATTTCTGGGCACTCTAGTGTTCAATCATCTTCCACCTTCAAGTCACGAATGGAAGATCCGCCAATCTAACTATCCAGATTCCTTCCCATAAGCCCTACTATCCAGGCTTTCATCTCGAAGTAACCCTACTATCCAGATTCCTTCCCATAAGCCCTACTATCCAGGCTTTCATCTCGAAGTAACCCTACTATCCAGGTTCCTTCCCATAAGCCCTACTATCCATGCTTTCATCTCGAAGTAACCTTACTATCCAGGTTCCTTCTCCCTTATCTCCAGACAAATGTTTACAACACTGAAAGTCCCAGACTCGACCAGATACGGTCGGTTTCATATTTCCCCAGTAAGTCGTTGTACAGCCTAGACCCTAACTAGGTATACATTCTACTTTCACTCCCTCAATCAAGAGTTAATTCCCCAGTAGAGTAATGGACAACCGAAGCTCCTAGATCTTACTTTCCAGGGCATAAATCAACATTCCTTGGCAAGGTCCTCCTCAACAGCAGGTACAGGAATTCTCGCCAAGGAATCTCTTATGCAACCGATCTTTTCTGGATGGCATCTTTAAGCCCATCTCTGAAGATTCCCCGTCTCCTTCCAAATGGGATCTGTAAGCCCGTTCTCGACATCACCAATTAGCATTATTTCATGCGAGTGCAAATTTATGGGAACTCTAGTGTTCAATCATCTTCCACCTTCAGATCACGAAAGGCAGACCAGCCAATCTACATCCTCAGGCTTAAGAAGATTGAACAGGGGCAACTGTTGTACCCCAAAATTTTCCCTCTTATTTCTCAAAGGATCAACCTGGACCCTTAGGTTTGCTTCCATCCAACTTCAAGCCTTGAAATACAAATTTTCCAAGAAAGTCATTCACAAGGGCAAAATGGTCATTTGCACACTAAAAGTCAAACTTTGACTTTTGGATCAAAATCAAGCTTCAAGAATCATGTTTCATCAAGACACGTTGAAATATGAAGTTTGTTTCATCAAGAAACTCAAAAGTCAAAATTCTAAATACTTAGAATTTTTCTAAGTGTTTAAGAAATATGACAAGCTTAGAACTTCTGATCAGATTATCACCATGATGCAAGCTGATTCTGGAAGAACTTCTGGCACAAAAGTTATAGATTTCAATAAGATCTAAAACATTTCAGAATAGAACTTCCCCTGGAAATGCTGGAATTTCAAGTTATAAATGTTCAAAGACACGTCCATGAAACTAAAGCACTCAGCAAATTCTAGACACTTTTAAGACAGAGTTAGGTCAGAACTTCTGGGCCAGTTTTCATAAAGGTTCGGTTAGAGTTTACAAGGGTAATTCAAAGAAGGTTACAAATCATGCTACAAGATTCTTGGAAAGTATGAGAATTCCTTCAGAACATGCTGGAGCAAAGAGATACAAAGATCAGAAGTTGGATGTTTAGTCTAAGTTACACTGAAGCTAAACTTCTGATCCAGATTTAAGCAATGATGCAGAATCTCACATTGCAGGACTTCTGGTTTGATAAATCTCATCATCATTTAATTCTCACAACTACTTTTGAGTCTTTATCCAAAGGATTTACCCACGTGTGGCATAGAAGTACCATTGTTGTCCTTGAAAAGAAGATTTTGTACAAAGTTTATGCTGGGCCCATGCTTCGCTTTTACTTCTAAGGGTACTTTTCCTTAATTCATGCTTACAAATCCAGCTTAGGCACGGCTAAAAGATGCTAACCACCTTACTTTGTGCCTTGAACCATACTTGTTTGAACTTGCTTCAAGAACAAGTCAGCGCCTAGCATATGATGGTTGTACTTTTTATTTCTCCAAGCTACTAAATCCTTGCCTATAAATTGAACTACATTTGCAACTGTGAAAGGGTCGAAAATTTGAGAAAGAAAGCCCTGAACCCCTGCTAAAATTCCAAGAGTCCAAAAAACTGCAAACACAAAATACAAAACCTGTTAGATTTTAATTCTTGCACTCAAATTCCATTTTTCCTCAAGTGTTACTCGACCAGAACCACCCATACAGTTTTGATATACATTCAAAAGCAATCTAAACTTCTGCAGTCAGACTGTAATACACTCTCCATCCACCCCCACATTAAAGAAGTCAGAACCATACCCCTTGGTTGTTCTAGAGGTTGAAAACTTTCAACCTACTGAGTACGTGAAGAAGTTGCTCAGAACATCACCAGAGTTCAGGACCAACCTCCAGTTCACAGAATCTTTTCCAGCTGCAAGGTAAGCTTTTGCTGACTCTCATCATATTACTTAAGCATTACCAAATTTGCATCTTCAAAAATACAATGTAGACATCATGTTTCTGGTGTTGTACGTATTCTGAGATTTCACATATTCGTCTGCCTAAGTAGGGAGTAAATCAGTTTAGAACTTCTTGAAGAAATTAGAACTCAGAATTAGGATTAGCAAATTCATGCTTGCCTCTGATTTATAGTTCTGATATTTCTTGTTTCTGAAACATTATGAAACCTTCCATAACTGTCATATGCGCATCTTCTATTTTGTTGAGAAATGATCAAGTTGCAGATGTTCTGACTAGCATGGAGAGGGAGACCAAGTTCTGCCAGTGGCATCAAAACTTCTGAAATCTTCTTTGTTCCCAGTGAACCCAGAACTTCTGACCTCACCTATTTTTACTAATATGATCTTTGTTTTGCAGCACGCCAGAGTCAGAACTTCGGATCTCCTTTAGTCAGCAATACGCTAATTCTATTTTCTTTTTCTTCGATATTTTTGTTATCACTTCTTATTTCATTAATCAAAAATACCAAAAACATTTTACATGCTTTGTTTTATTTCTTAAAATCAAAAATCAAAAATATTTTCTTAAACAAAACTTATATCTTTTCTGAAACAAAACAAGTCCATTTCATATTTTCTTGTACATTCTTATCCATTCAATATGGTTGTAATAGTAACTTAGGATTTAATTTTATTTGCAATCCCCATTCATAAATATGTACCCCCATCCCTAAAATATTGTAATAGCGTAGGACTTTACATTTCTGCAATTTATCGCTTTCGAATATAAATGTTAGTAATTAGGGTGTGTATGGCAAGACATGAAATCAACAAATAGATCACCCTAATCAAGACTAAAATTCATGCAATCAAACACACTTGCACACTAGCACCCCTAGGGTAAAATACACTTGGTTGCCTTACAAAATGGCCATATTACGCATGTAAGGTATCTTAGCAAAAACAAACAAATACAAGATCATAGTCCCTCGATGACGCTATTCAAAGTTTCCTTACAAAATGATATTAGTCCCTCAAAAAATGCTAAGATACTTTGCAACATTGCTTATTATGGTTACACGATGACCCCCGCCTGTCCCGCTTACATCCAAAGATAAGGTTGCTTACCAAATCAATGGTAAGACAACAATGTCAAAAGAAAAGAAAATAAACAAAAAAGACATTTGAGTAGGTAGATTGCTCCTAATTACTTGCTCCATTTCAAATCAAACATCCTTGCTTATTTTCAAAAATAATCACCTATACTTTCAAAAACACCTTTCAAACTTGAAAACGTTTTCAAAAGATCAATACTTTGTATGCATTCTTATGAACGAGAATCATTACAAAATTTGCCTAAACGATGGCGTCTTTACAAAATACTTTCAAAAACCACAGAAAGCTCAATTTCAAACAAAAGCAAGTGATCTAGCAAGTAACTAAGAGCCCATGGAAAACCATGGATGAAAAGGGTGCTAATACCTTCCCTTTTCATAATCTACCCCCCGAACTCAAGAAACAATCTCACAGGTCTTTCCTATGCTTTTTCACCTTTCCTTTTGGATAAAAGAAAAGTCGATGGCGACTCTTGCTAACCGCAACATTTGCGATCAAAATGCAAAACCTTCAAGTCAGTTCTCCCACCGCATCATAGGTGCCAACTTGGAGCCTAGTGTCAAGAAGCGCTTACCTCAGTTACTACATGACTACGTTGAGGTCTTTGCTTGGTAATATGAAGATATGCCAGGGATCGACACTAACATCGTGGTCCATTGTCTGTCGACAAAAGATGGCTTCCCTCCGGTAAAACAGAAAGTTCGTCGCATGAGGCCAGAAATATGAGAGAAAATAAAGACTGAAGTCATGAAGCAGTTCAATGCCAGATTCTTAGCTGTCACCTCTTATCCACAATGGGTCGCCAATGTTGTTCCAGTGCCTAAAAAGGATGGTAAGGTACGTATGTGTGTGGACTACAGAGACCTGAATAGGGAAAGCCCCAAGGATGACTTCCCGCTTCCCCACATTGATATTCTGGTTGACAACACCGCACAGCATAAACTATTTTCTTTCATGGATGGTTTCTCCGGATACAACCAGATTAAAATGGCACCTGAGGACATGGAAAAAATGACCTTCGTCACACAGTGGGGCACGTTCTGTTACAAAGTTATGCCATTCGGGTTGAAAAATGTTGGGGCAACTTATCAGTGCGCCATGGTAGCTATGTTTCACGATATGATCCATCATGAGATAGAGGTCTATGTGGATGACATGATAGTCAGATCTCAAACTGAAGAGGAACATCTTGACCATTTGAAGAAACTGTTTGAGAGGCTAAAGAAATACAAGCTAAGGTTGAACCTGAATAAATGCACATTTGGAGTGAGGTCCGGTAAACTCCTAGGCTTCATCGCCAGCGGTAAAGGCATCGAAGTGGACCCTACAAAGGTAAAAGTAATACAAGAAATGCTTGTTACTTGCACCAAGAAGGAAGTAGGAGGATTCTTAGGACGGCTAAACTACATCGCCAGATTCATTTCTCACCTAACCGCTACTTGTGAAACGATCTTCAAATTACTGAAGAAAAACCAAGTGTTGGATTGGAACGATGAGTGCCAGGCTGCCTTCGGAAGGATCAAAGAGTACCTTCAAGAGCCTCCTGTTTTGATGCCGCCAGTCGAGGGAAGACCTTTGATCATGTATCTAACTGTCTTGGAAAATTCAATGGGGTGTGTGCTGGGGCAGCATGATGAGTCTGGCCGAAAAGAGCATGCGATATACTACCTGAGCAAAAAGTTTACCGACTGTGAAACCAGATATTCATTGCTCGATAAAACTTGTTACGCTCTGGCATGGGCTTCTCGTCGTCTAAGACAGTATATGTTGACCCATACTACCTTAATGATATCCAAGATGGATCCAATTAAATACATATTCAAGAAGCCCGTCCTCTCTAGAAGAATAGCAACATGGCAGATGATCCTGACTGAATACGACATTTAATACACTACCCAAAAAGCAATAAAGGGCAGTGTGCTAGCCAATCACCTTGCTCATCAGGCTGTGGATGACTACCAGTCCATGAAATTCGAGTTCCCAGATGAAGACATCATGTTGGTATACAATTGCGAAGAACTCAGACCATATGACGGACCTGAACAAGGATCCCAATGGACTTTGGTCTTTGACGGAGCTTCCAACGCACTCGACAATGGCATAGGTGTTGTGATCATATCCCCTGAAGGATGTCATACTCCCTTCACTTCAAGACTTTGTTTCAATTGTACCAATAATATGGCGGAATATGAAGCATGTATTTTGGGTCTCAAAGCCGCCATAGATTTGGGAATCAAGTCCTTAAGGGTATTTGGAGATTCAGCCTTAGTCATCAGTCAGATCAAAGGAGAATAGGATACGAAGCACCCTAATCTCATCCCCTACAAAGAACATGTGTTGACATTAATCCCATATTTTGAGGAAATTACCTTTGAGCACTTTCCACGAGATGAAAATCAACTAGCGGACGCGCTAGCCACTATGTCATCCATGTTTAAAATCAAGTGGGATAACGAGGTTCCCCAGATCACCATTGAGCGGATGGATGAACCAACTTACTGTCACGAGATCGATACTGAAGAAGTAGTGGACAAGCCTTAGTTCCATGAAGTTAAGAGGTATCTAGAGGCCCAAGAGTATCCGGAGGGAGCTTCAGTCAATGATAAGAAGTTCTTGAGAAGATTCTCTGTTAAGTTTTTCCTCAGTAATGGCATTCTCTACAAGCGCAACCACGACTCTACTTTGCTTCGTTGCATAGACAAGAGTGAGGCAGACAAGATCATGGCTGATCTACATGAAGGCACTTTTGGCACCCATTCTAGTGGGCAGACGATGGCTAAAAAGATCCTACAGGCAGGGTACTATTGGTCCACTATGGAAGTAGACTGCTATCAGTATTCCCGAACTTATCACAAATGCCAGATTTATGCTGATAAGGTGAATGTACCTCCAGTTCCTTTGAACGTCTTAACGGCTCCTTGGCCCTTTGTAATGTGGGGAACTAACATGATCGGAGAGATTAGACCTCCCGCTTCCAATGGGCATCGCTTCATCCTGGTGGCCATTGATTACTTCACGAAGTGTGTGGAAGCTGCCTCTTTTGCTACTGTTACCAAGAATGTTGTGGCACGGTTTATCAAGCATAACCTGATTTGTCGGTACAGTGTGCCAGAGAGAATCATCACTGACAATGGTACGAATCTCAATAATACGATGATCACTGAACTCTGTAAACAGTTCAAGATCCAGCACCATAATTCTTCCCCTACGGGCCGAAGATGAATGGCATTGTGGAGGCTGCTAACAAGAACATCAAGAGAATCATACAAAAGATGACGGTGACATACAAAGACTGGCATGACATGTTACCATTTGCTATTCACACGTACCGCACCTCCGCGTGAACATCGACAGGGGAAACACCATAATCTCTGGTATATGGCATGGAGGCTATCCTGCCTATTGAGGTCTAGATCCCTTCTCTGAGAATCATGAAGGATGTAGGTCTGAACAAAGACGATTGGATCCATACTCGACTTGATCAACTGAACTTGATTGATGAGAAAAGGCTTACTGTTGTCTGTCATGGTCAAATGTATCAAAAACAGATGATCAAGGCTTTCAACAAAAAGGTCAGACGCCAAGTGTATCAAGTCGGGGATCTAGTGATCAAGCGCATCATATCATCGTAAGGTGATCCCGGGGGCAAATGGACTTCGAAATACGAAGGACCATTTGTGATCAAAAACATATTTTCTGGTGGAGCCATGATTCTGACCACCATGGATGGTGACTACTTTCCTCACCCTGTCAACACGGACATAGTCAAAAGATACTATGCATGAATAAAGACCTACTAGGTCGACTGGCCTAGAAAAAAATTAGGGCATCCCGGCGAACCGAAAAATTAGGGCATCCCGATAAAAATTAGGGGTAAAATACAAAAAAAAATCTGTACACCCGGCAAGCTGAAAACCCGAAAGGGAGGCTTGGGCAAAAAAGGGTATCCCGGTGGACTGAAAACCCGAGAGGGCGGTCCAGGAAAAAGTTAGGGCATTAAAGCGTATGACTATGTCCCATTGAATCACCTTACAGACAACCTTCAATATCGACTGACAAACTCAAACGGTTTTAATCAATCCAATTAGCTTCAGACAAAGCAGCAAGTGGACGAGACGCTCAGAGACATGAAGACTATAGCAGAATGTGAATCCCATGGGATTATTTCACATAGATATCTTTTCTTTGTATCAATTTTCATTTTCTACGATGACACTCCCTTACTAGGATGTTCATCTCGTTGTACAAAAAATACTTATTCAAGTTAATACAAAGATATTCCTTTGAAAGTGCTAAACTATCTGTTTTTCTTTTATTTCCGTGTTTTGTTTTCAGAAACGTCCAATGATTATTTTTAAACATATGCATTTGAACGTGATTACTGTTTACAAATGATCAAAAAAAAGGGGAACATAAAATAGAAAGACAATCACTAATGGCCTTAAGAAATAGGATAATATCTATAGACCATTCCATAAATTACCCCGCAGGTGCTTTTTCCAGCAAGAGCGGAAAATGGGACATCCCACTACAGAATCGCTAACGTATCTCCAGTATGCAGCCTAATGGTATCAAGTGCTCTCACATCCCCGACGGAACAAAACTTCCATTTACCGCTCCAAATATTCCCCAGTGAAAGTCTCCCAGTTTCTCAGGATTCCCCAACAGGATTTCACGAGGTCTACATACAATGCACGGCGTTTCCCTTCCACAACAAAGTTTATTTATCTAATAAATAGAAACTCATTCATCAACACTTCAACTTCAAAATATGAAGACATACACTCCTCATTCCCAGCAGTACTCAAGGATTTATTTTCCCCGACTCCAGCAACACTGCGGAATAACAATTAATGTATCCATACATTACATCCATACGTCATAGCATTGACGACATAGATGCATACAACATGATCTTATTTATTTTGAGAAACGTATTTATACCGTGCATTTCATACATCATAGCATTGCATGCAACTAACCCTTCACCTTTTAAGGAAAGATCAATCAACCGAAAAATTATCGTCAAATTTTCAATAAGTCAATTATAGATCAATTCCCGAGAAAGGACTGGTTGGCCATCTATATAACAGATATTTCCTTCAGACCCCTGCCAATTCAGTTTAAACCTCTCAACGGTTTATTCTGATTCTTTCCTGTAGACGTTTTCTCTGGTTCAGATGAGTCGCTTCAATATTTATTCTTATTCTTCTCCAGACCCCTGTTGGTTCAATTTGAATCTCTCAATGGTTTATTCTGATTCTTTCCCGCAGACGTTTTCTATGGTTCAGATAAATCTCTCAATGATTTGTTCTAATTCTTCTCCAGACCCTTGCTGGTTCAGTTTGAATCTCTCAACGGTTTATTTTGATTCTTTCCTGCAGACGTTTTCTCTGGTTCAGATAAATATCTCAATGATTTGTTCTGATTCTTCTCCAAATCCCTGCCGGTTCAGTTTAGATCTCTCAACGGTTTATTCTGATTCTTTCTCATAGACGTTTTCTCTGGTTCAGATAAATCTCTCAATGATTTGTTCTGATTCTTCTCCAAACCCCTGCCGGTTCAGTTTAAATCTCTCAACGGTTTATTTTGATTCTTTCCCGCAGACGTTTTCTCTGGTTCAGATGAGTCGCTTCAATATTTATTCTGATTCTTCTCCAGATCCCTGCCAGTTCATTTTAGATCTCTCAATGGTTTATTCTGATTCTTTCCTAGTAGGCACTTTCTCTGGTTCAGATAAATCGCTCAAAGATCTACTCTGATTCTCTCCAGTTAAAGAATATTCAAGACCTCTTTTGGTTCAGTTTAAACCTCTCAACGGTTTATCCTTATACTTTCCAAATGAACATTTCTGGTTCAGATAAATCGCTCCAATATTTATTCTGATTCTTCCCAGTCAAACAACATACAAGACTTCTGCTAGTTTCAGAAAAATCGCTCCAAAGATTTATTCTGATTCTTTTCTAGTTGAAATCAAGTTCAAACATAGTCCATTTTCTGTCAACAATCATCTTTGGATGGCATCTACAAGCCCATCTCCGGAAAATATTCCCCATTCCTCCAAATGGCATCTATAAGCCCATTCATAATTCATCTTCGAGTGCAAATTTCTGGGCACTCTAGTGTTCAATCATCTTCCACCTTCAAGTCACGAATGGCGGATCCGCCAATCTAACTCTTCAGGTTTAAGAAGACTGAACAGGGGCAACTGTTGTACCCCAAAATTTTCCCTCTCATTTATCAAGTGATTTCTCACAAGATCTCCTTTGGTTCAAGACTGCACTAGGGTTGATCAGCTCAAGACACCTCCTCAAGCTCTGATGAATGAAAATTAGGGTTTGAGATTGCACAAGGATAATTGAACTTTTAATGCCTCGTATGACTTTCATGGATCATTATGGACCCTCAAGATTGCTCATGTCAAGTTTTAAGTCTTGGATCACATTTTTGCTCAGTCAATTGATCAGTTGACCTAAAAATCAGTTGTATTGGGGAAAAAGTCAATTGTGGTCAATTTATAGTCAAACTTCATAATTTTTTATCCATGTAAACATTATGAACTCCTATATGTCATTCGATCAAATTTGGACCATAGTTCCTCAAGAAATTTGATCAGATCATCAAAAGGGCAAAAAGGCCAAAATTAGGGTTTTGACTGAGAAAGGGCAATTTCTAATTTTTGACCTAGAAAATGGTTGATTGGTTGGAGACATGATCTCAAGGATTCAATTGCATCATTTTACCTAATGGCATGACTCAAAACATTGCTCAAGGTCAATTGATTGATAATTGATTTTCAATCAATTGATCAAAAGTCAACTGCATACTGAAAAGTCAAACTTTGACTTTTTGGTCAAAATGAAGTGTCAAAGATCACAATTCATCAAAACATGTAAAAATATGAAACTTGTTCATCAAGAAATCAAAAAGTCAAGATTTCATTTTGAAAAGTCAAAATTTCCAAACTTAGAAATTTTTCTAAGTGTTGAAAACTTCATATTTTTTTACAACTTTGAGTCAATTTTTCACCATGATGCAAAATGATTCAAAGGAAACTTTAAACATGAAAGTTGTAGATCTCAATGAGATATAAAATATTTCTGAACACAACTTCTCCTATAAATGCATGGATTTCAAGTTATGATTTTGTGAATACATGTTCATGAAACTTGGAAACTTAGTGAAACTTTGCCCTAGTTTAGGCAAGATTTTAACCTAACTTCATGGAAATTTTTCACATAGTTCCAAGGGGAATTTTCAAAAGTGACAAACATAGAGGTTGTAGAGGATGTTACAAGCTTTGCAAAATATCCAAGAACTCATTGAGATCATGTTTGAGCAAGGAGAATCGAAGGCATGAAGTTGGCATTTCATTCTTGAATTATAGGTCATTTCCATGATGAACAAGAATGCAAATCCATGCTAGGTTGCACAACCTTTGCTTTGCAGGCCTCAAACTTGTTTGGCACTCCATAATTAAATGTTTGCATAGATGTAAGAAGCTTCAATCTAAGCATTCAATGCATTGCCCAAGCTTAATGTTATTTTGGAAGAAAGTGCACATTGCCATTTTGGAAAAGTAACTTTTATGCACAAAATCAGTTCTTGAGCTTTGCACTTGTTTTCTTCTGATCACACACAGCCTATAACCCAAAAGAAACTTGTCTAAAGCATTTAATAACTCAGCCCATGCTTGTACTTTTCCTTGAAACTATATTTCCACTTTTCTTCAAAATCAAGTAACATAGCCATAACTCTATATCTTGTACTTTTGACCCTCTCAAGTGCTACAATCTTTTCCATACATATGCACAAGTTATTTGTAAGTTAAGACACGCATGTTGAAGCCCTCAAACTCCCTAAAACCCATAATCACACACAAAAACTCCATTGTTGTACAATCTGACCAAAAAATTGAAACTTACATTTCCCTCATGCGTTTCCAAGCCTTTTGGTTCCTAAAGCTTCTAAACATCAAATACAAACCATCCAAAGTCCTTTTGCCCAGTTGTAACACCTCCATCATCAAGTTCCATTTTCAAAAATAGGGGTCTGCAACTTGACTTCTCCAGAACTCCTCAGCCACTTTCAGCTCAAATCAAGCATCACATTAGCTTCCTGGGAACTTGAGGAAGCTAACCCAATCACTAGAACTCACCAAAAGCTGCTCAAACTCAAAACACGATACCCTCTTGCAAGGTGAGTTTTCTAACTTTTGACTATTCATATAGGCATTGTTAGGCTTCCATTTTCAAAGATAAAATGTATACCTCATTGCCACGAAGTTGTACATATCCATAGTTTGCATTTATATGGCTTGAGCTTAGAGAATTTTGGAGTTGAAGTTTCTGAAAATTTTAGGGTTCAGATTAGGGCCAACAAAATTCATGTTTGTCTTTGATCTATAGTTTTAATGCTTTACATTTCTGAAATCGTGAGGAAATTTGCCACAAGATTCATGTTTACATTTTTGGAAATGGTCGAGGAATGATCAAGTTACAGATCCTTTGGCTGGAGGTTAAAGATGAAGTACAGTCAGGGCAAGATTTATGTTATGTATTTATTTTTGTGCCAATGTTAACGGATGTATCACCACCCCAGTGGTTAAAACGCGCGCCTGTAACCAGAGGGACCTAGGTTTGAGCCCCAGTGGTACCCTTTTGGTTATTTTTCATATTTTCTCTCTTTTTTTTTCTTGTTTGCATGCGCTAGGCTCCTCTTGTTGGGCTTGGTATTTTTGCTCATTTCATACCTCCTGATTATGTTTCATACCCCCTGACTCATTTATTTCTTTTTTTCATTTTTTCATTTTTATTTTAGTTTATTTTAGTTTCATATTTTTATTTTATTATTTTTATTACTAACATTATTTTTATTATTAATAGAAAAATCCAAAAAAATATTTATTTTATTATTTTTACACTCATTTATATTTAATTCTCTTTATAAAAACTAAAAAGAACAAAAAACAATTTTCTTAACCAAATTAATTTCTTTTTTAATTAATATTTAGATAATTAGGTTTAATTATTATATTATACTATTTTCTTTTAAATTAAAATTAATTTAGAACTTAGGTCTATTTTGATTAATTAATTTTCCTACTATTTTTTATTTAAAACCTTTTCATGGAAAACCCTAAAAAATCTTTTTAACTTATTTTTCTTTGTTAATTAATTTAGGTTTTAGTTTTAGCTAATTTTAAATCAATCATTTTTCTAATTAGGTTTAGGTTAAAATCCTTTCATAAAAATCAAATAAAAATCATGTTTCTTTACTCATTTGCATTCTTGCATTTTTATCTTCAATTTTGTACAATATTCAATATGGTTGTAATAATTATTTAGATTTTATTTTCTTGCAATTTCACCATTTGTAAATTGGTACACCCCCTCCCCTAATGATGTAATAGTTTAGTATTTTTATTTTCTGCAATTAAATGCTTTATATAAATGCTAGTAAATCAGGGTTTGTATGGAAAGATTAAAATCAACAAATTAGCAAACCCTAATTCAAAGACAAAACAATGCATGTAAATCAACACATTTGCACACTTGCACCCTTAGGGTAAATCCACTTTGTTGCCTTACAAAAATGTCCATGTTATGCATGTGGGGTATCTTAGCAAAAGCAATCAAAAAATACAATATCATAGTCCCTCGGTGACGTTATCAAATGTTGCCTTTTAAAATGATCTTATTCCCTCAAAGAAAATTGCTAAGATATTCCACAACATTGCTATTATGGCTATACGATGACCCATGCCCGTCCCTTTACATCCAACTATAAAGTTACTTACCAATCCATGGTAAAATAACAATGTCAAAGGAAAGAAGAAATAGACAAGAAAGACTTTTGAGTAGGTAGAATGTTCCTAGTTGCTTGCTCATTTTCAAATCAAAAAATCCTTGCTATTTTCAAAACAAACACCAACACTTTCAAAACATCTTTCAAACTTGAAACATTTTCAAAAGATCAACACTTTGTATACGTTCTTACGAATGATAACTATTACAAAGTTTGCCTAAACGATGGCGCCTTTTCAAAATACCTTCAAAATACAAAGGATATTTTCAAACAAAAGCAAGTGATCTAGCATGCAACTAAGAGCCCGTAGATAACTATGGGTGAAAAGTGTGCTAATACATTCCCTTTTCATAATCTACCCCCTGAACTCAAGAAAATATCTCTAAAGGTCTTTCCTGTTCTTTTCAGCCTTTCCTTTTTGGATTAAAGGAAAGTCGGTGGCGACTCTTGCTAACCGCGACATTTGCAATAAAACGTAAAACACCCAAGTCAGTTCTCCCATCGTATCACAGTAGAGAACGTATACAAAGTGTTTTGAAAAATGTTTTTTGGAAGAGGTTTCGTGTAAGTGTAAAAATTGTTTGAGCATAGCATCTAGGAACTATCTACTTTTACTCGAAAGGGTTGTTCTTTTCCTCTTTTCCTTTAGACAGTGTTATCCTACTATTAGTGAGTAGGTAGTCTTAGTCGTTGGATGTTTGAGGGACATTCGAAGGGACGTATATACAGTCACAAAGGCAACTGGGTAAGAAACCTTAGTAACTACCCTAGGGTTTTAAGATCATTTTTATCGAGGCAACGTTGAGAGGGTCATCGAGGGACTAATGATCTTTAAACCGGAGGGTAGCCACTAAAATCTCTCACGTTTCGAGAGTTGTGATTGTTTTTCCGAAGACAACCAAAGTGGGATAAACTAGAGGTGTATATGTGAAATTGTGTTGTATTCATTTATTTTTGTCTTGTGTTAGGTTTGCTAGCATTTGTTTGTTATTCTTGTCATACAATCCTAGTTAACATGCATCTAAACAGTTTATAATTTACAGTAATTAAAGTACGGAAATGTAAATCTAACTATTACAAGGCTTCGGGGAGGGGGATTATTACAAGTCCAAAAATGAGATAAAGAAAATGTAAGAGCCTACTTCAAATTATTACAACCAGGAAGCAGGTACAATAATATGAAAAAAGTGTGAAAGGAAATAACGTGGGCGAAATGAAACTAACATCTAAAACTTAAAAAGGAAAAATATTTTTGTTTGTTTTTTATCATGGAAAGAAATTTAATTTAAAATCCTAAGTCTATTTAGTTTTAAATTAAAAAAAAGGGTTAAAGTAATTAATTAATTAATTAATTAATTAACAAAAATACTTTTTAATTAAAAGAGACTAAGCTTATTTTTTTGTGATTTTTTTATAATTACCTTACCGATTAAATAAATAAAAAAACAATTAAAGGGAAATAAGTAATAAAATAAAACAAAAGAATTAATGGGTCAGGATAGCAAACAGAAACAGAGGGGGATGCAAATTGAAATTCGTTGGGCCCTAAGCAAATAGAAACCCAGGAGTTATGCTGGATCCTATGTTGATAGCTTTTGAGAGTGTATGGTGAGCCGCGCGTTTGAGGCTTTCATATCTGGATCAAATGGTGATGACTTGATGGTGCATGGTGTGCACGTTGGACCCGGAAGTATTGAATCTGCATATATCATTTTAGAAAGAAATAAAATGTAAGACCTGGGTATCGAACCTAGGTCCTTCACCATTTGAAAACTTCCTTTTTACCATCTGTGTTGTTTGTTCATTCGTTTATATAAATAAAATCATAACATTATATTAGTAAAACAAGTTATATATATATATATATATATATATATATATATATATATATATATATATATATATATATATATATATATATATATATATATATATATATATATATATATATATATATATATATATATATATATAATTCAAAATCAACACACACACGTTGCACAAGCCAATGGGAAAGAGACGCTTGGATGACCGGAGTCAGCCCACCGGAGTTAACTCTCCGATTGTCTTCTCCGGTAGGCTCCAATATTGATCCTGCGAAATAGCCAAAAACAAAAATTAAAAGCTACCATACCCCCCCTAATTCGATTCCCCTGAATTCAAATCTGCAACCCCTTTGGTCTGAAACGCCCTGGATTTTGAGATTCGAAGAAGAATGCAGATCGTGCCCTAGTCATGGCACGGTCGTATTTCGGTCCTTAAACATGCATATATTTTGTTAGGTCTGCACTAATGGTGTCCCTAAACACGAATCAAATAGTTAGAGTTATTAAAATGGCTTGTGTATTCAATTTCAAAGTTTTAAAGCCCTTACCAACTGGTAATATTTGGAGGCAGCGATTCAAGGTGTTGCACGCCTTGTGAATGGTCTAGATATCTTCCTGGGAACCTCAAGGACGGAGTGGTGAGGTTTGTTTGGCACGAGGAAGCTTGCACTGTGTGTTTTGAATTTGACAGCTCTTGTGAAGATTTCGTAATTCTTGGGTGGTGATTTGAGGTACTATGTGTGTGTGGCTCTTTGAGGCAATTTCTTCTGTGTCCCTTGCATCTGAGATTATTAGGTTTATATAGACACATGGTTTAGGTAAACAATTGTGCATCATATCTTTGTACATTATAATGGAGAGATTTGATTTGATTTTTACATGAAAATTTTCTATATTTGATCCAATCATGTGCCAATCTATTTTATGCGTTTTTGCCAGCTTGCTATGAGTTGTTTGGGCCTTCAACTTGACGGAAACCAAAATCTTACATGCCCTTTGTTGTACCCCAAAATTTGTCCTCTCATTTCTCAAGGGATCATCCTGGACCCTCAGGTTTACTTCTATCAAGTTTCAAGTCTCGGATTACAATTTTCCAAGAAAGTCATTCACAAGGGCAAAATGGTCAAAAGCACACTGAAAAGTCAAACTTTGACTTTTTGATCAAAATCGAGTTTCAACAATCATATTTCATCAAGACATGAAATTGGTTCATCAAGAAACCAAAAGTCAGAAATTACTTTGAAAAATCAAATTTCTAAACACTTAGAAAATTTTCTAAGTGTTAAGAAAATATGATAACTTCAGAACTTCTGGGCCAGTTTTCACATAAGTGCAATCAGAATTTGCAAAAATGATTCAGAACATGACTCGTCGATCAAAACATATGGAAGTTGTTCTTCGATCAGAACATGACTCTTCAAATCTCATTCTTCAGCATGTGGAGACTATGTTCTACTCTTCGAATAGAACATCACCCTTCGAATCTCACTCTGGTCTTTCCACTCTTCGATCAAAACATCACCAAGCCCCAAAACCTCGTTTTGAACAGTCTACTGCACTGCTATGACACAATCCTGCATCCAGCTGCTACAACACTCCAAATTGTTGCTGATTAAGACCACGCATGTGTTTCTCTCAAACCCCATATTTGCACCAAATTAGCACATAAAGGCTGTATTTAAAAAAGCAATGAAACAGTATGTCAAAAAGGTTCAAATCCCATTTGTTTTTCCCCCCCAAAACCACAACAAACTCATCTATAAATAAGTTGTTCCACCATACATCTAAGGGGCTAGTTTTTGGAAAGAGAGAGTTATCAAGTACAAAAAAGAGAGAAAAGAAAACATTCAAACATTCTTAAACCCAGAATTCTTAAAACAATACCTTTGTTCTTCCCTTTGAATCAAAGAGCATAACATTTCTGCTCTGTTTCTTGCTGACCCCGGAACATTCGAAGGCAGCAACTCAAGTCCCAAACACACGCCTCAGATTCAAGGTAAGTCATCCTGACTTTGAACTTTTCACTCAGAACATCATTAAAAATGTAGATATCATAGTATTGAGATTGTATATATCATTGCCCAAGTACAAAAATTGTGGATCATAACTTCTCGAAGAAAATTAGGCTCAGAATTAGGGATAGAACTTCTATAAACTATTGTGCCTTTATTTTTTTGTCTTGCTATTGTTGAGAAATGAACAAGTTGCAGATGATCTGGTTAATGCAAGAAAGGAGGTGAAGTGTAACACTAGAACTTCTAGTTTTTCTCACTGTTGTAATACACCAGAACTTCTAGGTTTTTCTCACTGTTTTAACACAACACATAACTTCTAGGTTTTTTTTCTCATTATTGTAATACACCAAAACTTCTAGGCTTTTCTCACTGTTGTAATACAATATAGAACTTCGAGGTTTTTCTCACTGTTTTAACATAACACAGAACTTCTAGGTTTTTTTTCACTATTGTAACACAACCCATAGAACTTCTAGGTCTTTCTCATTATTGTAACACAGTACACAGAACTTCTAGGTTTGCCTCACTATCTTAACACTCAGAACTTCAGCGCGCGGCAACCCAGAACTTTTGGTTTCCTCTAACGTTTCTTTCTGAACTACATCGTGCCTAGCATCAGAACTTCTGGTCCCTCTCATTTTTGTTTTCAGCAACGTCATGATCCTGCTTTCGTTATTTTTCCTTTTCTTTCTTATTCTTATTATTTTCAGCATTAATACTTTTTTTATTAATATAAAAAAGGACATAAAAAATATTTTCTTTTTATTAACTAATTATTTTAATTTTAATTTATTAAGAAGAAAAACCATTTTCAAAATAAATCCTCTTCTTTTCTTGTATTATACAATTCAATATGGTTGTAATAGATAATTAGGATTTAAATTCTTGCAATCCCCATTTGTAAACATGTATCCCCATCACTGAAATAATGTAATAGTTTAGGATTTATTTTCCGCATTTTATTTGCTTTCATATATTGTTAGTAATTAGGATGTATGGTAAGATAAAGTCAACAAATAGATAACCTTTAAATGCAAGACACAATGCATGCAATCAAACACACTTGCACACTAGCACCTGTAGGGTAATCTCGCTTTATTGCCTTTCAGAAAATAGTCATGTCCCTCGAATATGGGCGTTTTAGCAAAGACCCTCAATAAAAGATCGTAGTCCCTCGATGACCCTCAATGTTTCCTTTGGTAAACGATCTAGTCCCTAAACGACATTGCTAAAACGTCCCATAGGTTGCCTTCTATGACTATACAAACGTCCCACACCTGTCCCTTCACATCTAACGATGGGGCTTCTTACCAAGTCAATGGTAAGATAGCAACATCTAAAGGAGGAGGAAAAGAACATTTAAGACCTTTTGAGTAGGTAGGTTGCTCCTAGTTGCTCGCTTGCTCACCACAAAAACATTTTATACACCAACACTTTCATCTTGAAACATTTTCAAAGATAAAGCTTTTTGTACGCGTTCTTATAGATACGAGAACCATTATAAAAACATTCCTTTTTCAAAATACTTTCAAAACCCACATCACAAACAAATTTTCAAACTCAAAGCAAGTGATCTAGCAAGCAACTAAGAGCCCGTAGATAACTACGGATGAAAAGGGTGCTAAAACCTTCCCTTTTCATAACCTACCCCCCGAACTCAAGAAATAATCTCAAAAGGTTTTTCCTGTTCTTTTCAATCTTTCCTTTGTTGGATAAAAGAAAAGTCGGTGGGGACTCTTTCTATCCGCAACAATTGCGATCAAACACAAAACACCCAAGTTGGTTCTCCCAATGTGTTACAGAACTGGCGACTCTGCTGGGGAAAATACTTTAAAATGGGGTTACCTTAGGGCTAGATCATCTTTAACTGCTTTTCATTGTTTGATTTGTTTGCTTTATATTATGGTTCCTTGTTTGATTTGTTTGCTTTATATTATGGTTCCTTGTTTGGGTTTGTTTTGATCCTCTACCCGGATCTGGGGCACCTTTTTTAGGTAAGTAGCAATAAGTTGTGGAAACTGTGTGGGGTATACCGACATGGTCTAAGCAATAGCTATGTTAGTGTGACACATTTGTTGGTACCGGTAGCCCTTGAGTAGTCAAGGAGAATATGGGGCCGTTGTATGGTGTCATGAAGCACTAATTGACTTTAGAACCTTTACTTGAACAACTTGGCCATTAGGAAGTAGTGAGGTAGCCGGCTTTGGTGCAGTCTGAAGTTGGTTGATACTCGATACTACGCTCATTGAGATCATACTTTCGGTATATTTCAGTCGTTAATAAAGAGGCTTGAGCTGAAACAATGCCCGATGAAGAAAGATCCCATTTACTTTCTAAGACAGGTTGAACCAACTAAACTTCAAGAGGGTACTTACTTATAAAACCTCATGCAAGCCTAAACCTAAGGATTTGTTTGATTTAACTTGTGCATATGCTTGTACATAACATCATGACATCATACCATAGCATTCTAGACTAACCATTTCAAGGATTTTGAGATTCGTCTTTGTTCTATTTTGTAGGATAAGACTCTCACTCGCAGGAACACGATCCAAGTTAACCTTGTACGAGTACCTTTTCAGCTCAAAGAGTTAGCATCAAGGGTCCCTGAGAATTCTCCGCTCACCAAAAGATATGGACGAATTCTCAACTTGGTTACTTCAAGCTTTGATAAAGATATGATGAAGGTGTTTTTCCAGTTCTTTGACCCTTTGCACCATTGTTTTACCTTCCCCGATTACCAGCTTGTACCAACTATGGAAGAATTCTCTCAACTCTTGGGAATTCCTATTCTCGATCAACTACCTTTCAACGGTACTGAAAGGGATCTAAGCCCTGAAGAGGTTGCCCGAGCTTTACACTTGCAAGAATCTGACGTCACGGCTAATTGGGAAACAAGGAGTGGTGTCAAAGGGTTCCTAGCCAAGTTCCTATTGGAAAAAGCTCAAGACTGTTGTAACACTTTGGATTTACAAGCCTTCGAAGAAATTTTGCCTCTTCTCATCTATGGGTTGGTACTATTTCCAAATTCTGACCAACTTATAGATGTAAGTGCTATCAAAATCTTTTTATCTCACAATCCAGTGCCTACTTTGTTGGGAGATATTTTGCATTCTCTCCACTCTCGCACCATGAAGAGAAGAGGAACCCTCATGTGTTGTACACCTCTGTTGGCTAGATGGTTTGTTTCGCATCTCCCCCGGTCCATTATGAAGAACGAGCAAGGTTAGGGATGGTCCAATAGGCTGATTTCACTCAGACATTCGGATATCCACTGGTGTTCTCGATCCTTGGAGGACATTAATATCATCGACCGTTGTGGGGAATTACCTAATGTCCCTCTACTTGGAGTTAGGGGAGGTATCACTTATAACCCTTGCTTAGCTCTGCGACAGTTTGGATACGCACGAAGAGATGGTCCACATGAGGCGCTCATCCAAGGTGTGGTTTTCGACTATGAAAACAATGATCAAGGCTACCATCAAAGATTTATATGAGCTTTGAGAATGGTAAAAAAGGTGGACAGTAGGACATTAGGGAACAAAAATTCCATCCTCCATGAGCCTTACCTTAGGTGGGTATGAGCTCATGCTCAGAGTCTCGCAATGCCTTTCCCCTCCATCCTCCCTGTTATCATATAGCCTGTGGTTGAATGAGATGTCCTGTATACTGTCCTTCATCCCAACATGCCTACTTCTCTCAGGGATTTGCAAAAGGATTGGATTCAGCTAAAGAAATAACGAGATACTTTCGAAGCCCAATTCTACGCCAGTGAGAAGAAAGTTCTGGAACTCGCCAAGCAACTTCATGAAGAGCAAAGTTTGAATGCCACCATCGCACCGAAGAGGATGCGTTCAACCTTTTTGTCTTAGGAGTTTTTTGTATTTTTATTTCTTTCAGTGTAAACTCAAAGAGGCATGATGTACTCGAACTTGGATTAATTAATTCAACGTGTGCCCCTTTTTGTCTAAAAGAAAATTTAAATCTCTAATTTCCTTGAAATCATTTGCATCTGCATTTTCATTCATCATAACACAAACAGGTTTCTTATGGCAGGTGTCCTTATCTTTCTACTATTTATTTCAGTGAGATGGATATTGAACAGACAGTAAAGGATATCCAAGCGCAGAACGCTCAATTTCAACAAATGTTCTTGACTCTGGCAAAAGGATAAGAGTATTTGAAAACTTTGTTGATCAAAGAGAAGAAGAAGAAAGCGAAGAAACCAGTCGGTGTTTTGAATCTGGGAAAAAGGTTCAAAGGACCATCCAGACGAACTCTAGATTCCGCAACCTCGTCAGGTGAAGGAGATAATCAAGAAGCAAGGAACAAGGAAGGAAATGACCACCCAGAGTCTGAAGAAGAGGAAGAAGTGGACTACTCTGAAGAACAGTATCCCCCAGCTGATGATAAATACAAGCAGTTGGAGGATCGCCTCAATGCTATGGAGATCTAGAGGGTACCCGATTGGATTTTGAAGAGTTGGGACTTGTCTCAGGGGTTGTCATCCCACAAAAATTCAAGGTCCCCACTTTCGCTAAATATGACAGTGTCTCTTGTCCAAAGCTGCATTTAAGGTTATACGTTAGGAAAATTCAACCACATACTGCTGATAGGAACCTATGGGTACATTTCTTCCAAGAAAGCTTGTCAGGGACGCAATTGGATTGGTTCTATCAGTTGGAAGGAACCAATATTCGCAATTGGGAAGATTTGGCTGCCGCTTTTTACAAGCAATACCAATATAATGCTGACTTAGCTCTAACTCGAACACAACTACAAGGCATGTTTATGGGTGCTGGTGAAGGTTTCAACATTTATGCTCAAAAATGGAGGGACCTCGCGGGAAGAGTCCAACCCCCTTTATCTGACAGAGAATTGGTGGATATGTTCTTAGGCACGTTATCTGGTCCATTCTTCAACCATCTGATCGGAAGCTCCTCCGCTGGATTTACTGAACTAATCATGACTGGTGAACGGGTAGAAGCCGGTATAAAAAGTGGCAAAATTCAAAGAGATGTATCCTTGAGCAGGATGAAGAAACCCTTTACCGGAAAGAAGGAGGTCAGTGTTGCATATGACCACAGAAATCTAAAACAAAACTGAACGTCGCCCGATGGTAGGGGCTGTTATGATTTCCAATCCTGTACCAAATCAGCAGCGAAACTATCAACGTATGCTAGAGGCGGCCATGAGACGATTCACACGAATCAACATGACCTTGTCCCAAGTTTTGCCACATCTTTTGAAATCCAATCTGGTGACCCTAAAGGAAGCTCCCAAGAACCCCAATACTGCTTCTCCTCGCTACAACCCAAATGCTCGATGCGCCTATCATTCTGAAAACCCGGGGCATGATACAAACAATTGTTGGACCTTGAAGAATAAGGTACAAGACCTTATCAAGGCGAAAGAGATTGAGTTTGACCCCCCAGAAATACCTAATGTGATAGCGGTGCCAATGCCCAAACACGGTCAAGGTGTCAACGCTGTTGATGATGATTGTTTTGTTTCCTCCGTGAATGACTTAACTACTCCCCTTTTGACTATTAAACATAATCTATTGCAAGTCGATATGTTCCCGGGTTGTGATGAAAGTTTTCACTTATGCATGTCTATACCAAATGGCTCTTTGTTTTTGAAGATGAGCGTCCAACACCTGATGGCTAACAAAGAAATCATGTTTGAAAAAGTTCCTCTTGCCAAAAATTCCTGTGAAGATGTCTCAATAATCACCATTTCCGACAATCCTCCCAGGGTCTCCACCAAAAGACCCGTCAGGATTACATTTGTTCCAAAATCTTCTCCCCTAATCATCACTATGTCGGGGCCAATACCATATTCTTCGGATAAAGTTGTTCCCTGGAACTATGGGGCTGACGTATATTATCATGGCGCCAGGCAAGATCTATTGTCTATCAAAGACAAAGTTGCGAAAGACACTGATCTTGACGTCATCAATATCGTTGGAACCAGTAAGATAACAAGAAGTGGAAGAGTCTTCTCACCCTAGATCTCTCCAAACACCATTGTTACTCCTGTAATTATTCCCACTACCGCTCCTACCAGCATTCCCAGTGATACTCCTGTTGACAATCCTACTGCTAACCTTGCTGCCGAGACAAGGGGCAAAGAGGTATTATTTGATCTTGTCCAGAAGAAGGCACATCCAGAGGTCATTCTTGAAGATTCCATCAAAGAGATGGAAGAAATACTAAAAATAATCAAGAAAAGTGACTACAACATCATGGAACAGTGGGGGCAGACCCCCTCGAAAATATCAATGTTGGCCTTACATTTGTGTTCTGAGGCCCGTGCCAAAGCCTTGGTAAAGTTTCTAAAGACCGCCCACGTGCCCCAAGAGACCTCCATTGATCAATTTGAGAATTGTATGGCCAGTCTAACTATGGATAACAGATTGGGCTTTTCTGACGCTGATTTAACTCCCAAAGGAAGGAAACACAATTATGCCTTGCACGTTTCCATTGAGTGCAGAGGCACTACGTTATCCCATGTTCTGGTGGATACGGGTTCATCGCTGAACGTCTTGCCCAAAAATGCTCTTGACCGGCTAGATATCCAGGGACTCACTTTAAAGCCTAGCAACACTGTGGTGAGGGCCTTTGATGGTTCTAAGAGGACAGTGCACGGAGAAGTTGTCATCCCTATAAATGTTGGAACTCAGACTTTTGATTCAACTTTCTATGTGATGGATATCCGCCCTTCCTATTCCTGTTTATTGGGTCGACCTTGGATTCATGGAGCTGGTTCCGTCACTTCTACCCTACATCAGATGTTGAAGTACCCAATCAAGGGAAGATCATCACTATCCATGGGGAGGAGGAATACATGGTTAGCCACCTGAACTCTTTCAGGTACGTGGAAATGGATGATGAGTTCATTGAGACTCCGTGTCAGAATTTTGAAGAGGTCCCACAAACAATTGCGGCAGCCAAGACTACTACCAAGACTCCAGAGGTTACCAGACCTCCATTGAAAATGGCCTCTCTGAAGGATGCTAGAGTAGTAGTTGAGGAAGTTGGATGCACCATTTGAGGTCAACTTCCGGATATTCCCTACAAATCCAACAAATTTGGTTTGGGTTTTACTTTGGAGGCTCAGAGAGCTGTTCGACGAACTCGCGTTGGGGGACCACCTTTACGTATCATCAATCAGGGAGTCAATGCAGTGGAAGACAATGATGGCAGTTGTGACATGGACGAGTGGATTTTTCCAACCATCAGCGGAGGACTCAACAATTGGGAGGCCAAAGATTTTGTACCTATTACTTTTATTCAAGAGTAATTATCTTTTAATTTTTTTCGGACTTGTAATAATTAAAAAATTTAGACTTTAAAAACTTGTGTCTTACCCAAGGAAAAATGTTCCATTTGTGAGGGTTGTTACTTCATCTTCATATGTCATCAATAAAACATGGACGTTTTTTGCATGCAAATTTTACGTTCTTTGTTTTTTCTTTTTCCTATCTTTTATTTTATCAAAGATAGCTATGCTTTTACACACACTCACATATCGAAATGCAGATCCATATCCACTCGGGATCCCATGGGTAACGATTCTTCTATGGCCTATTGTGACTTTGAAAATTCGATCTACCAAGCCGAAGACGAAAGTGAGGAAGATTGTGAGGTACCAGGGGAACTAGACAGGTTATTGCAATAGGAAGAAACGACCATACAGCCCCACGAAGAGCCGGTTGAAACAATTAACTTAGGTACTGAATAGGACAAGAAAGAAGTCAAGGTAGGTGCCAACCTGGAGCCTAGTGTCAAGAAGCGCTTAACTCAGTTACTACATGACTATGTTGAGGTTTTTTCCTAGTCATACGAAGACATGCCAGGACTCGACACTGATATCATGGTCCATTATTTGCCGACAAAAGAAGATTGCCCTTCGGTAAAACAGAAGGTCCGTCGCATGCGACCAGAAATGTCAGAGAAAATCAAGACTGAAGTCATGAAGCAGTTCAACACCGGGTTCTTAGCTGTCACTTCCTATCCACAATGGGTTGCCAATGTTGTTCCAGTGCCTAAAAATAACGATAAGGTATGTATGTGTATGGATTACAGAGACTTGAATAGGGCAAGCCCCAAGGATGACTTCCTGCTTCCCCACATCGATATTCTGGTTGACAACACCGCACAACATAAGTTATTTTCCTTCATGGATGGTTTCTCCGAATACAACCAGATCAAAATGGAACCTGAATACATGGAGAAAATGACCTTCGTCACACAGTGGGGCATGTTCTGCTACAAAGTTATGCCATTTGGGCTGAAGAACATCGGGGCAACCTATTAGCGTGCCATGGTAGCTTTGTTTCACGACATGATCCATCACGAGATAGAGGTCTGCGTGGATGACATGATAGCCAGATCTCAAACTGAAGAGGAACATCTTGACCATCTGCATAAATTGTTTGAAAGACTGAAGAAATACAAACTAAGGCTGAACCCGAATAAATGCACTTTTGGAGTGAGGTCCGGCAAAATCTTAGGCTTCGTTATCAGCGGCAAAGGTATCGAAATGAACCTTGCAAAGGTAAAATCAATACAAGAAATGCCCGCTCCTCGCACTGAGAAGGAAGTTAGGGGATTCTTAGGACGGCTAAACTACATCGCCAGGTTCATTTCCCACATAACCGCTACTTGTGAACCAATCTTCAAGTTATTGAAGAAAGATCAAGTGGTGGAGTGGAACAACGACTACCATGCTGCTTTCGATAGGATCAAAGAGTACCTTCAAGAGCCTCCTATTTTGATGCCTCCAGTTGAGGGAAGACCTCTAATCATGTATCTAACAGTCTTGGAAAATTCAATGGGGTGTGTGCTGGGGTAGCATGACGAGTCTGGCCGAAAAGAACATGCAATATACTACCTGAGCAACAAGTTTATCGACTGTGAAACCAGATATTCATTGCTCGAGAA
Source organism: Vicia faba (assembly GCA_948472305.1). Taxonomy (NCBI): domain Eukaryota; kingdom Viridiplantae; phylum Streptophyta; class Magnoliopsida; order Fabales; family Fabaceae; genus Vicia; species Vicia faba. Next base: position 1,549,115,580 of record OX451737.1, on the reverse strand, counting down.
TACTTGCTGCGCTCTGGCATGGGCTGCTCGCCGGCTAAGACAGTATATGTTGACTCACACTACCTTATTGATATCCAAGATAGATCCAATTAAATACATATTCGAGAAGCCTGCCCTCTCTGGAAGAATAGCAAGGTGGAAGATGGTCCTGACTGAATACGACATTCAATACACTATCCAGAAAGCAATAAAGGGAAGTGTTCTAGCTGATCACCTTGCTCATCAGGCTGTGGATGACTATCAGTCCATGAATTTTGAATTCCCAGACGAAGACATCATGGTGGTAAGCAATTGTGAAGAACTCAGACCATATGACGGACCTGAACAAGGATCCTGATGGACCGTGGTTTTTGACGGAGCTTCCAACGCACTCGGCAATGGCATAAGCACTATGATCATATCCCCTAAAGGCTGCCATACTCCCTTCACTGCTAGACTGTGTTTCAACTGTACCAATAATATGGCGGAATATGAAGCGTGTATTATGGGTCTCAAAGTTGCCATAGATTTGGGAATCAAGTCTTTAAGTGTATTTGGAGATTCAGCTTTAGTCGTCAGTCAGATCAAAGGAGAATGGGACACGAAGCATCCTAATCTCATACCTTACAAAGAACATGTGTTGACATTAATCCCACATTTTGAGGAAATTACCTTTGAGCATTTTCCACGAGAGGAAAATCAACTAGCACACGCGCTAGCCAGTATGTCATCCATGTTCAAAGTCAGGTGGGATAATGAGGCTCCCCAAATCACCATAGAGAGGATGGACGAACCAGCTTACTGTCACGAGATTGATACTGAAGAAGTAGTGGACAAGCCTTAGTTCCTTGAAATTAAGATATATCTCTAGGCCCAAGAGTATCCGGAGGTAGCTGCAATAAATGACAAGAAATTCCTGAGAAGATTCTTTGCTAATTCTTCCTCAGTAACGAGGTTCTCTATAAGCGCAACCACGACTCTACTTTGCTTCGGTGCATAGACAAGAGTGAGGAAAATAAGATCATGGTTGATTTACACGAAGGTACCTTTGGCATCCATTCTAGTGGGAACACAATGACTAAAAAGATTCTACGGGCAGGATACTACTGGTCCACCATGGAAGCAGATTGTCATCAGCATTCACGAACCTGTCACAAGTGTCTGATCTATGCAGACAAAGTACATGTGCCTCTAGTTCCTCTAAACATCTTGACTTCTCCTTGGCCATTCGCAATGTGGGGAATTGACATGATTGGAGAGATCAAACCTACAGCTTCTAATGGACAACGCTTCATCTTGGTTGCCATTGATTACTTCATGAAGTGGGTCGAGGCAGCTTCATTCGCTTCTGTCACCAAGAACATTGTGGCCCGATTCATTAAACAGAATCTTATCTGTCGGTATATACAGGTAATCATATTCACACAGAGCAAACAAGTCCTTAGGTTTAGGCTTGCATGGGGTTTGTAGGTAAGTACCCTCTTGAAGTTAGTTGGCTCAACCTGTCCTAAAATAGAAACCGGGTTCTAAGGAGCTCAATATCACTGGATTATTTTCTATGTTCATTGTTTTGGTTTAGCCACTTAACTGGCGACCAAAATATCCCAAGAAAACAATCCTCAATGAGTGTAGTATCGAGTATCTACCAACTTCGGACTGCACTAAAGTCGGTCATCTCACTACCCCTAAAAGAGGCCAAGATGGTCAAGTAAGGTTCTAAGAGTTCGTTAGTGCTTCATGACATCACCCAGCGGCCCCGTATTCTCCTTGACTACTCAAGGGCTACCGGTACCCACAAATATGTCACACTAACATAGCTACTGCTTCAACCATGTCGGTATACCCCGCACAGTTCCCTCATAGTTTATTGCTATTTACCTAAAAAGGTGCCCTCAAATCCGGGTGTAGGATTAAACAAACCCAAACAAGGAACCCAAAAAGTAAAGCAATCAAAGCAATCAAAGTAAGCATGTAAAGGTGATCTAAAACCCTAAGGTAACCCCACTTTAAGTCTTTCCCCAGCAGAGTCGCCAGTTCTGTGATACGGTGGGAGAACTGACTTGGGATTTGTGTTTGTGTTTGCAAATGTTTCGGTTTAGCAAGAGTCGCCACCGACTTTTTATTTTATCCTAAGGAAGGGCCAAAAAGCACAGGAAAGACCTTTGAGATGTTTTTGTGGGTTCGGGGGGTAGATTATGAAAAGGGAAGGTGCTAGCACCCTTTTCATCCATGGTTATCCATGGGCTCTTAGTTACTTGTTTTAGATCACTTGCCTTTGCTTTTCAATTGTTTGAAATGGTGATTTGTGTGTGTGGTTTTGAAAATGTTTTGAAAAAGATGCCTTGTCTAGGCAACCTTTGTAATGACTCTTGTTTGAGTATATACAAAAATGTATGTCTTTTTGAAAAGATAATTCAATGTTTTGAAAGTTGTTTGGAAATTGTTTTTGAAGTTGTGTTGTGAAGTGTGTTTTTTGAAAAATGGCAAGGATGTTTTGCAAGATTTTTGATCAAGTAACTAAGAGTTGTCTACCCTATTTTACTCAAAGATTTTTCTTATGTTTTTGACCCTTTTAACAGTGTTGTTTCACCATTGTATTTGGTGAACAACCTTGTGTTAGGATGTTAACGGGACAGGCGTGGGTCATCGTATGACCATGATAACAATGTTGTGAAATGACTTAGCACTTTTCTGTAGGGACTAAGATCATTTTGAAAGGCAACTTTGATAGCGTCATCGAGGGACTATGATCTTTTTTCAATTCGTTTGTGCTAAGACATCCCACATGCATAACATGGCCATTTTTATAAGGCAACAAGTGGAGTTACCCTAAGGGTGCATGTGTGAATAGTGTGTTTGATTTGCATGCATTTTGTCTTGATTAGGGGTTTCCTACTTGTTGGTTTTATCTTTCCATACACACCTATTTACTAGCATTTGTATAAAGCAATAAAAATGTAGCAAATAAATATCCTACACTATTACAACCATATTGAAGTGCAGAAGAATGTAAAGGAAAAAATAAGATAAAAAGAAGAAAAAATGAGTGTCTTTCAATTGAGGCAGGAGCACCCATCGATTTGCATTCTGTTGGCCTCCTTCGATTGGGGCTGGCAACAGCAAAGTCACGTCTTTCGATTAGGCTTTGGCACCAGTCAGGTCATGTACTTCGATTGGAGGTTGGCACCAGCATGGGAGTGCCTTTCGTCTGAGCCTGGATTTAGTGCAAGTGTGCCTCTGGCTGGGCCTTTCTGCCTTGTTGCCTGCATCGATTGGGCCTGGAATCTGTGCAAGATGCAATCTGCCTTTTTGTCTCCTTTGATTGGGTCTGGAGTCAGTGAGGAAGCCTGGGGCTTCGTTTCATACTCCTGTCTTTTGTTTATTTCGTTTGAGATATTAAATAGCAACATGGCCCAAGGCCATGCTATCATTACCTCAGGGCCAGGTTAGTTCTTAGAGCATTTGTAACAAACCAAAGAACAAAACCAAAAGGAGAGACAATAAAAACAAACTAAAAGAGTGGAAACGAAAAGGTAACAAACACTATGTACATGTTTGAAACGAAAAGGAAGCTTATTTACATGTTACGCTAGAAATGAAGGGTTCAAGGTTAAGAATGACTTACCTTGCTTGAGGCTGGAACATGTGATGGGCCTTTAAGTGGTTTCCTTAAATGCTTCTGGATTCGAAGGGAGGAACCAGGAGTTATGTCTTTGATACTGGATAAGTGTGAGGTTCTTCCTACTGGATTCAAAGGGTAACAAGGTATAGGGATGTTTCAGATTCTAATGGGATAAGTGTTTGCTCTTTGGTTTGATGCATGCAGGTCTGAGTTTTTGTTAGTTTTGATACAGGCAGGCTTGTAGTTGCAGTTGGACTGGCTTTAGGCAGGTTTGTTTGTAGTTGCAATTGAACTGGCTTGAGTTTTCTGGCTTTGGTAAGGAAGGCAGGTTTTGAGGTTATGCAGGCCTCAAGGCTTGTTGTGCCTTAGGCTTGTATATGTAACACAGGTTTGATGTTCTGGTGTTAGGCAGGTGGATGCAGTTCTAGATTTATTGTTTGGATTCTGGATATGTTCTCACAAGTGTTGAAGGTACTTGAGAGATTTGTTGTGTTTGAGAAAATTTGGGAGATTTGTTCTTCTGGTCCAAAGATCCTCTCTTAGCTTTGCATAAATTCCTCTATTTATAGAGAAAAAGAATGGACATGTTTTCAACAGCCAGCCTTGCAAAATAATAAAATAATAGGTAACGTGACAGTACATGTGGGGGCCTCTTGGCAGTTGGGGTGCAGAAAATAATAAAATAAGGCCCAGCTGGAAAGTAATTGTCCACTTGTGCCACAAAAGCAATATGAATGGTTCATATGGGGTTGCTTCCTTCTGAAGGAAAATAGGCGCAAGACTCAAGACAGACTTTCCTAAAAGGTAGTACTGTGCTATTAAGTGCAAGTGGTCTTAGACAACAAATGGGTACAAGCCTAAAAAGGGAAGACACGTGGCCTAGCCTATGGGTATGAATGTTCAACCTGATCTTTTGAGTCGAATCCTCCATCTTTCTACACCTTTCGACCAGACTAAGACAACACGGTATTCGTTTTCACCAGCTGTGTGTCCTTCGAATGGATTTCTTATGTACCCTTCAAATGGGCCTTCTTTGCTAGCTTCAAAGACCAATTCGAATCTATTTAGAACATTCCCTATTAGACAACTTCGACCAGCCCTTAGCCTTGTGATGAGTCTAAGTTTTTATTCGAAGCGTTCAGAACTTCCTTCATCAGAGCATCTTAGATTAATAGAAACTCTGCACTGAAATGCCATTCGAAGGTCATTTCATTCTGATGTTCTTATTAAGGGAAACTCTGAAGTTCCAGTCGAAGGACACTCTAAAGTTCCAGTCCAAGGACCTTTTGAAATGCCAATTGAAGGGTATTTGTCCATATACCAATCAAAGGGTACTTGTTAAAATTCCAATCTAAAGGCTTTGTTAACAGGCCAATCGAAAGGTGTTGTTCATGCTAATCGAAGGACATGGTTAACATGTCTGTCAAAGCCTTGACACAATGCTAAATCGAAGGATCCCGTGGCATGCCAATTGAAAGGCATGGCCCAGGGTGCCAAACGAAAAGGTCTTTCAGAATTCCAATCGAAGGCCTTGACACAATGCCAATCGAAGTGCTTGTCCATAATGCCAATTGAAGCATTTTTGGACTATCAATCGAAGTGCTTGTCCATAATGCCAATCAAAGGGAATTATCCATGCCAATCGAAAGGCTCCTTCAGAATACCAATCGAAGGATCTTTCAGAATGCCAATCGAAAGGTACTTAAAGCACCACTCAAAAATTTTCTTTTTCCTTAGGCAAGGGTTTCTGGTCAACCATGCAGGGGGAAGACTTTGGAAAACATGAGAGGGCAAATTTTGGGGTACAACAGCTGCCCCTGTTCAATCTTCTTGAACCTGAAGAGTTAGATTGGCAAGTTTGCCTTTCATGACTCGAAGGTAAAAGAGGATTGGAAACTAGAGTGCCCGTAAATTTGCACTCGTCAAAATATAGCTGAGGATATGGGCTTAAAGATGCCATTTGGAGATGTGACAGAAACTTGTCGGGTATGGGCTTAAAGATGCCATCTGGAGATGTGACAGAATCTTGTCGGGGATGGACTTAAAGATGCCATCTGGAGATGTGACAGAATCTTGTCGGAGATGGGCTTAAAGATGTCATCTGGATATGTGACAGAATCTTGTCGGGGATGGGCTTAAAGATGCCATCTGGAGATGTGACAGAATCTTGTCGGAGATGGGCTTAAAGATGCCATCCAAGAATGTATGTTGAATTGTATGTTGTAGGTCAGAAGAATGAGCATCAAAATGGTATCCATGTCTGGAATGCATTTGAATTGTATCTGGAGACTGAATTTGTATGAGCAAAAGAATGGCGTCCGTGTCTGGCGCGTATCTGAGCTGTAACTGTATTTGGATTTTGAATGAATATCAGAATGACTTCCGTGTCTGGAGTGTATTTGTATTCTGAATGGGTAACAGAGAAAAATATGTGTATGGAGCAACTGTGTGCTAAAGACAAGTTCTGAATGAGTGACAAAATGGCAACCGTGTCTAGAGCATATTTTGAATGAGTGACAAAATGACATCCGAATCTAGATCGTATCTGGACTGTATTTTGAATGAGTGACAGAATGACATCCGAATCTGGATCGTATCTAGACTGTATCTGGAGCTGAGATCTGTATGAGTAGCAGAATGACTTCTATGTCTGGAGTGTATCTGAAACTGTAACTGGGATCTGAATGAGTGACAGAATGGCAACCATATCTGGAGCGTATCTGGACTGTATCTGGAGTTTGAGATCTGTATGAGTAGCAGAATGACTTCCATGTCTGGAATGTATCTGAAACTGTAACTGGGATCTGAATGAGTGACAGAATGGAAACCGTATCAGGATTGTATCTGGAGTTTGAGATCTGTATGAGTAGCAGAATGACTTCCGTGTATGGAGTGTATTTGAAACTATAATTGGGATCTGAATGAGTGACAGAATGGCAATCGTATCTGGAGCGTATCTGGACTGTATCTGGAGTTTGAGATCTGTATGAGTAGCAGAATGACTTCCATGTCTGGAATGTATCTGAAACTGTAACTGGGATCTGAATGAGTGACAGAATGGCAACCGTATCTGGAGCGTATCTGGATTGTATCTGGAGTTTGAGATCTGTATGAGTAGCAGAATGACTTCCATGTCTGGAATGTATCTGAAACTGTAACTGGGATCTGAATGAGTGACAGAATGGCAACCGTATCTGGAGCGTATCTGGACTGTATCTGGAGTTTAAGATCTGTATGAGTAGCAGAATGACTTCCATGTCTGGAATGTATCTGAAACTGTAACTGGGATCTGAATGAGTGACGGAATGGAAACCGTATCTGGAGCGTATCTGGACTGTATCTGGAGTTTGAGATCGGTATGAGTAGCAGAATGACTTCCGTGTCTGGGGTGTATCTGAAACTGTAACTGGGATTTGAATGAGTGACAGAATGGCAATCGTATCTGGAGCGTATCTGGACTGTATCTGGAGTTTGAGATCTGTATGAGTAGCAGAATGACTTCCGTATCTGGAGTGTATCTGAAACTGTAACTGGGATCTGAATGAGTGACAGAATGGCAACCGTATCTGGAGCGTATCTGGACTGTATCTGGAGTTTGAGATCTGTATGAGTAGCAGAATGACTTCCGTATCTGGAGTGTATCTGAAACTGTAACTGGGATCTGAATGAGTGACAGAATGGCAACCGTATCTGGAGCGTATCTGGATTGTATCTGGAGTTTGAGATCTGTATGAGTAGCAGAATGACTTCCGTGTCTGGAGTGTATCTAAAACTGTAACTGGGATCTGAATGAGTGACAGAATGGCAACCGTATCTGAAGCGTGTCTGGACTGTATCTGGAGTTTGAGATCTGTATGAGTAGCAGAATGACTTCCATGTCTGGAATGTATCTGAAACTGTAACTGGGATCTGAATGAGTGACAGAATGGCAACCGTATCTGGACTGTATCTGGAGTTGAGATCTGTATGAGTAGCAGAATAACTTCCGTATCTGGAGTGTATCTGAAACTGTAACTGGGATCTGAATGAGTGACAGAATGGCAACCGTATTTGGAGCGTATCTGGACTGTATCTGGAGTTTGAGATCTGTATGAGTAGCAGAATGACTTCCGTATCTGGAGTGTATCTGAAATTGTAACTGGGATCTGAATGAGTGACAAAATGGAAACTGTATCTGGAGCGTATCTGGACTGTATCTGGAGTTTGAGATCTGTATGAGTAGCATAATAACTTCCATGTCTGGAATGTATCTGAAACTGTAACTGGGATCTGAATGAGTGACAGAATGGCAACAGTATCTGGAGCGTATCTGGACTGTATCTGTAAGCTGGAACTGGATGATTGCGAGCATGTAGTCAGTGTCTGGAGCACCTCTGAACTATATTGGAAAATTGGGTTGTTTGAGTTGGTCGAGTAGATAGTTGTCCTGTCTGGTTTCAGGTATTAATCTCTGACCTGAGAAGGAAAGATAGTTTTCCTGGCTTGTTACAGGTGTTAATCTTAAATCTCTTCACGTAGATAGTTTTCCTGGCTTGTTACAGGTATTAATCTACAATCAGTCGTCCACAGATAGTTTTCCTGGCTTGCTACATGTATTAATCCGGAACTTGAAAAGGTTGGCCGATGAGATAGTTGTCCTGTCTGGTTTTAGTTATTAATCTCTGCCCTGAGAAAGAAAGATAGTTTTCCTGGCTTGTTATAGGTGTTAATCTTCAATCTCTTCATGTAGATAGTTTTCCTGGCTTGTTACAGGTATTAATCTACAATCAGTCGTCCACAGATAGTTTTCCTGGCTTGCTACAGGTATTAATCCGGAACTTGAAAAGGTTGATGGTAGCCATCTGTTGATTGACCTTTTCCTGAAAAGGTAAAACGTTAGTTGTATGCAATGTCATGATGTATCAAATGCATAATGTCATGATGTTCTCAAAAGTAAATGAGATTGTGTTATATGCACTTATCATGTATGTAAATAGGATGTATGAAATGTGAAATGTTAATGAATGTATTTTTGTCTGGGAAAATAAATCCTTGACAAAAGCTGGGGAGTCATTAAACCTGGACTGCTGTTGAAGAGTATGTGTGTCTTCAAACTTTGCTTAGAATATTTCCAATGGATTCCTGTTTTGTTGTTTGAGGAGAACTCCGCTGGGGGAAGTTGAAAACTCTGTGGGGAGTATGTTTATTTCTGCTTGGGAAAAGAGTTTAGGAGTCTTAGTCGTCCGTTGCTCTACTGGGGAGTCGAAGTTGAACTGATATCTGGTCGGGTCCAGGTTTCGCAGTAACTTGCTGGGGATTGTAGAGTAGTCTACTGGGAAGAGGAGTTGTGGTCCTTTGATTTGTAGTAGTCGGAGAGGCAAACTCAAGCTGGGGAATCCTGGTGTTGTTGGGGAAATAAACCATGTCGTCAGTCAGCTAGAGAGGTGACATCTTCGTTGGGGAAAGTCCTCGAGGATTCTTGAGGTTGATTCAGCTGGGAAAAGGTTTTCAGAGATTAAACCCTTGCTGGGAGTCATCCTATGAGAAGGAATTTGGGGAGACTTGTCATTGCCCCTAGTAGCGAATGTTTGTGGCATTGCCAAAAAGTTTGATTGTATGTAACCTTTTGTCGGGGTTGACGTTCAATGCCCCAAGTGACGGAGATGGAGACTTGCCCCTGGTTACTCTGCCCTTCTTCAGAGATTTCTTGAAATCTTGATTGGACTGCCCCAGGTGTGCTGGATAGTGACATGTTAAGTCCCCCTGTTGATAGGAGATTCGTCAATGGAACTGTCATCCTTCTTGAATTGATTTTGTTCACTGAGAGAGCTTTTGTCCACTGGATATTCATTGTGTGAATTTCTCCGCTGTCAAACAAATATCCAAATGCAAACAGTGATATTCAAGTAATGCAAAGTTTATGCTTGTCTTGAAGTTTTGAAAAATGCGTTTTTTTAGCAGAAAACTTTTTATAAGACAAATTCAACACAAGATTTAGGGTAAAGCCTTACAGGAGTCAAGATACCTTTTGTAACAGTATGCTTTCGAACTAACCCACGCTTCAATTAGGACTTTTAAAGGGTTGTAACGTGGCTTGGTTCACGGTTTAAGAAACAAAGGATAAAGGCTCAAAGTATATTTGTACCCACCCGCTCTTCGTGATGTTATTCAATCCTAAACTCAGTTAATTGTGCGTCGAACTCTATTCGAATTTGGAACGACGTTTTGGTGATGGTTCACACAAGTTGAATTTGTTGGAAGGCAATCATTTTTGCAAAAATTTTCATGTTGTTGAGGATTTGTAGCGACCTCGTTCTTTTGATTTATTATCCCTAACTTTTGCCTGACTGTTCCTGTTTTCGAGATTACAGTCAGCGGGATGCCCCAGCTTTCTTAAGCCTCCTTTATAGATTTTGGCTCAGTAGGCTTTTCTCTTTTGAGAGATTGACTGCCTATGAGATAAGGAACCACCACCATCTTTTGGTTCCAAAGGAATGTTTTTGATGTCGTTCGTTGTATTATGAACTGAGAGTTTTGCGACTTCAAAGTGCATCTTTTGAATTAACTGAGAGACTACCCTGCCCCAGGTTTAAATTAAAGGTTTCAATTTGTGTTTAAAACAGAAAACTCCTACTTCTTTGGCTCGAAGGGGTTGACTAGGGATTATCTTCCTTATAACTCCAGTGTTTAGGATTTGAAAGAAACGCTTGTACATCGTCAGCAAGGTTTGTTCAAAAGCATACTGTATGAGATTATGGCATTGTTTCGTCATCCTCCCTCTAAAGGCTTGTAACCTTTAGCAAGAGTTGAATGTCATAAAGAAAGCATAATTATAGTGAAAACGAATGTATGAATTCAAGACAAACATATGCAATGCATTAATGAAATAGAGTTTGACATTAACAGATAATTGTCTGAATAACAAAAGAAATTACAACTTGAAAATTCAAATGGAACAAAAGTCTCTCAATTCGAGCTTTGTCATTTCAGGTGGAGAACCCTTAGCGGAAGATTTTCATCTCACCATCCGGAATGAATTCCAGCACTCCTTCGTCAATCAAGTCTTGGATCTTATTCTTCAGAGTCCAACAGTCGTCGGTGTCATGTCCAGGACTATGGGAGTGGTATACACAAAATGCATCGGGACGATAGCCAGGAGCAGAGGTGTTGGGATTCCGGGGAGGATCCTTTAAAGTAATCAGATTGACCTCCAACAAGCGTTTCAGTATTAGAGATGATGGTATATCAGTCTCAGAGAAATGTCTTCCAGATGTATTCCTCCTACGCCGATTGCCCTGTTGACGCTGATGAGGTTGTTGTTGGGCTTGTGACCCTGAAGCAAGTTGAGGAGCATTTCCCTTGTCTTCTTGTCTCAAAGGAGGTTGAATGATGACTTGATCTTCAACCCTAGATGTTTGCCCCACTTGGTTGTTTCGAAGCAGATTGTTGACGAGAACCCTGAGCCCTTCTTGTCCTTGTGCCAGATTTTGGATAAGAGCCATCTGGCTCACTAGTTGCCCCATCATTTGGACCTTCATTAGTAGCCACTCCAACTGGTCATCTTTGTCGTCCCCAGGATTTCCCACGATCATTCCCCTGGTGAGGAGCGCCTTGACCTCTTCTTGTCCCTTGGACAAGTTCAACAACATCTCTTGAAGTTGAGAGTTTTGAGCCTGGATGTCCTTGATAGTCTGCTCTAGAGCCATCTCTACTGAAATAAACAGTAGGAAGATAAGGAGACCTGTGTGGGAGAAACCTATAATGATATGATGCATGATATGTGGATGCATGTTTTCAAGGATCTCGCGGGGTAAACACAAGAAAAATGTTAGAGGTTGAATTTTGATCAACATCTTTGATTGGAGAACTTTGTATCGGTGGATGTCTTTCCACGAGAATCAAGCTCACCATGTCAAGTGGGTCATAGCCCCTGATTCAAGTTGTTGCACTTGATCTTTGACGGTGTTCGTTTAGAGGAAAATGAATCCTCTTGCCCTTTGGTAGACGTCTGGTTCAACGTGACCCTGCATCAAAAGACCCTCGAGATCCTTGAAATGGTTATTGAAAATGCCATGGTATGATGTTATGATGTTATGTACATGTATGCAAAAGTAAGCAAGTGTATATACAGGTAATCATATTCACACAGAGAAAACAAGTCCTTAGGTTTAGGCTTGCATGGGGTTTGTAGGTAAGTACCCTCTTGAAGTTAGTTGGCTCAACCTGTCCTAAAATAGAAACCGGGTTCTAAGGAGCTCAATATCACTGGGTTATTTTCTATGTTCATTGTTTTGGTTTAGCCACTTAACTGGCGACCAAAATATCCCAAGAAAACAATCCTCAATGAGTGTAGTATCGAGTATCTACCAACTTTGGACTGCACCAAAGTCGGTCATCTCACTACCCCTAAAAGAGGCCAAGATGGTCAAGTAAGGTTCTAAGAGTTCGTTAGTGCTTCATGACATCACCCAGCGGCCCCGTATTCTCCTTGACTACTCAAGGGCTACCGGTACCCACAAATATGTCACACTAACATAGCTACTGCTTCAACCATGTCGGTATACCCCGCACAGTTCCCTCACAGTTTATTGCTATTTACCTAAAAAGGTGCCCCCAAATCCGGGTGTAGGATTAAACAAACCCAAACAAGGAACCCAAAAAGTAAAGCAATCAAAGCAATCAAAGTAAGCATGTAAAGGTGATCTAAAACCCTAAGGTAACCCCACTTTAAGTATTTCCCCAGCAGAGTCGCCAGTTCTGTGATACGGTGGGAGAACTGACTTGGGATTTGTGTTTGTGTTTGCAAATGTTTCGGTTTAGCAAGAGTCGCCACCGACTTTTTATTTTATCCTAAGGAAGGGCCAAAAAGCACAAGAAAGACCTTTGAGATGTTTTTGTGGGTTCGGGGGGTAGATTATGAAAAGGGAAGGTGCTAGCACCCTTTTCATCCATGGTTATCCATGGGCTCTTAGTTACTTGTTTTAGATCACTTGCCTTTGCTTTTCAATTGTTTGAAATGGTGATTTGTGTGTGTGGTTTTGAAAATGTTTTGAAAAAGATGCCTTGTCTAGGCAACCTTTGTAATGACTCTTGTTTGAGTATATACAAAGATGTATGTCTTTTTGAAAAGATAATTCAATGTTTTGAAAGTTGTTTGGAAATTGTTTTTGAAGTTGTGTTGTGAAGTGTGTTTTTTGAAAAATGGCAAGGATGTTTTGCAAGATTTTTGATCAAGTAACTAAGAGTTGTCTACCCTATTTTACTCAAAGATTTTTTTTATGTTTTTGACCCTTTTAACAGTGTTGTTTCACCATTGTATTTGGTGAACAACCTTGTGTTAGGATGTTAACGGGACAGGCGTGGGTCATCGTATGACCATGATAGCAATGTTGTGAAATGACTTAGCACTTTTCTGTAGGGACTAAGATCATTTTGAAAGGCAACTTTGATAGCGTCATCGAGGGACTATGATCTTTTTTCAATTCGTTTGTGCTAAGACATCCCACATGCATAACATGGCCATTTTTATAAGGCAACAAGTGGAGTTACCCTAAGGGTGCATGTGTGAATAGTGTGTTTGATTTGCATGCATTTTGTCTTGATTAGGGGTTTCCTACTTGTTGGTTTTATCTTTCCATACACACCTATTTACTAGCATTTGTATAAAGCAATAAAAATGTAGCAAATAAATATCCTACACTATTACAACCATATTGAAGTGCAGAAGAATGTAAAGGAAAAAATAAGATAAAAAGAAGAAAAAATGAGTGTCTTTCAATTGAGGCAGGAGCACCCATCGATTTGCATTCTGTTGGCCTCCTTCGATTGGGGCTGGCAACAGCAAAGTCACGTCTTTCGATTAGGCTTTGGCACCAGTCAGGTCATGTACTTCGATTGGAGGTTGGCACCAGCATGGGAGTGCCTTTCGTCTGAGCCTGGATTTAGTGCAAGTGTGCCTCTGGCTGGGCCTTTCTGCCTTGTTGCCTGCATCGATTGGGCCTGGAATCTGTGCAAGATGCAATCTGCCTTTTTGTCTCCTTTGATTGGGTTTGGAGTCAGTGAGGAATCCTGGGGCTTCGTTTCATACTCCTGTCTTTTGTTTATTTCGTTTGAGATATTAAATAGCAACATGGCCCAAGGCCATGCTATCATTACCTCAGGGCCAGGTTAGTTCTTAGAGCATTTGTAACAAACCAAAGAACAAAACCAAAAGGAGAGACAATAAAAACAAACTAAAAGAGTGGAAACGAAAAGGTAACAAACACTATGTACATGTTTGAAACGAAAAGGAAGCTTATTTACATGTTACGCTAGAAATGAAGGGTTCAAGGTTAAGAATGACTTACCTTGCTTGAGGCTGGAACATGTGATGGGCCTTTAAGTGGTTTCCTTAAATGCTTCTGGATTCGAAGGGAGGAACCAGGAGTTATGTCTTTGATACTGGATAAGTGTGAGGTTCTTCCTACTGGATTCAAAGGGTAACAAGGTATAGGGATGTTTCAGATTCTAAGGGGATAAGTGTTTGCTCTTTGGTTTGATACAGGCAGGTTTGAGTTTTTGTTAGTTTTGATACAGGCAGGCTTGCAGTTGCAGTTGGACTGGCTTTAGGCAGGTTTGTTTGCAGTTGCAATTGAACTGGCTTGAGTTTTCTGGATTTGGTAAGGAAGGCAAGTTTTGAGGTTATGCAGGCCTCAAGGCTTGTTGTGCCTTAGGCTTGTATTTGTAACACATGTTTGATGTTCTGGTGTTAGGCAGGTGGATGCAGTTCTGGATTTGTTGTTTGGATTCTGGGTATGTTCTCACAAGTGTTGAAGGTACTTGAGAGATTTGTTGTGTTTGAGAAAATTTGGGAGATTTGTTCTTCTGGTCCAAAGATCCTCTCTTAGCTTTGCATAAATTCCTCTATTTATAGAGAAAAAGAATGGACATGTTTTCAACAGCCAGCCTTGCAAAATAATAAAATAATAGGTAACGTGACAGTACATGTGGGGGCCTCTTGGCAGTTGGGGTGCAGAAAATAATAAAATAAGGCCCAGCTGGAAAGTAATTGTCCACTTGTGCCACAAAAGCAAGATGAATGGTTCAGATGGGGTTTCTTCCTTCTGAAGGAAAATAGGCGCAAGGCTCAAGACAGACTTTCCTAAAAGGTAGTATTGTGCTATTAAGTGCAAGTGGTCTTAGACAACAAATGGGTACAGGCCTAAAAAGGGAAGACATGTGGCCTAGCATATGGGTCTGAATGTTCAACGTGATCTTTTGAGTCGAATCCTCTATCTTTCTACACCTTTCGACAAGACTAAGACAACACGGTATTCGTTTTCACCAGTTGTGTGTCCTTCGAATGGATTTCTTATGTACCCTTCGAATGGGCCTTCTTTGCCAGCTTCAAAGTCCAATTTGGATCTATTTAGAACATTCCCTATTAGACAACTTCGACCAGCCCTTGGCCTTGTGATGAGTCTAAGTTTTGATTCGAAGCGTTCAGAACTTCCTTCATCAGAGCATCTTAGATTAAGAGAAACTCTGCACTGAAATGCCATTCGAAGGTCATTTCATTCTGATGTTCTTATTAAGGGAAACTCTGAAGTTCCAGTCGAAGGACAATCTGAAGTTCCAGTCCAAGGACCTTTTGAAATGCCAATTGAAGGGTATTTGTCCATATACCAATCAAAGGGTACTTGTTAAAATTCCAATCGAAAGGCTTTGTTAACAGGCCAATCGAAAGGTGTTGTTCATGCTAATCAAAGGACATGGTTAACATGTCTGTCGAAGCTGCCTTGACACAATGCTAAATCGAAAGATCCCGTGGCATGCCAATTGAAAGGCTTGGCCCAGGGTTCCAAACGAAAAGGTCTTTCAGAATTCCAATCGAAGGCCTTGACACAATGCCAATCGAAGTGCTTGTCCATAATGCCAATCAAAGGGAATTATCCATGCCAATTGAAAGGCTCCTTCAGAATACCAATCGAAGGGTCTTTCAGAATGCCAATCGAAAGGTACTTAAAGCACCACTCAAAAATTTTCTTTTTCCTTAGGCAAGGGTTTCTGGTCAACCATGCAGGGGGAAGACTTTGGAAAACATGAGAGGGAAAATTTTGGGGTACAACAGATGGCGACGACCTTCTGCACCCTGTAAATGCGGACATAGTTAAAAGATACTACGCATGAAAAAGACCCGCTAGGTCGACTGGCCTAGGCAAAAATTAGGGATAAACACAAAAAAATCTGTACACGCGGCAAGCTGAAAACCTGAAAAGGCAGCTTGGGTAAAAAAGGGTATCACGATGGACTGAAAACCCGAAAGGGAGGTCCAGGAAAAAGTTAGGGATTTGAAGCGTATGACTATGCCCAGTTGGATCACCTTACAACCAATCTTCAGCATCGATCGTCAAACTCAAACAGTTCTAATCAATCCAATCAACTTCGGACAAAGCAACAAGTGGATGAAACGCTCAGAGACATGAAGGCTATAGCAGAGTGGGAACCCCATGGGATTATTTCACATAGATGTCTTTTCTTTGTATCAGTTTTCACTTTTTCGACGACATTCTCTTACTAGGATGTTCGTCTCTTTGTACAAAAATACTTATTCAATTTAATACAAAAATATTCCTTTAAAAGTGCAAAACTATCTATTTTTCTTTTACTTTCCTGTTTTGTTTGCAAAAATGTCCAATGATTATTTTTGAACATATGTATTTGAACGTAATTACTGTTTATAAATGAACGCATAAAAAAGGAAAACTAAACAGAGAGACAATTACTAATGCCTTTAAGAAACAGGATAATATCTATAGGCCATTCCATGAAATCCCCGCAGGTACTTTATCCAGCAGGAGCAGAAGCAAGGACATCCTTCTACAGGGTCACGGGCGTATCTCCAGTATGCAGCCTAATGGTATCAGGTGCTCTCATATCCCTAACAGAATGAAATTACCAATTACCGCTCCAAGGATTCCCTAGTGAAAGTCACCCAGTTTCTCAGGATTCCCCAGTAGAATTTCACCAAGTCCATAAGCAATGCACGATGTTTCCCTTTCCCAACAGAGTTTACTTATCTAATGGCGGAAACCCATCTATCAGTACTTCAACTTCAACAAAATATGAGACTTACACTCCTCATTCCCAGCGGAAGTCAGGGATTTATTTTCCCCATTCCAACAACACTGCAGCAGAACAATTAATATGTTCATACATTGCATTCATACATCATAACATCGACAACACAAATGCATATAGAATAATCTCATTTATTTTGAGAAACATCATTACGAAATGCATTTCATACATCATGGCATTGCATACAAGTAACTCTTCACCTTTTCAGGAAGGATCAATCAACATAAAATTATCATAAAGACATGACAATTATCTGTGAACAAATCAATTGTAGATCAATTCCCGAAACAGGACAGGGTGACTATCTACATGACAATTACTTCCTTCAGACTTCTGCTGGTTCAGTTTAAATCTCTCAATGGTTTATCCTGATTCTTTCCCGCAGACATCTTCTCTGGTTCAGATAAATCGCTCCAAAGATTTATCCTGATTCTTTCCAGTTAAAGATCATTCAAAGACCTCTGCCGGTTCAGTTTAAATCTCTCAATGGTTTATCCTGATTCTTTCCCGTAGACATTTCCTATGGTTCAGATAAATCGCTCTAAGATTTGCTCGAATTCTTTCTAGACCTCTGCTGGTTCAGTTTAAATCTCTCAACGGTTTATCCTGATTTTTTCCCGTAGATATTTTCTCTGGTTCAGATAAGTAGCTCCAAAGATTTATTCTAATTCTTTTCCAGAACTCTGCTGGTTCAGTTTAAATCTCTCAACGGTTTATCCTGATTCTTTCCCGTAGACATTCTCTCTGGTTCAGACAAATCACTCCAAAGATTTATTTTGATTCATTTCCAGACCTCTGCTGGTTCAGTTTAAATCTCTCAATAGTTTATCCTGATTCTTCCCCAGTAGACACTTTCCCTGGTTCAAATAAATCACTCCAAGATTTATTCTGATTATCTCCAGTTAAAGAATATCCAAGACCTATGCTGGTTCAGTTTAAACCCCTCAATGGTTTATCCTGATTCTTCCCCAATAGACACTTTCCCTAGTTCAGATAAATCGCTCAAAGATTTATTCTGATTCTCTCCAGTTAAAGAATATCCAAGACCTCTGTTGGTTCAGTTCAAACCCCTCAATGGTTTATCCTGATTCTTTCCCAATAGACGCTTTCCCTGGTTCAGATAAATCACTCCAAGGATTTATCCTGATTCTTTCCAGTTAGAGATTATTCAAGACTTCTGCTAGGTTCAGTTTTAAATCAACCAAAGGTTTATTCTGATTCTTGTCCCAGTTGACGTCAAGCTTAGACTTAGTCTAATTTCTATCAACAATCACCTTTGGATGGCATCTTTAAGCCCATTCCTTACACCTCAACCTCAAAATCACCAGAGTACAAATTTCTGGTAACTTTAGTGTTCAATCATCTTCCACCTTCAAGTCACGAATGGAAGATTCGCCAATCTAACTCTTCAGGTTTAAGAAGATTGAACAGGGGAAACTGTTGTACCCAAAAATTTGTCCTCTCTTTTCTCAAGGGATCATCCTGGACCCTCGGGTTTACTTCTGTCAAGTTTCAAGTCTCGGATTACAATTTTCCAAGAAAGTCATTCACAAGGGCAAAATGGTCAAAAGCGCACTGAAAAGTCAAACTTTGAATTTTTGATCAAAATCAAGTTTCAATAATCATATTTCATCAAGACATAAAATTGGTTCATCAAGAAATCAAAACTCAGAAATTACATTGAAAAATCAAATTTCTAAACACTTAGAAAATTTTCTAAGTGTTAAGAAAATATGATAACTTCAGAACTTATGGGCCAGTTTTCACATAAGTGCAATCAGAATTTGCATAAATGATTCAGAACATGACTCGTCGATCAGAACATAGGGAATTTGTTCTTCGATCAGAACATGACTCTTCAAATCTCATTCTTCAGCATATGGAGACTATGTTCTACTCTTCGATCAAAACATCACCCTTCAAATCTCACTCTGGTCTTTCCACTCCTCGATCAGAACATCACCAAGCCCCAAAACCTCATTTTAAACAGTCTGCTGCATTGCTATAACATAGTCATGCATCCAGCTGCCACAACACTCCAAATTGCTGCTGATCCAGTCCACGCCTGTGTTTTTCTCAAACCCCAAATTAGCACCAAATTAGCACATAAAGGCTGTATTTAAAAAAGCAATGAAACAGTATGCCAAAAAGGTTCAAATCCCATTTGTTTTCCCCCCAAAACCACAACAAACTCATCTATAAATAAGTTGTTCCACCACACCTCTAAGGGACAGGTTTTTGGAAAGAGAGAGTTATCAAATACAAAGAAGAAAGAAAAGAAAACATTCAAACATTCTTAAACTCAGAATTCTCAAAACAATACATTTGTTCTTCCCTTTGAATCAAAGAACATAACATTTATGTTTTGTTTCTTGCTGACCCTAGGACATTCGAAGGCAGCAGCTCAAGTCCCAAACACACGCCTCAGATTCAAGATAAGTCATCCTGACTTTGAAATTTTCACTCAGAACATCATTAAAAATGTAGATATCATAGTATTGAGACTGTATATATCATTTCCCAAGTAGAAAAATTATGGATCAGAACTTATTGAAGAAAATTAGGCTCCGAATTAGGGATAGAACTTCTATAAACTATCGTGCCTTTATTTTTCTGTTTTGCTGTTGTTGAGAAATGGACAAGTTGCAAATGATCTGGTTAATGCAATAAAGGAGGTGAAGTGTAACACTAGAACTTCAAGGTTTTCTCACTGTTGTAATACACCAGAACTTCTAGGTTTTTCTCACTGTTTTAACATAACACGAAACTTCTAGGTTTTTTTCTCACTGTTGTAATACACCAGAACTTCTAGGCTTTTCTCACTGTTGTAATACAATACAGAACTTCGAGGTTTTTCTCACTGTTTTAACACAACACATAACTTCTAGATTTTTTTTCACTATTGTAATATAACCCACATAACTTCTAGGTCTTTCTCATTGTTGTAACACAGTACACAAAACTTCTAGGTTTACCTCACTACCCTAACACCCAGAACTTCAGCGTGCAGCAACCCAGAACTTCTGGTTTCCTCTAACGTTTCTTTCAGAATTTCAGCGCGCAGCAACCCAGAACTTCTGGTTTTCTCTAACGTTTCTTTCTGAACTACAGCGTGCATGGCATCAGAACTTCTAGTCCCTCTCATTTTTGTTTTCATCAACGTCCTGATCCTGCTTTCGTTATTTTTCCTTTTCTTTCTTATTCTTATTATTTTTAGCATTAATACTTTCTTTTATTAATATAAAAAAGGACATAAAAAATATTTTCTTTTTATTAACTAATTATTTTTATTTTAATTTATTAAGACAAAAAACCATTTTCAAAACAAATCCTCTTCTTTTCTTGTATTATACAATTCAATATGGTTGTAATAGATAATTAGGATTTAAATTCTTGCAATCCCCATTTGTAAACATGTATCCCCATTCCTGAAATAATGTAATAGTTTAGGATTTATTTTCCGCATTTTATTTGCTTTCATATATTGTTAGTAATTAGAATGTATGGCAAGATAAAACCAACAAATAGATAACCTTTAAATGCAAGACAAAATGCATGCAATAAAACACACTTGCACGTTAGCACCTCTAGGGTAATCTCGCTTTGTTGCCTTTCAGAAAATAGTCATGTCCCTGGAATATGGGCGTTTTAGAAAAGACCCTCAATAAAAGATCGTAGTCCCTCGATGACCCTCAATGTTGCCTTCGATAAACGATCTAGTCCCTAAACGACATTGCTAAAACGTCCCATAGGTTGCCTTATATGACTATACAAATGTCCCACACCCGTCCCTTCACATCCAACGATGGGGCTTCTTACCAACTCAATGGTAAGATAGCAACATCTAAAGGAGGAGGAAAAGAACATTTAAGACCTTTTGAGTAGGTAGGTTTCTCCTAGTTGCTCGCTTTCTCACCACAAAAACATTTTATACACCAACACTTTCATCTTGAAACATTTTCAAAGACAAAGCTTTTTGTACGCGTTCTTATAGAGACGAGAACCATTACAAAAACATTATTTTTTCAAAATATTTTCAAAACCCACATCACAAACACATTTTCAAACAAAAAGCAAGTGATCTAGCAAGCAACTAAGAGCCCGTAGATAACTATGGATGAAAAGGATGCTAAAACCTTTCCTTTTAATAACCTACCCCCTGAATTCAAGAAATAATCTCGAAAGGTCTTTTCTGTTCTTTTCAACCTTTCCTTTGTTGGATAAAAGAAAAGTCGGTGGCGACTCTTGCTATCCCCAATGTTGTACCCCAAAATTTTCCCTCTCATTTATCAAGAATTTGCTCACAAGATCTCCTTTGGCTCGAGACTGCACTAGGGTTGATCAGCTCAAGACACCTCCTTAAACACTGATGACCAAAATTAGGGTTTGAGATTGCACAAGGATATTTGAACTTCCAATGCCCCATATGACTTTCATGGATCATTATGGACCCTCAAGATTACTCATGTCAAGTTTTAAGCCTTGTATCACATTTTTGCTCAGTCAATTGAGCAGTTCACCTAAAAATCAATTGTATTAGGGAAAAAGTCAACTATGGCCAATTTACAGTCAAACTTCATAATTTTTATCCACATCAACATTTTAAACTCATATGCATAATTTGATCAAGTTTGGACCATAATTCCTCAAGAAATTTGATCAAATCATCAAAAGGGCAAAATGGTCAAAATTAGAGTTTTGACTGGGAAAGGGAAATTTCTGATTTTTGACCTAGAAAATGGTCAATTGGTTTGAGGCATGATCTCAAAATTTCAATTGCATCATCTTGGCCTAATGGCATGACCCAAAACATTGCTCAAGATCATTTGCATTAATAGTGAATTTTCAGTCAACTGATCAAAAGTCAACTGTATACTGAAAAGTCAAACTTTGACTTTTTGGTCAAAATCAAATGTCAAAGATCACAATTCATCAAAACATGTCAAAATATGAAACTTATTCATCAAGAAATCAAAAATTCAAGATTTCATTTTGAAAAGTTAAAATTTCTAAACTTAGAAATTTTTCTAAGTGTCGGAAATTTCTTATTTTTTCACAACTTTGAGCACAATTTTCACCATGATGCAAGATGATTCAAAAGAAACTTTCAACATGAAAGTTGTAGATCTCCATGAAATCTACAACATTTATTTACACAACTTCTTCCAAAAGTGCTTGGATCTCAAGTTATAATTTTGAGAATACATGGTCATGAAACAAAACACTTAGTGAAATTTTGCCCTAGTTTGGTCAGGATTTTGACCTAACTTCTGACCCAAGTTTCACATAGTTCCAATGGGAATTTTCAAAAGTTATTCAAAGAGGGGTTATAGATCATGTAACAAGCTTTATAAAATGTCCAATAACTCCTTGAGATCATTTGTGATCAAGTAGAATCGAAAGTCAGAAGTTGAGGTTTCAAGTTGTTTTACAAGACAAGTTTTGTGATGAACAAGATTCAAATTTCAAACCTATGCTACATAATCTCTACTTTGAAGGCCTAAAACTTGTTAGGAACTTCATAATTAATTTCTTTCACAGATGTTAGAGGTCTCAATTCAAGCATTCAATGCAAGACCATGCTTTATATCCATTTTAGGAAGAAAGTGCACAATGCCATTTTAATAAAGTAGCTTTTTGCACAAAACTTGTTCTTGAGCCTTGCAATTGTTTTCTTCTGATCATACATGTCCTATAACTCATGAGAAGTTTGTCTAAACACTTACAATCACTCAGCCCATGCTTGTACTTCCTCTTGGAACCATACTTCCCACTTTTCTTCAAAATCAAGTAACATATCAATCAGCCTATATCTTGTACTTCTGACCTTCTCAAGCACTCAAAACCTTTTTCTTATACATACACAAGTTATTTGCCACAAATCCCATGCATGCTTGAGCCCTGAAAACACGAAGAACTCAGATTTGCATCTCATACCTCCATTTTCACATAACCTGACCAAAAGTTTGAAACTCATAACTTCCTCGTGCATTTTCAAGCCTCTTTGTTCCTAAAGCTTCTAAACATCATTTAGAAGTCATCCCTTACCCTGTTACAGTTCTGTAACACCATCTTTCTCCATTTCCAAGTTCAAAAATAGAGCACTGCAAGTGGACTTCTCTAGACCATTTCAGCCACTCTCCAACCAAGCTAATCATTGCATTAGCTTCCTGGGACCTCAGTGGAGCTATTATGATCATCACAACACCTTGAGGGGTGCTCATTTGCAGAACACAATTTCCAGTTTTGAGGTAAGTTATCTCAACTTTTAACTCTTCATACAAGTATCATTAATGTTTAATTTGTGAATGAAAAATGTAGACATCATTGTTCTGAAGCTAACCATGTCTTTAGATTTCATTTATATTGCTTGAGTAGTTAGAATTGTGAATCTGAACATCCTGGAAAAATTAGGTCATGATTTGGTACCATTCAAAATTCATGTTTATTCTTGAGAATTAGTTTAAGTTGTTTACATTTCTGGAATCGTGGTAAAATTTTACACAACTTTCATGTTTACATTGTTGCAAATGGTTGAGAAATTAACAAGTTACAAGTGGTATGGCTGGAGGTTGAAGATGAAGTGTAATCAGGGCGTGTTTTATGTTATATATTTATGGTTTTACATAAGTTAACGAATGTATCACCACCCCAGTGGTTAAAGCGCGCGCCTGTCACTATGAGGTCCTGGGTTCAAGCCCCAACATGACCTTTTCAGATTTTTTTCACTTTTTTCACACTTTTTTTGTGTTTTTTGCAGTGCTGGGCTTCACTCCTTTGGGCCTTATCTTTTGTTTTGCTTATTTTGACTCCCCTGGACTATTCACACCACTGGCCCATTTTATTTTCTTTTTCTCATTTTTCATTTATTTATTTTCTTTAATATTTTATCTAATATTAAAAAATCACAAAAAATATTAAAAAAACATTTGATTCATTTTTTATATAGTTTATTTATTTTTTACAATAAAAATTATTTTTATGTAATCATACTTTATCTATTTTACTAATTAATTTGTAAATTTAATTAAAAACTAGGGTTTTAGTTATTTCTTTTACAATTAAAAAAATATTATTTTAAATATCAAAAAGACCAAAAATATTTTATAAAACCATAAATTATTTTCAAGACAAAAATACCAAAAATATTCTTCTTACAAACTTAATTTCCTTTTTAATTAATTAATATTTAAATTAGGGTTTTATTTAATTTCTTTTCCTAGTTAACTTAGGTTTATTTTTACTAATTTTAATTAATTATTTTCTTTTAGTTAATTAGGTTAAAAAACCCTTTTCCTAAAAAAACTCCAAACAAAAATCATATTTACTTTACATTTACATTCTTGTATATTAATTCATTTTTGTACATTATTTATCCAAATTCAATATGGTTGTAATAGATAATTAGGACTTTAATTTCTTGCAATCCCCATTTTTTATTTGTACACCCCCCTCCTAAAAGTATTGTAATAGCGTAGTAATTTTAAATTCCGCAATTTATCGCTTTATATACAAATGCAAGTAATTAGGGTTTTGTATGGAAAGACTAAAACCAATCAATTAGAAAACCCTAATCAAAGACAAAATCAAGCATGAAAATCAATACACTTGCACACAAGCATCCCTAGGGTAAAATCCACTTGGTTGCCTTATAAAAATGGCCATATTACGCATGTGAGGTATCTTAACAAAAACAAGCAAAATATAAGATCATAGTCCCTCGATGACGCTATCTATGTTGCCTTTCAAATGATATTAGTCCCTAAAAGAGAATGCTAAGATACCTTGAAACATTGTTAATCATGGTTATACGATGACCCACGCCCATCCCGTTGACATCCAAATATAGGGTTACTTACCAAATCAATGGTGAGATAACAATGTCAAAGGAAAAAGGAAATGAACAAGAAAGAATTTTGAGTATGTAGAATGTTCCTAGTTACTTGCTCCATTTCCAAACAAAAACATCATTGCTATTTTCAAAACAAGCACAAACACATTCAAAAACATCTTTCAAACTTGAAAACATTTTCAAAAGATCAAACACTTTGTATACATTCTTACGAACGAGAATCATTACAAAGTTTTCCCAAACGATGGCACCTTTTCAAAATACTTTCAAAAACACACAAAGCACATTTTCAAATGAAAGCAAGTGATCTAGAAAGTAACTAAGAGCCCGTGGAAAACCATGGATGAAAAGGGTGCTAATACCTTCCCTTTTCATAATCTACCCCCTGACCTCAAGAAACAATCTCAAAGGTCTTTCCTGTGCTTTTTCACCTTTCCTTTTTGGATAAAAGAAAAGTCGGTGGCGACTCTTGCTAATCGCAACATTTGCGATAAAACATAAAACAACCAAGTCAGTTCTCCCACCGTATCACATGCAACAATTACGATCAAACATAAAACACCCAAGTCAGTTCTCCCACCGTGTTACACCTTTGTAGATCCATTTCACATTAATTGGTTTCTTATATTGGTTCTTTCGACAAGCTCCCAAGCTTTGTTCTTTTCGATGGCTATGAGTTCCAATTCAAGTTGCTCAAGGCTTCATCATCATGGCTTCTTCGATTAAGTCACCATCTGCATTGGTTGCTTGATCTGGAAAACTCTCATATCTAATCAGCCTAGTCGAACTCAGTTCTTGTTCCTTTTTATCTCCTTTCTTTCAATTCGACCAATCAAAGTATCACCTCTTCATCTTGACTTGTCGAAGCTTCGTTATGTTCTTTTTGATCTCCTTTCCTTAAATTCGACCAATCGAAGAATCACCTCTTCATCTTGACTTGTCGAAGCTTCATTCTGTTCTTTCTCCTTTGAACACGGTTGCACAGGTGATTCTTCGATTCGACCAGTCGAAGTATCAAATTTTTCATTTTCTTGTCGAACTGAACTTCGACTCTAATCCCACCCTTTGCTTTCATCTTCAAGAACATCTCTACAGATCACTAGTTTATCTTCAGTTAGTGAATACAACTTGTATGCACCAGTCAAAGGATAACCTACGAGCACCAAGACTTCACTTAGATCATCCAACTTCTTCCTCACTTGTTAAGGTACATGCCTGAAACACATTGATCCAAAAACTCTAAGATGACTTATATTTGGATGACAGTCGAAGTGTCTCTCCTTGTAATGCTTCGAATAGCCTATATTTCAATAGTTCGAAAACGAACCCTTTGATAACGGTTCAATGTAGTGAAGCTCTTTACTAGCTCTTCATCAATCGAAGACTTCATAAAAGCCTCCTCACACTTTCTTTCGAACTATTCTTCCTTCGATCATAGTGTCAATTATTCAAAACTTGTGTAATCTAAATGCCCATCTAACACTGCTTCATTGGGCATCTAATTAGAATGCATATTGTTGTCGAAGTTGCTTCGACACAAAATCTCTTAGGCATATTTTTAGCTTTCAACTTACATCTCGTCAAGTTCAGTACACTTATTTTCTTCCTTTTAGCTATGCCATTATGTTGAGGCGTATAGGGTGCCATGGAAATCATTTAAAGCTTTTGCAAACCAAAATTCTTTGTGAGAAATGAAACCCTAGATTGAGATCCCTTGCTTAGGAGGATAATTTGTCTGGTCAGTTCTTGGTCAACCTTGAGCAATTGGGGACCTCAATAAGCATGTCTTGAGTATAATGGAAGGGCAAATTTTGGGGTACAACATCTGCACCTGTTCAATCTACTTAATCCTGAAGATTTAGATTTTCTTGTCTGCCTTACGTGATATAAAGGTGGAAGATGATTGAACACTAGAGTGCCCAAAAATTTTCACTCGCATGAAGTAATATCGTTGGTTAATGATATCAGGAATGGGCTTACAGATTCCATTTGGAGAAGATGACTGAGAGTTGTCGGAGATGGGCTTAAATATGTCATCCAAAGTAGATGATGACTTCATAAGAGGTCTTGTGATACGGTGGGAGAACTGACTTGAAGGTTTTGCGTTTTATCGCAAATGTTGCGGTTAGCAAGAGTCGCCACCGACTTTTCTTTTATCCAAAAGGAAAGGTGAAAAAGCACAGGAAAGACCTTTGAGATTGTTTCTTGAGTTCGGGGGGTAGATTATGAAAAGGGAAGTTATTAGCACCCTTTTCATCCATGGTTTTCCATGGGCTCTTAGTTACTTGCTAGATCACTTGCTTTTGTTTAAATGTGCTTTGTGTGTGGTTTTTTAAAAGTATTTTGAAAATGTAACTTTTCAATGATTCTCGTGTCTATAATAATGTATGCAAAGTGTTTGTTTCGAAAATAGTTCAAAGATGTGTTTGTGAGATGTGTTTTTGAAATTGATTTTGAAAACGTCTTTGTAACGGTTCTCGTCTCTATAAGAACGCGTACAAAGTGTTTGTTTCGAAAATGTTTCAAAGTGGAAATGTAGGTGTATGAAAAGTTTTTGTTGTGAGCAAGCAAGTAACCGAGAGCGAACCTACCTACTCAAAAGGTCTTAGATATGATTTTCCCCCTCCTTTAGATGTTTCTATCTTACCATTGATTTGGCAAGAAGCCCCATCGTTGGATGCGAAGGGAAGGACGTTGGATCATCGTATGATCATGATAACAATGTTGTGAGATGACTTAGCACTTTTTACTTAGGGACTAAGATCATTTTGAAAGGCAACTTTGATAGCGTCATCGAGGGACTATGATCTTGTATTTTTGATTTGTTTGTGCTAAGACATCCCACATGTATAACATGGCCATTTTTGTAAGGCAAAAAGTGAGATTACCCTAAGGGTGCATGTGTGCAAAGTGTGTTTGATTGCATGTATTTAGTCTTGATTAGGGTTGTCTATTTTGTTGTTTTCATGTCTTGCAATACACAGCTAATTACTAGCATTTACATTTGAAAGCGGTAAATTGCATAAATGTAAAGTCCTACGCTATTACAATATTTAGGGGATGGGGGTACAAATTTATGAATGGGGGTTGCAAGTAAAAATAAGTCCTAAATTACTATTACAACCATATTGAAATGCATAAGAATGTTACAAGAAAATGTGAAATAAACTTATCTTGTTCTAAGAAACTATTTTTAGTCTTTTGTTTTTAAGAAATGAAATAAAGTGTGAAGGAAATACTTTTGATGTTTGTTGATTAATGGAATGAAGAGTGATAGCAAAATAATGAAAAAGGAAAAGAGAATCAACGTGTTGCTGATAAAATGGAGTCAGAGGTTCTGACCCGGCACGCTACAAAACAGAAACCTGTTAGTGAAAATGTATAAGGTCAGAAGCTCTGAACCCACTGGGAACACTAGTTTTCAGAAGTTCTGATGCCACTGGCAATAAAAAAACAAGCTTCAGAAGTTCTGAGATCACTGGCAACAAAACAGACTTCAGAAGTTCTAAGACCCCTAGCAGAACTTGGTTTCCCTCTCTATGCTAGTCAGAACATCTGTAGTTTGGTTATTTCTCCATAAAACAGAAGACATGCACAGAACAATTATAGCAGGTGTCATAGCGTTTCAGAAGATAAGAAATATCAGAACTATAAATCATAGACACGCATGCATTTCCTAATCCTAACTTTGAGTTCTAGTTTCTTTAAGAAGGTCTGAACTGACTTATTCCTTGCTTAGGCAGACAGAATGCATGAAATTTCAGAATATGTATGACACCAAAAACCTGATATCTACATTGTATCTGAGCATGTAAATCTGATAATGCTTAAGTAATGTGGTGAGGGTCAGCAAAACACTTACCTTGTCGCTAGAAGAAGTTCTGTGAACTGGAGTTAACCTCAACTATGATGATACTCTGAACAGCTTCTTCACGAACTCAGCAAGTTGAAAGTTTTCAACTTCTGGGGATGGCAAAGAGGTGATGTTCTGATTTCTTTGAATGGGTGGATGGAAAATGTATAGCAATATGAACACAGAAGTTTAGATAGTTTCCAACGTGTGGATCAGAAACTGTATGAATGGTTTTTTAGTCAAGAAATATTTGAGAACAAGTGGAGTTTTGAATGCAAGGAATCAAAAGTTAATGAGGTTTTATGTGTTGTATTTTACAGTTCTTGGAACTCTTGGATTTTTGGCAGGGGTTCAAGACTTTTCTCTTTCAAAACTTCGATCTCTTTTTTACAAATTTTTCTGGACCCTTTCTCAGTGACCAATGGTGTTCTATTTATAGGCAAAGTGTTGTGTGTTTGAAATGTCAAGTAGCGCCAACATCATACGCTAGATGCTGACTTTCTCTTGAAGCAAATTACAAAAAAGGTATGATGGCTGACAGTTTTTTATCTTAGGCTTGATTAGCAAGCAAGGATTAAGGAAAAGTGAACTACAAGCAAAATGTAGCGCATGGACCCTTACCTAATCCTGCACAAAAGTATTTCTACACTACACGTGGAGAGATCCTTTGGACAAAGACTCAAAAGTGGTTGTAAGCATTAATGAGCATTAAATGATGATGAGATTTTTCAAAATCAGAAATCCTGTAATGTGAGATTTTGCATCATTGCTTAACTCTGGGTCAGAAGTTCCCTTTCAGCGTAGTCTAGAACAAAACAACCTACTTCTGATTTTAACATCATGTTGCCTCAGTATGTTCTGAAGGATTCACCAGGTTTTCTAGTAAACTTCTTTGATTTTCCTCTGAAAACTCTAAATTAGAGGTTCTGCTTCAGTGTAGCATCCAATCTTCTGATCCTCTTACCTTCTGGCTCCAGCATGTTCTGAAGGAGCTTTCAGGCTTCGTATTACACTTTATTGCCCTTTTTGCATCACTCTTAGCAAACTCTGACTGTACTTGCGTAGATCCTGAAAAGCCATGTTCTGACTAAAGATTATATGCTGAACCACATTCACAACTTCTGACTGCACCTGCCTGGAGGCTGGCTCAGAAGTTCTGAAGTGTCATTTTTTCTTAAATGCTTTAGAAAAATTCTAAGTATTTAGAATTTGACTTTTCCAAGGTAAAAATTTGATTTTTGAACTTCTTGATGAAACAAACTTCATATTTCAACATGTCTTGATGAAATATGATTTTGAGATTTGATTTTGATCCAAAAGTCAAAATTTTGACTCCTCAGCGTGTAAATGACCATTTTGCCCTTGTGAATGGCTTGCTTGGAAAGAAATGTTAATTCAAGGCTTGGATTTGTATAAGAGAAAACTTAAGAATTCAGGGTGATTTTCTTGAGAAATGAGAGGGTAAATTTTGGGGTACAACAG
This sequence comes from Vicia faba, assembly GCA_948472305.1. Classification (NCBI taxonomy): domain Eukaryota; kingdom Viridiplantae; phylum Streptophyta; class Magnoliopsida; order Fabales; family Fabaceae; genus Vicia; species Vicia faba. The sequence goes on along the minus strand of OX451737.1, from coordinate 1,549,085,694 downwards.
CTGCCCCTGTTCAATCTTCTTTAACCTGAAGAGTTAGATTGGCGAGATTTTCCATTCGTGACTCGAAGGTGGAAGATGATTGGACACTAGAGTGCCCAGAAATTTGCACTCGACGACGATAGGAGGAATGGGCTTAAAGATGCCATTTTGAGAGGTGATAGAATCTTGTCGGAGATGGGCTTGTAGATGCCATCTGTTGTACCCCAAAATTTTCCCTCCCATATTTCTCAAAATATGTCAAGAAAAACCTCCAAGTTGCTCAAGGTAGTCCAAGGGTTGGCCAGACAAGCTCTCTCCTAAGGCAGTCTACCCCAAACTAGGGTTTCATGTTGCATCAAGATCCTTGAGTCCAAGTGGTCCCAAATTCTCACTAATGTCCTAATATGTTCTCAAGATCATCCATGTCAAGTTTCAAGCCTTGCAGAGGAATTTTGCTCAGTCAATTGCTCAAAGGTCCAAAAGTCAATTGTGCTAGGGCAAAAGTCAATTGTGGCCCATATACAGTCAAACTTCACGATTTTTGGCCAACATCCTCATTTTGAAGTATATTTTATCATTTGATCAATGGTTGATCATGATTCATCAAGGATTGTTTATAATTCATCAAGATTCAAAAGTTGCTAAATTAGGGTTTTGCATGAAAAGTCAACTAAACTTTGACCAAGCATAACTTTCTCATACTTTATGAGAAATGACCCATCCAAAACTCATTTTGAATAGGATTCAATTCCCTACAATCCATATTCATTTCCCAAGATCAAAATATGTACTCACAAGAAGTTATGAATTTGGACATTATAGTACATTTTGAAAAGTCAACAAAAACACCTTTTTTGTCAAAGCTTCATACATGAGCATGGAATATCAAATTGAGATGAGACAAAAAGGGTTGTTTATAGGACAAATCAAGATTTCTAAAAAGTCCTAGAACACCTCCAAAGAGTCAAAATTGAGTAAGTTGTGCATTGTTGAAGTTAGACTTTTTTGAAAATTGCCAAAAGTCAACTATCCCCAAAACATCAAATTTTGCCAAATGGGCCCATTCTTTTTCACTTGTTTTGAGTTGGCATTGTAGCCCACGTGCTCTAGCCTTAGCCATGTGTCCATATCATATTTTTATTAATTATTTTGATTTTGTTTGAATTAATTTGATTTAAATCAAAATAAATCAAATAAAAATCCAAAAGCATTGATAACAAAGATTTTGTGGTGATTTCAGGTTTCATTATACAGCTTGCCATCATCAAACTCGTATCAATGTATAAGTGTACAAAAAGATGGGATTTGGACCAAATTTGGAAGGTTGTTAAAAGAAGAGCAAATCAAATATCAAAGCATTGATAGAGGAAGCTTTGGACAGCAAAAACAAAACCTAATACATTGTGCAATACATAAGGGTCGTGGGCAGACCAAAATAAGGGTGAGAGATCAGAGCGAGAGCAAGAACAAAATTTGCAAAAATACCAAAAAAGTGTGATATTGAAACAGGGCTTAGAAGCAGTTTCAAGGCTTGGAAATTGTCTCAACCGCTTCCTGGCAATCTCAGGAACCTAAAGCAATCAAGACCACGCGTGTTCAAGCCTCCCAGTGCACTGTAAGTCAGTCACGAACTCACCCTTTTCTTGATTTCGTATTTTTAAATTTAGGCATTATTAACATGTATTGATAGCATATTCTTAATCTACACATCATTTGCAAGCTTTTGGTATTACTTGATTTCATTTATCTGACCTATATCGTGATTCACCATAGTTAGGGTTTCTTGGAGTTTTTTAGGGCTTTTGTTTTCATGTACAATTAGCCTTCGTAATGGCTATGGTTATGATCAGAAGAGGATGACGAGTCTAACCCTGGTCTTAGAATGCATTTTCATGGCCTGTAGGATATTTGGGAGGAACCCCTGTCTGTAGCGACGGACATTTGTCCGTAGGTATAGATGTTGTGATTTTTAGCCACGGTTCAAAGGACAGGGATGATGCGTTGTCACGCTACCACTCGTCCATTCAAATATTGGCGCGTTTTTTTTATATTTATCCAATAATATTTGTTTTGTTATATTATATTTAATTTGTATTATATTAACAAAGCAAGTCAAGTGGCGTGGTGGCAAGCATAGCGTGGATATCCCTTCAGGACCTGGGTTCGAATCCTAGGTCCCCCCATTTTCTCAATATTGTTTTCTTGCAGGAAATCTGGTGCGTGCATAGGCTTGATGACCATCATACACCTCCCTCATCAACACGCCAGATGGCAAGATGGCCAGATCTGGTGGTCACCATTGCAAGCATACCATGGACCAGGTCAACGCCAATGCACTGAATCAGAAAAGTCAATATGGACTCCTCAAATGGGCCAGAAAATTGCTATTCACACACCTCAAAAACAGGCCCATTCTCACTCTTTTTTTTATTTTGTTTATTTTCATTTAATATTTTATTTTGTTTTAATTTAATTACTAACCAATAAATTAATTTTCTTTTTATCAAAAAAATCACAAAAATACATTTTATCCAATTAAATTTCAGAATATTTTTTATTAATAAATATTAATTAATTAATTAGGTTATTAATTCTAGATAACTTTAATTGATTTTGTAAATATTTAAAATCAATTAGAATTAATAGGTTTTAATCATTAATTTAATTATTTTATTTTCTTTCCTAAAATAACAAAAACTCCAAAAAGTATGTCATTTAATATTTTTCATTAATTAATTTATTTAATAATTAATTTAGCATTTAATTTTAGGAATCAATTTCTTTTCTTAAAAATAAAAACAACAAAAAATATTTTCTTTAATTAAAAGGGTCAAAACCCTAATTTCACATTCGATCCAATTCACTCGCGCGATTTATTTTTCCTTATTCAATTATTGATGTATCTGCTCCCAGATTGTAATAATTAATTAGGACATTTATTTTTCCGCTTTTATTTTATTTTCAAAGGGTTGCTTTTGGCGATGTAAATACCCGACGCCTTATAATAATTTAGTTTAATTTCCGCACCTCTAATTTCTGCAAATATACAACTGCTAGATGTTTGATAATAGGGTTTGCATGATAAGAATGAATGTTTGAATTAAAATCAATTAGATCACCCTAAACATGTGCAAAGATAAAAATAACTGAAATCAACACACTCGCACATGCGCACTCTTAGGGTACACCCCACTTAGTTGCCTTCGTAAACGGTCATTGAGTATAGGTTGTTTTAGAGGTCGCCCTCTTGTTTAAAAGATCATAGTTTCCTCGAAATGGTTTCCTCGGATATTGTTGCCTCAAATAAATTATCTAAGAAACTAGGGTTACCGCTAAGACGTCCTAACGTTACTTTAATGACTATATGTCCCTTTTCGAATTGACCCTCAAACTCCAACGACGATGCTACCTACTCACTAATAGTGGGATAGCATTGTCTAAAGGAAATTAGCATAGAACGATTCCTTTTTCGAGTAGGTAGATTAGTTCTTAGATACTTGCTCATCCAAAACAAACTTTTCCTCACACTTACACTCTTTTACAAACAAGTTTTCAAAAACACTTCATTACACTCTTAAGCAAGAGTTAAATCAAAGTCAAAACAAAAACTTTTCAAAACCCACAAGCATAAAGAAAACATTTTGAAAATGATGAGCAAGAACCTAAGAGCCCGTAGTTAACTACGGATTGAAAGGGTGCTAATACCTTCCCTTTCTATAATCTACCCCCATACTCAGAAATATCTCGAAAAAGGAATTTTTCTGTGCTTTTTTCCTTTCCTTGTTGGATAAAATAAAATACGGTGGCGACTCTTGCTTACCGCGACATTTTGCAAACACAAGCGCAAAACGCGAACCAGCATTCCAAAAACTGTCAGTTCTTCCCACCGTATCACAGAAATGGTGACTCTGCTGGGGAATTAATAAGTGGGGTGTACCTTAGGATTATTTCATCATATTGTTTTCAATTGTTTGATCTGTATGCTTTATCTTTGTGGGCTTTGTATCGGAGTTACTATAGATCCTAACCCGGATTTGGGGATACCTTTTAGGTAAGTAGCAATAGACTGTGAGGGAACTGTACAGCATAGACCGATACGATTGAAGCAGTAGCTGTTAGAACAAAGTTTGAATCTACTACCCTAAGTTTAAGTTTTGATGATAACAAAATGAAAAGATATATTAATTATGTGATTCATGTAAAGAACTATTTGCTACCTAAAAATCACTTTCTGTTTTACAGAAACTCTGATGGGTATCAGCAAGAGTACATCATAATCAGCATCAGAATATTGGATATCAACATCAGCATCAGAAGATGCTATATCAGATACCAGAATCAGAAGAACAACTCACGCTTATGCTGAAGCTTGATGAACAGATCTGCGCTCAACACTCTGAACTCTGATAAAGACAATAACAGTTCATCAGCACTTAAGCAGCGTCAGAATGAGCCAAAGCCAGAACACGCTTTAGTTGCAACGGTACTGTGCATTCAAGATGAGTTATTACCAACGGCATCATTCCAGACAAGATCTGCTTAATAAGGAAAGATTATTATTGGCATTGAAACAGAATTATGGCTCCAACGTTCACTAATTCCAATGCTATATAAACAAGTCAATGAAGATTGAATTGGCTAATGCTCTACATCAATCTACACGCCTAAAAGCTAATCATCATCTTCCTTACTCTCAGTTTTCTAAAAGCTCCAAAATTCCTTACTCAATTATTCTAGCAATCTAGTTTCCATAAGCTTAAGTTGTGTAGTATCACAGTTGTGATAAACAGTTTTGTAGAAAACATTCACACACCTAGATTTCAATTCTTTGTAAGAAAGTGATTCCTTGAGAAACCGGTTTGTGGTTTGCTTCAAGAAGGCTTTAGCAGTTGTTAAAGCAGATTGTAATATTCAGTTGAATATAGTGGATTAAGACCTCGTTGGAGAGAGGCGAAATCACCTTGACGGGTGGACTGGAGTAGTTTGAGATCAAACGAACCAGGATAAAAATATCGTGTTCATTGCATTGATTTTCAGTTTTACAATTCAACCCCCTTTTTTGTGTTTTTCACTTCTTCAATTGGCATTAGAGCGCCTGGTTCTGAGCTAAAACACTTAACCATGTCAGTACAAGATCCAGCGTCAGAAAAACACAATGGCGGGAATTTATCAACACACCAGCAATGACAACCATGAGGACAGAGACAGATTCAGCGGCAAACCTCCAGTCTTTGATGGAGAAAATTTTGATTACTGGAAAGACAGAATTGAAAGCTTCTTTCTGGAACATGATGCTGATCTGTGGGACATGGTGACAGACGGATACACGCACCCTGTGAATGCAAGCGGTCAGAAGATTGATAGGAAAGCAATGTCTGACCAACAAAAGCGTGACTTAAAAAATCACCACAAGGCCAGAACCATCCTTCTCAGCGCCATCTCTTATGCTGAATATGAAAAGATCTCTAACAGAGACACAGCAAAGAACATGTTTGACTCACTCAGAATGACGCATGAGGGCAACGTTCAGGTCAAAGAAACAAAAGCTCTTGCGCTCATTCAGAAGTATGAGGCATTCAAAATGGAAGAAAGTGAATCCATTGAAACAATGTTCTCAAGATTCCAAATTCTGGTGGCTGGTCTCAAGGTTCTGGACAAAGGATACTCTACTGCTGATCACGTCAAGAAGATCATCAGAAGCTTACCAAAGCAGTGGAGACCAATGGTTACAGCTCTGAAGCTAGCAAAAGATCTCAACAAAATTTCTCTGGAGGAACTTATGAGCTCCCTCAGAAGTCATGAGATAGAGCTAGAAGCTGATGAACCTCAGAAGCAAGGTAAGCCTTTAGCATTAAAATCTAACAAAAAATCTGAGTCTAAAGTTTTGCAGGCAGTTGAAGAAACATCTGATGGATCCTCATCAGAAGAAGACGAACTTTCTCTCCTCTCCAGAAGAGTGAATCAACTGTGGAAGCAGAGGCAAAGGAAGTTCAGGAATCCCAGAAGATCTGATTAGAACGAGTCTTCTTCCAGATACAGAAGGACAGATTCTTCCTCTTGATACAGAAGATCTGAAGGTTCCTCAGGAAGCAGAAATCCAAACACCAAGGACATCATCTGCTATGAGTGCAATGAGCAATGACACTACAAGAGTGACTGCCCAAAGCTTCAGAGGGAAAAGCCCAAAAAGAATTTTGGAAGAGAAAAGAAGAAAAGTCTCATGGCTACATGGGATGACTCTGACTCGTCTGAAGCTGACTCAGAATCAGATGATGAGAGAGCAAACATAGCTCTCATGGCCAACATTTCAGAAGATAGTGAAGCTTCTGAATCAGACTCAGAATCAGATACTGAAGAGGTATTTCCTGACTTTGCAGTTAATTTTACCAAGGCTGAACTTGCTGAAAGCCTTAATGAAATCCTGGAAAGGTACCAGCAGATTAGAGTTAAATTCAGAAACCTGAAAAGGAATCTTGAATCTGACTCTGATAAGACTGAGAGTCTTAAATTGGAAAATTCTGAGCTGAGAAATAAAATTTCAAAATTAGAAAATACTTTACAAAACTCTCAGAAGGAACCAATTTCTGAAACTCCCAGCAGCGCTGATGAGATCATCAAGGAGTATGATCACAGTTTCCAGAAGTTCCTTGCTAAAAGCATATATAGAAGCAAAATGGCTTCAATGATCTATGGAGTTAGCAGAAACGGCAGGAAGGGAATAGGATACCAAGGTAAGGTTCCTACACCAAAGAATGTCATGGATTTAACCATTAAACACACTCCTCTGAATTCACATTTTGTGTATGGTCACACACATGATATTAAATACACTAGCAGTAAGTATTCTGTGAAACCAAAATTCAACCAGAGTTTTGGTAAATCTAACAAATCAGGACCCAAGAAAATTTGGGTACCTAAGGATAAAATAATACATGTTGCAGATATCTTTAGCAGCAAATCAGAAACACCAGTCATGGTACCTGGACTCTGGCTGCTCGCGACACATGACGGGAAGAAGGCATATGTTCCAAAGCCTGGAACTTAAGCCTGGAGGCCACGTTGGCTTTGGAGGCAATCAGAGGGGAAAGATCATTGGCTCTGGAACTGTAGGTAATGGAAATCTTCCCTCTATAAATAATGTTCTGCTAGTAGATGGATTAATGCATAATCTGTTATCCATAAGTCAATTAAGTGATAACGGTTATGATATAATCTTTAATCAAAAATCATGTAAAGCTGTTAGTCAGAAAGATGGGACTATCCTGTTTAATGGAAAGAGGAAAAAACATCTATAAAATCAAACTTTCTGAACTGAAAAGTCAGAATGTAAAGTGTCTTCTGTCTGTTAACAACGAGCAGTGGATCTGGCACAGAAGATTGGGGCATGTTAGTATGAGAAGAATATCTCAGATTAACAAACTCAATCTGGTTAGAGGACTTCCTAATTTGAAGTTCAATTCAGATGCTCTGTGTGAAGCATGTCAGAAAGGCAAGTTTGCAAAACCTTCTTTCAAATCTAGAAATGTTGTTTCTACCTCTAAGCCATTAGAACTTCTGCACATTGACTTATTTGGACCAGTTAAAACTGCTTCAGTCAGTGGCAAGAAGTATGGGTTAGTAATCGTAGATGACTATAGCAGATGGACATGGGTAAAGTTCTTAAGACACAAGGACGAGTCACACTCTGTGTTTGTTACCTTCTGTAACCATGTTCAGAATGAAAAGGATCTTAGAATCGTTAAAGTCAGAAGTGATCATGGTGGAGAGTTTGAAAACAAAGATTTTGAGTCATTCTTTAATGACAGAGGCATTCTGCATGATTTCTCTTGTCCTAGAACTCCCCAACAAAATGGAGTTGTAGAACGAAAGAACAGAACATTGCAAGAAATAGCCAGAACCATGATCAATGAGACAAACGTTGCTAAGATCTTCTGGGCAGAGGAAATAAACACAGCTTGCTACATTCAGAATAGAATCTCAATAAGACCTATTCTGGAAAAGACTCCATATGAATTGTGGAAGAACAGAAAGTCCAACATTTCATATTTTCATCCATTTGGATGTACTTGCTTTATGTTAAATACAAAGAATTATTTGAAAAAGTTTGACTCTAAAGCACAGAAGTGTATTATGTTAGGATACTCTGAACGCTCAAGAGGGTACAGAGTATACAATACAGAAACACAGATTGTGGAAGAATCAATCAGTGTTCGTTTTGATGATAAGCTTGACTCTGAAAAGTCAAAGCAGAATGAAGTTTTTGCAGGTATGGAAATTGAATTTACAGGTTCTGAAGACAAGTCATCAGAAGCTCTCAACACAGACACTCCTTCAACATCTGAAAGGAGCACTGCTAGCAATCCTACAACAGTTGTTGATCAACCTCAGAAGAGATTACCCAGAAGCAGTTTGGATCATCCAGAAGAAACTATCTTAGGAAGAAAGGAAGATCCAATCAGAACTAGAGAAAGCTTCAGAAACTCTGAAGAAACCCTCATGGGACTTGTGTCTCTGATTGAACCTTCTTCTATTGATGAAGCACTTTTGGACAACGACTGGATTCTAGCAATGCAAGAAGAGCTGAATCAATTCACCAGAAATGACGTATGGGATCTTGTTCCCAGACCAAAAGGATTCAACGTCATTGGAACAAGATGGGTGTTCAGAAACAAGCTAAATGAACAAGGTGAAGTCATCAGAAATAAAGCACGACTGGTAGCACAAGGTTATAGTCAGCAAGAGGGGATAGACTATACAGAAACCTTTGCTCTAGTCGCCAGGTTAGAATCTATCAGACTTTTAATTTCATTTGCTGTTAATAGAGGCATCACTCTGTATCAAATGGATGTCAAGAGTGCATTCTTAAATGGTTATATAGAAGAAGAGGTTTATGTGCACCAACCCCCTGGTTTTGAAAATACAAAACATCTAGAACATGTTTTCAAACTAAAGAAGTCACTATATGGTCTGAAACAAGCTCCCAGAGCTTGGTATTCAAGACTAAGTAACTTTCTGTTAGAAAATGAATTCACCAGAGGGAAGGTGGACACTACCTTATTTTGTAAGTCAGTTAAGAATGACATCTTAGTCTGTCAAATTTATGTTGATGATATTATTTTTGGATCTACTAATCCTTCTCTTGGAAGAAAATTTGCTAAGTGTATGCAGGCAGAATTTGAGATGAGCCTCATGGGGGAACTAGAATTCTTTCTAGGAATTCAGATCAATCAAACTCCAGAGGGAACTTACATTCATCAGAGCAAATATATCAGAGATCTTCTGAAGAAATTTGACCTCTCAGAATGTAAGCCATCAAAGATTCCAATGCATCCCACGTGCATTCTGGAAAGAGAAGAGGTAAGCAAAAAGGTAGAACAGAAGGTCTACAGAGGTATGATTGGTTCTCTCCTTTATCTGACAGCTTCAAGACCTGATATCTTATTCAGCGTATGTATTTGTGCTATATTCCAATCAGATCCTAGAGAATCTCACTTAACAGCTGTTAAGCGAATTTTCAAGTATCTGAAAGGTACTACTAATCTGGGTTTATTTTATAGAAAATCTAGTGATTACAGCTTAGTAGGCTACTGCGATGCTGACTTTGCTGGAGACAGAGTAGAGCGTAAAAGTACTTCTGGAAGCTGCCAGTTTCTGGGAGACAATCTGATCTCTTGGTCCAGCAAAAGGCAATCCACAATTGCGCTATCAACAGCAGAAGCTGAGTACATAGCAGCAGCAGGATGTAGCACACAAATGCTCTGGATGAAAAGTCAGCTTGAAGACTTCCAGATTTTTGAAAGTAACATCCCTATACTATGTGACAATACTTCTGCTATTTGCTTAAGTAAGAATCCTATTTTACATTCTAGGGCTAAGCATATAGAAATAAAACATCATTTCATTAGGGACTATATTCAGAAAGGAATTTTGAATTTAAAATTTATTGATACAGACCATCAATGGGCTGATATCTTCACTAAACCTCTTTCTGAAGATAGGTTCAATTCCATTCTGAAACATCTTAGCATGAAACTCTGCCCAGAATGAAAATGTTTTAAGTTTATATATTATCCTTCAGAATGTATTTGTTTTACTGTGAACTTCTGATCAATCTCTTTTCAGAAAGATAGAACATGCAGATTGTATCAGATGCTATTCTTAAAGTTTTGAGCGTTTCAGCTTAAGGATAGACGTGTTGCTCACTAAATCAAACAAGTGTCATCCAATCATCAGCAAATCTCTGAAGCAGAACGCGTGCACGCTTCTGAGAAGGCAAAATGCTGATTGGGTGCATTGAGACACATATCTGGTAACCGTTTCAAGTATCTTTCTCAAATCCCCCAAAATCAGCAAGCATTAAATGAAAGTAATCATGTTTTTAAAACGTAATCATGATTTTATTTCTCCTTCTTGAAACCGTTTACTCTTTCAAAAAGTATTTTGAAATCTATTTAAGCACTTTAACTTCTCACATTAATCCTTTACCGTTTCTTACAATCTCTCAAATATTTTTCTGCATTTTCTCTGTGTGTTCATCTTTCTCAAAGAAACCCATTTTTCAGTTTTCTCAGAAAAACCCTAAGTGTGAACATGGCAACCTCCAGCAATGCTTCTGCAGGTTCTCAGAAGAAGGCTTCTTCTGAACAGTACCAAGTTCCATTCAGAACACTCCTTACACCAGTGAAGAATTTGGAAGTGTTGTCTGAACTAATTGTTGACTTCTCAGGTCTGAAATAAAATGGTTTTGACTTGACAGAAGAAGTTAGGGCACAGAAATGGGAGAGATATTTTGACAGGTTGGTTGGACCAACGTTCCCATTCTTGGTCAAGGAGTTCTAGATTCATGCGTCCTCATCAACGCATCAAGTCACCTCCTACATAATGGGAAAGAAGATTGTGATCATTGAGGATCACATAGAAAAATTGATTGATTACAGTGGCGGTGGCGTCCGCTGTATTGATATGGCTGAAAGATGCTCTGACATTGGTGTCATAGCAGAACAGATTTTCACCCTTGGGGTGCCCATCAGCAAAATTAGAGACTTAAAGGATCACCATAGAGTATGGGCGAAGATCATTCTGGGGTGCTTTAATCACAGGAAGCCAACAAGCTCCCCTGATTATATAAATATAGATCAGCAGTTTCTGATCTATTTTATTAATCATAAGGTAAAAATCAACTTGGCTCATCTTCTGTTTAATCACCTCAGGACCAGCGTCAAGGAGACCAAGGAAGAAGAAAGGACAAAGAGGGATTGGATACCCTTTGGGAGGTTAATATCAGATATTCTGACTGAGAATAGGCTGATAGAGCACCTTATAGAAGCTCAGGAGTTAAGTACTATTGAACCAACTGTTGGCAAGCCTCTGAACGCCAAGAATCTGAAGAAAATGAAACTGATAGAGAATATCAGAAAGGAGCCCAGCGTTACTCCTCTTGCTGACATCACCAGCAGAAGAGTCCCTCTGGACGACTTTCCATTATTTTCTGAGATAGAATCAAAACCAGTGGTGGTTCTCAGATACTTGGACGCGTGCAAGGCTGATGGTACAGATCCCAAGCTGAATATCAAAGATCTGCACCAACCTCAACCAGAAGTTTCACTGAAGAAGACGAAGAAAAGAAAGGCCACTTCAGAAGGATCATCCCAGCAGACCCCCAAGAAAAGAGGTAATTTATTTGCTGCTTCTGTTTTAAATTCTTCTGCTATTCCAACATCAATCCCAACCCCAGCTTCACATGAAATTCCAATCCCCATACCAACTATTGATGAAACCGAACCAGAAGATGACCCTTCTGAGTCACTGACTCTCAGAAGACCCCGCACCAAACATCCAAAATCCACAACTTCAACAGCATCAGAACTTGACAAAGTTCTGTCTGACATTGATCAACGTGTGTCTGATCACCTCTCAAATAATCCAAACACTGAACCAAAAATTGCCCACTCTCCTCAACCAGCACAACTTCTTTCACCCATACCAGAAGAACCACAAATTCCTGAACAACCAGAAATTCCTCCTCCTTCTCCACAACCAGAAATTCCTCCTCCATCACCTCCTCAACCTGAGTTTCATCATTCTGAAACTCCATCTCCTGAACCTCATTCTCCTCAATCCTCTGAGCCACAACCCCTAGCAATTCAGCTGCCATGTGGAACAACTGTAACCATGGCCCAGCTGCCATCCTCGCCAGAAACTACCCCCCCCCCCCAAATACTCCAAAAACTCCACACAGTCCAATTATTATTTCTGACTCTCCCACTCCATCTCCCAAACAAACTACAGAAGACCCCAGCAGGACCTTCATCGATTTAACAATCCTTGACCGTCTTGCTGATCTCAAACATAAAATAGCCATTCCAAAACCAAAACAGCCAGATGTTGGCTCTGGCATTGTGAATTTTGAAACAGGTTTGCAGCAGTGGATTGCTTCTCTGAAGCAAGTTTGTCCTGGAATGATTGATCCTGCTGCCTCAGACCAGCTCTGGACACGATTCAGAATATGGGTACATGCTGAAGCCCTCAAATTGCAAGACATCAATTATGAGCAGGCACAACAGAACTTCAGCAAGCTGCTGAAGGAAGTTGAAAGTCAGCTGCCACAGGAAGATGTGCTCCTTCTGGATAGTGAGCCATGGTCTGAGAAGCGCCCAGCTTCAAAAGTGCAGCCAGAAGAAGATCAGACAATTCAAGCTGAAGAGGTTAGACAAGCTGAAGATGTTGCAGAAAGCTCTCAGAAGCTCCCTGCTTCTGATGTTTCTCAAGCTGCCTTGGACAAGCAGACTCTGGAAGAGCTAAAGCTGAATGATATTCGTCTGCAACAAAGAATGGATGAAAATGATCAGAAGATGAAGGAAAGGATGGACGTGCAAGACAGCAAGATAGATACAGTAGTCAGCATGGTGCACAAGCAGACTGAAACTGCTGATCAGATTAAGGCAATGCTGGAGACTCTGTTCACACGCTTTCCTCCCCAACCTTAGTTTTTCATTCCTGATATTTTCAATGTTTTTCTTTGCATATCTTTTGTACTGTTTTGTCTGGATCTGAATATTTTAATATAACAAGTTTTTATGCTCTGATCGTTTTAGCACATCACTTACACTTTTTGATTGCTGACAAAAAGGGGGAGAACAAGAATGATATTTTTCAATAACGGATTACTGAGACAAAAAGTCTCAAACATTCTAACTCTGATATACTTGAATATGTTTTCTGTTTTTGCATAAGTCTACAGGTACAAGAATGCTCTCTGATACACTGAAGCTCTGAAGTTCTGATAGTCAAAGCTCTGATATTCTGATCTGAAGCTCTAACATTCTAATGTTCAAAAATTCAATAAAGATCTGATCCTGAAGAACTCTTGGAATTAAAAAGGGAAGTAATAAATTCAGGGGGAGTATCTCCGATCCCAACTCTGATATCTCTTTATCCCTTATCTTTGATAACTTCCTATTTAATTCTGATGCAACTTATCATTTAGTTATCTCTGATACTTTTCACGCTATTTTCAATTAAAAAATATCTAGTTTTTGTCATCATCAAAAAGGGGGAGATTGTTAGAACAAAGTTTGAATCTACTACCCTAAGTTTAAGTTTTGATGATAACAAAATGAAAATATATATTAATTATGTGATTCATGTAAAGAACTATTTGCTACCTAAAAATAACTTTCTGTTTTACAGAAACTCTGATGGGTATCAGCAAGAGTACATCATAATCAGCATCAGAATATTGGATATCAACATCAGCATCAGAAGATGCTATATCATATACTAGAATCAGAAGAACAACTCACGCTTATGCTGAAGCTTAATAAACAGATCTGCGCTCAACACTCTGAACTCTGATAAAGACAACAACAGTTCATCAGCACTTAAGCAGCGTCAGAATGAGCCAAAGCCAGAACACGCTTTAGTTGCAACGGTACTGTGCATTCAAGACGAGTTATTACCAACGGCATCATTCCAGACAAGATCTGCTTAATAAGGAAAGATTATTATTGGCATTGAAACAGAATTATGGCTCCAACGTTCACTAATTCCAATGCTATATAAACAAGTCAATGAAGATTGAATTGGCTAATGCTCTACATCAATCTACACGCCTAAAAGCTAATCATCATCTTCCTTACTCTCAGTTTGCTAAAAGCTCCAAAATTACTTACTCAATTATTCTAGCAATCTAGTTTCCATAAGCTTAAGTTGTGTAGTATCACAGTTGTGATAAACAGTTTTGTAGAAAACATTCACACACCTAGATTTCAATTCTTTGTAAGAAAGTGATTCCTTGAGAAACCGGTTTGTGGTTTGCTTCAAGAAGGCTTTAGCAGTTGTTAAAGAAGATTGTAATATTCAGTTGAATATAGTGGATTAAGACCTCGTTGGAGAGAGGCGAAATCACCTTGACGGGTGGACTGGAGTAGTTTGAGATCAAACGAACCAGGATAAAAATATCGTGTTCATTGCATTGATTTTCAGTTTTACAATTCAACCCCCCTTCTTGTGTTTTTCACTTCTTCAGTAGCTATATTGGTGTGACACTTTAGTTGGTACTGATATCCCTTGTGGAGGAACAAGGAGAGTATGGGGATGCTAAGGGGTCATTAAGCATCAACTGACCTTAGAACCTATAATTGACCAACTTGGCCATAGAAAAGTAGCAGTATGCTACACTCATTGAGACCATACTCTCGCGATGATTCCGGCCGCAAGAAAAGGTTGCTAAATTGGAATTATGACCGATCGAGGATGATCAGTGATATTGAGAACCTCTAGAACCCAGTTACTATTACTAGGACAGGTTGAACCAACTAAACTGCAAGAGGGTAGTACCTAAACTCCATGCCAGCCTGAAATTTAAGGGCTATTGTGTGACTTGTGTGCTTTCAACTTTAACTACTTGCACATGTTTGTTATCTAACAACATGAGTTCTTTGCAGGTTTTGTTTACAGTCCTTATCCAATAACTTGGATTTCTTGCTGGATTTACTTACTTACATCACCTCGCATTTGCTTAAACGCATAGCATACACATCATAACATCATACCATAGCATTTCCTTAACCATTACAAGAATCTCAAGGGTTTGTGATGCAGGTTATGATAAATCAAACATCTAGCAAGGGACAAAGGGGATTTATTTTCCTCTAGCCAAGGTTGTCTAGAAATCAAAATACGATAACTTGAGTCAGTGGCTATGACCCACTCGATATGGTGAGCTTGACTCTTGAAGAAGGACTCTTGACGACACGAAGTTTCTTCAATCAAAGCTGAAAAATTCAAATTCTAACAGTTTCTTGTTTACCCCGTGAGATCCTTGAAAACATTGCATACATATATCATACATATCATTGCATAACAGGTCTCCCAGTACAGGTCTCTCATGTTCTCGCTGTTTATTTCAGCAATGGCTCTCCAACAAGACACCAGAGATATTCAAGAAACTCAGTTCAGGGAAATCTTCCTAAACCTATCCAAGGGGTAGGAAGAGTTAAAAACACTCCTCATTGGGAACTTGGTCAAGAAAAGTCCTGAAGACAATAAGGACGAACGGCTGGAACAACTGCAATCTGAGGTAGATGCAATAAGAACCCAGATGTTAGGACATATGGCATTTATCCAAGGCTTAGCCCGGGAACAAGAAGAGTTGAGAACCATTATCAACCAGCTTCATCAAGACAAATACAACAGTATAAAGCAAACAGTCGAGGCCGGGGACCAAGTTATTGATCAGCCTCCCAAAAGACAAGAGTTTGGTTTGTTGAAGAATAGACCTCTCCAAGTTGCTACTACCTCACGGATTCAACAATAACCTCTCCATAAACAACCAGTTAATCAGAGTAAGCCGGATAGGCCCAAGAGGCAGTTTACCAAGCTCAACAAGCCGCTGTCCCAAGCTTTGCAATACCTGTTGAGATTGAATCCGATGACGTTGGTAGAACCTCATCCAAATCCCAAGACTTTTTCACCTAACTACAACCCTGATGCAAGGTGTGCATACCATTCCAATAGCCCGGGGCATGATACTAACGACTGTTGGAAGCTGAAGTACAAAATTTAAAACCTGATTGATGAAGGAGCATTGGAATTCACACAAGATGGTCAACTGTAATGTTTCTGTCAATCCTCCAAGGCTCACCATTTGAAGTGACAAGTTCTGACAAGAGAGGGCTTTTGTTAATTAGAATTTTCAATTTGTAATTTTCTTTTGATTGTTCGAATATTTTATTTATGTCAAACTTTGTTACTTTATCAATGCATTGCATATGTCTATTTTGAATAAACCCATTCGTATTCACTATATTTAAATTGCTTTCCTTTTTATGATGTTCAACTCTCGATTAAAAAACTCTAAGCCTTTAGAGGGAGGATGATGAAAATGATATCAAAATTTCTACAGTAGGCTTTTGAACAGACCCCGCTGACGATGTACAGGCATTGTTTCAAATCCTAAACAGTGGAGTTATAAGAAAGATAATCCCTCGTCAACCCCTTTGAGCCAAAGAAGTTGGAGTTTTTCTTTTCACACGAATTAAAACCCTTAATCATAACCTAGGGCAGGGTAGTTTGCTCAGTTAATTCAGGTGCACAATGAATGGCTTTGAAGACGTCCTTCCAAAACAAAAGACAGTGATGGTTCCCTATAATCGTCAAGACAGGCAATCATTATCTCTCGAAATAAAAGCCCATTAAGTCAAAACCTATGAAGGAGACTTAAGTGTAGCGGTAGAAATGTGCAAGACTAAGCCATTGGATTGACTAGACTTTATACAAATCAAAATAAAAATCGCCACCACGCTTTATTGTTTCCAAAGGAATGGGAAAAGAGAGAATAACCCAAAAAAGAGGGAAAGATTCAAGGTAAGGGGGTTAGTTATGCAAAGGGAAGGTATTATCACCCTAAACATCCACGAGACTCCGCAGGAACCTCTTTGAAAAATCTGTATATTTTGGCGATAAAAATGTGTTGTATATAAAAAATGGATGGTGGAGGTGAGAAAAGAAATATTTTTATGATTTTTGCCCCCGCCGCGGTTGCGAACCTTTAGTGCCTACATACCACCTTTCATGCAATAGGGGATCAGGGTACACGTAGTTCCTCTTTTAAAAATTTGAAACACAAGTGTGTTGGTTGATTTTATGAGATAAGACATCATCGTAATTGTCCATGTGAAAAACATACTTACTACCCACAATCATGAGAAAGGAGAATTTGCATCATCTCAAAGTGTAGGATATGGCTTGGATTTTAAAATCAACAATGCCTCACTCAACACCCAAGTGTAAAATATCTCACTTCACTACATATTGTAGAAGTATAGTTGTTTGCATCACTACAAGGATTGACAAGAGTCCAATCTTTTGAGAAAAGTTTAAAGATAAAAGCCAAAGTGGCAAAATGGTTTGAAATGAGATTGATTGACTTTTAGTCTTCTCACAAAAAAAAGGTCAAGGTATTATTAAATTGATTGAAATTTATTTATGAAAATGTTTCGAAGATGCATGGACCTAAGTCCAAGTTTATTATGAAAATGTTTCAAGTTTCAAAACAAGAAGAGTTTTTTTTTTAAAAGGAGGGAGAAATGTTTTGAAATTAAAGAAGATGGGAGGAGAAGAAGAGGTTATCCTAAAGCATAAGGTAAAAGCTAGGAACAAGAACCATCTAACCAACAAGAAGCCAATACTTGACATTATGAGTCAATATAGAATTCCCATTCTTCGGATTGAAACCAAGCAAGCAAAGATACTAGACCTCTTGAGAGAACCAAACTTCAAGTGTTTTAAGTCTTCGCAAAAATTGGGCAGAGTAACGGTTGTATACGGGTGAATTCCAGATTACAAACAAAGATCGTAATCTCAATTACCTGCACACAAAACAAACAAACAACCCAATGTCTTGAGGTAAACCTCAAGAACTCCAGACAAAATATCAAATAAAGTCACAAAGTCTCCAAGATAGGCCAAGGTCTCTAATCCTAAGTCCAAGAAGTCCATCGCTCTATAATGCAAAGGATAGTAACCATGTAGTCCAAGTATCATTAAAGATTTTTATGGTTCATGTTGATTATTAGGTGTTTTTTAAAAAGAAAGAAAAGCTCAAGTGAGCAAAATAAAAATGACATAAAAGTAAATGCTCAAGTGAGCAAAGATGAAAATAACATGAAATGTAAAATGCTAAAAGTAAATGGTACATAAAGCATGAAAATAAAAGCGTAAAGTAAAGTTAATTGTTAGTAATTAGTGGTTAGTTGGATGACCATCTTGAAACTTGCATTTGGAACTCATTAGGGGATTGGTAGAACCAAAGCCTCTACACAACAAGTTGTATTTGCTTTTTGTCAAGTATATCATCCATTTTGGAATTCTCACAAGGCAACATGTAATGATCAACGGTGTTTAAGTGATCCGCGTTGACCAAAGGTGTTGTAGATCCATCAGAGGATTGGTAGAACCAAAGCCTCTACACAATGAATCTCAAGGTTATTGGATCAAAGAGATCAAATTAACATACTTGGGCTTACAATCATAAGTTTGGGCCACGAATGATCATTTATTCGAATCGGGACAAAATTTAGCGCTATGTTAAGCAATCGTAAGTGGACTTATGTAGAAGTCACACCTATTTTGAGGCCGTCAATAGCAATCTATGTACTTCATGTTTGAATAAATGATATAGAGATAACCATCCCTTAACATGTAGCACAATTAAAAAAAGAAAGGGATAAGATGAAGAGGGAGGGAAATGATAAGCTAATTTGGATCACCATTTCAAAATTCTTTCATCTTTAAATTCAACCACTCCTCTAGATGGATTAAAGCACTAAACATATCATTAATCCAAAGCACCAAAAATGAATTAAATAATTCACTCTTAGGTAGATTTGAATTGATGAACATTTATCCAACTTCATCTACATCACAGAGTCCATTGAGTTTAAAGACAAATTGGACATTTAAAATTGCAATCCAAACCAACAATCAAAAGGAGTGAGTAGCAAAAGCATTTTGGATCAAAGTTGCCCCAAAACAAGGGAAAAAACACATTTTATTCTGGTGTAAATCGATTTACACTACTATGTAAATCGATTTACGCAATATAATTTTCAAAAATTTGTGCAAAATCGTGTTGTGTAAATCGATTTACACATAGTGCAAATCGATTGCACACAGAACAGCAGCCAAAAACAGCATTTTAAAAGGCCAATTTCTTGTTCAAACTTTCCATCAAACACCTTATGATCATGGATCCAATTGAGCACGAAAATTCCATCAAATTATGAGAAAATAACACCATTGGAATCACAAAATAATGCTCAAAGAATCAATCCCAAAGATCACCAAGAGATCACATTGTGAAAGATGAATTATCCAAACTTACCAAAGGTAGATCTAGAGAATTATCAAACAACTTCAAGAATTTGCTTCAATTCAACCACAAGAATCAATTGACCAAGCTTGGATGTAGAGAATTGATGGAGAAAAGGTGTTTGGATGAAGGTTTAGCTCAAAGATTAGTAAGCTTCAATGCAAAGCTTACTAACTTTTTGAAAATGGAGCTTTGAGTGAATTTGGTAGATGGAGAGATTTGAGAGATTTTTTAGCAAGGTGGATTTGGCTATCAAAAGCTTGAAATTTGAATGAAATGAGGGCTCTATTTATAGAGTTATGGATTGGGATTAGTGGTAATTTGGTAATTGATTCTTGGAGCCAAAATTTGAATTAATGATAATTCTTTCAAATATTAGAGCCAAAATTTGAATTAATGATAATTCTTTCAAATATTAGAGCCAAAATTTGAATTAATGATAATTCTTTTAAAAAATGAAAGATTGGCACTAAAATTTGAATTAATTATACATTTTTCAAAAATGAAGGAAAATTGAAGCAAAAAATTTGACAATTTTAAAATGCTGATTTTTTTTTATTTTCACGCTGTGCAATCGATTGCACTACAGTGGAAATCGATTGCACAGTGTATTTTTTTCAAAAATGGCGCAAAATACACTATATGCAATCAATTGCACTTTAAGAGCAATCGATTGCATCAGTGAAAAAAATGAAATTTTTTAATTCTTTTTTTCTTTGCAAAATAGAGATTTTAGGAAAATAATACCAGAAATCCTTATTTGTCAGATGCTTCGACTTGGTACCTACAAAACAAAAATATACAAAGACAAAGACAAATATTTTTTGTATTTTGATTAGAAGTTAGTCAACAACACATATACAAAATACACAATCAAGGTGCTTGGAGATTCCTCAAGAGCAAACTTAAAGATAGGAAAAAAGAGGAAGAACCAACCCTAATGTGATCTTGTTATGATCGGGTTGATATGATATGATAGAGGAATCTTAGGGGCAAAAATTAGGGTACAACAGCTGCCCTTATTTAAGTGTCTTCTATCCGGAGATATGAAGGTTACAAATCTTCGTGTCGACGCGATTGAAGATACTTAAATATAAAACAAGCCCTATTTTTGTCTCTAAGATGCCGTGCAATGCTTATGATTATGGATGCATATGAACAGAACAAAAGAGACGCAAAGTAACACTGGGGATGCCATAAAAATGAAGAAACAAAGGAGCAACCCCACCAGGAAAATAAATCACTGGTGGACCAAAAGAATAGAACCAGAGAGGATGATAACAAGCATCGACGTTCACTGCCGATGTACTACCAACGTTCACTGAAGGTAGAGAGAAAATATAATATCACCGCCGTTCACTGACGATAAACTATCAACATTCACTGAAGATGGCAAAAAGATAACAAACACCAACGTTCACTGCCGATATACTACCAACGTTCACTGAAGGTAGAGAGAAAATATAATATCACTGTCGTTCACTGACGATGAACTATCAACGTTCACTGAAGATAGAAAAAAGATAACAAACACCAACGTTCACTGTCGATGTACTACCAACGTTCACTGAAGGTAGGGAGAAAATATAATATCACCGCTGTTCACTGACGATGAACTATCAACGTTCACTGAAGATAGCAAAAAGATAACAAACACCAACGTTCACTGTCGATGTACTACCAACGTTCACTGAAGGTAGAGAGAAAATATAATATCATCGTCGTTCACTGACGATGAACTATCAACGTTCACTGAAGATAGAAAAAAGATAACAAAAACCAACGTTCACTGTCGATGTACTACCAACATTCACTGAAGGTAGAGAGAAAATATAATATCATTGTCGTTCACTGACGATGAATTATCAATGTTCACTGAAGATAGCAAAAAGATAACAAACACCAACGTTCACTGTCGATGTACTACCAACATTCACTGAAGGTAGAGAGAAAATATAATATCACCGCCGTTCACTGACGATGAACTATCGACATTAACTGAAGATAGCAAAAAGATAACAAACACCAACATTCACTGCCGATGTACTACCAACGTTCACTGAAGGTAGAGAGAAAATATAATATCACCGCCGTTCACTGACGATGAACTATCACCGTTCACTGATGATAGCAAAAAGATAACAAACACCAACGTTCACTGCCGATGTACTACCAACATTCACTGAAGGTAGAGAGAAAATATAATATCACCGCCGTTCACTGACGATGAACTATCAACGTTCACTGAAGATAGCAAAAAGATAAGAAACACCAACGTTCACTGTCGATGTACTACCAACATTCACTGAAGGTAGAGAGAAAATATCATATCACTGCCGTTCACTGACGATGAACTATCAACGTTCACTGAAGATAGCAAAAAGATAACAAACACCAACGTTCACTGCCGATGTACTACCAACGTTCACTGAAGGTAGATAGAAAATATATCATATCACCGCCGTTCACTGACGATGAACTATCGACGTTCACTGAAGATAGAAAAAAGATAACAAACACCAACGTTCAGTGCCGATGTACTACCAACGTTCACTGAAGGTAGAGAGAAAATATATCATATCACCGCCGTTCACTGACGATGAACTATCGATGTTCACTGAAGATAGCAAAAAGATAACAAACACCAACGTTCACTGCCGATGTACTACCAACATTCACTGAAGGTAGAGAGAAAATATATCATATCACCGCCGTTCACTGACGATGGACTATCAACGTTCACTGAAGATAGCAAAAAGATAAGAAACACCAACATTCACTGTCGATGTACTACCAACGTTCACTGAAGGTAGAGAGAAAATATAATATCATCGCCGTTCACTGACGATGAACTATCAATGTTCACTTAAGATAGCAAAAAGATAAGAAACACCGAAGTTCACTGCCGATGCACTACCAATATTCACTGAAGGTAGATTTTGAAAATATCATACCATCGCCGTTCACTGACGAGGAACTACCACCGTTCACTGATGATAGAAAAAAGATAAGAAACACCGACGTTCACTGCCGATGCACTGCCAACGTTCACTGTTGAAAATATCATACCATCATCGTTCACTGAAGAGGAACTACCACCGTTCACTGATGATAGCAAAAAGATAAGAGACACCGACGTTCACTGCCGATGCACTACCAATATTCACTGAAGGTAGATTTTGAAAATATCATACCATCGTCGTTCACTGACGAGGAACCACCACCATTCACTGATGATAGCAAAAAGATAAGAAACACCGACGTTCACTGCCGATGCACTACCAACGTTCACTGAAGGTAGATTTTGAAAATATCATACCATCGTCGTTCACTGACGAGGAACTACCACCGTTCACTGATGATAGAAAAAAGATAAGAAACACCAACGTTCACTGTCGATGCACTACCAACGTTCACTGAAAGTAGATTTTGAAAATATCATATGTTCCCCAAACTTCTGGTGTTTCACCTAGAACAGGTATCAACTTCTTCCTTAACCAAGGAATTCCGCCTGGAAAGGGTAATATGTAAGCTGTCTCAAATAAAGAGACTTCCACTTGCAAAGATTTCACAACGAGCAATTTCTGTGAATTTGAAAGTCTTGCCATCCACTAGCGTAAACTGACGACAGACTGCAAGCTAACCACTCATAGAGGAAATAGAAAGGAAAAAAAAGTTACATCGACTTGTACAGGGAAGCACGAGTTACTCAAACAAAGATACATGTTGCTTGTTATCACGGAGGATTGCAAAAAGAAACGACTTTCTGGGGATAGAAATATGGCTTCCTAGGGAAATGAGATATGACTTCCTGGGGAAAAAGGATATGACTTCCTGGGGAATCTGCCACATTATTCCTGCTAAAGAGATAAAGTCTTCTCGTGCAAAATAAATGCACAAATCAAAGCTCAAAGTCCTCAGAAATCCAGAGTAATTAATATTGTCATGCAACCACGAATCCAATTAGAAACAAACTGGAGCAAGACACCAAAGAAGATACATCCTTTGAGAAATAAACTCAAGAGGGAAAACCAAATCCAACTAAGCAAGGAGCGTTATTGTCTGTCCTAACTTCACTGAGGAGAAACATAATCTGGATGTAGCTAAATCAAACAGATACCGGGATAGAACATCTTTCTTCCGTTTTCATTGGAAAAACCAGTTTTTTTTAAAGCAACATTCCTACTGGAGATTGCAATATCAGCCTTAAATAAAGCAGACTGACATCGAGATAACCAAACCTCACTGGGGAATTCAGACCTTTTTCTTGGAGAAAAAAAACTGAGGATTGAAAACTTTTCATCATGAATACTCATTCCAATAAGAGATGCCATGGGATAACCCTCCCGGGGAATAGCATACAGACTTCAATGGGGAAAACAGATGTTTCACAGTCCGTAATCCTACTGGGGATTTCGATACTGATTGTGAATAAGGCAAATGGAAACCAAATTGTCAAAACATTCACTGGGGGAAATTAGGCCCACTTTGAAGGAAGAAAAACATACGGACTTCACTAAAGGGAGACAATACTTCATCTTCGAGACCTCTACCGGGGACTTCATGATGACTTCATTGGGGAGGTCGACACCACATCATCGAGGGGAAACCAAGATACGTTCTTCACTGGAGAAACCAGAGATACGTGCTCCACTGGGGAAACCGGAGATATGTGCTCCACTGGGGAAACCGGAGATACGTTCTTCACCGGAGGGGACCGGAGATACGTACTCCACTAGGGAAAAAGGACTTCTATCAAATAAACAAGGCCTTCACTGGAAAATATTGGATTGAGTCTTCATATCATACAAACCTGTTCCAACAAAAGATGCCCTGGTATAATCTTCCTAGGAAATCAAGAAGTCAACACTAATGCCAATACTGCAAAAAGAGCGATATCTTAGCACACCAAGGGAATAAAACCTTTCATCATATGAGGGAAAACATTCGCTGGGGAATCTGGGACAGAGGCTTCTGACCATGCAAACCCAAAATCAAAAGCGAACCAAGAGTTGGTCGGGGATAATAGGATCACAAACCAAATACTATACTTTGCACCCACTGGTATCATCTTTAATTATCTGAGAAACACACAAAGATTGCGCATATACCAACAAGATGACCTGAGAGAACCTTCATAGGGAATCAAGAAGTTAACATCACAGCAAGAAGTCAAAATTATGGGGATTTCAAATCAGACTCAACACTTGTTGAGAGAAAACCCAGAAAAATTTGACAACTGTCTCAACACTTCTTAGAAAATATACTGTCCTTGTCTAGCTACTTGGGAAGCACATAACAACAATAATGTCGTAACAAGAGAAAGCGCTGCTCTACAAGAGATTCCATATCAATAAAAAGGGAGAAAGAACTCCATCAAATGAGTAAAGGCTTCATAGCTCTTTTTAATCTCCGTTTGATCACCACCTGGATGGGTAAAGAATCACACTCAGCTGGAGAAGTCTGCAGCAAGACTGGAAAAAATGGGATTATGAACCCAACACCATAACACAACCTGTGGAAGGTTCTCAGCCTGGGATAGACATAGCAGCTATCTTGACAAAATCTGGATATGCCCTTGGAAACCAATCTGGTGTCTCAAGCTTACCATGCTGATCAAAGTAACTTTCGTAACTTGCCCTTGGCTGCATGCTTTTAAGATAACCTTTCTGATCAAATGGCTTTCATAGATTTGTTGAATCTTGACGTAACTGCCCTAGATTGGCTGAATGTTACATCCTCTTTGCTCCACAACTCTTCTCGGCAACATGCCTTTTACTGATACTCAAATGTAAACTTTCATGATATCAAGCAATTGTTTTACAAGCAGAAAATGTTTATTCTATGAATGAAAAATCTAATGCAACAATTATGTAAGTCTTGAAGATTTTATTTAAAAAGATGTCGCAAAAACCTTGTGAACGAATCACTAGCCAGGATGCGACATGGATTTTTTGTGTGAAAGATAACAAAAGCATATGATACCAATCACAATAATTTAGCAAAATTAATGGGAGTCAGGAAACACTATCTCATTGGAGTATGCTTTCGAAATAAACCCTGTTTCAATTAGGACTTTTGAGGGTTGTAACGTGGCCTGGTTCACGGTTTTAGAAAAAAGATTTAAGGCTCAAAAATATTTGGTACCCACCCCCTTCATAATGTTCTTTGATCCTAAGTTCAGTTAACTTGACACGAACATTCATCTCTCAAAAGAAATTTCGAGATAGTTGAGGAATCAAACAAGGTTTTCTTTGGACATGCAACTCACTCATTCCTGCTTCTTTTGGGTTTCTTGTCACGCGACTCTGTTCTTTGCGGAGGATTTCACATTGTAATCCTTTATCACATTTTAGGATTTCCATTTCTTCCTTGCCTTTGGGACAAATTCCTTTTGACTTTGACTCTGAAATGCAGCGAGATGCCCTAGCTTTTGCCTAAGCGACTTGTTTTTTCAAGTTCCGACTTAGCGGGGCTTGTTGTCTCTTTCTTTTTCATCATTATAAATTTTTTTATTCATGTCATCCTTTTTTTCCTTTTTTTTTGAACATGTCGCATGACTTTGAGTCATTTGTGACTTGTCGGAAGAATTGTGACTGCCCTATTTCTGGGTAGATGAAAGATAACCATTGTTGTATCGTCATCTGCTGATTTCCTGGTGTGCGAGAGATAGCCATTAAGATATCTTCAACTGACACATCCTCCTGATAAATGAAGATTAACCATTGTGGTTTTGACTTTCCTCAACCTTTCGAGGGATAACCATTGTTGTATCCTTAGATGCACACTCTTGATGAGTTCTGAATGCTTGATCAAATTAACTGAACACTACCCTGCCCCGGGTTAAAAAATGAGGGTTTTTTCTGAATAGAAAAGAAACTCCTACTTCAAGGCTCAAAGGGGTTAACGAGGGTTTCACTCCCTTATATCTCCGGTGTTTGAGGATTTGAAACAATGCTTGTACATCGTCAACAAGGTTTTATCCAAAAGCATACAACCAGAAAACTTGTGCTTTAATATCATCATCCTCCTCCCAATCTCTGCCTAGGCAAGAGAATGGGTAACAAGTTGGTATCATAAAGCAATTTAAGATTGAAAACAAATACGAGTGAAACGAATGAATTTCTTCAAGACAAACATACTCATTGTATTAAGATTAAACATTCAAATGCAAACAAGTTCTTACATGCAAACAATGCAATGATAAACAAGAAAAATTACAAATGAGAAAGCAGTAAAAATGATAATAAACTGAGAAGGCTAATCATCCTTAAACTCCAAGGCATTCTTCAATCAAGTTTATTCTTCGGCAAAGATTTGACTTGACCCTCAAGAAAAATATCCTTAAATGACAAGATACCACTTTGGACCAACCTCTGAACTTCAACCTTCAAAGAAAAGCAATCTTCTAAATCGTGCCCAGGAGCATCCTGATGAAAGGCACAAGAAGCGTCAGCCTTATATCCTCTTGGATGTTTTTCGGGAACAACTGGTCGAGCTCGAGTTTGAACCAGATTCTTCTTCAACAAAGAAGGATACAGCTCTGTGTATGTCATTGGAATTGGATCAAATCTCAGTTTCCTCTGATGACCTTTCCCTTGATTTCCTTGTTGAGGTACCCCCTAATATGCAACAGCAGTCGGAGTCTTGTTGACAAATGGAGTCACAGAAGCAACTTGCTGATTCCTATTATGAGATCCTCCTCGCCTACCACGAAGTATAGCGTAGGAGTCTTGCTCTTTCTTCTTGGAACAATCATCACCATACTTCTTAGCACCATTTGACGAGTCCCTGTCTTCGAAAGATAAAATTCCAGACTTTAACAACCTTTGCACTTCATTCCTCAAAGGATAACAACTCTCAACACTATGCCCTGGTGCTCCCTGATGAAAGGCACACGTCTGGTCTGCTTTGTAATACCACGGCAATGGTGATGGTACATCGGGAGGTGGTCGTGTATGGACCAACTTCTTCTGAACCAATGCTGGTAATAGCTCTGCATAGCTCATGGGAATAGGATCATAGTTCTCCCTTCTCTGATTATACCCTTGATTCCCCTGCTGGGATGGTCTCTGATAAACAACGGTAGTTAGAGCGGTATTCATAACAGGAGTAACTGAGGCGACTTAATGATGACGCTGATAATTCTTTCTAGGAGCTTTTACCTTTCTCCCTTGCACAACAGCATTTGCCCTTGTTGGTTGAGGTTGAACACTCGGTGGCTGATTCTGAGCAACCACCAGAGTTTCCATCAGAGTAGTCAAGTTGGCCAAGCCAGCCTTCAAAGCAGAAACTTCTTCGCGTAGCTCGCGATTCTCCTGTTCTAAGTTGTCCATCTTCTTTTTTAAATTAGCCCGAGTGTTGTATTGATGAGTCATCTTGCTAATTGAAGTAAAGAAGTTGGGTAAGACACCTGGATATGCATAACAAATGCAAAAACATGTGCAATATGATGCATGATATGCAATGTATATGATTATTATTATTTTATCATTTAATATTTCAAGGGATTTAAGATTTACAGACATATTGCAAACATCAAAATAACAACGCATTTGAAATACTGAAAACTTTTATTATAATAACTTCGAAATAGGTTACAAGTTTCAATGGTCCCAAGTACAAGATGAAAATACAATCTAAAATCCTGAGAAAAGGAACTGATAGAGATCAATATGTACGAATGCGCTTCCCTGTGAGCCTGGCAATCTGAGCTCTCAACCTCTGGTTTTCTTCCACATGTCTTATGGCAACCTCCTTCCAATCATCTGAATCAAGAAGTGAACAAACAGCACCTGTTTGAGGCTTAGGAGAAAATAAATCTCCTTGCCTCTCCATAGACTCTACTTCTCGACTCTCAAGGATCTCGATCAAATCATCTCTCTCCTTCAGGTCTGCATCAACTGATAATCGGGAAAAGTAAAGCAGTGATACATTGGATCATAGAACTGGACCAAAGTTGAGAGAAGACCCTCCTTCATCTTCAGCTTCATGAGAGGAATAATGGATCCATACTTCTTCCGAAAGTCCGCAGAACACTCGATCTCGGGAATTAGACTGATCAACTCATGTATCTTAGGATCCTTGACACTGTATTTCCCGGTCTTTCTCTTTCCAAAATCCATGGTTTAAAAGTACCTGAGATATTCACAAATAGTCAACCTTTAAATCCCTTGAAGTATTGTTTTTTTTTAAAAGATGCTTATGAGTGCATGGATGCATGATGCAACAATCACACACAAGATCACACATATAGGGTTCATAGGTTCAACGTCACGAGCATGAGGTCGAAGGTACTACCCATAAGGTATTGGTCTAAGAGGTTATCACCTGCCGAACAAGGTTCTAGAGGTTCCCAGAGTCTACATCCTTCCTTCGGATATTACCAACTTCCCAATTAACTCGGTAATTAGTAATATTCTCAAGAAAGACTCGTCCGAGCGTAGTATCGCGTGACAACTACTTCCGGATTACTCCATCATAGCTTCCGCACTACACCTAAAAGGCCAAGAGGGGTTAGGTAATCTACGGTCCTCAGCTTCGCAGGCTCCCAGGTCGAAAGCAGTATGTTTTCCCGATTACTCGGTAAATGATACTACAGTCAAAGGGGCCTCCACTGAGTGGGGGATCTCATGCCTCCTTTTTTGGGATTACTCCCTCAAAGTTAACATGACTATACCACCTGTCCTATCTTAAAGTTTGCCCAAGTCCGGGTATAGGACTTATGAGTAATCACCAAGCACCCTGTAAACCAGGAAAATCTAGACAAACATATATACAAAATATAACACATAAATAACAATAGCACATATACAGATATACACAAAGATAGGTTTAACCCAATTAGGGATGGACCAGCAAGAGGTCAATCTTTCCCCAGTGAAGTCGCCATTTTTTTCTGTAGCGGTAGAAATGTGCAAGACTAGGCCATTGGATTGACTAGACTTTATACAAATCAAAATAAAAATCGCCACCGCGCTTTATTGTTTCCAAAGGAATGGGAAAAGAGCGAATAACCCAAAAAAGAGGGAAAGATTCAAGGTAAGGGGGTTGGTTATGCAAAGGGAAGGTATTATCACCCTAAACATCCACGGTACTCCGCAGGAACCTCTTTGAAAAATCTGTATATTTTGGCTATAAAAATGTGTTGTATATAGAAAATGGATGGTTGAGGTGAGAAAAGAAATATTTTTATGATTTTTGCACCCGCCGCGGTTGCGAACCTTTAGTGCCTACGTACCACCTTTCGTGCAATAGGGGATCAGGGTACACGTAGTTCCTCTTTTAAAAATTTGAAACACAAGTGTGTTGGTTGATTTTATGAGATAAGACATCATCACAATTGTCCGTGTGAAAAACATACTTACTACCCACAATCATGAGAAAGGAGAATTTGCATCATCTCAAAGTGGAGGATATGGCTTGGATTTTAAAATCAACAATGCCTCACTCAACACCCAAGTGTAAAATATCTCACTTCACTACATATTGTAGAAGTATAGTTGTTTGCATCACTACAAGGATTGACAAGAGTCTAATCTTTTGAGAAAAGTTTAAAGATAAAAGCCAAAGTGGCAAAATGGTTTGAAATGAGATTGATTGACTTTTAGTCTTCTCACAAAAAAAAGGTCAAGGTATTATTAAATTGATTGAAATTTATTTATGAAAATGTTTCGAAGATGCATGGACCTAAGTCCAAGTTTATTATGAAAATGTTTCAAGTTTCAAAACAAGAAGAGTTTTTTTTTTAAAAGGAGGGAGAAATGTTTTGAAATTAAAGAAGATGGGAGGAGAAGAAGAGGCTATCCTAAAGCATAAGGTAAAAGCTAGGAACAAGAACCATCTAACCAACAAGAAGCCAATACTTGACATTATGAGTCAATATAGAATTCCCATTCTTCGGATTGAAACCAAGCAAGCAAAGATACTAGACCTCTTGAGAGAACCAAACTTCAAGTGTTTTAAGTCTTCGCAAAAATTGGGCAGAGTAACGGTTGTATACGGGTGAATTCCAGATTACAAACAAAGATCGTAATCTCAATTACTTGCACACAAAACAAACAAACAACCCAATGTCTTGAGGTAAACCTCAAGAACTCCAGACAAAATATCAAATAAAGTCACAAAGTCTCCAAGATAGGCCAAGGTCTCTAATCCTAAGTCCAAGAAGTCCATCGCTCTATAATGCAAAGGATAGTAACCATGTAGTCCAAGTATCATTAAAGATTTTTATGGTTCATGTTGATTATTAGGTGTTTTTTAAAAAGAAAGAAAAGCTCAAGTGAGCAAAATAAAAATGACATAAAAGTAAATGCTCAAGTGAGCAAAGATGAAAATAACATGAAATGTAAAATGCTAAAAGTAAATGGTACATAAAGCATGAAAATAAAAGCGTAAAGTAAAGTTAATTGTTAGTAATTAGTGGTTAGTTGGATGACCATCTTGAAACTTGCATTTGGAACTCATTAGGGGATTGGTAGAACCAAAGCCTCTACACAACAAGTTGCATTTGCTTTTTGTCAAGTATATCATCCATTTTAGAATTCTCACAAGGCAACATGTAATGATCAACGATGTTTAAGTGATCCGTGTTGACCAAAGGTGTTGTAGATCCATCAGAGGATTGGTAGAACCAAAGCCTCTACACAATGAATCTCAAGGTTATTGGATCAAAGAGATCAAATTAACATACTTGGGCTTGCAATCATAAGTTTGGGCCACGAATGATCATTTATTCGAATCGGGACAAAATTTAGCGCTATGTTAAGCAATCGTAAGTGGACTTATGTAGAAGTCGCACCTATTTTGAGGCCGGTCAATAGCAATCTATGTACTTCATGTTTGGATAAATGATATAGAGATCACCATCCCTTAACATGTAGCACAATTAAAAAAAGAAAGGGATAAGATGAAGAGGGAGGGAAATGATAAGCTAATTTGGATCACCATTTCAAAATTCTTTCATCTTTAAATTCAACCACTCCTCTAGATGGATTAAAGCACTAAACATATCATTAATCCAAAGCACCAAAAATGAATTAAATAATTCACTCTTAGGTAGATTTGAATTGATGAACATTTATCCAACTTCATCTACATCACAAAGTCCATTGAGTTTAAAGACAAATTGGACATTTAAAATTGCAATCCAAACCAACAATCAAAAGGAGTGAGTAGCAAAAGCATTTTGGATCAAAGCTGCCCCAAAACAAGGCAAAAAACACATTTTATTCTGGTGTAAATCGATTTACACTACTATGTAAATCGATTTACACAATATAATTTTCAAAAATTTGTGCAAAATCGTGCTGTGTAAATCGATTTACACATAGTGCAAATCGATTGCACACAGAACAGCAGCCAAAAACAGCATTTTAAAAGGCCAATTTCTTGTTCAAACTTTCCATCAAACACCTTATGATCATGGATCCAATTGAGCACTAAAATTCCATCAAATTATGAGAAAATAACACCATTGGAATCACAAAATAATGCTCAAAGAATCAATCCCAAAGATCACCAAGAGATCACATTGTGAAAGATGAATTATCCAAACTTACCAAATGTAGATCTAGAGAATTATCAAACAACTTCAAGAATTTGCTTCAATTCAACCACAAGAATCAATTGACAAAGCTTGGATGTAGAGAATTGATGGAGAAAAAGTGTTTGGATGAAGGTTTAGCTCAAAGATTAGTAAGCTTCAATGCAAAGCTTACTAACTTTTTGAAAATGGAGCTTTGAGTGAATTTGGTATATGGAGAGATTTGAGAGATTTTTTAGTAAGGTGGATTTGGCTATCAAAAGCTTGAAATTTGAATGAAATGAGGGCTCTATTTATAGAGTTTAGGATTGGGATTAGTGGTAATTTGGTAATTGATTCTTGGAGCCAAAATTTGAATTAATGATAATTCTTTCAAATATTAGAGCCAAAATTTGAATTAATGATAATTCTTTCAAATATTAGAGCCAAAATTTGAATTAATGATAATTCTTTTAAAAAATGAAAGATTGGCACTAAAATTTGAATTAATTATACATTTTTCAAAAGTGAAGGAAAATTGGAGCAAAAAATTTGACAATTTTAAAATGCTGATTTTTTTTTATTTTCACGCTGTGCAATCGATTGCACTACAGTGGAAATCGATTGCACAGTGTATTTTTTTCAAAAATGGCGCAAAATACACTATATGCAATCGATTGCACTTTAAGAGCAATCGATTGCATCAGTGAAAAAAATGAAATTTTTTAATTCTTTTTTTCTTTACAAAATAGAGATTTTAGGAAAATAATACCAGAAATCCTTATTTGTCATATTCTTCGACTTGGTACCTACAAAACAAAAATATACAAAGACAAAGACAAATATTTTTTG
The DNA here is from genome assembly GCA_948472305.1 of Vicia faba. Classification (NCBI taxonomy): domain Eukaryota; kingdom Viridiplantae; phylum Streptophyta; class Magnoliopsida; order Fabales; family Fabaceae; genus Vicia; species Vicia faba. Next base: position 1,549,052,968 of record OX451737.1, on the reverse strand, counting down.
TATTTTGATTAGAAGTTAGTCAACAACACATATACAAAATACACAACCAAGGTGCTTGGAGATTCCTCAAGAGCAAACTTAAAGATAGGAAAAAAGAGGAAGAACCAACCCTAATGTGATCTTGTTATGATCGAGTTGATATGATATGATAGAGGAATCTTAGGGGCAAAAATTGGGGTACAACATTAAGAAAAAACTAGGGCATCCCGCTGACTGTAATCACAAAAATAAACAGTTCAGGAAAAAGACAGGGATAATAAAATAAAATAAAAGAAAGAGGTCCTACAAACCCTTAACAAAAGTGACTGCTTATTCAAAATAAACTGTCAGTATCTGAACCATTACTGGAACATCAAGGGCAATATTCCAGAACTCAACTGGGGTTCTAAAGGCATAATTAGCTGAGTTTTAGATCGAAGAACATCACGAAGAACGGGTGGGTACAAATGAAATTTGAGCCTTTATCCTTTGTTTCTTAAACTGTGATCCAGGCCACGTTATAACCCTTAAAAGTCCTAGATGAAGCATGGGTTAGTTCGAAAGCATACTGTTACAAAAGGTATCTCGACTCCTGTAGGGCTTGCTGTAAATCCTGAGTTGACGTCACATTTTACAAAATTTTCCTATCTTACTGAAAAAATGCATTTTCAAAAACTTCAAGACAGACATAAGCTTTGCATTCTTAAAATAACATTGTTTGCATATGACTATTTGTTCAAATAGCAGAGAAATTCACACGGCGAATATCTAGTGAACAAAAAACCTTCTCAATAAAAAAGATCACCTCAAGTGGAAAAACACTTCCAACCAAGGGGCACGGCATGATCATTGTCCATCGTCTGGGCCAGTCAAGTCAAGATTCAGAATCTCTTAAAGGTGCCAAATAGCCAGGGGAAAATCTCCATCTGAGTCACTTGGGGCAGTAGACATGGATTCCCGCAACGAATCTTGCATGATCAAACGGGCATCTTCTAGTATCATGACAACACAACACTACCGACAATGACAACTCCCTACACCCTGAGAGCGTGGACATAGTCAAAAAAATAATGCGCATGAACAAAGACCCGCTAGGTTGACTGGCCTAGGAAAAAATAAGGGCATCCCGACGAACCAAAAGGGTTTGGGCAAAAATTAGGGATAAAGAGAAAAATTTGTACACCCGGCAAGTTGAAAACCTGAAAAGGCGGCTTGGGCAAAAAAGGGTATCCCGGTGGACTGAAAATCTGAAAAGACAGTCCAGGAAAAAGTTAGGGATTAAAGCGTACGACTATGTCCCGTCATCTCGTCACTTGCCTACCAGAAGAAGATTTGTCATTTCAATCGGCAATTACCAAGCACCTCATAGGTTGGAATAACACTCGATCCATAAGGCCTCCGCAGGCACCTTCTCCCGCAGATACAGGGGCAGAAAAGTCTCGATGCAAAGTCATTATCATATCCTCAGCCCGCGTCCCAGTAACATCTTCATTTCCTGCAGAGAAAAGAGAAAGATAAAGGTGTTAGCTCTCCCCAGTTGAGACTCGCAACTGTGAATGAATCGGTAATATTCTCCCCAAAGCAGAGTTTATCTACCATCAGCACTGAAAAAATATATCCCCAGCGGAGTATAAAAATTATCCCCAGTGGAGTTTGAAGAATTGTCCCCAGTAGACTCTGGAAGATTGTCCCCGGTAGAGTCTAAAAGGTTATTCCCCATAAAGTTGCAACTGGAAAATCATCCCCAACGGAGTTCTTTACTTTCACAAACGGAAATTCAATCCCCAACAGAGTTTCATTATCACTAGCAACGGTAATTCATCCCCAGTTGAATTTATCAGCAGAATCCTCAGTAGAGCATGTCCTCCCCACAGAGCCATTCTCTCGTCAGTTTATTCCTCAGCAGAGTTATTCTCTCCTACAGGTTTATTCTCACAAACATCTTCATCCACTATCTCCAGCGGAAACGAAGAATTCATTTCTTTTCTCCAGCAGAAATCCGGGATTTATTTTCCCCAGCTCAAAACATCACATTTCCATACATCATGACATGCATGAGCATCATATGACACAATCTCATTTATTTTGAGAACATCATCGCTTGATACATATCATGCATTACATAAAGCTAACCTTTACCTTTCAGGAAAGATTTTCATAAAATTCAAGCTATGAAGCTTTTTCCTCAGTTGAATTACGGACGAGCTCCTAAATCTCAGCAGAGATGTTTCCTCAGTTGAATTATGGATGAGTTCCTAAATCTCAGCGAAGATGTTTCCTCAATTGAATTATGGACGAGTTCCTAAATCTCATCAGAGATGTTTCTTTAGTTGAATTACGGACGAGTTCCTAAATCTCAGCAAAAATGCTTCCTCAGTTGAATTACGGACGAGTTCCTAAATCTCAGCAGAGATGTTTCCCCAGTTGAATTACAGACGAGCTCCTAAATCTCAGCGAAGATGTTTCCTCAGTTGAATTACAGACGAGTTCCTAAATCTCAGCGAAGATGTTTCCTCAAGTTGAATTACGGACGAGTTCCTAAATCTCAGCAAAAATGCTTCCTCAGTTGAATTACGGACGAGTTCCTAAATCTCAGCAGAGATGTTTCCTCAGTTGAATTACGGACGAGCTCCTAAACCTCAGCAGAGATATTTCCTCAGTTGAATTACAGACGAGTTCCTAAATCTCAGCAGAGATGTTTCCTCATTAGAATTACGGACGAGCTCCTAAATCTCAGCAGAGATATTTCCTCAGTTGAATTACGGACGAGTTCCTAAATCTCAGCAGAGATGTTTCCTCAGTTGAATTACGGATGAGTTCCTAAATCTCAGCAGAGATGTTTCCTCAGTTGAATTACGGATGAGTTCCTAAATCTCAGCAAAGTAGTTGAATCACGGACAAGCTCCTAAATCTCAACGAAGTTATTTTCTCAGTTGAATTACGGACAAGTTCCTAAATCTCGATAGATATGTTCCTCGGTTGAATTACGGACGAGTTCCTAAATCTCAGCAGAGATGTTTCCTCAGTTGAATTTTGGACGAGTTCCTAAATATCAACAGATGGTTGCTTAGTTGAATTATGGACAAGCTCCTAAATCTCGACAAAATCAGTTGAATTATGGACAAGCTCCTAAATCTCGACAAAATTATTTGAATTACGGACAAGCTCTTAAATCTCAACAAAATCAGTTGAATTACGGACAAGCTTCTAAATCTCGACAAAACCAGTTGAATTACGGACGAGCTCCTAAATCTCAACAAAACCAGTTGAATTACGGACGGGCTCCTAAATCTCAGCAAAAAGTTATTCCCTCAGTTGAGTACGGACGATTGAAGTTCCTGAATATTAACAGAGCAACTCACCAGCAGAATGACGGACGACAAAGCTCCTAAATTTTTATCTCTTTACACAGAAGATCAGACTTCCCCAGCGGAATCTTCCTCAACAATAGGTATACCAGCTCTCGCTAATGAATCTCTGACGCGATCGACACTCTTCCAAATGGCATCTGTAAACCCATTCCCGGCATCACAAGACAATTACCACTTCATGCGAGTGCAAATTTTTGGGCACTCTAGTGTTCAATCCACTTCCACCTTCGGATTACGAAAGGCACGAAAGCCAATCTTCATCCTCAGGTTTAAGAAGATTGAACAGGGGCAGCTGTTGTACCCCAAAATTTTCCCTCCCATATTTCTCAAAATATGTCAAGAAAATCCTCCAAGTTGCTCAAGGTAGTCCAAGGGTTGGCCAGACAAGGTCTCTCCTAAGGCAGTCTACCCCAAACTAGGGTTTCATGTTGCATCAAGATCCTTGAGTCCAAGTGGTCCCAAATGCTCACCAATGTCCTAATATGTTCTCAAGATCATCCATGTCAAGTTTCAAGCCTTGCAGAGGAATTTTGCTCAGTCAATTGCTCAAAGGTCCAAAAGTCGATTGTGGTAGGGCAAAAGTCAATTGTGGCCCATATACAGTCAAACTTCAAGATTTTTGGTCAACATCCTCATTTTGAAGTATATTTCATCATTTTATCAAGGGTTGATCATGATTCATCAAGGATTGTTCATAATTCATCGAGATTCAAAAGTTGTTAAATTAGGGTTTTGCAGGAAAAGTCAACTCAACTTTGACAAAGCATAACTTTCTCATACTTTATGAGAAATGACCCATCAAAATCTCATTTTTAAGAGGACGCAATTCCCTACAATCCATATTCATATCCCAAGATCAAAATATGCACTCACAAGAAGTTATGAATTTGGACATTATATGTCATTTTGAAAAGTCAACAAAAACACCTTTTTTGTCAAAGCTTCATTCATGAGCCTAGAATATTAAATTGAGATTAGACCAAAAGGGTTGTTTATATGACATCTCAAGCTTTCTAAAAAGTCAGAGAACACCTCCAAAGAGTAAAAATTGAGGAAGTTGTGCATTGTTGAAGTTGGACTTTTTTGCAAAATTGCCAAAAGTCAACTATCCCCAAAACTTCAAATTTTGCCAAATGGGCCCATTCTTTTTCACTTGTTTTGAGTTGGCATTGTAGCCCACGTGCTCTAGCCTTGGCCATGTGTCCATATCATATTTTTATTAATTATTTTTATTTTAATTGAATTAATTTGATTTAAATCAAAATAAATCAAAATAAATCAAATAAAAATCCAAAAGCATTGATAACAAAGATTTTGTGGTGATTTCAGGTTTTATTATACAACTTGCCACCATCAAACTCGTATCAAGGCATAAGTGTACAAAAAGATGGGATTTGGACCAAATTTGGAAGGTTGTTAAAAGAAGATCAAATCAAATATCAAAGCATTGATAGAGGAAGATTTAGACAGCAAAAACAAAACCTAATACATTGTGCAATACATAAGGGTCGTGGGCAGACCAAAATAAGGGTGAGAGATCAGAGAGAGAGCAAGAACAAAATTGGCAAAAATACCAAAAAAGTGTGAGATCGAAACAGGGCTTAGAAGTAGTTTCAAGGCTTGGCAGTTGTCTCAATCGCTTCCTGGCAATCTCAGGAACCTAAAGCAATCAAGACCACGCGTGTTCAAGCCTCCCAGTGCACTGTAAGTCAGTCACGAACTCACCCTTTTCTTGATTTCGTATTTTTAAATTTAGGCATTGTTAACATGTATTAATAGCATATTCTTAATTTACACATCATTTGCAAGCTTTTGGTATTACTTGATTTCATTTATCTGACCTATATCGTGATTCACCATAGTTAGGTTTCTTGGAGTTTTTAGGGCTTTTGTTTTCAGGTACAATTAGCCTTCGTAATGGCTATGGTTATGATCAGAAGAGGATGATGAGTCTAACCCTGGTCTTAGAATGCATTTCCATGGCCTGTAGGAAATTTGGGAGGAACCCCTGTCTGTAGCGACGAACATTTTTCCGTAGGTATAGATGTTGTGATTTTTAGCCACGGTTCAAAGGACAGGGACGATGCGTTGTCACACTACCACTCGTCCATTCAAATATTGGCGCGTTTTTTTTATATTTATCCAATAATATTTGTTTTGTTATATTATATTTAATTTGTATTATATTAACAAAGCAAGTCAAGTGGCGTGGTGGCAAGCATAGCGTGGATATCCCTTCAAGACCTGGGTTCGAATCTCAGGTCCCCCCATTTTCTCAATATTGTTTTCTTGCAGGAAATCTGGTGCGTGCATAGGCTTGATGACCATCATACACCTCCCTCATCAATACGCCAAATGGCAAGATGGCCAGATCTGGTGGTCACCATTGCAAGCATACCATGGACCAGGTCAACGCCAATGTACTAAATCAGAAAAGTCAATATGGACTCCTCAAATGGGCCAGAAAATTGCTATTCACACACCTCAAAAACAGGCCCATTCTCACTCTTTTTTTTATTTTGTTTATTTTCATTTAATATTTTATTTTGTTTTAATTTAATTACTAACCAATAAATTAATTTTTTTTATCAAAAAAATCACAAAAATACTTTTTATCCAATTAAATTTCAGAATATTTTTTATTAATAAATATTAATTAATTAATTAGGTTATTAATTCTATATAACTTTAATTGATTTTGTAAATATTTAAAATCAATTAGAATTAATAGGTTTTAATCATTAATTTAATTATTTTATTTTCTTTCCTAAAATAACAAAAACTCCAAAAAGATATGTCATTTAATATTTTTCATTAATTTATTTATTTAATAATTAATTTAGCATTTAATTTTAGGAATCAATTTCTTTTATTAAAAATAAAAACAACAAAAAACATTTTCTTTAATTAAAAGGGTCAAAACCCTAATTTCACATTCGATCCAATTCACTTGCGCGATTTATTTTTCCTTATTCAATTATTGATGTATCTGCTCCTGGATTGTAATAATTAATTAGGACATTTATTTTTCCGCTTTTATTTTATTTTCAAAGGGTTGCTTTTGGCGATGTAAATACCTGACGCCTTGTAATAATTTAGTTTAATTTCCGCACCTCTAATTTCTGCAAATATACAACTGTTAAATGTTTGATAATAGGGTTTGCATGACAAGAATGAATGTTTGAATTAAAATCAATTAGATCATCCTAAACATGTGCAAAGATAAAAATAACTGAAATCAACACACTCGCACATGCGCACTCTTAGGGTACACCCCACATGGTTGCCTTTGTAAACGGTCATTGAGTATAGGTTGTTTTAGAGGACGCTCTCTTGTTTAAAAGATCATAGTTGCCTCGAAATGGTTGCCTCGGATATTATTGCCTCGAATAAATGATCTAAGACACTAGGGTTACCGCTAAGACGTCCTAACGTTACTTTAATGACTGTATGTCCCTTTTCGAATTGACCCTCAAACTCCAACGACGGTGCTACCTACTCACTAATAGTGGGATAGCATTGTCTAAAGGAAATTAGCATAGAACGATTCCTTTTTCGAGTAGGTAGATTAGTTCTTAGATATTTGCTCATCCAAAACAAACTTTTCCTCACACTTACACTCTTTTACAAACAAGTTTTCAAAAACACTTCATTACACTCTTAAGCAAGAGTTAAATCGAAGTCAAAACAAAAACTTTTCAAAACCTACAAACACAAAGAAAACATTTTGAAAATGATGAGAAAGTACCTAAGAGCCTGTAGATAACTACGGATAGAAAGGGTGCTAATACCTTCCCTTTCTATAATCTACCCCCGTACTCAGAAATATCTCGAAAAGGGAATTTTTCTATGTTTTTTTCCTTTCTTTGTTGGATAAAATAAAAGACGGTTGCGACTCTTGCTTACCGCGACATTTTGCGAACACGGGCACAAAACGCGAACCAGCATTCCAAAAACAGTCAGTTCTTCCCACCGTATCACACCATCCAAGAATGTTTGTTGAGATGTAATCTGTAAGTTGAACATCAGAATGGTGTCTGTGTCTGGAGCCTATCTGAAGGTGTCTTTGAATGAGTATCAGAATGGCTTCCGGGTTTAGAGTGTATCCGAACTGAATCAAAAGTAGAATCTGAATGAGTATCAGAACGGCTTCCGAGCCTGGAGCATATCCGAACTATATCAAAAGTCTGAATCTGAATGAGTATTAGAATGGCATCCGTGTCTGGAGTCTATCTGAAATGTATCATGAGTTAAATCTGAATGAGTATCAGAATGGCTTCCGTGTCTGGAGCATATCCGAACTGTATCAGGAGTTGAATCTGAATGAGTATTAGAATGGCTCTTGTGTCTGGAGCGTATCTGAATTGTATCAGGAGTAGAATTTGAATGAGTATCAGAATGGCTTCCGGGTCTGGAGCGTATCCGAACTGTATCAAAAGTCTGAATCTGAATGAGTATCATAATGGCATCTGTGTCTGGAGTGTATCTGAACTGTATCATGAGTTGAATCTGAATGAGTATTAGAATGGCTTCCGTGTCTGGAGCATATCCGAACTGTATCAAAATTCTGAATCTGAATGAGTATCAGAATGGCATATGTGTCTGGAGCGTATCTGAACTGTATCAAAAGTCTGAATTTGAATGAGTATCAGAATGGCATCCGTGTTTAGAGCGTATCTGAACTGTATCATGAGTTGAATCTGAATGAGTATCAGAATGGCTTCCGTGTCTAGAGTGTATCCGAACTGAATCAAAAGTAGAATCTGAATGAGTATCAGAATGGCTTTCGGGTCTGGAGCGTATCTGAACTGTATCAAAAGTCTGAATCTGAATGAGTATCAGAATGGCATCTGTGTCTGGAGCGTATCTGAACTGTATCATGAGTTGAATCTGAATGAGTATCAGAATGGCTTCCGTGTCTGGAGCGTATCTGAACTAAATCAAAAGTAAAATCTGAATGAGTATCAGAATGGCTTCCGGGTCTGGAGCGTATCTGAACTGTATCAAAAGTTTGAATCTGAATGAGTATCATAATGGCATCTGTGTCTGGAGCGTATATGAACTGTATCATGATTGCATATTATCGATGGTAGATGTTAATCTTATCCTGAAAAGGGTAAAATGTTAGCTGAAACACAAAGTTATGTTGCATGAAATGTATGATGTAATATATTTGCTTTATCAATGTTTATGATATGTGGTTGCAATGTATGCGCATGTAAGCTGATTTGCTGTATTGTTGTCTGTTTGAGGAAAATAAATCCCTGAATACTGTTGGGGATATATGAATTTTCATATCTTGAAGTTGAAGTACTGATGAACTCTTGTTGAGAGAAGTAAATTTTGTTGTGAGGGCAACGCCATCTACTGCTTGTAAGATCTGCTTGGGGAATCCTGAGAAATTTGACGATTTCTATTGGGGATTAAAACTTGAAATTTTGTTCCGCTGGGGATTAGCTGGAAGTTTTGTTCTGCTGGGGAGTTAGCTGAGAGTTTTGTTCTACTGAGGAGTTATTGAAAACTCTGTGGGGAATATGGAGTGGTGTAGGTACGTTTTCCTGTCTTTTCAACCTATCAGTAATTGTCTTTCTCATTTTTTTTATTTGTAAAGAGTGATTATGTTCAAATGCATATGTTCATCAATGAATCATTGGACGTTTTTGCAAACAAAACACAATTGTAAAGAAAAGACAAATAGTTTTTGTACTTTCAAAGAGATATCTTTGTATTGACTTTGAGTAAGTATTTTGTACAAAGGAGACAAACATTCTAGTAAGAGAATGGTGCCATAAAACAAAAAGAATTTATACAAAGAAAGATAACTATGTGTAATAATCCCATGGGGTTTCTATTCTGCTATAGCCTTCACATTCTCCGAGTATCTTGCCTATTTGCCTTGTCCGAAGATGATTGAATTGATCAGAAACTCTGAGTTTGTCAGTGGAAGCCAAAGGTTGTCCGTCAAGTGATCCGACGGGACATAGTCATACGCTTTAATTCCCTAACTTTTGCCTGGACCGCCCTTTCGGGTTTTCAATCTATCGGGAAACCTTTTTTTGCCCAAGTCGCCCTTTCGGGTTTTCAACTTGCCGGGTGTATAGATTTTTTATATTTTATCCCTAATTTTTGCCTAAACCTTTTTGGTTTGCCGGGATGCCCTTGTTCTGCCTAGTTGCGTCAACCTAGAGGGTCTCTTATGCATAGTATCTTTTGACTATGTCTGCGTTCGCAGGGTGTGGCAGGTCATCGTCGTCCATGGTGGTCAAGATCATTTCCCCACCAGAGAATATGTTCTTGATTACAAATGGCCCTTCATAGGTAGGAGTCCATTTTCCCCTAGGATCACTTTGTGGCAAGATGATTCGTTTGATCACCAAATCCCCAACTTGATATGCTTGGCGCCTGACTTTCTTGTTGAAATCCTTGATCATCCGTTTTTGATACATTTGACCATGGAAAACAGCAGTAAGTCTCTTTTCATCAATCAAGTTCAGTTGATCAAGTCGAGTTTGGATCCAATTGTCTTCATTCAAACCTGCATCCTTCATAATCCTCAGAGAGGGGATTTGAACCTCAATAGGCAAAATAGCTTCCATTCCATATACCAAAGAATAGGGTGTTGCCCCAGTTGATGTGCGAGCCGTGGTACGGTACCCGTGGAGAGCGAATGGTGGCATCTCATGCCAGTATTTGTACGTGACTGTCATCTTTCGTATGATCTTTTTAATGTTCTTATTCACAGCTTCTAAAGCACCATTCATCTTTGTCCGATAGGGAGAAGAATTGTGATGCTGAATTTTGAATTGCTCGCACAAGGCAGTTATCATAGTGTTGTTAAGATTGGTACCATTGTCAGTGATGATCCTTTCCAGAATACCATACCGGTAAATAAGATTTTGCTTGATGAAGTGGGCAACAACATTCTTAGTAACGGAAGCGAAGGAAGTTGCTTCAACCCATTTGGTAAAATAGTCAATGGCCACTAGGATGAAGCGGTGTCCATTGGAGGCTGTCAGCTTGATCTCTCCAATCATATCAATTCCCCACATAGCGAAGGGCCAAGGAGCCGTTAAGACATTCAGAGGAACCGGAGGTACGTGCACCTTGTCAGCATAAATTTGACACTTATGACAAGTCCGAGAATGTTGATAGCAATCTGCTTCCATGGTAGACCAATAATAGTCTGCCCGTAAGATTTTCTTCGCCATCATATGCCCACTGGAGTGAGTTCCAAAAGTACCTTCATGTAATTCAGTCGTGATCCTTTCCGCCTCAATCTTATCCACACACCGAAGCAGAATGGAGTCATGATTGCGTTTGTACAGGATGCCATTACTAAGGAAGAACTTAGCAGAGAATCTCCTTAAGAACTTCTTATCATTGATTTAGGCTCCTTCTGGATATTCTTGAGCCTCGAGATACCTTTTGACTTCGTGAAACCAACGCTGGTCCACTACCTCTTCAATATTAATTTCGTGATAATGTGTTGGTTCATCCATTCGTTCGATGGTGATCGGGGGAGCCTCGTTATCCCAATTAAGTTTAAACATAGATGACATTGTGGCTAGAGCGTCTGCTAGCTGATTTTCTTCTCGCGGGAAATGCTCGAAGGTAATCTTCTCAAAATGCGGTAGCAATGTCAAAACATGTTCTTTGTAAGGGATAAGATTTGGGTGCTTAGTATCCCATTCCCCTTTGATCTGACTGATGACCAAAGCTGAATCTCCGAACACATCTAAAGATTTGATTCCCAAGTCTATGGCAGCTCTGAGACCAAAGATCCATGCTTCGTACTCCGCCATGTTGTTTGTACAGTTGAAGCAAAGTCTAGCAGTAAAAGGAGTATGACACCCTTCTAGAGATATGAGTACATCGTCGATACCATTACCAAGTGCATTGGATGCCCCATCAAAGAACAGGGTCCATTGGGATCCTTGTTCAGGTCCGTCATATGGCCTGATTTCTTCACAGTTGTCTAATATCATAATGTCTTCATCCGGGAATTCAAACTTGATGGACTGATAATCTTCTACAGCTTGATGAGCAAGATGATCAGCCAATACACTGCCCTTTATGGCTTTCTGGGTAGTATATTGTATGTCATATTCTGTTAGGATCATCTGCCATCTAGCTATCCTCCCAGACAGAGCAGGCTTTTCGAAGATGTACTTTATCGGATCCATCTTAGATATCAATAAAGTAGTATGAGTCAGCATATACTGTCTTAGCCGGCAAGCAGCCCATGCCAGAGCGCAGCAAGTTTTCTCGAGCAGTGAATATCTGGTTTCACAGTCGGTAAACTTTTTGCTCAGGTAGTAAATAGCGTGCTCTTTTCGGCTAGACTCGTCATGCTGCCCCAATACACACCCCATTTAGTTCTCTAAAACGGTCAGATACATGATTGGTCTTCCCTCGAATGGTGGCATCAAAATAGGAGGCTCTTGTAAGTACTCTTTGATCTTGTCAAAAGCAATCTGGCATTCATCATTCCATCTGACTACTTAATCTTTCTTCAATAGTTTGAAGATTGGCTCACAAGTAGTTGTTAGGTGAGAAATGAATCTGGCAATATAGTTCAAGCGTCCCAGGAATCCTCTGACTTCCTTCTCAGTATGAGGAGCAGGAATTTCTTGTATTGCTTTAACCTTGGCCGGATCGACCTCAATGCCTTTGTTACTGATGACAAAAACTAAAAGTTTACCAGATCGTACTCTGAATGTGCACTTGTTTGGGTTCAACCTTAGCTTATACTTCTTCAACCTTTCAAACAACTTTTGCAAGTGATCAAGGTGCTCTTCTTCTGTTTGTGATCGGGCTATCATATCGTCTATGTAGACCTCTATTTCATGATGTATCATGTCATGAAACAAAGCTACCATGACGCGCTGATAGGTTGCCCCAGCATTCTTCAGTCCGAATGGAATTACTTTGTAGCAGAATGTGCCCCACTGTGGGACAAATGTAGTTTTCTCCATGTCCTAAGGTGCCATTTTGATTTGGTTATAACCAGAGAATCCGTCCATGAAGGAAAACACTTTGTGCTGGGTCGTATTGTCAACTAGGATATCAATGTGGGGGAGTGGAAAATCATCTTTAGGGTTGGCCCTATTCAAATCTCTATAGTCCATGCACATTCGTACTTTGCCGTCCTTTTTAGGCACGGGAACAATGTTGGCAACCCATTGGGGATAGGAAGTGACAGCCAAGAATCTGGCATTGAATTGTTTCATAACTTCCACTTTGATCTTCTCTGACATGTCAGGTCTCATGCGGCGGACTTTTTGTTTTACTGGTGGACAGTCTTCTCTTGTTGGCAGACGATGTACCACGATGTATGTATCAAGTCCTGGCATGTCTTCATATAACCAGGCAAAGATCTCAACATAATCATGCAACAGCTAAATCAGACGCTCCTTGACACTGGACTCCAGATTGGCACCCACCTTGATTTCTTTTTTATCCTCCTCGGTACCCAATTTGATTGTATCCACCGGTTCCTCATGAGGCTGAATAGCTCTTTCCTCTTGTTGTAGTAGTCTGGCCAATTCCCCTGGTACTTCACAATCTTCCTCACCTTCATCTTCGGCTTGGTAGATTAGATCCTCAGAGTCACAAAAGGCCATAGCAGTATCGTTACCCATGGGATCCGGAACGGAGGGGTACATGCACTTATGAGTGTGGGTGTGTGTAAGGGTATATCCATCTTTAAAAATAAAATGTAAAAGAAAAACAATGAGCACAAAAAGTTTGTATGTGAAAAACGTCCATGATTCATTGAATGTCATATGAAGATGAAATAAAAACCCTTACAAATGGACTATTGTGCCTCGGGCAAGACACAAGGTTTTAAAAGTGTGAATTGTTTGTGAATATTACAAGTCCAATAAAAATGTAAAAGATAAATTACTGAGGGATGAAAGTTATTGGGACAAAGTCTCTGGCTTCCCAATTGTGAAGTCCTCCGTTGACAGTAGGAAATATCCAATCCTCCAAGCTGCAATCCTCTTCACCATCTTCCACTGCATTGACCTCTTGGTTGCTAATCTTCAAGGGTGGCCCTCCAACACGGGCACAGTGCATAGCCTTCTGAGCACTTGAAGTAAACCCTAAGCCAAACTTGTCAGATTTGTACAGAATATCCGGAAGTTTCCCCCAGATGGTGCATCCACCCTCCTCTACTACTGCCTTGGCGTCCTTCAGAGATGACATTCAGAGCGGAGGTCTTGTGATCTTGGGGATCTGGGATACCGTCTTGGTTACTGCTACCTCTTGAGAGACTTCTTCGAAATGTTGAAAAGGATTTTCAATGAATTCACCGTCCAATTCCACATACCGGAAATAATTGAGGTGGCTAATCATATACTCTTCCTCTTCGTGGACAGTGATAATCTTTCCATGGACCAGATATTTCAGCATCTGGTTCAGTGTAGAGGTGACAGCGCCAGTGTTGTACCCCAAAATTTTCCCTCCCATATTTCTCAAAACATTTCAAGAAAGATCCACAAGTTGCTCAAAGAAGCCCAAGGGTTGACCAGACAAGCTCTCTCCTAAGGCAGTCTACTTCAAATTAGGGTTTCATGTTGCATCAAGATGCTTCATTCCAAGTGATACCAAATGCTCAACATTGTCCTAATATGTTCTTAAGATCATCCATGTCAAGTTTCAAGCCCTACAGAGAAAGTTTGCTCAGTCAATTGCTCAAAGACCCAAAAATCGACTATGTTAGGGCAAAAGTCAACTGTGGCCCACACACAGTAAAAACTTCAAGATTTTTGGCAAACATACTCATTTTGAAGTTTATTTCATCATTTGATCAAGGGCTGGTCATGATTCATCAAGGATTGCTCATAATTTATCAAGACTCAAAAGTTGCTAAATTAGGGTTTTGCAGGAAAAGTCAACTCAACTTTGACCAAGCATACCTTTCTCATACTTTATGAGAAATGACCCATCCAAAGCTCATTTTGAATAGGATGCAATTTCCTTCAATCCATCTTCATCTCCCAAGTTCAAAATATTCATTCACAAGAAGTTATGAATTTGGACATTATAGGTCATTTTGAAAAGTCAACAAAAACACCTTTTTGTCAAAGCTTCATACATGAGCATGGAATATAAAATATAGATGAGACCAATCTAGTTGATTAGAGTACATCTCAAGCTTTCTAAAAAGTATAAGAACACCTCCAAAGAGTCAAAATTGAGGATGTTATGCATTGGTGAAGTTGACCTTTTTTGCAAAATTGCCAAAAGTCAACTATCCCTAAAACTTCTGATTTTGCCAAATGGGACCAATCTTTTTCACTTGTTTTGAGTTGACAACATAGCCCATAAGCTCTAGTCTTTGCCACTTATCCATATATTATTTTTATTATTTATTTTGATTTTGATTTGAATTAATTCAATTTAAATCAAAACAAATCATATAAAATCAAAATTATTGAAAACCAAAGATTTTATGCTTGTTTCAGGCTTTATTATACAACTAGCAAACATTCAAACTCGTGTAAGGCATTATAGTGGACAAAAAGATTGAAAAAAGCTATTTTTGGAATGATATTGAAAGTGAATCAAATCAAATCAAAAATCATTGAAGGAGAAAGATTTGGATGCAGTTATCAACCCTAATGCATTGCTTGGTACATATAGAGTGCGTGCAGATCTAAAAACAGGTTAGAGACAGGCGTATGAGCAAGAACCAAAACTGGAAAAAAAAAGCAAGAAAAGTGTGAGATCGAATTTGCACTTAGAGGCATCCTCAAGACTCGTTGCCTATCCCAATTGACT
The DNA here is from genome assembly GCA_948472305.1 of Vicia faba. Taxonomy (NCBI): domain Eukaryota; kingdom Viridiplantae; phylum Streptophyta; class Magnoliopsida; order Fabales; family Fabaceae; genus Vicia; species Vicia faba. The sequence goes on along the minus strand of OX451737.1, from coordinate 1,549,037,831 downwards.
CATGGGACTCTCAACAAGCTAAAGCCATTGAAACCAAGCATTTTCAAGCCCCAAAAAGCTCTGTAAGTCGCTCACGACATAGCCCTGTTCTTGAATTTGAATCTCATAATATAGGCATTGTTAGGATGAATTAATTGTACATTCTTGATCTACGGAGCATATGCAAGCTTTCTGCATCATTTAATTTCATTTATATAGCCTGTAGCGAATTTCACCATTGTTAGGGTTCGAAGCTTCGAATCAGGGTTTTTGAATGCAGTGAAAATTGGCTTCGTAAGTGGTACCATCTTGTTCAGGAGGATTAGACGAACTCAACCATGGCGTTAGTTTCCATTTATGTGGCCCATGGAGGATTTTTGAACGAATCAGGCATATAGCTACGGACAAGCGTCCGTAGGTAAAAGTCTGAGACTTTTACCCACGGAGAGAGGAAGGAGACGATGAGTTGTCACTCCCCTATTGGCCCGTTCAAACGTTCAGCACGCGTTTTTTTTAATTTTCCAATATTTCTTTGTTTTACATATTATTATTGTTATTTCATTATTGTACAACAAAAGCAAAGTGGCCCAGTGGTAGCCAAGCAGCGCTTAAGGCATTGGAAGGCTGGAGGTCAGGGGTTCGATCCCTGCCTCCAGCATTTGTTATTTTCATATTTTCTTACAGGCGATTTAGTATGCACATGAAGCCAGGTTCTATCATACATCCTTCCAATCTGGCCAGCCAAGTGTCAGATGGCCAAATCTGATGGCCATCATCTGAAGGTGCACCATGAGCCAAGTCAAGCGTGTGGCATTGGATCCAAAAAGTCAGCGTGGATCATCAATTATTGGGCCCAAAAGCTGATATCCACACCTCCCAAAAATGCTGATGCAGGCCTTTTTCTCACTCTTTATTTCTTTTTTATATTTTCTATTTATTTATTTATTATTTATTTTACTAACCAAAATTAGATTATTTTCTTTTATCAAAAAATCACCAAAAATATTTTTATGTCCAATTAAATTTAAAATATTTATTTTTATTAAAGATTAATTAATTTAATTAGGTTTATTAATTTAGGCAACTTTAATTCTTTTTTGCAAATAATTAAAATTGATTAGAATAAATAGGTTTTTATTACTAACTTAATTGTATTTTATTTTTTTCCTAAAATAACCAAAAAACCAAAAATATGTCATGTAATTATTTTCGTTAATTAATTTAATAACTAATTAATTTTGCATATTTAATTTCAAAAAAAACCTGATCTTTTTCTTAAAAAAATAATAATAATCAAGAACAACACAAAAACATTTTTTCTTTAGATTAGGAGGGTCAAAACCCTAGTTTCTTGTCGATCTAATTTTTATCGCGCGCTTTATTATTATTTTTACCCAATTATTGTATCTGCTCACAGTTTGTAATAGTTTTAATTAGGGCTTTATTTTCATTTATCGCTTTAATTTCAAAGGGTTTGTTTTTGGCTATGTAAATACCCGAAGCCTTGTAATAGCGTAGTTTAATTTTCGCATTTTAAATTCCGCAAATTATTAACTGTTAGATGTATGAATAATTAGGGTTTGCATGACAAGAATGTATGCTTAATCTTAAAACGGTTAGATAACCCTAAATGTGCAAAGATAAATAAACCTGAAACTGAATCACTCGCACATGCGCACTCCTAGGGTACACTCCTACTTGGTTGCCTTCGGTAAACGGTCATTGAGTATAGGATATTTTAGTGGTCGTCCTTTTGTCCAAAGATCATAGTTGCCTCGGAATAGTTGCCTCGGATATTGTTTCCTCGGATAATTGATCTAAGACATTAGGGTTATTACTAAGACGGCCTAACATTGCTTTAGTGACCGTACATCCCCTTTCGAATTGACCCTCAAAACTTCAACGACGGTGCTACCTACTCACTAATAGTGGGATAGCATTGTCTAAAGGAAACAAGCATAGAACAGTTCTTTTTTTTAGTAGGTAGATTAGTTCTTAAGTACTTGCTCAATCCAAAACAAACGTTTTCACAATTACACTCCTTTACAAACAAAGTTTTCAAAAACACTTCATTACACTCTTAAAGACAGAAGCAAGAGTTAAATCGAAGTTAAAACAAAAACTTTTCAAATCCCATAAACACAAAGAAAACAATTTTGAAAATGATGAGCAAGTACCTAAGAGCCCGTAGATAACTACGGATAGAAAGGGTGCTAATACCTTCCCTTTCTATAATTTACCCCCCGTACTCAGAAATATCTCGAAAAAGAAATTTTTCTGTGATTTTTTTCTTTCCTTATTGGATAAAGTAAAAGACGGTGGCGACTCTTGCTTACCGCGACATTTTGGGAACACAAACGTAAAATGCAAACCAGTAAATTCCTTAAAAAATAGGGAAACACGTCCCGGTTCTGGCTACCGTGTCACAACCAGCATTATGGATCCATGGCCGTCCTAACAGATAGGAGTAAGAAGGGCGGATGTCCATTACATAGAAGGTTGAGTTGAAAGTTTGATTCCCAACCTTTATGGGGATATCCACTTCCCCGTGCACCATCCTCTTTGAGCCATCAAATGATCTTACGACTATGCTACTGGGTTTCAATGTTAGTCCTTCGCAATCCAGTCTGTCAAGAGCTTTCTTCGGTAAAACATTCAAAGATGAACCAGTGTCCACCAAGACATGGGCCAGAGTTGTTCCTCTACATTCCACAGAGACATGTAATGCCTCGTTGTGCTTTCTTCCTCTTGGTGTCAGATCAGCATCTGAGAAGCCTAGGCCGTTATCTACCGTCAAACTGGCCACACAATCTTGAAATTGGTCAGCAAACGTCTCTTGAGGCACATGGGCTGTCTTTAGAAACTTCACCAGAGTTTCGCATGTGCCTCTGAGCACAGTAATAATGCCAGCATGGAGATTTTGGAGGGAGTTTTCCCCAACTGTTCAACCACGTCGTAGTCGCTCTTCTTTATTATTCTCAGGATCTCTTCCATTTGCTTCTTGGAGGTTTCGGGGATAGTCAGCGATTGAGCCTTTGTCCGGACAGGCTCTTCTTGAATACTTTTTCCTCTAGTTTCAGCAGTAGGAGTGTTGGTAGGGATAACAGCAGGGGTTATGTCGTCTTTGTCAACAGGAGCACTTGCAGGGATGATTATTGGTACGGAGGTAACCTTCGGAGCAGCCACGGGTCCAAAAACTGCCTTTGGGGGGGGGGGGGGAATTTCTAGAGAAAAGATTCTACCGCTTCGGGTAATCTTACTGGTTCTGACAATATTGCTAATGTCGGAGTCTTCTTCTTCGGAGTTTATTTCTTTGGCGGCCAGCCCATCTTGTTTGATGCCATGGTAGTAGATGTCTCCATCGTAATTCCACGACACAGTTTTGTCTGATTCATACGGGACTGGCCCAGGCATAGTGATTGTAAGAGGAGTAGTTTTTGGAACCGATGTAATCCTAACGGGTCTTTTGGGGACCCTGGAAGAATTGGTGGAGATGGTGATGATTGAAACATCTTCAACAGGAATAGGTAAAACAGGAGTACTTTCGAACAGAATCTCTTTGTTGTCTATCAAGCGTTGAATGCCTGTTTTCAACAAAGGGCAAACAGTTGGTGAGGATAAGCAAAGATGACAGTCTTCATTACAACCCGGGAATACACCGGCTTCCAACAAGTTTATCTTAATGATTTGGAGTGGAGTCAAGAGTTTATCAACTGTGGTAACAAAGAAATCTTCTTCAATTGCATTGGTGTTGTGACCATGCCTAGGCATAGCAGCAGAAATGACGTTTGGCTTCTCGGGCGCATCAAACTCAATCTCTTTTGCCTCTATAAGGTCTTGAATCTTGTTTTTGAGTAATTAATCTGGAACTTTCTTTTGTTGGTCGTTGAGATATTTGCTTGTCTGGTTTCAGGAATTACTCTCTAACCTGGTCTTGTAGATAGCCTCCCCGTCTTGTTTCGGGAATTGATCTACAATCAGTTGTTCACAGATAGTTGCCCTGTCTGTTTTCAGGAATTAATCTAGAACTTGCTTTTGTTGGTCATTGAGGTAATTTCCATATCTAGTTTCAGGAATTACTCTCTAACCTGGTCTTGTAGATAGTCGCCCCGTCTTGTTTCGGGAATTGATCTACAATCAGTTGTTCACAGATAGTTTCCCTGTCTGGTTTCAAGAATTAATTTGGAACTTGCTTTTGTTGGTCGTTGAGATAGTTTCCCTGTCTGGTTTCAGGAATTACTCTCTAACCTGGTCTTGTAGAAATTTGCCCCGTCTTGTTTCGAGAATTGATCTACAGTCAGTTGTTCACAGATAGTTTCCCTATCTGGTTTTAGGAATTAATCTGGAACTTGCTTTTGAAAATTGTTGATGATATTCGTTTGTTGATCTTTCCTGAAAAGGTAAATAATTAGTTGTATACAATATCATGATGCATGAAGTGAATTGGGTAATGATGTTCTCAAAATAAATGAGATTGTGATATATGCATTTGTACTGCATATGATATGATGTTTGTAAAATGATGGTGAATGTGAGATGTTATTGAAGTGCATTTGCAAATTTGAGCAGCATCTTAGTCTTGGGAAAATAAATCCCTGATTGTTGTTGGGGATGAAGAGTATGTGTATCTTCAATATTCTGGGGATTGTTTCCACTGGGGACTCCTGCTTTCTTGTTTAAGGAAACTCCACTGGGGCACATTGATTTCTTTCTTTTTGCTTGAGGAAACTCTGTTGGAGAATGTTAATTCCTGCTTGGGGAGAAGAGTTTAAGAACGTTGGTTGCTTATTGCTCTACTGGTGAGTTTATACCTTGACTGGGGAGAAAAGAGATAAATATTCCTTTCGACTCACCTGGGGAGGATAAAGTTGACTGACATCTGGTCTGGTTTCAGGTTTTGTAGAAATTCCCTGAGGATAGTGACAACTTTACTGGGGAGAGGAATTTAGCCGGTGATTTGTGGTAGAAGCACACTTAAGCTGGGGAGAGAAATTCCCATGGACTGTAATGTTTGGGATCCTCATGGGGATAATCTCATGGCAGTGGCTCTGTGGAGGTCCGTGGAGACTTGAACATACCTCAACTTCTAGAGCCCTTGGTGAATGCTGATCAGGGTGATAAGTCTTCTACTGATAGACAAGTGACGAGATGATGGGGCATAGTCGTACGATTTAATCCCTAACTTTGCATGGACCGTCCTTTTAGATTTTTAGTCTATCGGGATACCTTTTTTTTCCCAAGCTGCTTTTTAGGTTTTCAACTTGCCGGGTGTATAGTTTTATTTATATATCCCTAATTTTTTCCCAAACTCTTTTGGTTCGTCGGGATGCCCTTATTTTTTCCTAGGCCAGTCAACCTAGCGGGTCTTTTTCATGCGTAGTATTTTCCGACTATGTCCACGTTCACAGGGTGCGGAAAATATCATTGTCCATAGTAGTAAGTGTTGCAGCACTGCCAAAAAATGTTTGCTTGATCATACTTGGCCCTTTATTGGAACTCATGTTCAATGCCCCAAGTGATTCAGATGGAGGTCTTCCCCTGGATATTCGGCACTTTTGAGAGATTCCTTGAATCTTGAATCGACTACCCCCAGGTCAGTTGGACATCATGCCATGCCCCTTGATTATGGAAGGCCTGTTATTGGGAATTTCTTTCCATCTAAGGTGATTCTGCCCATTGAGAGGATTTTCGTTCATTGAATTTCCGTCGTGCGAATTTCTCTGTTGTCGAATGATTAGTCATATGCAAACAATGGAATTTAAAGAATGCAAAGCTTATGTCTGTCTGGAAGTTTTTTGAAAATTCATTTTTTAGCAAAACAAAATTTGCAAGATCGTGATATCAACTCAGGATTTATAGCAAACCTTACAGGAGTTAGGATACCTTTTGTAACAATATGCTTTCGAACTAACCCGTGCTTCAGCTAGGACTTTTAAGGGTTGTAGCGTGGCCTGGTTCACGGTTTAAGAAACAAAGGATAAAGGCTCGAAATTCATTTGTATCCAACCCATTCTTCGTGATGTTCTTCAATCCTACACTCAGTTAATTGTGCGTTTAAATCCCAATTGAGTCTGAAATCTTTGTCCTGATATTCTAGTGATGGTTTGGGTACTGAAAGTTTATTTTGAGGAGTCAGTCATTTTTGTATCATTTTCTTTTGTTGAGGATTTGTAACGACCTCTTTTTTGATTTTATTATCCCTACCTTTTTCCTGAACTGTTTCTTTTGTGATTACAGACAGCGGGATGCCCCAGTTTTTTTCTTAAGTCTCCTTCATAGGTTTTGACTTAGCGGGCTTTTCTTTTGAAAAATAATGACTGTCTGTTTTAACGATTATGTGGAACCATCACCATCTTTTGTTTTAGAATGATACCTCTGACACTACTCGTCGTGTACGAAGGGAAAGCTTGCGATTGAATGCACCATTGAATGAGAAACTATCCTACCCCAGGTTATGATTAAAGGTTTCAATTTGCGTGAAAAATAAAACTCCTACTTCTTAGGCTCAAAGGGGTTGACTAGGGATTATCTTCCTTATAACTCCACTATTTAGGATTTGAAACAACGCCTGTACATCGTCAGCAAGGTCTATTCAAAAGCACACTGTATGAGATTGTGGTACCTTTTTCACCATCCTTCCTCTAAAGGCTTACAACTTTTAACGAGAGTTGAATATCACAAAAAGGAAGTAAAAGCATAGTTTCAGTATAGTTAAAACGAATGGATTAATTCAAGACAAACATATGCAATACATTAATGGAATAACAAAGTTTGACATGAAATAAGTGTTCGAACAATCAAAAGAAAATTACAACTTGAAAATTCTAATGAACAAAAAGCCTCTTTGTTTGAACTTGTCACTTCAGATGGTGTGCCTTTGGGGGGTGGCGGAAGAATTCAGTCTGACCATCTTGTGTGAACTCCAGCACCCCTTTGTCGATAAAGTCCCAAATATTATTTTTCAATGCCCAACAATCATTCGTATCATGTCTAGGACTATTGGAATGGTATGCACAAATTACATTAGAATGATAGCTAGGGGCGGAGGTATTAGGATTTCGAGGAGGATCCCTCAATGTAATCAACTCCATCTTCAATATGTGTTGCAATACTTGAGCCAAGGACATGTTAATTTTGGTGAATTTCCTTTTGGTCGTGTCCTGCTTACGCTGATTGCGTTGTCATTGTTGCATCAGTGCTGGATTAGAGATTCGCACTACCCCCACAGATTGGTTGAGATTACTCTTATTACGATCCTTCTGGTCATACACAGTACTGGACTCATTATTTCCATTGTATAGTCTCTTTTGAGTACTTGAAGATGCAGTCCCCTGAATTTCACCGCTCCTGAGTTTATTTTTAACATGCTCCCACATGAACATGTCACCCAATTCCCTATCTGCCAAGAGAGATTGATCATTGATTAGGCCCCAAGCTCTAGAAGTTTTCCCCAGACGGTCGTATCTGTCTTGATGAAGCTTGCTGATGAGAATCCTCAACTCTTCTTGTTCCCGAGCTAAACTTTGGATAAGAGACATCTGAATACTCATTTGGATTCTCATCCTTTCCATCTCAACTTGCAGTTGTTCCAACTGGTCATCCTTGTTGTCTTCAGGATTTTTCTTGATCAAGTTCCCAGTGAGGAGTGCTTTCAATTCTTCTTGCCCCTTGGATAGATTCAGGAACATTTCCTTGAATTGAGCATCTTGAGTTTGGAGATCTTGGACAGTCTACTCGAGAGCCATTTTTACTGAAATAAACAGCAAGCGGATAAGAAAACCTGCATGGGGGAAACCTGTCATGATATGATGCATGATGTGTGGACGCAATGTTTTCAAGTATCTCGCAGGGTAAACACAAGAAAATGTCAGAAGTTAAATTTTGACTACAACTTTGACGGAAGAACTTCGTATCGTTGAATGTCCTTCTACAAGAATCAAGCTCAGCATGTCGAGTGGGTCATAGCCTCTGACTCAAGACATCGTGTTTTGGTCTTTTGACGGCATTGGCTAGAGGAAAATAAATCCCCTTGCCCCTTGATAGACGTCTGGTTCATCATAATCTACATCAGAGACCCTTGAGATCCTTGAAATAGTTAAGGAAATGCTATGGCATGATGTTATGATGTTTATGCTATGCACCAAGCAAAAGTGTAAGGTGATGAAGACAAGTGAGTCTTGCAAGAAGTCTAGGTTATTGGATAACGAATACAAACAAGTCTTGCAAGAAACTCACATTGTTATATAATAAACAAAACCTTGCAAGGAGTTTAATTTCTTAGATAATGAAAGCAAACAAGTCACACAAGTAGCCTTAGGTTCAAAGGCTTGCATGAGGTTTAAAGGTAAGTACCCTCTTGAAGTTTTAGTTGGCTAAACCCGTCCTAGTAATAGTAATCGGGTTCTAAGGAGTCTCAATATCACTGATCTTTCTTCATCGAGCATTGTTTCAACGCAAGCCTCTTTATTGGCGACCGAAATATCCCGAAAGTTCGATCTCAATAAGCGTAGTATCGAGTATCAACCAACTTCGAACTGCACCAAAGACGGCTATCTCACTACTTCCTAATGGCCAAGTTGTTCAATTAAAGGTTCTAAGGTCAGTTAGTGCTTCATGACACCACACAGCAGCCCCGTATTCTCCTTGGCTAAACTCAAGGGCTACCGGTACCAACAAATGTGTCACACTAACATAGCTATCACTTGAACCATGTCGGTATACCCCGCACACTCCCCACGATCTATTGCTACTTACCTAAAAGGTGCCTCAGATCTGGGTGTAGGATCTTTTAGTAACAACCCAAACAAGCCCATTTTTTATTATATTCCCCAGTAGAGTCTCCAGTTCTGTAATACCGTGGCAAAACCGACTGTTATACTGGTTTTTCATTTTTGGTCGCAAATGTTGCGGTAAGAAAGAGTCACCACTGACTTTTATTTTATCCAACAAAGGAAAGGGTGAAAAGAACAGAAAAAAACCTTTTGAGAGTTTTCTGAGTAAGGGGGTAGATTATGGAAAGGGAAGGTGTTAGCACCCTTTCCATCTGCAGTTATCTACGGGCTCTTAGATGCTAGCTCATTTGAAAAAATACCTTGTGCTTTGTCTGTTTGAAAAGTATTTTTGAAAGAAAGCGCCTTAGTACAGCAAACTTTGTAATGTTTCTCGGATTGGTAGAGAACGTATACAAAGTGTTTTGGAAAAAAAATTGGAAGAGGTTTCGTGTAAGTGTAAAAATTGTTTGAGCATAGCATCTAGGAACTATCTACTTTTACTCGAAAGGGTTGTTCTTTTCCTCTTTTACTTTAGATAATGCTATCTTACTATTAGTGAGTAGGTAGCCCTAGTCGTTGGATGTTTGAGGGACATTCAAAGGGACGTCTATACAGTCACAAAGGCAACTGGGTAAGAAATCTTAGTAACTATCCTAGGGTTTTAAGATCATTTTTACCGAGGCAACATCGAGAGGGTCATCGAGGGACTTATGATCTTTAATCCGGAGGGTAGCCACTAAAATCTCTCAAGTTTTGAGAGTTGTGACTGTTTTTCCGAAGGCAACCAAAGTGGGATACCCTAGAGGTGTATATGTGCAATTGTGTTGTATTCAGTTATTTTTGTCTTGTGTTAGGTTTTCTAGCGTTTGTTTGTTATTCTTGCCATACAATCCTAGTTAACATGCATCTAAACAGTTCATAATTTACAGTAATAAAAGTGCGAAAATGTAAATCTAACTATTGCTTGGCTTTGGGGAGGGGGATTATTACAAGTTCAAAAATGGTATAAAGAAAATGTAAAAGCCTACTTTAAACTATTACAACCAGAAAACATGTAAAATAATATGAAAAAAGTGTGAAAGAAAATAATGAGCGCGAAATGAAAATAACGTCTAAATCTTAAAAAGGAAAAATCTTTTTGTTTGTTTTTGATCATGGAAAGAAATTTAATTTAAAATCCTAAGTCTATTTAGTTTTAAATTTTAAAAAAAAGGGGGTTAAACTAATTAATTAATTAATTAACAAAAATACTTTTTAATTAAAAGAGACTAACCCTTTTTTTTGTGATTTTTTTATAATTACCTTACCGATTAAATAAATAATAAAAAAAATTAAAGGGAAATAAGTAATAAAACAAAACAAAAGAATGAATGGGCCAGGATAGCAAACAGAAATAGAGGGGGATGCAAATTGAAATTCGTTGGGCCCCAAGCAAATAGAAACCCAGGAGCTACGTTGGATCCTATGTTGCTAGCTTTTGAGAGTGTATGATGAGTCGCGCGTCTGAGGCTTTCAGATCTGGATCAAATGGTGATGACTTGATGGTGCATGGTGTGCACGTTGGACACGGAAGTATTGAATCTGCATATATCATGTTAGAAAGAAATAAAATATAAGACCTAGGTATCGAACCCAGGTCCTTCCCTGTTTGCACAATTCCTTTTTACCATCTGCGTTGTTTGTTCATTCATTTATATAAATAAAATCGTAACATTATATTAGTAAAACAAGTCAGATATATATAATTCAAAATTAATACACGCGCGTTGCATAAGCCAATGGGAAAGAGATGCCTGGATGACCAAAGTCAACCCACCGGAGTCAACTCTACGGTTGTCTTCTCCGGTGGGCTCTAATATTGATCCTGCGAAATAGCCAAAAACAAAAATTAAAAGTTACCCTACCCCCTAATTCGAGTCCCCTGAATTCAAATCTGCAACCCGTTTGGTCTGAAACGCCCTGGATTTTGAGATTTGAAGAAGAATGCAGATTGTGCCCTAGTCATGGCACGATCGTATTCCATTCCTTAAACTTGCATGTATTATGTTAGGTCTGCACTAATGGTGTCCCTAAACACGAATCAAACAATTAAAGTTAACAAAATGGCCTGTGTATTCAATTTCAAAGTTTTAAAGCCCTTACCAACTGGCAATGTTTGGAGGCAGCAATTCAAGGTGTTGCACGCCTTGTGAATAGTCTGGATATCTTTCTGGGAACCTCATGGATAGAGTGGTGAGGTTTGTTTGGAACGAGGAAGCTTGCATTGTATGTTTCGAATTTGACAGCTCTTATGAAGATTTTGCAATTCTTGGGTGGTGATTTGAGGTATTGTGTGTGTGTGGCTCTTTAAGGCAATTTCTTCTGTCTCCCTTGCATCTGAGATTATTAGGTTTATATAGACAAAGAGTTTAGGTCAACAATTGTGCATCATATCTTTGTACATTATGATGGAGAGATTTGATTTGATTTTTGCATGAAAACTTGCTATATTTGATCCAATCATGTGCCAATCTATTTTATGTGTTTTTTCCAGCTTGCTATGAGTTGTTTGGGCCTCCAACTTGATGGAAACCAAAAGCTTACATGCCCTTGTAGATCCATTTCACATCAATTGGTTTCTTATGTTGGTTCTTTCGATAAGCTCCCAAGCTTTGTTCTTTTCGATGGCTCTGAGTTCCAATTCGAATTGCTCAAGGCTTCATCATTATGGCTTCTTCGATTAAGTCACCGTCTGAATTGGTTGCTTGATCTGGAAAACTCTCATATCCAATCAGCCTAATCGAACTCAGTTCTTATTCCTTTCGATCTCCTTTCTTTCAATTCGAACAATCAAAGTATCACCTTTTCATCTTGACTTGTCGAAGCTTCATTATGTTCTTTTTTATCTCCTTTCCTTTAATTCGACCAATTGAAGTATCACCTCTTCATCTTGACTTGTCAAAGCTTCGTTCTGTTCTTTCTCCTTCGAACACATTTGCGCAGGTGATTCTTCTATTCGACCAGTCGAAGTATCAACTTGTTCATTTTCTTGTCGAACTGAACTTCAACTCCAATCCCACCCTTTGCTTTCATCTTCAAGCACATCTCTACTGATCACTAGTTTATCTTCAGTCAGTGAATACAACTTGTATACACCAGTCAAAGGATAACCTACGAGCACCAAGACTTCACTTCGATCATCCAACTTCTTCCTCACTTGTTCAGGTACATGCCTGAAACACATTGATCCAAAAACTCTAAGATGACTTATATTTGGCTGATTCGACCCTAAAGGTCCTTCTATGAAATCACACCACGTTTGAAGATTGCATGTCCTTCGAACCATTAGACTTCCACATGTTTCTTTGGATAAGATCAAAGCTTTTAAATTCAAAATCTTCTTCTTTTTAAAGCTCCAATTCAATCAACATGACAGTCGAAGTGTCTTTCCTTGTAATGCTTTGAATAGCCTATATTTCAATAGTTCAAAAACCAACCCTTTGATAACGTTTCAATGTAGTGAAGCTCTTTACTAGCTCTTCATCAATCGAAGACTTCATAAAAGCCTCCTAACACTTTCTTTCTAACTATTCTTCCTTCGATCATAGTGTCAATTATACAAAACTTGTGTAATCGAAATTCCCAGCTAACACTGCTTCGTTGGGCATCTAATTAGAATGCATATTGCTGTCGAAGCTGCTTCGACCCAAAATCTCTTAGGCATATTTTTAGCTTTAAACTTACATCTCGTCAAGTTCAGTACACTTCTTTTGTTTCTTTCAGCTATGCCATTATGCTGAGGCATATATGGTGCCATGGAAATCATTTGAAGCTTTTGCAAACCAAAATTCATTGTGAGAAATGAAACCCTAGATGGAAATCCCTTGCTTAGGAGGAGAATTTGTCTGGTCAATTCTTGGTCAACTTTGAGAAATTGGGGACCTCAATGGTCATGTTTTGAGTATAATGGGAGGGAAAATTTTGGGGTATAACACCCATAGTCATGCCTTGTAATTGCACCCTTGTTGGCACCAGATCGGCATTATAATGATATTGATGGTAGAAGGCAGTGGTCAAGTCCTCCTAAGTATGAATGTTGGCACCTTCTAACTGGTAAAACCACTCCAATTGAGTCCCAGACATACTTTCTTGAAAGAAGTGTACCCACAACTTCTTATCAGTGGTATGCGGTTGAATTTTCCGGACATAAGATCTCAAGTGAAGCTTCGGGCACGAAATGTCATCATACTTGAAGAACATTGGAATCTTGAATTTTTGGGGAATAACAACCCCAGGAACCAAACCCAAATCACCAAAATTCAAGCCAGGCACAACTTAAATTTCCACAACCTTCAATCTATCTTCCAGTTGCCTATACTTGTCTTCGGCGGGTGGATATTGCTCGTCAAAATAATTCTCATCCTCAGAGATTGGATTGTTACCACCCCTAGCACAGGTGCTCCTTGCATCTTCATCCTGATTTTCATCCTCCTCGGAGGAGTCTTTTACCACTTGAACTTGTCAAACGGGGCCCTTGAATCTCTTCCCCATGTTGATAAAAGCCTTCTTCTTGGTCTTTTTCTTTGTCACCAAGAGTGACATCAGTTCTTGCTGCCCTTTGGCCAAGTTGAGCAAGGTTTCTTGAAATTGAGAATTTTGTGTCTGCAAGTCCTTCAAAGTATGCTCGAGATCCATCTTACTGAAATAAACAGTAGAAATATGAGGAAACCTGTGTCAGAAAACCTGCTTATGTTATGATGCATGTAATCTAAATGCAAATGTTTTTAAGGACCTTTAAGATTTAAATTTGTTTAAATAAAGAAGGAACAAACATTAATTGTATTAATAAATTCAAACGTTTTACAAAAATTCTTCTTGGGCTTACAATGGAAGAAGAAAAAATAATACAAAATAAACTCCTAAAATAAAAAGGACTCAAGTTTCTGATGAGCACATCCCCTTTAGTGCAATATAGGCGTTCAAACTTTGCTCTTCATGAAGCTGTCTTGTGAGCTCTAAAACCTTTTCCTCACTTGCGTAGAATTGGGTTTCAAAGGTGTCTCGCTCCCCTTTGATTTTAATCCATGATCTTTGCAACTCCTCGAGAGTAGTAGGCATGTCAGGATGAAGAATAGTGTAGGGAACATCTCCTTCAGAAATCGGCTCCATGATGGTAGATAGGATGGCCTCATATGGCATCATAAGGTTTTGCGCGAGCTCGCACCCACTTGAGATAAGGCTCTATTGGGATAGAGTTATTATGCCCCAATGTCTTACTATCAACTTTATTCGTCGTGACCCAGGCTCGCAAAAATCTTGGACGATAACCTTGGACATTGCTCTCATAGTCAAATACAATACCTTGGACAAGCGCGTTATGAGGGCCATCCCTTTGAGCATACCCAAACTGTCATAGAGCCAAGCAAGGATTATAAGTGATACCTCCCCTAATTCCAAGGAGAGGGACATTGAGTAATTCCCCACAACGGTCAATGATGGTAACATCCTCCAGAGATCGAGAACACCAATGGATATCCGAATGCGAGAGTGACATCAACCTATGAGACCATCTCATGCCTTGGTACTTCTTCAAAATATATCGAGGAAGGTGCAAAATAAACCACCTATCCAACAAAGGAGTGCAACACATAAGAATCCCCCTTCTCTTCATGGTGTGAGTGTGAAGAGAGTGCAAAATGTCTCCAAGTAAGGTAGGCATCGGGTTACGAGATAGAAAAACTTTGACCGTATTCACATCTATGAGTTGGTTCGGGTTAGGAAATAGTTCCATCCCATAGATTAGAAGAGCCAAAATATCTTCAAAAGCTTGCAAATCCAGAGCATCCCAAAAGAGTTGAGCCTTCTCAAACAGAAACTTGGCTAGAAAACCCTTGACACCACTTCTTGTTTCCCAATTTCCCACAACGTCGGACCGTTGCAAATGTAAAGCTAGAGAAATCTCCTTAAGTCTTGGGTCTTTCTCAATACTGGTGAAGGGTAATTGATCAAAAATAGGCACTTCTAAGAGTTTAGAAAACTCTTTCATGGTTGTCACTAATTGGTAATCAGGAAATGTAAAGCAATGGTGTAAAGGGTCAAAGAACTGAAAGAGCACTTTCGTCATGTCTTCATCAAGGCTTGAGGTAACCAGATTGAGAATTTGACCATGTCTCTTGGTGAATGGATAAATCTCAGTAACCTTTGACGCTAACTCTTTGAGTTGAGGATGCACTCTTACGAGGTTGATTTGGATAGTATTCCTGTGAGTGGAAGTCATGCCCTATAAAACAAAACAAAGATAAATCTCTAGGCTCTTCAAATGGTTAATGAAAAATGCCATGGTATGATGTCATGATTTTATGTACAAATAATCATATACAGACACACAAACAAGTCCTTAGGTTTAGGTTTGCATGGGGTTTATAGGTAAGTACCCTCTTGAAGTTTAGTTGGTTTAACCTGTCCTAGAAATTAACTGGGTTCTAGGGAATCTCAATATCACTGATCTTTCTTCGTCGGACATTGTTTCAGCACAAGCCTCTTTATTGGCGACCGAAATATCCCAAAAGTCCAATCTCAATGAGCGTAGCATCGAGTATCAACCAACTTAGGACTGCACCAAAACCGCCTATCTCACTACTTCCTAATGGCCAAGTTGTTAAATTTAAAGGTTCTACAGTCAGATAGTGCTTCATGACACCACACATCGGCCCCGTATTCTCCTTGACTTGACTCAAGGGATACCGGTACCAACAAATGTGTCACACTAATGTAGTCATCGTTTCAACCATGTCGGTATACCCCACACAGTCCCTACGATCTATTGCTACCTACCTAATAATGTCCCCTGATCCGGGTAGAGGATCAATATAAAACCCAAACAAGGACCCAAAATATAAAGCAAACAAGTCAAACAATGAAAGCATTCAAAGGTGATCTAGTCTCTAAGGTAACCCCACTTTTAAATATGTCCCCAGCAGAGTCGCCAATTCTGTAATACGGTGGGAGAACTGACTTGGGTGTTTTTCATTTGATCACAATTATTGCGGATAGCAAGAGTCGCCACCGACTTTTATTTTATCCAATAAAGGAAAGGGTGAAAAGAACATGAAAGACCTTTTGAAATTTTTCTTGAGTTTGGGGGGTAGGTTATGAAAAAGGAAGGTGTTAGCATCCTTTTCATTAGTAGTTATCTACGAGCTCTTAGTTGCTAGCTCACTTTGAAATGCTTTGTTTGAAATGTGTTTGTGATTGTTTTTTAAAGTATTTTTGAAAAGTGCCTTCATTTAGGCAAACTTTGTAATGATTCTCATCTCTATAAGAATGCATATAAAGTGTTAACTTTTGAAAATACTTTATGGAAAGTGTTGGTGTGTTTGAAAATGTTTTTAAATATTTGTGAGAAAGCAACTATGAACATTCTACCTACTCAAAAGGTCTTAGTTCTTTTCCTCCTCCTTTAGATATTGCTATCTTACCATTGAGTGATAAGAAACCCTATCATTGGATGTGAAGGGACATGCGTGGGTCGTCGTATAGTCATAGAAAGCAACATTGTAGGATACCTTAGCAATTTTTGCAAGGGTCTAAGATCATTTATGAAGGCAACATTTGAAGGGTCATCGAGGGACTATGATCTTGTATTTGATTGTGTTTTGCTAAAGTATCCCACATTTGCGTGACATAACTATTTTAACATTAGGAAACAAGTGAGGTTAGCCCTAGAGGTGCAAGCATGCAAAGTGTTTATTTTCATGCATTTTTGCCTTTGAGTTAGGGTTTTCTACTTGTTGATTTTATGTCTTGCCATACAAACCCTAATTACTAGCATCTATATGAAAGCGATAAATTGCAGAAATGTAAAATTCTATGCTATTACATCATTTAGGGATGTGGGTACAAATTTACAAATGGGGGATGAAAGCAATAAAGTTATAATTATACTATTACAACCATATTGAATATTGCAAGATAAAATGTGCAAAAATATAAAGATAATGTACAAGAAAAGGAAAAAAAAATTGTTTGACTTTTTGTATAAAAGGTTTAATATTAACCTAATTAAACTAAAGGAAAACAGTTAATTAGTCTAAATTACTTTAAGAAAACTAAACCTAAATTAAATTAAGAAAAGAAAATGAATTAACCTAGAAAACAAATATTTTTAGGGTTTTTATGAAAAGGGTTTTGATTTAATTAATTAAACTAAAATAAAAAGGTTAACTAACTAAATTTCTAAGTTCTAGATTAATTCAATTAAGAAAGAAAATTAAAATAAATCTAAGTTTAATACTAATTTAAAGAAAATTTGTTAAAGAAATGTTTTTGATCTTTTTGTCTAAAAGAAATAAAATAAATAAAAGTATACTAAATACCTAAATAAAAATATAAAATATTTTTGGTGTTTTTTGGTTAATAATAATAATAATAATAATAATAATAATAATAATAATAATAATAATAATAATAATAATAATAATAATAATAATAATAATAATATAGAAAAAAGAAAATATAAAAATTAAACTCAGGAGGGTGTAAAAGTAAAAGGATGGCTTGAGTGAAGAAAACATTTTTTTGTTTGTTAGGCCCGAGTTCATTTTTGTTATAACCAGAAAACAATAATCAAATAAAATATGATATGGGTCTGCGCATGTGTTTAGCAATTCTGGGGGTGAGAGGCAGTAAAAATAGACAGGCCCATGGTGAGGAAGCCCAATGCGCTAGCCAGCAAAAGAAACAAGGGAAAATAAATTGAGAAAAATGACAAAAGGCGTCTGTTGTACCCCAAAATTTTCCCTCCCATATTCTTCAAGATTTGGCAAGATCAAGCTTCAAAATCTCTCAAGGGTTACACAGTCCAATTGTCTCCTAACACAGTCAAAATTAGGGTTTTGGTTCTTGCAAAGAAATTGAGATTTCCAAGGGTCCAATCAAGTCCCATATGCCTATGTCCATTGTCAAGCATCCATATGTCAAGTTTCAGGACTCACAGCATCAAATTGCACAGTCAAAAACCCTAATTGCTCCACAGTCAACTGCAGGGGCAAAATGGTCATTTGGCAGTCAAAAGTCAGAATTTTTGGTTAACATCTTATTTTGAAGCCACAATCATCATTTGATCAATTCTTGATCATGATTCCAGAAGCATGGCTCAAAAAGTCTCAAGATGCAAAAGTTTCTATTTTTGGACAGTTGAAAAGTCAACTGCAAATTGACCAAGGCATAACTTCTTCATGGTTTATCAGAAAAATCCCATCCAAAGCTCATTTTGAAGGGGATGACATTCCCTAAAACTAATCTTCACACTCCAAGTCCAAGAAATGCTCTCACAAAAAGTTATCAATTTCAACATTATAGGTCATTTTCAAAAGTCAACAAAAAGGCACTTTAAGTCAAAGACCATAACTTGATATTGGTAAATCAAAATGACATGGGACCAAAGACATTGGTTAGAGGACTTCAATACCTTTCCAAAATGTCCAAGAACATGTTCATAGCTTCAAAATTGAGCAAGATATGCATTGGAGAAGTTGGGAAATTTTTGGGAATTTTCAAAAGTCAACTTTGCCTAAAAAGCTTCAAATTTGCTAATGGGCCTCAAATTCTTTCTTGAATCATTACACAAAGCCTATGCACGACCCATTGAGCTAAAAATAATTTATTTTCTTATTTTTTATTAATTAATTGAATTTATATTTATATTAATTCATTTAATTGATTTTAATTATAAGAAAATTAAAAAGATATGTTTTTTGGATCTTTTGTGAAGCAAATCATATCAGGGCAAGCTGGCAAAACCGTTTCTCAATTAAAGAAGGAAAATCATCCATAATTGGCAAGGTTTTCATGGAAAAAGATTGCATATTACATGATTGAAAATCAAGGGTTTGAAACATTAATTCATGGACTTTTGGGCCAAGGTTTTGACCTAAATTCGTTCACATACATATGCAAGAGCTAACCCTATTCAGAAACACACGTGAAAGCTGCTCATACGCCATAGCCAATTTGCAAAAAAATCAAGAAAGTTGTGAAACTGAAATCCTACTTGCAGTACAATTCAAGACCTAAAATCGTTTCTAATACGTTGCTGACATTGCCAGGAGTCTATTGGCATCAAGAATCATTCCAAACGCGCAAAGAATCAAAGGCAATAAGCCATACGGTTTGCCTTATTTTTCAAACTTGCATAACATAATTCACGTGCTTTTAATTCGTTTTCTTGTTTGATTTACACTAATAGTGACCTTCTGAAGCGATTGGTACAGTTCAATTGAATTAACGTTGCCTGAATCAGAATTCACCATGGACGAAACCTAGGGTTTCTGAAGCTTCAAATTAGGGCTTTAGGCATCAGGAAAAATTGGACTAAGCCATGACCATGGTTGAATTCGTCAAGGCCAGACGAATTCAACCAGCCTAACGCGCCCTTTTTATGTTGATTCCTCTTCTATTCGCTATTTTTAGGACTTTCACTTAGTGGGGGTTTAAAACCCCCGCTATCTTGTTCATGTTGCAGGTGAAAACGAAGAAGAAAGCATGCGTGGCATCATGCTACTGGGACATTCAAACTTTAGCGTGTTTTTTTTATGTTTCAGCATAATGGCCATTTTTCATATATAATATTTGTTTATCAACATATGTACAAGCGCGTTTCATAGCTCAGATGGTGGAGGACGTGTATTGCAAGCATTGGGACCTGGGTTCGATTCCCAAGTCCCCTCACATAATTCATAATTTTTGTCTTAACCCATTCCAATGCAGCTTCCATTCAGTGGCCCATCATGCGCCCTCACGCCTAAGCCTGCCAAGTGGCTTCAAAGATCCATCTAATGGCCAGAAGGTGAATTCCATGGTGTACCCCAGTCAGACAGCATGTGCATGATTCTGGAAAGTCAACGAGGCCTTGTCTTAATGGGCCAGAATTCCTCAAACAAACCTCCATATGGGCCAGACACCCCCCTTGGTTTGCTTTGCATTTTAATTTAATTTTCTTTTCTTTCTAATTATTTTTAATTGTTTTAATTATTTTTCTTAATTCACCATAAAATAAATTTTTTCCATAATAAAAACAGAAAATCAAAATAAAAAAATATGTTTAATTATTTATTAATTTCCTCACTAATTTATTTTTGTAAATAAACTCTAATAACTAACTTTAGTTTAATTTAGGTTTAAAATTCAATCTTTTTCTTAATAAATAAAATTCTATAGAATTAGGTTTTGATTCTTTTTTATCATTATTATTATCATTATTTATTATATTTATTAATTACCCTTGTTTTTGTAAATAAACATGTAAATTAAATAATTTAGTTAATTAGCCTAATTTTGACCTTTTTCATTAATAATCAAAATAATTTAGAATTAGGGTTTCCTTTTAATTTTAATTTTCTTTATTTTCATAAATACAAAAACATAAAAAACACACTTTCTTCTCTTTAATTAAATAATAATTAGGTTTTAATTCAATTTAATTTCAAGCAAAGGGTCAAAACCCTCGGACTTTCAGTTTAATTCTTTTCGCGCATTATTTTGTTATCGATTATTATGTAACTGCTTTCCGGATGTAATAGTAATTAGGGTTATCGCTTTTCTTTTACTTTCCGCATCTTTTATAAAAAACGGGTCTTTGTATTTTGGCGATGTATAGACCCGCGCCTTGTAATAGCGTAGCTTTTATCTTTCCGTCTTTTAATTTTCCGCACTCTTAAATTCTAAATTGCATGAAAGAATGTATGGTAATTAAAAATAACGCGTAGCTCACAATGCCATGATCAAAGATAACTGTTAACATGAAAACAACACACAATGCACACACCACTTCTAGGGTACGCCTCACTCGTTGCCTTCGAAACGTGGTCGTCAAGTATAGGACGTTTTAGCGGTCGCTCTTATGTCCATGATCCAGTTGCCTCGAAACAGTTGTCTCGAAACGGTTGCCTCGGATTAAAAAGGATCTAGGACATTAGGGTAACTTCTAAGGTGTCCTGCTGTTGCTTCGGTGACCACATTGTCCCTAAAATCGAATTGACCCGAACACCTCCAACGGTGGTGCTATCTACCTTTCAATGGTGGAATGGAACTACCTTAAGGACAAAAACACAGCCTAATTCCTTAGGGTAGGTAGATGACTCATGGATACTTGCTCTCTAAAAAACAAAACAAAATCTTTTCACACCGACTCTTTCAAAAGCTTTCAAAGCAAATTTTTCAAACACTCTTGAGGATAGATACAAGAGCCATTCAGAAATCTTTCAAAGAAACTTTTTCAAACCCACTCACATTTTGAAAAGCAAACATCATTTTGAAAACATAAGAGCAAGTATCTAAGAGCCCGTGGATAACCACAGATAGAAAGGGTGCTAACACCTTCCCTTTCTATAAATCTACCTCCCGAACCGAGAAACGTTCTCATAAGGAATTTTGTTGTGCTTTTGTCCTGTCCATGTTGGAGAAAATAAAAGACGGTGGCGACTCTTGCTTCCGCGACATACGCGATCCAGCTTTAAACAGTCAGTTCTATTTCCACCGATCACAGAACTGGCGACTCTGCTGGGGATATCCTTAAAAGTGAGGTGTACCTTAGGATAGATTATACTTATGTTTTCAATTGCCTGATTTGTGTGCTTTAATATTATTGGGCCTGTTTTTGGAGTTCTATAGATCCTAACCCGGATCTGGGGGATACCTCTTAGAAAGTAGCAACAAGACTATGAGGGAACTGTGCGGGGTATACCGACACGGTTGAAGCAGTCTGCTACGTTGATGTGGCACTTTGGTGAGTACCGGTAACCCTTGAGTCAAGTCAAGGAGAGTACGGGGCCGCCGCGTGGTGTCGTGAAGAATCAACTGACCTTAGGAACCTTAATTGAACCATCCTGGCCTCTTTAGGGTAGTGAGATAACTGACTTTGGTGCAGTCCGAAGTTGGTTGATACTCGATACTACACTCATTGAGGGTTGTTTTTTTGGAATATTTTGGTCGCCGGTTCAGTGGCTAAATCGAAACTATGAACACAGAAAACAATCCAATGATATTGAGATCCTTAGAACCCGGTTACTTTTGATAGGACAGGTTTTGAGCCCACCAACCTCAAGAGGGTAATACCTAGACCCCATGCTGGCCTGAACTCTAAGGGTTGTCTTGTGTGACTTGTGTGTCTTACCATGTTTGCTTTTTGTGGATACTTGTGGCGTGTTTTTATCATAATATCATAACATCATACAGCATCATATGCATCCACTAACCATTTCAGGGGTTCAAATCTTCATCTTTGTTCTTGTTTTGTAGGACATGGAAACTATCCGCAGAAAGACAATTCAGATCAACCTCATAAGGGTCCCTCCTCAGCTTAAGGAACTTACATCCAGGATTCCCGAGAGCTCTTCTTTCAGTGAGAAACATGGAAGACTCATCAGCTTGGTCAACACCAACATTGAGGAAGATATGATAAAGGTCCTCTTCCAGTTCTTTGACCCTCTGCACCACTGCTTTACTTTCCTGGATTATCAACTGGTGCCTACATTGGAAGAGTTCTCCCAACTTCTGAAGATCCCTATCCTTAGTCAACTACCCTACAACGGTACAGAAAAGGAGCCAAAACTTGAAGAGGTTGCTAAAGCATTATGCCTACAACCATCTGACATTAAGGGACATTGGGAAGTTAGAAGTGGTATCAAAGGATTCTTGGCAAAGTTCTGTTTGAGAAGGCCCAGGAATGTTGGAATTCCCTTGACCTACAAGCCTTTGAAGAAGTTGTATCCCTCCTTGTCTATGGGTTGGTGCTGTTCCCTAATCCAGATCAGCTTATAGATATCAATGCTGTCAAGATCTTCATGTCCAGGAATCCTATACCTACGTTGCTTAGGGACATCCTTCACTCATGTTACACTCGAACCATGAGAAAAAGAGGTGTTCTTATGTGCTGCACTCCTCTCCTGGGAAGGTGGTTTATTTCACACCTTCCGCAATCAGTTTTGAAGAACGAGCGGGGTTTGAGATGGTCACAACGATTGATGACTCTTACGCATGCTGATATACATTGGTGTTCTCGGTCCAGAGAAGACGTCACTATCATTGATCGTTGCGGGGAGTACCCTAATGTTCCTTTACTTGGAATCAGAGGAGGCATTACTTACAACCCATGTTTGGCTTTGAGACAGTTTGGATATGCTCGGAGGGATGGCCCTCACGACATGTTGCTTCCTAACATAGTTTTTGACTTCGACAACGATGCACAAGGACTTCGCCAGAGATTTATCAGAGCTTGGAGGATGCCCAACAAGGTAGACAGCAAGACACTGGGGCACAGGAATTCCATCCCGTTGGAGCCTTATCTCAAGTGGGTACGAGCCTGCTCCCAGAAGTTAGTAATGCCATATCCTCATGTTCTCCCTGTGATCAAAGAGCCAGTGTCGGAAGGAGAGGTCTCATACACCATTCAACATCCTGACATGCCCACATCCTGGGAAGAAATGCAGAAGAGCTGGATCCAGCTTAAGGAAGAACGGAATTCTCTGGAAGCCAGTCTGCATGCCAGTGAGAAGAAGGTCTTGGAGCTCACCCGCCTACTGCACGAGGAAAAGACTCTCAACACTTACATAGCTCTAAAGAGGATGCGCAGTGTCTTTTAGGATTAATTTACTTTGTATTATTTTTGCCCATGAGGCTTTGATGTACTGAACAATTATTTCTTAATGATAACGTGTGTTCTTTTTTGTCTACAACAAATTTGAACTTTCGAACCCTTGAATGCATTGCATAAACAGCATATCATGCATCATGTGCATAGCAGGTACTCTTTTTTACAGGTGGTTTAATCTTCTTCGCTGTTTATTTCAGCTCGTCTCACCATGAATCCTGAATCATCTACTGAGCAGTCCATCAAGGCCCTCCAGGCCCAAAACGCCCAGTTCCAAGAGCTGATCATGAGTTTAGCCCAAGGTCAAGAGGAATTGAAGGCTCTGCTGGTCAAGAAGAAGAAGAAGAGAACTGTACTATTCAACACTGGCCGGAGGTTTGGTAATGCACTGCAAAATGAGGTTGATCAAGTTGGTTCTTCTGTAGGGAAAGGCAGTCCCCAAGGGGGAAGGGTTCCTAGTCCGGTGGACTCTGACAACGAGACTGATTTCAATGAAGAGCAGTACCCTCCAGCTGAAGACAAGTACAAGCAGTTAGAGGATCGCCTGAATGCCATGGAAATTCAACAAGTGCCTGGGTTGGATTTTGGAGACCTGGGTCTATCTTCTGGTGTGGTGATCCCACACAAGTTCAAGGCACCATCTTTCGCAAAGTATGACGGGGCGTCCTGCCCTAAGCTACATCTCAGATCTTATGTGCGGAAGATCCAGCCGTATACTGTGGACAAGAACTTATGGATCCATTTCTTCCAGGAGAGTCTTTCAGGGACTCATCTCGAATGGTTCTATCAGCTGGATGGAACCAAGGTTCGTAACTGGGAGGACTTGGCTACTGCTTTTTACAAGCAGTATCAGTACAATGCCGACCTCGCTCCTACACGTACCCAACTCCAGGGTATGTCGCTAGGATCGGGAGAAGGTTTTAAAGAGTATGCGCAGAAGTGGAGGGACCTGGCTGGCAGGGTGCAGTCGCCGTTAAACGACCGTGAACTAGTGGACATGTTCTTAGGGACCCTATCTGGGCCATTCTTCAACCATCTCATCGGTAATTCGTCTGCAGGGTTTACAGACCTCATTCTGACTGGTGAAAGGATAGAAGTTGGCATGAAATCAGGGAAAATACAGAAGGGTGCATCCTCAAGTTCTGAAAAGAAGCCTTTTAAAAAGGAAGCCAGTGTTGTGTATGGGCCTAGGAGGCAGAATAAACCGGAACGCCGCCAAGCTGTCAACGCGGTGGTAATTGCAAAGCCTGCTGCCGCTCCTCGGCAACCTAACCAACCAAGGGGTGAGAGACCCAGAAGAGAATATACTCGGCTTAGTATGACCTTGTCACAGATCTTGCCACAACTGCTAACGACCAACTTGGTAACCGTCAGAGAAGCTCCGAAAGTGATAAACACAACCTCTCCGAAGTATAATCCCAACGCCCGTTGTGCTTATCACTCCGATAGCCCGGGGCATTCTACTGATGACTGCTGGGCCCTAAGAAATAAGGTTCAGGACCTTATCGATACCAAGGAAATACAGTTTGAGGCACCCGAAAGGCCCAACATTGTGACTGCTCCTATGCCCCAGCATGGAGTAAATGCTATTGAGGAAGACCTGTATGCAGTTTCTGTGGATGATGTTGCTACCCCTTTATTGACTGTCAAGAGGAACCTGTTGCTAGCCGGTTTATTTCCGGGTTGTAGCAAGGGTTGCCTTCTGTGTGCTGTTTCCCCTGCTGGTTGTCCGTTGCTGAAGTCAGGCGTCCAAAACCTGATGGATAGCAAAGAGATTTTGTTTAAGAAGACCGTTGTTCCTGTTTCCTACTGAAGAAGTATCTGTTGTCACCATTTTCAACAATCCTACCAAGGCTCCCCCGAGGAAGCCCGTCAAAATCATGTTTGTTGCACCTATCATCATTACTGTTCTGGGGCCCCTCCCCTATAAATCTGACAAGGCTGTCCCATGGCACTATGGGGCAGATGTGTATGTGCTTGGAGTGAAGCAGGAGTTCAACACTACTACCGGTATCAGTAACATCACCGGTCCCGCTAAAGTTACTCGCAGTGGCAGGCTCTTCTCGCCTGACATTGCGCCACCAGTTATCCGAAGACCTCTTATCATCACACCTACAAGTGCGCCTGTTCCCCCTCTTGATCAAGTTTCTACCCCTGCTGCCGAGTCATCTGACACTCGGGGCAAAGGGATTGCTGATATGCCTGCCCAGATGGAGGCACCTAAGACCGTTAATGTTGAAGCTTCACAGCAAGAAATGGAGGAAATCCTTAAGATCATCAAGAAGAGTGATTTCAACGTCGTAGAACAGCTAGGGCATACCCCCTCTAAGATCTCTATGTTGTCATTGTTGTTGTGCTCAGAGGCCCATGCCAAGGCCCTGATTTCATTTCTGAAGACGGCTCATGTGCCACAAGAGACGTCTGCTGATCAATTCACTGATTGTGTGGCCAACTTGACCGCTGACAATGGTTTAGGTTTCTCTGATGCTGATCTGACCGCCAAGGGAAAGAACCACAATGATGCCCTGCATGTCTCCATTGAATGTGGGGGCACTACTCTTGCACACGTGTTGGTAGACACCGGTTCTTCACTGAATGTATTGCCCAAGAAGGCCTTAGACAGGTTGGACTGTGAGGGTTTGGAGTTGAAGCCTAGTAACATCGTCGTCCGATCCTTTGACGGGTCGAAGAGGATGGTACATGGTGAAGTGGACATTCCGATCCGGGTTGGCTCCCAAGTCTTTGACTCAACGTTCTATGTGATGGACATCCGACCATCCTATTCTTGTTTGCTGGGTCGTCCTTGGATCCATAAAGTTGGGGCTGTGACTTCCACTCTACACCAAAAGCTCAAATACCCTGTCAGAGGGAAGATTGTTACAGTGCAGGGGAGGAAGAATACATGGTTAGTCATCTAAACTCGTTCCGATATATAGAGATGGACGGGGAGTTCATTGAAACCCCCTTTCAACATTTTGAAGAGGTGCCTCCAACATTGGCGTCAGCGGAGACAGTGATTGAAAAAGACTCTCCCTTGAAGATGGCTTCCTTGAAGGACGCCCGGGCTGTAATTGAGAAAGGTGAATATGCAAAATGGGGCAGGCTCCCTGATTTTACTCCAAAAACTGACAAGTTTGGGCTGGGTTTCACTGCAGAGACTCAAAGGGCTGTACGCAAAGCAAGGATCGGAAGACCTTCTGTGTTCATCACCAACCCGGGAGTGAATGCTATTGAAGGCGATGCGGAGGAATCAGAGTTTGATAGCTGGATCTACCCGACGACTGACGGTGGACTGAATAATTGGACTGCAAAGGACCACATACCTGTTACTTTTGTTACTCAGTAATGAATTCCTTTGTTTTTTAAATTTGTAATGAACAATGATGTGAAACTTTATGGCCCGGTGTCTTACCCGGGGCACCGTTGGCTTCATTTGTGAGGGCTTATTACTTGTCATTTCCATATATCATGAATAAAGACATTGGACGTTTTTCACATTTCAAATCTTGTGCTCCCTTTCTTTCTTTCTTTATATATTGCAAAACAGCTATATTTACACACACTCACCTATACAGGTTTCAATCCACTCTGGATCTCACTGGCAACGACTCTGCTACTGCCAGTTATGACTTCGAAAATCCGATCAACTTAGCCGAAAACAAAGGTGAAGATGATTGCGAAGTGCCTGGCGAACTTGCAAGACTGTTACTCCAGGAAGAGAGGGCCATTCAGCCACATGAAGAGCCAGTGGAAATGGTAAATCTGGGTTCTGAGACAGATAGAAAGGAAGTCAAGATTGGTGCCAATCTAGAGCTCAGTGTGAAACGACGGTTAATTCAGATGTTGCATGATTATGTGGAAATCTTCGCCTGGTCCTACGAAGACATGCATGGGTTAGATACCGACATTGTAGTTCATCACCTGCCTACCAAGGAAGACTGCCCTCCGGTAACGCAAAAGGTCCGCCGTATGCGTCCGGAGATGTCCGAGAAGATCAAAGCTGAGGTTATGAAGCAATTTGATGCCGGGTTTCTAGCAGTGACTCCTTACCCTCAGTGGGTTGCCAACGTGGTTCTGGTGCCGAAGAAGGATGGTAAGGTCAGAATGTGTGTTGACTACAGGGATTTGAACAGGGCAAGCCCCAAGGATGATTTCCCCTTACCTCACATCGACGTTCTGGTTGACAATACTGCTCAGCACAAGGTGTTCTCCTTCATGGACGGCTTTTCAGGTTATAATTAGATTAAAATGGCTCCTGAAGACATGGAAAAAACTACCTTTATTACTCAGTGGGGCACCTTCTGCTACAAGGTCATGCCATTCGGGTTGAAAAATGCTGGGGCAACCTACCAACGTGCCATGGTTGCTTTATTTCATGACATGATCCACCATGAGATTGAAGTGTATGTCGATGATATGATTGCAAGGTCCCAAACTGAGGAGGAACACCTTGACCATCTACAGAAGCTGTTTGACCGTCTGAAGTTGTACAAGCTGAGGTTGAACCCAAACAAGTGCACATTTGGGGTAAGATCTGGAAAGTTGCTAGGCTTCGTCGTAAGCGACAAAGGTATTCAAGTGGACCCTGCCAAGGTTAAATCCATACAAGAGATGCTAGTTCCCAAGACAGAGAAAGAAGTCAGAGGATTTCTAGGACGTCTGAATTACATTGCCCGGTTCATCTCGCACCTAACTGCTACTTGTGAACCAATCTTCAAGCTGCTGAAGAAAGATCAAGTAGTACGTTGGAATGATGAATGTCAGGCCGCTTTCGACAGAATCAAAGAGTATCTCCAAGAGCCACCCATTCTTATGCCACCAGTGGAAGGGAGACCTCTAATACTATACTTGACGGTACTTGACAGCTCAATGGGGTGTGTGCTGGGGCAGCATGATGAGTCTGGCCGAAAAGAGCATGCCATTTATTACCTTAGCAAAAAGTTTACCGACTGTGAGACCCGATACTCACTGCTCGAGAAAACTTGTTGCGCTTTGGTATGGGCTGCTCGCCGGCTGAGACAGTATATGTTGGCTCACACTACTCTGTTAATTTCTAAAACGGATCCAATAAAGTACATATTCGAAAAGCCTGCTCTGTCCGGAAGAATAACGAGATGGTAAATGATCTTGACAGAATACGACATCCAGTACACGACTCAGAAAGCTATCAAGGGAAGTGTATTGGCAGACCATTTGGCACACCAGGCAGTGGACGACTACCAGTCAATGAACTTTTAATTTCCTGACGAGAACATCATGGTAGTGACTGATTGTGAAGTACCTGGACCGGATGAAGGACCTGAGGAAGGATCTCGATGGTCTATGCACTTTGACGGAGCCTCCAACGCTTTGGGTAACGGTATTGGCGCTGTGATCATATCCCCTCAAGGCACTCATACTCCACTCACCGCCCGGTTATGTTTCAACTGCACCAACAACATGGCGGAGTATGAGGCATGCATCATGGGTCTTCAAGCTGCGATTGACCTAAGGATCAAGTTTCTGAGTGTCTTCGGAGATTCCGCTCTCGTGATCAATCAGATCAAAGGCGAGTGGGATACGAAACACCCAAACCTTATTCCTTACAAAGAATGTGTGTTGACATTGATCCCCCATTTCACAGAGATAACTTTTGAACATTTCCCAAGAGAGGAGAATCAGTTGGCGGACGCGCTGGCTACGATGTCTTCTATGTTCAAAGTCAAATGGGACAATGAGGCTCCCCGGATCATTATCTGGAAACTGGATGAACCGGCACATTGTTGTGATCTTGAGGCTAAGGTGGTAACTGAAAAAACCTGGTATCATGAGGTGAAGAGGTATCTGGAAGTTCAAGAATACCCCGAGGGTGCATCTGTCAACGACAAGAAGTTTCTGAGAAGGTTCGCTGCAAAGTTCTTCCTCAGCAATGGCATTCTCTACAAGCGAAACCATGATTCAACCTTACTGCGTTGTGTGGATAAGACTGAAGCAGAAAGGATCATGGCAGAGCTGCATGAAGGTACCTTCGGAATGCATTCCAGTGGACACACCATGGCAAAGAAAATCCTTCGGGCAGGATATTTCTGGTCCACAATGGAAGCTGACTGTTACCAACATTCTCGGACATGTCATAAGTGCCAGATTTATGCTGATAAGGTGCACGTTCCTCCAGTCCCTCTGAATGTCTTGACTGCGCCTCGGCCTTTTGCAATGTGGGGCATTGATATGATCGGCGAGATCAAACCTACGGCATCCAACGGGCATCGCTTCATCCTGGTGGAGATCGATTACTTTACAAAGTGGCGTGAAGCAGCTTCCTATGCTACGGTAACCAAGAACGTTGTGGCACGGTTCATTCGGCATAATCTGATCTGTCGATACGGCGTCCCGGAAAGGATCATTACGGACAACGGTACCAATCTCAATAATAAGATGATCACTGAGCTCTGCGAGCAATTCAAGATACAGCACCACAACTCTTCTCCCTACCGGCCGAAGATGAATGGGGCTGTAGAAGCAGCAAATAAGAATATCAAAAAGATTGTGCAGAAGATGACAGTGACCTATAAAGATTGGCACGAGATGTTACCGTTTGCTCTTCATGGGTACCGTACCTCAGCAAGAACGTCAACCGGGGCAACTCCCTTTTCCTTGGTCTATGGCATGGAGGCAGTCTTGCCGATTGAAGTCCAAATACCCTCTCTCCGGATAATGAAGGATGCAGGCTTGAGTGAAGATGACTGGATCCAGACTCAACTTGATCAGTTAAACCTAATTGACGAAAAGAGGCTCACTGCTATTTGTCACGGTCAAACGTATCAAAAACGGATGATCAGGGCATTTAACAAGAAAGTCAGACCACAAGAGTATCAAGTTGGGGATCTGGTAATCAAACGCACCATTCTTCCTCAAAGTGATCCCAAGGGCAAATGGACCCCCACATACGAAGGGCCATTTGTGGTTAAACATGTCTTCTCAGGAGGAGCCATGATTCTAACCACCATGGATGGTGACGACCTTCCTCACCCCGCCAATGAAGACATAGTAAAAAGATACTACGCATGATAAAAGACCCGCTAGGTTGACATACCTAGGCAAAAATTATGGCTTCCCGGCGGACCAAAAGGGTTCGGGCAAAATAAGGGATGAAATGAAAAAAAATTGTACACCCGGCAAGTCGAAAACCTGAAAAGGAGGCTTGGACAAAAATGGGTATCCCGGTGGACCGAAAACCCGAAAGGGCGGTCCAGGCAAAAGTTAGGGATAAGCGTAATACTATGTCTCATTGGATCACCTGGCATCCAGAATCCGGTATCAACCATCAAGTTCAGACGGTGTCGATCAATCAGCTTTATCTTCAACTGAGCAGCCAAGTGATGAGACGCTCGAAGATATAAAGGCGATAGCAGAGTTGGAACCCAGTGGGATTATTCTTTTCACATAGCTGTTTTGTTTTCTTTGTACAAATTGTATAAACTCTGTGGTTCTGCGGCGTTCTCTTACTAGGACGTCAGCCTCCTGTACACAAACGCCTATTTACAGGCAAATTCAAAAATCAATAGAAATTCACTTTTCAGACCAATTGCCAATTGTTTTTTCCTTTTTTCTGTTTTGTTTTGCAAAGAATGTCCAATGTTCAATTTTTGATATATACATTTGACAATAATTGCTAACTCATAAATATTTGAATACGAAACAAAGGATTAATTACAGGTAACATCAGAAACAGGGGCAATAATGAGTTGTCTAAACAATCTAATTGCTCTGTCCACCAAGGTACTAAGGTAAGTTTGGATGAAGAATGTAACCCAGATACCTTCACTCCCCGCCGAGTAAGACAAGATTCTACAATTCTCCCCAAGCAGTTGGTCTCCAATCAGCCCTAAAAGGCACAGTATCCCCTAGCACGTCAGCAATACTCTCCCCTTCAAGCAGAGTTAGCCTACAGTCAGCCTTAAGGAAGTTGGATTATCCCCCAAAGATCTCAACATTCCCCAACGGAGTACACAAACATTCCTAGCAAGCATCCCCGGCAATCTGGATCTAAGATTGTTCCCCGGCGGTATACCGGACAACCAATGGAGCCATTCCCCAGTCCAATATCAAAAGTCTCCCCAGGAGAGTTCAATCAATCTCCCCAGTGGATTCAAGAAGCTTATCCCCGGTAGATTCTGGAAGCTTATCACTTACAGAGTACGAACACTCCCCCGGCTTTATTCAAAGGTTATTTCCCCACCAGGATATAACTGGGTTATCCTCAGCCAGTTGCCACGGAAAGATCGTCCCCGGCGAAGTCTTCCTATCCCCAGCGGAGTTCATCAAATCTTCCAACAGAGCTCAACAATGGTATCCCCAGCGGAGTTCTCATCAAAAACCTCAGCGAAGTATCTCTTCCCCACAGAGTATTCCCCGCAGAGTAATCTATTCGCCAAGTTTATTCCCCAACGGAGTCATCTTCTCCTACGGGCTTATTCTCGCAATCATTATCCCCAGCGGAAACGAAGAACCCTACTCTTCAACATCAGCCCAGGATTCAACGAACTTCCCGGCATCCGTCAAGGATTTCTTTTCCTAGACGAAAATACATTCATAAACATCACATCTTCATACATTATAGCATGCACATACGCATCATGAACATACAGTCTCATTTATTTTGAGAACATCACGCACTTCATACATCATGACATTGCATACAACTAACGTTTTGTCTTTTCAGGACCAAGATCAATACAAAGATGATTACTATCAACTGTCGCAATTCCAGATTCGATACCTGTATCTAGACAGGGCATATCTGTGAGCGATTATTTCCAGACTCGATTCTTGTATCTAGCCAGGGCACGTCTGAAGAGTTTGAAGATCTGATTCCTGTATCTTGCCAGGGTGTATCTGTTGACGACTATTTTCCGGACTCGATTCCTATATCCTGCCAGGGCACGTCTGAAGAGTTTGAAGATCTGATTCCTGTATCCTGCCAGGGTGTATCTGTTGACGACTATTTTCTGGACTCGATTCCTGTATCCTGCCAGGGCACGTCTGAAGAGTTTAAAGATCTGATTCCTGTATCCTGCCAGGGTGTATCTGTTGACGACTATTTTCCGGACTCGATTCTTGTATCCTGCCAGGGCACGTCTGAAGAGTTTGAAGATCCGATTCATGTATCCTGCCAGGGTGTATCTGTTGACGACTATATTCCAGACTCGATTCCTGTATCCTGCCAGGGCACGTCTGAAGAGTTTGAAGATCTGATTCCTGTATCCTGCCAAGGTGTATCTGTTGACAACTATTTTCTGGACTCGATTCCTGTATCCTGCCAGGGTACGTCTGAAGAGTTTGAAGATCTGATTCCTGTATCCTGCCAGGGTGTATCTGTTGACGACTATTTTTCCGGACTCGATTCCTGTATCCTGCCAGGGTACGTCTGAAGAGTTTGAAGATCCAATTCCTGTATCCTGCCAGGGTGTATCTATTGACGACTAATTCCATATCCGATTCCTGTATCTAGCCAGGGCACATCTGTGAGTAACTGATTGTAGACTCGATACCTGTATCCGGCCAGGGCACATCTACATGAAGAGTTTAGAGATTCGATACCTGTATCCAGCCAGGGCACATCCACATAAAGAGTTTGAAGATCAACCCCTGTAACAGGCCAGGTAATTATCTTTCTTTCTCAGGTACACAAGTTCTCGCTAAGGAATCTCTTACGTGATCGACAACATCTAGATGGCATCTATAAGCCCATCCACATACCGACAGTCTCCAAATGGCATCCATAAGCCCATTCCCGACAAGGTTCTGTCACACTTCCAGATGGCATCTATAAGCCCATCTTCCTATCCATCATTCCTCCAAATGGCATCTGTAAGCCCATTCCCGCCATCACACTGCTAACACTCTACTATGTGAGTGCAAATTTCTGGGCACTCTAGTGTTCAATCATCTTCCACCTTCGGATTACGAAAGGCACGCCAGCCAATCTACATCCTCAGGTCTAAGAAGATTGAACAGGGGCAACTGTTGTACCCCAAAATTTGCCCTCCCATATTCTTCAAGATTTGGCAAGATCAAGCTTTAAAATCTCTCAAGGGTTGCACAGCCCAATTGTCTCCTAACACAGTCAAAATTAGGGTTTTGGTTCTTGCAAAGAAATTGAGATTTCCAAGGGTCCAATCAAGTCCCATATGCCTATGTCCATTGTCAAGCATCCATATGTCAAGTTTCAGGACTCACAGCATCAAATTGCACAGTCAAAAACCCTAATTGCTCCACAGTCAACTGCAGGGGCAAAATGGTCATTTGGCAGTCAAAAGTCAGAATTTTTGGTCAACATCTTATTTTGAAGCCACAATCATCATTTGATCAATTCTTGATCATGATTCCACAAGCATGGCTCAAAAAGTCTCAAGATGCAAAAGTTTCTATTTTTGGACAGCTGAAAAGTCAACTGCAAATTGACCAAGGCATAACTTCTTCATGGTTTATCAGAAAAATCCCATCCAAAGCTCATTTTGAAGGGGATGACATTCCCTACAACTCATCTTCACATTCCAAGTCCAAGAAATGCTCTCACAAAAAGTTATCAATTTCAACATTATAGGTCATTTTCAAAAGTCAACAAAAAGGCACTTTAAGTCAAAGACCATAACTTGAGATTGGTAAATCAAAACGACATGGGACCAAAGACATTGGTTAGAGGACTTCAAGACCTTTCCAAAATGTCCAAGAACATGTTCATAGCTTCAAAATGGAGCAAGATATGCATTAGAGAAGTTGGGAAATTTTTGGGAATTTTCAAAAGTCAACTTTGCCTAAAAAGCTTCAAATTTGCTAATGGGCCTCAAATTCTTTCTTGAATCATTACACAAAGCCTATGCACGACCCATTGAGCTCAAAATAATTTATTTTCTTATTTTTTATTAATTAATTGAATTTATATTTATATTAATTCATTTAATTGATTTTAATTATAAGAAAATTAAAAAGATATGTTTTTTGGATCTTTTGTAAAGCAAATCATATCAGGGCAAGCTGGCAAAACCGTTTCTCAATCAAAGAAGGAAAATCATCCATAATTGGCAAGGTTTTCATGGAAAAAGATTGCATATTACATGATTGAAAATCAAGGGTTTGAAACATTAATTCATGGACTTTTGGGCCAAGGTTTTGACCTAAATTCGTTCACATACATATGCAAGAGCTAACCCTATTCAGAAACACACGTGAAAGCTGCTCATACGCCATAGCCAATTTGCAAAAAAATCAAGAAAGTTGTGAAACTGAAATCCTACTTGCAGTATAATTCAAGACCTAAAATCGTTTCTAATACGTTGCTGACATTGCCAGGAGTCTATTGGCATCAAGAATCAGTCCAAACGCGCAAAGAATCAAAGGCAACAAGCCATACGGTTTGCCTTATTTTTCAAACTTGCATAACATAATTCACGTGCTTTTAATTCGTTTTCTTGTTTGATTTACACTAATAGTGACCTTCTGAAGCGATTGGTACAGTTCAATTGAATTAACGTTGCCTGAATCAGAATTCACCATGGACGAAACCTAGGGTTTCTGAAGCTTTAAATTAGGGCTTTAGGCATCAGGAAAAATTGGACTAAGCCATGACCATGGTTGAATTCGTCAAGGCCAGACGAATTCAACCAGCCTATCGCGCCCTTTTATGTTGATTCCTCTTCTATTCGCTATTTTTAGGACTTTCACTTAGTGGGGGTTTAAAACCCCCACTATCTTGTTCATGTTGCAGGTGAAAACGAAGAAGAAAGCACGCGTGGCATCATGCTACTGGGACATTCAAACTTTAGCGCGTTTTTTTTTTATGTTTCAGCATAATGGGCATTTTTCATATATAATATTTGTTTATCAACATATGTACAAGCGCGTTTCATAGCTCAGATGGTGGAGGACGTGTATTGCAAGCATTGGGACCTGGGTTCGATTCCCAGGTCCCCTCACATAATTCATAATTTTTGTCTTAACCCATTCCAATGCAGCTTCCATTCAGTGGCCCATCATGCGCCCTCACGCCTAAGCCTGCCAAGTGGCTTCAAAGATCCGTCTAATGGCCAGAAGGTGAATTCCATGGTGTACCCCAGTCAGACAGCATGTGCATGATTCTTGAAAGTCAATGAGGCCTTGTCTTAATGGGCCAGAATTCCTCAAACAAACCTCCATATGGGCCAGACACCCCCCTTGGTTTGCTTTGCATTTTAATTTAATTTTCTTTTCTTTCTAATTCTTTTTAATTGTTTTAATTATTTTTCTTAATTCACCATAAAATAAATTTTTTCCATAATAAAAACAGAAAATCAAAATAAAAAATATGTTTAATTATTTATTAATTTCCTCACTAATTTATTTTTGTAAATAAACTCTAATAACTAACTTTAGTTTAATTTAGGTTTAAAATTCAATCTTTTTCTTAATAAATAAAATTCTATAGAATTAGGTTTTGATTCTTTTTTATCATTATTATTATCATTATTTATTATATTTATTAATTACCCTTGTTTTTGTAAATAAACATGTAAATTAAATAATTTAGTTAATTAGCCTAATTTTGACCTTTTTCATTAATAATCAAAATAATTTAGAATTAGGGTTTCCTTTTAATTTTAATTTTCTTTATTTTCATAAATACAAAAACATAAAAAACACACTTTCTTCTCTTTAATTAAATAATAATTAGGTTTTAATTCAATTTAATTTCAAGCAAAGGGTCAAAACCCTCGGACTTTCAGTTTAATTCTTTTCGCGCATTATTTTGTTATCGATTATTATGTAACTGCTTTCCGGATGTAATAGTAATTAGGGTTATCGCTTTTCTTTTACTTTCCGCATCTTTTATAAAAAACGGGTCTTTGTATTTTGGCGATGTATAGACCTGCGCCTTGTAATAGCGTAGCTTTTATCTTTCCGTCTTTTAATTTTCCGCACTCTTAAATTCTAAATTGCATGAAAGAATGTATGGTAATTAAAAATAACGCGTAGCTCACAATGCCATGATCAAAGATAACTGTTAACATGAAAACAACACACAATGCACACACCACTTCTAGGGTACGCCTCACTCGTTGCCTTCGAAACGTGGTCGTCAAGTATAGGACGTTTTAGCGGTCGCTCTTATGTCCATGATCCAGTTGCCTCGAAACAGTTGCCTCGAAACGGTTGCCTCGGATTAAAAAGGATCTAGGACATTAGGGTAACTTCTAAGGTGTCCTGCTGTTTCTTCGGTGACCACACTGTCCCTAAAATCGAATTGACCCGAACACCTCCAACGGTGGTGCTATCTACCTTTCAATGGTGGGATGGCACTACCTTAAGGACAAAAACACAGCCTAATTCCTTAGGGTAGGTAGATGACTCATGGATACTTGCTCTCTAAAAAACAAAACAAAATCTTTTCACACCGACACTTTCAAAAGCGTTCAAAGCAAATTTTTCAAACACTCTTGAGGACAGATATAAGAGTCATTCAGAAATCTT
This sequence comes from Vicia faba, assembly GCA_948472305.1. Classification (NCBI taxonomy): domain Eukaryota; kingdom Viridiplantae; phylum Streptophyta; class Magnoliopsida; order Fabales; family Fabaceae; genus Vicia; species Vicia faba. The sequence goes on along the minus strand of OX451737.1, from coordinate 1,549,000,970 downwards.
TCAAAGAAACTTTTTCAAACCCACTCACATTTTGAAAAGCAAACATCATTTTGAAAACATAAGAGAAAGTATCTAAGAGCCCGTGGATAACCACGGATAGAAAGGGTGCTAACACCTTCCATTTCTATAAATCTACCTCCCGAACCGAGAAACGTTCTCATAAGAAATTTTGTTGTGCTTTTGTCCTGTCCATGTTGGAGAAAATAAAAGACGGTGGCGACTCTTGCTTCTGCGACATACGCGATCCAGCTTTAAACAGTCAGTTCTATTTCCACCGATCACAGCGTCCCCGGGGCTCGAACCCAGAACCCTTAGCAATAAGATCTTATGCGTACCCTCTCTACTACTGGGGTGGCTATACATTCGGTGTTATAAACAAAACCATAAATATATATTACAAAACCAGTCCTAGTGACAAACTTCATCTTCTTCCTCGCACCAGCCAGAGCTTCTGTAACTCATTCATTTCTCAACCATTCTCAAAAGTATAAAGATTAAACTTGTTAGAAATTTCACCACGATTCCAGAAATGTTAATAACTTAAACAATGGCTCAAAGATGAGCACGAATTTTAACTAGTACCGATTCTAACCTAATTTTTTCAGAAAGTTCAAACTCAAAATTCACACTACTCAAGCAATATAAATGAAATCTAAGGGCATGGTTAGTTTCAGGGCTATGATATATACATTTTATCTTCACAAATCAGAATCAAATGATGCTTGTATGAAGAGATAGAAGTTCAGAAAACTCACCTTGCAGATGGAGATCGTGTTTTGAGTTTGAGCAACTTTCAAGGTGTTGCAATGATCTGGTTAGCTTCCTTGAACCTTTAGGAAGCTAAAGAAATGCTTAGCTTGAGTTGTGGATGACTGAATCGTGTTATATAAGTCAAAGTGCAGCACTCTGATTTTGGTTATGGAAGATGGTGATGGAGGTGTTACAGTTCTAAAACAGGGATATGGATGAACTATATTTTACATATGGAAGCTTTGAAAACAGTTTTGAGGAGAAACGCACGATGGAAATGAAAGATTCAAGTTTTTGGGCAGAACTGTGTACAAAGGGTGTTTTGTATGCAATTTCTAGATAGAGAGAGTTTGAGGGACTTCCAAGGATTGTAATTTCATGTTTCAAGTTGCATAAGAGTGTCTTAGTTTATAGGAAAAGGTTTGAGAGCTTGAGGTGGTTAGAATCACAAGATCACAAGTGATGGGATTTTGACTTGTTTTTTAAGCAAGCTTGACAAGTATGGTTTCAAGGCAAAGTACAAAGCTATCTAGAGTGGTTACAAACTTTAAACATGCTTATCTGACTTTGTAGAGGAAGCTTGTGTATAAGGAACAAGTGCAAAGCTCAATACAAGTTGACTTTGCCTAAAGCTTGCTTTATGAGAATAGAATGGTAACTTTCTTCCAAATATGGCAAATTGCTTTGGATAATGGCTTAATCACTTGGATCATTATTCAATTAATTGTGTAAACAATTAATTATGAAGTGATTTACAAGTTAGAAGCCTGCAAAAACAAGATTGTGAATCATAGGCTTGAGATTTGAATTCTTGTTCATCACAAAGATGACCTATAATTCAAGTTTGAAACCCTAACTTCAACTCTTCGATTATCTTAGCTCAAAAATGATCTCATTGAGTTCTTGGACATTTTGAAAAGCTTGAAACATTATATACAACTTTCATGTTTTTCATTTTTTAATAATCCAATTGGAACTATGTGAAAAGTTGTCATCAAGTTAGGTCAAAAAATCTGCCTAAACTAGTCAAATTTTCACTAAGTGTTTTTGTAAAAAGTGCATGACTTTCTGAATTCATAACTTAAAATCCAAGCATTTCTATAACGTGTGTCTGCCCTAAAAAGTTTTAGATCTCATTGAGATCTAAAACTTTCATGTTGGAAGTTTTCTTTGAATCATCTTGCATCTTGGTGAAAATTTGGCATGAAGTCATGAAAAAAATAAGGCTTAAAACACTTAGAAAAATTTTTAAGTCTTCAAAACTTTGACTTTTTCAAACACTTTTGACTTTCTTGATTTCTTGATGATCAAGTTTCATATTTTTAAATTTCTTGATGAAATGTGATCTTTGAAACTCAAATTTGATCAAAAAGTCAAAATTTGACTTTTGGTGTATTAGTTGACTTTTCATCAGTTGACTGAATTTCACTTATCAATCAATTGATCTTGAGAAATGTCTTGAGCCATGAAATTAGGTCAACATGTTGTAATTGAATACTTTGTATTGTGCTTCAAGCCATTATATCATTTGTTAGGCAAAAAAACCCTTGATCGGTCAAATACAGTCAAAACCCTAATTTTGACCATTTTGCCCTTTTGATGATTTGAACATTTTTCTTGGGGAATTGTGATCCAAACTTGATCAATTGATACATATAACTTAAAAATGTTGATATTGGTAAAAAAATCTTGAAGTTTGACTGTAGGTTGACCATAATTGACTTTTTACCCAATACAGCTGATTTTAGGCCATCTGATCAATTGACTGAGCAATTTTGTGATCCAAGACTTGAAACTTGACATGAGTAATCTCGAGGGTCCATAATGATCCATGAAAGTCATTTGAAATATTAGAAGTCCAATTCTCCTTGTGAAAACTCAAACCCTAATTTGAGGTATCAATGTTGAGGAGATGGCTTGACCTAGTCAACCCTTGTGCAAACTTGAGCTTTTGAAGATCTTTGTGAGAAATGTCTTGAGAAAAGAGAGGGAAAATTTTGGAGTACAACAGTTATCAGTGCACATTTCAACGGTGAGACGTACATTTGCCCCACCTCTGGGTTTTTGCTTAGAGACACTGAGAACATCTGATTTTGTTTAAACAGGAAAGCCAATTTCTTGTGTTTCAAAAAACGATTGGAGGTCAAACTTGGACGAGGTCCTATGACACAAATCTTCTATCAAAATCCAGTTTTTTTGGTGAGAATCAAATAATATATTTTAAGCTAGAGGTTCAAGATAACGAGGACCTTCAGAATATGTTTTCCATTCATGAGTATTCTGGGTACGACTTGATTGAGTTGTACATTGTGCTGCGGGAGCCTCAGCTGTCATGACCAACTCAGTCACAAGTGGTTGATGCTCTCGAAGACGAACAAGCATAAGTAGATTTTGTTGACAAAGAAGAGGAAGATGACGAGTTAGAGTTTGACGACATGGTCAACGATGACTCTGAAGACGATGGGATACCTGTAATACCTCCAAATGAGATCTACATACCACCTCCACACATGACAAACTTCAACATGGGCGGAGATGAACCGTTATCTGATGTTTATTTCAACTCGTATATGCAATCAGATGAAAATTTAAAAGAGAAAGACAAATTTCGGAATAGAGAAGATTGTATCTGAGCCATAAAAAAGTTTCACATGCTAAACTCTGTCGATTTTAAGGTAGATCGGGTAAATCCAGAAAGGTACAAGCTCATGTGTGTTCACCCAGATTGTATGTTCAGGCTCACTGCATCATACAATTTAAGAGGTGATTGTTGGGTGATAGGTTCTATGTCCACCCACACGTGCGTCAATTCTAATCAATCACATAATCATCATAAACTAAATTATGATCTCATATGAAATCCTACCTCTCGTCAACAATGATCCTTCATTGAAGGTGAAAACCATAATCTCTCACATAACTACGGTATACAACTATACTCTGTCATACCGAAAGGTGTGGTTAGCCAAGCCCAAGGCGATTGAAAAGGTATATGGAAACTAGGAGGAGTCATACAAAGAACTTCCGCGCTACCTGCATGCACTTCAGACTTATTCTCAGGGAACTGTTTATATTATGGAAACATTGTCGGCATACGCCCCAGATGATACTCATGTCACTGGAAATGGAATATTCAGTCGGTTGTTATGGGATTTTCAACCTTGCATCACAGGGTTTGCGTCATGCAAACCTATTATTCAAATTGATGGAACGTGGTTGTACGGGAAATATAAAGGCACGCTAGTGATGGCAGTTGCACAAGATGGCAACAACAACATTTTCCTAATTGCCTTTACTCAAGTCGAGGGAGAGACTGGTGGTGCTTGGAGTTTCTTTCTCAGGAATCTCCGAACACACGTGGCTCCTTAACCTGATCTCTGTTTGATCTTTGACAGACATGCATCTATTGAGAGTGCATACAATAATCTTGAAAACGATTGGCATGATCCTCCTTCTACGCATGTCTACTACATTAGACATATCATACAAAATTTCACGAGGGAGATCAAAGACAAGGCTCTTAGGAAAACAGTTATGAACGTGGGATATGAATTAACACAACCTTCGTTCAAACACTATCGCAACGAGATCAGATTGTCAAATCCGAATGCAGGTAGGTGGATTGATAATATTCTGGTGGAGATATGGACAAGGTAATACGAAAATGGACAACGATGGGGCCACATGACAACAAATCTTATCGAATCCATGAGCGGTGTATTCAAAGGCATGCGAAACCTCTCAGTAACCACTTTGGTGAAATCAACATATTTTAGGATGGCTTCGTTGTTTGCCAAAAGAGGTGAAATATGGAATGCGGTCTTACAATCAGGACAACTATGAAGTGAAAGCTGCATGAAGTATATTAAGGAAAAAAGTGCCAAAGACAACACCCATATTATTATAAGGTTCGATCGACATAGCCATAAATTCATTGTCAAAGAGACAATCGACCACAACGAGGGGCTGCCAAGACAAGAGTATAGGGTTATACTACCATCTTGTTGGTGCGGTTGTGGTAAGTTTCAAGTCTTTTGTATGCCTTGCTCTCATGTCATTGTGACATGTGCGTATACTCATCAAGACGCATTACAACTTCTATCTCCCATTTACAATTCTGAAACCTTGCTCGACGTATACAACAATGGCTTCCCAATGGTAGTAAAACCTGATTATTGGCCTGCATACAAAGGGGAAATAGTATGGCACAACAATCAAATGCGAAGGAATAAAAAGGGTCGTCCCAAAAGCAAGTGTATCACAACTGAAATGGACTCCCTTGACAAGCTAGAAAGAAAGTGTGGTTTATATCATCAGGTCGGACACAATCAAAAAAATTGTCCCACTCGGGCTACAAGCTCGACAACATAAAAATTGTATGCAAACCATCTGCACTTTTTTAAGTTCTAAACATTACTGTTTTCGTTAAGAGCATTTGTTACAACAAACCATACGCAAACAACAAATAAAAATACGATAAAACGTCTAAAGAAATTACAACCATCAAAATAATTTCATCTGAGCCATGCATCATCACCATTACGTCTCTGTCTGTTTTGACTTCCTCCAACCAAAAATTAGGTCTTCTAGTTGCAAATGAGGTGGTTGTTCTTCTTCTCTGGATCCTTCTAATTTGTTCCCCAGCCTCAATGTCTCCCTCTAGCCATCACACCAACTCTCTCTTCAGACGCTCCATGGAGTGAATGTGATAAAATTTCATTTTCATCGGAGGTTTGATGACCGAGAAAATAACGTATTCATCTCTGGTAAAAATCATGGGAGATGTCATGACATAAATAACAAAGAAAAAAATAAGAAGACAATGCGAGAAAGTGTGAAGAATGATGGAGAAATGAGTGATTTATTTATAGAAAACACAATTGCACGTAGTAGCCATCTAATATGGCGCCTCCTCTCTTTTTTATAGTGCATGCGCCATCTCACTTGACTAAAATAAAGTGCATGCGCCAAGTGAGATGGCGCCTAAGACAAAAAGGTAAGTGCATGCGCCATCTCACTTGGTTCCTCCATTATGAAGTTTTCTAAAACATGATTATTTACATAATTTTCTTTAAAATATAATTATTTGTGTATTTTTTTTAATACTTAGTTATTGCTAAAAAAATTCACAAAGTGGCATTTACATGTGAGAGCATTTTCACTTGAACACAAGAAGTCCAATTTTTTTGTCCACTACATGAAGACTATTCGAATTAGATAGGTGCCATCACGTATATGATATATCAGCATTCAAATATGATAACGAAAATCACTTATCCAGAAACGATTTATGTGATAACTATAGTAAAATTAGCAATAACATAGAACATTAGAACATATAAGAGTCTAACATGATAAATAGAGAGATCATCCTCCAAATATGATAACACGTCAATCCACTCAACCATCTATATGCATAGATTTAATTTTATTTTGACATTAGAAAGTTTTTGCAACTAGACCCCTCGCTTGGGGGAAGAAGTGTACCAGACACAGGTATGATTACACATCAAATCCAAAGCACCTTACTTGAAGATCACACTCTATATGTTATCGTAAGGTGTATATTAGTATGTTGTGGCATAGATTTGTCGTACTGTCTTAATGGTGTGTGAAGTGATTGATGTTATATCATGATGATATTCGCTCGCCAGTTTGTGTGAAGTAATAGAGGAATGGCTAAGAAGGAGTTGAGTCGTATTAAACAAGTCGAAGTAGCGAGTTATATGCAAATTAATGTTGCAAAGTGAAAGAGTGAGAATATCAAGTGAACAATGGTTTTATGGTGGGTATTGAGGAAAGTATGAAACTAGATTGAATTTGTGAACTAGATAGTTGACGGAAATTTTAATGAGGACGATGACTTAAGATGGATTATCAGAGTTACGCAGCTGAAGTGTGACGTGGCGCAGTTGTTATGCGTGTATGTCTCGTTAGAAGTGAAGGATTAAAACATCAGAAGCCTATGGGAATGGTGTGTCTTAATCTACATACTTGATTTGGTGGATTGTTGATATAGAGATGTTGCGCCAGGGCACTATGTTTGCTAGTAAATATTTACGGGTTTTATAAGAATATTAATGTGGTTGTTGGTTGATGGTGAGTTGTGTGTAAAATTGTTGAGTTATACAGTTAAGTTGGTGTTGCAATGATTTTGTTATCGTTATTGAGATGTTATTGTTGATTCCCGTAAGTAAGGAATGATACTCCATAACGTAACGAAGTTGATTATGTTGGTTGTGTTAATGTCACTATAAGAGCGATACGACGATGTGAACAGATTTGTTGATATTTTGTTGATAATTGACATACGGAAATGAAATTGTGTATGTGTTTTGATGTTGAAAAGGTTGTTGAGATGATATTGCAATGATGTACATACAAGTATAAGTATGTTATAGTTGTTGCTACTTTAAATGTTGATATGTCAGATTATGGTGGAGTAGTTGAGATGCTAGTAACGGTTGTGTCGTGAAGTGTTGAATAATTGGCATGTAATCGATTTGAATCGTGTTGAGTTATTGAGTTATCAGGAAAGTAGTGGTCGAAGTGTTGCCAAACGCAACTTGGAAATCAACGAGTTGGATGCGAAAATCGTACTAAGAGTGGTAGTATCGAATAGATTTTCGAGGACGAAAATATTCTAAGTGGGGGAGAGTTGTAACGCCCGTTAATTTAATTAATTATTTAATTAAATTAATTACGGATTAATGGTAAAAAATGTTGTTGAAATTGTTGAAGTTGCGAAATATCGAGAAATATTGATTTAAGTTGCTAAGTTGTTATTTGGTTGATTAATATTAGCAATAATATTAATAATAACATTAGAATGGTTATAAGATTTATTGTTGGGCTTAATTATATGGTTTTATGTGGTAAAGGTGTGTGTGTGAAAGTTAGGCCCAATAGTAATATTAATAATTATAAAGTTAAGATAATTATAAGGAATTAGGTTATTGAAAAGTCTTGGAGTATTTTGTGGTGAACGTGAGAAGTTGCAGAATTGCAGAAAAGAGGAAAAAGAGGCAAAAGTTGGAAACTTTGGCAAGGCTAGGTTCGATCGAAGAATTATAGGACGATCTACAATTCAAGGTAAGGGTGGGGTTCTGACTCTATAATTGGGTATATGATGAATTGTATATGGGATTGAGTTGTATGAAATTGCCACTGTCTGTGATTTTCTGTTGTGCAATATACAGAATCTTTGTTGGTTTGCATACCTGATTGTTACAATACTGAGGATTGTTGTTTCTAGAAATTATTCATGATGAATATTGTTGGTATGTTGTTGTGTTTTGGACACTGTATTGGTTTCTGCAAGAGATTGGGAAAATTTGCGTTGAAAACAGATAAAATCTGCGTATGAGGCAAAGTGCACCGAGGGGCACAGGTGCTGGTGTCGAGCGGCATGCATGGAGATGGTGTGTGCTGAGTGGCACATACAACATGCCGCACGACATGTGTTGTGAATGGAGAGTGACGACCGGCAGGGGGGCACAAGTGTATGTTCTGCCGAACGGCACATGTGGAGAAGAAGGGGGTGCCGATCGACACCCTAGAAGGAAAAGGGATATGCCAAGGGGAACTCAGAGAAGAGTTTCCTTATCATATCTTTTGGCAATGGAATTAGTATACTAGTATAGAATTTTCTTAGTATATTAGTGGAATATTGATAAATCATATTAATAGAACATGCTAGTAGGAAATATTAAATAAGAGCAACAAGGAAATATAAGGAAATATAAGAGTATTAGAAACTAGTAGCCGTAGGATATAATTGTTGAATACCATAACAGAAGGCTATTAACAGTAAAATGATAGCAGGAATAATTCATACTAGTAGGATGTAATTACAAGTAGCAGAGCTTGTGAAATAACAATACCAGGATGGTCTTAATAATAATAATGCATAGTAGAAATACTAGCAATTTTAGCAGAGTATTATTTAGTCGGATATAGTTGAATTGTCTGAATAATTACGCGGAATTTTTGTAAAATATTACAGTTAAGACAGTGGATCGCATAAGTTGCTGTAAGGTAGAGACTAAGATGTGAATTAGTAACAGAAGGTTATTAGTAATAAAATAATAGTGGAGAATTAATTAATTAGCAGGATTTAGTCGATTTGTCCGAATAACTATACGGAACAATTGTTGTATATTTTAGTCGACACGATGTGTTGAATACCTTGCTGGAAAATATGAATTTCAGGCGGTATTGAATTGTTAGGCTTATGGCCAACGTTGTTTTCTTGTTGATGTTGTTGTCAAATTACTATTGTTGATATGATATTATTGTTGTGACGTACTAAGTCGTCGGCTTATGCCAATGTTGTGTTAATTGTTGTTGTTGAAATATCAAATTGTAGGCATATGGCCAAAGTTGATTTATGTTAATTTAATGTTGAATCGTTGATTGATGAGCCAGACTTATAGTCAAAGTTGAACTATGTTGAGTTGTTGTGTTGTTGTGATTGTCTTTGTGAATTTTCTTGTTGATAATGCGAAGTTGCAGAGAATTTTAGACGATGATGAATTACCTCTATTTAATGATAATAATGGTGATGTAAGCTTATGCCTTGCGATGGATGATGATTGTTGTGAGTATGTGATAGTGTATTAATTGAGTCACATACATTTGCATACTCTGTGATAGCCTGGATTGACAAACTACAAAGAAGGCTTATGCCTTATTGATGCCTCTATTTATTGGCAGATTTTTACGATGGGAGTTATGCTCCAATGGTACCACATGCATATGCATTAAAATTGAGTCACATCTGAAGTTGCATCTTGAGTTGTGGTGATGATATATTTGTTGTTGCTTTATGTTGTTGACTTGTTGTGACGGGTATTATCTAAAATCTGTGAATTAGTTGTTATATCGTGTTGATACTTTGCTGTAATAGTTATTATGTATAAGTTGTGAAATGGTGATTTTATATGAACTGATTCCGATATATTATTTATCATACGACTTATTATATTATCCAATATCTCACCCCTTCTGTTTGAATGTTGCCCTCTGTTGGTAACGTGCAGGTAATCAAGAAGAATAGTTGTTACCTTCGTTAGTTCGAGTCGGTGTTGTCACTCTGATACGTAGCACTCGGGGGGATGAACGCTCGATGTTTAGTTGTTGATATTTATTTCAGTCGCGGAATTTTCTTCAGTCAAACGTTTATACCCGTTCCTCTGCTCCTCCAAGTCGATATTAACATTGCAATGTGGAGGTAAATCCAATTTATCTGAAGAACGGGTCCAAGACTTACACAGAGAAACCGAATCACATACAGTAACGTTGTTTTTGTTCATTACTTTTGAACAACTCCAAGGTACGCAATATTGTGAAAGTTGTTATCAGATCAACCTGAAAAAGACACCAAACATAAGTGTCACGTACTGTTTTGCTTTTTTTGGAGTGAGATAGAAACATAGATGAACAAAGTTACCTCATAATCTGTTCAGGAGACAGTTTCACCAACATCTTTTGTTGTCATAACACCTTTAAAAGATATTAACATAATAGGTATCAAAATCCCAAAAGGAATGAATATTCACATTCCAATCTCAATATTGCAGCAAGATATTGATCTTGGGGGGTCTAGAAAGATTTGGGAATGATGTACTTCGAGACTGCAAGATTCCACAACCTTATATACCGTTTGGAATTGGTGCACGTGAATATGTTGGACAATATTTTTCCATAATAGAATTGAAGGTGATGTTGTCTCTTATTCTGTCAAAAATCTAAACATCAGATATTCTTAAAACAATATGGCGATCCAAACTCAACTAAGCCATCGGTATTCAAACACACCCAACTCCAAAAAATTCTCATGGGTCGAACTTATTGTCAAATAATTGGAATACATATACAAATACACACATAGACATTATATATCTATTGAATCAACTTACTGATCTTAGGTACAATTAACCAACATGATATGATTCAGAAAGGGGAAAATGATAAAATCGAATCATCAACATATCAACACAGAAGATCATTTCTTTAAAAACCCAAAATACAATTTAATTTAAAATCCAAAATGATATAGCATATCAAAATTTTAAAAACTCTAAATCATTGAAAACCCTAAAACATTCCGCGACAATAAAAGGAAAACTGTAAAATCTTGAAAACATTAAATCCATTTTGAAAGCAATACTTTAAAAATCCAAATAATAATAAGTGAAATTTGAGAATCTACACCAAAGTAAACAAAAGTATGTTTGTAAATTCGATATCAAACCATAAATCCATCATCGTTTATGTATATTTAAATTGGCTCTAATGGTTATACTCATCAAGGAAAACTATACAAAGACGAAACAACAAAACAACAAAAAGATGAAGCTCATAAAATCGTTGGTCTTAGCAGTAAAACTCCAAAATGAGGATTGGCCCTATAACCATAAACACCAAAAAACAGAGAGAAATAAACAGAAAAATTAAACAGAAACCACAACCTCACAAGAAGAACATGAATCGGTGAAATTGAAAGGAGAATTTTAGGCAATAGTGATTTGCGATTCAGATCTGAAGAAAACAACGATGGTGCTGAAACTGATTTTCCAATGTGTAACTGTAAAAATAAAGATTGCTTACGATTCAGGTCTGAAAACAATAGCAATGCACTGATCAAAATCAATAACAAACAAAAACCCTAAGAAGAAGAGAGAAAATGGTAAGGAACAAACAGATATCATACAAAACCTACAAAATCAGAACAATAGACTGATTGTTATAATATTTGTAAGGCATTCGACACAGTAAAAAATAAATAACGAAAACGATATTAAAAGCAGAAAGTTATTAAAAACAATCAACTTACAAAGAAGATGATGATGCAAATAAAGGCTGTAAGCATCTCGATTTATAGGGGAAGGAAGAAGGCAAGTGGTTTGGAAGATGAAAAGCAAGGAATGAATGAAAGGATTTTGAACTGAGCAATTTTTGTCATTACCAAAGCAAGAAATAGAGTAATCGAAGAGATTGTTATCAATTGTTTCAAAAAGTTTTAATGATAACGTGTAAAAAATGTTCAAAATTCAATTAATCACAACCTTTTTTATGAAAAACATTTAATAATTTGAGTCAATGGTATAAAGATAGAAATAATCCTTAAAAAAAATCAAAAATTAGTCTTGTAAACAAAAAGACAAAGTTGAGCTTTCCACAACATACAACTTTCTTATACAACAAAGTTATGCTAACTTTCAACAAATATTCTCCGTTTAAGCAATCAGATGCACAAAACTGAGCCACATGTTAATTTATTTATTTTTTAAATTTTAAAAATGGGATCAATAAACAAGTTAGAAATCTGCTATCTCTAACAAAAAAAACTAGCTACCTGTTAGAACTAGAAATAATAATATTGAAAGTGTAAAAGTTGTATTATTCATTAGAAATTGAAAGCAGGCTTATATAGCCTTTACAACAGGAAATAGTCAAAATCCAGTACTACATTGCAATAAAATATGAATAAAAGAAACGGATCCTAAAATATAGGACTTCCTCCTAAAGAATCTAACTTTCCTTAGGACTAGGATTAATTAGTAAACATGGACTGAATTAATTAAAAAATAAATAGACTTTGACTAACATTCTCTCCCTTAAACTAATGTCTCTGTGATTAGCTTACTTCTTTGATCTTCGTTACTCCCAACATGCTTCGAAGCTTCTCAAATTGCTCGAGTTTCAATGGCTTCGTCATTATATCTGCAACTTGTTCTTCAGAGCAGCAAAAACTCAGTCTCACCACTTCATCATTTACCAAGTCTATGAGAAAATGAAACCTTACTGCAATATACTTACTTCTGCCATGAAAAACTGGATTTTTTGACAGTTTAATAGTGGAAATGTTGTCACATAAAATCATAGTTTCTTCCTTTTCTTCAGCTCCAAGTTGATCCAAGATTCTTCTAAGCCAAATACATTGACAAACACAAAGTGCTGCAGCAATATATTCCGCCTCAGTGGTGGATAGGCTCACAACTGGTTGTTTTTTCGAAGCCCATGAAACAGCTCTAGAACCTATCATAAACACTAAACCAAAAGTGCTTCTTCGATCATCTAAATCTCCTGCATAATTGCTATCAGAATAAGCTATAAGACCTGTTTTCTTCCTTCATTCTTGTAGAATATCTCGTGCTCCATGGTTCCTTTTAGATATCTTAAGAGTCTTTTTGTTGCAGCCCAATGTGATTCTTTTGGATTCGCCATGACCCTGATCAACAAACTCACTCCAAACATCAAATTTGGTCGAGTTACCGTTAGATACATGAGGCTCCCAATGACTTGTTTGAACATTGTAGCATCTACTTCAGTGTCATCCTCATCTTTTGATAAATTTGTTCCTGGAACAATTGGATTTCTTACTGAATTGTTGCTTCCCATGTTGAACCTTGCTAGAACTTCTTGAGCATATCTTCTTTGACAAATAAAAATCCCAGCTTCACATTGTATCACTTCTATTCCAAGAAAATGTCCCATCCTTCCCAAGTCAGTCATGTCAAAATCTAACTTCATTGAGCTTTTAAACTCATCACGCATGCTTCTATTATTTCCCGTAAAGATCAAATCATCAACATAAAGGCTAACTATCAAAATGTTACCTTCATTTTTCTTGGTGAACAAAGTGTGTTCACTAGAGCACCTTTCAAAATTTTCTTTTGAAAAGTATTCCTCAATTTTGCTGTTCCGAGCTCTCGGTGCTTGTTTAAGGCCATATAATGCTTTCTTCAACCTATAAACTTTCTCTTCTTCTCCTTTCTTGACAAATCCTTCAGGTTGTTGTACAAATACTTCCTCCTTGAGCTCACCGTGAAGAAAAGCACTTTTTACATAAAGTTGATATACTTCCCGTCCATGTTGAGATGCCAAAGCTAATAGTACCCGCATGGTGTCAAGTCTTACGACTGGTGTGAATACTTCTGTATAATCGACTCCATACTGTTGTGCGTATCCTTTTGCTAACAATCTCGCCTTAAACTTTTCAACTTTCCCACTTTCATTGAGCTTGGTTTTGAAAATCCATTTAACTCCAATAGGCTTAACTCCTTTTGGTGCATCAGTTAGTTCCCATGTCTTATTCTTTTCTATTGCCTCCATCTCTGTGTTCATTGCTTCTCTCCACTTCTTGGTCTTGAATGCTTCTTCAAAGAGGTAAGGATCACTTCCATTTTCAGCCATCATCATCACCATTAAACTTTCTTCTTCCTCGGAAAGATTTGTTCCTTCTTCATAATCTGCCATCCAAACTGGTTTTCTTCTATTTCTTGCTGCCCTCTCTAAAAAATCTTGTTCAACATCATTTGTTTCATTTGTCGATGACCCGGTTTTGTTTAAACTGCTTGAGGATGCATCTTGATTGATATCACCATCATTTTGTGCAGATCCTTGGTCTTCACTTCCTTCTTCGTTTTCTTCTTCTTCCCAATCTAGAACATCAGCTTTCCATTCTTCTTCAGTTCTTCCCCAGTCCCAGCTCTTGTCTTCTTCAAACACTACATCTTTATTCATAATGACTTTCTTTGCAACATGATCAAATAATTTGTAAGCTTTAGACTCATCACTAACTCCCAAAAATACACACCTTTTGCTTTTATCATCTAGCTTACTTCTCTTTTGGTCTGGTACATGAGCATGAGCTACGCATCCAAAAATATGAAAATGGTCAACTATTGGTCTTACACCAGTCCATGCTTCTTCAGGGGTTCTTGATCTACTGTTGAAGTTGGACTTCTATTTTGCACGTGAACACACCATCTAACTACTTCAAGTCAAAATACTATTGGAACTTGTCTCTCATTCAGTACAGCTCTTACTGCATTCATGATCATCCTATTTTTCCTCTCGGAGACTCCATTTTGTTGAGGAGTATATGCAGGTGTCAATTGCCTACAAATGCCTTGATCCTTATAGAATTCTTCAAACTCATTAGAGGTAAATTCACCACCTCTATCAGTCCTTAAACAAGTGATGAATGCACCCACTTCTTTCTCAACACATGTGTTGTACCACAAAATTTTCCCTCCCATATTTCTCAAAACATTTCAAATGAGGTCTTCAAAATTGCTCAAGGAAGTCCAAGGGTTGACCAGACAAACTCTCTCCTAAGGCAGTCTACCTCAAATTAGGGTTTCATGTTGCATCAAGATATTTGAGTCCAAGGGATCCCAAATGCTCACCATTGTCCTAATATTTTCTCAAGATCATCCATGTCAAGTTTCAAGCCCTACAGAGAAAGTTTTCTCAGTCAATTGCTCAAAGGCCTGAAAATCGATTGTGTTAGGGCAAAAGTCAATTGTGGCCTACATATAGTGAAACTTCAAGATTTTTAGTCAACATATTCATTTTTAAGTGTCATTCATCATTTTATCAAGGGTTGATCATGATTCCTCAAGGATTGCTCACAATTCATCAAAACCCAAAAGTTGCTAAATTAGGGTTTTGCAAGAAAAGTGAACTCAACTTTGACCAAGCATAACTTTCTCATACTTTATGATAAATGACCCATCCAAATCTCATTTTGAAGAGGATGAAATGCTCTATAATTCATCTTCATATCCCAAGTTCAAAATATGAACTCACAAGAAGTTATGAATTTGGACATTATAGGTCATTTTGAAAAGTCAACAAAAACACCTTTTTTGTCAAAGCTTCATACATGAACATGGAAGACTAAATTGAGACGAGACCAAAAGGGTTTCTTATAGGACATCTCAAGCTTTCTAAAAAGTCCAATAACACCTTCAAAGATTCAAAATTGAGGAAGTTATGCATTGGTGAAGTTGACCTTTTTTGCACAATTGCCAAAAGTCAAAAGTGCCTCAAATTGCAATTTTTGTTAAATGGGCCTAACTTTTTGCACTTGTTTTGAGTTGGTAGCATGGTACACGAGCCCTAGATCTTCCCATTTGTCTTTATCTTATTTTTGCTATTTATTTTGATTTTTATTGCAATTAAATCAATTTAAATCAAAATAAATCATGAAAAAATCCAAATCATTCAAACTTCAAGATCTTGTGCATATTTCAGGTCCTATATCCAGCTAGCAAGTGAATCAATTCGTGCAAGGCATAGGTGGGCACAAAAGATTGATTTTGGCCTATTTTGGAAAGATTTTCAAGTGAATCAAATCAAGATCACAAATCATAATTGGCAAGGATTTAGATCATATTTGTAAACCTAATTCATCCCTTGGTATATAGTGAACATTTGCAGCCAGAAACAACAAGGTTTAGAGGCGCACAAAGGAAGAACAAAACTTGAGAAATTCACCAAAAAGTGTTGACTTGATTTCACACCTCCAAACGTTTTCAAGACTCATAAGCCATCCCATTCACTTCCTGGGAGTGCAAGGAAGCCATAGCAATCAGAAACAAGGACCCTCGCGCGCTAGAACTCACTGTAAGTGGTCCACGGTTTGCTCTTATTTCCAAAATCGAATCTTATTATTTTGGCATCTTCATCATGTTTTAAGAGCATATTTGTAACCCTTGGCATGTTTGCAAGCTAATAGCATCATTTAATTGCATTTTTGGAAGCTATATCAGAATCCACCATTGCTAGGGTTCTTGGTCTTGTTTTAGGGTCTTTTTACACAGGTAAAAATGGTCCACAAGAAGGGCACCATAATGCTCAGCAGGCCAAGGCGATTCGATTCATGGCATTAGATTTTGTTTATCATGCTTGTGTTTGATTTTGAGATATGCAGGGTTTGTAGTGACGGACGTTTATCTGTAGGTAAAGGTCATTAAACCTTTTAGCCACGGAGAGAGGACAAGGATGATGGCGTGGCATCACCCTACTCGCCCATTTGAATTTTCACTCGGAGGTTTCTTTATTTCACTTGTTTTCAATATAATGATTATTGTTTATTTTGTATACAACAAAAGCACGCAACACAGTTGGTGACAAGGCAGTTGGAAAAGGCCTCAGGACCTGGGTTCGAATCCCAGGTCCCCCATATTCTTCAATTTTATTGTTTCTTGTATAATCATGTACTTGCACAGGCCAAAGGACCACCATGTGCCCTCAGGATCCAACCATTGGATCTTCAGGAAGCCAGATCTGAGAGCCATCATTGAAGGATCTATCATGTGACCCAGTCAACGCGCAATATGGAATTCAGGAAGTTAACATGGACCCTTGCTCTTGGGCCCAGAATCTTCTTTTGACACACCCCAATTTGCTGATTACAGGCCCATTTCCTACTTTCTTTTCTTTTTATATTTTCCTTATTTAATTCATTTAACTTATTTTTGCTAACAAAAATTAATTCTTTTTTATAAAATCACAAAATCAATATTTCACCAAATTAGATTTAGGTTTTTTATATAAAAAAAATTAATTAATTAGTTTATTTAATTTTAGGTAACTTTAATTTCTTTTGCAAATAAATTAAAAACAATTAGAAAATTAGGGTTTTAGTTTAATAGAATTCTTATTTCCTTTTTCTAAAAAAATAACAAAATACAAAAATAGATCATGTAAATTATTTTCATTAATTTAATTTAATTACTAATTAGATTTGTATTTAATTTAAAACATTATTCTTTTTTTCTTAAAATAATAAAAAACAACCAAAAAATATTTCTTTTTTTTTATTAGGATAGACGGGGTCAAAACCCTAACTTTTCTCGCTCTTAATTCCTCGCGCGCGTTTGTTTTATTTTTGTAATATTGATGTAACTGCTCACAAGATGTAATAGATTAATTAGGACTTTCTCCGTTTATTTATCGTTTTAGCGGGTTTTTTTGGCTATGTAATTAATACCCGAAGCCTTGTAATAGTGTAGCTTTACTTTCCGCACTTTAAATTCCGCAAATATTAACCGTTAGATGTATGAATATTAGGGTTGCATGACAAGAATGTATGTTAAAATTAAAACGGTTAGCAAACCCTAAATGTGCAAAGATAATAAACTTGAAATTGAATCACTCGCACATGCGCACTCCTAAGGTATACTCCCACTTTGGTTGCCTTCGGTAAACGATCATTGAGTATAGGGTATTTTAGTGGTCTCCCTCTTGTCTAAACAAAAGATCAAAGTTGCCTCGAAAAAGTTGCCTCAGAATTGTTGCCTCGAATATTGATCTTAAGACATTAGGGTTATTACTAAGACGTCATAGCATTGCTTTAAGTGATCATACGTCCCTTTCGAATTGACCCTTACAACTCCAATGACGGTGATACCTACTCATTAATAGTGGGATAGCACTGTCTAAAGGAAACAAACATAGAACAATTCTTTTTTTCGAGTAGGTAGATGCTAGTAGGTACTTGCTCAATCCAAACAAACTCTTTCACGCAAAAACTTTCAAAACAGTTTTCAAAACGACTTCGTAACACTCTTGAAGACAGAAGCAAGGGTTAAATCGAAGTCAAACAAAAACTTTTTTCAAATCAAACACACACAAGCAATTTTGAATATGATGAGCAAGTACCTAAGAGCCCGTAGAAAACTACGGATAGAAAGGGTGCTAATACCTTCCCTTTCTATAATCTACCCCCGTACTCAGAATATCTCGAAAAAGGAATTTTTCTGTGCTTTTTTCCTTTCCTGTTGGATAAAATAAAAGTCGATGGCGACTCTTGCTTACCGCGACATTTTGCAAACACAAACGTAAAACGCAAACCAGCATTCAAACAGTTCCGGTTCTGCCACTGTATCACAACATGCCTTGGAATTTTTGAACCTACCAAATGCTTCAGATTTTTCATGTAAGAAATAAATTCAAGCTTTACGAGTAAAGTCATCAATAAAGCTTAACACATCTTGTTACTGTTTGAAGATGGCGTGATCGGACCACAAATATCCGCATGAACTAGCTGAAGCTTTTTCGAGGCCCTCCATGAGATTTTCTCTGATATCGACTCTCTATGTTGTTTTCCAATTAGGCATGTAGTGCATATCTTCTTTGGTGACTTTAGGGAAGGTAATCCAATGACCATCTTCTTGCCTGAGAGTGTATTGAGCCCCTTGTAGTTAAGGTGTCCAAAGCGACAATGCCACAATTGAGTTTCTTTCTTTGACACCGTTTCAGCTTGTAGACACATGGGATTTTTGTTTGGTGTTGCAGAAGCTGTCAAATAGAACATCCTATTTCCCTTCATACTAGTGTGCATAATTAATCCTTTATCCGAATGAAATACTTTGCAAGTGTCATTTTGAATTAAAATTGCCAACCCCTTTTCTTGGAGTTGTCCTAAGCTTAGCAAATTGTTCTTAAGCTCATGAACAAAGTAAACATCGGATATTACCCGAGTAATGCCATTCATTTGCATACATATGCTTCCTTTTGCCACGACATTCATTGTTGTATCATTTCCAAGCTTCACGATTCTGCAAAATCCTTCCTCCATTTCTGAAAACCATTTTTTGTTTCCCGTCATATGACTGCTGTACCCGGAGTCTAAGAACCAAGCTTCTTCTTGTGTAGGTTGACGCATCTCTTCATACGCCATTAATAAGAGTTCTTCTTCTTCCTCCAGCTCCGCATAATTGGCCTTCTTCTCCCAGTCAGGGCACTCATACTGAAAGTGACCCAACTTGTGACATTTAAAGCACTTAACGATTGCTTTGTTTAGAGATAGTCTTCCTCTTCCTCTGCCACGTCCTCCTTGAAATACACCTCTACCTCTTCTGCCTCTGATTAATCTATCATCACTGGTTATTTTCAATACATGTTCCTCTGTCTGAAACCCATGCATTCTTTGCTCATGAACAAGGGAGGCTGCCACGCAGTTCATCAATACTCAAGGTACTCAAATCATTTGATTCCTCTATTGAGCACACAACATAATTGAATTTAGGGGTCAAAGATTTGAGTATCTTGCTAACCACCGTACTTTGCTCCATTTGTTTCACCATTTGATCTCATCTTGTTTACCACATGAAGAGTTTGTCCCAAGAAGCTATCGACCTTCTCGCCTTCTTTCATGGTCAGTAGCTCAAATTCTCTTCTCAATGCTTGAAGTTGTGCTCTTTTCACCTCTGTGGATCCTTGATACTTCTGCTGCATGGACCTCCATATTGCCCTTGAAGTTCCCTTGTCAAGAATCGTTTCCAAAATTTCTCTGTCAATAGCTTGAAACAGAAATTTTTTGACCTTCAGATCTTTAAGTTTGGCCTCTTCCACGCTCTTCCTCTGCGCTTCACTTGTTGTTGCTGTTCGAATTGCTGGTGTCGGGATCCCTTCTTCTACGAGGTTCCACAACTCTTTACTTTGTAGAAAATTCTCCATCGTCATTGCCCAAAAATCATAATAACCATCGAACTTTGGAATGGCCGATTGTACGAACTTTTCAGATGTAGACATGTTGATCCTTTGGTCTTTCTTCTCACACACACTTTAATCCCTTAGTGTTTCCCCTCTCACACACTCACATTCCCCAAACAATACCAGACCCGTTGTGGAGCTCTTATAGCAATTGTTAGAACTAGAAATAATAATATTGAGAGCGTAAAAGCTATATTATTCATTAGAAATTGAAAACAAATTTATATAGCCTTTACAACAAAAAAATAGTTAAAAACCAGTACTACATTGCAATAAAATAGAAATAAAAGAAACTGATTCTAAAATATAGGATTTCCTCCTAAAGAATCTAACATCTCTTAGAAGTAGGATTTATTAATAAACGTGGACTGAATTAATTAAAAAATAAATAGACTTTGACTAACACTACCCTTTCATCTTAACTCATCTTGCCTCTTTGTTGTTTCCAACCCACCACCGATGTTCTGCCTCTTCACCTCCGCTGAGTTGACAGGAAGAAGGTTGTTGGCCAGGAACCCACAACATCCATGTGAAAAAGGATTGAGAAAATAAGAAGCAGAAACGTGTAATAAATTATGCAGAAACATCATGGTTCTATCAATCTTAAAGAATAAAAAAACAAGCAGCTATGGTGGAAGAAACGCGGAGGAGTTATGAATTTTTGTACTGAAACTTTGGGTTTTTTTTGTTGCAGATTTTTAATTGTTTTAAAAAAAAGAGTTGCCTACGTGGCACTTTCTAAAACGTACGATTGATCAAACGACAGAAAATTATTGAAAGGCACGGTGCCTTTCCCGCGCAAAAGTTAGCTAATCCGTTTCCCAGGGCAATCCTACCGTAAAAAAGAGAAGCTCCAAAAGGAAGCTATTCTGTATTCTGTACCTTGAAAAAGGGAGCTTCTACCGTGATTCTCTATTCTGTACCGCTAAACCAAACATAATAAAATATTCTCAATTCACACACGTGTGTATATATAGATAGGAGAGGATGTTGTTGACTAGTCATTAACAGCCTATCCCCGAACCTAACCTTATTATCGTGCCCCCTCTCTCTCTCTCTCACTAAATCCAGTCATTTCTTCGTCCATCTACGGTCTACAGTCCAAACCATGTCTACTACTGATACTACTGCTAATCCAAAGGGGAAGAAGAGCTACGATCTCTACTTGAGTTTCTGCGGTGTTCACGACGATGTTCCTTTTGTTTTGAAACTCCGTGAGGCTCTTTCTTCCTATGTTCCAGAAGCTCTTATTTTCTTTGACTTTGTCAAGCTTCGACATATTGGTCGGGTAACCGTAACCGCGCCTTCAGAGTTATCTCTTAATGTAATTCAAGACTGCAAAATGGTCATAATCATACTTTCAAGAAATTATACTAATTCACAATCGTGTCTTCAAGAACTCGAGTTCATAACCCAGTGTTGCCTAACTATACCTGCTCTTATTGTTCTGCCTGTCTTGTATCCCATCGAGCCAAGTTTGCAAATAGGTATATTTGGACAGCCTTTTCACAACTTTCTCGATAGAGTTTCGATCAAAGAAATCTCCCAAGGTGAAGACAAGATCATGACTTTGGTGGAAGCTATGAGTAAATCTACCCAATATCCAACCGATTTCGCACCCATGGACGGGTAATTTTTAAGTTTTAACTTTGTTTCATTTTAAATTTTATTATTATTATTATTACTTTTTTTATGGTTTTTTAAGTAAGTTTAGCTTCGTTCATGTATACGAAGATCACTCTTAGGGTCCTTTTGGTTGGGGTTTTGAGGGAGAGGAGAGAAGAGAGAGTTAGTGAAGAGAAAAAGAGAAGAGATGTCCTACACTTCTCTTGATTGGATAGAAGAGAATTTGCAAATAAAGAATAAAAACATGTGGACCCCACCACCTTTATATTTCTCTTTAATTGACCGAAGAAATTGATACCAATCACACCAATTTCACATTGAATTGTAACAAGTATTATGGTCTTTTTTATCATTTCAAAAACAATTATATCTTTCTTTCCAATTCTCATACCAATCAATATTACAAATCTACTATATTACTATTATTCTTCTCTCTTTACACGCTCTCTTTTATATATTTTTCTCTTCACAACTTCTCTTCTAAACAAACACATTTTTGAAGTAGTTTTTCGTTCTCTCAAATTGAGAGAGGGGAGAGAAATGAATTATGATAAAGTTTATTTTTTTATATTGACAAAATTGTTAGAATTAATTTATATTTTTAGATATTAATTAATATTTTTAGAATATCTTTTTAGATCTTTTTATATATTTGTTAGAGGATATTTAAGATTTTATTATACCATAATTTTGTGTATAAATAGCCTAGTGAGGTAGGTCAATGTAATTCATTGTAAATCAGTATTCCTTATTTTTGTAGTCGCCATTAAATATATTCCTTTTGCCTTTCATCTCTCTTTTGTGCGCCAACAATTGGTATCTAGAGCTCCGGTTAGAAATCCACAGGGAAACATTGGAAACAAGAGAGAACAATGAGGTGTTGTGTGATTGATAATTGTTGTTTCTGATTCTGGGGATTTGGGAAACACTGCATTATTGAGTTTCTACGTAAATTGCACAAGGTAGAAGATAAACGGAAATGGCGGCGATATCCATTCCAAGCTTCCAGTATTTGATGGCAAAAACTGAAATCGCTGGAAGATCCAGATGCGTGTGTTATTTGGTTCTCAAGATGTGTTAGATCTTGTCACCGATGGTTATGATCTGTTAGAAGCAGACGCAACCGAGACATGAAAGATAACACAAAGGGCGCTAAGGAAAAAAAATCAGAAGGCGTTGTTCTACATCCATCAATGTGTGGATGCGAATGTGTTTGAGAAGATTGCTGATTTTGAAACAGCGAAGGCTGCGTGGAACACACTGGTCAGATGTTACGGTGGTGATGCATCAGTGAAAAAGGTGAAGCTTCGGTCTCTCAGAAAGCAATATGAGAATCTCAACGAGAAGGTTTCTGAGTACATCTCTAGAGTGATTCTGATCACTAATGAGATGAAAGCTTGTGGAGAAACTCTTTCTGAACAAATAATCGTTGAGATCTTTAACTTCTCAATTTGATTACATTATGGTAGAAATTAAACATTCCAAAGATCTGAACACCATGAGAGTTGAAGAGCTGCAAAGTAGTCTAGAGGCGCATGAGTTGCATATGACTGCGAGAACTTCTGAGAGGGAAGTAGAGCAGCATGCTCTGAAAGTAACTTCTGATAAGAAGTATCATAAGCAGACTTGGTAGAAGCCAGGAAGAAAACTAATGGTGGTCAAAGGTTAGAAGCTTCAAATGCTGATAGGCAGAAGAATGTTCAGAAGAGAAATGAGAAGTCTGACAAGAAGAATATTCAGTGTTACTGTTGCAAGAACTTTGGTCACTATACCAAAGATTACTGGTCAAACAAAGAAAGGAAGTCAAAAGAAGCAAATATAGCCAGAGGAGAGTCTGATGATGGACCTGTGCTATTATTGGCTTCTGAACCTGATGATCCGAATTCATCAGAATGGTCGTATATGGACACAAGATGTTCAAACCATCTTACTGGAAACAAGAAATAGTTGGTTGATTTTTACTCTGGGAAGAGTACAAAGATCAGATGTGCTGATGATAAATACCTCAATGCAGAAGGTATGAGAAATGTCAGAATCATTCTAAACAATGGGAAAGAAGCAGCGATCCAGAATGTATGGTATGTATCTGGCATGAAAAGCAATCTGATGAGTGTGGGACAACTGATTGAGAAAGGTTTTTCGGTTACCATGAAGGACAATCTTCTGAAGTTGTATGACTGTAATCAGAAGCTGATTATGGTGTCAGAACAGGGAAGGAACATAACATTCAAGGTGAATCTTAAAACTACATACTCTGAATGCCTTAGTGCGACAAGTGTTGTCAAGGAGAGTGAGCTGGGGCACAGAAGATTTGGTCATCTGAATTTCAGAAGCTTAAGGCATCTAAAATCAAAGAAGCTGGTACATGGAATTCCTACAATCAAGAAGCCTGAGAAGTCATGCAAGGTGTGCATGGAAGGGAAGCAACCAAGATTACGGTTTGCATCAGAAGTAGCTCCAAGAGCAAAGCATGCCTTGGGAGTAGTGCATTCTGATGTGTGCGGTCCATTTCCAATAGCATCAACTGGAGGAAATAAATGCTTTGTGTCATTCCTCGATGAGTTCACCAGAATGACATGGGTATCTCTCATAAAGTTCAAACATGAGGTGTTTGCTGAATTCAAGAAGTTCAGACTGAAGGTTGAGAATCAGAGTGGCCAGACTCTGAAGATTCTTAGAATTGATGGTGGTGGTGAGTATAACGCCACAGAATTCAGAAGGTTTTGTGAGGAGAATGGAATTGAGCATGAGGTTACTGCTCCCTATACTCCTTAACACAACGGTCTTGCTGAAAGAAGAAACCGTACTTTGCTTGATATGGTGAAAAGCATGCTGAAAGAGAAGAAGTTTTCTCATACTCTGTGGGGAGAAGCTATTGCCACTGCATGTTATGTGTTCAACAAATGTCTAACTAAGAACTTGAAGGAAATAGTTCCTATTCAGAAGTGGATTGGAGATAAGAAAAGTGTTAGTCATCTGAAGGTGTTTAGTTCTGTATGTTACAAATATGTCCCAGAAGCTAGAAGACAGAAGCTGGATGATATAAGTAAAGTAATGTTACTGGTGGGGTACCACAGTACAGGTTCGTACAAACTTTATTGTCCAGAAACTAACAAAGTTGAGTTCAACAGAGACGTCATTCTAAAAGAATCATAAGTTTGGAATTGGGAAAGGTCTCGTCCTGACTCTGATGAGAGAGCTCCTGAAAAAAGTCAGAAACACATGTTTCTAAAGCTGGTAAAGACTTTGACTCTGAAGAAGATACAAAAGGATAAGATGATTCTGACTCTGACTCCAATGGTGATTCAGACTCTAGGAATTTTCTAGACTCTGAAGACAATCAAAGTTCAGGAGAAATTCAAATTTCTGAAGCAAGAGCTTCTGAAGAGGAAAGTTCTGGTGTCCGAGGTTATGAAGTTCAAATTCAGAGGTAACAAAGAGTCAGAAGCATCCCAAGAAATTTTGCAGAGTTTGACATGTTACAAGACACTGAAGTAGACTCCAAAGGAGAAGTTATTCAGTGTGCAATGTTAGTAGACTCTGAACCCGTGAGTACGAAAGAGGCTCTTAAGCAGCAAGTCTGGTTGCAGACCATGAAAGAAGAACTTGATGCTATAGAGAGAAATAAGACGTGGAAGTTGACAGAACTTCCAAAAGGCAAGAAAGCCATCAGCGTCAGATGAGTTTTCAAGCAGAAGCTAAAGCCAGATGGATCAATTGGCAAACACAAAGCAAGATTAGTAGCAAGAGGCTTTCTACAAAAGCATGGGCTGGATTACTCTAAAGTGTTTGCACCTGTAGGGAGACATGAAACAATCAGATTAGTGATTGCAATAGCTGCTAACAGGAATTGGCCTCTGATGTACTTAGATGTAAAATCTGCATTTCTGAATGGTCCATTACAAGAAGAGGTATACGTATCACAACCTCCTGGATTTGAGAAAAAGAATCAGGAAGGGATGGTGTTCAAATTACACAAAGCCTTGTATGGATTGAAGCAAGCGCTCAGAGTCTGGAATTTGAATATTGATTCATTTTTCAAGGGATAGGGGTTTCAGAAGTGTGAGATGGAGTATGGTGTTTATGTTCAGCACACTTCAGAAGGTAATATGATTCTGGTTTGTTTGTATGTTGATGACATATTACTCACAGGAAGTTCTGAACAAGAGATAGTTGAGTTCAAGAGAGTTCTGGTGAATGCGTTTGAGATGACAGATCTTGGGAAAATGAGTTTCTTTCTAGGGATGGAATTTATGTACTCTGAGAAAGGAATCATTTTGCATCAGATGAAGTATGAACTTGAGCTCCTAAAGATATTTGAGCTAGAGAATTGCAAAGTTGCTATCACACCTGCTAATACGAATCAGAAGTTTGAATCTGATTCTGATGGAGAGGATGTGGATGCTACAACCTTCAAACAGATGGTTGGTTCTCTGAAGTATTTGTGTAATACCAGACCTGATATTTGCTATGCAGTTGGAATGGTTAACAAATTTATGAGTAAACAAAAGTGGTCTCATTACCAAGCTGCTATCAGGATTCTGAGGTATGTGAAGGGAACTCTGAAGTATGGAGAGTTATTTCCGTCTGAAAGAAAGATTGAATCAGAACTTATGAGTTATTCAGACTCTGATTAGTGTGGAGATAGAGTCGCCAGAAGAAGTACTTTTGGGTACTTATTCAAATTTATGGGAGGTCCTATTTCTTGGTGTTCCAAGAAGCAACATGTTGTTGCGCTATCAGCATGTGAAGCTGGATATATTGCAGGCGCTCTGACTGCATGCCAAGTTGTGTGATTTCTGAACTTGCTACAAGATCTGAAGATTGAGGTAAATAAACCTCTGAAGCTGATGATTGATAACAAGCCTCCAATCAATCTTGCCAAGAACCCAGTGCTGCATGGGAGAAGCAAACACATTGAGACCAAGTATCACTTTCTGAGAAATCAGGTTCAGAATAGAATATTAGAAGTTGTGCACTGTAGCACCCAGAAGCAGCTGACAAATGTTCTAACAAAGGCTGTCAAGACTGACCAATCTCTTCGTTTGAAGGATGAAATTGGTGTTGTCAGTTTTGAGTAAATATAAATTAAGGGATGATGTTAGAATTAATTTATATTTTTAGATATTAATTTATATTTTATGAATATCTTTTTAGATCTTTTTATATCTTTGTTAGAGGATATTTATGATTTTATTATACCCTAATTTTGTGTATAAATAGCTTAATGAGGTAGGTCAATGTAATTCATTGTAAATCATTATTCCTTATTTTTATAGCCGTCGTAATTAGATATATTTCTTATGTATTTTATCTCTCCTTAATGCACCAACAAAAATTACTTTATTTTTTATAAAAGTCCTAACTTTGTTTAAAATAGTAAACATGTCAAAATAATTGTTTTCTTTACTTCTAAAAATAGACAAATATGTTATTGTAATAGAATTCAATCAAAGATGCTTTTCTCTTTTAGCCACATTCATGCTTTACTACCACTACGCCAAAAAAGGCAAAAGATAATGCTTTACTACCACATTCATGTTCTTTTAAGCAAACATTTCATCTTTTTCCCTCACAATAATATAAGTCTCATATTTACTTTTAATTTATAGACAAAGTGACAATCATTAGTATAACTTTGCACAAAAAAAAGTAAAAGATTTCATATTGGAATCCAGAACATCATAAAAATATTCAACTTAATAATATTGATATGGCTGATTGAGTTAAACGTTACTCATCTAACATCTTTTTTATTAGTTAATTAAAATAAATACATATTTAAAAAAATAAAAAATAGAAATGTTTCCTAGTTAGTACATAAATTAATTTTAAGATAGATGAGAATTTTATTTACACCTCTCACCTTATTAGTTCCCTCCTTTTTATCCCATGCAGATGTTGGTCAATTATTATACATCTAATAATTCTTCTATTTCATCTTTTGTTCATATATTACAGGGACGAGTATGATTGTGTCAAGAGTGTAGTTGATCGTGTTATTTCTGTGATATACAAAAAAAGACCAGAATTGTCGAGGACTTTCTATACACCTAGTGTAAAATCTAGTGTGCAAGATGTGATTCAACTATTGAAACAATCAAAATCTCCTCTCGTAATAGGGATTTGGGGGATAGCAGGGATTGGTAAAACAACCATTGCCAAAACCATTTATGATCTGATTGGTCCCTATTTTGAGGGCAAGTGCATGCTCCTTAATGTTGGTGGAGTTTGGGGACGAAATAACGGTCCAGTTTCTTTACAGGAAGAGCTTCTTTTTCATGTCAACAAAGCCACTGGATTTGAAAAAGTGACTTTAAAAAGAAACCTTCGAAATAAAAGGGTACTTGTTATACTTGAAGATGTTAATAAATTGGAACAGCTAAATGCGTTGTGTGGAAGTCGTAACTGGTTTGGTGCAGGTAGCAAAATAATCATCACGACAAGAGATAGACGTTTACTCAAGGAGTATGGAGTTGACCATATATATAGAGTGAAAGAACTGGATGAAAGTGAATCGCTTGATGTTTTCAAGTGGGGTGCATTCGGCAAAGAAACAAGTCCAGAAAATTTTGATGAACTTTCCAGACAGGTAGTTGCTTATTCTGGGGGATGGCCTCTTGCTCTTATAGCCCTTGGGAGGCTTTTGCATGGAAAGGAAGCCCTTCAGTGGGAAGGTGTGTTATGGAGTCTCAAAAATTTTTCTATTCCGGCTCCACGACTACTGAATATTCTAGAAAAGAGTTTTAATGAGTTGAGTGATAACGAGAAACAAACATTCCTGGATATAGCAAGTTTCTTTATTGGGAAGAACCAAAATGATGTACTCCAAACGTTAAATAGGTCAACGCAAAGGGCGGCTTTTCAAATAAGCCTTCTTGAAGACAAGAGCCTTGTTGCCATCGATGAGAATAACAAGCTTGAAATGCATATTCTCCTACAAGCCATGGCCAGAGATATCATTAAAAGAGAATCAAGCAGTAGGACTAATCAGGTGAGTGGTAACGTATCAGCTTTATGTATCATCAGTGAATGGTTTTCCGGAACCAAACAGAATATTAATGAAATCAGTTTTTCATTATTTGGTTTTATAGCCATCACAACTAACCATATATCTAAGCTGTTATTCATTTCCCCTTCTTTCCTTTGATGTTTCAGGCCAAGATGTACGACGTGTTCTTGAGTTTCAGAGGGGAAGACAGTCGTGCAAAGTTCATGTCACATCTCTATTCTTCTCTTCAAAATGCAGGTATCTGTGCTTTCAGGGACGATGATGAGATTCAACGAGGAGATCAGATCTCAATCTCACTTTTGCGAGCAATCGAATTGTCTAGAATTTCTATCATTGTTTTGACTACAAACTATGCTAATTCAAGATGGTGCATGCTAGAGTTGGAAAGGATCATGGAAATTAGCAGAGCCAGGGGACTGGATGTTGTGCCAGTGTTCTATGAGGTAGATCCCGCTGAAGTACGTCATCAGGAAGGTCAGTTTGGGAAAGCTTTTGAAGAACTTAGATCAACAACCTCAGTGAATGAATCCACAAAGACTAACTGGAGAAGAGACCTTTTCGATATTGGTAGCAAAGCAGGGTTTGTACTCAAAGATTCCAGGTTATTTTATTTATTTTCTTATTTTTCCTAAACCTATTGTTTGTGATACTTTAAGTTCTTATGCCTTGGTGGTGGAATAATATGCATGTCCTTCTACAAATGATTTTCTCTTAAAAATTGTCATAAAATTTTTCTTTCAAATTTATGCATCTAACTGGTATGTAATTCACCCACTTATGATGGATGCATACATATAATTGATTTTACACCTTATCATTGGTTCATATTTTATAGGAATGAAAGTGGAGATGTCAAGAATATTGTTGAAAGTGTCTCCCGTTTGCTAGATAGGACAGAGTTATTTGTTGCTGAACATCAAGTAGGTGTAGAATCCCGTGTGGAAGCAGCAACTAAACTACTAGATATCCAAAAATCAGAAGATGTTTTAGTTCTTGGGATATGGGGAATGGGGGGCATGGGTAAAACAACCATTGCAAAAGCAATATATAATCAAATTGGAAGCAAGTTTGAGGGAAAGAGCTTCCTTCTGAATATAAGGGAAATTTGGGAGACAAACAATCAAGTTTCTTTACAGCAACAAGTACTCGGTGATATTTACAAAACAATGACATTCAAGATACGTGACATCGAATCTGGGAAAATTATCTTGAAGGAAAGACTTTCCCAAAATAGGATACTTTTTGTACTTGATGATGTGAATGAAGTAGACCAACTAAATGCTTTGTGTGGAAGTCGTGAATGGTTTGGTCCGGGGAGTAGAATAATTATCACAACAAGAGATTTGCATATTCTTAATTCGTGTAGAGTTGATCAAGTGCATAGAATAGAAGAAATGGACGGAAATGAATCTCTTGAGCTTTTTTGTTGGCATGCATTCAAGCAATCAAGACCGACAAAAGATTTTGCTAGACATTCAACAGATGTGATTGCTTATTCCGGGGGATTGCCACTAGCACTTCAAGTCCTTGGGTCATATTTGTCTGACTGTGAAATACCAGTGTGGCAGAAAGTTTTGGAAAAACTAAAATGTATTCCCCATAATCAAGTACATAAGAAGCTAAAAGTAAGTTTTGATGGTTTAAAAGATATCACAGAGAAACAAGCATTCCTTGACATAGCTTGTTTTTTTATTGGAATGGACCGAAATGATGTAACACAAATATTAAATGGGTGTGGATTTTTTGCTGATATTGGAATTAAAGTTCTTATTGAGCGAAGTCTTGTAACTGTTGACAATAGGAACAAGCTTCAAATGCATGATTTGTTGAGAGACATGGGAAGACAAATAATTTATGAGGAATCACCATTTGATCTTGAGAAGCGCAGTAGGTTGTGGCGTCCTGAAGAAGTGTTTGATATACTATCAAAGTATACGGTAATTACAAATTATTGAACTTCTTGTAATGTTTGTGTATTTTATTGAAAAATTAAAGACCTAAGGAAGAGGACTAAACTTGGATAAATCAATTATTAACATGGGTTTCTAATGTCAAAATTATTGATGGCATTACATTTTTTTTAGCTATCAGATATCAAAGCTATTTTTTCTCTGATACATATATATATTTTTAATTTCAGGGAACAAAAGCTGTCAAGGGACTGGCTTTAGAGTTTCCAAAAACAAACAAAGTTTGTCTAGATACCAAAGCATTTAAGAAGATGAATAAACTCAGATTACTTCAACTTGCTCGGGTACAACTAGATGGAAATTTTAATGAACTTTCAGAGGAACTTAGGTGGCTCTACTGGCATGGATTTCCATTAACATATGTTCCTGTAGAATTGCAGAAAGGAAGTTTAGTTGCTATGGAGTTAAAATATAGTAATCTCAAATATTCATGGAATTGGAGCCAAAAGGTACATGTTCTTTTTTAAATTTTGCTTATGTTTTTTTTCCTTTCCCACTCATCATATTACTAATTACCTAGAAGCAGCAAGTTCTTGCCGGAACAAAAACGCCTCCTCCCAATTCACTCTCTCTTTCTGTTGACAAGTAAAAGTAATAAAACTATGTCTAAATAATATCATGGTGTAGTATGTTAATTGCACCTCTGTATAACACCAAGTACAAACACTTCTAAAATGTATCATGTCTTACTATTTATGTGTGGCTATGTTTTGTTGCAGATGTTAGAGAATCTAAAATTTCTTAATCTTAGTCATTCTCTGGAGTTGACTGAAACCCCAAACTTTGATTACATGCCTAATTTGGAAAAGATAGTACTAAAAGACTGTCCAAGTTTATCTTCCGTCTCTTATACCATTGGAGATCTCGATAAACTTCTTCTTATAAACTTGTCAAACTGCACAGGTCTTGGGACACTTCCGAGAAGCATCTATGGTTTAAAATCTCTAGAAACCTTTATTCTTTCTGGATGTTCCTTGATCGACAAATTGGAGGAGGATTTGGAATGTATGAAATCCTTGACAACCTTAATTGTGGATAAGACTGCTATAACAAAAGTGTCCTTTTCAATAGTAAGATCTAAAAGCATTAAATATATTTCTTTACCTGGCTTTGAAGGATTTTCACGTGATGTATTTCCTTCTCTCATTCGATCTTGGATGTCACCATCAAAGAATGTGATATCCCTCGTTCAAACATTTGCGCCCATGTCATCTCTTGGTCTTTGTATGAAATGTGACTCAAAACCACAACTGTCTCAAGATGTAGCAAGAATTTTGGATGCATTGAAAGCCACAAATTGTCAGAAACTGGAACCAAGTGCAACTTCAACTCCTTCTCGTTTGATTAACGATTACATTGCTCAAGCTTCCACTTCAAAGTCTAATAATTTCTTGAAATCTTTCTTGATTCAAATGGGAATGAAACTCCAATCCACCAATATTGCCCAAGACAACATTTTACAGGTTTGCATGTCTCTTATGAGTATTTTCAACATAAATGTTTACAAGCTATAGCCTATAGTGAACTTTATTTTCATTTAATTTGTAATTTTAGTCATTTACTTATTTGTTCATCGTGCAGACTGCGGATGGAATTTGGGATCCAATTTTGCTCCCATGTTACAATATATCTGATTGGTCAACCATCAGTAGTAAAGGTTGTTCTATAATATTTGATGTCCCAACAATGAAGGGGAGTAACCTGAAGAATATGACGTTGTTCCTTGTCTATTACTCTTCCTCGGACAACATAGCATCAGAAGGTTGTCAAGGTGTGTTGATCATAAATTACACAAAGACAACCATTCAGGCATATACAAAAGATGCACTTACCTCCTTTGAGGATGAAGATTGGAAGAGCATAACATCAAATCTAGAATCTGGTAACAAAGTAGAAATTGTGGTTGTTTTGGGGGATGGATTCATTGTTGAGAAGACTACAGTATATCTCTTATATGATGAACCAATCGACAAAGAAATGGAACACTGCAATGCAATAGGCAAGGAGAGTGTTATTGCTTTTAGTCATGAGGATAAGAATGTTGGTGTTTCTGATGGTGATAATATTCATGTCCCAATGGACCACATTATTACTGGTTCAGAGCAAGATGAAGCTTTAAGTGATGATAAGCATGGGCAGGCAATGAGTAGAAAAAGAAAGTCAGATTATTCTAATGGGATACACTACAATGCCTAATGTCCTTCACATTCATACCCTTAACTTTGTACTATAGCTCTAAGTCTTACTTTTGCTCTTGATTGAGTAACTACACTTTGTAGTCCTTCAAATAATTTAATTCCACAGAAGAAGGTACAATAGTCCGTCTTGATTGAGTGACTACACTTTGTAGTCCTTCAAATAATTTAATTCAACACAAGAAGGTACAATAGTCCATCTTGATTGAGTAACTACACTTTGTTTCTAAGTCCTTCAATTAATTTAGTTCCACATTAAAAGTACAATAGTTCGACCTAGATTTTATATCACTCATTGAGTCTCCATAGTCAACATCTATGTAAGTGTTCATAGATAGACTTTCACCTTTTAAACAAAAGTCATTTTCCTAGAGTAGTTGAGATATTGTAGAATAAGTTCTACACCTTTCAAGTTTTTCACCCAAGTCCTTCAATTAATTTAGTTCCACATTAAAAGTACAATAGTTCGACCTAGATTTTATATCACTCCTTGAGTCTCCATAGTCAACATCTATGTAACTGTTCATAGATAGACTTTCACCTTTTAAACAAAAGTCATTTTCCTAGAGTAGTTGAGATATTGTAGAATAAGTTCTACACCTTTCAAGTTTTTCACCCATGAATCAAACATAAATTGACTAACTATATTGATTACAACATAACTTATAAATTATTAAAACAATTTATTTAAATAAAATAAAAGGTTTTGAAATTAATCAAATTCGGTGACAATTCAAATTCATATACAGTACATCACCGCATTTCCAATTCATTCGAAAGAAAATAAATAAATAACATAATATATAATATGCGATCAATTTCTAAACTACTAGAATATTTTTATTTTAAAAATCCTTTCTTTCCCACAATCGTGCGATAAGCAAACATCAATCAATCTTAAAACTCCATATTCGTATCTAAAATTTTGTTATAAGGGTCAGTTATTTATGTTAAAAATAAACTAAACAAGAGTTAAAAATTAGAAAAATATATGCATATCATGTCCAATAGAATTAAATAACAGAAAAATTCACCAAATTTATTAATATCGAACTGTAACCATAACAAAATACACATAAAGAATTAACTCAAGATTAACAACAACAAGAATAACAACAACAACAATCACACCAAGACAACCACACAAGGATCTTTATCCACCACTAAGACAACCATACAAAGATGTTTACACGCCACTAAAACAACTACACATAAATTTTTACCCGATACTAAAACAATCACACAAAAAAATTTATCCGTCCCTAAGACAATCACTTAAAAATCTTTATTTGTCATTAAGACGATCACACGATACATGTAACATATCATACATGATGCAAAATAAAACATAATCGTGTCACTTAGACAACCACCCAATAAACATGTCATACCATGTATGTCTATTATCAATCTATTAAAAGTAAAGTACCTGGAAATTCCAAGTCTAACCTTTTGATTAGATGTTATAACTTTTTCTTATTCCAAGGGTATAATAGACTAATCAACACTATGTTGTTACCATATTCATTTGGCATTTAATTTTGGTCAATCTATCATAATTTTACACTATTTTTTATTTATTTGATTTATTAATTTATTTTATTTATATTCGAATTTTATTTATATTTGAATTCCAATTCCAATGTTTGACTCACGGTTAATGAGGAAGGAATTGGAATGGTCAAATTAGATCTATTATAATTAAATGGAATATTATTCATTGCATGATTTAAAAATACCCACTATTTATCATTGCGTTAGAGACCATAATTGGAAATTTTCTCCTAATCAACTTAAATGCTAAGGAAGTACATTGCTGATCTGTCTCACGATTTAAAAATACCCACTATTTATCATTGCGTTAGAGACAATATTTTAATTGCTATAATTTTAGAAACAAATATTACCATTTTTAATAAAATATTTACGATTTATTTTTTTAAAGTACGACTAATTAATATATTTTTATACAATATTAAAAACAAATATTACAATTTTTTAATCAAATATTGGAGTACCATTTAATTTGATATTTTACCAATATATCTTTTGAATGGAGACATTATTATCATTTATTTTTATTATACTTATATGGAAATTATTTTGAATGGTGACATAAATATATTTAATTTTTATACATGATTTGATTCCATAAAATATTATGATCAATAAAATTTGAATTCTCTTTTAATATTATAGGTTTGATACTTTTTCATATTGTAGGAATATTATATACATTAGAATATATAAAGATATGAAAAAAATTAAATCAAAACTTTACAAATATATCTTTTGAATGGAGGTATTAATATTATTTATTTTTATTATATATAGAAAATATTTTGAATGGTCACATTAATACATTTTATTTTTATGCATGATTTGATTTCAAAAATTTATGATCAATAAATTTTGAATGGAATTATAATTTAACCAATAAAATTTTCTATCGACTTCTAAATATATTTGTGTATATTTTTTGAAATGTTACATTTATA
Source organism: Vicia faba (assembly GCA_948472305.1). Classification (NCBI taxonomy): domain Eukaryota; kingdom Viridiplantae; phylum Streptophyta; class Magnoliopsida; order Fabales; family Fabaceae; genus Vicia; species Vicia faba. The sequence continues at coordinate 1,548,965,623 of OX451737.1, read as the reverse complement.
TTCTTGAAAAAAATAACGTAGTTTAAAGGATGTATTGTTAACTATAAATATATTGTTAATAAAATTAACAAAAAAGTATATTATAAATATACAAAAGATAAAGTAAATAAGAACTCTAATGTTTATCTTAAATATTTAATTTATCATTCTATAAATGTAAGAATAAATATTATTTTGTTATTATTTATATTCTTATTTGACCTAAAATAAATTATTTCAATTTCTATAAAAAGGTTAATAAAACAAAACAAAATCAATTGAGATTTAATAATTTTTTTAAGTTTATGAAATAACTAAAATATATCATAATCTTTTCAAATTAACTTTATAATTGTAATCATGATAAAAAAATATTAAATGGTAATCATGAAAATTTAATGATAAATGATAATCATAAAAATTTATGATAAAATAAAAAATTATTGATACAATCATTTTAATAAATTAAATAATTTATAATTAATTTTATAAAGGTGAATAAATTACAAATAATTTTATAAATGTAATAAATTAAACTATTTATAAAATTATTTATATCAATAATAGTAAATTACATATATTTTAATAATGGATACACGAATTCAACATGCTTATAAATCGAAAAAAAGTTACAATAATTTTATAAACAGGAATAAGATAATATCATTTTATATAAATTAATGGTATAATATAATGTATGGCTATATCAAAAAACGTTTCAAGCCTATCAAATGCATGCTTGAGTAGTTACTATTCATGATGCACTTCATTTTCGGTTTCTAAAGTGAAACTATAATGATTTTTTCTGACCATTGCTTTTCTTTTCAATTCAAGATTAATTGGCAGAATGATTAGAATCTGGAAAGTTACCTTTTCTTATTGGTACTTGATTGTCCATAATTATAACATTTTTAATTAAATTTTGAAATAACACTTAACACTATTTAACGTTATTATTATTATTAATTATTATTATTAATAATTAAAATGGTTCACAAAAATAATCACTTGGTATTATGTTGACTTCAGTATTTTACTTCAAAATTTTGGAACCGTGAATGTTGTATTAACAATTATATTTATTATCATATAACCAAAAACTTTATTCATTTTATGTCTACAATCATTTTATGTGGTTAACAAAAAAAATTGAATGACAACCATACAATCAAAGTGATTTTCTACCCAATCATTTTTGCATCACCTAACCAACACTATGGAACCACAAGTTGCAGCAATGGCAAGACGTAAAAGGAAGCATATTCTTAAAGATAAAAGATTGAAAAAAGGAAGAACCGATGAAAACACAATCAATCCCATTGAAAACTCTCAAAGGTATTATGTTCCAACCATGGTTAATATCAGAACACCACTATCTGATTTAACTTCATCTATCTTTAATGAAAGAAATATGAGTTCACCTTCACCAGCATCTGCATCAAGCAACTCAAGTACAATGAAGAGTTTCAATATTGTTTCTACAAATCAACTGGCTGCTCCAGCACGACAGCGGAGGAAAAGTATTATGGAAGGTAAGATGCCCCAATCTTACAAACTTCATAACAACCTTAGCAATAACAGTGGGGGTCCTTTCAGGATAAATTCTCCATCCTTTTCGCATTTCAAAACACCATTTTCTGATATAGCTTCCTCATGTTCTAACCAAAGAAACATAAAGCCTCATGCACCGCCAAGTTGTTCTATTCAAAAATCAAAAAAACAGTTGACTGTTACACCTCTTTCTGATATAACTTCCTCATTTTCTAATCAAAGAAATATGGAACCTCATGAACATCCAAGTAGTTATGTTCATAAATCAAAAAAACAGTTGAATGTAGGTGTTATTCAATCCATGACGGTCAAACTCTTCAATTATTTTGGAAATGAGAATCATAATCTGGCTTTTTCATCCATAAGCAATATTCATATACAAGAACCTACAACATTCACTTCAACTCCAGATGTTAACATTGAGAGTGATTACTCTGGTGATGAGACGGTAACAGATGATTCTCTCAGTGATAGCTCATGTGAATTCAATGCCGCAGATGCAAATTATGACTCAAGTTCCAGCTATGATGACGAAGATGTCTATGACTCCAATTCTACATCATTTGATTCTTTAAATATTGGTATTTATCATTAAAACCAACTTTATTTCTTCTTTAAATTCATTATACATATCAATTTGACGTTGTCCATTACATGTTGCACTTTGATACCTGCTATGATTTAATGTGGATTTTAGTTATAATTTTATTATTTAATATGAAAGATTTTAGTTATAATTTTATTATTTAATATAAACCAATTGCTCAACTACGTTTCATTTAAATAGGTTATTCTGATATTGGTGATCCTATAGTTGAATGCACACAATGTGGGGCACTTATGTGGTATCAAGAAAAAACTGACAAGCAAAAACATAGTGCAGTTCCTAAGTTTCAACTATGTTGTGGAAAGGGGAAAGTTGTGTTGCCACTTCTGAAAACACCACCACTATTACTACAACGTCTTTTGTTTGATAATAGTGAGATAGACAATCGAAATTATCAACAATTTTGTAGAATGTACAACATGATGTTTGCTTTTACGTCTCCGGGAATGAAATTCGACAACAGATTTTTAGCTGGAAGTGGACCACCTAACATAAGAATTCATGGACAGACTTGCCATCGAATTGGGAGCATGTTACCTTTAACTGGACAATCTCCAAAATTTGCTCAACTGTATGTTTACGACACCGACAATGAGATTCAACATAGAATTAAAGGAATTGGGTAATTTTACCAAACTTTGTTTTCTTTACAACATATTAAATATTTTTCATTGCTGCATCATAGTATTTCCTTTTATATGCAGGAACAACCCCAGTATTATTCCAGAAACAGTTAGTAGATTGAAGGACATGTTAGATGAGTTCAACACACATGCCAAATCTTTTAGGATGGCAGCAGATAGATTAAAGGATTGTCCTTTGCCTGATCTCAAGCTTAAGCTAATATCTGATAGATCAACAGATGGAAGGATTTATAACCAACCTACTGTTTCGGAGGTAGCCGCCCTAATAGTTGGTGATGTTGATACGGGTTCTAAGAGGGATATTCTTCTTGAAAGAAAAAGAGGAAGGCTAAAAAGAATAAGTGAGTTTCATTCAAGTTATCTGGCATATCAATATCCACTTTTGTTTCCTTATGGGGAAGATGGTTTTAGACTTGGAGTTCTTCTTAGAGAAACTAATACAAAAAAAAATGAAGAGGAATAAGCTTACCATTAGAGAATGGCTTGCTTTTAGGATTCAATGCAGACATAACGAGGCACAAACTATATTGCAGTCAAGAAGGTTGTTTCAACAATTTTTGGTTGATGGATTTACTATGATGGAGTCACAAAGATTGAATTATATTCGAAAACATCAGAAAAAGCTGTGTGTTTCTAAATATTGCAATTTGAGCTCATCTGAACAGAATGCAAACACTCAAGGATCAAACAAAGGTAAAAGAGTGGTTTTACCTTCAACTTATGTTGGAAGTCGGAGGTTTATGGAACAACTCTATTTTGATGGAATGGCAATTTGTAGCCAAGTTGGATTTCCAGATCTTTTTATCACATTTACTTGCAATCCCAACTGGCCTGAAATCCAAAGGTTGCTTAGCAAAATTAACTTGAATTCTCAAGACCGTCCAGATATCATCTCAAGAGTCTTCAAAATTAAGTTCGATGAGTTGTTGTGTGATCTAACAAAAAAGCACGTGTTAGGGAGAGTGATTGCATGTAAGTCAATTTAATACCCTTTCAGTCGAGTTATATTTTTTGACATTAATCTTATTAAATATGTAATATGCATCGTTTTACTAAGTTTAAACTTACTTAATTTCAGATATATACACCATTGAATTCCAAAAGCGGGGTTTACCACACGCCCATATACTATTATTCTTGCATCCTTCAGGCAAGTATCCGACTCCAGATGATATAAACAAGATCATTTCAGCAGAGATACCAACGGAAGAAGATGATAGGCAACTCTACCATTTGGTCAAGACACATATGATTCATGGCCCATGTGGTTTAGCAAATGCGAATTCAACTTGCATGAAAAATGGAAAGTGCTCAAAATACTTTCCAAAGAAATATCAAACCGAAACCATTGTTGATCAGGATGGATATCCCGTGTACCTAAGAAGAGAAACTGGTAATACAGTGCTGAAAAAACACGTTCAACTTGATAACAGATATGTAGTTCCTTACAATCCATATTTGTTGAAGAAATTCCAAGCACACATCAATATGGAGTGGTGTAATCAAAGTACTTCAGTTAAATACTTATTTAAGTATATTAACAAGGGGTATGATAGAATTATTGTTGCTGTTGTCCAAACTGGCGGTGATGGATCTCCCTCGGTCAGAATGGTTGACGAAATCAAGCAATATCTTGATTGCAGATATATCTCACCAAGTGAGGCATGTTGGAGACTTTTTTCATTTCCTATTCATGGTAGATCACCCGCAGTTGAAAGGTTGTTCTTTCATCTTGAAGGAGACAACTCTGTTTATTATACCGATTATGAATTGATAGATGAGGTGCTTGACAAACCAACTGTGAAAGATCTATGTTTACGGCATGGATGGAAGCAAACAAAGCATACCCAGAGGCAAAGAATTTGACGTACTCACAATTTCTTTCCAAATTTGTTTATGATAAAAGATACCGTCGATGGAGACCGCGTAAAAGAGGAAATATAATTGGCAGACTTATTTGGGTCCCTCCAAGTACGGGTGAGTTATATTTCTTGAGAATGATGCTAACAGTCGTCAAAGGTCCAACTTGCTATGAGGATATAAAATTTGTGGGTGGAAAAGTTCAGGATTCTTTTAGGGATGCATGCTTCGAAATGGGCTTTCTTAACGATGACAAGGAATATGTTGCAACCATCAACGAAGCAAAGAATTGGAGTTCCGGGCATTTTTTACGAAAGTTATTTGTCACTATGTTACTATCCGGTACTGTCAATAGACCACGACATGTTTGGGAAAAAACTTGGAGGACGTTATCTGATGGTATCCTCTACCAACAAAGGCAAAAAACAAATAGAAGAGGTATGAACACTTTATTAAACTTTTTTAAGTCAACAAATATTATTTTTCGAATGCAAGCTGTATCTTTTTTTATTACAAAATATAATGATATGAACTTACTTTAAAATATAATTATTCTTCATCCATATGTCCCTTATTTAATATGTTTCATAAGGTATGTCCATTTACGTAAGAAACATTTTCATATTTGTCATTTGTCATGTATGTAAGTTATTTTCTTAACTTGCAGCTGCAACAATGTCTTTGGTTCCATTTAATTTCACGCAGCCGCAACATCAACTGTTTGATTTATGTTCAATGTATTTCAACATCACGACAGCAGTTGCATCATACATATGTAATTATATAGAAAACTAATGAAATTTTTTTAACAGAATTGCAGCTATCGGACAAAGAGTTAAAGAATCTCACACTAATTGAGATTGAGAACATGATGCAATCGAATCGAAGAAGTTTGCATGAATTTAAATGTATGCCGTATCCAGATTCATACATCACAAAACATGTTGGCAATAGGCTTATTTATGACGAACTTAATTACGATGCCGATACCGAGAAACAGAAATTCCAAGAACTTTTTCATGCCCTTACAGGTGATTTATTTTATTTATACTATGAATTACAAAAATGATTTTTATTGTCCTTGCACTTATAATTCTTGGTTTGTATTTTATAGATGAACAACGTTTGATATTTGAGAAAATCATGGATGTTGTTAACAAACAGAGTGGAGGGGTATTTTTCTTGCATGGTTACGGAGGGACTGGTAAAACTTTCATGTGGAGAACACTATCAAGTGCACTTCGTCCTCAAAAAAAAAATTGTTCTTACTGTTGCTTCAAGTGGGATAGCTTCGTTATTATTGCCGGGTGGAAGAACAACACACTCAAAGTTCAAAATACCTGTGCCAACGTTTGACAACTCAACTTGCAACATCGACAAAGACACCGAACATTCTCAATTATTTGAAGCAACATATGTGATAATATGGGATGAGGCACCTATGTCTCACAAGAACTGCTTCGAAGCATTGGATAAAACCCTTAAAGATGTAATGAGCAAAAAGGGTGTTGAGAATACTATTTTTGGTGGAAAAGTTGTTGTATTTGGAGGAGATTTTAGACATATTCTTCCTGTTGTTCCAAGAGCTGGGCGTTCTGATATTGTTCATGCATCAATTAGTTCATCTTATGTATGGGATTATTGCCAGGTTTTAACACTATCAAAAAATATGAGACTTCAAGAGGGAAGAGACAACACAAGTTCTAATGAACTAGCGGAATTTTCAAAATGGATTTTAAATGTGGGTGATGGTAAGATTTGTGAACCCAATGATGGTTTGGTTGATATTGAAATTCCTCAAGAGCTATTAATATCAAATTTTGATGATCCTATAAGAGCAATTGTTGAAAACACATATCCCAATTTGTTGGAAAAATATCAAGATGTTGAATTCTTACAAGGAAAGGCTATTCTTGCTTCAACTATTGAAGTTGTGGACAAAATCAATCATTATGTATTAGACTTGATACCAGGTACATGTGTTTTATATTTACTGTATTATTACATTCATAATATATATATATATATATATATATATATATATATATATATATATATATATATATATATATATATATATATATATATATATATATATATATATATATATATATATATATATATATATATATATATATATATATATATATATATATATATATATATATATATATATATATATATATATATATTTATATATATTTAAGAACATAGTTTTACTAATTTATTTATGTTTTGCTTTTAAACTTTTTTTTAGGAGAAGAGAAAAAGTATTTGAGTTTTGATTCCATTGATATAACAAATTCAAGTTATACTGAAGCATATGAAGTTCTAACTCCTGAATTTCTCAGTAAATTAAGAACGTCAGGGCTTCCCAATCATAGGATCAAATTGAAGGTTGGTACACCTATTATGCTAATGAGAAATTTGGACCAAGCCGATGGGTTGTGCAACAGAACAAGATTAATTGTTACAAGATTTGCAAATCATGTCATTGAGGCAAAAATCATGTATGGAAAGAACATAGGTAACATTTTTTACATTCCACGAATGTCTATGTCACCTTCTGATTCACCTTGGCCATTCAAGTTGATTAGGAGACAATTTCCGATTATTGTCTCCTATGCAATGACAATTAATAAGTCACAAGGTCAATCTCTTGATAGTGTTGGATTGTATTTGTCTACTCCTGTGTTTAGTCATGGTCAATTATATGTTACAATTTCAAGAGTTAAGAGCAAAAGTGGGCTAAAAATCCTAATTCATGACAAGGAGAATGTACCGTGTTCTACTACTACTAATGTTGTGTACAAGGAAGTCTTTCAAGCACTTTGATAGTTGGTAAACTTTATATCTTATACTTTACGATTCAAATTAAAAATCTATTTTGAATTAAAATATATAGTATGTACATTTTCCATGTATTTCAAGAAGTATATAATTTTTCCTATTTGTTCATGCAGACGTGATTTGTTGATAGGACCGACGCTTGCTACAAATATGGAGTTAAATGCCAACATGGTTTACATGAGACATATACTCAACTGAAAACATGATAACATACTTAATAATTTAATAATCTATAAATGTAATATGAATCCAGACGAGACCCGTGCGATAACACGAATTTGTTACTAGTTTATAAATGAATGATTATTTTTAATTATGATATTCCTTTGAATTGTATAAATTCATTCACTACATTTTATTTTATATTTAATATTTTTTGATAAAGATTGATAAATATATCAATTCAATTTAAAAAGTGGAAATTGATATTAATTATGACCCAAAAAACTTAATATACATGCATATTAAAAATTACACATATTAATATATTAGAATTTATTATTAAGAATATTTATTTATTAATAAAATAAAATAATAAAAATAAAATCATTAACCTACTTTCATTTTCCAAAATTATATTGCACACACTTTTATTATTAAATCACATATGTTTTCATTGGTATTAGTGGTAAGATTTCACATTACCAATAATAAATTTATATTATTAAAAACTTATGTTAAAATATACAATGTCTCAAATTTGAATCGTTAAATTATATAATTATTGAATAATGATATATAATAACTATCTTACTTTGATTTTTTATTGATTTTTTTTTGTTTTTAATTAAAAATTATATTTTTCTATGTTAAATTTTTAATTAAGAATAATAATTAATTAACTCTAATTTTAATAGTATTGGTTATAAAATTATTTTTAAAAACTAAGAAAAATAAAACAAAAACAAACAACTCCATTATCTAATATATTATTGGTTATTCTTATATTTTTTACTTTTTACTTTGATTTTTTTGATATAAAAAGTAATTTTGCATAATTAATATATAATAATAATAATTAATGGTGTGATAAAATGAAAATAAATTATTAGATTTATTAAGGGAATGAAATTAAACACTAAGAAGAAAAAATTACAATATTCCAATTTAACGTGTGATTATTATTAAAAGATTTGTTTTTTTTTCTTTTTCGGTTGATCACTTCATAAAAAGATCAATTTTATTTTTATTTTTTTGTTGACCAATACAAAGAAAATCAATTAAAAAGAAAAGAAATTTGACATGTTAATTCTTTTAAGGTAAAGATACGGAACAAACTAGAATAAATTTTTTGATTTATTTAAATAAAGCTTATAAAAGATATTTTTTAATTATGTTTAATTTCGTAATTAAAATTATATTTTTTTAAACTTAAAAAATTATTAAAACAAAACAAAATCTTTTAAATTAACTTTATAATAGTAATCATGAAAAAAAATATGTTAAATGGTACTCAAGAAAAAAATAATGATAATGAGAAATTTTTTATTGATATAGAAATAATAATTAAAAATGAATTTTATGTATTTATTTAAAAATATATTATGAAAGGGAAAAATTATACCATATACAATATTATGACATGATATATGAAAATACAAAATACTTAACGCAAAAATTGAAGGGTATGTAGAATATGATTATGCAGGTTGTATGGTTTTCAGAAAATTTATTTTTGGATACATGTTCACTATGTTTGGCACAACAATCAGTTGGATAGCGACACTTCTGAAGGTTGTTTTCTTATCAACCACTGAAACAAAATATATTGTCCTCACTGAAGCTGTGAAAGAAGCATTGTGGCTTGAAGGTTTTGCTAAGGAGTTGAAATTTTAAGGTCGAGTTATCATTGTTAAATGTGATAGTTAAAGTGCTATACACATGTTGAAGAATTCAGCCTATCATCAGTGAACCAAACACATCAATGTGAGGTTGTATTTAATCATAGGGGTAATCGAGCATGGAGTAGTACAAGTGCTGAAGGTTTCAACATATCACATTGGTGCTGATATGATCATTAAGACATTGCCAAGTTGCAAGTTTTTCTACTGTATGCAGTTGATAAAGTTGCATGAAGAAAGCTAGTTTGTTCCCTTGATGTTATACAATTTGTTCTAAGGTTGATATTTGTGAGATATTGGATCGAACTCTAGTATGGTCGAAGGGTAGCTTATTGGTTCGATAATTCGACATGATCTAGCATGTCGTTGAAGTCTATTCACATGTAGTAATTGAAGTATGCTATGTTTGTTAGCATGTCTAATTGGGTATGTTTGTTAAGCCCAATTATTTAAGTTAGTTTGTTTCCCAAGTTAGTTTGTATAATGAGCCTATATGTAAAAACCATTAGTTTAGTGTGTTAGTTTTCTTATAAATAGCATGTTAGTTTCTCATCATTGCATAAGACAAATCCTAATTAGGGTGAGAGAGGTTATTTGTTATTCTGTAATACTTGTAATCTTGTTTCAATGAGAAAGAAAAGAATATAAGTTTATAGCCAATTTCATTGTGTTCTTCTTGCTTCCTTTTTTTTACCCTTGTAGATTTCTTGCCAATAAAAAATTTGATAATACTTTGTTATTATGGCATCGTTTTCACAATAATCTCTCTTTTATATGAACTAATCAACACAAAAATGGAACACTACAATGCAGGAGAAGAGGAGGATGTAATTGTTTCTAGCAGTGGTAATGTTGAAAATGAAAATGCAAGTGAAGATAAACACGAACGTGTAATGTGTAGAAAGAGAAAGAGGGCCTACTGAAAACAATGTAATGGGAAACACTACAATGCTTGATCCTCACATTTATATTTCTAAGTTAAGAGAGTGGTATACAAGTAAGAGGCTAAATCCACATACTCGAGACTAATAATGTCCAACTTTTGTTACTATTGTGTTTTGAGCGTTTTTGAGATATTTCTAAAGCTAAAATTCTCACATTGTTTAGTAATTGCCCTAGTGTAATTAATAGAATATTTGGCTATATCCCTTAATACTTTTTCTACTATGTGTGAAGATTTAAAAAACATCACATTTTGTGGGGCAAAAATATTTTTCAATGGAGGATGAACTCGATTACTTTTTGCCTTGGTTAGTATAAAATTGGTGATTTTTATGATTATCATTTTGTTTAGAGATATGTTATTCGAATATTTATTTTTTGGACAACTTTTGGGACATTTTTTCCCATCTTCTTATTGGACAAAACAATAGAGGGAGGAAGAGGGAGAGAGAAAGTAAAAATACAAGGAGAGTATGAGTGAGAAAGTTGTCACAAAAGGTGTCTAAAAATAGATGTTCAAATAACATTAGTGTTTTGTTTAACATGTTACTTTTTCAATCTTTATATGTATTTTTCCACTATCGTGAAAAATTTCAACTGCTCTTAGCGTTCAGAGATGCATCTTCTCACGTATATTTTTAAGCCATTTGTCAGAGAAAATTGAAGAGTCACCCTATTATGTAAAAATCTAATTCAGAGATGTATCTCCGTATGCGTAAAAGATAAGTTCAAAGATGCATCTTGTTGTTGTGGTAAAGTAGTAAGCAAAAGTAAGTATTTTGTTTTATCGTCTCCACATGATTAGTTCAAGGGATCGAATGTCGTTCAATAGTCTCCATGTTTTTGAGCTTTCGTTTGAATGATTTAAAAGCGTAAAGTGTGGATAGTAATACATACAAACGAGTAAATAATGCACTCTTTAGAGAGGATGAAACTCGTCGAGATTGGATTTCATCTACTCATCAAATACTTAAATTTACCAATTAGTTGTACGCAACCTAAAACATTCATCAATATCATCATGTATCCCTCACATCAGTGTTCATGTCTGAAGCACCAACAAGAGTTCTACCGTATTGTCTCATTGGTGATGTCTCACACAACTAAACAACATAAAGCATTAAGACTCAGTACCCACTGTGAATATTAGATCTAAATCTATTTCTAAAGTTTAAAACCTAATAGATGTCCATCATAAATCTAGGTCTGAAGAGTATATGTCTATAGCAACTCAAATCCAAACATAAAGCACATAAACAAGGATAACATCGATATAGATTTGTAAAATAGATCTTATACAACACCATGATCAATACATATACATAAAATCAAAGTAAACTCATATATAAACCCCCCCAACAATTAAGAATACAAAGAGAAGAAGGAAGATGAACCAACAACTCTCGTGGTGTCAAGACGATTGAAGCAAATCTAACTCCGGATAATCAAGATGCAACCTCTAATGTTGTTTTCTAAGCCTCTCTACTCAAAGCCCCAAAACCATAGCCCTAAAAGTTATGAAAGAATGAATACATAATGGGTCAAAAAGTGGAATCACGCTAAGTCCGTGCCGAGAGCGCTTAGCGCGGCCACGAAAAATGGTGGTTGTACACTCTGAAGCCTGCTCAGCGGACTATTTTGGGCTCATCGGGCTCAACAGATAAAAAATGTTGTTTCTGCCTTGTTATGCTGCAACGTGCTTCAACTTGGGCTTAACTCGCTTGACAACACTTTATTCCAAAACTTGCACAACTTGGGAGACTAAAAGAGAATTATAGGCTTTGTGCCTCAAGAATGCTTGTTTGACTCAACATTTAACTAACTATATAACCGCTAACCTTGAGGCCGTTCTGCAGTCTTTTGAGAATGCCTTGAAGCAATTGGATCATTTTCACCATCCTGTGTGATTTGAGAGAGCAGATTCGACCGAAAGATGCTCAAGGATAAGAAGGTCGTTTCCTTGCTGGGTAGTCTTCCCCATTTTTTGTGTGACTTTCTATTTGTAAAGTGTATTTTCAACGGAGAAATAGTTGTGTGCATACTTAAAGTGAAGGATTTTTACCTGCTTAAGGTATGCTTGTGTAATCCCGAATGCGGAGTTTTGAATACCGTGTAAAAATTATGAGATATTTTCTCAAAGTTTACTGATTGTCTCCGGAACCGTTCTTGACCAAATGTCAATTCCTCTTTTTTCGCCCAAGTGAAAACCCAACTCGAAATCGAAGTGTGATCAACCCACCACAACTTCTAGAGTGAGTAACAACTAAAAAGGAATGAATCATTGTTGTTATTTTAGTAATTTTGTCACTTTCCTTGTATTTTACAGTGTAGGAATTATATCAAAGTAAACTCTTTAGCCAATTTGATAATTTTGCTTTTTCACTCTAAGACAAAGTCATTAAATCCTACAAATTTATCCTTACTAACTAAGAAGGTATATCTTGAGTAAAAAAAACTATGAATAAAATTCATATAAATAATTTTTTTTTTAAAGTACAGGAATAATATTTTGCTTAAACCCTAAGAAATAATGGTAAAAAAGTAGAGGGATTTTGGTAATGAACATAAGTTTAAATCCAAAAGCCATGTGGGCAGCTTCATCAACAACAAAGACGTTACTATTCCCCAATTTCAATTTCCATTTCCACAAGCACAACCATTGGCGCTTCACTCTTCCGCTTCTTCTAATGTCTAATCCAAAAACCGCTAGGGTTTCTACGTTTTCTTCTCCTTCCTCCACACCTCACGCGTCACTCAAGCGCGTCGGCACCCATAATGGAAGCTTCCATTGCGATGAAGCTCTTGGCTGCTTCATGATTCGCCTCACTCGCAAGTTCTTCGACGCTGAAATCGTTCGCACTCGTGACCCGAAGGTGAGAGAGGACCCCTTTCAATCTTACGAGATTTTTTGTTTATTTTGTTGTTTGTTATTGGGAAAAATATGATTTCTTTGTTTGTTAGATGAAAAAGTGTATTTTAAAAAAAAAAAATTTTGTTGGGTTGATGAGAAAATGTGATTTGTTATCTGGGGTTTTCATGATTTGTGAGAGAACAAGTGAGATATGGGTTTTTTGGGAAGTGTTTTACTGTTAAGTTGTAGTCAGTGACTGAAAAAATGTGATTTTTTTTTTGTAGGTTGTGATGAGAAAGTATGATATTTTTTGCTTTGGTTGACGAGAAAATATGATATAGTTTAGGGTTTAGGGTTTAGTTTGATTGATGTACAATTACAATACTCTTGTTTTTGTTAGGTGGTTAAGAAAATGTGATTTTTGTCGTTGTTTTTTGTGACTTATAAGTGACCTAGTTAGATATTTGTTTGTTTGGGAGGTATTTTATTGTTAAGTTGTGATTAGTAATGGGAAAATGTTGTTAAGTTTCATGGTTTTGCATTTGTTGTTTGGGTTGGTGAGAAAATATGGACAAGAATGATGCTTTTTGATTGTTGGTGGAGTTTCTTTTGTTGGGAGTGGATATTGAATGATGTGGAGTATTGTGTGGTTTTTTGAGATCTGGTTGTCTTTTTTGTTGTTTAAGCTAATTTGTGAATCTGTAGGTGTTGGAGGGTTTGGATGCTGTTCTTGATGTTGGAGGTGTGTATGACCCTGCTCGAGATCGGTATGATCATCATCAGAAAGGATTTGAGGAGGTTTTTGGGCATGGTTTCTCCACTAAGTTGAGTAGTGCTGGTCTTGTTTATAAGGTGGATTTCTCATCTAAAATACCTATTTTATAAAGTGTTTGATTGAAGCAAAATGGATGCAGGGGAGGGTTTATTTTATCTATATTGTTTGGTTTAATACTTTGAGGGGGAAGGGAAAAGAAGGGAACAAAATTGCTACTCACTCAATTTTGGTTTTTAATTGTTTCTATCTTAATCATTATACTATGCCTTCTTTTTTTTCTTTTTCTTTCTGTTGTAGCATTTTGGAAAAGAGATTATAGCCAACGAGCTTAAGGTAGATGAAGAGCACCAAGATGTGAATTACATATATTTGGCTGTTTACAGGAGCTTCATGGAGGTAATAAATTTTAAATCGTAGTCTATTCTACCTTTAAAATTTATCTGTATTGTAGGACCTTGCTTTGTAAAATTCTTTTCTACCTAATGGTTCATTTTACTTTGTTTTACACTGATGTTTTTGTTAATTATTTCAGGCAATTGATGCCGTAGACAATGGAATCAATCAGTACGACACAGACCAGCCTCCAAAATATGTGAATAATACTCATTTATCCTCAAGAGTAGGAAAGTTTAATTTGGATTGGACAGATGCTGATCAGTCATCTGAGAAAGAAAACGAGGCCTTTCATCGTGCCATGGCTCTTGCTGGCAGTGAGTTTCTGGATGTGAGTATTCACTGCACTTTCTCTTTGATTCCTAACAGTAGCAAGGGATTTTGTTAAATTTCTTTTTACCTGTTTTACATTTTCATTGTTTTCTTAATAAGCCCCCCTCTTCCCTTGCAGAGTGTTCGATTTCATGTAAACTCATGGTTACCAGCAAGGTCAATTGTAATGGAGACTGTTGCGGCTAGACAAACTGTTGATCCTTCTGGAGAAATTTTAGTTTTGAAACATTTCTGTCCTGTGAGTCGATTAATTCTTGTCCCCTCTTATAACGTCTGTATGATATTTTTGAACTTCACTTATTTGAAATTTTGAATTATGTCTAGTAACTATCATATGTTCCGAAATCATGATTTGAAGCTTGAATATGTATTTTGAGTAACATTTTGAACCCTTAATTGTGTTGAAAAACATACTAGTTCTTTTGTCTTGCAAATTTTAATGAATTTGAATCCATTTATAGTTAGGTAATCCTGAAATCGTGATTTGAAGCTTGAACATGTATTTAGACTGTTAACTCAAATATTTCTTGATTTTGTTTACTGCAGTGGAAGCTTCATTTATTTGAGCTTGAAAAGGAGATGAAAATTGATCCTCCAATCAAATATGTTCTGTATGAGGTATATATTTTATTTATTTTATTTTCTTCAAGTTCCATTCTATCCTTTAGTTGTGAAGGACTCTCCAAAATGACCTGTTGATAATAGATGTTTAGAATGACCGCAAAGTTGTACCCAGAGTAGTCAATCCCGGATAGCGGTGTGGAGCAGTTGACCCCAAAATGGGATAGCATAGCGGGATGGCCACTATTTGATATATATATTTTTTCAAATTACATGAATAGAGTATCATACATATATTCATGTAAAATGTTATACAAAATACAGATGAAAATAAAAACTGTAAAAAAGAGGAATGAGATTAACAAATAACAAGAGACAAAACAAGAGTCAGAATAAAACAGATTAAAAAGGAAGGTAAGGAAATGAGAGAAAACAGAGGGAAAAGAAAGAAGGAAATGGAATGATGGAAAAACAGGGAAAAGAAGTGAAAGGAAAAGAAAAGGGGAAAAGAAAGGAATCTGAAGCATGAAGGAGGAAAAAATGAAGAAATAAGAACCACAGAAGATGACGAAGTGGATGAAGGCGAAGCACAAAGAAGAAGAAAGGCGCACACATTAGAAAGAAGACGAAAGAAACTGCTAGGGTTAAACATAACACTTAGACTCAAGGAAAAAAACTAAATTGCCCTTGCAATGTTTTAATTTTAAGGGGTAATTTTGGTTTTTCTAGCCCAAAAGAACAGCCTCCATCCAAAAACCGCCCAACAGGGGTCCCACGACCTGCAAACCCCCCTTTGGAGTGCCTCAATGTTGTTTCGCTCCTCTACCAGTCTTGGTGCCGCGGCTCCCCGCTGCCCCCGCTTTGCCGGGATAGCACCCCTAGTGGCCGCTATTGACTACTCTGGCTGTGCCTTTAAAATAGGCAAAATATATGTTGATAATTATGTAACGGGTAGATCTCACACCAATTCCTCACAAAAGCCACATAATCTGGGTTGGTCTACAACTTTTTGGTCCATCACAATAAAAGTTGTCTTTTTTCTTCTGAAGGGATAGCCCGGTTTGTCTGGTTTGTTACTTGAATTATGTTTTTTAAGAATGTGTAAAATTTAAAATGTCAGCTTATTTCTTCAAATGTACCTTTCTCATTGCCCTTTACAGGATGAGAGAAGCAAACAGTGGCGTGTGCAGGCAGTTTCAGTATCTCCCGACAGATTTGAGAGCCGAAAAGCTCTACCCTTGCAGTGGCGAGGTTTAAGAGACGACGTACTATCAAAGGAAGCTGACATTCCTGGTTGTGTTTTTGTTCATATGAGTGGATTTATTGGCGGAAACCAAACCTTTGAAGGCGCCTTGGCCATGGCAAAAGCTGCTTTGAAGCTGTAGACAAAGGATTGTAAAATCATCCACTAGTTTTGCAGAATCTTTCAGTCTAGTTTTATGATTGCATTAAAGAGACGGGAAAAGCCAAATATTGAGTTATTAACTTGCGTGTGGGTCTATCTTATCCAAAATTTATTTCTGTAGTTTAACTTTGTATACATGATGTATTTTAGAATCTGGCAACATTCCTTTGATTTTACTTTACAGGATGTTTATTTATAACATGAATTTGGCAACATTCCTTTGCAAACTTGAACAAATCTACCTTTGCCCAAGTATCTCCAAGTAAGATAGTAGACAATGTAGAAATTGTGTATTTCTTATTGAGTTTGTACATAATAGAATAGGATATAAATAGCCTAGGGAGAATAAGTAACTATAGAAACTAATTAAATCCTAATTAACTCAAATTAATTCCTATTTACAAGAAGGGGGAATGTTCTATATGACTGTAAATAAGTATAAATGTATTCATATAATACAATTATAAAATTTGTATTTGCTGTCTCTTATTAATGGTTGCATAACTATGCCTTAAAGGCTGCAGATTAACAACCAACACTCTCCCTTAAGTTGGGTAATAAATGTTTATCATGCCCAACTTGAATCTTAAGTTTTCATAGTTAGTTCTAGGAAGTGCCTTGGTGAAGAGAAATGAATCCATTGTCAATATTTTTCTTGATGAAATGTCTATCAATTTTCACATGTTTTGTCATGTCGTGTTGCATAGAATTTTTAGCAATGTTTATGACAACTTTGTTGTCACAGAATAGACTTACTTAATGGTAAGTATGAATTTGTAGTTCTGCAAGCATTCTTTGGAGCCACATCTCTTCGCAAATCCCATGAGCCATTGACCTAAATTCTGCTTTAGCACTGCTTCTTGCAACCACACATTGTTTCTTGCTTCTCTATGTCGCTAAATTGCCCCATAGAAATGAGCAGTACCCACTGGTTGATCTTCTATCCATTACTGAGCCAATCCAATTTGCATTTGTGAATATTTCTATTTTTCTGTTTGTGTCCTTTTTGAAATGCAACCCCTTCCCTGGTGCCTTTTTGAGATACTGTAAAACACGATTAACTGCTTTCATGCGAGTCTCTTTGGGATTGTTCATGTAGCGGCTAACCATGCTGACAGAAAAATCAATATCTGTCCGTGTATGGGTTAAGTAGATAAGTCTCCCAACCAGTCTTTGATACATCTCTTTATCAGTTGATGGACTCTCTTTTTCCTCTCCTATTTTCACATTAGATTCCATAGGAATGTCTGCTGGCCGACATCCTAACATCCCTGTTTCTTGAAGTAAGTTAAGTTTATTTCCTTTGAGACAAATAAATTCTAAATTTTGTTCGTGCCACTTCCATTCCAAGAAAATACTGTAATTGACCAAGGTCTTTGATTTCAAATTCCTTAGTTAGTAATAATTTTAACCCTTTAATTCCAGTATAGTCATCACCTGTAATTATAATGTCGCCTACTTAAACAATGAAGATGGTGGTTACCTTGCCTTCTTCTGAATGTTTTAAGAATATTGTGTGGTCTATTTGGCATTGAGAGAAACCATGCATCCTAACCACTCGTGTAAGCCTATCAAACCAAGCCTATGGGGATAGCTTGAGCCATTATAATGATATTTTGAGCTTACATACATTGTCTGAATTTTCTGACGTCTCAAGTTCAGGTGGTATTCTCATGTAAACATCTTCTTCAATTTCACCATTTAGGAAAGCATTTTTTATATCTAGCTGATGAAGTGGTCAATCCAAATTTACTGCCAAGAAAATGAAAACATGGACTGAGTTTAATTTTGATATAGGTGCAAAGGTCTCTTCATAGTCCATCCCATAAGACTGAGTGAATCCTTTTGCCACCAATCGAGCTTTATACCTCATAGTGCCGTCTACATTATATTTTACCGAGAATATTCATTTGCATTCAACTAGCCTCTTTCCATCTGGAAGGTGACAGAGATGCCATGTACCATTCTTCTCTAGTGCCTTGATTTCTTCCACAACCACAACCTTCCACTCTGGAACTAGGATAACTTCATGAAAATTTTGAGGAATATGGGTGTTGTCCACTGAGTTGATGAAATTCTTGTACTCCTGCGACTATTTTTCACTAGAAAAATTGGGTGTTTGGTACAAGACCTCACTCCCTTTCTTAGGGAAATATGTAAGTTTAAGCTCTGGTCATAAGTGTCATTATCCAAGAAATTAGAAGATGAGTCAATGCATGGTAATTTGCCTTTGTGAGTAGGTTTATAATATGAATTTTGAGCTGAGCCTTGGTTCTGCTTCGAAAGAGTGCATGTTTATACTTTCTTAAGAGTTTGAAGCTTGTTTTTCTTCCTTGTGTATACACGTAGTTCTTTTCCTCCATTTGTTGTCTTGGTAACCTCAAGAGTGGTTTCTTTCTGGTCCAATTCAGGTTCAAGTATTATTTGGGCAATTCTGAATTTTTAGTGGTTGAGCCAGGTTTTAGTGGGTTAGATTTTGGGACAGATTCTTGCAGGTCAGATTCTAGTACATTTTCTGGAACCGTTTCTGAGACATTTTTTGGTGTAGTAATTTCTCAAGGTTGGTGATCTTACCGGTGATCAGAACTTGTGATGGACCGATATCTACGTATGTAAGACTGGAATTAAAGAGAAAGGGGTGTACCTGCAAGGCACTCTGATCCTTAAGTAAGTAAGAGTTCAAAGAGGTACAAGAGAGAATATAGGGGTTTAGAAGTGAATATTGGACATCTGACTCTCACGAGTGTGGGGGTTTATATAATGTCTCCGACACTTGGCCATTGGTCTCTATTTTTGGGCCTGGATATCAGGCCCCAAAAAATAGGTAACTGCCAGGAGCGGACAACTCGTGCTCATCGTCCTGGAGGTGATGCTCGAAACTAGCCGTTATCGCGGGCAGAGAAGCGGAGAACTAGCAGTTTCCACGAGTAGGGATGCAATCGCGGACAGGAATGGTATGATTGTCTTTGGGTCAGGCGGCCAAGTGATAGTCAGTCGGGCAGAGCGAAAAACGTGCCTCTCGCTAGCCCAATCTGATTGGGCCAATGAGTTTGGGACATTATGGAGTAGGAATGGATTGAGCCGTTTATAATTGTTGGCCATTCCATAACAGTTAGTGTTCATCAATTGTCACTTTCCCCTCTGAATGGATGCCTTGGAATAAAAGGCATCCTCTTCATAAAACGTGACATCTATAGTGTGATAGATTCTTCTTTTCTGTGGACAATATCGTTTATATCCTTTTTTGGTAGGAGAATATCCCAAGAATACACATTTGATGGCTTTTGGGTGCAACTTGTAGGGACTTGGCTTTTGATCATGTACAAATGTCGTACATCCAAAAATCTTTGGTGGGAGATTTGTGATGAGTTTGGTCGAAGAATAAAAGGACAAGAGGGTTTGGTGAGGTATGTTTAGATTGAGTGTTTTGGAGGGCATTCTATTTATTAGGTATGATGAAGAAAGAACAGTGTCTCCCCAAAAATGGCTAGGTATAATCATGGACAACATGAGGGATCAAGTGACTTTCAATAGGTGTCTATTTATTGCTCTTTACTATTCCATTTTGTTAGGGAGAATATGGACATGAAGTTTGGTGTACAATCCCATTTTTGGCAAGGTATGTACCAAGGGTGTGGTGGAAGTACTCCCCCTATTATCAATCCTTAAGATTTGAATGTTTTTTTTTGAAATTGGGTTTGAACCATTTTATGAAAGTTCTCAAATATACTCCTTACCTCTAACTTTTCTTTCATGAGAAACACCCAAGTGACTCTTGTATGGTCATCAATAAAGGTGACAAACCACTTTGATCCAATAATATTGCTCACTCATGAAGGTACCCACATGTCACTATGAATAAGGGTGAAAGGTTTAAATGACTTATAAGGTTGTATGGAATAATGAGACTTGATGCGTTTGACTAGTTCACACACTTCACATTTAAAAAAAACCATAATCTTTATTAAATAATGATAAAAACATCCTTTTCAAATATATAAAATTTGGGTGTCCTAGGCGATAATGGCATAACATTACATCATTCTCATTCTTTGATGAACATGTAAGGACAACCTTGTATGATCTTTTATTTTGTTCTTCAATCTTGGATAGTAAAGACCCGCACTCTCCTCAGCATTGCCAACCATCTTCCCCGAATTCATATCTTGAAATTCGCACAAATTTGGTAAAAACTTAGCAATACATCCCAAATTTTTGGTTAATTTATAGATAGACAACAAGCTGCAATTTAATTTTGGAACATGTAAAACTGAATCAAGAATAATATCTTTAGAGATAATCACTGAACCTTTACCAGTCACTTTAGAGGTGGTACCATCTGCTATTCGGACAAAAGATCCATCTTGACAGGGAGTGTAATTCGTAAATACATTGATGTCCCCAGTCATGTGATCCGATGCGTCAGAATCAACACCATTGGTTTGTTTTCTGGTGATTAAAATGAAGGGAAGTAGAAATATTACCTTTTTGGACAAGAGTAGCAGTGGAAAGGGCTTGCCTCTGTACTTTTGGATTTGCTTTCATCAAGAACAACATCATATTCTATATGACTGTGTAAATAAGTGTCTACATGATACATCTTAAATATGAAGTGTCTCTACACAAATCATAATCAACCCAAATCAAAATTAGTTTCTCACTTTTGATATTGAGATCTTGTTTAGTTGAACCCTTTTGTTGGAGAAGCATGGGGTGAGTTCTATATGTCAATGTCTAACATCTACGCAACATTGATACATGTAGTTATATTCAATTATTTATAATTCTAGAAAATATTGACGTGTTTATAACTGCATAACCTTTATGACCTACATCTTTCTTGGTTCAATTCAAGCAGTCCGAAAAATATGCAGCGTGAGAGTGTTATAAACTCAATCAGCTAGCTCTCAAGAAACACCAATTTGACAAATGATTGTGCAAAATGAAAAGAGGAAAGGATATTGCCAACAATGCCATCTATAAACTGTCACTCAAAAAACTTGACCACAGGATACACCAGCAATAACACAAAATATACAGCCCAAAGTGTTGAGACTAATACACCTTACATAAAATATGGTGAATGATCTAAGAAACACAGTAACATGTTTTTGAGACTTCGTTTACAAATCTCCATATTCATATGCACTCACTCAACAGTCAACTACAAATTGTATGAGCAGCTTCCATCGTCACTTCTGACCGTTGGATCATAGTTTTCTGCATAAGGGTCGGCGCAACCTTCCTGTACAGGAAAAGCAACTTGCTGAGCTCCTTGTCCTGCATCCAAATAATAAGACCATAACATTTATTTAGTCATGTTTTGTTCAAAACACGATCTCAGACAAAAATCTGTAAGCAATTTTCACATTAAGGGCTTTAGGATCAAAGGTCTAACCGTAGAAGTTTCCAGTCTTGATAGCATCTTCATTCGCGTCTCCAAGAGCTGCCTCGCCGAGGTATTTGTCAGCTAACTGAACCCTCTTCACATTCTCTTGTTCTTGAACCAACATATTTCCATACTCTAGTAACTTCTCAATAGTCATCTTTGGCTGCTCAAAAGTTGGTGGTCCATCCTTTGAATTCACAAGCCTTTTTCCAATATGCTCCACACCAACACCAGAAATCCATTTCCTCACTTCGTCATCATACACCCTAGCCCTCAAGGCACCAAAAAAGTCTACACAAACACGCATCAAATAAGTTAATCCGAACAAACCCTGAATAACTAGAAACATAGATTGAGCCATTGCTTACCGATTGACTGTCCAGGGAATGTGTCGACAATCTTGACAACGCCATCCTTAGGGACACCATCTGACCTGAAAATACCTTGACAGACACCAATCCTATCCTCGCGAGTAGGCGCCCAGTAGAATTTTTCCATACGTCCATCGCGTATTAAAGGAGCATACAATGTAGAGAAGTCATTGCCAGTTACGACAATAGGGACGCGGGGATTTTCTTCCTTGTTGTACATACCAGGAAGTTGAACATTGGTAGGGTTGTCAGCAATGTTCATGAGGGTTGCATTTACCATCTGGTTGTTGACTGTGTATTGAGTAGTTCCACCAAGTCTACCAGCTCCTGCATCAAGATCATTGATGAAAAGACAACACATCTTTCCTTTTTTGATAATGTCGGCTGCCTCGCGGTACCTTTGCCTAATCAACTTTGCAGGCTCTCCAGCATTTCCACTTTCTAATTCTCCGGCACTCATCATTATAGGGCTGAATTCCAAGAAAGTAGATCAAAGAGTTAGGCACAACAGTGGTGTAAATCACATATTGTAGAAAATACTGGTTTATTCAAATTCTACTACGCTACGGTGCCACTATTTGATAACAATTTGTACTAAATAGTATATTGCAGAACGAACGAGTTTCATTAGAAAAGAAAAAACATATCGCGGAACAACATAAATTTGTTCAAATTGTGACAACACCCCGATAGCGGAAACCTAGTAGGTAGTGGCCTACCAGATCTTAAACGAGGCTTTGATACCATGTTAAGAATTGACCTTACTCAACCCTACAAAACCGGCTTGTAGGGTGTGGATTGTCCCCCAGTTATAAGCTCATGTTCAGCCTTATATTATCTGATATAGGACTCTTAACATATAGTAATGGAATTGAACTTACCTGATTCCCATTTTCGCAAAGACAAGCTCGCATTGAAATGACTTCCCTTGACCTTTTCCTCCCCAAATTCCCAAAATGAGAGGAACCTTAATATTTGGCAAGCTCAAATAGTTCTTGGTGACGTGAACAACAAGTTTCTCCATAAATGCAGGTGCAATGTACAATCCATCAATTGTATTGTCTAAATTGTACCTGAACATGTTTGTCAAATCGCGAATTAGAAAACCCGAGATTCAAATCTTTGGTAACTGAATTAAGGCGAAACCAACTTACTGACGAAGACCGGTACTGATATAATCATAGGAACTCATGACAGCATAGTGAGTTCCAGATTGCTCTGGAGCTTGAAAGACACTGTCCACCATTCCCTTCCCTCTTGTGATATCCTGTTGATCATCTGAAACATCATAGGCAAGTCCAGCCCATCTGTCCTTTGAGGTCTGCTTTTCCTCGTCATATTCGACTTGTGCAGACACTTTGAAACTACCAGACAAATTCTTCTGGCTTGAAATCACAGAACTAACTTTCTTAAGACTTGATCCAAAAAATGATGAACTTGTCATAGGAACACCATTGCTAGAGCCATTCAATTTCAACTGTAAACAATATTACAACAACCTCTTATTAGCCCAAATGAATGAAACAAGGACACCAGAAATATGACACCAGACACTATTGGTAATAATTTTAAAAACGAAATAATTAAACATAGTCATAAGTGTTGGCGTCGGTTTCAGACACGGTCACGTTGCGACACAGACACATACTACACACCTTAATATGACATAATAAGTGTAGGAAAAACATGGTAGTACCTGTGCCATGTTAATGGCTGCAAAAGTTGTCAAAGAATTTGCCATTTTTATTATAAAACAAGTTTGGTAAAGGTTGTTGAACTGGAAATAGAACAAATGGAACTGAGTTCCAAAGTATTTGGATTGTGTTGAGTTGAGTTGAAGTGAGAGGAAGACTTTATAGTGTGATGAAGAAAATTGAAACTGAGTGGAAGAGAGAGTGAGTACAGAGATAGAAATAATATATTATATGGATTTAGTTGAGAATTTATCAATAGCCACACAAATGAATTTGGCTTTATTGTATTATTATTATGTTACTATTACTAGTATTATTATTATTATTACTACTAGTACGTGGATTACACAGGTAAGGTGGAATTTGGTTTTTTAAGGTTTGAATCATTGAATGGTTACTTTCTTCCTCTACCATTCATATTTGATCATTGTACTATTACTAAAAGTATAATAGGGAAAAGGGAAGAAAAGACAAATATATATATATATATATATATATATATATATATATATATATATATATATATATATATATATATATATATATATATATATATATATATATATATATATATATGGGTTTATTGAAATATTAAATTAGATTTGTTAAAATATTATATTAAATTAGATTTGATTAAATTTAATATTTAAATATAATTCAAGTTGTGTTAACCCAAACCTAATTAGAGTTGTATATAAATAGTCATAGTGTGTATCATTATTTGTATAATTTAATAATATAAATTCTTATTTCCTTTATTATTCTTTCATTCTCTCCTCACTAAAAGTGCCTCACGCACTAACAAATTGGTAGCTAGAGCTTCCAGTTATTGTTCTTGG
This sequence comes from Vicia faba, assembly GCA_948472305.1. Lineage (NCBI taxonomy): Eukaryota > Viridiplantae > Streptophyta > Magnoliopsida > Fabales > Fabaceae > Vicia > Vicia faba. Next base: position 1,548,940,738 of record OX451737.1, on the reverse strand, counting down.
TCAAATTTTCAAGAATTTCACGTCAGAGATCGTGTTTCTAGGGCAAGTGAATCAACTGCTGCGAAGATGGGTAATGATAAGGGCATTATGAATTCTCTTCCAATGCTTGACGAGAAAAATTGGATCCGATAGAAAAAACAAATGCAATCCTTGTTTGGCTTCCATGAAACCCTAGAAGTGGTTACCGACGACGTTCTTGCATTGGCTGCAAATGCAACCGACTAACAGAAAAAAGCCCACAACAAAGTCAAGAAGAAAGATTGCAAGACTGCTTATTGCATTCAAACGACTGTCGATGCTGCTAATTTCGACAGAATCTCTCATGCTGAAACGGAAAAGGAGGCATGGGATATTCTAGTGAAGTATTACAAAGGAGGTGAGAAAGTCAAGGTTGTCAAATTACAAACCTTGCATCGAAAATATGAGTTGTTGTCGATGGGAGAAGATGAAAAAGTTGTAGAATATGTGTCGAAGGTTCAGAAACTCGTCCATCTCATGAAGGGTTATGGTGAAACCATTACTGATAAGATGATAGTTGAGAAGGTAATGAGAATATTGACCTCTCACTTTGATTATGTTATCGTAGCTATTCAAGAAGCCAACAATCTTGAAATTACTAAAGTGGAAGATTTGGTTGGTTCGTTGGAGGCGCATGAGATGAGAATTTTCGAAAGAAAATGAGTTCAGGACTCGATACAGGCACTGCAATCTCAGTCATGGAAAAAGGATAGTGGTTCCAACAAATTCAAAAACAAGTTCGACAAGACTCATGGCAAGAAGTCTTGGTCTAATCCCCATAAGAATAAGGTCTAAGATAGATCTCCTGAATCCTCAAAAAGGGGAGGAGGAAACTATCGAAAGGATAAAGAAGATAACAAAGGTATGCAGTGTTATAATTGTGAAAAGTAGGGACACTTAGCCAAGAATTGTTGGTACAGAAAAGCCAAGGGATCGACAAGCAAGGACGAAGGAGTGAACCTTGCACGCCAAGATTCAGATGATTCTGAAGGTGGTATGGTGGTTATGGCTGCTGTTGCAGATAACCATATCGAATCCAAGATCTGGTTTCTCGACTCAGACTGCTCGAACCACATGACTGGTCAAAAGGAGTGGTTGGCCGATTTTGACGAGTTGAAGAAGAGCAAGGTAAAACTTGCTGATAATAGTTCGTTGCAAGCAGAAGGTACTGACAACATAGTCTTTCAAATGAGTAATGGAGGAAAAGCTATGATCAAAGATGTGCTTTATGTACCTGGAATGAAATGAAACTTGCTAAGTGTTGTACAACTAGTCGAAAAAGGTTTCTCAGTTGTCATGAAAGATGGAGTTTTGAAATTGTTCGACACCAAGAACAATTTGGTCTTAAAATATCCATTATCGAAGAATAGGATATTTAAGACTATGATCAGTTCGACAGAAGTTCAATGTTTAAAAACTGTTTTCGACCACAAGGATAGTTGGTTGTGGCATTTGAGGTTTGGACATTTGAATTTTCGATCACTTAATCAACTGATTACTCAAGATATGGTTACTGGTATTCCAAGCCTTGAGATGCCTGATAAACTTTGTGAAGGTTGTTTAGTGGGAAAGCAATCAATAAATTCTTTCGTTTCGACTATGTCAATGAGATCATCCTGTATTCTCGAAGTGGTGCATTCAGATGTATGTGGTTCATTCGAAGAACATACAATTGGCGAAAACAAATATTTTGTTTCGTTTGTAGACGAATTTAGTCGAAAGTTATGGATCTATGTGATCAAATGAAAGGGAGAAGTATTCGAAATCTTTAAGAGATTCAAGATACTTGTCGAAAACCAGAGTGAGAAGAAGATCAAAGTTCTGCGAACAGATGGAGGTGGAGAATACACATCCAAGATGTTTGAAGATTTCTGTGCAGAACATGGTGTTGATCATGAGGCAACTGCTCCTTATACACCTCAATTTAATGGAATTTCTAAAAGAAGAAATAAAACCATATTAGATATGGCGAGATGCATGCTAAAGCAAAAGAATTTTCCAAAGTCTTTATAGGGAGAAGCTGTTTCAACTGCAATTTATATTTTGAATAGGTGTCCTACTAAGATATTGAAGAACAAGGTTCCTGAAGAAGTGTGGAGTGGTAAACGACCATCAATAAGTCATTTGAAGGTGTTTTTCTCTATGTGTTACAAGCATGTTCTGAAGGAAAATTGCGATCAAAAGCGCAGCGGAATTTAAAATTTTCCTTTAGCGATCCTTACGAATGAACATGGTCAGTGATATAAATATTTACCTCTTGTGGCGATTCAAACCTTTGATGTTGTGATCACGAGCGTTGATGAAGAACAACGCCTCTACTCAGTCCACACGAACAGATCGCTTTCGGTCACAGTGCTAGTTGATCACGAACAGAAACCTTGAGTGAGAGAGAGAATCAAAAACGAAATTGCATCAAGTGAAATTGCTTCATCACAAGGGATCTATTTATAGAATCACTCGTGTGGGCTACAAGCTAAAAGCCCAATTAAGGCTATAAGCTAAAAGCCCAATTAAGCTTATGGACATCATACCTTATGATGTACCATATATCACTTATCCACGTGGTACCTTACCACTTTCCGTATTACACTTAAGTGCACCGTACCTTACGGTGTTCCTTATTTATTCTATCTCTCATCAACCTGTCCTTATGTGTGTGACCCTGTAGGTTTTTGCAACGTTGGCAATTATATTAAATCACACATTTAATATAATAAACAGTGAGCGGTATCTAGCAACACATCACTGTTACCCAAGTCACAAAAATGTCATGTGATCTGACCAAACCTTTTCCGTGATAATATTTGTGTTGTACAATTACCCTTTTGCCCTCATGTCTATATTGAACACAAGGCATACACTGTGTCACCCTTGTCCAGTTCAATATTGGGCCCTTAGACATTTATCCTGTTATGCAGGATGAGCAAATTCCATCTAGGTCACTCATGTCCCTTAGCATGCTTTGTGAAGTACCCATCAACCGTCTTTATAGTCATCCAGTTACGGATGACGTTTGATCAACAATAAAGTACTTGACTCTACATCTAGGGTCCATAGTGGTTTCAGGTCGAAGGGTGGTATACACCATTATCATCATGAGAATAACTTATGACACTTTGCATAACATTCTATGTATTATTCTCATAGCGGGTCAATCCAGTATAAATATTACTCCTAATATTCATACCTATGTCAAGACTTGATAACTCCTTATCTATGATCCATGAGATGTGATCATCAATCTATCTTCATAATAATCTTAATGCTTTAATGTTATCCCACTTCATATTAAAGCTTGACTACAGATACTTTAAGAATAGTGTCTTATGTTTAATGGGATCTCATGATTAAGTCACACTTAACATTTCATTAAACAAATAAACTATTCTAGGGACTTTATTATTTTGGAAAACAAACATAATAAAGAAATGCCTTTTATTATTAATAAATAATTCGATACAAGTACCAAAAGTATTGGCCTCTAGGGCTTACACCAACAATCTCCCACTAGCACTAGAGCCAATCAGGCATACCCCTAATACCCATAGATCTAGTATGTCCATCATGCTTCAGCTGCGCAAGAGGCTTTGTTAATGGGTCAGCAACATTGTCAAGTGTAGGTACTCTGCATATTTTCACATCTCCCCGATCGATTATCTCTCGAATGAGATGATAACACCTAAGTATGTGTTTGGATCGTTGGTGAGATCTAGGCTCCTTAGCTTGTGCGATAGCACCATTGTTATCACAATAGAGATCAATGGGATCCACAATGCTATGGACTATGCCAAGTTCACTAATGAACTTCTTGATCCAAACAACTTCCTTTGCTGCAGTTGAGGCAGCAATATACTCAGCCTCGATTGTAGAATCAGCAACTGTATCTTGCTTTGAACTTTTCCAACTTACAGCGCCAACATTTAAACAAAACACATAACCAGATTGCGATCTAAAGTCATCCTTATCTGTCTGAAAGCTAGCATCGGTGTATCCAATTACATCAAGCTCTTCCTGACCTCCATATATCAAGAATGAGTCCTTAGTCCTTCTCAAGTACTTAAGGATATTCTTGACAGCTACCCAATGAGCATCACTGAGATTAGACTGGTACCTACTCGTTGCACTTAAAGAATACGAGACATCTGGTCGAGTACATAGCATGGCATACATGATAGATCCTATTGCAGATGCATATGGAATCTTATCCATGCGATCCCTTTCTTCCTTACTTGAAGGGGATTGTGTTTTTGACAGACACATGCCATGTTGCATAAGTATGAATCCTTTCTTGGAATCATGCATATTAAAGCGTCTTAACACCTTTTCTATGTATGTACTCTGACTTAGGCCAAACAGTTTTTGTGACCTATCTCTATAGATCCTGATTCCTAATATATAGGCTGCTTCACCTAGGTCCTTCATTGAAAAGCATTTCCCTAACCAAGTCTTCACTTGTTGCAAGGTAGGGACATCGTTTCCAATGAGTAATATGTCATCTACATATAATACCAGGAATACGATCATGCTCCCACTAACCTTCTTGTAGACACAAGGCTCATCTTCATTCTTGATGAATCCATATTGTTTTACTGTTTCATCAAAACGAAGATTCCAGCTTCTGGAAGCTTGCTTCAATCCATAAATTGATCGCTGTAACTTACATATCTTTTGGGCTTCTTCTGGTATGTCAAATCCTTCAGGTTGTGTCATGTACACATCCTCAAGAAGATTCCCATTAAGGAAAGCAGTTTTGACATCCATCTGCCATATTTCATAATCATGATATGCAGCGATAGCAAGTAAAATCCGAACAGATTTAAGCATTGCAACTGGTGAAAAGGTTTCATCATAGTCAACCCCATGAATTTGTTTATAGCCTTTTGCAACCAGTCTTGCCTTATAGGTATGTACCTTACCATCCATGTCAGTCTTCTTTTTGAAGACCCACTTGTATCCTATAGGGTTAACTCCTATATGAGGCTCTACCAAGGTCCAAACCTGGTTTGTGTACATGGAATCCATTTCAGATTTCATGGCTTCTAGCCACTTCTCGGACTCAGGACCAGTTATAGCCTCTTGGTAGGTCACAGGCTCATCTTGATCCATGAGTAATACATCACCCTGATCACTTATGAGATATCCATATCTCTCAGGTTGTTAATGTATCCTGCTTGACCTATGCTCGTCTTGTTCTACTTGAGCAGGTTTCTCTTCCACAACTACTTGTGTTTCCTGCTCTAATTCCTCCATAGGTGTATCAATGCTTTGTGGTTCTTGAATTTCTTCAAGCTCTATTTTCCTCCCACTGATTCTTTTGGAAATAAAACCCTTTTCCAGAAAAACTCCAGTTCGAGCGACAAACACTTTACCCTCAGAAGGATTGTAGAAGTAATACCCTCTTGTTTCTTTAGGATACCCCACAAATAAGCATTTGTCAGATTTGGGCTCAAGCTTAGTTGAAATTTGCCATTTCACATAAACTTCGCAACCTCAAATCTTCATGTAAGACATATGTGGTTTCTTACCACTCCATATCTCATATGGTGTCTTCTCAACCTTTTTGGATGGAACCCGGTTAAGTGTGTAAGCTGCAGTCAATAGTGCATGTCCCCAAAAGGAGTTCGGAAGATCGGAGTGACTCATCATGGATCGGATCATGTCTAACAAGGTTCGATTTCTTCTCTCAGATACACCATTCCATTGTGGTGTTCCGGGAGGAGTAAGTTGGGATAAAATCCCACATTCCTTTAGATGGTCATCAAACTCTAGGCTTAAATATTCACCGCCTCGATCTGATCAAAGAACTTTAATATTCTTACCTAGTTGGTTTTGTACTTCATTCTTGAATTCCTTGAATTTTTCAAAGGTTTCAGATTTGTGTTTCATTAAATACACATAACCATATATACTGAAATCATCAGTAAATGTGATGAAGTATTGAAAACCTCCTCTGGCTGGTATGTTCAGTGGTCCACATACATCAGTATGTATGAGGGCCAAAAGATCATTAGCCCTTTCACCTTTTCCTGAGAATGGGGACTTTGTCATCTTTCCAATTAAACAAGATCTGCATGTCTCATATGATTCATAATCAAAAGAGTCCAAGAGTCCATCTTTATGGAGTTTGGAAATGCGTTTCTCATTTATGTGGCCTAAGCGACAGTGCCAAAAGTAGCTTGGATTTAACTCATTAGGTTTAATCCGTTTAGTATTAATGTTATAAATTGGCATTTCAAGATCAAGGACATATAGTCCATTGTTCATTTGTGCAGAAGCATAGAATATATCATTCAAATAAATAGAGCAACAATTGTTCTTTATTATAAATGAAAAACCAAACTTGTCCAAACAAGAAACGGAAATAATATTCCTACTAATTGCAGGTACATAATAACAGTTCTCTAACTGAATTATTAAACCACTAGGTAAAGTCAAAACATAAGTTCCTACGGCTAAAGCAGCAACCTTTGCTCCATTTCCAACTCGTAGGTCAACTTCACCTTTTGCCAAATCTCTACTCCTTTTTAGCCCCTGCACATTAGTACAAATGTGAGAACCGCATCCAGTATCTAATACCCATGATGCAGAAGTAGATAAATTAATTTCAATAACAAAAATACCTGAATTTGAAGTCCCTACTCCATTGTTCATATCTTCCAGGTACTTTGGGCAGTTTCTCTTCCAATGTCTGGTCTTACCGCAATGGAAGCAAGTGCCCTCCTTTGCTATGCCTCCACTAGGCTTCAAATCAAGAACAATAGGTTTAGGCTTGGCAACTTCCTTGCCTTTCCCTTTACCAACCTTCTTGGTAGGCCTCTTGTTCAGCTTCTTTCCATTACTGACCATAAGAATGGACTTCCCTTTTGTCTTCATATTCTGCTCAGCAGTTTTCAACATGCTTAGCAATTCTGGAAGACTCTTATCCATGTCATTCATGTTGAAATTCATGACAAACTGATTAAAGCTATCTGGCAACGATTGTAAGATAAAATCAGTTGTAAGTTCCTTTCCAAGCGGAAACCCTAACCTTTTAAGGTTCTCCACATACCCAATCATTTTGAGTACAGATAACTTGCTGTTAAAAAGGGCCTTTGAAACCTGAAACCTCTCATTTTCTTGCCTGCTCTTGATAGAGCATTTTCAGATGTCCGATCATATTGAACGCTGACATGTTCTCGTGTTGCTTTTGCAACTCCGAGTTCATAGTAGCTAGCATGAGACAAGCGGCTTCGTTAGCATCATCAAAATGCTTTTTATAAGCATCTCTTTCTGCCTTAGGTGCCGAACTAGGCGGTTCCTCTTCAGGAACAGGTGTCTCCAAGACATACAACTTCTTATCGTGGTTGAGGACAATCCTCAGATTTCGGTGCCAATCTAAGAAATTTGTCCCAGATAATTTTTCCTTATCTAGGATTGATCGCAAAATATGGTTGTTTGTTGTCATGCTAATCTACAAAAAAATGAAAATATAAGTATCATTAAAACAACATATTTAATTAGGCTTTAATCAAATATGCTCCCACTATTTTACTCAAACCAAATGACCCTCATCATTTGATTCGGAAAATCCTGTTGGAAGACTTTCTAGTGGGTCGAGATCCACATTTCACTTTGTTCTAAGTCAGCGTTAGGCTGATTACACAAAACTAGGTTATTTAGGTAGGAACTCCTTCCAATTATATCTCATACAACTCTCGAATATTTTCAGTTGGGTGAATAACTCCTTATTCTAATTCATCATATGAATCATTCCCAACTCTTGCTTCTAAACATATATAATCTTATTATAATGTGTTTAGTTAAGTTTGACCCATTGTTTTAGCAGTTGGATATTACAATTATCCCATCACACCTTACTAATATAGAACATGCACCTCGCGTAGGCGAAACCTACATTGTTCGATACTAGTCTTGATGAGTGCTAAAACTTGGAAAGCATGAACTTAATATTGAACTTGAGGGATTTTGTTATTAGTTTGATCTCACCGGCTTAACATGCAATTCATCTCTCTCATGCATCAACATACAAACACATGCATCAATATACATAAAAGGATACAGTTATGGCCCCTAGCGCAATTGTTCTCCCAAGCCAATGAGAGAACCTAAGCTAACCTAATAACGATCTAAACTTCTCCAAGCAAGATCTCCAAGGTTATCCTCCTTTGATATTGTATTCTTCTCTTTATTCATAACATTACATTACATAAAAGAATCTCGTTTTACATACGAGGGAGTGAGATGAGAAAAGAAGTTACATCAAGAATTTTAGAGAGAGGCACGACACGCAGGCCGTATTTTACAATCCCAAAACAAAATAAAGGAAAAAAAAACTAAGGCCATAACTGATCACCACAAGACAATAATAATAAACACACTTTTATTATTAGTTTAAATTTTGTTAATTAAAAAAAGGCAAATTAAATTTCGACGATTGATCACACTACGTAGAGTTAGCCAGGGGTTCCACTGCCCGGTCAGTGGACGGTGGTTCCGCTGACCGTTCAGTGGACGGGGGTCAAGGGGGCAGCGCCCCGACGCAAAATTTTAATGAACAATTCATTTGAAATCGACGCCATTTTCGCACAACTCTTGTGCACTCACAATCCTAATCGCATAACTCTGCAACAACATAACCCTTGTGCCATCATGAACCCTAATGCAACAGTTTCATGCTGTCAAACACATTTCGATTGATAATTCAGTATGATTAATCACATGCTATTGCTTCACCATACTAATGTCAGATTCCGAAGCATATGAACAATGATCGGTCAAAGGAATAACAATCATCAAGTGTTTGAATGAACGAAACAGAAACAGTATATCCCATATACCATCATTACATCAGATTTACTTATATCATATATAAAAGTGATCGATCTTATTTGTGTAACCTATGGACGATCGATGTATTGCTTCTTTACCATATTAATGTCGGATTCCGAAGCATAGTCAACATCAATCATCCAAATCGTACACAACAGATGCCAAATTTAATTACTCATTTATTATTCAATTCATTCTGGTTTTAATCGAATTAAAACAGAAAATATAGAACATAAACAACTATCAGATCCATGGTTTCGTAAGTGGCTCTGATACCACTGAAGGAAAATTGCGATCAAAAGCGCGGTGGAATTTAAAATTTTCCTTTAGCGATCCTTACGAATGAACATGGTCAGTGATAGAAATATTTACCTCTTGTGGAGATTCAGACCTTTGATGTTGTGATCACGAGCGTTGATGAAGAACAACGCCTCTACTCAGTCCACACAAATAGATCGCTTTCGGTCACAGTGCTAGCTGATCACGAACGGAAACCTTGAGTGAGAGAGAGAATCAAAAACGAAATTGCATCAAGTGAAATTGCTTCATCACAAGGGATCTATTTATAGAATCACTCGTGTGGGCTACAAGCTAAAAGCCCAATTAAGGCTATAAGCTAAAAGCCCAATTAAGCTTATGGACATCATACCTTATGATGTACCATATATCACTTATCCACGTGGTACCTTACCACTTTCCGTATTACACTTAAGTGCACCGTACCTTACGGTGTTCCTTATTTATTCTATCTCTCATCAACCTGTCCTTATGTGTGTGACCCTGTAGGTTTTTGCAACGTTGACAATTATATTAAATCACACTTTTAATATAATAAACAGTGAGCGGTATCTAGCAACACATCACTGTTACCAAAGTCACGAAAATGTCATGTGATCTGACCAAACCTTTTCCATGATAATATTTGTGTTGTACAATTACCCTTTTGCCCTCATGTCTATATTGAACACAAGGCATACACTGTGTCACCCTTGTCCAGTTCAATATTGGGCCCTTAGACATTTATCCTGTTATGCAGGATGAGCAAATTCCATCTAGGTCACTCATGTCCCTTAGCATGCTTTGTGAAGTACCCATCAACCGTCTTTATAGTCATCCAGTTACGGATGATGTTTGATCAGCAATAAAGTACTTGACTCTACATCTAGGGTCCATAGTGGTTTCAGGTCGAAGGGTGGTATACACCATTATCATCATGAGAATAACTTATGACACTTTGCATAACATTCTATGTAGTATTCTCATAGCGGGTCAATCCAGTATAAATATTACTCCTAATATTCATACCTATGTCAAGACTTGATAACTCCTTATCTATGATCCATGAGATGTGATCATCAATCTATCTTCATAATAATCTTAATGCTTTAATGTTATCCCACTTCACATTAAAGCTTGACTACGGATACTTTAAGAATAGTGTCTTATGTTTAATGGGATCTCATGATTAAGTCACACTTAACATTTCATTAAACAAATAAACCATTCTAGGGACTTTATTATTTTGGAAAGCAAACATAATAAAGAAATGCCTTTTATTATTAATAAATAATTCGATACAAGTACCAAAAGTATTGGCCTCTAGGGCTTACACCAACATGTTCCTGATGCAAGGAGAAGGAAGCTTGATGACAAGAGTGAACCTATGATTCTGGTAGGATATCATAAAATTGGTGCATATATACTATTCAATGCAGTTAATGAGAAGATTGTGTTGAGTCAAGATATTGTGATTAATGTAAATTCTGTCTGGGGTTGGAATTCTAACAATTCAATTAACAAGCCATTAATGAACTTTGATTTTGACGAAGAAACTGATGAAGTAGTGGTCGAAGGAATTGTTGAGAATCCAGTCGAAGTCGAAGAAGAAGAAGTTGCTGACACTCCCGACACAGTCGAAGAAGCTATGGCTAAAACAAGCCAAAGACCTCAAAGAAATAGAGTTCTTCCAACAAGACTTCATGATTATAAAGTGGTGGGTGATGATGAAATCACACCAGATGGAGAATTAGTTCATTTTGCTTTACTTGCAGGTGCTGAACCAATCAACTATAGTAAAGCTTTGAAGATTAATAAGTGGAAGTTAGATATGGTTGAAGAGTCACAGGAAATCGAAAGAAACAACACATGGGAGTTAGTCGAATTGCCAACATATACAAAAGCTATCGAAGTAAAGTGGGTGTTCAAGTTGAAACACAATGCAAATGGGTCAATAGTAAGACATAAATCAAGATTAGTAGCTTGAGGTTTTCTTCAAAGAGCAGGACTCAACTACTCTGAAGTATTTTCTCCAGTAGCAATATTAGACACTGTTCGACTAGTGGTAGCATTGACATGTAACCAAGGCTGGTCGACATTCCATCTAGATGTGAAATCAGCATTTCTGAATGATCCTTTAGACGAAGAAGTTTATGTCATACAGCCTCTTGGGTTTGTGATTCAGAAGGAAGCGAGTAAAGTATATAGATTGCACAAAGCGCTCTATGACCTCAAACAAGCACCTATGGCATGGAACAAGAAGATCGACTCATACTTAGTCAAATCAGAATTTTTCAAATGCAAACCAGAGTATGGTGTCTATGTTTAGGTTGTAGAACAAGATATAACAATCACCTGCTTGTATGTTGATGACTTGCTAGTAACTGGAAATATTTTGGAGAACTTGTCGAAGTTCAAAGAGCTGATGGCAAAGGAATTTGAAATTTCGGATCTAGGAAAATTGTCTTATTTTCTTGGCATGGAATTCCAAATGTCGAAGCAAGGTATGATGCTACATCAAAGAAAGTATGTCAAAGAGATACTCAAGAGATTCAGAATGGATGATTCAAATCCTGCATCCTCACTTGTCGAACCAAATGTGAAGTTGGAGAAGAATGGAGAGGAAGACAAAGTCGATGCAACTTTGTTCAAGAAAACTATGGGATCACTGAGGTATGTGTGCAACAGTCGACCTGGTATAGGTTTCACAGTCGGATTAGTAAGCATATATATGGGTGAACCAAGAGTGTCACATATGAAGGCTGCAAGAAGAATCCTGAGATATTTGAAGGGTTCAATAAATTGTGGAATACTATTTTGACGAGATTTTGAAGGCAAAGAAGCAATATTTAATTATTTTTCAGATGCTGATTGGTGTGGAGATAAGGAAGATCGAAGAAGTACAACTGAATATTTCTTTCAAGTATTTAGTGCCTCAATCTCACGGTGTTCGAAGAAGCAACCTATGGCGGCATTGTCATCGTGTGAAGTTGAATATATAGCAGGATCCTATGCTGCATGTCAAGCAATTTGGATCTGATTTGTACTTGAAGAAATGATTGTCGAAGTGAAGAAATCTTTAGTATTGCAAATCGACAACAAGTCAGCCATAAATTTGGTGAAGAATCCAGTTCTGCATGGAAGAAGTAAACATATTGAAGCAAGATTTCACTTCTTGAGGAAAAAAGTAAATCAAGGTGAACTTGAAGTTAAGCATTACTCAAGTGAAACACAGTTGACCGACATTTTCACCAAAAAATTGAAGATCGACATATTTCTGAATTTGAGAAAGAAATTAGGAATAGTTCAGATTGACTATTTTTGGGATGTTCGACAATTTGGATTATGGGGGTGTGTTGAAATATTAAATTAGATTTGTTAAAATATTATATTAGATTAGATTTGATTAGATTTAATATTTAAATATAATCCAAGTTGTGTTAACCCAAACCTAATTAGAGTTGTATATAAATAGTCATAATATATATATATCATTATTTATACAATTTAATAATACAAATCCTTATTTCCTTTACTATTCTCTCTTTCTCTCCTCACTTAAAGTGTCACACGCACTAACAACTTTCAATTCAACCTTATGATCACTTTTGGCATATACTTTTATGCTTGGCTTTACATTTCATCTTGAAAAAATAAAATGGCAAATTTAAAAAATTTAAATTGGATTTCTTAATTTGTATTAATATTAGTTAGGGTTGAAATTTCATCTATGAATCATATAATTCGTTCTTATTGATAAATGAATTTCATGTGAACTGTTTATGTGTTTACTAGTTTCTTTTTCCTTTCATTTAAAGACAATCAAATTCAAAACACACAAAAAACAAATGAATAATATTTTAAAAAATAATATATTAATAAAAAATGAAGTTAAAAACCACGGAAATATAAATAATTTCAAAACACAAAAAATATTTAGAGGACTATCAATAATACAAATAAAAATCTAACAAAACAATATCACAATCAACGGAACAACAAACTAAATAAAATAAACATTGAAAAGCGCTCAAGTAACTAAAGACATACTCCATATGATTCATGTTAGAGTTCATATTTGTTAGACGACGACGACGACATATCTAGAGGGGGTGAATAGATACCCAATTAAAAATTTTAGAAAAATTTTGATTTTGAAAAATTTATTTATTAAAGAGTGTGAGTGGAAAGTTTTTCAAAAAGTCGTATATACGAACAGTTATTGGAAGCCAGATATACAAATATAACAAAATGAATATGGAATGAAATTGATAAATGAAATTAATCTACTTCAATCAATTTACAGCCTATTTAACGTTTATAGCAAGTAACTAATAATGCTATTTCCAATGTTAATAAGCAAAAGAAGATACTGAACAATTTGTCGAACACTTGGTGTACAACACAGTTTTCAGGATTTTCTTTTGACTTAAATAAGCTACACAATTTGTCAAATACTTAGTGTGCAATCAAAGTTTCAGAATTTTTCTTTAAATTATGTTGATATGAAAGACACTTATAATCAAAAGTGATTATAAGCTAATCAACACACAATCTAAAACAAAAAACAGTTTCGAAAAATTCTTACGCGTTGATAGATAACCCAATGCTATTTGAAAAATTGATATATGAAAATTAAAGCAAATAAAGAAATAAAAAAAAAGAGACACAAGGATTTGTCTTCACGGTTTTCCACTTTCATCCTTGCGTGTGGGTACGTCTGCACCTAATTCTAATGAAATTAGGATAATTTTACTATACAAAAACTTGATACAAGAGAAGTGTTTAAGAGAAACTCTACAAATCCTAATGCTTGTTGTTGATTCAACTCCTTCTCTTTCTTTGATCTTGAGAAAGACCAAGACACAATAGTTGTAAATTGACTATCTGGATGTTGATACTCCTTTACGTACTTTATCTCTAAAGCTTTCACGCACCGTCAATTTCACCTATTGCAATACAAGACTTCAATTTTGATCCACCGTTCTCTCGCTACTTCCTTTTCATTCTTTATCTCCAAAAGATCCTTTGCGTTATTTATCTTCAAAGGGCCTCACTTGGACGCCATCCTCTTTTGAATGTCTTGTATAAAACCCCCCAAATCACTCAATGATTTTGGAGGATAAACCCGCAATTTTTTCGGATGAAGACCCCTGCAATTCTCAACCCAATATTCTCGGCTACACAAGAACCTAATCGGACATTGTCAATCCTCGTCTAGATGTCACCCCAACAAAGAATCGTTATAATGGTTTGTCAGTGTGTATGCATAAATAGGAGGTTGAAGATGAAGAGAAAATGCATGCTAATTTTATGATATCATCAAGTTGGAATGATTCATGAAAGATGTATTTATAGTTATGGAAATATTAGAGCAAAAGAGGAAAATTCATAGTTAAAAGAAAATAAATTTTTTCTCACAAAACAATATGAGTCGGCCTGTAGCTTGGATGAGGCGGCTCATAGTTTTAATTTTAATAGAATGAGTCGACCTGAAATGGCCTATGAGCCGACCTGGACCAAACAGAAGAAAATAGCTTATCCAAGACAGTACAAGAGCCGACCTGAAATGACTTATCAGCCGACCTGAACTAAATAGAAGAAATCAGCTTTTCCAGGACAACACAAGTGCCGACCTGAAATGGCTTATGAGCTGACCTGTAAGTGCAATTTTTGTGTAGAGAATTATTTTTTGAGTCTGGTTTAGTTTCAAATATGTTTCCAATGATTCCTAAGACCTCTAAGTGCCTACGGTGCCACCCAAACTCAGAGATACCTCACAATACACATAAATGCTATATTTTGTAGTTTTGACATCATGCAAAATGTATCTTGATGAAGGTTGCACTCGCAATATCGCTATAAACACCATCAACAAATCAAAATCCACTAATAGAACAACAAAATCACATACCAAAACCTGCATCAGAACCAAGACAAACATTCAATCCACTATCGAGTAAGGTAGATGATATGGTTCTGAAGGTAGTCAGAGTATGTGCATGAGATTACCCTTGATATATCTAGAAACCATTTCTAGGAAAAAAATATCTTCTCCACCTCTTTCACAATTTTTGTAACAACATTAAAAATGACATCATTACTAGCTCTCCAAATGGTCCTGACTATAACGTGTCAAATCATAACAAAACCACCCATAGACTTGACCCTACCACCTAAAGACATAAAAAACTCAAAAATAAATATATGATCACTAGGAAGAATCACTTGCCAACCAAACCAATGTAAGATCCTATATCACATAGACAATGCTAACTCACAAGTGACAAAGACATGGAGAAACGACTCAACCAAATTTTTACAAAAAGGATAAAAGATCCCACTAGGATCAAGAATCACCCTCTTTTATACAGGTTCACTCTAGAAGAGATTCTATCATGTAAAATCTATCAAAAGAAGACTAACATTTTAGGAAGAGCTAAACTACTTCAAATAAGGGGAAGTTTCAAATTCTTAACTGTAAAAGACCTTAAAAAACCATAAAACTAAACATGATAGGCAGAGGGAACAGAGAAAAAACCATCTCTTGTATGCTTCCAAATCCACATATCTCTATCTTGAGAGAGAATAACATCTCAGAGTAAAGAGAGGAGATTTTCAAATAGAAGTAACTCTCTAAGAAAGAACAGTCTCTTCCACCTAAGATCTCAAACTAGGTCCTCGTTATTCACCCGACTGATCTCTCCCACCATCCCATCTGATTGAATGGAGTTAGAAAACAAACTAGGGAACTTAAATATTATGGAATATGTCATAACCAAGGATCCTTCCAAAAGGAACTTTGGAGGCCCTTCCCTATTTTACTAATGATACCATCATCAAACTAATTAAAAAGGTCATCCTCTAAGGAAATCACATGAAGAAGTTAGAAAGACGGGGTCCAAGCTAACCTTCATAAGACTTCTCTTGAGGAAATTAACTCGAATCCTCAAAGTCAACTCAAACCCTCTTAGAATTGACTCAATCTTCCATAAATTTTCAAGAGTATAATCCACCACAAGGATTGTATCATATGCATACTAAAGTTGAAATATTGCCAAAATAAACTATCTTACCCTAAACTGATAGAAACTATCAATATCCTCATCCCTAGTAACCAAACTACTTATACCCTCAAACAAAAGCATAAAAGGATCTAGTGTATCCCCTTACATCAAACACCTTTGGATGCTAATCTCTTGTGTTGAACATCTATTAACCAACACCGCCAGGTTACCTACAAACATACAAGTTGTCATCCAAGCCCTCCACTTTTCACTGAATCCAAATATGATAAGCATATAATCCATAAAGGTCCAATTAAATCAATCACATACTTTCTCAAAATTTACCTTAAAATAAGACAAGCCTTTGTAAACCTCTTGGCCAAGTCTATCACATTATTGACAACCACCACTCCATTTATGAAAAGCTTATTAATTACGATAAATGAGTTTATTCATCACCAACATAAGTATAGTGGCCAACACTTTAGAACATACTTATACAAATATCCCACCAAAGATATTGTCCTAAATTAACCGAAATAAGAGAGAGTTTTATCCTTAGGGATCAAAGTTACAAAGTATGTTACAAAACTATGAGGCAGAGATGCAAAGCAACATAATTGGTCAAACAAGATCTCTAAATAATATCTAATGAGATTCCAAAACCTTTTCAATAAGGATAAATTAAAATCATGGAGACCTATACTTTTGTTACCATCACATTGGGACATAACCCGATCTAACTTTTGGAGGCTAACAGGAGCCGTCAAAACAAGATTATTATATCATTTAAAAGATTACAATACAACACCATAAAGAGGGGGACTATCAACATTTAGTTCTCCAAAAATATCAGAGAATTGATTAACTACCTCTTGTGTAATTTTAGATTTTCATTTAATCCAAACTTCTCCAGCCTCAGGGCTATGATAACATTCCATCTACCTCTACTTTTTACAGAAGCATGAAAGTAGCCAAAATTAGTGTCATTTTCTCTAATAAACTTAGACATATAATTAAACAAATGAGAATATTTAATCCTTATAAATGATAAAATGTTCATAATTACTCCAAATATAGTACCAATTTCCTCAATAGATATTGTCTAAGATCGGCCAAAGAATCCATATTGTAAGTTCTTTAGTTTTAGGATTAACATTAATTTTTGTAAAACAAATATAGCAGCAATATGTTAAATAAGATGTAATTACTTGCTATGAAGAACAAATTGAGCAAGAAGTCATGTTTTATGTTGAGACATGTTGAGTTGAATTGGTTCAACATCTGGAGCAACATGTCGGATAAGATGTCCTATGCAGGGTCATACAACATCGCGCCTAAGCTGAGTTGAACAGTTGGATTCTATTATGACTTAACATATGCATAATATTCTGGGAATATTATGCAATTCTATGAGACGCTGATTTAAAGGTATGGAAGAATCAATAAGAATATTGACTTTCTAAATAAGGAGACTTTTTAGGAAAGATTTGATTGAAGACCTATTTTGTAGCAGAATCTTCTACAAATTTTTAATAGCCAAAGAGCTGTGATTTGAAGCACAAATCTAGTTGGGATATAGATTATAAGTAGAAGCTTTGTAACCTATGATTTGTACCAGTCGTGAATTAGAAATATGTAATCATTAGGGATGGGTCTGTGTGCCACTCTCTAGGAGAGTTGTTTTGTATTACAGAGGTGTTGTCTCTGTTATTGTTCTCCTCAAAGCTGTGAAGTAAGAGTGAGTATTGTTCTTGGAGGAAGCTTGTAAGAAACTCCAAGTTATGTTCTTAGTAAAGGGTCTTGGCTAGGTATTGTCATGGAAGTGAGTCTTCTGTGTCTTCTTGTTTTGATCCAATCACTGTCTGTGATTAATGAGGGATTGAGGAGGGCCTCATATCTAGGTGAGTCTTAGATAGAAGTCTAGAAAGAGTAGTGATTAAGTGATTAGTATGTAAATTGGATGTTTGTTGTAGGGTCTATGAATTCATACTATTTTAGTGGACTTAACCATGGCTTGGTAGTCCCCAGAGTAGGAAGGTTGTTCCGAAATGGGTTAACAATTCTTGTGTGTTATTTATGCGTTTCAATACTGTTTTTTGAATGTTTATACCTTGCCTATGTTGTTTATTTAGATTCAGATGTCCCAACATGTCATAATACATTTGAAGTCTATTATACCAGAATTTCAATTGGTATCAGAGCAGGCATCCTGTTCTGTTTCTCAGTGAGATCCTGGGATGATACTTTCTGATCATGGGCAAGGAAGAAGGTGATTATTGATAAGTTGTTTGAATTTGGATAGTTCACATTGTTGTTTAAATGGTCCCTAGAAGTGGAGGATGGACTATTTGTGACAAGGAATAGATTGGACCTGTCTGATGTTGTAGTTTGGTGGTGATCTAATGTGTTATGTTTGATTTATTTTCAAACTGGTGTTGTTTTTGGTGTCACCTGGATTATAGTGTTTATTATATGGCACCTGAAGAATGTTGAGGAGTTTTGTTGTTTGTTTCACTGCACGGTATCTGATGTAACCCTAGTTGCTTCTTGGAAGGGCATTAGGGTTTGGTCTCCTCAGTAGGTTTATCCTATGGTGATAGGATATGTGTAAGACTATTTCAACCATATGTGTAAAGTGGCCAACGATACTTGAGTTTTATTTATCAAGTCCACTCATAAAGGAACTTTAGTGTGTGGTTAATGTATTTTTTTCAAGAAACCTGACATTTATTTGATAGACTATTAAATAAAGGAGAGAGACATTTATTTTGGTTTCTAAAAGAGTCTTCCTAATTCTTGACCTAATTAGGAAAATGACTCAAAGTCTTGCTGTGTTGGTGTAGCTGGAGCTTGGACTATTTTTGAAGACCTTGAAGGTGCTCAAGGGGATGTTTTGAAAGCATTAATGGCTTCAGAACCAAGCTCAATTTTGTGTTTCAGAAGAAGGTAACTAATGTCCTACCAGATGTTGGGACATCATGTCAACAGGTATGCAAAATCTGGTTGCATAACAGATGCTCTGGGTGCTAAACAAGTGTGTGATGATCACATATGTTTGGAACCTACTACTGATTTGGAAGAGGAGGCATATGGGCTGTGTATCTAAGACGTTTTATCCAAAAAAAAAACATACCTTAGATTGGTGAAATGGTTGAATGTTGATCAACCAAATTGGTTACTTCTTGGCTTGGTCTATTTCTGATCCAAGTTAGTAGAAATGCAAAGGCTAAGCTCTAGTGTCTAGTAGAGTTATGCCAAGTTCCTTATACATAAAGGTCAAATGTAAAGGATATTCTCTCTAATATCTAGAAGATCCGTCTGATCAAAGGAGCCAGAGTTATGGAATCTTGATCCTGGGCATGAAACAGATTTTGTGTGAAGAGAGTAATGGTGGTATGCACTAACCACATGTTGTGCTGCTATTTATAGGGAGAATGTATAATTTTCTAAGTGGTTCTTAGCAGTTGTTGGGGGGGAATTCCAAATCTGGAGTTGGAAGACATTGAAGAAATGACAAACATAATGTATGTACATCTTTGAGTTGAGAATTTATTTTTCTCAACGTGTTTGGTTGATATTTCTCACAAATAGGATAAAGGTTGTCTACTCTAACTTGATATCACTTATCAATTCTATGAGAGCATGGAACTCTTGTTCTATTCAGGGGAGTATGAGCATTGGAGATGTATCAACCTGGGTTCAGTGGTTGATTGGTGTCTGCATCTTGGAGTGTCATCCAAATCACCTAGGATGAGTGTTGTACCCCAAAATTTGCCCTCCCATTTCCTCAACATTTTCTCATCACAAGACCTTTGAAGATCAAGATCCAGTTAGGGCTTCCTCTGCTCAAGACTTCTCCTTGCACTGTGGACTCAAATTAGGGTTTGTGTTTGCCCAAGGATGTTTTGACCTAAAATGCCTAAGATGACTTTCATGTCTCATGTTTGACTCCCAAGTTTACCCTCACCAAGTTTCAAGTCTTGATTCCAAGTTTTGCCCAGTCAATTGGACAGTTGACCTAGAAATCAGCTGTATTGGGGAAAAAGTCAACTGTGGCCAATTGACAGTCAAACCTCATGAAATTTGTCCCACATCAACATTATGAACTCACATGGACCATTTGATCAAGTTTGGATCACAATTCCATAAGAAATTTGATCAGATCACCAAAAGGGCAAAATGGTCATTTTTAGGGTTTTGACTGCACAAAGGCAATTTTTGACTGTTTGACCTAGACAATGGAAAATCAAGTTCACATGTGGACTCAAGTACTCAATGAAATGGTTTTGACACATTCATCAAGCTCAAAAGATCCCAAGTACACAAGATTGACAGTTGAATTTCCCAGTCAATTGATCAATTTTGACTGTATACTGAAAAGTCAAACTTTGACTTTTTGGTCAAAATCAAGAGTCAAAGTTCATTTTTCATCAAAACTTGCCAAATCATGAAACTTGTTCACCAAGAAATCACAAAATGCAAATTAGGGTTAGAAAATGGAATTTTTCATAACTTAGAATTTTTCTAAGTTATGAAAAACCCTAATTTTTTCCCAACTTTGCCCCACCTTTTCACCAAGATCCATTTGGATTCAAACAAAAGTCAAAACATGAAAGTTGTAGCTTGTTGCATAATATACAACTTTGATTCACAAAGTTTTCTCATTTGAAGCTTGTATCTCAAGTTACAATTTTTTGAATAAGGGCACTAAACCATTTTTAACTTAGTGAAATTTTAACCTATTTTGACAAGGTTTTCTACCCCACTTCAAGGCCATTTTCCATACCCTTCCACTTGGAATTTCAACTTGCATTTCAAAGATGGATTGTAGTACACATTCCAAGCTTTCCAAAATGTCCAAGAACTCATCAAACAACCTCATAACTTGAGAGATTCGAATTTCACAAGTTGGCAAAAATTCACTTTTGTTCTTAATCAAGACATGTTCATAATCTTGCAAATTTGAACTCAGCTTGCTTTATGCTTGATTACAGGTCCTTGAACCATTCCATACTCAATAATTTAATGCTTATTCATTGTGCCAAGGCCATGTTCTTTGTGTTCTAACATTGCATAGTGGATTGATCTCAAAGTAGATAAAGTGCTTTATCCATTTTTGTAAAAAGCTAGCTTTATGTCAAATTGAAATCCAAGCAAGTACAGTTAGGATCTCATTGGCACAAGTTTAGGAGCTAATTTCACTGATCAAGACAAGGGTTTGCAGCTTGTTATGGGGGCCTGCATCAGTCAAAAAACACAACTTGCATTTTGTTGCTTCACATAGAAGAAAAGGGCATAACTTGTACCAACTCTCTTCTCAGCTTTAGCACACAAGAAAGAAGTTATCAAACACATTCCATAGAACATATCCAAGCTAACACACGAGCCCTTGGCCCCTCAAACACTCCCATTGCCATAATCACCTTGAAACTGCTCAAACAGGGGAACCCCTGCAGATTGAGTGCTATCTCTCAATCCCTTCAAGCATTCTTGCCCAAACCTGTTCCTCTACCTTCCTTACAACCTATGCAAGCTAACCATGACTTGAAACCTGACCTGTAACACCTCCAAGCCACTTCACCATTTTTAATTTTCTGTTTTGCAGTTGGAGTTCACTAGCTCGATTCAGGGAGTTTCAAGACAAAGTAGGACTTGGAAAAGCATCCTTACACTTCAAGGAAGCTATACAAGTCATCACTTCACTCTGAAACATCCTCCATTGCAAGGCTCGATTCCAACTGAACAGGTAAGTTCATGAAGTTCTATCTCTCTTATTAGGCATTGTTAGCTTTAGGTTTGTGAAGAAAATATGTCACAATCATAGCCCTGAACATGCTCATATGATTAGATTTCATTTATATTTCGTGTGCTTAGAGAATTTTATGTCTGAACATGGTTAAAAATTTAGGTCAGGATTTGGGAGAGAAGAAATTCTCTCTCATTTCTGAGAGTTAGCTTGACTTCTTTATATGTCTAGAACCGTGGTTTCAAGCTCTACAGGTTTCATGTTGGAAGATTTGGCAAAAGATCAAGGAATGAGAAGTTAGAAAACGCGTGTTTTTTGAACAAGGAAGCGTTCTGAGGTTGAAGATGAAGCTACATGGGCTGGGCATGTCTGGTTTCTTCTTTTTGCACCCCATTTCCATTTTCTCACCCCCCCAAGCCCATTTGTCTTATTTTTAATTCTTTTTGACTTTTTCTTTTTTTGTTTGACTTGTTTATTTTTTTCTCAGCATATTAAAATTTTGAAAATATTTTTCTCATCATTTTTTGATTTTATTTGGTTTTTATTTGATTTTTCTTTTGATTTGTATATAAATAGATATATATATTTATTTAGAATAAAATAGAAAAAATATGTAAAAAAATACTTCTATTTTTATTTTTATGTTATATAACCTTCTGAAAATATTTCACATAAAAAATACCCTTTTTTATTATTTATTTTATTAAATATTAAATATTTTACACATAATGCATATTTAAGAATTTAATATATATATAGATATATGTTTATTAATATATTTAAGTTAAAATATAAGAATACTTGGATTTTTCATTTTTATTAATATTTGATACAAAAATACTTTTTTTATAATATACTTCATTTTATTTTTATTTTTGTAAATAATAAATAAATACTTGTATTAAATCAAATAATGATACATTTTCTTCAAAATTAGGGTTTTTGCCCTAAATTCAAAGACCCCTCCTTATAACACCTACAAGTTTACCTGTTCCTGCTGCTGGTCAAGTTGTTTCCCCTGCTGCCGAGTCATCTAATGCTCGGGGAAAAGGTATTGAAGAAGAGCCTGCCCGGATGGAGGCACCGATACCTATAAATGCTGAGGCCTCCCAACAAGAAGTGGAAGAGATCCTGAAAATAATAAAGAAAAGTGATTTCAATGTTGTCGAGCAGCTGGGGCATACGCCCTCCAAAATCTCCATGCTCTCCTTATTGCTATGCTCCGAGGCCCATGCTAAGGCCTTGATCTCATTTCTCAAGACGGCCCATGTGCCACAGGAGACATCTGCAGTCCAGTTCACTGATTGCGTAGCAAATCTGACAGCAGACAATGGTTTGGGTTTTTCAGATGCTGACCTGACTGCGAAGGGAAGAGACCACAATGATGCCCTGCATGTCTCTATCGAATGCAGGGGCACTACTCTGGCGCATGTATTGGTGGATACTGGTTCTTCCTTGAATGTTCTACCGAAAAAGGCTTTAGACCGTCTGGATTATGAAGGCCTGGAATTAAAGCCCAGCAATATCATTGTCAGGGCCTTTGATGGTTCAAAAAGGATGGTTCATGGAGAGGTTGACATCCCTATTCGTGTGGGCTCTCAGGTGTTCGACTCTACGTTTTATGTGATGGATATACGTCCATCATACTCTTGTCTACTGGGTCGACCTTGGATCCATAAAGCTGGGGCAGTGACCTCTACCTTGCACCAGAAGCTGAAGTATCCCGTTAGGGGGAAGATCGTCACTGTGCAGGGAGAAGAGGAGTATATGGTGAGCCATTTGAATTCCTTCAGATACATTGAGATGGACGGGGAGTTTATTGAAACCCCCTTTCAGCATTTCGAGGAGGTGCATCCCATTTCAGCAGCAGCAGAAACAACAGTTGAAGAGAATGTTTCCTTGAAGATGGCTTCCCTAAGGGATGCCCGGGCTGTGGTTCAGAGAGGCAGTTGTGCAAACTGGGGTCAGCTTCCTGACTTCACTCAGAAGAATGACAAGTTTGGGCTAGGCTTTACTGCAGAGGCTCAGAGGGCGGTGCGCAAGGAGAAGATCAGAAAGGCTCCGGTGTTTATCTCCAGCTCAAGGGTGAATGCTATCGAGGAGGATGTAGAGGAAGCAGAGTTTGACAGTTGGATCTACCCGACTACCAGCAACGGACCAAGCAACTGGACGGCAAAGGATTTTACCCCTATCACTTTTGTCACGCAGTAATTAATTTCTTTTGATTTCCAATTTGTAACAAACAATATGTTAAAACTTTGTTGGCTCGGTGTCCTACCCGGGGCATCGTAGCTCCATTTGTGAGGGCTTTTTGTATGACATTTTCATATATCATCAATCAAAACATTGGACGTTTGTTGCATTTCAAATCTTGTGCTCTTTTCCTTTCTGTGTTATATATATTGCAAAACAGCTATATTTACACACACTCACTTATACAGGTTTCAATCCACTCTGGATCTCACTGGTAACAGCTCTGCTACCGCCAGTTATGACTTCGAAAATCCGATCAACTTGGCCGAAGACGAAGGTGAAGATGATTGCGAAGTGCCTGGTGAACTCGCAAGACTGCTACTCCAGGAAGAGAGAGCTATTCAACCACATGAAGAGCCGGTGGAGACAATTAACTTGGGTACTGAGACAGATAGGAAAGAGGTCAAGATTGGTGCCAATCTAGAGCTCAGCGTGAAGCAACGATTGATCCAGATGCTACAAGATTACATGGAGATTTTTGCTTGGTCCTATGAAGATATGCCTGGTTTGGATGCCGACATTGTAGTTCACCACCTGCCGACCAAGGAAGATTGCCCTCCGGTAAAGCAAAAAGTCCGACGGATGCGTCCAGAGATGTCTGAAAAGATCAAGGCCGAGGTTATGAAACAATTTGATGCCGGGTTCCTTGCAGTGACTTCTTACCCTCAGTGGGTCGCCAATGTGGTGCCAGTGCCGAAGAAGGACGGTAAAGTCAGAATGTGTGTTGACTACAGGGATCTGAACAGGGCCAGCCCCAAGGATGACTTCCCCCTACCTCACATTGATGTCCTTGTTGACAATACAGCTCAACACAAGGTGTTCTCCTTCATGGATGGTTTTTCAGGGTATAATCAGATCAAGATGGCTCCAGAAGATATGGAGAAGACTACCTTTGTGACTCAGTGGGGCACCTTCTGTTATAAGGTCATGCCATTCGGATTGAAAAATGCTGGGGCAACCTATCAATGTGCCATGGTTGCTTTATTTCATGATATGATCCATCATGAGATTGAGGTATACGTGGATGACATGATTGCAAGGTCTCAAACTGAGGAGGAGCACCTTGACCATCTGAGGAAGTTATTTGACCGACTCAAGTTGTACAAGCTGAGATTGAATCCCAACAAATGCACCTTTGGGGTGAGGTCCGGAAAATTGCTAGGTTTCATTGTGAGTGATAAGGGTATTCAGGTGGACCCTGCCAAGGTAAAAGCCATACAAGAGATGCCGACTCCAAAAACAGAGAAAGAAGTCAGAGGCTTCCTGGGACGACTGAATTACATTGCCCGATTCATCTCACATCTGACTGCTACTTGTGAGCCAATCTTCAAATTGCTGAAGAAAGATCAAGTAGTACGTTGGAATGATGAATGTCAGGCCGCCTTCGAAAAGATAAAGGAATATCTCCAAGAACCACCCATTCTTATGCCACCGGTGGAAGGAAGACCTCTGATACTATACTTGACAGTACTTGACAATTCAATGGGGTGTGTGCTGGGGCAGCATGATGAGTCTGGCCGAAAAGAGCACGCTATTTATTACTTGAGCAAAAAGTTTACCGACTGTGAGTCTCGTTACTCACTGCTTGAGAAAACTTGCTGCGCTCTTGTATGGGCTGCTCGCCGGCTGAGACAGTATATGCTGACTCACACTACTTTATTGATTTCAAAAATGGATCCCATCAAGTACATATTTGAAAAGCCCGCTCTGTCTGGAAGAATAGCGAGATGGCAAATGATCTTAACAGAATATGATATCCAGTATACAACTCAGAAAGCAATTAAGGGAAGTGTACTGGCGGATCATTTGGCACACCAACCTGTGGACGATTACCAATCATTGAACTTTGATTTCCCGGATGAAGACATCATGGTGGTAACTGACTGTGAAGTACCCGGACCAGATGAAGGACCTGAGGAAGGATCCCGATGGTCTATGCATTTTGATGGGGCCTCCAATGCTTTGGGTAACGGTGTCGGCGCTGTAATCATATCTCCCAAAGGAACTCATACTCCCCTCACCGCCCGATTATGTTTCAGCTGCACCAACAACATGGCAGAATATGAGGCATGTATCATGGGTTTACAAGCTGCAATCGATTTGAGGATCAAGTTTCTAAGTGTCTTCGGAGATTCCGCTCTCGTGATCAATCAGATCAAAGGCGAGTGGGATACGAAACACCCAAATCTTATTCCTTACAAGGAGTATGTGTCGACCTTGCTCCCCCACTTTGAAGAGATAACTTTCGAACACTTCCCTAGAGAGGAGAATCAGCTAGCGGACGCCCTAGCTACGATGTCTTCAATGTTCAAAGTTAAATGGGACAATGAGGCTCCCCGAATCATAATCTGGAAGTTGGATGAACCGGCATACTGCTGCGAGCTCGAGGCTGAGAAGGTTATTGAAAAACCCTGGTATCATGAGGTGAAGAGGTACTTGGAAGCTCAGGAATACCCTGAAGGTGCATCTGTCAATGATAAGAAGTTCATGAGGAGGTTTGCTGCAAAATTCTTCCTCAGCAACGGCATTCTCTACAAACGGAATCATGATTCAACTCTGCTACGTTGTGTGGATAAGGCCGAAGCAGAGAAAATTATGATGGAATTGCATGAAGGCACGTTTGGAACACATTCCAGTGGACACACCATGGCTAAGAAAATCCTTCGGGCAGGATATTTCTGGTCCACAATGGAAGCTGATTGTTACCAACACTCCAGAACTTGTCATAAATGCCAGATCTATGCTGACAAGGTGCATGTCCCTCCGGTTCCTCTGAACGTCCTGACGGCACCTTGGCCTTTCGCAATGTGGGGCATCGATATGATCGGTGAGATCCGACCGACGGCATCCAATGGGCATCGCTTCATCTTGGTGGCGATCGATTACTTCACGAAATGGGTTGAGGCAGCCTCCTACGCCACGGTAACCAAGAGCGTCGTGGCACGTTTCATCCGACATAATCTGATCTGTCGGTACGGCGTCCCGGAAAGAATCATTACGGACAATGGTACCAATCTCAATAACAAAATGATCACTGAACTCTGTGAACAATTCAAGATACAGCACCACAATTCTTCTCCCTACTGGCCGAAGATGAATGGGGCTGTAGAGGCAGCCAATAAAAATATCAAGAAAATTGTGCAGAAGATGACAGTGACCTATAAAGATTGGCACGAGATGTTACCGTTCGCTCTTCATGGGTACCGCACCTCAGCAAGGACGTCAACCGGGGCAACTCCCTTCTCCTTGGTCTATGGCATGGAGGCAGTCTTGCCAATTGAAGTCCAGATACCCTCTCTCCGGATAATGAAGGATGCAGACTTGAATGAAGATGATTGGATCCAGACTCGACTTGATCAATTAAATCTGATTGACGAAAAGAGGCTCACTGCTATCTGTCATGGTCAAACCTATCAAAAACGGATGATCAGGGCATTTAACAAGAAGGTCAGACCACAAGAGTATCAAGTCGGGGACCTGGTAATCAAACGCATCATCCTTCCTCAAAGTGATCCCCGGGGCAAATGGACCCCTACATACGAAGGGCCATTTGTGGTTAAACGTGTGTTCTCAGGAGGAGCCATGATCCTAACCACCATGGATGGTGACGACCTTCCTCACCCCGCCAATGCAGACATAGTGAAAAAATACTACGCATAAATAAAAGACCCGCTAGGTTGACATACCTAGGCAAAAATAAGGGCTTCCCGGCGAACCAAAAGGGTCCAGGCAAAAGTAAGGGATGAAATGAATAAAAATCTGTACACCCGGCAAGTCGAAAACCTGAAAAGGCGGCTTGGGCAAAAATGGGTATCCCGGTGGACTGAAAACCCGAAAGGGCGGTCCAGGCAAAAGTTAGGGATAAAAGCGTAACACTATGTCTCATTGGATCACTTCGCATCCGGAATTCGGCATCAACTATCTGGCTCAGATTTCGGCATTGACCAATCAGCTTCATCTTCAACCAGGCAGCAAAGCGATGAGACGCTCGAAGACATAAAGGCGATAGCAGAATTGGAACCCAGTGGGATTGTTCACATAGCTGTTTTGTTTCCTTTTTCAAATTGTAAACTCTATGTTATTTGGCGGCGTCCTCTTACTAGGATGTCAGCCTCCTGTACAAAAACGCCTATTCACAGGCAAAGTTTAAATCAATACAAATTCACTTGTCCATACAAATTACCATTGTTTTCCTTTTTTCTGTTTTGTCTTGCGAAGAACGTCCAATGTTCATTTTTGATATATGCATTTGACATTGAATTGCTAATTCATAAATGTTTACATATAAAACAAGAGATTGATTACAGGTGACATCAGAGACAGGGGCAATGAGGAGTTGTCTGATGCTGTCTGGTTGTTTTGTCCGCCAAGGTACCAAGTTAGAATTCGACTGAAGAATGTGGCTAAATCATCTCGACTCCCCGCAGAGTAAAACAAGGTTCAACAATACTTTCCCCAAGCGGAGTTGACTCCCCGTCGATCCCGAAAAGGCACAACATTCCCCGGTAGGTCTTGAAGCTCATCCCCAGTAGACTCTGGAAGCTTATCCCCTGCAGAGTACGGACGTCTCTCCCGAGTTTTATTTAGAGTTATTTCCTCACAAGGACTTATAACTGGGTTATCCTCAGCTAAAAACCACGGAAGACCGCCCTCGACAAAGTTCCTTCAATCCCCATCGGAGTTTATCATCATTATCCTCAGCGGAATCCATCATAGAAGTCCTCAACAGGCCTCTTATCAAAACTTCGGCCAAGTATCTCTTCCACAGAGCAACTCCCCGGCCGTTCATCAAGGATTTATTTTCCTAAAACGAAATTACATTCATAAACATTTTACATTTTCATACATCTCGCTTACCTACATGATAAAGCGCATGCAATACCATCTCATGTTGAACACCATGACATCGTGCATATCATACATCATGACATTGCATACAACTTATGTTTTTGCCTTTTCAGAAGAAAAAAAAGACAATCCCAAAAATAACTACCTTCAACTGTCACAATTCCAGATTCGATACCTGTATCTAGCCAGGGTACATCTGAGAGTGATCAGTTTCCAGACTCGATTCCTGTATCTAGCCAGGGCACGTCTGAAGAGTTCGAAGATTCGATTCCTGTATCCAGCCAGGGCATATCTAGCAACTATCGCAACGCCAAATTCGATTCCTGTATCCAGCCAGGGCATATCTGTTGACCACGTTTCCAGACTCGATTCCTGTATCTAGCCAGGGCACGTCTGAAGAGTTCGAAGATTCGATTCCTGTATCCAGCCAGGGCACATCTATTGACGACTATTTCCAGATTCGACTCCTGTATCCAGCCAGGGCACATCTGTGAGCAACCAATTGTAGATTCGATACCTGTATCTAGCCAGGGCATATCTGCATGAGGAGACTGAAGATCAAACACCTGTAACAAGCCAGGAAAACATCCGTCTTTCTCAAATACACAAATTCTCGCTAAGGAATCTCTTATGCGATCGACACTTTCCAAATGACGTCTATAAGCCCATTCCCGACAAGTTTCTGTCACATCTCCAGATGGCATCTATAATCCCATCTCCCTGTCCACCATCTCCCCAAATGGCGTCTATAAGCCCATTCCCGACACCACGTTGTTGAGACTCCAGCATGCGAGTGCAAATTTCCGGGCACTCTAGTGTCCAATCTCCTTTTACCCTCGAGTCACGAAAGGCAAACTTGCCAATCTAACTCTTCGGGTCCAAGAAGATTGAACAGGGGCAACTGTTGTACCCCAAAATTTGCCCTCCCATTTCCTCAACATTTTCTCATCACAAGACCTTTGAAGATCAAGATCCAGTTAGGGCTTCCTCTGCTCAAGACTTCTCCTTGCACTGTGGACTCAAATTAGGGTTTGTGTTTGCCCAAGGATGTTTTGACCTAAAATGCCTAAGATGACTTTCATGTCTCATGTTTGACTCCCAAGTTTACCCTCACCAAGTTTCAAGTCTTGATTCCAAGTTTTGCCCAGTCAATTGGACAGTTGACCTAGAAATCAGCTGTATTGGGGAAAAAGTCAACTGTGGCCAATTGACAGTCAAACCTCATGAAATTTGACCCACATCAACATTATGAACTCACATGGACCATTTGATCAAGTTTGGATCACAATTCCATAAGAAATTTGATCAGATCACCAAAAGGGCAAAATGGTCATTTTTAGGGTTTTGACTGCACAAAGGCAATGTTTGACTGTTTGACCTAGCCAATGGCAAATCAAGTTCACATGTGGACTCAAGGACTCAATGAAATGGTTTTGACACATTCATCAAGCTCAAAAGATCCCAAGTACACAAGATTGACAGTTGAATTTCCCAGTCAATTGATCAATTTTGACTGTATACTGAAAAGTCAAACTTTGACTTTTTGGTCAAAATCAAGAGTCAAAGTTCATTTTTCATCAAAACTTGCCAAATCATGAAACTTGTTCACCAAGAAATCACAAAATGCAAATTAGGGTTAGAAAATGGAATTTTTCATAACTTAGAATTTTTCTAAGTTATGAAAAACCCTAATTTTTTCCCAACTTTGCCCCACCTTTTCACCAAGATCCATTTGGATTCAAACAAAAGTCAAAACATGAAAGTTGTAGCTTGTTGCATAATCTACAACTTTGAGTCACAAAGTTTTCTCATTTGAAGCTTGTATCTCAAGTTACAATTTTTTGAATAAGGGCACTAAACCATTTTTAACTTAGTGAAATTTTAACCTATTTTGACAAGGTTTTCTACCCCACTTCAAGGCCATTTTCCATACCCTTCCACTTGGAATTTCAACTTGCATTTCAAAGATGGATTGTAGTACACATTCCAAGCTTTCCAAAATGTCCAAGAACTCATCAAACAACCTCATAACTTGAGAGATTCGAATTTCACAAGTTGGCAAAAATTCACTTTTGTTCTTAATCAAGACATGTTCATAATCTTGCAAATTTGAACTCAGCTTGCTTTATGCTTGATTACAGGTCCTTGAACCATTCCATACTCAATAATTTAATGCTTATTCATTGTGCCAAGGCCATGTTCTTTGTGTTCTAACATTGCATAGTGGATTGATCTCAAAGTAGATAAAGTGCTTTATCCATTTTTGTAAAAAGCTAGCTTTATGTCAAATTGAAATCCAAGCAAGTACAGTTAGGATCTCATTGGCACAAGTTTAGGAGCTAATTTCACTGATCAAGACAAGGGTTTGCAGCTTGTTATGGGGGCCTGCATCAGTCAAAAAACACAACTTGCATTTTGTTGCTTCACATAGAAGAAAAGGGCATAACTTGTACCAACTCTCTTCTCAGCTTTAGCACACAAGAAAGAAGTTATCAAACACATTCCATAGAACATATCCAAGCTAACACACGAGCCCTTGGCCCCTCAAACACTCCCATTGCCATAATCACCTTGAAACTGCTCAAACAGGGGAACCCCTGCAGATTGAGTGCTATCTCTCAATCCCTTCAAGCATTCTTGCCCAAACCTGTTCCTCTACCTTCCTTACAACCTATGCAAGCTAACCATGACTTGAAACCTGACCTGTAACACCTCCAAGCCACTTCACCATTTTTAATTTTCTGTTTTGCAGTTGGAGTTCACTAGCTCGATTCAGGGAGTTTCAAGACAAAGTAGGACTTAGAAAAGCATCCTTACACTTCAAGGAAGCTATACAAGTCATCACTTCACTCTGAAACATCCTCCATTGCAAGGCTCGATTCCAACTGAACAGGTAAGTTCATGAAGTTCTATCTCTCTTATTAGGCATTGTTAGCTTTAGGTTTGTGAAGAAAATATGTCACAATCATAGCCCTGAACATGCTCATATGATTAGATTTCATTTATATTTCGTGTGCTTAGAGAATTTTATGTCTGAACATGGTTAAAAATTTAGGTCAGGATTTGGGAGAGAAGAAATTCTCTCTCATTTCTGAGAGTTAGCTTGACTTCTTTATATGTCTAGAACCGTGGTTTCAAGCTCTACAGGTTTCATGTTGAAAGATTTGGCAAAAGATCAAGGAATGAGAAGTTAGAAAACGCGTGTTTTTTGAACAAGGAAGCGTTCTGAGGTTGAAGATGAAGCTACATGGGCTGGGCCTGTGTGGTTTCTTCTTTTTGCACCCCATTTCCATTTTCTCACCCCCCAAGCCCATTTGTCTTATTTTTAATTCTTTTTGACTTTTTCTTTTTTTGTTTGACTTGTTTATTTTTTTCTCAGCATATTAAAATTTTGAAAATATTTTTCTCATCATTTTTTGATTTTATTTGGTTTTTATTTGATTTTTCTTTTGATTTGTATATAAATAGATATATATATTTATTTAGAATAAAATAGAAAAAATATGTAAAAAAATACTTCTATTTTTATTTTTATGTTATATAACCTTCTGAAAATATTTCACATAAAAAATACCCTTTTTTATTATTTATTTTATTAAATATTAAATATTTTACACATAATGCATATTTAAGAATTTAATATATATATAGATATATGTTTATTAATATATTTAAGTTAAAATATAAGAATACTTGGATTTTTCATTTTTATTAATATTTGATACAAAAATACTTTTTTTATAATATACTTCATTTTATTTTTATTTTTGTAAATAATAAATAAATACTTGTATTAAATCAAATAATGATACATTTTCTTCAAAATTAGGGTTTTTGCCCTAAATTCAAAATACTCCAAAAAAAATAATATATTTTTATTTTTATTTTCTTTTCTCTTTTACATAAATAATATTTTTTTCATACATATACAAAACATTTCTTTTGCATCTTGCATTCTTATTTAATTTTTGTACATTGATTAAATTGCAAATATTCAAAATTGATGTAATAATTTTAGGTTTAAATTACTTGTCAATATCCCCATTTGAACATTTGTACCCCCCTTCCCATATTTGGTTTTGTAATAGCTTAGTAATTTTATTTTCGCACTTTATCGCTTTCTAATGATAACATGTTAGAATTAGGGTTTGTATGCGAAAAAACGATAAAAAAAATAGTTATGACCTAATCTCAAGATAAACAAGCATGAAAATGGACACACATCTCACACTTGCACCCCTAGGGTACTCCACTTTGTTGCCTTCAAATAAATGGGCCATATTGTATGTTGAACTTCTTTGGGCAAAGCAAACAATTTGAATGATCATAGTCCCTCGATAAAACTCTTCAAAACAAACAAAAATAAATGATCAAGTCCCTTAAAGAAAAATTGCCCAAAGACATTTAACGCCGTTGCAATTATGGTCTAAACGATGACCCGCGCCTGTCCCTTTCACATCCTAACATAAGGTTGTCCACCAAATACAATGGTGGAACAAACTTGTTAAAAGGGTTAAAACATTGCAATAATCTTTTGAGAAATTTAGGAGTAGATAACCTCTTAGTTACTTGAATCAAACTTGCAAAACAAAACACTTGCCTAATTTCAAAACCACACCTCACAACACTTTCAAAACAACTTTCAAAAACAAATGAAAACCTTTTCAAAAGACATACACCTTTGTATACATCCCCACATGGATCATTACAAAGGTTGCCACCACATTGGCCTCTTTTCAAAACATTTTTTCAAACCCGCACACTCAAGCACCATTTAAAACAATTGAAAACAAAAGGCAAGTGATCTAAGCAAGTAACTAAGAGCCCATGGATAACCATGGATAGAAAGGGTGCTAATACCTTCCCTTTCTATAATCTACTCCCCGAACCCAAGAAAACATCTCAAAAGGTTTTTTGCTGTGCTTTTTAACCTTTCCTTAGGATAAAATAAAAAGTCGGTGGCGACTCTTGCTAACCGCAACATTTGCGAAAACAAACGCAAAACCTCAAGTCAGTTCTCCCACCGTATCACAATGAGCATTTCAGATTTGTGTCTGGAGCAAGAAGAAGTTGCTGGAGTTCAGCTATGTGGTATCCTCACATAATGGAACATTTGTTTTTTCAAGGATTGAAGGGCATCCTTGTATGTTGAAGAATGGGGAGAATAAGACTCTTTTCTTAATAGTCTGTGATCAGTAAATACCCGGTTCTTGTTAGCATCTGCTCCATATACCTGTTAGAGGGAATATCCTCTTTTGATGCAGAAGAATGACATCCAACACCTCAAATTTAGACATGAGGTCTGGACACTGCGTATAAGAAGAAGCTTCTTGAGGTGTGCATGCACTGAATGTATTTTTATATGGTCTTAAAGGTTGATCAACTACTGATGGTTTATTCTCTTGTGGTTCCTTCAAGAGTGATGTATGGATTACTATGGTGTTGTCTCTAGAACCATAATTAAGGGTGAAATCCATATGATTGAGAGTGATGTCTAAATAAGATGTTGGAACATTATCTCAGGTGTTTGCAGCTTAATAAAAGAAAGCCGATTTGAAGATCATGGGGGGAGAATTGCTGATCACAAATGGATTCCAAACTAGGAATTTTGATCATGGAGTGTGGACTTCAGTCAATGACCAAGTCTGGAATGTTGCGAAGAATTTTCTTGTGCTTAAAAGGGAAGCATCATCTGCTGTTTGTATGTGAGGAAATTTTCCTCTAACGACGAGTACCTTGTCGAGAGTTGGGTATTAGTATAATCTGGTGAAGATGTGTATTTGACTGATGGTAAAAACCTTGTCAGGAGCTGGGTAATTATCTAATGTTGGTGCAAATCTGCCTTCTGAACTATGTGCTTCAGAAAATGTTTGAGAGTTTATTTCTCTCTATGACATTAAGGTGTTATGATAACCTGAATAAGCTGCAAAAGTTGTGATCTTTTGAGATCTTCTTGTGTTTGTTGGGAGCTTATTAAAGGACGTTTCGGCATAATGAGTCCTTTGAATGGTGTTTTAAAAACCATGGTGTTTAGGTTTTGTGTCGTGAAGGTAATGTCCTAAATGATGTTGTAACATCATGTTTGGTTGTGTTTGGAAGATGCTTGGGATTGTTCATGTGGAATTGGATGCTCAAGCATTATTTTCAGAAGTGGCAGTTCTGACTATGGGGATTAGAATGTGCAGATTCTAATTCTGTCTACAGTAGTATGCTTGATGAATGCATGACTATGTAAAGGCAGAAGAATGTTGTCAGATGTTGTGATCTGATCATAATGTTTTTGAGGATGCATTGTCTTCTGTTGTAGTTTTATCTACAAGAGATTGGATCTATTTGGATCTCAGTAAAGCTTTTAAGCAAACTGAGAATTTATGGAGAAGTAGTTACTTGTGGAGTAAGGAAACCATGTGTTTTGACATAAGAGTGATGTAAAACCAAGTATGCATGACAACCTGAAGGTCATGATACTGTGTGGATCTGAGAGGACATTTTTGTCATGTTCTTGTTAAGGTGGAGAAGTATTTTTCCTCTGCTTCAAGTGTGTGAACCTGGTCTTTGTAAAGCAAGCAAACTAATTTTTTTCATGTCGAAGCAAGTGTGCATGACATCTTGGTCATACAAAGACGTATGACAAAATGTGTGGTTCTGAAAGGTCATGAAGCAGTCAGAAGACCTGGAGCTGGAGTGTCTAGTTCAAATTGTGTTCACAAGGGTGTGAATATGTTCAATAGATGTATGAAGTTGTGGTCTTTAATTATGAGTAACATGTTAGAATCTTCATGTGTTTTCATCTGGTGCTTAAGTGTTCATCTTCAATAGGAGCATCGTGTATCCTTGACAACGGGAGTTAAACATTGGTCTGTGGAGTATTGCTGCAATAATGCAATTTTTTTTGGACCTTGTGAAGGTTGTGATGTCAGACAACATGTTTTGACATTGGTTGCTGAACATTGTTGTTTGTGTGCTGTTCTAGCTATGTGAAGGTAATTGTTTGAAGAATGTGCTTTAGAGTATGTGGATAATTCTGTGAAGCATCTATGACTGGTGATTAAAGAGGTGATGGTCACATTTTTTTGGTAGACAATGTCTGACTGGAGGTCAGAACATTTTTAAGGACACGTTCTTTCCTTGAGCCAAACAAGGAAGTATTATAGACGATGCTATCAGGAGGATGTGTAAAACGTGATTTGTGTTTCTGCATGTGCATTTATTGGAATTGTGAGGACAATCAAAAACTATCTTTGATGGTGTATTTTGATATGGTGATCGCCCTCAAATAACATTCTCATTGACCAAGACCGTTAATTCCTAAGGGAACTGCTTGGATATTTAAAGAAGAGTTTTCTTCACTTAATACATCTTGTGTAGGTTACTCCTTTTTTATTCTTATGGATTGTGTCCAGTTGTGAGGGCAGAGTTTGTCAACTTTTGGCCAAAAAGGGGGAGAGTAGTGAGTAGTATTGTTCAGCTAGTGAATCTGAACTTTGTATCTGAAACCATTTTTACAAGGATGTAAAAGAGAATGTCTGTTCTGAGTCTCTTAGTCTTGATATGATATTTGTGACTTGTGATCTGAGTTATGAACACAATTGTGACTTGTGTTCTGAGTTACCCGAATTGAAGGTATTACGGGGTTAATGAGGGGGGGGGGGGGGGGGGGGGGGAGGGGGGGTAACTCAGCCTGTGAGAAATGTTTCTGGGAGTAATGGATTGGTTCGGATGAACATGAAGATGAGGTATAAGCAGTTCTGATATAAAGAAATGGTAGAAATGGAAATGTGTTGAGCTGAGTTGCTGTGAAGAAGATGTCGAACAAGATGTTATGACATTAATGGATTGAACCTGTTGCTATGATTCAGTAGTTACTGAAGACTTGCTTATGTTTGTGTTTGCTTTTATTGCTGTAATATGAAATTAAATATGCTTATTTGTTTTAGGCAAAATTTGCCAAAGGGGGAGATTGTAAGTTCTCTAGTTTTAGGATTGACATTAATTTTTGTAAAATAAATATAACAACAATATGT
Organism: Vicia faba; assembly: GCA_948472305.1. Taxonomy (NCBI): domain Eukaryota; kingdom Viridiplantae; phylum Streptophyta; class Magnoliopsida; order Fabales; family Fabaceae; genus Vicia; species Vicia faba. Next base: position 1,548,903,734 of record OX451737.1, on the reverse strand, counting down.
TAAATAGGATATGATTACTTGCTATGAAGAACAATTTAAGCAAGAAGACCTATTTTATGTTGAGATACGTTGAGTTGAAGTGATTAAACATCTGGAGCAACATGTCAGATAAGATGTCCTATGCAGGGTCATACGATATCTCGCCTGAGCTGAGCTGAATAATTGGATTCTATTATGATTTAATAAATGCAGAATATTATGGAAATATCATACAATCCTATGAGGCGCTAATTTAAAGGTCTGGAATAATCAATAAGAATACTGATTTTCTAAATAAGGAGACTTTTTATGAAAGATTTGATTGAAGACCTATTTTGTAGCAGAATCTTCTACAGATTTGTAAAATCCAAAGAGCTGTGATTTGAAGCCCAAATCCAGTTGGAAGATAGGTTATAAATAAAAGCATTGTAACCTAGAATTTGTACCAACCATGAATTAGAAAAATGTAATCATTAGGGCTAAGTCTGTGTGCCACTCTCTAGGAGAGTTAGTCTGTGTTACAGAGTTGTTGTCTCTGTTACTGTTCTCCTCGAAGCTATAAAGTTAGAGTGAGTATTGTTCTTGTAGAAAGCTTGTAAGAAACTCAAAGTTGTGTTCTTAGTCAAGATTCATGGCTAGGTATTATCATGGAAGTGAATCTTCTGGTTTGTTGTCATGGAATTATGTCTTCCTATTTTGATCCAATCGCTGTCTGTGATTGATGGGGGATTGAGGAGGGCCCCATATCTAGGTGATTCTTAGATAAAAGTCTAGCATGGGTAGTGATTAAGTGATTACGCCGTAAACTGGATTTTTTCTGTAGGGTCTATGAATTGATACTATTTTAGTGGACTTATCCCTGGCTTGGTAGCCCCTAGAGTAAGAAGGTTGTTCCGAATTGGTTTAACAATTCTTGTGTGTTGTTTATGCTTTTTAGTACTGTTTTTGAATGTTTATACCTGTTGTACCCCAATTTTTGCCCCTAAGATCCCTTCATCATACCATGTTGATTCATTCACAACAAGATCACACTAGGATTCTTGGTTCCCCTCCCGATATTTAGTTTTTCCCTTTTGAGGGATTACCTAGCACCTTGAATTATGTTCCTTTTATGATCATGAATATCATTTTCATTTCTTATTTTAACTAATAAAATGCAATGTTGGTTTGTCTTGCTTATTATAAATGTAGGTAAAGGCAATGAGATTTAACAAGTTACCCCATGGGTTCATGAGTTTATGTCCATGCCCTAGTCAACAAAGCTGGAGAATTTCAAACCTCACCATTGTATTGGTTTTGGAAGAATTGGCATGGCAAGGTTGTTTTGGTTCATCACATTTCAAGGTTATTAGATTTGACTCAAAAGTACAAAGGGTTGATTGAAGAAGTTGTCATGTTTGGACAAGGCCTTGTTCCTATTGGTAACAAGAGCATATTTCTCTCAAATTTCAAGATATGGAAGTGGTTTTGGTGGCTAAGAGTTCTAATTATCATCCTCAACAAATTCTATTCACAAAGCAAGAATGTTGGTACAAGAAGTTTGTTCAAGCTTGTCAAAGTTCCTCAAAGCATTTTATTGATCTAGGAGCTAGGGTTTTGAACTTCAAAGGAGTATATCTTGCTAACCTTTTGATATTTTTGAGTGATTCCAAAGACATCATTCTCTTCAAAGGGTTATTAACAAATCACTTCAAAAGTTCCAAGGAGTTTTCATGAGGAAGAGACTTGATGAGGAAGCAAGATTACAAGTCCCCTAGATGAATCCCCAATTTTTCATGTGTGACTTCAAATGGTCATAACTTGGTCAATTTTCATCACCTTGAGTCCATTATTTTTCCATAGTTATCTTGAAGATGTGAACTTTATGCCTTCTTTTATGTACAAAGTGAGAAAATGGATGGAAGTTGCCTTAAAGATGCAAAAGATTATAGGTCATTTCATGATATTTTTCCAAATTCAACAAGTCATAACTTGCTCAAATTTTGTAGATTTTGAATGATTCAAGTTTCAAAATGATATTCAAGATATCTACTTTATGCCATATTTTTTGGTCAAGATCAAATTCCAAGTGGAAGGCCATGTTTGAATGCAAGCCATTATAGGTCATTTTTGAAGAAGAATTTGAAATATTTCTAAGTATGGAAAGTCAACCCTTTTTCTTCAACTTTGACTCAATGCAACTTTCAGCTCAAGCATCCATTTAACTCCATTCTTTTTCCGTTGCAAAGCTTGTAACCTCATCTTTCTAAATCTTCAAGAATCACGCCTTAAGACCCCTTGAGTTGAGAATGCCATTGTTTCAAAAGTGGAAACTTGGAATTGAAGTTTCATTGCAAGTCAGAATTTAAATTTCATGTTACAACCTCTAAACCTCAAATTAGCACGCATTTTGGGTATAAACATGATTAGCCAACTTCCCAAATGGATTAGCGCATCAAAACACAAGAATTGGATGAGTTTTGATGAAGTTTAGATCACACTTCACTTGTGCATCAGGTTTGCACGAATTCCCTCCAAAAAGCATCATTCACTCTTCCTTTTGATCCCATTTGCTTCTCTTATAAATACATGTACTATCCCATTCATTTTCCCAAGCTTGGATAGCCAGAATCACCCTGCTAAACTTGTTTCATAACTCATAATTTAGTAACTTCAAAATCCATTCTCGAGCCTTTTTCAATCCAATTTTTCCATCAATTTACCTTCCTTGATCATCCCTGAAGCTAACCACATAATTATATTCAAGAATCGTGCCCTATACTGCTCCATAGAAGTCTAGTTTCATAGCTCTGCAACTTAACTTTAATAGGTAGATTCCTTCATCAATTCTTCAAAACTCTGATATCATTGTGTTGCTCTCATTGCCTTGGTTCTAGTTGCAACACTTACCTTTTACTGGAAACACGTTTCGACTATAAAATTTCAAATCCCTTTTCAAAACTTTCCTTCCAAATTGCTTGAGCTACAATTTATATAAATTTGGCGCGAGAGTGTGGTTGTCTTCGCCTTGAAGAGACGAAGCGAATGGCATAGGTCTGAGCTTTTGATTTTACATTTTGAGAGACCTGCAATTCATGATGGCTGGAGGTTGAAGATAACCAACGTGTCATCATCCAACCAATGAAGGCACACCATCTGTTTTTTTAAAATCTGATTTAATTAATAATTATGTACATTATTCACTAATGACTATGATAAGCACAACGCGCCAGATCCCTTGGATTTGATTACTAACACATTTTGACTCTCATCCAATGGTCCACATATTTTACTTTTATTTTCTTTTTCTGATTTTTATATTTTAATTGTTTTAAATTTCAAAAAAACATAGAAAATTCATTTTCAGTCTAAAAAATCTGAAGAAATTATGAAAAATATTTTTGATTATTCTTATTCTGACTTTTATTTTTTTACAATTTAATTGTGTTTTGGTATTTTTTATAAATTTTACACTTTATTTGACTTGTTTTAAATGTTAAAAATACTTTTATACATTTTTAAATTCTGAAAAAAATTATGGAATGATCCAATGATATTGTGACAAATATTGGTGACCTTATTTTATTTTTGTTTCTGACTTTACTATTTTTTATCATTTTTTGTTTATTTTACCCATTTATTTTAATTTTAAAAATAGTTTCTGACTTAAAAAAATTACCAAAAAACTTGTAAAATTATTTGAGCCTTTTTCTGATTTTTCTATGGTCTCACTTTTCATTTATTGATTAATTTGAACATAGTTGATATTTTTCTCTTTATTTTCTATTTTAAACATTATTTTTAAACTCTTTTGTGTATATTAAAATCGAATATTATTTTGTGACTATTTTCTGGTTGATCTTGGGTTAGATTTTGGATCGTGAACTTTATTAATATCATTGGATCCATGGTGTTGAGTTTAACTCCACAAAAATGGATGAATGATTTTAATAATAGTTTGATTAAAATTTAATTCAAATGTGGTTTGTATATTTTTTCCCCATCCCTCTTCATCTCATCCCTTTCTTATTGCATTAAATGTTGTTGGAGCATGATCTCTATATCATGTCTCAAAACAAATGGTGCATAGATTGCTATTGACCGGCCTCAAAATAGGTGCGACTTCTATATAAGTCCACTTACGATTGCTTAACATATCGCTAAATTTTGTCCCAATTCAAATAAATGATCATTCGAGGCCCAAACTTATGATTGCAAGCCGAAGTATGTTAATTTGATCTCTTTGATCCAATAACCTTGAGATTCATCGTGTGGAGGCTTTGGTTCTACCAATCCTCTAATGGATCTACAACACCTTTGGTCAACGCGGATCACTTAAACATTGTTGATCATTAAATGTTACTTCTAAGAATTCCAAATGGATGATATACTTGACAAAAAGCAAATGCAACTTGTTGTGTGGAGGCTTTGGTTCTACCAATCCTCTAATGAGTTCCAAATGCAAGCTTCAAGATGGTCATCCAACTAACCACTAATTATTGACTTGCCTTACCTTATGCTTTATGTACCATTTACTTTTAGCATTTACATTTCATGCCATTTTCATCTTTGCTCATTTGAGCATTTACTTTCTTGCCATTTTTACTTTTCTCACTTGAGATTTTCTTTTCCTTTCTTAAGATACTTAATAATCAACATAAACCCTAAAAAATCTTTAATGGTACTTGGACTATTTGGTTACTATCCTTGGCATTATGGAGCATGGGACTTTCTTGGACGTAGGATTAGAAACCTTGGCCTATCTTGGAGACCTTGTGATCTTATCTGATTATTCTGTCTGGAGTTCTTGAGGTTTACCTCAAGACATTGGGTTGCTTGTTTGTTTTTGTGTGCAGGTTTTTGTGATTACACCCTTTGTTTGTAATCTAGAATTCACCCGTATACAGCCGTTACTTTGCCCAATTTTTGTGAAGACTTAATACACTTGAAGTTTGGTTCTCTCAAGAGGTATAGTATTTTTTGCTTGATTGGTTTCAATCCAAAGAATTAGAATTCTATCTTGGCTCATAATGTTAAGTATTGACTTCTTGTTGGTTAGATGGTTCTTATCCATAACTTTTACCTTATGCTTTAGGATAGTCCCTTCTTCTCCTCCCATCTTCTTTAATTTCAAAAATCTTCTTCCCCCTTTTGAAAACTCTTCTTGTTTTTGAACTTGAACCACTTTCATAATAAACTTGGACTTATGTCCATGCTTTTTCAAAACATTTTCATAAATAAACTCCAATCAAATTAATAATACCTTGACATTTTTTGTGAGAAGACTAAAAGTCAATAAATCTCATTTCAAACCATTTTGCCACTTTGGCTTTTATCTTTAAACCTTTCTCAAAAAGATTGAACTCTTGTCAATCCTTGTAGTGATGCAAACAACTATACTTATACAATATGTAGTGAAGAGAGATATTTTCCACTTGGGTGTTGAGTGAGGAATTTTTGATTTTAAAATCCAAGCCATATCCTCCATTTTGAGATGACGTAAATTCTCCTTTCTCATGATTGTGAGTAGTAGGTATGTTCTCCACACAGACAATGACGATGATATTTTATCTCATAAAATTAACCAACGCATTTGTGTTTTAAATTTTTGAAAGAGGAACTACGTGTACCCTGATCCCCTATTGCACGAAAAGGTGGTATGTAGGCACTAAAGGTTCGCAACCGCGGCGGGTGCAAAAATTATAAAAATAAATATATTTCTTTCCTCACCTCCACCATCCATTTTTTATATACAACATTTTTTTAGCCAAAATATACAGATTTTACAAAGAGGCTCCTGCGGAGTATCGTAGATATTTAGGGTGCTAATACCTTCCCTTTGCATAACCAACCCCCTTACCTTAAATATTTCCCCTTCTTTTTGGGTTATTCGCTCTTTTCCCATTCCTTTGGAAACAATAAAGTGCGGTGACGATTTTTATTTTAATTTGTATAAAGTCTAGTCAATCCAATGGCTTAGTTTTAAACATTTCTACCGCTACAGAAAAATGGCGACTTCACTGGGGACAGATTGACCTCTTACTGGTCCATCCCTAAGTGGGTTAAGCCCATCTTTGTTTATATCTGTATATGTGATATTACTATTTTTTTGTGTTATATGTTGTATATATGTTTGTCTGGATTTTCCTAGTTTTCAGGATGCTTGGTGATTACTCATAAGTCCTATACCCGAACTTGGGCAAAATTTAAGATAGGACGGGCGGTATAGTCATGTTAACTTTGAGGGAGTAATCCTAAAAAAGGAGGCATGATATCCCCCACTCAGTGGAGGCCCATTTGATTGTAGTGTCATTTACCAAGTAATCGAGAAGGCACACTGCTTTCGACTTGGGAGCCTGCTGAAACTGAGGACCGTAGAATACCAAACCCATCTTGGCCTTTTAGGTGTAGTGCGGAAGCTATGACGGAGTAATCCGAAAATAGTTGTCACACGATACTACGATCAGACGAGTCTTTCTTGAGAATATTACTAATTACCGAGTTAATCAGGAAGTTGGTAATATCCGAAGGAAGAATGTAGACTCTGGGAACCTCTAGAACCTTGTTCGGCAAGTGATAACTTTTAGACCAACACCTTATGGGTAGTACCTTCGACCTCATGCTCGTGACGTTGAACCTATGAACCCTATACGTGTGATCTTGTGTGTGATTGCTGCATCATGCATCCATGCACTCATAAGCATCTTTTGAAGAAACCATATTTCAAGGGATTTAAAGGTTGACTATTTGTGAATCTCTCAGGTGATTTTTAACCATGGATTCTGGAAAGAGAAAGACCGGGAAATACAGTTTCAAGGATCCCAAGATAAATGAGTTGATCAGTCTAATTCCCGAGATCAAGTGTTCTGCAGACTTTCGGAAGAAGTATGGATCCATTATTCCTCTCATGAAGCTGAAGATGAAGGAGCGTATTCTCTCGACCTTGGTCCAGTTCTATGATCCGATGTATCATTGCTTTACTTTTCCCGACTATCAGTTGATGCCTACATTGGAGGAGTATTCTTATCTATTGGATTTACCTATTACCAATCGTGTTCCTTTTACTGGTTTGGAGGGTGAGCCAAAACCACATGAGATTGCTGCTTTGATTCACCTGGGGAAGTCTTAGGTGGAATCCCACATGACTACCAAAGGAGGGATTAGAGGATTACCAGCTCAGTTCTTATTGGAGAAAGCTCGTTACTTTGCCAGGATGAAGAGTACAATCGCTTTTGAGGCAGTCTTTGCTCTACTTGCTTACGGGTTGTTCTTATTTCCTAATATGGACAAATTTGTTGACATTAATGCTATCAGGATTTTCTTGATTGGAAACCCAGTTCCTACATTGTTGGGTGATGTTTATTACTCTATTCATCTTCAGAATTCTTATCATGGGGGGATGATTATCTGTTGCACGCCTCTATTGTACCGGTGGTTTATCTCTCATATGCCTCAGTCTGATGCTTTTTGGGATGTCAAGGAGGAACCACGTTGGGCCCCTAAAATCATGGCACTTACTCACTCGGATATTGATTGGTATCATTGAGCTTACCAGGATATAGAGATTATTGACAGTTGTGGTAGTTTCCCCAATGTACCTCTTCTTGGTACAAAGGGAGGAATTAACTATAACCCTGTTCTTGCACGGCGAAAACTTGGTTATCCTATGATGGATAAACCTAATAATATTCATTTGAGTAGTTTCTTTCTAAAGGAAGGAGAAGACCATAGGGAAGCTAGGGAGCAGATTGCGAAGGCCTGGCGACACATTCATAAGAAGAGTAGGAAGGATTTGGGACCCAGGGGTGCTGTTTCTTTGGAGACACCCATGCCTGATCTATTTGTGAAAACCACTCCTCCCTTATTAGGTGATCTAGAAGAGCTGTAACTTGCTTTGGTTTGGATGCAACAGGAAAATGATGCTTGGAAGAACAAGTTCCAAACTTTAGAGAGTTCCTACAGAGCAGACCTGAAGGAGAAAGACGACTTGATTGAGATCCTTGAGAGTCGAGCAGTAGAGTCTATGGAGAGGCAAGGGGATTTATTTTCTCCTAAGCCTCAATCAAGTGCTGATCACTCACTTCCTGATTCAGATGATTGGAAGGAGGTTGCCACCAGATATGCAGAAGAAAACAAGAGGTTGAAGGATCAGATTGCCAGGCTCACAGGGAAGCGCCAATGTACAGAGTGATCTCCATCAGTTCTATTTCTCAGGGTTTTAGATTTTATTTTCATCTTGTACTTGGGATCATTGAAACTTGTAATCCATTTTGGAGTTATTATAACAAAATTTTTCAGTATTTCAAAAGCATTATTACTTTGATGTTTGCAATATGCCTATAAACTTTAAATCCCTTGAAATATTAAATAACAAAGTAAAAATAATCATGAGCATTGCATATCGTGCATCATATTGCACATATTTCTTGCATTTGTTATGCATATCCAGGTGTCTTACCAAGCTTCTTTACTTCGTTCAGCAAGCTGACTCATCACTACAATACTCGGGCTAATTTCAAAAAGAAGATGGACAACTTAGAACAAGAGAATCGCGAGCTGCACCAGGAAGTTTCTGCTTTGAAGGCCGACATGGACAATCTGACTACTCTGATGGAAGCTCTGGTGGATGCTCAGAATCAACCACCGAGTGTTCAACCTCAACCAACAAGGGCAAATACTGAAGCTCCGACTGTTCCCGTATCTGCTACTCCAACTGTTGTTCAGAATCACATGTCTCAAGGATATCCATGGGGAATGCCAGAGAATTTTGCACCTGAAGGTTTCAATATTGGTCCTCAAGATACTCCAGTGGTTTAGACTATTGTTACTCCTGCACCTCCTGTGGTGCATATTCCTGCCGCACCTCCTTCGGTGAATATGGTTATGTTTATTAATGATGATATATGTTGTCCTTTCCCTCCACCGAGTGAAGACTTGGATCTTTATGGAAGAATGGATGATTTTCAAGAGCAGTTTGACAAGATGCAAAGAGAGATGAAGGCCCTCATGGCAAAAGAGCTATTTGGGCAGAATTTGAATGAGCTATATTTGGTCCCAAATGTTAAGATACCTGCTAAGTTTAAGGTCCTGGAGTTTGAGAAGTATAAGGGCAACACTTTCCCTCGTGCTCATCTGGTGATGTACGTGAGGAGAATGTCTACCCATACTGATGATCAGCGTCTGTTGATTCACTTTTTTTTCCGGATAGTTTGACCGGTGCTGCGTTGAAGTGGTATATGAGTTTAGATAACACCAATATCCATACTTTTAATGATTTGGGAGAAGAATTCATCAAAAAATACAAGTACACCGTGAACATGGCGCCTGACTGAGATCAACTCAGGGCCATGGTTCAGAAAGACAGGGAATCGTTCAAAGAGTATGCGTAAAGATGGCGTGAGGTAGCCGCCCAAGTGATTCCTCCCATGGAAGAGAAGGAGATGACTAAGATTTTCTTGAAGATGCTGGGTGCTTTCTACAACGAGAGGATGGTAGCAAGTGCGCCAAGTGACTTTACTGAGATGGTAGGAATGGGTATCCGCTTAGAAGAGGCTGTGCGAGAAGGCCGTTTGACGAAGAGTGAAGGATCTGGAGGTGTGAAGAAGCCATCTTATGCGTTTACCAAGAAGAAAGAAGGAGATGCAAATGTTGTTATACAAGAGAGGAGGGTAAACACTCCTAGAAGGAATTATCCGCGTCATCAGCAAGTCGCCTCAGTTATTCCCGTTATGAATGCCGCTCCAACTACCGTTGCTTATCAGAGACCGTCCCAATAGGGGAATCAAGGGTACAATCAGAGAAGGGAGAGTTATGACCCTATTCCCATGAGCTATATAGAGCTACTACCGGCATTGATTCAGAAGAGGTTGGTTCAAACCCGACCACCTCTCGCCATACCGTCACCATTGCCTTGGTATTACAAGGCAGACTAAACATGTGCTTTTCATCAAGGAGCACCAGGGCATAATGTTGAAAATTGTTACCCTTTGAAGACTAAGGTACAGAAATTGGTGAAGTCTGGTATTCTATCTTTCAAAGACGTGGGACCTAATTTGAAAGATAATCCCCTACCTAAGCACGGGGAGTAAATGCTGTGAATATGGTGGCCGGTTGTCCAGGCGACTTCCGAATTTTTGATATTAATCTGGTTAGAGGAGATTTAGTGAAAATGCATGCAGACCTCTATGAATTTAGCTACTATATGCATGAACATTTCGGTTGTGCTATTTGCAGTACAAACATACAGGGTTGCGATAAGATAAAGGATGATTTACAGGAGATGATAGATGAGGGCCTAATCCATATAATCAGGCCTAGTACAGAGTATGAAGAGGAAGTGAACATGGTTTCTGGATGTCTTGGTGAATTCAGAATTTTTAATGTGGAGTACATGAATGAGGACCTCGTGCAGTTGTACGCTACCTTCTGCCATACGGCTGGTCAGGTGGAACACCAATATGGATCTTGCGTAGTTTGCTGTCAAGACCCCCGAGGATGTTCAATCGTGAAGAAGGGTGTTTAGTTGTTGTTAGACAATGGAACTATCAAGATCACGGGTCAGAGGGATGATTACCATGGAGTTGATATGGTTGAGTTTTGTTTAACGGAAGAAGATTCAGATGAAGAGTATGCCTCCGCAGATGAGTATTTCTCTTTAGACGAAGATTTGTTTTCCAGAAATGACTTATTAATGACTGATTATGTTGAAGAAGGGGTAAACATCATTGTGCCTTATTTTGGTGCACCCACCCATTTTAAAGTTGAGTATCATAGCAAGCCAGTTGTTACCCCATTGGTGATTAGTTTGCTAGGTCCTATCCCCTATAAATCAGATAAGGTTGTGCCTTACAAATACAACGCTACAATCTTAGAGGATGGAGTGGAAGTTCCCATCCAGCCAATGCCTGATGTTGGAAATATAGCTGAAAATATCATGGTGACCCGTAGCAGTCGTGTGTTTGCGCCAGTTGTTCGAAGAGATGTTAATGCTGGAAAGAAAATTGCTGAGAATGATGAACCTAAGAAGGCTACGGGTGAGACTAATGGAGCTACGATAGAGAAATAAGTGGATGATATTTTGAAGATAATTAAGATGAGCGACTACAGAATTGTAGATCAGCTACTGCAGACTCCTTCAAAAATATCTATTTTAGCTTTATTGATGAACTCCTCTGCTCATAGAGAATCCTTGATGAGGGTACTGGACCAAGCTTTTGTGGAGAGTGATATGCCAATAGATCAATTCAGAAGTGTAATAGGGAACATTACTTCGTGTAATAACCTGAGTTTCTGCGATGATGAATTACCAGATGAAGGGAGGAATCACAACCTGGCCCTCCACATCTCTATGAAATGCAAGAATGACTCACTATCCAATGTGCTGATTGATAATGGATCCGCGTGAATGTTATACCGAGGAGTACTCTCATGATGTTGAAATATCAAGGAACGCCTATGCGCCCTAGTGGCATCATTGTGAAAGCGTTTGATGGGTCAAGGAAATCTATCATCGGTAAAGTGGACTTACCTATCCATATAGGACCAAATTTGTTTTAGATAACCTTCCAGGTCATGGACATTGTTCCCGCTTATATTTGTTTGCTAGGAAGGCCGTGGATACATGAAGCAGAGGCCGTCACTTCAACTTTACACCAGAAGCTAAAGTTTGTGTGTGAAGGGAAGGTAGTGATCATAAATGGGGAGTAGGCATTGTTGATATCTCATTTGCCCTCTTTCAGCATTGTAAAAGCGGATGAAGCTGGTGTTGGAACCCAGTTCCAAGCCTTATCCATTGATAACATAATAGGAAATGAGAATTCCATGGTTTCGCTGAAGGATGCGCAGCAGGTTGTGCATAATGGTCATAATGAAGTTTGGGGATAAATTATGGATCCACCTGTGAACAAGAACAAAACTGGCCTGGGGTTCTCTTCGAAGAATGATAAAGGGAAGGGCATAAAGCCGAAGTCTTCCGCAGGCAGGTATCAAGACATTTTCCGTAGCGGGGGCTATTTTCATCTGACTGTTTCCAGGATTAACGCCATTATGGAAGATGAAGCAGAGCAGGAAATGCCGAATTATGTGATGCACGAAGTTAGGGTTCAGAACTGGATCACCATTGATGTTCCCTCTTGCATACATGTTTCAAATTAATTTGATTTGTTAATATTTTTTTTTGAAAAGCTTTCACTCTGCACAAGGTGGAAGTATTAATGTTGTAGGGCTTATCTGTTTACTGTGACTTTTAAGATCAATAATAAAAGTTGTCTTTGCTTCCCGAATTATGTCTATTTTCTGCTTTTTCTTGGAAAATGGTAATCAGAAGAAAAAAAAACCTTTTAAAATAAATAATAATTGAAATTCAATCTGCATGATCACTTGTTATATGTGTCAGTTTCTAAATGCAATCACAAATCATATGTGCAGATTAACTAAAAAACCCGTTGAATATAATGACCCTGCACCCTCTCCCAACTTTGAATGTCCTGTGTATGGGGCTGAAGAAGAAGATTATGATGAGATTCTAGAAGAGGTCTCACGGTTTTTTGAGCACGAGGAAAATACCATTCAGCCATATAAAGAGCCATTGGAAGTGATCAATTTGGATTCAGAAGAAGATCCAAAGGAAGTCAAGATTGGAGCATTACGTCACCCTGATGTGAAGAGAAGGTTGATTGAGCTGTTGAAAGAGTATGTGGATATTTTTGCTTGGTCTTAATAAGATATGCCTGGTCTAGATACAGATATCGTCGAGCACCGTTTGCCGTTGAAGCCAGAATGTCCGCCAATCAAACAGAAGTTGAGAAGAACTCACCCAGATATGGCAGTAAAAATCAAAGAGGAGGTTCTAAAGCAGATTAATGCTGGTTTTCTTGTGACGTCAGTGTATCCTCAATGGATTGCCAATATTGTCCCAGTACCGAAAAAAGACAGAAAAGTCCGCATGTGCGTAGATTACAGAGATCTAAATAAAGCTAGTCCAAAAGATAATTTTCCATTTCCACACATCGACATGTTAGTGAATAGCACAGTAAAATTCAAAGTATTCTCGTTCATGGATGTATTTTCTGGGTATAATCAAATAAGAATGGCTCCAGAGGACATTGAAAAAATAACGATTATCATACCCTGGGGAACATTCTGTTACAGAGTGATGCCTTTCGGGTTGAAGAACGCTGGTGCAACGTACCAGAGGGCTATGACAACCCTATTCCATAATCTGATGCACAAGGAAATTGAAGTATATGTTGATAATATGATTTCCAAATCCCAGACCAAAGAAGGGCATATAGAAGATTTGTTGAAGTTGTTTCCGCGTTTGAGGAAATATCGTCTTCGCTTGAATCCAAATAAATGCACCTTCGGTGTTCGATCAGGGAAATTGTTGGGTTTCATTGTTAGTCAGAAAGGAATTGAGGTTGACCCTGATAAAGTCAAAGCAATTCAATAAATTCCAGCACCAAGAACTGAAAAGCAAGTCAGAGGTTTCCTCGGACGTTTGAATTATATTTCCAGATTTATTTCCCACATGACTGCAACATGTGAACCGATCTTTAAGTTGTTAAAGAAAGATCAAGGTTGTGTGTGGACGGATGACTGCCAAAGGGCATTTGAAAGTATCAAAGAATATTTGCTTGAACCTCCCATCTTGCTCCCTCCTGTAGAAGGAAGACTGTTGATTATGTATCTGACAGTGTTAGATAAATCCATGGGTTGTATTCTGGGACAACATGACGAAACAGGGAAGAAGGAGTTCACCATTTATTATCTTAGTAAAAAATTCACTGATTGTGAGTCACGGTATTCCATGCTGGAAAAAATATGTTGTGCTTTGGCCTGGGCGGCAAAGCGTTTGCGGCAATATATGTTGAATCACACTACTTGGTTGATCTCCAAAATGGATCCAATTAAGTACATTTTTGAAAAACCCGCTCTTACTGGGAAAATTGCCCGCTGGAAGATGTTGTTATCTGAATATGATATCGAATACCGCACTCAAAAGGCTATTAAAATTAGTGTGTTGGAGGATTATCTTGCTCACCAACCTGTGGAGGATCACCAGTCTGTAGAATATGAATTCCCCGATGAGGATGTGATGTTCCTGAAAGTGGAGGATTGTGATGAACCATTTTCTGAGGAAGGTCCTGACCCTGAATCTCGTTGGAGTATGATATTTGATGGAGCTGTGAATGCTTATGGTAAAGGAATTGGTGCTTTGATTGTCACTCCTCATGGATCGCACATTCCTTTTACTGCAAGGTTAACATTCGATTGTACTAACAATATGGCAGAATACGAGGCTTGCATCATGGGTCTCGAAGAAGCTATTGTTATCAGAATTAAAATTCTAGATGTGTATAATGATTCAGCTTTGGTAATAAGTCAGATTAAAGGAGAATGGGATACTCATCACCCCGACTTGATCCATTACAAAAATTATGCTAGAAGATTATTACCATTCTTTAATAAAGTTGAATTCAATCACATCCCTAGAGATGAAAATCAAATGGCGGATGCTCTGGAAACTATGGCTTATATGTACCAAGTGAATACTTGGAATGATATACCCCAAATTACGGTTCAATGATTGGATAGGCCCGCTCATGTGTTTACAATAGAGGAGGTAGCAGATGAAAAACCTTGGTATTATGATATCAAGCATTTTCTTCAGACTCAGGAATACCCGATTGGTGCGTCGAATTAAGATAGAAAGACATTGAGAATATTGGTATGCAGTTTCTTCCTCAGTGAAAATGTGTTATACAAGAGAAATTATGACATGGTCTTGCTCAGATGCGTGGATAGACACGAAGCAGACATGTTGATGCATGAGATTCATGAAGGTTCATTTGGCACTCATTTCAATGGATATTCGATGGCTAAAAAGATGCTAAAGGCAGGTTATTATTGGCTGACAATGGAGTATGACTGTTACAAATTTGCAAATAAGTGCTATAAATGCCATATTTATGCAGACAAGGTCCATGTGCCTCCGACACTTCTCAATGTGATTTCCTCCCCATGGCCTTTCTCTATGTGGGGTATTGACATGATTGGGATGATATAACCCAAAGCTTCGAATGGACACCATTTTATCTTGGTAGCAATTGACTACTTCACCAAATGGGTGGAGGCTGCTTCATATGCCAATGTTACTAAGCAGGTGGTTGTGCGCTTCATTAAGAATAACCTTATATGTCGGTATGGTGTGCCGAGCAGAATCATCACTGACAATGGCCCGAATTTGAACAACAAGATAATGATAGAACTGTGTGAAGAATTCAAGATTGTCCATCATAATTCATCTCCATATAGGCCAAAGATGAACGGGGCTGTTGAAGATGCTAATAAGAATATCAAGAGAATTATCTAGAAAATGGTTGTTACTTATAAGGATTAACATGAAATGTTCCCTTTTACTCTGCATGGATATCGAACATCTGTCTGCACTTCAATAGGAGCAACCCCATTCTCCCTGTGTATGGAATGGAGGCTGTACTCCCTGTCGAGGTAGAGATTCCCTCGTTGCGTGTGATAATGGAAACCAAGTTGGTAGAGGCTGAATGGGTCCAGAACAGGTTTGACCAATTAAATTTGATTGAGGAGAAGAGGATGACAACTTTGTGTCATGGCCAGTTATATCAGAGAAGAATGAAGAAAGCTTTTGATAAAAAGGTCAAACCTCGTGAATTTAGAGAAGGCGACCTCGTGCTCAGTGTTGTACCCCAAAATTTGCCCTCCCATATTCTCCAAGAAATTGCCAAGTCAAGCTGCAAAATCCCCCAAGGGTTGCACAGTGCAAAGGTCTCCCATACAGTCAAAACTAGGGTTTGTGGTCTGATCAAGAAAAGGAAGTTTTCAAAGGCCCAATCAAGTCTCACATGCTTGCAAATATGGTCAAGTATCCTCATATCAAGTTTCAAGGCATTCAGCACAAAATTGCACAGTCAAAAACCCTAATTGCAATACAGCCAACTGTAGGGGCAAAATGGTCATTTGACAGTCAAAAGTTCAAATTTTTGGTCAACATATCATTTTGAAGCCACAAACATCATTTGATCAATGTTTGATCATGATTCTCAAAATTTGGCTCAGAAATCATCAAGATGCAAAAGTTGCCTTATTTGGACAGCTGAAAAAAGTCAACTGAAATTGACCAGGGCATAACTTTCACATGGATTATCAGAAAAATTCCATCCAAAGCTCATTTTGAAGAGAAAGACATTTCCTACAACTCATCTTCATACTCCAAGTCCAAGAAATGCTCTCACAAAAAGTTATCAATTTCAACATTATAGGTCATTTTTAAAAGTCAACAAAAAGGGACTTTAAGTCAAAGGCCATAACTTGAGATTGGTAAATCAAAATGACATGGGACCAAAGGAATTGGTTAGAGGACTCAAAGACCTTTCCAAAATGTCCAAGAACATGAGAAAATCTTAAAAATTGAGCAAGTTATGCCTTGTGGAAGTTGGGAAATTTTTGGATATTTTGAAAAGTCAACATTGATCCAAATGACCTAAAATTGCTAATGGGCCCATTTTTCTTCCATAATTCATCACCCATGACATGTGCACGACCACTTGACCCAAAGGGAAGTATTTTCTCATTTTTTATTTATTTATTTGAATTTTTATTTATATTAATTCATTTAAATCATTTAAATATGTGAAAAATATTTAACCTAACCTAACAAATCTTTTTGTACATGTTTTAGCCTCAAGATTTCGTGCATATGCAAATTAGGAAAGATTTGGGGTGATTGGATATGATTTGTGCAAAAATAGCATGGAAAATATTTGGTTAAAAAGCTTGAAAATCAAATCTTCAAAAACCATTAATTCAAGAGATTTTGATCAATATTGTTGACCTAATGCACTCACTACATATGCCTGATCACAACCCTAATGCAAAAGGACAAAAAGCTGCGCAAGAAAGCTCTTCACAAACTTGGAATTTTTGTCTAAAAAGTCAACTCTGAAATCATCTTTAGAGGTTGATTCAAGGCACGAAACTTGTTCCATTAGCTTGCTGAGGATTAAAGGAAGAGATTTGGATCAAAACCAAAGACTTTGACATCAAGAAACGTGAGAACACGGCCGCCCTGTACAGAGAAAAAATCATGATCGTATTCTAACTTCTAGGCATTCTCATGGCATTCTAATTATTGATTTACATTCCTTGTGAAGTTCTGAAGCTAACCAATGCGTTTAATTATATTTTTACATGCTATATACGATTATGCCATGCTTGTATTCTAGGGTTTGCAGGACCTCAAAATTGGGGATTTCAAGACAAGGAAAAATTGGAACACATGAGTTACACCATTCAACTCAGCGCATGGAGACGATCTTGAACCACCCATCGCGCCCAATTTCTAAATGACACAGGCCTAATCGCTATTTTCTAATAGCATGCCTAAGAGAACGTCCCAAAAACCGTTGCCTGTTCTTTTATGTTTTCAGGAACGTGAAGAAGATGAACTCGTGGCAGTGTGTGATACGTTGGTTTGAATTTCGCGCGCAGACCCACTAACTCCTTTGTTTCCTTTTATATTATTTATTTGCTATTATATATTAAATATGTTTGGGATGGCTCAGTGGAAGGAACACGCGTTGGCAATATCCATGACCTGGGTTCGAAACCCAGGTCTTCAATAATCTCAATATTATTTTTCCTCTAACGTTCATGTGTAGCGCTTATGTTGGAGACCATGATGCACCTCTTCATCAAGCCAGCCACGCGTCCCATGGAGTCAGATCAAAGGCTCAGGATTGAGGAACACGGAACGCCCTAGTCAACGCACCTGCATGTGTCTGGCCAAAGTCAAATGGACCCAAATAAATGGGCCAGATCTCTCAAAATTCAACCTCCATATTGGGGTCTGAAACCCCCCAGGTTTGCACATTTTGTTTTTTATCTTTTTTTTTTTGCATTATTATTATTTTTTATTCCTTTTAATTATTATTTGTTTTAATTAATTAACTAATTATTTTCATAAATATAAAACACCACAAAAAAAATCAGAAAAGGAAAAATATAATAAATATTTTATTTTAAGTATTTTTGTAAATAATTAACTTTAATTGATTAGTTTTAAATTAGGATTAATTTTAACTCTTTTCAATGAAAATCTAAAAATACATAGAACTAGGGTTTGAACAATTTTTCATCTTTTTTTATTTTTATTTTTCTTTCATAAATATTTAATATTATTTTATTTATTTTCATAATTAAAATTGTATATAAAAATTAGGTTTAATTTAGGTTAAATTTTAATATTTTCATAATAAATTTAAAAGCCACTAGAATTAGGGTTTGCATTCAATTTTAATTTTAATTAATTCTCTTTTTCATTAAATTCTTAAAAATACCAAAAACAATTTCTTTTCTTAATTAATTAATTCACGTAATTTTAAATTTTGTCAAAGGGTCCAACGCCCTCGTTTCGTTTAATTTTCGTTATTTCGCATATTTATTTTATGTCATTTAAATAATTATGTACCTCTCCCGAAGCCTTGTAATTACTTCTCGCACTTTCAATTTATTTATTTTTCTGTCAAATCGGGTCCTGGTTAATTTCGGCGATGTGGACCCGCGCCATTTGTAATAGCTTTAGATTTACTTTTCCTCGCAACTCTTAACTGTTAAACAAAGCATGCAAGAATGAATGTCCAAATAAAAGCAATGCGTAGAACACCGATAACATGACAAGATAAATGCAAATGAAAACGACACACGAATCACACACCACCCCTAGGGTACGCCTCACTGTTGCCTTGCCTCGAAAGGTGATCGTCGAGTAGAGGATGTCTTAGTAAGTCCTCATGATCCGGGAACCTGGCATGAGGGTAGCTTCTAAGGTGTCTTCCCATTGCTCTGGTGATCACCATGTCCCGAACCTCGAATTGACCCGAACACCTCCAACGGTGGTGCTACCTACCTCTCAATGGTGGGATGGCACTACTTTAAAGGACATTTACACAGACGAATTCCTTAGGGTAGATAGGTTCTCGTAGATACTTGCTCTAATTTCAAAACAAAATCAAAAAATACTTTTCACACCAACACATTTTCAAAAAGCTTTCGAAAGCAATTTTTCAAACACTCTTGAGGACCGATACAAGAGTCGAACTGGAATTTTCAAAGAAACTTTTTAAAACCCACAGTTGAAAAGCAAACAAACCATTTTTGAAAACACAAATGAGCAAGTATCTAAGAGCCCGTGGATAACCATGGATAGAAAGGGTGCTAACACCTTCCCTTTCTATAACCTACCTCCCGAACCGAGAGCAATCTCTTTAAGGAATTTTTCTGTGCTTTTGTCCTTTCCATTTGGAGAAAATAAAAGACGGTGGCGACTCTTGCTTCCGCGACATTTCGCGAACCAGCGTTAAACAGTCAGTTCCAGATCCACCGATCACAGAACTGGCGACTCTGCTGGGGACCTAAACTTAAAGTGAGGTGTACCTTAGGGTTAGTTCATAACTGTGTTTTCAATTGTATTGACTTGTCTGCTTTAAATTTGTGGGTTGCATGGGAGTTACATAGATCCTAACCCGGATCTGGGGATACCCTGTTTAGGTAGCATAAACTGTAAGGGACCTGTCCGGCGTATACCGACATGGGTGAAGCAGTGGCTACGTTGGTGTGGCGCCTTGGTCTGTACCGATATCCCTCGTGTTGAAACGGGGAGAATATGGGTCTTCCAAGGAGTCATTAAGCACCAACAGACCTTAGAACCTTAAATGACACAACTTGGCCATTAGAACAGTAGCAGTATGCTACACCCATTGAGGCTAAACTCTCGTGATGGTTCTGGCTGCAAGAAAAGATTGCGATGCTGGAGTTATGACCGATTGAGAGTAGTCAATGATATTGGGATCCTCTAAGAACCCGGTTACTTTGATAGGACAGGTACGAACCAACCAACTGAAAGAGGGTAATACCTAGACCTCATGCTGGCCTAAACTCTAAGGGCTTCTCTTGTGTGACTTGTGTGCTTTCGTACTTGACTACTTGCATGCTTTTTTGTCTGACACTTGAGCTCCTTGCATGTTTCGTGTGTAGTCCTTAATTAGGACTCATAACAGGGTATCCTAAGTTTCTTGCAGGTTTTGGTTTGCAATCCTTAATTAGGACTCGTAACAGGGTTACGTACATTACCCCATGCATAGCATAACATCATACCATTGCATACATTCTAACCCATTTCAAGGATCTCAAGGGCTTGTGATGCAGGTCATGATGAACCAAACACCCAGCAAGGGGCAAAGGGGATTTATTTTCCTCTAGCCAAGAGTGTCAGGGGCTATGACCCACTGGATATGGTGAGCCTTTGACCCTTGAAGAAGGACTCTCAACAACATGAAGTACCTTCAGCCAAGTTACCAGTTTTCAACTCTAACAAGTTTCTCTGTTTACCCCGCGAGATCCTTGAAATCATTGCATGCATATCATACATATCATTGCATAACAGGTACCCATTCTCTGCAGGTTACTTACCTTCTTCGCTGTTTATTTCAGCAGTCTCGTCATGAATCCTGAATCTTCAACCGAGCAAACTATCCAGGCCCTCCAGGCTCAGAACGCCCAGTTCCAAGGGCTGATCATGAATTTGACCCAGGGGCAACAAGATCTGAAGGCTTTGCTCTTGAAGAAGGAGAAGAAGAAGAAGATGACTGTTTTGTTCAGCCCTAGACGCAGATCTAGGAATACACTGCAGGATGAAACTGAGAGGACTACTCCATCCATGGGGAAAAGCAGTCATCAAGAGGAATGGGTTCCTAGTTCGGTAGTCTCCGACAACGAGACTGATTTTGATGAAGAGCAGTACCCGCCTGCAGAAGACAGATACAAGCAACTGGAGGATAGGTTGAAAGCTATGGAGATTCAACAGGTACCTGGGCTGGACTTTGGAGATCTGGGTTTGTCTACTGGTGTGATTATACCTCACAAGTTCAAAGCACCATCCTTTTCTAAGTATGACGGGGCATCTTGTCCCAAGCTACATCTCAGGTCCTATGTTCGGAAGATGCAACCGTACTCGGCGGACAAGAATTTGTGGATCCACTTCTTCCAGGAGAGTCTTTCAGGGACTCATCTCGAATGATTCTATCAGCTGGATGGGACCAAGGTTCGTAACTGGGAGGAGTTGGCTACGGCTTTCTACAAGCAGTATCAGTACAATGCCGACCTTGCTCCTACACGTACCCAACTCCAGGGTATGTCGCTGGGGTCAAGTGAAGGTTTCAAGGAATACGCGCAGAGATGGAGAGACCTTGCTGGAAGGGTGCAGCCTCCATTAACTGACCGGGAACTCGTTGATATGTTCTTGGGGACCCTATCCGGACCATTCTTCAATCACCTCATTGGTAACTCATCTGCTGGATTTACCGACCTCATCCTGACTGGCGAAAGAATTGAAGCTGGTATCAAGAGTGGGAAAATTCAAGAGGCCACACCTTCTGATACTAACAAAAAGCCTTACACGGGAAAGAAAGAATCTAATGCTGCATACAGCCAAAAGAGTCGTCGTGACCAACATGCAGGGGCAGTCATGATCTCTGGTTCTGCACCACGCCGCCAACCACAGAAGAGAAACCAGCGAAGGCCGAACGAGCCTAAAAGACAATTCACCAACATTAACATGCCATGGTCACAAGCATTGCAGCATATGTTGAAGATGAACCTGATTGCAGTGATCAATCCTCCTGCGAATCCCAAGACCTCCTCTCCAAGCTACAATCCAGAAGCCAGATGTGCTTATCATTCTGATAGCCCGGGGCACGATACTGAGGACTGTTGGGCACTGAAGTACAAGATTCAGAACATGATCGATGCCAAAGAGATCGAGTTCGAGCCTGCTGAAACCCCCAACGTGATCACTGCTCCCTTGCCAAAACATGGCTAGGATTGAGAGATTTTTGTTCATTTGAATTCAAGTTGTATTTTTCTTTTCTTGTTCAGATAAACAATTATCATGTTAAACTCTTTTATTTCACGAATGCATTACACATGTCTGTCTTGATTTAATTATGTTTACTATGCTTAAAACTGATTTCATATTTTTGCGATGGTCAACTCTTAATTGAAAATTCTAAGCCTCTTGAGGGAGGATGACGAAAACGATACCACAATCTACAGTATGCTTTTGAACAGACCCCGCTGATGAGGTACAGGCATTATTTCAATCCCTAAACACTGGAGTTATAAGGATGATAATCCCTCGTCAACCCCTCTGAGCCAAAGAAGTAGGAGTTTTTCTTTTCGAAATTTAAAACCCTTAATCATAACCTGGGGCAGGGTAGTCTCTCAGTTGATCCAAGTGCATGACAAATGGCACCAAGGAGGTCCTTACAAAACAAAAGCCAGTGATGGTCCAGAACAATCAAAAGGACAGGCAGTCATTATCAAAAAAATCATAAACGAAAAGTCCAAGAAGTCAAAACCTATAAAAAGGGACTTACAAAACTGGGGCATCCCGCTGACTGTAATTCCAAAAAAGGAAACAGTTCAGGCAAAAAGAAAGGGATAACAAAAATCAAGAAAGAGGTCTTACAAACCCTCAACAAAAAAAAGAATGACTGCCTATTCAAAATAAGTTATCAACATCCGAATCATCACCGGAAAATCAAAGCAAAGACTCAAACAAGGTCTAACGTATGATCAACTGAGTTTAGGTTTGGAGAACATCACGAAGAGCGGGTGGGTACAAATAATTTGAGCCTTTATCCTTTGTTTCTTAAACCGTGAACCAGGCCACGATATAACCCTTAAAAGTCCTAGCTGAAGCATGGGTTAGTTCGAAAGCATACTGTTATGAAGGTATCCTGACTCCTGAAGGTTTGCTGTAAAATCTTGAGTTGACACCGCACTATGTTACAAAAAAATGCATTTTCAAAATTCAAGACAGACATAGGCTTTTGCATTCTTAAAATAACCTTGTTTGCATATGACTATTTGTTTGAACAGCAGGGAAATTCGCACGACGAACACCTTGTGAACAGAAGTACCTCCAATCAAGGGGCACGGTAGGAGCATTGCCCATTATCTGGGGCATGGCAAAATACTTCCAACAGGGGCAACTCCCTACATCTTGAGAGCGTGGACATAGTCGAAAAAATACTACGCATAATCAAAGACCCGCTAGGTTGACACACCTAGGTAAAAATAAGGGCTTCCCGGCGAACCAAAAGGGTTCGGGCAAAAATAAGGGATGAAAATGGAAAAATATGTACACCCGGCAAGTCGAAAACCTGAAAAGGCGGCTTGGGCAAAAATGGGTATCCCGGTGGACTGAAAACCCGGAAGGGCGGTCCAGGCAAAAGTTAGGGATTAAAGCGTACGACTATGTTCCGGTATCTCATCACTTGTCTACCCGAAGATTTGTCAACCCCCCACACAGGTATCCTCTTCCCTCATCTCCGAAGCAGGGGCAATAATGAGCTATCCAAGCAATCCAAGTGCTCTGTCAACCAAAGTACAAGAAAAGTTCAACATAAGGATGATTACCATCTACCTTTACAAATTCCAGATCGTGGGTTAACATCCGAAACCAAATAGGACAACCATCCACTTAATCAAAATCATGCAACCCTACACCGGTTCCTTCCCAATTTTCAGAAGAAGTTTTTTACACGAACTTATCCAAGTAACCTAACCCCGGTTCCTCCAGAAGTCTCACATGGACCTATCTCAAGATGACCTAACCCCGGTTCATCAAGAAGTTTTTACACGAACTTATCCAAGTAACCTAACCCCGGTTCCTCCAGAAGTCTCACATGGACCTATCTCAAGATGACCTAACCCCGGTTCATCAAGAAGTTTTTACACGAACTTATCCAAGTAACCTAACCCCGGTTCCTCCAGAAGTCTCACATGGACCTATCTCAAGATGACCTAACCCCGGTTCATCAAGAAGTTTTTACACGAACTTATCCAAGTAACCTAACCCCGGTTCCTCCAGAAGTCTCACATGGACCTATCTCAAGATGACCTAACCCCGGTTCATCAAGAAGTTTTTACACGAACTTATCCAAGTAACCTAACCCCGGTTCCTCCAGAAGTCTCACATGGACCTATCTCAAGATGACCTAACCCCGGTTCATCAAGAAGTTTTTACACGAACTTATCCAAGTAACCTAACCCCGGTTCCTCCAGAAGTCTCACATGGACCTATCTCAAGATGACCTAACCCCGGTTCATCAAGAAGTTTTTACACGAACTTATCCAAGTAACCTAACCCCGGTTCCTCCAGAAGTCTCACATGGACCTATCTCAAGATGACCTAACCCCGGTTCATCAAGAAGTTTTACACGAACTCATTCCGAAGCAACCTAACCCCGGTTCACCAAAAAGTTTTAACACAAACTTATCTTGCAGTAACCTAACCCCGGTTCCTCCTGAAGTCTTACATGGATTTATCCATAAGTAACCTTACCCCGGTTCATCCAGAAGTTTTACACGAACTCATCCCGAAGCAACCTAACCCCGGTTCCCCTCAGAAGTCTTACATGGATTTAGCTCAAGATAACCTCACCCCGGTTCATCAAGAAGTTTTACATGAACTTACCCCACCAAGCAACCCTACACCGGTTCCCTCTCTTCAAGATGCAGTGTTATATGGACTCGTCACCCAGAAACCCTACACAGGTTCTCCCTTTCCAAAAACGAAGTTTTACACGAACTCATCATCAAAGTAACCCTACCCAGGTTCCTTCTCTATTTCAGATGCGGTTTTACATGAGCTCATCAGCAGGAGACCCTACATATGTGCCCTCTTTCAACCTACAAAATTACAGTCCAAAACTTCCCCAAGAGTCCAGTCCAATCCAGTTCCCCAGGAGAGTTGGAATCCACATATCCCCAAGCAATAAGCTTATCCCCAGTAGATTCTGGAAGCTTATCCTCTCAGAGCAAGAACACGTCGTCCGGCTTTATTTAAAGAGTTATTTCCTTAACAGGATATAACTGGGTTATCCTCAGCCAAAAGCCACGGAAAGAGCGTCCTCGACGAAGTCTTCTTACCCCAGCGAAGTCCATCAACACTTCCAACAACAAGGGTATCCCCAGCAAATTATTATCAACACTCAGCAAGGCATCCCTCTTCCCACAGAGTATCAATCCCCAGCATGATCGCTAGAGTATCTTTTCTCCCCGCAGAATCTTCCATTTGCCAAAGTTTATTCCGCAACGGAGTCGTCTTCTCCTACCGGTATTCTTGCAATTATTATCCCCAGCGGAAGCGAAAGCTTATACTTCAACATCAGCCCAGGATATGACTTCCCGGCACCCGTCAAGGATTCACTTTCCTAGACAAAAACATACATAAAATATCACATACATCATTATAGCATGCATAGACGCATCATATCATACAAATCTCATTCATGTTGAGAACATCATTGCTTGATCCATATCATGCATTGCATATGACTGACTTTTACCTTTCAGGAAAGATCCAGTTAAATCCTCAATCATATTTCAAGACCTAGACCGGTTCAGTTAATCAACTCAAAAGATTTCTTATCCAGTCCAAGGCCTTCTCTAGTCCAGCTAAATCGACTCCCAACAGATTTTTCTGATGAAGACTCAATAGAAGTTATCAGGTTTTTTCTTTGAGATTATAATTCCATTTTGGTTCTCTCTCCGACGGTGCATGAGATTTCCATTTTAGGTCTTTCTTTCAGATTATGTTTTCCTATTGGTTCTCTCTCCGACGGTGCATGAGATTTCCATTTTAGGTTTTTCTTTGAGATTATAATTCCATTTTGGTTCTCTCTCCGACGGTGCATGAGATTTCCATTTTAGGTCTTTCTTTCAGATTATGTTTTCCTATTGGTTCTCTCTCCGACGGTGCATGAGATTTCCATTTTAGGTTTTTCTTTGAGATTATAATTCCATTTTGGTTCTCTCTCCGACGGTGCATGAGATTTCCATTTTAGGTCTTTCTTTCAGATTATGTTTTCCTATTGGTTCTCTCTCCGACGGTGCATGAGATTTCCATTTTAGGTTTTTCTTTGAGATTATAATTCCATTTTGGTTCTCTCTCCGACGGTGCATGAGATTTCCATTTTAGGTCTTTCTTTCAGATTATGTTTTCCTATTGGTTCTCTCTCCGACGGTGCATGAGATTTCCATTTTAGGTTTTTCTTTGAGATTATAATTCCATTTTGGTTCTCTCTCCGACGGTGCATGAGATTTCCATTTTAGGTCTTTCTTTCAGATTATGTTTTCCTATTGGTTCTCTCTCTGATGGTGCATGAGATTTCCATTTTAGGTTTTTCTTTGAGATTATAATTCCATTTTGGTTCTCTCTCCGACGGTGCATGAGATTTCCATTTTTAGGTCTTTCTTTCAGATTATAATTTTCAGATGGTTCCCCCTCCGACGGTGAGTGAGGTGATAATTCCCTTTCAGATTATAATTTCCTTTGGTTTTCTTCCCGATACTGCAAAGATGGTGATTCCCACCAAGATTTTTCTCAACGAGCGTTGTTGAAGTTAAAATCACTCAAGGTTCTCTCACCATTCACGCTAAGGTAGTAACCATCCCTGGTTCGTTCATCATCTTTTGAAGCTCCAGACTCAGCTCCCATATCCAGTCAGGACACATCTATACCAAGCATCTGAAAACCAGCTCCTGCAACGGGTCAGGTACTCATTCGTTCTTTTGCAGGTATGCAGGTTCTCGCTAAGGAATCTCCTACGCGATCAACATCCAGATGGCATCTATAAGCCCATCATCCTATCCAGCAATCTCCAAATGGCATCTATAAGCCCATTCCCCCCATCACACTGCTAACATGTGAGCGCAAATTTCTGGGCACTCTAGTGTTCAATCATCTTCCACCTTCGGATTACGAAAGGCACGTCAGCCAATCTGCATCCTCAGGTCTAAGAAGATTGAACAGGGGCAACTGTTGTACCCCAAAATTTGCCCTCCCATATTCTCCAAGAAATTGCCAAGTCAAGCTGCAAAATCCCCCAAGGGTTGCACAGTGCAAAGGTCTCCCATACAGTCAAAACTAGGGTTTGTGGTCTGATCAAGAAAAGGAAGTTTTCAAAGGCCCAATCAAGTCTCACATGCTTGCAAATATGGTCAAGTATCCTCATATCAAGTTTCAAGGCATTCAGCACAAAATTGCACAGTCAAAAACCCTAATTGCACTACAGCCAACTGTAGGGGCAAAATGGTCATTTGACAGTCAAAAGTTCAAATTTTTGGTCAACATATCATTTTGAAGCCACAAACATCATTTGATCAATGCTTGATCATGATTCTCAAAATTTGGCTCAGAAATCATCAAGATGCAAAAGTTGCCTTATTTGGACAGTTGAAAAAAGTCAACTGAAATTGACCAGGGCATAACTTTCACATGGATTATCAGAAAAATTCCATCCAAAGCTCATTTTGAAGAGAAAGACATTTCCTACAACTCATCTTCATACTCCAAGTCCAATAAATGCTCTCACAAAAAGTTATCAATTTCAACATTATAGGTCATTTTTAAAAGTCAACAAAAAGGGACTTTAAGTCAAAGGCCATAACTTGATATTGGTAAATCAAAATGACATGGGACCAAAGGCATTGGTTAGAGGACTCAAAGACCTTTCCAAAATGTCCAAGAACATGAGAAAATCTTAAAAATTGAGCAAGTTATGCCTTGTGGAAGTTGTGAAATATTTGGATATTTTGAAAAGTCAACATTGATCCAAATGACCTAAAATTGCTAATGGGCCCATTTTTCTTCCATAATTCATCACCCATGACATGTGCACGACCACTTGACCCAAAGGGAAGTATTTTCTCATTTTTTATTTATTTATTTGAATTTTTATTTATATTAATTCATTTAAATCATTTAAATATGTGAAAAGTATTTAACCTAACCTAACAAATCTTTTTGTACATGTTTTAGCCTCAAGATTTCGTGCATATGCAAATTAGGAAAGATTTGGGGTGATTGGATATGATTTGTGCAAAAATAGCATGGAAAATATTTGGTTAAAAAGCTTGAAAATCAAATCTTCAAAAACCATTAATTCAAGAGATTTTGATCAATATTGTTGACCTAATGCACTCACTACATATGCCTGATCACAACCCTAATGCAAAAGGACAAAAAGCTGCGCAAGAAAGCTCTTCACAAACTTGGAATTTTTGTCTAAAAAGTCAACTCTGAAATCATCTTTAGAGGTTGATTCAAGGCACGAAACTTGTTCCATTAGCTTGCTGAGGATTAAAGGAAGAGATTTGGATCAAAACCAAAGACTTTGACATCAAGAAACGTGAGAACACGGCCGCCCTGTACAGAGAAAAAATCATGATCGTATTCTAACTTCTAGGCATTCTCATGGCATTCTAATTATTGATTTACATTCCTTGTGAAGTTCTGAAGCTAACCAATGCGTTTAATTATATTTTTACATGCTATATACGATTATGCCATGCTTGTATTCTAGGGTTTGCAGGACCTCAAAATTGGGGATTTCAAGACAAGGAAAAATTGGAACACATGAGTTACACCATTCAACTCAGCGCATGGAGACAATCTTGAACCACCCATCGCGCCCAATTTCTAAATGACACAAGCCTAATCGCTATTTTCTAATAGCATGCCTAAGAGAACGTCCCAAAAACCGTTGCCTGTTCTTTTATGTTTTCAGGAACGTGAAGAAGATGAACTCGTGGCAGTGTGTGATACGTTGGTTTGAATTTCGCGCGCGGACCCACTAACTCCTTTGTTTCCTTTTATATTA
This sequence comes from Vicia faba, assembly GCA_948472305.1. NCBI lineage: Eukaryota > Viridiplantae > Streptophyta > Magnoliopsida > Fabales > Fabaceae > Vicia > Vicia faba. The sequence continues at coordinate 1,548,875,013 of OX451737.1, read as the reverse complement.
TTTATTTGCTATTATATATTAAATATGTTTGGGATGGCTCAGTGGAAGGAACACGCGTTGGCAATATCCATGACCTGGGTTCGAAACCCAGGTCTTCAATAATCTCAATATTATTTTTCCTCTAACGTTCATGTGTAGCGCTTATGTTGGAGACCATGATGCACCTCTTCATCAAGCCAGCCACGCGTCCCATGGAGTCAGATCAAAGGCTCAGGATTGAGGAACACGGAACGCCCTAGTCAACGCACCTGCATGTGTCTGGCCAAAGTCAAATGGACCCAAATAAATGGGCCAGATCTCTCAAAATTCAACCTCCATATTGGGGTCTGAAACCCCCCAGGTTTGCACATTTTGTTTTTTATCTTTTTTTTTTTTTGCATTATTTTTTTTTATTCCTTTTAATTATTATTTGTTTTAATTAATTAACTAATTATTTTCATAAATATAAAACACCACAAAAAAAATCAGAAAAGGAAAAATATAATAAATATTTTATTTTAAGTATTTTTGTAAATAATTAACTTTAATTGATTAGCTTTAAATTAGGATTAATTTTAACTCTTTTCAATGAAAATCTAAAAATACATAGAACTAGGGTTTGAACAATTTTTCATCTTTTTTTATTTTTATTTTTCTTTCATAAATATTTAATATTATTTTATTTATTTTCATAATTAAATTTGTATATAAAAATTAGGTTTAATTTAGGTTAAATTTTAATATTTTCATAATAAATTTAAAAGCCACTAGAATTAGGGTTTGCATTCAATTTTAATTTTAATTAATTCTCTTTTTCATTAAATTCTTAAAAATACCAAAAACAATTTCTTTTCTTAATTAATTAATTCATGTAATTTTAAATTTTGTCAAAGGGTCCAACGCCCTCGTTTCGTTTAATTTTCGTTATTTCGCATATTTATTTTATGTCATTTAAATAATTATGTACCTCTCCCGAAGCCTTGTAATTACTTCTCGCACTTTCAATTTATTTATTTTTCTGTCAAATCGGGTCCTGGTTAATTTCGGCGATGTGGACCCGCGCCATTTGTAATAGCTTTAGATTTACTTTTCCTCGCAACTCTTAACTGTTAAACAAAGCATGCAAGAATGAATGTCCAAATAAAAGCAATGCGTAGAACACCGATAACATGACAAGATAAATGCAAATGAAAACGACACACGAATCACACACCACCCCTAGGGTACGCCTCACTGTTGCCTTGCCTCGAAAGGTGATCGTCGAGTAGAGGATGTCTTAGTAAGTCCTCATGATCCGGGAACCTGGCATGAGGGTAGCTTCTAAGGTGTCTTCCCATTGCTCTGGTGATCACCATGTCCCGAACCTCGAATTGACCCGAACACCTCCAACGGTGGTGCTACCTACCTCTCAATGGTGGGATGGCACTACTTTAAAGGACATTTACACAGACGAATTCCTTAGGGTAGATAGGTTCTCGTAGATACTTGCTCTAATTTCAAAACAAAATCAAAAAATACTTTTCACACCAACACATTTTCAAAAAGCTTTCGAAAGCAATTTTTCAAACACTCTTGAGGACCGATACAAGAGTCGAACTGGAATTTTCAAAGAAACTTTTTAAAACCCACAGTTGAAAAGCAAACAAACCATTTTTGAAAACACAAATGAGCAAGTATCTAAGAGCCCGTGGATAACCATGGATAGAAAGGGTGCTAACACCTTCCCTTTCTATAACCTACCTCCCGAACCGAGAGCAATCTCTTTAAGGAATTTTTCTGTGCTTTTGTCCTTTCCATTTGGAGAAAATAAAAGACGGTGGCGACTCTTGCTTCCGCGACATTTCGCGAACCAGCGTTAAACAGTCAGTTCCAGATCCACCAATCACACTCAGGAAGATCATGTCTTTCAACGCTGATTCTAGGGGCAAGTGGACTCCCAATTTTGAAGGCCTGTATGTTGTGAAGAAAGCCTTCTCTGGCGGTGCATTAATTCTTGAAACTATGGATGGCGAGGAGTTCCCACGTCCCATGAACGCTGACGCAATCAAGAAATACTTCGCCTGAAGAAACAAAAGAACAACTCACTAAGTTGAAAACCCGAAAGGGCGGCTTAGGCAAAAAAGGAACGTCTCGGTAGGCCGAAAACCCGAAAGGGAGGTCTAGGCAAAAATTAGAGACCTAAACAGAATAAATTTCCTGCTAAGTTAAAAACCCGCAAGGGCAACTTAGGCAAAAATTAGGGATTTTCTTGGCAAGTAACTATGTTAGACAAGACTTGATCGTTGAAGCAACAATCTTCTCGGATCCTCACCATACTTCAACAGAAGCTGCTGCTCAGGATTTCAAAAGTTGTTAGAGGGGATAGTGGTCATTTTATCTCAATGTATCTTTTCTAGTATATATTACCATTTTCCGAACTTTGTAATCATCTATGGAGTCTCGCCATTCGCAGACTACCATTCTATTAACGAAATTTGAGCTTTTACCCAATTCTTTGTATTTTTTATTTTACTTAGCTTGCAAAGACTCCATTTATTATTGATAATAACTTTAAAAGCAAAAAAGATTAAAAAACAAAAATTGATTTTTCAAAAAAAAAAGATTTTACAATCTGCTTTTACTTTGAGATTTGTGATGAAACAAAAAAAAAAAAATGGTGATCCCAGGAATGGACAAACTCCAGTTGTTTTGAGAAGTTTTGTTCCCCTCGGGAAGGTTTATTCGGGATATTTTCGCCGTATTGGGTTTATGATTCCAGTATCCTCGGTTAAGTTTGGACTCATTTCTCCTCTTTTCTGATTTTTCATGGTGCGAAGTTTCAATCCACATTTTTTACAGTAAAGCTTTCGTTTGGCCTAATAAAATTTCTTTTTTCCAGAGAAGTTGGTATCATAACCACTCTTGAAGAATGCAGGTCCCTGGTTTCTCTAAGTGAAGGACGTATTGTGAATGTGGTGTTAACCTCACTAGTGGAGTAGGCCTGAATCCCCCAGTGAATGATTGGATGTTTCGGTGTTAGTCTGCTTTACTTGAGTCTGGTCTTGCAATCTCTAGTAGGAATGTTACTTTTGAAAAACACTTGTTTCCCCGGTGAAGCCTGAAGAAGGATGTTCTATCTCTGTATTTGTACTATTTCATCACTTTGATTTGTCTACCTCCAGATTATGTTTCTCCTCAGTAAAGTTAAAGCAGGAAGTAGGTTTTTCTTCCTCAGCTGGCATTTACCTTTCTTGGAATGATCATCTTGGATGAAGTTTAGTCGAGTGTTGTTAGCGCCCGAGGCGGCTTTACCTGGTTGTTCCCAATGTTGTGTATCTGTTTCATCAGCATACGCACGATAACACTCATACATTCATGCATACATCATGCATAGGTAAAATTGGCAAGTCATTGTTCATTGACATTTGTTAATATTTTTGTTGACAGATTACCCTGTTTTGCAGAGTTATGTTGCCCTCTTTTCAATAAAGTGTTGGTCTTAAGCAGAAAGCATATATTCTTTCAATTTCCCTACTGAGTTGTCCCTCATGAAATATTTTTGCTTTAGCCTTCCGGTACAGCTCCACGTTTGGATGGATTTGGTTTTCCCTCTTGAGTTTATTTCTCAAAGGAGGTATTCTGGTTGACTGTTTCATTCCAGTTTATTTCTGGTTTGAATTTGTGGTTCCACGACAATATTATTTACTTTGGATTTCTGAAAACTCCAAGCTTTGGTTAGTGCATTTATTTTGCACGAGAAGACTTTATCCCCTCAGCAAGAATATCATGGCATCTCCTCAATAAGCCATATTATTTTCCCCAGGAAGTCATGACGTTTTCCCAGAACAGTCATTTTACCATCCTCCATAACAACAAGTAGCAGGTCTCTTTATTTGAGCAACTTGTACTTCCCCGTAAAAGTCGACGTCACTTTTTTTCTATCTTCTCTATGAGTGGATAGTTTGCAGTTCATTATCAAATTACTCCAGTGGATGGCAAGCCTTTCTATATCACAGAGACAGTTTGTTATGAAATCTCAGCAAGTGGAAGTCTCTTTATTTGAGACAACTTATATATTACCCTTTCCAGGCGGAGTGCCTCGGTTAAAGAAGAAGTTGAAACCCGTTCTAGGTGAAACACCAGAATCTTGGGGGAACTTGTTATATTTTTGCTACCCTCAGTGAACGTTGGTAGTTCATCATTAGTGAACAGTGGTGCCATGATATTCTCTTTCTACCTTCAGTGAAAGCTGGTAGACCATCGGCAGTGAACGTCGATGTTTGTTATCTTTTTTCTACCCTCAGTGAACGTTGCTAGTTCATCGTCAGTGAACGACTGTGATATGATATTCTCTTTCTACCTTCAGTGAAAGTTGGTAGACAATCGGAAGTGAACGTCGATGCTTGTTATCTTTTTGCTACCCTCAGTGAACGTTGGTAGTTCATCGTTAGTGAAAGGTGGTGCCGTGATATTCTCTTTCTACCTTCAGTGAAAGTTGGTAGACTATCGGCAGTGAAAGTCGATGCTTGTTATATTTTTTCTACCCTCAGTGAATGTTGGTAGTTCATCGTCAGTGAACGACGGTGATATGATATTCTCTTTCTACCTTCAGTGGAAGTTAGTAGACCATCGACAGTGAATGTCAGTGTTTGTTATCTTTTTGCTACCCACAGTGAACGTTGGTAGTTCATTGTCAGTGAACGGCGGTGATATGATATATTATCTTCCTACCTTCTGTGAAAGTTGGTAGGACATCGGCAGCAAATGTCGATGTTTGTTATCTTTCTCTCTGCCTTCAATAAACGTCGGTAGCTTCGCCTTCGGTAGAAGTTGGTGTATCCTTTGACCATTCTACCATCCTCTTTAATTCAGGTCTTTTGATCCTCCAGTGATTTATCTTCCTAGTGGGGTTGCTCCCTTGTTTCTTTATTATTGTTACATTCCCAATGGTGTTTTGCGTCTCTTTGGTCCTGTTCAGATGCATTCATTATCATAAACATTTGCATGGCATCTTAGGGCCAAAAATAAGGTTTGTTTTATATTTAAGTATCTTCTATCGCGTCGACACGAATATTTTTAACCTTCGTATCTCCAGATAGAAGAAACTTAAATAAGGGCAGCTGTTGTACCCTAATTTTTGCCCCTAAGATCCCTTCATCATACCATGTTGATTCATTCACAACAAGATCACACTAGGATTCTTGGTTCCCCTCCCTACATTTAGTTTTGCCCTTTTGAGGGATTACCAAGCACCTTGACTTATGTTCCTTTTGTGATTATGAATATTATTTTGATTTCTTCTTTTAACTAATAAAATGAAATGTTGGGTTGTCTTGCTTATTATCCATGTAGATAAAGGCAATGAGATTTAACAAGTTACCCCATGGGTTCATGAGTTTATTTCCATGCCCTAGTCAACAAAGCTGGAGAAGTTCAAACCTCACCATTGGGTTGGTTTTGGAAGAATTGGCATGGCAAGGTTGTTGTGGTTCATCACATTTCAAGGTTATTAGATTTGACTCAATAATACAAAGGGTTGATTGAAGAAGTTGTCATGTTTGGACAAGGCCTTGTTCCTATTGGTCACAAGAGCATATTTCGTTCAAATTTCAAGATATGGAAGTGGTTTTGGTGGCTAAGAGTTCTCATTATCATCCTCAACAACTTTTATTCACAAAGCAATAATGTTGGTACAAGAAGTTTGTTCAAGCTTGTCAAAGTTCCTCAAAGCATTTTCTTGATCTAGGAGCTAGGGTTTTGAACTTCAAAGGAGTATATCTTTCTCACCTTTTGATATTTTTGATTGATTCCAAATACATAATTCTCTTTAAAGGGTTATTAACAAATCACTTCAAAAGTTCTAAGAAGTTTTCATGAGGAAGAGACTTGACGAGGAAGCAAGATTACAAGTCCTCCAGGTGAATCCCCAATTTTCCATGTGTGACTTCAAATGGTCATAACTTGGTAAATTTTCATCACCTTGAGTTCATTATTTTTCCATAATGATCTTGAAGATGTGAACTTTATTCCTTCTTTTATGTGCAAAGTGAGAAAATGGATGGAAGTTGCCTTAAAGATGCAAAAGATTATAGGTCATTTCATGATTTTTTGCCAACTTCAACAAGTCACAACTTGCTCAAATTTTGGATATTTTGAATGATTCAAGTTTCAAAATGTCATTCAAGAGATGTACTTCATGCCATATTTTTTGGTCTAGAGCAAATTCCAAGTGGAAGGCCATGTTTAGATGCAAGATATTATAGGTCATTTGTGAAGAAGAATTTGAAATATTTCTAAGTATGGAAAGTCAACCCTTTTTCTTCAACTTTGACTCAATGCAACTTTCAGCTCAAGCATCAATTTAACTCCATTCTTTTTCCATTGCAAAGCTTGTAACCTCATCTTTATAAAGCATCAAGAATCATGCCTTAAGACCCCTTGAGCTGAGAATGCCATTGTTTCAAAAGTGGTAACTTGGAATTGAAGTTTCATTGCAAGTCAGAATTTGAATTTCATGTTACAACTTCTAAACCTCAAATTAGCATGTATTTTGGATCTAAACATGATTATCCAACTTCCCCAAATGGATTAGTGCATCAAAACACAAGAATTGGATGAGTTTTAATGAAGTTTAGATCACACTTCACTCGTGCATCATGTTTACACGAATTCCCTCCAAAACACATCATTCACTCTTCCTTTTGATCCCATTTTCTTCTCCTATAAATACATGTACTATCCCATTCATTTTCCCAAGCTTGGATAGCCAGAATCCCCTGCCAAACTTGTTTCATAACTCAGAATTCAGTAACTTCAAAATCCACTCTCGAGCCTTTTTCAATCCAATTTTTCCATCAATTCACCTTCCTTGATCTTCCCTGAAGCTAACCACATAATTACATTCAAGAATCGTGCCCTATACTGCTCCATAGAAGTCCAGTTTCAGAGCTCTGCAACTCAACTTCAATAGGTAGATTCCTTCATCAATTCTTCAAAACACTGATATCATTGTATTGCTCTCATTGCCTTGGTTCTAGTCGCAACACTTACCTTTTACTGGAAACACGTTTCGACCCTAAAATTTCAAATCCCTTTTCAAAACTTTCCTTCCAAATTGCTTGAGCTACAGTTTATATAAATTTGGCGCGAGAGTGTGGTTGTCTTCGTCTTGAAGAGACGAAGCGAATGGCATAGGTCCGAGCTTCTGATTTTACAGTTTGAGAGACCTGTAATTTGTGATGGCTGGAGGTTGAAGATGACCAACGTGTCATCTTCCAACCAATCAAGGTGTGCCATCTGTTTTTTTTTAAAAAAAAAATCTGATTTAATTAATGATTCGGTACATTATTCATTAATGACCATGATATGCACAACACACCAGATCACTTAGATTTGATTACTAACGCGTTTTGACTCTCATCCAATGGTCCACATATTTTAATTTTATTTTCTTTTTCTGATTTTTATATTTTAATTGTTTTAAATTTCAAAAAATCATAGAAAATTCATTTTCAGCCTAAAAAATATGAAAAAATTATGAAAAATATTTTTGATTATTCTCTTTTTGAATTTTATTTTTTCACAATTTAATTTTGTGTTTTGGTATTTTTTATAAATTTTACACTTTATTTGACTTGTTTTATTTGTAAAAATACTTTTATACATTTTTAAGTTCTGAATTTTTTTTTGGAATGATCCATTAATATTGTGACAAATATTGGTGACCTTATTTTATTTTTGTTTCTGACTTTACTATTTTTTATCATTTTTTGTTTATTTTACCCATTTATTTTAATTTTAAAAATAGTTTATGACTTTAAAAAATTACCTAAAAAATTGTAAAATTATTTGAGCCTTTTTCTGATTTTTCTATGGTATTACTTTTCATTTCTTGATTAATTTGAACATAGTTGATATTTTTATCTTTATTTTCTATTTTTAAACATTATTTTTAAACCCTTTTGTGTATATTAAAATGGGATATTATTTTGTGACTATTTTCTGGCTGATCTTGGATTAGATTTTGGATCGTGAACTTTATTAACATCATTGGATCCATGGTATTGTGTTTAAATCCACAAAAATGGATGAATGATTTTATTAATAGTTTGATTAAAATTTAATTCAAATGTGGTTTGTATATTTTTTCCCCATCCCTCTTCATCTCATCCCTTTCTTATTGCACTAAATGTTGTTGGAGCATGATCTCTATATCATATCTCAAAACAAATGGTGCATGGATTGCTATTGACCGGCCTCAAAATAGGTGCGACTTCTATATAAGTCCACTTACGATTGCTTAACATAACGCTAAAATTTGTCCCGAGTCAAATAAATGATCATTCGTGGCCCAAACTTATGATTGCAAGCCCAAGTATGTTAATTTAATCTCTTTGATCTAATAACCTTGAGATTCATTGTGTGGAGGCTTTGGTTCTACCAATCCTCTAATGGATCTACAACACCTTTGGTCAACGCGGATTACTTAAACATCGTTGATCATTAAATGGTAATCGTGAGAATTCCAAATGGATGATATACTTGACAAAAAGCAAATGCAACTTGTTGTGTGGAGGCTTTGGTTCTACCAATCCTCTAATGAGTTCCAAATGCAAGCTTCAAGATGGTCATCCAACTAACCACTAATTATTGACTTGTCTTACCTTATGCTTTTATTCTTTTTATGCTTTATGTACCATTTACTTTTAGCATTTACATTTCATGCCATTTTCATCTTTGCTCATTTGAGCATTTACTTTCTTACCATTTTTACTTTGCTCACTTGAGCTTTTCTTTTCCTTTCTTAAGATACTTAATAATCAACATAAACCCTAAAAAATCTTTAATGGTGCTTGGACTATTTGGTTACTATCCTTGGTATTATGGAGCATGGGACTTTCTTGGACGTAGGATTAGAAACCTTGCCCTATCTTGGAGACCTTGTGATCTTATCTGATTATTCTGTCTGGAGTTCTTGAGGTTTACCTCAAGACATTGGGTTGCTTGTTTGTTTTTGTGTGCAGGTTTTTGTGATTACACCCTCTGTTTGTAATATGGAATTCACCCGTATATAGCCGTTACTCTGTCTAATTTTTGTGAAGACTTAATACACTTGAAGTTTGGTTCTCTCAAGAGGTCTAGTATTTTTTGCTTGATTGATTTCAATCCAAAGAATGGGAATTCTATCTTGGCTCATAATGTCAAGTATTGGCTTCTTGTTGGTTAGATGGTTTTTATCCCTAGCTTTTACCTTATGCTTTAGGATAGTCCCTTGTTCTCCTCCCATTTTCTTTAATTTCAAAAATCTTCTTCCCCCTTTTGAAAACTCTTCTTGTTTTTGAATTTGAACCACTTTCATAATAAACTTGGACTTATGTCCATGCATTTTCAAAACATTTTCATAAATAAACTCCAATCAACTTAATAATAACTTGACATTTTTTATGAGAAGACTAAAAGTCAATCAATCTCATTTTAAACCATTTTGCCACTTTGGCTTTTATCTTTAAACTTTTCTTAAAAAGATTGAACTCTTGTCAATCCTTGTAGTGATGCAAACAACTATACTTCTATAATATGTAGTTAAGAGAGATATTTTCCACTTGGGTGTTGAGTGAGGCATTGTTGATTTTAAAATCCAAGCCATATCCTCCACTTTGAGATGATGCAAATTCTCCTTTCTCATGATTGTGGGTAGTGGCTATGTTTTCCACACGGACAATGACGATGATGTTTTATCTCATAAAATTAACCAAGGCATATGTGTTTTAAATTTTTTAAAGAGGAACTACGTGTACCCTGATCCCCTATTACACGAAAAGGTGGTACGTAGGCACTAAAGGTTCGTAACCGCGGCTGGTGCAAAAATTATAAAAATAAATATATTTCTTTCCTCACCTCCACCATCCATTTTTTATATACAACATTTTTTATAGCCAAAATATACAGATTTTACAAAGAGGCTCCTGCGGAGTATCCTAGATGTTTAGGGTGCTAATACCTTCCCTTTGCATAACCAACCCCCTTACGTTGAATCTTTCCCCTTCTTTTTGGGTTTTTTCGCTCTTTTCCAATTCCTTTGGAAACAATAAAGCGCGGTGGCAATTTTTATTTTGATTTGTATAAAGTCTAGTCAATCCAATGGCTTAGTCTCAAACATTTATACCGCTACAATAGCTTACCCATGTTGTTTATACCACGACAAATTTGGCTTCTTCTGCTCTTCCTCTCTTCGTAACCATTATTTGTTGGATTTTGTATGTAACTTTACCTTGATTATATGTATATTTATTGCTCATGGTGTTGTATGAAACTTTCTTTACAAATATTTATTGATGTTTATCCTTTTTAGCTTGCTAAGTGTTTGGGTTTGAGTCGTCACAGAGATGAACTGATTGAATCCGGACTTAGGATGTGTTGGAACTGGTTTTAAAATAAGAGTCGCCATCCTTAATTTTTATCCTAAGGAAGGGAATATAAAGATTAACCCTAAAAAGTTAAAATTCTAGGATTTTTGACTCGGTTTTAGACCAAGGGAAGGTGCTAGGCACCCCTCATCTGCCTTGTTCACAAGGATACTAGGTTTAGAATTAATCTTTTAAGAAATAGGGTTTTAATGTTTATTAGGGGAACTCGCCACGATTTTAGTCGTATGCCTACGTATCCTCTTATGAGGAATTAGAGTCCCAATTCGCAGTTTGCAGTTGGTTTGTGTTTTTATAGGAATGCATATAATTTCTTTTAAATTATCCTTGAACCTTGTCTGGGTTGTGAGTTGAGTGAGCATAGACGCAATTGGTAGTTAATTTTGAAAGTATTTCTCCTTAATCCTTTTTTCGAAAATAATCTTGAGTTTTTTATTATGTTAGTTGAAAATTGATTTGGACATTAGTTATCTATATTAAGACGTAGAGCGGGAGTCTGATATAGTCTCCTCATCACGTGGTCAGATATTGGCCACATGTCACTCGCGGATGAAGAATTTGGTGAGTTGCATGGATTTTAATTGTTTTGGTTTTGAATAATAAATTGGTAGATGATGTGTCGACCGTTTTAATTACTCGAAGATGAAAATCCTGTTTATTTATAGAATGTTTAAATTAATTAATTGATTATAAAAAATGTTTTATTTGTTCAAGGTTAGTGGATATAAATAGACTTGAATTTAATCGGGAGAAATCTAACAATTACGTACCAACTTAATTATATTTCCTAAAGAAAGAAATTAAATATTCTTAGCATTGTTGTATTTAATTATTATGTAAAATATTACCCTTTTATTATTTTTAGTATTTATATTTTATACCTCACATATAAAAGGATAAGTTTATCACCTTGCTAGACCAAATGTACACACAATCACCTTATTAAGAATAAAATTATGGACTAAGTCAAAATATAAAATGGACCGAGCCTAACTAATGCAGAAATTAGACGTATCCCATAATTTCTTTTAAAAATTAAAACCATTTTCGTTTTAAATTTTATAAAAGATAACTAAAATTACTAGAACATTAGGAGATAGGAAGAGAGTCATTAAGGTCAAAAATTAAGGTTTACAATCAATACTGAAACTTAAATACGTTACCATACTAAACAATATTATTAACATATAAATTAAAAAAGAATTAAAAACTATAATTACTTGATATAATATCTATAAATGCACAACAAATGTATAAACAAAACTCACATTTTTCATTTGAATGTAAATAATAAATAACATAAATAAAAGTAATAGCATTCCTTCTTTTAAAACAACCAAAAACAAAAGTGAAAGCAGCGCCACTTGTTTTTTTTAGAAAAACAAAGTATATCATGAAACTAAAAGCAAATATAAATCGTGATAAAAAAAAACACACTGACGAAGGATGAAAAGGGTGGAAGTGCGGTGGAGGTTTAAATGACAGAGACGGAGGGTGTCGTGTATGTGGAGATAGCTGATGGAGGTTGTTCTGTTTCTCCTGCAAACACAAAAACATCACAAATAAAAGGCAAATAATGACAGTGGTATTATTGACATGTTTACCGTGTGTTAGTGAATTGTGAATTACATGTGCTGTAATAGTTATTTTGTCTTGAAAAGGTGATGGATATGGTGATATGATATTGAAAGTTTGTGAGTTTTGTGATTGTTTTTACAGGTTTATGATGTTGTAAGAAAAATATGATAAGGATGTTGATATGAAAAAAACTATGAATATTACACAACAATTTTGTTGTTTAAAAGAGAGTAAGCATATTCTTGCTTTTTGTTTAAATAAAAATGAAAATTGATAACTACACTTGTATGTATAAAATAATGGTGAGAAATTGTTAGGACACGCGGTTCATGAATATCAGTAAGAAAATATATAAGTGAGAAATTGGTTAAAAATTATTGCATAAATTTCTACAGAAAATATAATTTTTCAAATATACCCATCAGGACAAGCATCATGTGGTTTAAAAATCCAAATTAAAATAAGAAAATGATAAAATTGAAATAACAGGGTGTGTGGCCTCATATGAAATCATTGGCAAAAAAACCCAAGTAGAAACTTTGAGAAGAAATTGCAAAAATATTTTGTAACTGTGAAATTGTTGATTGTGTGTGTGCAATTGCAAAATTTTGGATGAATTTTTAGGACAAATAAGAGTCCTATTTATAGACTTGAATTAGGTTAGAAAAAACTTAGAGACTAAGTTATCCAAAATGTATGAAAAGCCCAAGCCCGATTTCCAAAAAAGGAAAGAAAAAAGTAACAAAAAGAAATAGAAAAAATGTTAAAAAGTGCACCATAAGAGATTCGAACCCACAACCTTATATTTGCAAGCTTCATTCTTTACCAACAGTGCTATGTTACTTATTCAAAATAAAGAGCCAAATAAAAATACATGAAGACGAGCAAGTATTTGTTATTTAAAAATACAAATAATTTGAAATGAATTATTATATTTTTAACTGGACTTGAGAACGAATATTTATAAAACCCCAAAATATTAATGTAATTAAATCAAAGGAATTTTAAAACCCAAGTTCGAAAATAAATTTGACGGTAGCACTATGGGAGGACAAATTTAGGATATGACAGCCGCCCCTATTTAATTACCTTTGATTGAATGGTACGAGAATGCGTAGGTCTCACATATTCGTATCTAAGGATTATTAAATAATGGAAGATCCCAAAATTTGGACCCAAGATTTATTAAACAAGGATACGCTGATATAACATACCTCAGAGCCCAAAGAAATAGGCAAGGATGATGATGTATCATCCTACCAGAGTTTGGTTAAAGAAATAGGCAAAAATGATGATGTATTATCCTACCATAGTTTGAATAGAGAGATATGATTGAAGAGTATGTTTGACATATGAAAGCGTAGATAACTCACAGATACCTAGAAAAGAGATCATAGTTTTTTGTGTATTTACCATGACCTAGGGGGTAAACAACACAAGTTGAAAGATTATAAGGATGCGATGTACAAAGTTCCCATGGGTATGAAGAGTAGGCATAGATGATGATGCATCATCTAACCAGCATTTGAAATGAAGTTTTGATAGAACTTAAACATGATGTCGCAGATGACTCGTCAGTATCTAAGAGATGCAGATTCTTTTGCATATTTACAAAAATACAAGTTTTGAAAAAGCTGACTTACTAATGCTTGGAGACTATATAGTAAGTTTTGATTTGATTTGATTTTGTCTATTCATCGCAACCTAGGGGATGAATAAAATAAAGTCTGATAACACATTGCTACCTGGAGACTGATGCAATGGATTATGCAGATTTATTTGCATATCTACCGCAACCTAGGGGATACATATTTGAAAAGCTCGATAACTACATTGTTGCATGGAGCCTGACGCAATGAGTTATATTGTCGACTTCATCATGTTTACTATAACTGAGAGAGAAAATAATCCGAGGATCAACTCACATATTCATTGCAACCTAGAGAATGAATAATATGAACCGGAAATTTGCACATCTACCACAACCTAAGGGGTAGATGATTGAAAAAGATGATAACAACATTGTTACATGAAGACTGACGCAATGAGTTATATCGCAAACTTCCCACATCATTGCATGGAGACTGACGTAATGGGTTATATTGCAGAGAAGGAAACTGTGTATTTATCACAACCTAGGGGATAAATAAAACACTGTTAGATAATACATTGCTGCATGGAGATGATGCAATGGATTACACAAATTTATTCGCATATCTATCGCAACCTAGGGGATAGATAATTGAAAAATCTTGATAACTACATCGCTGCATAGAGACTGAGGCGATGGGTTATATTACAGATTTCGCACATTGCTGCATGGAGCCAGGCGCAATAAGCTATATCATAGAGGAGGAAACTGTGTATTTATCACAACCTAGGGGATAAATAAAACATCGTTTGATAATACATTGCTGCATGGAGACTGATGTAATAGATTACGCGAATTTATTTGCATATCTATCACAACTAAGGGGATAGATAATTAAGAAAAGCTTGTGTAATACGGTGGGAGAAATGACTTGGGTGTTTTGCGTTTGATTGCAATTGTTGCGGATAGTAAGAGTCGCCACCGACTTTTCTTTTATCCAATAAGGAAAGGGTGAAAAGAACAAGAAAGACCTTTCGAGATTATTTTCTTGAGTTCGGGGGGTAGGTTATGAAAATGGAAGGTATTAACACCCTTTCCATCCGTAGTTATTGTCATACCCCAATTTTTGACCTAAGATCCCTGCTTCATTTGCACTATTTTTCATACACATCAAGGTCACAGAATACGGTAGGTTTCGAATGTTTCGAGCTTTGACTGTGTAGAAATTACCGAGTGTTGTGAGCATTTTATGAATGACTAACCACTAATCAAGCACGAAGTGCATGTTTTGCTATTTTATTTTCATGTGTAGAAAATAGGTCTGAAAGAAGAGCATTAGACGTTGTACGTCGATCAGGATTTCAAGTCTCAGAACATAAATGCTGTCATTCATTAATTTCCAAAAGACTGGTTCATCAAAGAATTTCAAGGAATTGTGCGTTTATTTCCACACTCTGTCCAGCAAATGGTCTCCGTTTTCTCCAAATATTTTTTCAGGAAGAACAGTCAAAATTTTACCGGCTTTGGTTCATGTGTGTTTCACATTGTTCTAAAATACAAGAAAAAACAGGTTATACCGTCATTTTTGATTTCTTGGACCAAAAGTCATCTGCAAATTTTCTCACAGCGCGGATTGAATTTCGCTGAAATGGGATAATTAAATTCAAAACTGTTCTAGAAGAATTTATTAAGAATATTCAGAATATTTGGAATTTTCTTTTATTTGAATCCAAGTGACTATTAAAGAGGAGCTATTCAAGATATTTCATTCAAGAACATTCATTTATCACATGGAATATTTATTCAAGATTATTCTTGTGATTATTTTGGAAGATCTACATCATGGTTATTTAAATCACTACAAGAAAAAAAGAGATTTACGACACATAAATTGCGACAGTTCCCACAAAACCGTCCTTATTCCTGAATTGCGACAGTTGTCACGACGGTTAGGCTCAACCGTCGTAGATTTTCAAGCATTATTCCTGAATTGCGACAGTTGTCACGACGGTTAGGCTACTTTTTTTTATTCTTTTACTTTCCCACTTTTTTTCAGCAACACAATATCATAATATCAACACAATATCATAATATTTTCAGCAACTAATATTTATTATTAAATTATAAACAAAATACAACAAATAAAAATATAAAAAAACAAAATAGGAGTAACAAACAAAATTGAAAGAGGATTAGGTTTTGTGAAAGAGCTTTTTATCCGATTGAAGCAAAGAACCACCGCCGGAAGTACGATGTTGCGCCTAGAATGGTGAAGCTTCCATTCTTCGATTCGACTCAATCTTCTTCATCTTCTGCGCGATCTTTGTATCATCCGAATATCAAGGTATATAAATTATTGATTCAATCTTCTTCTACTTCTTTTCAATTTTCTTTCGATTTTACCGTGGTGATGTGTTTCGGTTGAAGTTGCAGAATCAGTTGCATTGATGAAGATGATGAACGAATGAAGTTATTGATTCAGTGAAGATGCATTGAGGACGATTGAAAAACGGAAGGTGATGATGCTGTTTTGAGATAACCAGAAGGTGAGTTTTTCTTTCTTTCTGTG
Source organism: Vicia faba (assembly GCA_948472305.1). NCBI lineage: Eukaryota > Viridiplantae > Streptophyta > Magnoliopsida > Fabales > Fabaceae > Vicia > Vicia faba. The sequence continues at coordinate 1,548,858,893 of OX451737.1, read as the reverse complement.
AATCTCCTTCTGAGTTTTTTGTGTGATTTTCTGATTGAATGAATCGTGAGCCAAGTGAGAGAGTGAAAGTTTTGTATGATGTAAAGGACTTGTGATGATAATGGTTTTGTAATGCTTGTGAACAACTTGTAATGAACATGAATGAACTTTATTTTGATGGAATTAACTTGGAACTTGAATGATTTCAATGATGAATTATGTCATATTGAATGAACCACAATCAAACTTGAGTCCCTTATGCTTGATGCTTAAAACCAATACATGAACACGAACTCTTAAAGTTGATTCGAAACATGAGTCAAGGACTTGAAGTAAACAAGTCACCTAGCTTTAAAGTGACCTTGAAGTACATGGCCACTTTAATGCAATGATTAAGTGGTGAACGTGATGAATAAGGTAGAGATGAATATGAGATGGTGAAGGACATAAAGAAGTGACTTAAGTCCTAAGTTCTATATATCTCAAGCAATCCACCAAATCATGAATTGTAACACAATTTTTTACCACCTTGAAATTCTTTGATATCTCACTAATTCGTCCTGGATTATGGGCTGGTTGTGAACATGTGGATTGTACTCCACAAAACACTTTCTCATGGGCTGAAAGCAAGGAAGGCCATGGAAAAAGATCAAAGGAATCAACAAAAGTCCATATTGGATCAAACTTAGCACAAGGAACCGAAATTCTTCTAATTTGCACCTCAACGGGCTTAAGCACTTAGTTATCTTCATAGCTGTAACGAGAACTCTTGTAGCTTAGAAACAAAGCTCTTTTTAACACACTTAATCTTGTATTTTCCCTCGTGAGACCATTAGGTCATATGGATTCAATGAAGCTTTAGAGTCAATACAAAGCCCCTTGATACCTTTATATTCTTTTGTTTCTTTTGAGTTTTGGTCAACTTGATGCCAAATTACTTTTCTCTCAAATTGAAACTTGCTATGCTTGAATGTCAAATGAACTTTTCACCTCCCCATATTTGTTTGAATCTCATGGATTATTTTGAGTAAACCCTTAATGGTAAAGATGATAGATGATAACGAAACATGATACAAATAAATGGATAGTGAAATGTGAATGATTAGTGATAAAAATGATGAATAAAATAATGACTAAATGTGATAATAACTGATTTAAAGTGTGATGAAGAATATCGATGGAAATGGATGTAAAGAAATCATATTTTGATGATAGGACAATTGAAGGAAAATGTCCATAATCTTATCCCATACCAAGTTGGATTCAAATTAAATTTGAATTTGACTTGAAATTTAAATTTAAAGCAAAACTCCATTTTGACATAAAAACAAGATATAATCATTTGATTGTAATGTGGATCTGTGACTCAAATTCAAGTGTTCTTGGTTCAAAGAAAAGGTTAAAAAACCCAGGGCAGTGAATGCTATTAAAATTTCATGAACTGCCTTTGGTGTAACCTTTTTTTACTTCATAGAAGGCACAATATTTGTCCTGAAAATTGAGCATGTTAGTTATTGCTTGCTAATGCTACCTTTGTGTATACTTTGGATTAAAAATAGACGAACCATATGGTAAGTATGGAATGGAATGGAATGATAGACAAAATTAGCTTGCCTAACCTAGCTATTGAATATCTGCAACTAGAATTGGTCACATGCTCATTTCCATAACCTGCTGTATCAATTCATATATTTCTTCTTTAGCAGAAAAGTTTGTAAGCTCAATCATACTTGTCTCCATGCTTATAACAACAAAATGTACGTCAATTTGTTGTAGTTTATGACGGATTAAATGAATGTTTCTTGTAGGGAAACTGCTGGAAACTGCATGCTGGATGCTTGGAACCTTTGGACAACACTCTAGATTTACCTCTTGTCTTCAATGAAAAAGCCCTCATTTTTGTTTTTTTTCCGGCTAGCAACATTCATTAAAACAAGGTAATGAACAATTGATACGTATCATTGTGTTTGTGCATGAAAACTCATCTGTTTCTGGTTTACTATTTGCCTAATTGTTATTAACTATGCTCAGTTGTTAGCTGTATTTCCTTCCTTATGGTATTTTGCTCATTGCTAGCACATGCTTTGATGCAGATGCACAGATTCATGGAAATCTCAGATCTTAATAAGTCAAATATGCAAATCTTGCTGGCGATATTGGCTACTACGGGTGTGATTTTCCCACATTTTTGTTTTCTCTTTCATTATTTCCTTCATGTGTATTTTCATTTGTAGACGAGTGAGGAAAAGCTTCTCTAGTCTACCTGTCGAACAATTTAGTGCATATATGTATTTTTAGAGATTCAATTACAACTGCTACTGCAATGTCATAGGTGGGTTGTATTGGGATCAAAGGGTTTTTTGAACTGTAACTATGGCATTGAACCATTTTGATCAAGCCAATAACAAGTGATTTTCCCGAAGAAGTGGAAATACAATAACGAAACGATTCTTTGTTGTAATACAACATCCCTAGCTTGGCAATTATTTCTTTTCTGTTGTTCACCCTTCTTCCAATATTACTTTTTTTTTTAAGGAGAATCCATATATCTATCTTCTATTAATCTATTCCCAAAAAAAAGGTTTTCTAGCAATAACAGATCAAATTTTACACATCTATTTTTGTTAGATATATTGCTAGACATAAAAATGTACTTGCTGATTTATAATTTCCGTGTTTATAAGTGAAAATGTATTCAATTTGTGATTTATAAGTTTTGAGTTTCAGTTATGAGTTTTGACTTTGATTTTATAACTGCAATCAGTATTCTATTTCAGTGCTGTCAATCGTGGTTCGCAGAAAATACTGGTTTTTAACTGCAATCTCAGTTTTCAGTGCCGTCGTGCTTCTTGTATCAACCCTATAGTTATATATGATAATCATAAGCTTGTAGTAACAATACTATTTTGATTTTGCAGGTAAGGATTTAAAAGACTCACGAGTGCTAACTGATGTCGGTGACGTCCCTATTCAAGAAATTCGAGATTGTGGCGTAGATGATAAAAGATTGATGAGTGTCATTGGCGAATCTGTCAAGTTAGTGATGGAAGAGGTAAATTTGTCAATTTATGATTTTGAATTAAAAAAGTACACCTTTATCATCCTCATATATTGTTTCTTAGCATTCACTCCACTATCATGTGAAATGCTATAACATTTTGCAGATAACTTTCTGTTCGAACTTGCTTGATCCTCGTGTTGTTTATATTCTTTCAGGCTCCTCTAAGACCCTTAGTTTTAGGTGGTGATCACTCAATATCATTTCCAGTTATTAGAGTTGTCTCGGAGAAGCTTGGAGGACCAGTTGATGTTCTTCATATTGATGCGCATCCTGACAACTATGATGCATTTGAAGGGAACATTTATTCGCATGCTTCTTCCTTTGCTCGTGTCATGGAGGGTGACTATGTTCGGCGACTCTTGCAGGTAATCTTTTATTGTTGATAAGTATAAAATCAAGGTGGCGCCGTGATTTTGTTGAAACTACAAACTGTAACCTTTTGCCAAAACAATGCTTTTTAATACATTTCAGGTTGGTATTCGATCAATAACAGCTGAAGGACGTGCACAAGCAAAAGTAAAATATCATAAAGAAACCTCAATTGACTCCACTATTTCATATCTTGGATTCAAAATCAAAGATAAGGTGGGGGTTCTTTTAGGTTTTGATTTTATTTAGGATGAACTAGGTTACTTGCTTATGTTTTGTTTGATGAGATACTTTGTATATCACTTGATTAAATATTATATGATAGTTCCCTTTCGTTCGAGTACTGAATTGATGATTGGAATTATCTTTGAGTGATCCATGTTAGTGAGAAGGAGTGTTGGTTTGGCTGTGTGTAGGAAATTCAAGGAAGAAAAAAAGGCCCTAGGCCAGTATGAGCCATAGCCCTCTTTACGGACAGGAGATAAGCACCTCAGATTTTTGTACCAGGGAGGATGGCCTGGTGTACTACGGCAGTGCCTACTTTGGGTGTTTTCTTTCCCAAATAACACCCTAATCCTTTTGGTTTTTGTATTTTATGCTTAATAGGTTATATATAAAATTATTAGATTGTAGAGTAAGTGTTTTCATTTACATTGATGTGAAAAATTTAGTTACAAGCTAACACATGTTTGCCTTATATAAAGCAAACTAGGAAAAAATGTTATAGCAGACGAAGGTCTGTCAAAACTGCCTGGTGTCAGTTTTGGTAGTTATAACAAAAATAAAAATTATCCTAACTTATCATTAGCAGGTATGTCTCTCTCTGCCTCCGTGTTTGTATGCTCGTGTATATATGCACGTACGCACGCGTGCGCATAGTAAATTCCAAACATGTATTGATACTAACTTGTGCATTTGTATGTTCTTTTTAAACCTTGGTGATTTCCTTGTGCAGAAACTAGGGGAAGGTGTGAAAGGGGTGTATATCTCGATAGACGTGGATTGTCTTGATCCTGCATTTGCTCCGGGAGTGTCTCATATTGAACCGGGAGGTCTTTCTTTCCGCGATGTTCTTAACATCCTACACAATCTTCAAGGTGATGTTGTTGCTGGAGACGTCGTTGAACTCAACCCACAACGCGATACTGTTGATGGAATGACTGCTATGGTAGCTGCTAAGTTGGTCAGAGAAATGGCTGCAAAGATTGCAAAATGATCAAGAGATTTCGGAGCTAACCTCTTTTTGTTATAGTTCCTGAAAATCGGAAAATCTCACTTGTTATAGGTAACTTGTAGCAAAGTTATAAGGTGGTATAAGCATATTACAATGTGCAATAATTCATAAATCTTTTCTCCCAATAATAAGTACTGGTATCTCACGGAAATCTCACGCTTCAATAGCAAAAGCAATGTCTCCTTGCATTATTTTACAAATGGTTTCCCAACTGAATTAATAATACTGAGTTAGTAAATATTTCAAAACAATTGGATTGCTCATTTCAAAACAATGTTGAAAAGTGATAGAAAATAAAATAAAAATACTATAAATAAAAAAATATTAAAGTAAATAATAATTTAAATATAATAGTAAAATAATATTATATTTAAAATTATTTTACTAAATAATAATTTAAATAAAAATATTATTTGAAATTTATAAATCAGATTACGACGGTTAAAACCGTCGCAAACAACAACAACAAAAAATAAAGTCAAATTCACGACGGTATATAACCGTCGCAAACAACAACAAAAACAAAAAATAAAGTCAAATTCACGACGGTATATAACCGTCGCTATCTGTTGTGCGTGACAGTTTTTGCAACCGTCGCGAAATAGGCTGGGGACGCACGATTCTGCGACGGTACTTCTACCGTCGTAGATTGTAAATTGCGACGGTTTTAACCGTCGTAATCAGCCAAAATAACCGTCCCAATCTATCATTTTTCTTGTAGTGAATACATGAAGCATTATTTCAAGAAGTTAGTGGGGAATTCTATTTAATTACATGAGGAATTTTATTTGGTTATAAGATTAATCCATGTGATTTATTTGGATTTCTATTACAAGTATGCAAGATTAAAGTCCAAGACTTGCATTATTATTTATTCTTCACTCAACAATTCATCCAAGTATTATTCAATTATTTCCCAAATTTAAATGGAAGATCTTGAATTTTTATCAAGATATATCAAGATTTATGTTTATGTGAAGATTCAAGATTATTCATAACTACCAAAAAGTGGAAATATATTGAGGAATGCATATTTATTCATGTTACAATTTATTGGAGTTTATTACAAAGTTGCAAGAAGCTACAAGTTTATACAAGATTTATTTTCAACATAAAAAAAATTCAGCAAAGTGCTAGTGCAGTCCACTTTGCAACCTTTCTTCAAGCCCATTTTGTTGTATTTTTGTTGGTCAAATAATGCTCCAAACAGCCTGAAAAAAACAGCAAATAGAGATGTTGTAAAATGCTACAAAACAGTAAAAAACAGCAACATACAACAGCTCCAAGTGCTGCCAAAAACCTGCTCCAACCTGCATCAAGGTAGCAGCAATTTGTATCAAAATGGCTAAAGTAATTTGTGAGAACAAAGCATAGAAACAACTTGCTAAAACAGTTTAAATTTCTACTGTTTTTTCCCCCTCAAATCCTCCACACTCCACTATAAATAAGAGTCTTTGTCAACACAAAGAAGGGAGAAGAAAAATTCAGCAGTTAAAGAAAAATAGAAAATTGATGTTGTTCTAGAAAATTCAGCAGTAAGAAAAATAGAAAATTAGTGTTGTTCTAAGAAAAATCCAGGAAGGAGAAGATAGCAAACTCAAGGAAGCTTACCATTTTGTTAGAATCTCCATCGGAGAGGCTCCGATAGGTATTATTCTTTTTCTCCTCTCTATCTACTGTTGCATATGTTTATGCTTGAATCACTTGCTGTACCATTTTTCTTTGCCATGTAATATTTGCTTTATCGTTCTTTCTTTGTTGTACTGTATTTGAGTTGAGTTGCTGCATGATTGTTAGCATTTAAACATATTAGTATTCATAATATCTATAATAATAACAAGTGTAATGAAAAGCTTACTTCTTTCGTCGCATAATACCAATTTATCGCTTGCTGTCCCAAATACTTGTTATCCATCTTGCTGTCCCAAAAACTTGTTTAGAGCTTGCTGTCCCAAAATAAAAAAACACCTTTACTGTCCCAAAGATTTGTTTAGAATTTGCTGTACAAAACACCTTTGCTGTCCAAAAAAATATTTTGCTATCCAATATCCAAAAATATTTTGCTTTTCTAATATCCAAAACAAAAAAATATATTGTTGTCCCAATATTTTAAAAAATATGTTTTTGTTACAATATTTAAAAATATATTGTTGTCCCAATATTTTAAAAATATATGTTTTTGTTATAATATTTAAAAATATATTGCTGTCCCAATATTTTAAAAATATATGTTTTTGTTACAATATTTAAAAATATATTGTTGTTCCAATGTTTAAAAAAAAATGTTTTTGTTACAATATTAAAAAAAATATATTGTTGTTCCTTTTTTAAAAAAAAACCATTTGTTCTTAAAATCCAGAAAAACCACTTGCTGCAATCTTCAAAAACGCTTAACCTGTACCAAAATTCCCACGTTTTTTTAGTACAACAGATAATCAGAAATAATAACCCAAGTGGAAATCATAAAAGGAAATATCAGATCCAAGTCCCACCCATTTTTTGTTTCTGCTAAAAATGGAGTCTTTTCTGGAAAACGGCATCTGGACTGAAAAGTGAATGGACCGTCAATGTTCAGGAATGGAGGAGATAGCTGGATCTGATGGTGTAGAGAGAGGAAGGGACATAATTTTTGTAGAGAGAGGAAGGGACAAAATTTTTGTTGAGAGAGGAAGCGGCGGATTTTTGTTGTTACAGAGGGGAAACGGATCTGTGACGGTGATGCAAAAGGGAGGACGGATTTGTTTGTGCAATAGAGGAAGAAGAAAGTTTGAGTGAAAGGAAGAGGGAGGAAGGGGTTCGGATGTGTGAGAGAGAGGAGGAAGAGAGTGTTTTCGTGAAGAGAGAGGAAATGTTGTTTTTGTTTTACAAGTTCTTGTTACTGCTTTTGTTTTTCTTTGAAAATAATAATAATAATAATAATAATAATAATAATAATAATAATAATAATAATAATAATAATAATATACTTTCTCTCTCTTCCCAAGTAATAACATAAATATAATAATTATTTTGTTTTTTCCCCATGCTAACAGCAAGCAGCGGCGCCCCTCTCCTAGGGTTACATATTTTTTCTTTTCCTTTTCCCTCTTTGACCCGGGTGGCCCATTGGGCCTGTTTTGAGTCCATTTCCAATTTTAATTCTTCTCCTTATGTTTTATTTAACTCGTGCTATTAATGAATAAACAACATTGGCTCAATTGGCAAAGGTGTTAATAGCAATCTAAAGGGTCCTGGATTCAAGTCCTTGTTGGATCACTTTTCTATCTTTTATTCTTTTGGCCATATTATTTAACATACTTAATATTATTAATTTAGCTTGCTGTATAATTATTAATTAGTATAAAAAACACATAAAAAACATTTAATTAAAATTCATCCTTATTTAATTTCGTCAACATACTATTAGTATTTATTTTTATTTTTTGTGTTGTTGTTTATTTAATTATTCAATATACATGTTTCATGATTTAATTTTTGTTATGTGTTTAAAATCTATGATTTCGTAATTTAATCTTCATGTACTTGTGATTATTTATTTAATCGTTAAAATGCATGCTAGTATGATTTAAATTTCATTAGTTAATTTTTCAATTGTAATTTTAATTAATTGATCGTTAATCCGCGTATCTTTCGTCCGCCTCAATCCAAGAGAATCGTTTAAATTTTTGTCGACTTCATGTCGTCAAATACATAGCGCGAATACTCTCATTCATCTTCCATTTAGTATTTTGTTAAAAAACTTAAGATAATTTTCCCAAATATTCAATTTTTTTCAAAAACTCACACCTTTTAAGTCAAAACTTCGACGTTAGGTCATCGTATTTTCGAAAACTCGTCCATACCCATTTTCGGCCAAACAATTTATTTTTAATCAAACAAACTTTTAATAAACAAATGTTTCAAAAGGTTCCTATAGAATACTATAGATACATTGGGTGCTAATACATTCCCATTGTATAACCAACCCCCGAACTCTACATCTCTTTTCAAAACACCTTGTATTTTCATTACTTTTAAAAGTATTATTTTACATTGCACACTTTAGAGTTTTATTTCGCTCTTTTCCCTTTTCCCTTGGAAAAATAAAGCGCGGTGGCGACTCTTGCTTTTGTGAGACGAATTAATTAATAGTTCGATCTCCGATTTACCCCGCTACATTTTTTATCGCTACAGTTATCTACGGGCTCTTAGTTGCTTGCTCAATCACTTGCTTTTGTTTGAAAATGTGTTTATGGTGTGGGTTTTGAAAGTATTTTGAAGTGTTTTTGTAATGGTTCTCGTTTCTATAAGAACGCGTACAAAGTGCTTTATCTTTTGAAAATGTTTCAAATGAAAGTGTTGGTGTATAAAGTGTTTTTGTTGTGAGCAAGCGAGCAACTAGGAGCATCCTACCTACTCAAAAGGTCTACATTATTTTCCTCCTCCTTTAGATGTTGCTATCTTACCATTGATTTGGTAAGAAGCCCCATCATTGGATGTGAAGGGACGGGCGTGGGACTTTTGTATAGTCATAGAAGGCAACCTATGAGACATTTTAGCAATTCTTGTTTAGGGACTAGATTGTTTACCGAAGGCAACATTAAGGGTCATCGAGGGACTACGATCTTTTATCGAGGATCTTTGCTAAAACGCCCATATTCGAGGGACATGACTATTTTCCAAGGCAACAAGTGAGATTACCCTAGGGGTGCATGTGTGTGAATAGTGTGTTTGATTGCATGCATTTTGTCTTTGAATTTTAGGTTGTCTACTTGTTGGTTTTATCTTGTCATACATCCTAATTACTAACATGTGTACAAAAGCAATAAAAATGCAGAAAAATAAATTCTACACTATTACAAACATATTGAATAGCAAGAAAATATAAAGACAAAATAAAATAAAGAAATTAAAATAGGCTTTTTCAATTCAGGAAACCACACTCTTCGATTTTGTACTTCTTGGTGTCCTTCGATTTGGGCTTGGAGTCAACAAGGTCATGTCTTTCGATTCCACCCTTTTCCTGCTTCTTTGATTGGGACTTGGAAGTCAGCATGGCCATCCTTCTGGATGCTTCTTTCATTTGAGACCTGGCAGTCAGTTTGGACATCCTACTGGATATTTCTTTCGTTTGAGGCCTGCGGTCAACGTGAAGTGCACTCTTTACCTCAGGCTCCTTGTTGCCTCCTTCGACTGTAGGAATGCTAGGCCCTCAGGTTGAGATTCAAAAGGCTTGAGTACTTAGACAATCGAAGGATACAGAGAACCCGTTTTAAGCTTTTAACATGCAACATTCAAGTGTAACTTTCGAAAGCTACAGGCCAGGGGTTAGCACAAAATTATTGGGTCTCAAAGTCCAAAGCCTAACTAGTCAGGGTTGAGATTTTCAACACATGGACAGTCAGGATCGAAGGTTAAAACATGGTCAAGCTCCTTAGATGAAATATCTACATTTTCTCTTTATTGGTATACACATATGACATTTAAATGAAATAGTTCCAAGTTTAAAGAGAACTTACCTCTTGAAGCACTTAAATCGAAGAAACTGCAAGTGTCTTCCTTGGTGGTGAATGGAAGTTCGTTGGGGCCTTCCTGAGACTAGTCCACCTACTACTTTGTTCAAGCAATCATTTAATCAAAAGAGGATATGTGAGTGAATCAAGGGTTTCTCTCTAACAAGTAAAGGAGTGAATTAAAGGATTACTATATTGTAGTTGGGGAATGGGTCAAAGGTGAGTTATCTGTCAACTTAAGGAGTGAATCGAAGGGTTAACGTAGTGTATGAAGGGGTCTGAGTTTTTCAAAAGTGTTTGGAATATTTAAAAATGTTGGAGAGTGTTTGAGAGTTTTTTGAGAGATTTATCACTTTTTTCACAATAAGAGTTTTCTTGCAACTATCCCGGGCCCTAAGATGTGTGGTGGAGGTTCATATTTATAGATGACCTCGGCTGATGTTTTAGGAGGGAAAAAAAGTTTAAACAAAAAGGGCATGCTGTTCTTGTAGCTTTCGAGGGGCAGTATTCGTATGCCAAATTGGTGCAAGAACAAAGGCAGTGTTGCAGGACTACTGTTCAACAATTTTGGAGTGTTATGGCCAGTGTATCAGGCCTGAACTTGGCAGCATATGGGACTCTGGCCAGCAAGTATCTTTGGATATCTCAACCTTTTGTTTTGACCCCCTATCCCAATCCTTCGACCAGACTCCTCAATAACATTTCTTGTCAAATCAAAGTGTCCTTCGAATGGCTCATATGGGTATCCTTTGAAGGGGCCCAAATAAGTGTCTTTCGACTAGGCTTTTTGTATGTTCCTTTGAATGGGCCAAATGCACGCCCTTGGAATGGGTCAACAAAATATGTCATTTGATTGGGACATCCAGGCATGTCTAGCAAGTCCTTTGAATGTGCCATCATGGTACTTCTTTCCCACGAGACAATGGCATAGTGTAGAATTTGTGTGTTGAATCAAACTATTTCCAAGGTGGACATTGCCCAGTCGAAACTAGCGTGAAAGTAACCAATACTTTATGGGCGCCATTGCCTTGTGAATGCTAGCCATGGGGAATTTTTTGCCTTATGCATTATGGCCCTAAGGGAGTCTTGGTTTTTGTGAGTCGAAGGGATCATGCAAAGGGCAAATGGCCTCTGAATCGAAGAAAATCTTTAGGAGGCTATTGCTTTGTGACTCCAAGCAAACACGCAAGGAGCCTTTGCTCAAACGAAGGGTGTGACCAAAACTTGCGTCGAAGGAGGCCCTACGCCCCAAACAAAAGATGCATGTAGAAGGTTTAAATGCCCAAACGAAGCTTGCAACAAAGGAAGGGCCACATGCCCCAAACGAAAGAGGCATGCAGGAGGCACAATGTGCAATTGAAGGAGACCAGAAAAAGGCTTTTGCCTCTTGAATCGAAGGACATCAGCAAGAGGCTTTTTGCCTTGTGAATTGGAGCTAGTTGAAGATAAGTGTTGCCCTGTCGAAGCTTGCAACAGTTGTTTCAAAGGGAGACTTTGGCCTTGTGCCTGCTAGCATGGTGGCAAATTCTGCCTTGTTAGTTTGGCAAACATGCAGGAAAGAGGCTTGTATGGCCAAATGAAAGATGTATACCAATTTTGCACAAAGAGACTAAAATGTTCCAACGAAGTTGGAATCGAACTTGTCCAAAAGAAGTCCAGTGCCCAAACGAAGTAGGAGATGAACTTGCCCAAAAGAAGTCTAATTCCCAAACGAAGGGTGTAACCAAAGTTTGCATCGAAGGAGCCAAAGTGACCAATCGAAAGATGTAAAATCGATGGGAACTTGTTTTTCCTTCAATTTTGTCAAAAAGAATATTTCATATGTTTTTCCCTTTTTAACAGTTTCCTCTTTAACTTGATGCTGAAAAATCTAATTGTACTTGTGTAAGCTTGAATTTTTGAGAATCCTTTGTGAGGAATGCCTTGAGGAATGAGAGGACAAATTTTGGGGTACAACAACTTCCCCTGTTTAATTTTCTTAAACCTGAAGAGTTAGATTGGCGAGTTTGCCATTCGTGACTTGAATGTGGAAGATGACTGAACACTAGAGTGTCCAGAAATTTGAACTTGATGATGTGGTGGTTGATTGTATAGGGAATGGGCTTACAGATGCCATCCAAAGGTGATTATTGACAGAAATTAGACTAAGTCTAAGCTTGGCTTCAACTAGAAAAGAATCAGAATAAATCTTTGGTTAATTTATCTGAACCAGAGAAAGTATCTATCGGAAAGGAATTAGGATAAACTATTGATCAATTTAAACTGAACCAGTAGGGGTCTTGAATAATCTTTAACTAGAAAGAATCGGGATAAATCTTTGGAGCAATTTATCTAAACCAGAGAAAGTGTCTATTGGAAAGGAATCAGGATAAATCATTGATCAATTTAAACTAAAGTAGCAGAAGTCTTGAATAATCTTTAACTGGAAAGAATCAGGATAAATCTTTGGAGAGATTTATCTGAACCAGAGAAAGTGTCTACCGAAAAGGAATCAGGATAAGCCATTGATCGATTTAAATAGAACCAACAGAGGTCTGGAAAATAATCAGAATAAATCTTTGGGGGATTTATCTGAACCAGAGAAAGTGTCTACCGGAAAGGAATCAGGATAAATCATTGATTGATTTAAACTGAACCAACAGAGATCTTGAAAGTTCTTTAACTGGAAAGAATCAGGATAAATATTTGGAGCGATTTATCTAAACCAGAGAAAGTGTCTACCAGAAAGGAATCAGGATAAACCATTGATCGATTTAAACTAAACAATAGAAGTCTTGAATAATATTTAACTAGAAAGAATCAGGATAAATCTTTGGAGCGATTTATCTGAACCAGAGAAAGTGTCTACCGGAAAGGAATCAGGATAAACCATTGATCAATTTAAACTGAACCAACAAAGGTCTAGAAAAGAATCAAAATAAATCTTTGGAGCGATTTATCTGAACCAGAGAAAGTGCCTACCAGAAAGGAATCAGGATCCATTAATCGATTTAAACTGAACCATCAGAGGTCTGAAGGAAGTATTCATCATGTAGATAGTCACCCGTCCTGTTTCGGGAATTGATCTACAATCGATTTGTTCACAGATAGTTATCCTGGCTTGTCGAAAATTTGTTGATGATAATTTTCTGTTGATTGATCTTCCCTGAAAAGGTAAAGAGTTAGTTGTATGCAATGTCATGACGTATGAAATGCATGGCATAATGATGTTTCTCAAAATAAATGAGATTACGATAAATGCATTTGTGTTGTCGATGCTATGATGTACGAATGCAATGTATGAACATATTAGTTGTTCTGCTGCAGTGTTGTTGTACTGGGGAAAATAAATCCCTGACTGCTGCTGGCAATGAGGAGTGTAAGTCTTCATATTTTGTTGAAGTTGAAGTGTTGATAGATGGATTTCCATTATTAGAGAAATAAACTCTGTTGGGGAAGGGAAATGCCGTGCATTGTTTGTGGACTTTGCGAAATCCTGCTGGGGGATCCTGAGAAGTTGGGCGACCTTCAATGGGGAATCTTTGGAGCGGTAATTGGAAATTTTGCTCCGTAGGGGATATGAGAGCACCCGATACAATTAGGCTGCATATTGGAGATACGACAGTGATCCTGTAGCAGGATGTCTCTGCCTCTGCTCCTGCTGGAGAAAGTACTTGCGAGGATTTCATGGAATGGCCTATAAATATTATCCAATTTATTAAAGGCATTAGTAATCATCTTTCTGTTTTCTGTTCCCTTTTTTATGCGCTCATTTGTAAATAGTAATTACGTTCCAATGCATATGTTTAAAAATAATCACTGGACGTTTTTGCAAACAAAATAAGAAAGTAAAAGAAAAGCAGATAGTTTTGCACTTTTAAAGGAATAGCTTTGCATTAACTTGAATAAGCATTTTTGTACAAAGAGATGAACATCCTAGTAAGAGAATGTCATTGTAAGAATGAAAACTAATACAAAATAAAGACAACTATGTGAAATAATCCCATGGGGTTCCCATTCTGTTATAGCCTTTATGTCTCTGAGCGTCTCATCCATTTACTGCTTTGTCCGAAGCTGATTGGATTGATTAGTGCCATTTGAGTTTGTCAGTTGATACTGAAGGTTAGCTGTAAGGTGATCCAACGGGACATAGTAATATGCTTTAAATCCCTAACTTTTGCCTGGACCACCCTTTCGGGTTTTCAGTCCACCGCGATACCTTTTTTTGCCCAAGCCGCCTTTTCAGGTTTTCAGCTTGCCGGGTGTACAGATTTTTTGTGTTTATCCCTAATTTTTGCCTAGGTCAGTCAACCTAGCGAGTCTTTTTCATGTGTAGTATCTTTTAACTATGTCCGTGTTTACAGGGTGCGGAAGGTCGTTGTCGTCCATAGTGGTTAAGATCATGGCCCCACCAGAAAATATGTTTTTGATCACAAATGGTCCTTCATATGTAGGAGTCCATTTGTCCCTGGGATCACCTTGTGGTAGTATGATACGCTTGATTACCAAGTCACCAACCTGATATACCTGACGTCTAACCTTCTTGTTAAAAGCTTTAATCATACGTTTTTGGTACATCTGACCATGGCAGGCAGACGTAAGCCTCTTCTCATCAATCAGGTTAAGTTGGTCAAGTCGAGTTTGAATCCATTCATCCTCATTTAATCCTGCATCATTCACGATTCTCAAAGAAGGTATATGGACTTCAATTTGTAGGACAACTTCCATGCCGTATACCAAAGAGAAAGGAGTTACCCCTGTTGATGTGCGCACCGTGGTACGGTAACTGTGGAGAGAAAATGGTAACATCTCATGCCAGTCCTTATAGGTCACTGTCATCTTTTGTATAATCTTCTTGATGTTTTTATTAGTGGCTTCTACAACGCCATTCATCTTTGGCTGATAAGGAGAAGAGTTATGATGCTGGATCTTGAATTACGCGCATAGTCCGGTGATCATAGTATTGTTGAGATTTGTACCATTATGTGTAATGATTCTCTCCAGAATACCATACCGACAGATAACATTCTGTCTGATGAATCGGGCCATAATGTTCTTGGTAACAAAAGCAAATGAAGCTGCCTCGACCCACTTCGGGAAGTAATCAATGGAAACCAAGATGAAGCAGTGTCCATTAGAAGTTGTAGGTCTGATCTCTCCAATCATGTCAATGTCCCACATTGCGAATGGCCAAGAAGCAGTCAGGACATTTAGAGGAACTGGAGGCACATGTATTTTATCAGCATAGATCTGACACTTGTGACATGTTCGTGAATGCTGATAACAGTCTGCTTCCATGGTGGACCAATAGTATCCTGCCCGTAGGATCTTTTTAGCCATCGCGTGCCTGCTAGAATGGGTGCCAAAGATACCTTAGTGTAAATCAGCCATGATCTTTTCTGCCTCACTCTTGTCTATGCACCAAAGCAAAGTAGAGTCATAGTTCTGCTTATAGAGGATTCTGTTACTGAGGAAGAATTTAGCAGAGAACCTTCTTAGGAACTTCTTATCATTGACTGAAGCTCCCTCATGATATTCCTGGGCCTTGATATATCTCTTAATTTCATGGAACCAAGGTTTTTGCACTCAATAGTGATTCGAGGAGCCTCATTATCCCACATGATTTTGAACATGGATGACATAGTGCTAGCGCGTCCGCTAGTTGATTTTCCTCTCGTGGAAAATGCTCAAAGGTAATTTACTCAAAATGTGGGATCAGTGTCCACACATGTTCTTTGTAAGGGATGAGATTAGGATGCTTCGCGTCCCATTCTCCTTTGATCTGACTGATTACTAAGACTAAGTCTCCAAATACACTTAAGGATTTGATCCCCAAATCTATGGAAACTTTGAGAGCCATAATGCACGCTTCATATTCAGCCATATTATTGGTACAGTTGAAACACAGCCTGGCGGTGAAGGGAGTATGATAGCCTTCAGGGGATATGATTACAACGCCGATTACATTACCGAGTGCGTTGGAAGCTCCGTCAAAAACTATGGTCCATCGGGATCCTTGTTCAGGTCTGTCATATGGTCCGAGTTCTTCACAATCATTTACCAACATGATGTCTTCATTCAGGAATTCGAAATTCATAGATTGATAGTCATCCACCGCCTGATGAGCCAAATTATCATCTAGTACACTTCCCTTTATTTCTTTTTGGGTAGTGTACTAAATTTCGTATTTCGGTCAGGACCATCTGCCATCTTGCTATTATTCTAGAGAGGGCGGGCTTCTCGAATATGTATTTAATAGGATCCATCTTGGATATCAATAAGGTAGTGTGAGTCAGCATATACTGTCTTAGCCGGTGAGCAGCCCATGCCAGAGCGCAACAAGTTCTCTCGAGCAGTGAATATCTGGTTTCACAATCGGTAAACTTTTCGCTCAGGTAGTATATTGCATGCTCTTTTCGGCCAGACTCATCATGCTGCCCCAGCACACACCCCATTGAATTTTCCAAAACCGTTAGGTACATGATCGGAGGTCTTCCCTCAACTGGCAATATCAAAATAGAAGGCTCTTGAAGGTACTCCTTGATCCTGTCAAAGGTGTGATCGGTGGAAATAGAAATGACTGTTTTTAGCTGGATCGCGTATGTCGCGGAAAGCAAGAGTCGCCACCGTCTTTTATTTTCTCCAACAAGGAAAGGACAAAAGCACAACAAAATTCCTTTTCGAGTTGTCTCTCGGTTCGGGAGGTAGATTTATAGAAAGGGAAGGTGTTAGCACCCTTTCTATCCATGGTTATCCATGGGCTCTTAGATACTTTCTCTTATGTTTTCAAAATGTTTGCTTTTTTCAAAATGTGAGTGGGTTTGAAACAGTTTCATTGAAAGATTTCTGAATGACTCTTGTATCTGTCCTCAAGAGTGTTTGAAAAATTTGTTTTGAAAGCTTTTGAAAGTGTCTGTGTGAAAAGATGTTTGTTTGTTTTTGAAGAGAGCAAGTATCCATGAGTCATCTACCTACCCTAAGGAATTAGGCTGTGTAAAAGTCCTTAAGGTAGTTCCATCCCACCATCGAGAGGTAGGTAGCACCATCGTTGGAGGTGTTCGGGTCAATTCGATTTTAGGGACAGTGTGGTCACCGAAGCAATAGTAGGACACCTTAGAAGTAACCCTAATGTCCTAGATCCTTTTTAATCCGAGGCAACTGTTTCGAGGCAACTGGATCATGGACATAAGAGCGACCGCTAAAACGTCCTATACTTGACGACCACGTTTCGAAGGCAACGAGTGAGGCGTACCCTAGAAGTGGTGTGTGTATTGTGTGTTGTTTTCAGTTTATATTTATCTTGGATTAGGCAATCGTGAGCTACGAGTTGTTTTTAATTACCATACATTCTTTCATGCGAGTTTAGCAGTTAGAGATGCGGAAAATTAAAAAGACGGAAAGATAAAAGCTACGCTATTACAAGGCGTGGGTCTATACATCGCCAAAATACAAAGACCCGTTTTTGATAAAGATGCGGAAAGTAAAAAAAAGCAATAAACCTAATTACTATTACATCCGGAAAGCAGTTACATAATAATCGATAAAATAATGCGCGAAAAGAATTAAAATCAGGACGTCTGAGGGTTTTGACCCTTTGCTTGAAATTAAATTAAATTAGGACCTAATTATTATTTAATTAAAGAGAAGAAAGTGTTTTTTATGTTTTTTTGTATTTAATGAAAATAAGAAAAAGAATTAAAAGGAAACCCTAGATCTAAGTTTATTTTACTTATTAATGAAAAAAGGTCAAAATTAGGCTAATTAACTAAATTATTTAATTTACATGTTTATTTACAAAAAGTAATAATAAATAATAATAATAATAATAATTAATTAAAGATGATGATAATAAAAAAAAAGTCAAAACCTAATTCTATGCAATTTTTATTTATTAAGGAAAAGGATTAACATTAAAACCTAATTTAAACTAATCAATTAATTTTTATTTACAAAAATAGATTAATGGTAAATTTAATAAATAATTAAAAATAAAACATTTTTTAGTTTTTGATTTTTTATTAGGAAAAACTATTTTATGGTGAATTAATAAAAATAATTAAAGCAATTAAAAGAATTAGAAAAGAAAAGAGAATAAAATTATGCAAACCAAGGGGGGTGTCAGGCCCAAAGTGGAGGTGAAATTGAAGCAACTCAGGCCCATTAGCACAAGGCCTTGTTGACTTTCCTGATCGTGTGCATGTTCATTGACTGGAGCATACCATGGAATTCATTCTGTGGCCACTGGATTGGGCATCATGGCCACTTGGCAAGCTAGCGCATGGAGGTGCATGATGGACCATTGAATCATTGCTGCATGTGAACGTTTTAAAACAAAAATCAACAATTATATGGGGGGACCTGGGAATCGAACCCAGGTCCCTATGCTTGCAAGACACGTCCTCCACCATCTGAGCTATGAAGCGCCTTTGTTAAATATATACACAACAAATATTATATAAAATACCAACAATTATTATGATGCAAACAAAAATACGCGCGCAGATTTGAATGTTCCAGTCACATAATGCCACGCATGCTGTCTTCTTCGTTTTCACCTGCAACATGAATAAGATAGCGGGGGTTTTAAACCCCCACTAAGTGAAAGTCCCAAGAATAGCGAATAGAAGTGGAGACAATATAAAAAGGGCGCGATAGGCTGGTTGAATTCGTCTGGCCTTGACGAATTCAACCATGGTCATGACATGGTCCAATTTTTCCTGATGCCTAAAGCCCTAATTGCAAGCTTTCAGAAACCCTAGATGTCGTTCATGGTGGATTTTGATTCAGGCAGCGTTAGTTCAATTAGATTATACCAATCGCTTCAGAAGGTCCCTATTAGCATAAATCAAACAAGAAAACAGATTAAAAGCACATGAAACATGATATGCAGGTTTGAAAAATAAGGCAAACCGTGTGGCTTATGTTCTTTGATTCTTCACGTGTTAGGATTGGTTTTTGATGGCAAATGCTTCCTGGAGACTCAGGCAAGCTGTTTGAATCCAAAAGAGGCTTTGAATTGCACTGCAAATAGGTTTTCAGTTTTCAAGTTTTCCTTGAAATTTTGCAAATTGGTTATGTGATTGCAGCAGCTTTCACGTGTGTCCTTGAGTAGGGTTTCACTCAGCATATGTATGTGATGTGAATTAGGTCAAGAATAAGCCCAAAAGTCCATTGCAATAATGTTTTCAATCCTTGATTTTCCATCATATAATTTTCAATCTTTTTCCATGAAAACCTTGCCAATTATGGAAGATCTTGTCCCCTTGAGTTATGCACGAAATCTTTAGCATGTGTGGAGTGTATTTGCTTCATAAAAAGATTTGACAACCATGCTTTGATATTTTTCTACAATTAAAACCAATTAAATGAATTAATAATAATAAAAATTCAATTAATTAATTAAAAATAAGAAAATAAATCATTTTAAGTTCAATGGGTCGTGCATAGGCCTTGGGTAATGATTCAAGAAAGAATTTGAGGCCCATTAGCAAAATTGAAGTGTTTTAGGCAAAGTTGACTTTTGAAAGTTCCCAAAAATTTCCCAACTTCTCCAATGCATATCTTGCTTAATTTTGAAGCTATGAACATGTTCTTGGACATTTTTGAAAGGTCTTGAAGTCCTCTAACCAATGCCTTTGGTCCCATGCCATTTTGATTTACCAATCTCAAGTTATGGTCTTTGACTTAAAGTGCCCTTTTGTTGACTTTTGAAAATGACCTATAATGTTGAAATTGATAACTTTTTGTGAGAGCATTTCTTGGACTTGGAGTGTGAAGATGAGTTGTAGGAAATGTCACCCCCTTAAAAATGAGCTTTGGATGGGATTTTTATGATAAACCATGAAAAAGTTATGCCTTGGTCAATTTGCAGTTGACTTTTCAACTGTCCAAAAATAGAAACTTTTGCATCTTGAGACTTTTTGAGCCATGCTTGTGGAATCATGATCAAGAATTGATCAAATGATGATTGTGGCTTAAAAATAAGATGTTGACCAAAAATTTTGACTTTTGACTGTCAAATGACCATTTTGCCCCTACAGTTGACTGTGGAGCAATTAGGGCTTTTGACTGTGCAACTTGATGCTGTGAGTCTTGAAACTTGACATATGGATGCTTGACAATGTATATAGGAATATGGGACTTGATTGGACCCTTGAAAATCTCAATTTCTTTGCAAGAACCAAAACCCTAATTTTGACTGTGTTAGGAGGCAATTGGACTGTGCAACCCTTGAGAGATTTTGAAGCTTGATCTTGCCAAATCTTGAAGAATATGGGAGGGAAAATTTTGGGGTACAACAGTTGCCCATGTTCAATCTTCTTAGACCTGAGGATGTAGATTGGCTGGCGTGCCTTTCGTAATCCGAAGGTGGAAGATGATTGAACACTAGAGTGCCCAGAAATTTGCACTCGCATAGTAGAGTATCAGCAATGTGAGGTCGGGAATGGGCTTATAGATGCCATTTGGAGATGTGGTGGATAAGAGGATGGGCTTATAGATGCCATATGGAGACTGTTGGTATGTGGATGGGCTTATAGATGCCATCTAGGTGTCGATCGCGCAAGA
The DNA here is from genome assembly GCA_948472305.1 of Vicia faba. Lineage (NCBI taxonomy): Eukaryota > Viridiplantae > Streptophyta > Magnoliopsida > Fabales > Fabaceae > Vicia > Vicia faba. The sequence continues at coordinate 1,548,838,213 of OX451737.1, read as the reverse complement.
GATTCCTTAGCGAGAACTTGCGTACCTGAGAAAGAAAGATAATTACCTGGCCTGTTACACGGGTTGATCTTCAAACTCTTTATGTGGATGTGCCCTGGCTGGATACAGGTATCGAATCTTCAATCTCTTCAGACGTACCCTGGCTGGCTACAGGAATCGAGTCCGAAAATAGTCATCAACAGATACGCCCTGGCTGGATACAGGAATCGGATCTTCAAACTCTTCAGACGTGCCCTGGCAGGATACAGGAATCGAGTCCGGAAATAGTCGTCAACAGATACGCCCTGGCTGGATACAGGAATCGGACCTTCAAACTCTTCAGACGTGCCCTGGAAGGATACAGGAATCGAGTCCGGAAATAGTCGTCAACAGATACGCCCTGGCTGGATACAGGAATCGGATCTTCAAACTCTTCAGACGTGCCCTGGCTGGATACAGGAATTGAGTCCAGAAATAGTCGTCAACAAATACGCCCTGGCTGGATACAGGAATCAGATCTTCAAACTCTTCAGACGTGCCCTGGCAGGATACAGGAATCGAGTCCGGAAATAGTCGTCAACAGATACGCCCTGGCTGGATACAGGAATCAGATCTTCAAACTCTTCAGACGTGCCCTGGCAGGATACAGGAATCGAGTCCGAAAATAGTCGTCAACAGATACACTTTGGCAGGATACAGGAATCGGATCTTCAAACTCTTCAGACGTGCCCTGGCAGGATACAGGAATCGAGTCCGGAAATAGTCGTCAACAGATACGCCCTGGCTGGATACAGGAATCGGATCTTCAAACTCTTCAGACGTGCCCTGGCAGGATACAGGAATCGAATCTGGAATTAGTAACAGTTGATAATAATTATCTCTGTATTGACCTTTTTCCTTAAAAGGCAAAACTTCAGTTGTATGCAATGTCATGATGTATGAAATGCATGTTGTCATGATGTTCTCAAAATAAGTGAGGTTGTGTGATATGATGCATATGTGCATGCTATAATGTATGAAGATGTGATGTTTGTGAATGTATTTTTGTCTAGGAAAATAAATCCTTGACGGGTGCCGGGAAGTCAAATCCTGGGTTGATGTTGAAGAGTAGAGCTTTTTGTTTCCGCTGGGGATGATGGTTGCGAGAATAAACCTGTAGGAGAAGATGACTCCGTTGGAGAATAAACTTGTTGGAGAGATTATTCTGCGGGGAATACTCTATGGGGAGGAGATGCTTCGCTGAGATTTGATGATAACTCCGTTGGGGATACCATTGTTGAGCTCTGTTGGAAGATTTGATGAACTCCACTGGGGAAAGGAAGACTTCGTCGGGGACGATCTTTCCGTGGCAACTGGCTGAGGATAATCCAGTTATAAGTTCTGGTGAGGAATAACATTTGAATGAAACCGGGGAGGCGCGTTCGTACTCTGCAGGTGATAAGCTTCCAGAATCTACTGGGGATAAGCTTCCTGAATTGATTGAACTCTCCTGGGGAAACTTTTCAGATTGGGCTGGGGAATGGCTCCACTAAATGTTCTGTATTCCGCCGGGGAACAATCTTATATTAAGACTGCCGGGGATGCTTGTTAGGAATGTCTGCATACTCCGCTGGGGAATGTTGAGATCTTCGGGGGATAATCCAACTTCCTTAAGGCTGACTGAGGATAAATTTTCTCGGGGAGAGTATTGCTAACTTGTTGGAGATACGGCGCCTTGTTAGGGTTGATGGGAGACCAACTGCTTGGGAGAGTATTGCTGAGTCTTATCTCACTCGGCGGGGAGTGAAGGTATCTGGGTTACATTCTTCAGCCGAACTTACCTTGGTACCTCGGTGGACAGAGCAGTTAGATTGCTTAGACAACTCATTATTGCCCTTGTTTCTGATGTTACCTATAATTAATCCTTTGTTTCGTATTCAAATATTTATGAGTTAGCAATTAGTGTCAAATGCATATATCACAATTGAACATTGGACGTTCTTTACAAAACAAAACAGAAAAAGGAAAAATCAATTGGCAATTGGTCTGAAAAGTGAATTTGTATTGATTTTTGAATTTGCCTGTAAATAGGCGTTTATGTACAAGAGGCTGACGTCCTAGTAAGAGAACGCCGCTGAATCACAGAGTTTATACAATTTTGTGAAAAAGGAAAACAAAACAGCTATGTGAAGAAAGATAATCCCACTGGGTTCCAACTCTGCTATCGCCTTTATATCTTCGAGCGTCTCATCACTTGGCTGCTTAGTTGAAGATGAAGCTGATTGATCGATGCCGTCTGAACTTGATGTTGATACCGGATTCTGGATGCAAGGTGATTCAATGAGACATAGTATTACGCTTTAATCCCTAACTTTTGCCTGGACCGCCCTTTCAGGTTTTCAGTCCACCGGGATACCCATTTTTGCCCAAGCCGCCTTTTCAGGTTTTCGAATTGCCGGGTGTACAGATTTTTTTTCATTTCATCCCTTATTTTTGCCCGAACCCTTTTGGTTCGCCGGGAAGCCCTAATTTTTGCCTAGGTATGTCAACCTAGCGGGTCTTTTATCATGCGTAGTATCTTTTTACTATGTCTGCATTGGCGGGGTTAGGAAGGTCGTCACCATCCATGTTGGTTAGAATCATGGCTCCTCCCGAGAACACATGTTTAACCACAAATGGCCCTTCGTACGTGGGGGTCCATTTTCCCCTGGGATCACTTTGAGGAAGGATGATGCGCTTGATTACCAGGTCTCCAACTTGATACTCTTGTGGTCTGACTTTCTTGTTAAATGCCCTGATCATCCGTTTTTGGTACGTCTGACCATGACAAATAGCAGTGAGTCTCTTTTGGTCAATTAGATTTAATTGATCAAGCCGAGTCTGGATCCAGTCATCTTCGCTCAAACCTGCATCCTTCATTATCCGGAGAGAGGGTATCTGGACTTCAATCGGCAAGACTGCCTCCATGCCATAGACCAAGGAAAAGGGGGTTGCCCCGGTTGATGTTCTTGCTGAGGTACGGTACCCATGAAGCGCAAACGGTAACATCTTGTGCCAATCTTTATACGTCACTGTCATCTTCTGCACAATCTTTTTGATATTCTTATTAGCTGCTTCTATAGCCCCATTCATCTTCGGCCGGTAAGGAGAAGAGTTGTGGTGCTGTATCTTGAATTGCTCGCAGAGCTCAGTGATCATCTTGTTGTTAAGATTGGTACCATTATCCGTAATGATCCTTTCCGGGATGCTGTATCGACATATCAGATTGTGCCGAATGAACCGTGCCACGACGTTCTTGGTTACGGTAGCGTAAGAAGCTGCTTCAACCCACTTTGTAAAGTAATCAATCGCTACCAGGATGAAGCGATGCCCGTTGGATGCCGTAGGTTTAATCTCGCCGATCATATCAATACCCCACATTGCAAAAGGCCAAGGTGAAGTCAAGACATTCAGAGGAACTGGAGGAACGTGCACCTTATCAGCATAGATCTGGCACTTATGACATGTACGGGAATGTTGGTAGCAGTCGGCTTCCATTGTGGACAAGAAATATCCTTCCCGAAGGATTTTCTTTGCCATGGTATGTCCACTGGAATGCATTCCGAAGGTACCTTCATGCAGCTCTGCCATGATCTTTTCTGCTTCAGTCTTATCCACACAACGCAGTAAGGTTGAATCATGGTTTCGCTTGTAGAGAATGCCATTGCTGAGGAAGAACTTTGCTGCGAACCTTCTCAGAAACTTTTTGTCGTTGAAAGATGCACCTTTAGGGTATTCTTGAGCTTCCAAGTACCTCTTTACTTCATGATACCAAGGTTTTGCAGTTACCACCTGTTGTACCCCAAAATTTGCCCTCCCATATTCTTCAAAATTTGCAAAGAGCATGCTTCAAAATTCCCCAAGGGTTGCACAGTTCAAGGGCCTCCTAACAGTCAAAAACTAGGGTTTTGGCTCTGACAAAGAAAATGAAGTTTCCAAGGGTCCAATCAAGTCCCACATGCCTACAAACATGGTCAAGCATCATCATACCAAGTTTCAAGACTTACAGCACAAAATTGCACAGTCAAAAAACCTAATTGCCCTACAGTCAACTGTAGGGGCAAAATGGTCATTTGACAGTCAAAAGTTCAAATTTTTGGTCAACATCTCATTTTGAAGCCACAAACATCATTTTATCAATGCTTGATCATGATTCTCAAAGTTTAGCTCAAAAAGTCTCAAGATGCAAAAGTTTCCATATTTGGACAGTTGAAAAAGTCAACTGTAACTTGACCAAGGCATAACTTCCACATGGTTTATCATAAAAATTCCATCCAAAGCTCATTTTGAAGAGAATGACATTTCCTAAAACTCCTCTTCACACTTCAAGTCCAAGAAATGCTCTCACAAAAAGTTATCAATTTCAACATTATAGGTCATTTTCAAAAGTCAACAAAAAGGGACTTTAAGTCAAAGGCCATAACTTGAGATTGGTAAATCAAAATGACATGGGACCAAAGGCATTGGTTAGAGGACTTCAACACCTTTCCAAAATGTCCAAGAACATGATCAAAGCTTAAAAATTGAGCAAGATATGCCTTGTGGAAGTTGGGAAATTTTTGGATATTTTGAAAAGTCAACTTTGCTTCAAATGTCTTAAAATTGCTAATGGGCCACATTTTCTTCCAAGATTCATCATCCAAAGCATGTGCACGACCATTTGGCCCAAAGGGAATTTATTCATCATTTTTATTTAGTTATTTGAATTTTTAATTGCTAATAATTCATTTAATTAATTAAAATATGTGAAAAATACCAAAGCAAGCTTTTCAAATCTTTTTATGCATGGAATATCTTCAAAATTTCGTGCATTATTTGATATGGAAAGAATCAGGAAGATTGGACATGATTGGTATCAAATATGCATGGAAAAAGATTTGAAAATACATGCCATAAAAATCAAATATCTTTCCATCAATGCAAAAGGTTTTTTGGATCCAAATCTTTACCCTAATCATTCCATACATAAGCCAGAAGCAAACCCTAGTGGAGGAGACCTGAAAGCTGCACCCAAAAGCCATAAACAAGTTTGCATTTTTTTGTCTAAATTCCAAAACTGAAATCACGATTACAAAAGGTTTCAAGGCAGAATAACCATCCCATTGCATTCCTGAGACGTCAAGGAAGGTTTTCATATCAAAACCATCAACTCTAACGCCAAGAATTGGTAGAACAACCTCATTCTGTTCATGCTTTTTTTTGTATTCTTGTATCATAAATCATGCATTGTTTGCAATTTTTAATATTGGATTTGTATTCAGTGGATCATTCTAAAGCTAACCATGTGTTTTGATTGAGTTTTTGTGCATCGTACACGATTTCGCCATTGAAGCACGCTAGGGTTCTTCAATCTTCAAATTGGGCATTTTTGTATACTGTAAAATTAGAACATCCCAGTACCATGGCTAAACTCAGGAAGCTTGGACGAACATAATCCATTAATCGCGCCCAATTTATATAGCAAGATGGGTTAATCGCTATTTTTGAAAAGCTTGCATTTTGGGGGGGTTTAAAACCCCCGCTAACCTTTTTCTGTTTCAGGCATAATTGGAGAAGATGATGATGTGTAGGCCAACGAGTGGCTCGTTTGAATTTCGCGCGGAATTAACCATTTACCATTTGTTTTGCAATATTTTATTCATGTTCTATATTATATACAAAGTGCGTTGGTAGCTCAGTTGGCAGGCACGTGATTTGGTAAGCAACAGGACCTGGGTTCGATCCCAAGTCCCCCTTCCTATTTCCATATTTTTCTTCTAACCATGTTCTGGTGCAGCTTGCTCCCTGATGACCATCATACGCCCACAATCTCAACGCGCCACATGGCCTGTAACCTCAATTCAAGGGCACTGATTGGAAAAGCACCATGGGCATGAGTCAGAGGTGCCACATACGCGCTGAAAAGTCAACCAAAGGCCTCCAAACAATGGGCCTGATTGCTACCAGACACCTCCAAAATTGGGGTCAACACCCCCCATCTGTTTGTGTTTCTCTTTCACTTTTAATTTCTTTTGTTTATTTATTTTCTTTTATTTATTCCTCTTAACTAATTGTTTTATTTTAATTCATCAAATTAATTTTTCCACAATATAAAAAATAACAAAAATCAGAAAAGTCATAAAAAATAAAATATATTTGATTTAATATTTTTGTAAATAAAATCAATTAATTAGTTTTTATTCTAGGATTAATTTTAACATTTTCCTAATAAATTTAAAATTTGTAGAATTAGGTTAATTACTTTTATCTTTTTCTTTTCTTTTATCATTATTAATTATTTTTTTTTGTAAATAAAATTGCATTAATTAATTAGGTTTAATTTTAGGTTCAATTTTAATATTTTTTCTTAATAAATTAAAAATAACTAGAACTAGGGTTAATTAATATTTTAATTTCATTTAATTCTCATAAAAATCCATAAATACAAAAAACTAAAAAATAATTTCTTTTATTTTAATTTAATTAATTTCATAATTACAATTTAAGTTCCTTAAAAGGGTCCAACGCCCTCGCTTTCGATTTTAATTCCAATTCGCGCATTTATTTCCTTTCTTATGATTTTTATGTAATTCTCCCAAAGCCGTGTAAATTAAATATTTATATTTCTCGCATCTTTATTTTATGTCAAATCGGGTCCTGGATTTAATTTGGCGATGTGGACCCGCGCCTTTGTAATATTTTAGGAACTTCTAATTTCCGCATCTTTTTAACTGCTAATAAATTGCATGCAAGAATGAATGTCTAAATAAAAACAAAAGCGTAGATCACCCATGACATGAACAAGACAAAATATCTGAAAACGACACACAAATCACACACCACCCCTAGGGTACGCCTCACTGTTGCCTTGCCCCCCTCGAAAGGTGGTCGTCGAGTAGAGGATGTCTTAGTAAGTCCTCATGATCCGGGAACCTGGCATGAGGGTAGCTTCTAAGGTATCTTCCTATTGCTCCGGTGATCACCATGTCCCGAACCTTCGAATTGACCCGAACACCTCCAACGGTGGTGCTAGCTACCTCTCAATGGTGGGATAGCACTACTTTAAGGACATTTACACAGACTAATTCCTTAGGGTAGGTAGATGACTCGTAGATACTTTCTCTAATTTCAAAAACAAATCAAAATACTTTTCACACCGGCACCTTTTCGAAAAGCTTTCGAAAGCAATTTTTCAAACACTCTTGAGGACCGATACAAGAGTCGAACTGGAATTTTCAAAGAAACTTTTTAAACCCACAGTTGAAAAACAAACAAACCCTTTTTGAAAACACAAATGAGTAAGTATCTAAGAGCCCATGGATAACCATGGATAGAAAGGGTGCTAACACCTTCCCTTTCTATAACCTACCTCCCGAACCGAGAGCAATCTCTATAAGGAATTTTTCTGTGCTTTTGTCCTTTCCATTTGGAGAAAATAAAAGACGGTGGCGACTCTTGCTTCCGCGACATTTCGCGAAACCAGCGTTAAACAGTCAGTTCCAGATCCACCGATCACAGAAATGGCGACTCTGCTGGGGATTTAAACTTAAAATGAGGTGTACCTTAGGGTTAGTTCATAACTGTGTTTTCAATTGTATTGATTTGCTTGCTTTAAATTGTGGGACTGTCTTGGGAGTTCTATAGATCCTAACCCAGATCTGGGGGATACCTTCTTAGAAAGTAGCAACAAGGCTGTGAGGGAACTGTGCGGGGTATACCGACATGGTTGAAACAGTCTGCTACGTTGATGTGGAACTTTGGTGTGTACCGGTAACCCTTGAGTTCAATCAAGGAGAGTACGGGGCCTCCGCGTGGTGTCATGAAGCATCAACTGACCTTAGGAACCTTAATTGAACTATCTTGGCCTCTTTAGGGTAGTGATATAACTGACTTTGGTGCAGTCTGAGGTTGGTTGATACTCGATACTACACTCAATTGAGGGTTGCTTTCCTGGAATATTTCGGTCGCCAGTTTAGTGGCTAAATTGAAACGATGAACAATGAAAGCAATCCAGTGATATTGGGACCCTTAGAACCCGATTACTTCTGATAGGACAGGTTGAGCCCACCAACTTCAAGAGGGTAATACCTAGACCCCATGCTGGCCTAAACTCTAAGGGCTTCTCTTGTGTGACTGGTGTGTCTTCCAACTTGACTATTTGCATGCTTGTTATCTGACACTTGAGTTCTTTGCAGTTGTTGTTTATAGTCCTTAATTGGGACTCATGACAAGGTTTACTAAGTTTCTTGCAGGTTGTCTATAGTCCTTAATTGGGACTCATAACAGAATGTACTAAGTTTCTTGCAGGTTTTGTTTACAGTCCTTAATGGGGACTCATAACAGGGTTTACTTACATCACTCCATGCATACCATAACATCATACCATTGCATACATCCTAACCCATTTCAAGGATCTCAAGGGCTTGTGATGTAGGTCATGATAAATCAAACATCTAGCAAGGGGCAAAGGGGAGTTATTTTCCTCTAGCCAAAGTTGTCAGGGGCTATGACCCACTTGATATGGTGAGCTTTGACACTTGAAGAAAGTTCCCCGAGCCAAGGTTGTCAGGGGCTATGAACCACTGGATATGGTGAGCCTTTGACCCTTGAAGAAGGATTCTCAGCAACATGGAGTTCCTTCAATCAAGCTACCGGATCCCAATCCTAACAATTTCTTGTTTACCCCGCGAGATCCTTGAAAACATTACATGCATACATACATTGCATTACAGGTATCCTTGTTGCAGGTCACTTACCTTCTCCGCTGTTTATTTCAGCAGTCATCATGAATCCTGAATCATCCGAGGGACAAACTATCAAGGCCCTCCAGGCCCAGAATGCCCAGTTCCAGGAGTTGATTATGAGTCTAGCCCAGGGTCAAAAGGAATTGAAGACTCTGATTCAGAAGAAGAAGAAGAAGAAGAGAACTGTTTTGTTCAGCCCTAGACGCAGATCTGGAAACACACTGCAGAATGAAGCTGAGAGGACTACTCCATCTGTGGGGAAAGGCAGTCCCCATGAGAGAGAGATGCCTAGTCCAGTGGTCTCCGACAACGAGACGGAGTTCAATGATGAGCAGTACCCTCCAGCTGAGGACCGGTACAAGCAACTAGAGGACCGTCTGAATGCCATGGAAATTCAACAAGTGCCTGGGTTGTATTTTGGAGACCTGGGTCTATCTTCTGGTGTGGTGATCCCACACAAATTCAAGGTTCCTTCTTTTGCTAAGTATGATGGGGCATCCTGTCCCAGGCTGCATCTCAGATCTTATGTGCGGAAGATTCAACCATACACTGTGGACAAGAACTTGTGGATCCATTTCTTCCAGGAGAGTCTTTCAGGGACTCATCTCAAATGGTTCTATCAGCTGGATGGGACCAAGGTTCGTAACTGGGAGGAGTTGGCTACTGCTTTTTACAAGCAGTATCTGTATAATGCCGACCTCGCTCCTACACATACCCAACTCCAGGGTATGTCGTTAAGATCAGGAGAAGGTTTCAAAGAATATGTGCAGAGATGGAGAGACCTTGCTGGGAGGGTACAACCACCTTTGACTGACCGGGAACTCGTTGATATGTTCCTGGGGACCCTGTCCGGGCCGTTCTTCAATCATCTCATTGGTAATTCATCTGCAGGGTTTACCGACCTCATTCTGACTGGGGAAAGAATTGAAGCTGGTATCAAGAATAGGAAGATTCAAGAGGCCACACCTTCTGATACTAACAAAAAGCCTTACATGGGAAAGAAGGAATCTAATGCTGCATACAGTCAAAAGAATCGTCATGACCAGCATGCAGGGGTAGTCATGATCTCTGGTTCTGCACCACACCGACAACCACAAAAGGGAAATCAGCGAAGGCCAGACGAGCCTAAAAGACAGTTTACCAACATCAACATGCCATGGTCACAAGCATTGCAGCACATGTTGAAAATGAACCTGATTGCGGTGATCAACCCTCCTGAAAATCCTAAGACCTCCTCTCCAAACTACAATCCAGAGGCGAGGTGTGCTTATCATTCTGATAGCCCGGGACACGATACTGAGGACTGTTGGGCGCTGAAGTATAAGATCCAGAATATGATCGACGCTAAGGAGATCGAATTCGAGCCAGCTGAGACTCCCATTGTGACCACTGCTCCTTTGCCAAAACATGGCTAGGATTGAGAGATTTTTGTTCATTTGAGTTCAAGTTGTATTTTTCTTTTCTTGTTCAAATAAACAATTGTCATGATAAACTCTTTTATTTCATCAATGCATTACACATGTCTGTCTTGAATTAATTATGTTTACTATACTTAAAACTGTTTTCATATTTTTTCTGATGATCAACTCTCGATTAATAATTCTAAGCCTCTTGAGGGAGGATGATGAAAACGATACCATGATCTTTACAGTATGATTTTGAATAGACCCCGCTGATGAGGTACAGGCATTGTTTCAATCCCTAAACACTGGAGTTATAAGGAAGATAATCCCTCGTCAACCCCTTCGAGCCAAAGAAGTAGGAGTTTTTCTTTTCGAAAATTAAAACCCTTAATCATAACCTGGGGCAGGGTAGTCTCTCAGTTGATCCAAGTGCATAACGAATGGCACCAAAGAGGTCCTTACAAAACAAAGAAAGACAGTGATGGTCCCAAACAATCATAAAGACAAGCAGTCATTATATCTCAAAAAAAAAATACAAACCCGATAAAGTCAAAACCTATGAAGGAGACTTACGAAGCTGGGGCATCCCGCTGACTGTAATTCCAAAAAAGGAAACAGTTCAGGCAAAAAACAGGGATAACAAAATAAAAAAGAAAGAGGTCCTACAAACCCTCGACAAAAACAAAAAATGACTGCCTATTCAAAATAAACGTTCAATATCCGAACCATCACTGGTATATCAAAGCAAGGACTCAAACAAGGTCTAACGCACGATCAACTGAGTTTAGGTTTGGAGAACATCACGAAGAGCGGGTGGGCACAAATAAAATTTGAGCCTTTATCCTTTGATTCTTAAACCATGAACCAAGCCACGTTATAACCCTTAAAAGTCCTAGCTGAAGCATGGGTTAGTTCGAAAGCATACTGTTACGAAAGGTATCCTGACTCCTTAAGGCCTACGGTAAATACGGAGTTGACATCACGTTTTACAAACATTCACTTGTTTTATGAAAAAGAATGCATTTTCAAAATCTTCAAGACAGACATAAGCTTTGCATTTTTGATATAACATTGTTTGCATATGACTTTTTATTTGAACAGCAGGGAAATTCGCACGATGAATACCTAGTGAACAAAAACATTTCCAATCAAGGGGCATGGCATGACAATTGGCCATTGTGACACGGTGGGAGAACTGACTAGTGTTTTGCGTTTGTTTTCGCAAATGTTTCGGTTGAGCAAGAGTCGCCACCGACTTTTTATTTTATCCTAAGGAAAGGTTTAAAAAAGCACAGCAAAAACCTTTGAGATTTTTCTTGGGTTCGGGGAGTAGATTATAGAAAGGGAAGGTATTAGCACCCTTTCTATCCATGGTTATCCATGGGCTCTTAGGTACTTGCTTAGATCAACTTGCCTTGGTTTTCAATTGTTTGAAATGATGCTTGGTGTGAGGTTTTGAAAATGTTTTGAAAAGATGCCTTGTATAGGCTACCCTTGTAACAATTCTTTACTCGAATGTTTTACAAAAGGTGTTTTGTCTTTAGAAAAGATGTTTCAAGGTTTTTTGAAAGTTGATTTTGAAAAGTGTTTGTGAAGTGGGTTTTGAAATTAGGCAAGTGTTTTCTTTGCAAGTTGACAAGTACTTAAGAGTTTATCTACCCTAAAGTTTTCTCAAAGATTTTTGTTATGTTTTAAACCTTTTGACAATTTTGTTCCACCATTGCATTTGGTGGACAATCTTGTCTTAGGAGGTGAAAGGGACAGGCGCGGGTCATCGTTTAGACCATAATTGCAATAGTGTTAAATGTCTTTGGGCAATTTTTTTCTTTAAAAGGGACTTGATCATTCATTTAGGCAACATTTTGAGGGACTATGATCATTTGATTGTTTGTTTTACCCAAAGAAGTTCAACATGCAATATGGCCCAATTATTTGAAGGCAACAAAGTGGAATACCCTAGGGGTGCAAGTGTGAAATGTGTTGTTCATTTTCATGCTCATTTATCTTGTATTAGGTCCAACTATTTTGTTCGTTTTTATTTCGCATTCAAACCCTAATTCTAGCATGGTAGGTTTAGAAAGCATTAAAAGTGCGAAATTTAAACTCCTACGCTATTACAACACAATAATATGGGGAGGGGGGTACAATGTTTCAAATGGGGTATATTTAGACAAGAATTTAAACCTAACTATTACATCATTTTCTTTGAATATTTACAAGACAAATAATTTGCACAATTAAATGGAAATTGAAATAAATATGTAAAGATGCAAAAAAAGAATTTTTATGTGTATGAAAAAGGTTTTATTTATGTAAAATAGAAGGAAAAATAAAAAGGTATTATTTTTGGAGTATTTTCAAATTTAGGGCAAAACCCTAATTTTTAATCAAAGGGGTATTAATCAATTAATTCATATAATATTTATTATTTATATACAAAAATAAAATAAAATATAGTATATTTGTAAAAAGGGTATTTTTCAGTATTAAATATTAAAAAATAAAATATGTACATTTTTTGGTATTTTTATCCTAAGTATATTAATATACCTATTTATTTATATTATTTTCAAAATATGTATTATATATATTAATTAATAATACTTAATATTTAAATGAATAATAATAAAAAAAAAGTATTTTTTCATAAAATATTTTCAGGAAGTAAGAATAAGATAAAAGTATGTAAAAATGTATTTGTACTATTTTTGTATTTTTAAACAAAAGATATATATTTATTCATTTATATTCAAACTAAAAGAAAAGTCAAATAAATACCTAATAAAATCAAAAATGGTGAGAAAAAATATTTTTAAAATTTCAACATGCTGAGAAAAAATAAATGAGTTAATTAAAAAAGGAAAAAAAATCAAAAATCATCAAAAATAAAGCAAATGGGCTCAGGGGTGTAAAATCAAAAAGGGTGGTGTGAAAAGGAAAGTCAACATGAGCCCAGCCCATGAAAACCTTTCTTCAACCTCTGTACAGCAACATTCAAAAAACGCGCGCCCTGTTTCTCATCTTCTAACTCTTGATTCCTGGCTTTTCAATGAAAACTCATAACATAAAAAATGTTCAGCATGAAGAGACGATTCTAACCATATGTATAACTTGATCTAACTCTCTAAGATGAGGGAGAATTTCTCCTCCCCCAATTCCTAACCTAGATTTTCTGCCATTTTCAAACCTCAAATTCTCACAGCTCAAGCAAAAGAAATGAAAAGTAAAAACATGTACATGTTCAGTGGCATGAGTAGAGCATTGTTTATTCACAAACTTAAAGCTAATGATGCCTAATAAGAGAGATACGAATTCAAAAACTTACCTGTTCAGTTGAAGTTCTATCTGGCAATGTAGGAACTCTCAGTGCAAGGTGATGATTGGAAAAGCTTCCTTGAGGTCCAGGGATGCTATTCCAATGTTTACTTTGTCTTGAAAGCTTCTGAATCGTGCTAGAGCACTTCACCTGCAAAACAAGAAACTGAAAATGGTGGAAGTGGTTAGAGGGATTACAAGTCGTGCTTTTGCTTTTGGTTAGCTTGCATAGGTGGTATAAAAGGTATGTGAACTGGTTTGGGCAAGAGAGCTTGAGAGAAATGGAAGTTGGCACTCAAACTGCAGGCCTTGCCCTGTTTTTGCAGTTTGAGAGTGATTATGGCAAGGAGAGTGTTTGAGAGGTGCTAGGGTCGTGCAAAAGCTTGGTTTTGATCTTTGGAATGTGTTTGATAACTTTGTCTAAGTGTGTCTAAGCTGATATGAGAGTTGGTGTGAGTTATGGTACTTTTCTTCACTCTTAAGCAAACAAAGGCAACTTGGTGTTTTTAGGCAAGTAGGGGGCCTCTAATGAGCTGCATAACCTCTCCTTGATCAGAGTGATTTACCCCTAAACTTGTGCCAATTAGATATAGTTTGTACTTGTGGATTTGCATCATGACATAAAGTGAAGCTTTTGCAAAAATAGAAAGAATGCTTTATCTAATTTGGGATTAATCCATCATACAATGCTTTAGCTCATGAAACAAGGTCTTAGCACAATGAACATGCATTAAATTATTGAGTGTTGGAAGGTTTTAGGACCTGTAATCAAGGGCATGCTGGTTTTGAGAAGTTTGCATAACCTATGAACATGAAAAATGGCCAATTCAAAAGTGAGTTTTTGCCAAATTGTGAAATTCGAATCTCTCAAGTCATGAGGTTGTTTGATGAGTTCTTGGACATTTTGGAAAGCTTGGAATGTGTACTACAATCCATCTTTGAAATGAAAATTGAAATTCCAAGTGGAAGTGTATGGAAAATGGCCTTGAAGTGGGGTAGAAAACCTTGTCAAAATAGGTCAAAAATTCACTAAGTTAAGAATGGTTTAGTGCCCTTATTCAAAAATTTGTAACTTGAGATACAAGCTTCAAATGAGAAAACTTTGTGAATCAAAGTTGTAGATTATGCAACAAGATACGACTTTCATGTTTTGACTTTTGTTGGAATCCAAATGGATCTTGGTGAAAAAGTGGGGCAAAGTTGGGAAAAAATTAGGGTTTTTTATAACTTAGAAAAATTCTAAGTTATGAAAAATTCTAATTTCTAACCCTAATTTGCATTTTGTGATTTCTTGATGAACAAGTTTCGTGATTTGGCATGTTTTGATGAAAAATGAATCCTGACTCTTGATTTTGACCAAAAAGTCAAAGTTTGACTTTTCAGTATACAGTCAAAATTGATCAATTGACTGTGAAATTCCACTGTCAATCTTGTGTACTTGGGATCTTTTGAGTTTGTTTAGCATGTCAAGATAATTCCATGGGGTCCTTGAGTCCATATATGAGCTTGGTTTGCCATTGGCTAGGTCAAACAGTCAAAAATTGCCTTTGTGCAGTCAAAACCCTAAAAATGACCATTTTGCCCTTTTGGTGATCTGATCAAATTTCTTGTGGAATTGTGATCCAAACTTGATCAAATGGTCCATATGAGTTCATAATGTTGATGTGGATCAATTTTCATGAGGTTTGACTGTCAATTGGCCACAGTTGACTTTTTCCCCAATACAACTGATTTCTAGGTCAACCGTCCAATTGACTGGGCAAAACTTGGAATCAAGGCTTGAAACTTGATGTGGATAAACTTGGGAGTCCAATATGAAGCAAGAAAGTCATCTTAGGCATTTTAGGTCAAAACATCTTTGTGCAAACACAAACCCTAATTTGGGTCAGCAGTGCAAGGAGAAGTCTTGAGCAGATGAAACCCTAACTGGATCTTGGGCTTCAAAGGTTTAGTGATGAGAAATCACTAAGAGATGGGAGGGCAAATTTTGGGGTACAACAGCCATCATCTGGGGCAGTTAAGTCAAGATTCGGAGAACCCCTCAAAATGCCAAGATAACCAGGGGCAAACCTCCATCTGGATCACTTGGGGCATTGGACGATCAAACGAAGATCTTCTGGTATGGCGACACAACGCTACAACAGGGGCACCTCCCTACATTCCAAGAGCGTGGACATAGTCAAAAAAATACTACGCACAATCAAAGACCCGCTAGGTTGACACACCTAGGCAAAAATAAGGGCTTCCTGGCGAACCAAAAGGGTTCGGGCAAAATAAGGGATGAAATGAAAAAATCGTACACCCGGCAAGTCGAAAATCTGAAAAGGCGACTTGGGCAAAAATGGGTATCCCGGTGGATTGAAAACCCGAAAGGGCGGTCCAGGAAAAAGTTAGGGATCAAAGCGTACGACTATGTCCCAGCATATAATCACCTGTCTACCAGAAGATTTGTCAACTACCTCGCCAAGATATCTTTTCCCCTCACCTTAGAAACAGGGACAATAATGAGTCGTCCAGGCGATCCAGTTGCTCTGTCAACCAAAGTACCAAGGAAAGGTTAATGCAAAGATGATTACCATCTACCTTTACAAATTCCAAATCGTGGGTTAACATCCGAAACCAAACAGGACAATCATCCACTTAATCACCATCAGGCAACCCTACACTGGTTCTTTCTCAACTTTCAGACAAAGTCTTACACGGACTCATCCACAGGCAACCCTACACCGGTTCCTTTTCTTTCAGAAAAAGTCTTACACAAACTTATCATCAAAGTAACCCTACACCGGTTCCTTCTCAATTTTCAGACGAAGTCTTACACGGACTCACCCTCCACAAGAAACCTTACCCCGGTTCCTCCAGAAGTCTTACACGGACTTATCTCAAGATGACCTTACCCCGGTTCATCCAGAAGTCTTACACGGACTTATCCCAAGATAACCTTACCCCGGTTCATCAAGAAGTTTCACACGAACTTACCCTGCAGTAACCTTACCCCGGTTCCTCCAGAAGTCTTACACGGACTTACCTCCAAGATGACCTTACCCCGGTTCATCAAGAAGGAGATTGGACACTAGAGTGCCCTTAAATTTGCACTTGTCAAAGCAATGGATGCGGGAATGGGCTTAGAGATGCCATTTGGAGATGGGCTTAACGATGCCATCTGGAAGAGTGACAGAAACTTGTCGGGGATGGGCTTAAAGATGCCATATGGAAATGAGTATCAAGAAGGTGTCCATACTTTGGACCATCTCTGAACTGGGGGTCTGAATAAGCAATAGATTGACATCCGTTGTTGGGAGGAATCCGTAAACTGTTTTCAAAAGGTGCATCTGAACAAGCGATAGATTAACATCCGTTGTTGGGAAGAATCCATAAACTGTTTTCAGAAATCTTGAAGTTGAATAAGCAATAGAGCAGCAGCCGTTGTTGGGAAGCGTCCGTAAACTGTTTTCAAAAGTTGCATCTGAACAAGTTGATAGATTAACATCCGTTGTTGGGAAGAATCTATAAACTGTCTTCAGAAGTCTTGAGAAGAGTCTGAACAAGCGATAGGCTAACGTCCGTTACTGGAGAACCCGTGAGCTGTTTTCAGAAGTCTTGAAGTATCTGAACAAGTGATAGGTTAACATCCGTTACTTGGAGAACCCGTGAACTGTTTTCAGAAATCTGGGATTTGAATAAGAACCGGTGTAGGGTTGCTTGATGATGAATCCGTGCAAAACTGCATCTGAAACTGTTAAGGATAGCTTTTTATTCTTATCCTGGAAAGGACAAAATGTCAGCTGAACACAAAATTATGTTGCATGAAATGTATGATGCAATATAGGTTATATCAATGTTTATGATATGAATGTAATGAATGCGCATGTAAGCTGATGAGCTATCTTGCTGAGGATAAATGAATCTGAGATGGCTGAAGATAAAAACATCTTGACTGCTGCCTGGGAAAATAAATCCTTGGCTGCTGCTGGGGAAGAGAATTCCTGATGACCTCTACTGGGGAGTTCCAAACTAGTAGACTCATGCTGGGGAGGTAAGATTGAGAATCTTCAGCTCGGTGGGAAGTGTCTCTGGCGACTTCACTGGGGAACTCAAGATTTGCTCTCCTAAAACTCTGTAGGGAAAAAGGTTCATTAGTCTGGCTCTGCTGGGGATTTGCAAAGATAAGCTACTGCTAGGGAACTTTGATGAACTCCACTGGGGATAGGAAGAACTTTGGCGAGTGCGATCCTCCGTGGCTGTTAGCTGAGGATAACCCAGTTATAAGGCTTTGTGAGGAATAACTTTGAATAAAACTCGGGAGAGACGTCCGTGCTCTGCGGGGGACAAGCTTCCAGAATCTACTGGGGATAAACTTCAAGACTTGTTAGGGATATGGATTCCAAATCTCCCTGGGGTTTTCTTTGAAAGGGTATTGGGTATCCAACTGTACTTTCGACTTATCAGTAATCCTCTTTCTTGGTTCATAAGGAAATGATTTTGTTCAAATGCATATGCCTATTTAACAAAACATTGGACGTTTCTCAAAATAAAACAAATAGTGCAAGAGAAAAGAAAAAGGAAATGACACAAATTTCTGGGAAAAGTATTTGTATTGATTTTCTTTGAGTATATTTGTACAAAGGAGACAATCATCCTAGTAAGAGGATTTTTTCGTAAATATTTTGAAAATTTTATACAAAATAAAGATGGCTATGTGAAATAATTCCATGGGATTCCATTCCGCTATAGCTTTCACAACTCTGAATATCTGTCCATTCAATGCTTTGTTCGTCGATGACTGGATTGATCAGAAACCCGAAACTGGTTGGTGAAGAGATTGTCTTTGAAGTGATCCGACGAGGCATAGTCATACGCTTTAATTCCCTAACTTTTGCCTGAATCGCCCTTTCGGGTTTTCGATCCACCGGGAAACCCCTTTTTGCCCAAGCCGCCCTTTCGGGTTTTCAACTTGCCGGGTGTACAGATTTTTTTGTTTTTATCCCTAATTTTTGCCTGAATCGCCCTTTCGGGTTTTCGATCCACCGGGATGCCCTCTTTTGCCCAAGTCGCCCTTTCGGGTTTTCGACTTGTCGGGTTATTTTATGCGTAGTATCTTTTGACTATGTCTGCGTTCGCAGGGTGCGGCAAATCGTCGCCGTCCATGGTGGTCAGAATCATTGCACCACCAGAAAATATGCTCTTGATCACAAATGGTCCTTCATATGTAGGAGTCCATTTGCCCCTGGGATCACTTTGCGGTAAGATAATCCGCTTGATTACGAGATCTCCGACTTGATACACTTGACGTCTGACTTTCTTATTGAAGGCCTTGATCATCCGCTTTTGATACGTCTGACCATGGCATATAGCAGCAAGTCGCTTCTCGTCGATCAGATTGAGTTGATCAAGTCGGGTCTGCATCCAATCATCTTCATTCAAACCTGCATCCTTCATAATCCTTAGAGAAGGGATCTGGACTTCCATAGGCAAAACAGCTTCCATGCCATAAACCAAAGAAAATGGGGTTGCCCCGGTTGAAGTACGTACTGTCGTACGGTATCCATGCAGAGCAAATGGTAACATCTCATGCCAGTCTTTGTAAGTGACTGTCATTTTCTGAATGATCTTCTTAATTTTTTTGTTCGCAGCTTCAACAGCACCGTTCATCTTCGGCCGATAGGGAGATGAATTGTGATGATAAATCTTGAACTGTTCGCATAAAGCAGTGATCATCGTGTTATTCAGATTTGTACCGTTGTCTGTGATGATCCTGTCTGGAACACCATACCGACATATGAGATTTTGCTTGATAAAGCGGGCAACCACATTTTTAGTGACAAAGGCGAAGGAAGCTGCTTCGACCCATTTAGTGAAGTAGTCAATGGCAACCAGGATGAAGCGATGTCCGTTGGAAGCCGTGGGCTTGATCTCTCCAATCATATCAATCCCCCACATTGCAAAGGGCCACGGAGCAGTCAGGACGTTGAGAGGAACCGAAGGGATATGAACTTTGTCAGCATAAACTTGACACTTGTGGCAAGTATGGGAATGTTGATGGCAGTCAGCTTCCATGGTAGACCAGTAATAGCCTGCCCTTAGGATCTTCTTAGCCATGGTATGCCCGCTCAAGTGAGTGCCAAATGTGCCGCTGTGTATATCAGTCATGATCAACTCTGCTTCAGCTTTATCCACGCATTAGAGCAATACACAATCATGGCTTCGTTTGTAAAGGATGCCGTTGCTCAGGAAGAACTTAGCAGCAAATTTCCTTAAGAACTTCTTGTCATTCACGGAAGCTCCTTCAGGATAATCTCTAGTCTCGAGATACCTTTTGATTTCATGGAACCAAGGTTGTTCCACTACTTCTTCGGTATTAATCTCGTGACAATGCGCAGGTTCATCCATTCGCTCGATGGTGATTTGGGGAGCCTCGTTATCCCAGTTGAGTTTAAACATGGAGGACATTGTGGCCAGAGCATCTGCTAGCTGATTCTCTTCTCGCGGGAAATGCTCGAAGGTAATTTGCTCGAAATGAGGCAACAATGTCAGGACATGTTCTTTGTATGGGACGAGATTAGGATGTTTGGTATCCCATTCTCCTTTGATTTGACTGATAACCAAAGCTGAGTCCCCAAATACGATCAAAGATTTAATCCCCAGGTCTATAGCAGCCTTGAGACCAAAGATGCAAGCTTCATACTCAGCCATGTTATTTGTGAAGCTGAAGCAAAGTCGGGCCGTGAAAGGCGTGTGACAACCTTCCGGAGAAATGAGTACTGCGCCAATACCGTTTCCAAGTGCATTTGAAGCACCATCAAAGTACAGGGTCCATCGGGATCCCTTTTCGGGTCCGTCATACGGTCCGTTACCTTCAATGTTGTCCAAATTCATGATGTCCTCGTCCGGGAAGTCAAATCTCATGGGTTGATAGTCTTCAATAGCCTGATGATCCAGATGGTCAGCTAATACACTCCCTTTTATAGCTTTTTGGGTGGTGTATTGGATGTCATACTCGGTTAAGATCATTTGCCATCTAGCTATCCTTCCAGATAAAGCGGGCTTCTCGAAGATATACTTGATAGGGTCCATTTTGGATATCAACAAGGTAGTATGAGTCAGCATATACTGTCTTAGTCGGCGAGCAGCCCATACCAAAGCGCAGCAAGTTTTCTCGAGCAGTGAGTAGCGAGTCTCACAGTCGGTAAACTTTTTGCTAAGGTAATAAATAGCATGCTCTTTTCGACCAGACTCGTCATGCTGGCCCAAAACACACCCCATTGAGTTATCCAAGACGGTTAAGTACATGATCAATGGTCTTCCTTCGACGGGTGGCATCAGAATAGGAGGTTCTAGCAAATACTCCTTGATTCTATCAAAAGCAGCTTGGCAATCGTCGTTCCATTCCACTACCTGATCCTTTTTCAAGAGTTTGAAAATTGGCTCACAGGTAGAAGTCAGATGTGAGATGAATCTGGCAATATAGTTTAAGCGCCCCAAGAATCCTCTAACCTCCTTTTCAGTACGGGGAGCAGGCATCTCTTGTATTTCTTTTACTTTTTCCGGATCGACTTCAATGCCTTTGTTGCTTACAATGAATCCCAGGAGTTTACCAGACCTAACTCCAAAAGTGCATTTACTTGGATTCAGCCTGAGCTTGTATTCTTTTAACCTGGAAAACAGCTTCTCCAGATGCTCAAGGTGCTCTTCCTCTGTTTGTGACCGAGCTATCATATCGTCTACGTAAACTTCAATCTCATGATGTATCATATCATGAAACAAATCTACCATGGCGCGTTGATAAGTTGCCCCGGCGTTCTTCAGCCCGAACGACATCACTTTGTAACAGAAAGTGCCCCACTGTGTGACAAAAGTTGTTTTCTCCATATCCTCGGGAGCCATTTTGATTTGATTGTAGCCCGAGAATCCGTCCATGAAGGAAAACACTTTATGCTGAGCCGTATTGTCGATCAAGATGTCAATATGAGGTAGCGGGAAATCATCTTTAGGGCTGGCCCTATTCAAATCCCGGTAGTCCACACACATTCTGACTTTGCCATCTTTCTTCGGTACCGGCACGATGTTAGCGACCCATTGAGGATAGGACGTAACAGCCAGAAAGCCAGCATCGAATTGCTTCATTACTTCTGCCTTGATCTTTTCAGACATGTCAGGCCTCATTCGGCGAACTTTTGCTTGATCGGTGGATAATCTTCTCTTGTGGGGAGACGGTGAACCACGATGTCTGTGTCTAGACCCGACATGTCTTCATAGGACCAAGCGAAGATTTCAACATACTCATTCAACAACTGTACCAAGTGCTCCTTGACTTTTGGCTCCAGATTGGCACCCACTTGCACCTCCTTCCGGTCCTCCTCGGTTCCCAAGTTAACAGTTTCCAATGGCTCTTCATGCGGTAAGATGGCCCTTTCCTCTTGTTGCAGAAGTCTGGCTAGTTCCCCGGGTACTTCACAACCTTCGTCATC
The DNA here is from genome assembly GCA_948472305.1 of Vicia faba. Taxonomy (NCBI): domain Eukaryota; kingdom Viridiplantae; phylum Streptophyta; class Magnoliopsida; order Fabales; family Fabaceae; genus Vicia; species Vicia faba. The sequence continues at coordinate 1,548,816,307 of OX451737.1, read as the reverse complement.
TTCATACTCGGCTAGATTGACCAGATCTTCAGAGTTATTGAAAGATACAGCAGAATAGTCACCCATGGAATTCGGAGTGGACAGGTACCTGCATTGGTGAGTGTGGGTGTGTGTAAGGGATAGCCATCCTTAAACAAAAAATGCAAAAGGAAAGAAAATGAACATAAGTAGTTTATCGAATGAAAAACGTCCAATGAATCATTAAACATAGCATATGAATATGAAAAATAATCAGACCCTTACAAGTAGACCTACATGCCCCGGGCAAGGCAGGAGGTGAAAAGATAGTGTACGGATTGTTTGAAAGCAAATATTACAGACCAAATAGGAAATGTTTAACAGATAAATTACTGATGAATAAAAGTGATGGGAACAAAGTCCTTAGCCTCCCAATTGCTCAATCCTCCTTTGACAGTTGGATAAATCCACTCTTCAATGCTGCTCTCTTTGTCTTCATCCTCCAAAGCGTTGATTCCGTAGGGAGAAATTTTGATTGGCGCTCTTTCAATCTTCGACCGGCGCATAGCTTTCTGGCCAGCGGCTGTGAACCCTAATCCAAACTTTTCAGTCTTATGCGGAAAGTCGGGTAACTGCCCCCATGCTGAATTCTTCCCTTCCTCTATTGCGGCCCTTGCATCCTCCAGAGATGCCATCCTGGCCATCTGTCTCGGTGTCTCAGCTGCCAACTTTGCTACTGCTATTTCAGGGAGGACTTCTTCGAAATGTTGAAACGGTGTCTCAATGAACTCTCCTTCAACCTCCACATACCGGAAAGAATTTAAGTGGCTAATCATGTACTCTTCTTCGCCATGGACAGTTATGATCTTTCCCTTGACAGGATACTTCAACATCTGATGCAAGGAGGAGGTGACTGCCCCAGCATGGTGTATCCAAGGCCTACCCAGCAAGCAAGAGTATGATGGACGGATGTCCATCACATAGAAAGTGGATTTAAACACCTCAGTACCTATTTTGATGGGAATTTCAACCTCTCCATGGACCATTCTCTTCGAACCATTGAAAGCTCTGACCACAATATCACTCGGCTTCAATTCCAACCCTTCGCAATCTAGTCGGTCCAAGGCCTTCTTAGGCAAAACATTCAGCGACGAACCGGTATCAACCAAAACATGTGCAAGAGTGGTTCCGCGACACTCGATTGAAATATGCAAAGCATCATTGTGGTTTCTGCCTTTAGGGGTTAGGTCGGCATCAGAAAACCCTAAGCCATTGTCCGCAGTCAGGCTAGCCACGCAATTTTGAAATTGATCCGCAGAGGTTTCCTGGGGCACATGAGCTGCCTTCAGGAATTTTATCAGGGCTTTAGCGTGCGCTTCTGAGCAAAGTAGTAGTGCCAGCATGGAGATCTTGGAGGGGGTTTGCCCCAACTGTTCCACCACATCGTAATCACTTCTCTTGACTATCCTCAAAATCTCGTCCATTTCCTTCTTGGAGGTTTCCGGGATTACTAAGGGTTGAGCCCTCGTCCTGACGGGCTCATCTTGGATTCCCTTACCTTTGTCAGCAGCGGAAGGAGAGACAGTACTAGGAACAACAACATCCTCAATCAAAGGGGTTCTAGCAGAAAGTTTGATTGGTGCAGGGGCGACCTTGTCAGCTGATGAGGGTCCAAAGACTGCTCTTGGAGGGGCAATCTCTGGAGAAAATATTCTCCCGCTCCTGGTGATTTTGTTGGTGCCTGCAATGTTACTAATGCTGGCTTCTTCATCATCCGAACTTTCTTCAATTACCTCGATTTGCTTGATACCATGGTAGTAGATGTCACCGCCATAGTTCCAAGGTATCGACTTCTCAGAAACATAGGGAACAGGCCCTGGCATTGTTATCTTCAAAGGAACAGATTTTGCAGCTGGTGTAATCTTAACAGGCTTTTTGACGGCCTTGGAAAGATTGGCGTGAATGGTTATGATTGAGACATTTTCAACATGAACTGGAACAGCAGAAACTTTTTCGAACAAAATTTGTCGGCTATCCATAAGGCCCTGGATGCCTTTCTTCAGCAGCGGACAATCAAACGGAAGAGAGTAGCAACAATAGCAGTCTTCTTCACATCCCGGGAAGATCCCGGCCCTTAACAAATTCAATTTAATGGTTAGCAATGGAGTAGTCAGATCACTGACATTAGCAACATATAAATCCTCCTCAATGACATGGACATTCCGGCCGTGCTTCGGCATGGGTGCAGATATCACATTAGGCTTCTCTGGAGCGTCAAACTCTACCTCCTTAGCCTCTATCAGATCTTGGATTTTATGCTTGAGTGCCCAACAATCATTGGTGTCGTGTCCAACACTGTCTGAATGGTAGGCGCATTTAGCATTAACATGATAATGTGGAACGTATTCACATTCTTTGGTGCCTCCTTGATGGTGGCAAGATTCAACTTCAATAGATGGGGAAGCACTTGCACTTGAGTCATATTAATACGGGTGAACTGCCGTTGTGGCCGTTCTACTCGTTGTTGATTTGGTCTGGACTGGTTATAGCGAGGCTGCTCACTTGGAGTGTTTTGAATCATCACGGCCCCCACAGTTAGCCGACGCTCCATCTTTCCTGCTCTTCTCTGAGAATATACCATAGTTGTCTCCTTCTTAAAAGGCTTCTTCTCAACACTTGCAGCAACCCCCTTCTGAATCTTTCCTGACTTGATGCCAGCTTCTATTCTTTCGCCTGTTAAGATCAAATCGGTAAACCCCGCAGAAGAGTTACCAATTAAATGATTGAAAAACGGCCCAGATAGGGTCCCAAGAAACATATCAACGAGCTCACGATCGGTTAAAGGAGGCTGCACCCTGCCAGCCAAATCCCTCCATTTTTGTGCATATTCTTTGAATCCCTCACTTGTTCCTAGGGACATACCCTGAAGCTGGGTACGAGTAGGAGCAAGATCAGAATTATACTGGTATTGTTTGTAGAAAGCGGTGGCCAAATCTTCCCAATTTCTGACACTGGTTCCTTCTAGCTGATAAAACCACTCTAACTGAGCTCCCGACAGGCTGTCTTGAAAGAAATGAATCCAGAGGTTTTTATCTGCCGTATAGGGTTGAATCTTTCTCACGTAGGACCTGAGATGCATTTTGGGGCAGGACAGCCCATCATACCTCACAAACACTGGCACTTTGAATTTTGGGGGAATCACAATCCCGGCCACCAAGCCCAAGTCTTCAAAATCCAAACCCGGTACTCTTTGTAGTTCCATGGCGGCCAATCTATCTTCTAAACCTTTGTATTTATCATCAGCTGGAGGATATTGCTGGTCAGAATAATCTTCATCCTCTTCAACCTCTTCTTCCTCTGCATCAGACTCGGAAGGCACCGCAACTCCATCTCTTTTGCTAGTCCCTTCATCAGAAGTAGGAGGAAATTCAAGCACTCTCCGAGCTTCTCTGTCAAATCTTCTCCCCAAAGTAGCCACCCCAATCCTCTTTTTCTTCTTCTTCACTGGGTCCTTATTCCCCAATTGAGTCTTGATATCTTCCTGACTTTTAACCAAGGTCATCAGGAGTTGCTGGAACTGTGCATTCTGAGCTTGTAGGTCTTTGACTGTTTGCTCGAGATCCATCCTACCGAAATAAACAGCAGACAGATAAGGAAACCTGGAGTGAGACCTATTTATGCACATGATGAATGGTATGCTGATGTATGCAATGCATTCAAGGATTTAGAACATTCAAAATTGTTTCAGACAAAGAAGAACGCACGTCATATTAATAAGAAGAAATTTGTTAGTACATAAATGCCCCATGGGCCAAATATTACAAAATAAACTTCTTAAGGCAGAAAGACATTGCGCATCCTCTTTGGTGCGATGTAGGTGTTGAGGGCCTCTTGCTCGTGGAGTCGGCGGGTAAGCTCTAGAACCTTCTTTTCACTGGCGTAGTAGCTAGCTTCAAAAGTATTATGTTCCTCCTTGAGCTGAATCCAACTTTTCTGCATTTCCTCCCACGATGTAGGCATGTTTGGATGTAGGATGGTGTAGGGAACCTCTCCTTCATTGACGGGCTCTTTAATCACTGGGAGTATATGAGGATAAGGCATCATTAGACTTTGGGCTCGGGCTCGTACCCACTTGAGATAGGGCTCAAGAGGGATGGAGTTCTTGTGTCCCAGAGTCTTGCTATCAACCTTGTTGAGTTTTCCCCAAGCTCTGATGAATCTTTGGCGAAGTCCTTGCGCATCGTTGTCGAAGTCAAAAACTAGGCTAGGAATCAACATATCATGAGGGCCATCCCTCCGTGCATATCCAAATTGCCTCAAAGCTAGGCAAGGGTTGTAGGTGATGCCTCCCCTGATTCCAAGTAAAGGAACATTAGGAAATTCTCCGCAACGATCGACGATGATGACATTTTCTCTGGACCGAGAACACCAATGCACATCAGAATGAGTAAGAGTCATCAACCGTTGGGACCACCTTGAGCCTTGGTCATTCTTCAAGACAGATTGCGGAAGGTGCGAAATAAACCACCTTGCAAGGATAGGAGTACAGCACATGAGAACACCCCTCTTTCTCATTGTTCGTGTGTAAAATGAGTGAAGGATGTCCCCAAGCAATGTTAGTATTGGATTTCTGGACAAGAAGATTTTGACGGCGTTGACATCTACCAATTGGTCATGATTTGGGAACAAGACCAACCCATAGATAAGGAGTGCCACAATCTCTTCAAAGGCTTGTAGGTCCAATGAATTCCAACATTCTTGTGCCTTCTCAAACAAGAATTTGGCTAAGAATCCTTTGACGCCGCTTCTAGTTTCCCAATGCCCCTTGATGTCGGATGGTTGTAGATGTAATGCTCGAGCAACATCTTCCGGCTTTGGTTCCTTTTCCGTACCGTTGAAGGGTAGTTGATTAAGGATAGGGATTCTTAGGAGTTGAGAAAACTCCTCCAAAGTGGGGACCAACTGATAATCAGGGAAAGTGAAGCAATGGTGAAGAGGGTCAAAGAACTGGAATAGCACTTTCATCATGTCTTCTTCAAGATTGGTGTTGACTAGGCTGAGCAGTCTACCATGTCTTTCACTGAAGGACGAATTTTCTGGAATTCTTGAGGCGAGCTCCTTGAGTTGAGGAGAGATTCTCACAAGGTTGACTTGAATGGTATTTCTGCGAGGAATTTCCATGACCTACAAAACAGGAACAAAGATGAAGATCCAAACCCTTGAAATGGTTAGTAAATGCATATGATGCTTCATGATGTTTATGATGTATGCACAAAACATATGTACAAGCAAATCACACCAAACCCTAGTTTCAGGCTTGCATGGGGTTTCATAGGTAAGTACCCTCTTGAGCGTAGTTGGCTTAAAAACCTGTCCTATAAATAGTAATCGGGTTCTAAGGAGCTCAATATCACTGGATTGTTTTCATCATTCATTGTTTTGGTTTAGCCACTTAACTAGCGACCAAAATATTCCAAGAAAACAACCCTCAATGAGTGTAGTATCGAGTATCTACCAACTTCGGACTGCACCAAAGCCGGTCATCTCACTACCCCTAATAAAAGGCCAAGATGGTCAAGTAAGGTTCTAGGTCATTAGTGCTTAGTGACATCACTCAGCGGCCCCGTACTCTCCTTGATTGAACTCAAGGGTTACCGGTACTCACAAATATGTCGCACTAATATAGCTATTGCTTCGACCGTGTCGGTATACCCCGCACAGTTTCCACAATGTATTGCTATCTATGGATGTTTCCCAAAATCCAGGTATAGGATTGCAAACCCAAACAATAGAGCCAAAGTATAAAGCAAGCAAATCAAACAATTAGTCATGCAAGAGGGTGATCTAAGCCCTAAGGTTACTCCACTTTAAAAATTTCCCCAGCAGAGTCGCCAGTTTTGTGACACGGTGGGAGAACTGACTAGTGTTTTGCGTTTGTTTTCGCAAATGTTTCGGTTGAGCAAGAGTCGCCACCGACTTTTTATTTTATCCTAAGGAAAGGTTTAAAAAAGCACAGCAAAAACCTTTGAGATTTTTCTTGGGTTCGGGGAGTAGATTATAGAAAGGGAAGGTATTAGCACCCTTTCTATCCATGGTTATCCATGGGCTCTTAGGTACTTGCTTAGATCAACTTGCCTTGGTTTTCAATTGTTTGAAATGGTGCTTGGTGTGCGGTTTTGAAAATGTTTTGAAAAGATGCCTTGTATAGGCTACCCTTGTAACAATTCTTTACTCGAATGTTTTACAAAAGGTGTTTTGTCTTTAGAAAAGATGTTTCAAGGTTTTTTGAAAGTTGATTTTGAAAAGTGTTTGTGAAGTGGGTTTTGAAATTAGGCAAGTGTTTTCTTTGCAAGTTGACAAGTACTTAAGAGTTTATCTACCCTAAAGTTTTCTCAAAGATTTTTGTTATGTTTTAAACCTTTTGACAATTTTGTTCCACCATTGCATTTGGTGGACAATCTTGTCTTAGGAGGTAAAAGGGACAGGCGCGGGTCATCGTTTAGACCATAATTGCAATAGTGTTAAATGTCTTTGGGCAATTTTTTTCTTTAAAAGGGACTTGATCATTCATTTAGGCAACATTTTGAGGGACTATGATCATTTGATTGTTTGTTTTACCCAAAGAAGTTCAACATGCAATATGGCCCAATTATTTGAAGGCAACAAAGTGGAATACCCTAGGGGTGCAAGTGTGAAATGTGTTGTTCATTTTCATGCTCATTTATCTTGTATTAGGTCCAACTATTTTATTCGTTTTTATTTCGCATTCAAACCCTAATTCTAGCATGGTAGGTTTAGAAAGCATTAAAAGTGCGAAATTTAAACTCCTACGCTATTACAACACAATAATATGGGGAGGGGGGTACAATGTTTCAAATGGGGTATATTTAGACAAGAATTTAAACCTAACTATTACATCATTTTCTTTGAATATTTACAAGACAAATAATTTGCACAATTAAATGGAAATTGAAATAAATATGTAAAGATGCAAAAAAAGAATTTTTATGTGTATGAAAAAGGTTTTATTTATGTAAAATAGAAGGAAAAATAAAAAGGTATTATTTTTGGAGTATTTTCAAATTTAGGGCAAAACCCTAATTTTTAATCAAAGGGGTATTAATCAATTAATTCATATAATATTTATTATTTATATACAAAAATAAAATAAAATATAGTATATTCGTAAAAAGGGTATTTTTCAGTATTAAATATTAAAAAATAAAATATGTACATTTTTTGGTATTTTTATCCTAAGTATATTAATATACCTATTTATTTATATTATTTTCAAAATATGTATTATATATATTAATTAATAATACTTAATATTTAAATGAATAATAATAAAAAAAAAGTATTTTTTCATAAAATATTTTCAGGAAGTAAGAATAAGATAAAAGTATGTAAAAATGTATTTGTACTATTTTTGTATTTTTAAACAAAAGATATATATTTATTCATTTATATTCAAACTAAAAGAAAAGTCAAATAAATACCTAATAAAATCAAAAATGGTGAGAAAAAATATTTTTAAAATTTCAACATGCTGAGAAAAAATAAATGAGTTAATTAAAAAAGGAAAAAATCAAAAATCATCAAAAATAAAGCAAATGGGCTCAGGGGTGTAAAATCAAAAAGGGTGGTGTGAAAAGGAAAGTCAACATGAGCCCAGCCCATGAAGACCTTTCTTCAACCTCTGTACAACAACATTCAAAAAACGCGCGCCCTATTCCTCATCTTCTAACTCTTGATTCCTGGCTTTTCAATGAAAACTCATAACATAAAAAATGTTCAGCATGAAGAGACGATTCTAACCATATGCATAACTTGATCTAACTCTCTAAGATGAGGGAGAATTTCTCCTCCCCCAATTCCTAACCTAGATTTTCTGCCATTTTCAAACCTCAAATTCTCACAGCTCAAGCAAAAGAAATGAAAAGTAAAAACATGTACATGTTCAGTGGCATGAGTAGAGCATTGTTTATTCACAAACTTAAAGCTAATGATGCCTAATAAGAGAGATACAAATTCAAAAACTTACGTGTTCAGTTGAAGTTCTATCTGGCAATGTAGGAACTCTCAGTGCAAGGTGATGATTGGAAAAGCTTCCTTGAGGTCCAGGGATGCTATTCCAATGTTTACTTTGTCTTGAAAGCTTCTGAATCGTGCTAGAGCACTTCACCTGCAAAAATAGAAACTGAAAATGGTGGAAGTGGTTAGAGGGATTACAGGTCGTGCTTTTGCTTTTGGTTAGCTTGCATAGGTGGTATAGAAGGTATGTGAACTGGTTTGGGCAAGAGAGCTTGAGAGAAATGGAAGTTGGCACTCAAACTGCAGGCCTTGCCCTGTTTTTGCAGTTTGAGAGTGATTATGGCAAGGAGAGTGTTTGAGAGGTGCTAGGGTCGTGCAAAAGCTTGGTTCTGATCTTTGGAATATGTTTGATAACTTTGTCTAAGTGTGTCTAAGCTGATATGAGAGTTGGTGTGAGTTATGGTACTTTTCTTCACTCTTAAGCAAACAAAGGCAACTTGGTGTTTTTAGGCAAGTAGGGGGCCTCTAATGAGCTGCATAACCTCTCCTTGATCAGAGTGATTTGCCCCTAAACTTGTGCCAATTAGATATGGTTTGTACTTGTGGATTTGCATCATGACATAAAGTGAAGCTTTTGCAAAAATAGAAAGAATGCTTTATCTAATTTGGGATTAATCCATCATACAATGCTTTAGCTCATGAAACAAGGTCTTAGCACAATGAACATGCATTAAATTATTGAGTGTTGGAAGGTTTTAGGACCTGTAATCAAGGGCATGCTGGTTTTGAGAAGTTTGCATAACTTATGAAGAAAAATGGCCAATTCAAAAGTGAGTTTTTGCCAAATTGTGAAATTCGAATCTCTCAAGTCATGAGGTTGTTTGATGAGTTCTTGGACATTTTGGAAAGCTTGGAATGTGTACTACAATCCATCTTTGAAATGCAAATTGAAATTCCAAGTGGAAGTGTATGGAAAATGGCCTTGAAGTGGGGTAGAAAACCTTGTCAAAATAGGTCAAAAATTCACTAAGTTAAGAATGGTTTAGTGCCCTTATTCAAAAATTTGTAACTTGAGATACAAGCTTCAAATGAGAAAACTTTGTGAATCAAAAAGTCAAAGTTTGACTTTTCAGTATACAGTCAAAATTGATCATTGACTGTGAAATTCCACTGTCAATCTTGTGTACTTGGGATCTTTTGAGTTTGTTGAGCATGTCAAGATAATTCCATGGGGTCCTTGAGTCCATATATGAGCTTGGTTTGCCATTGGCTAGGTCAAACAGTCAAAAATTGCCTTTGTGCAGTCAAAACCCTAAAAATGACCATTTTGCCCTTTTGGTGATCTTATCAAATTTCTTGTGGAATTGTGATCCAAACTTGATCAAATGGTCCATATGAGTTCATAATGTTGATGTGGATAAATTTTCATGAGGTTTGACTGTCAATTGGCCACAGTTGACTTTTTCCCCAATACAGCTGATTTCTAGGTCAATCGTCCAATTGACTGGGCAAAACTTGGAATCAAGGCTTGAAACTTGATGTGGATAAACTTGGGAGTCCAATATGAAGCAAGAAAGTCATCTTAGGCATTTTAGGTCAAAACATCTTTGTGCAAACACAAACCCTAATTTGGGTCAGCAGTGCAAGGAGAAGTCTTGAGCAGATGAAACCCTAACTGGATCTTGGGCTTCAAAGGTTTAGTGATGAGAAATCACTAAGAGATGGGAGGGCAAATTTTGGGGTACAACAGCCATCATCTGGGGCAGTTAAGTCAAGATTTGGAGAACCCCTCAAAATGCCAAGATAACCAGGGGCAAACCTCCATCTGGATCACTTGGGGCATTAGACGATCAAACGAAGATCTTCTGGTATGGCGACACAACGCTACAACAGGGGCACCTCCCTACATTCCAAGAGCGTGGACATAGTCAAAAAAATACTACGCACAATCAAAGACCCGCTAGGTTGACACACCTAGGCAAAAATAAGGGCTTCCTGGCGAACCAAAAGGGTTCGGGCAAAATAAGGGATGAAATGAAAAAATCGTACACCCGGCAAGTCGAAAATCTGAAAAGGCGACTTGGGCAAAAATGGGTATCCCGGTGGATTGAAAACCCAAAAGGGCGGTCCAGGCAAAAGTTAGGGATCAAAGCGTACGACTATGTCCCGGCATATAATCACCTGTCTACCAGAAGATTTGTCAACTACCTCGCCAAGATATCTTTTCCCCTCACCTCAGAAACAGGGACAATAATGAGTCGTCCAGGCGATCCAGTTGCTCTGTCAACCAAAGTACCAAGGAAAGGTTAATGCAAAGACGATTACCATCTACCTTTACAAATTCCAGATCGTGGGTTAACATCCGAAACCAAACAGGACAATCATCCACTTAATCACCATCAGGCAACCCTACACCGGTTCTTTCTCAACTTTCAGACAAAGTCTTACACGGACTCATCCACAGGCAACCCTACACCGGTTCCTTTTCTTTCAAAAAAAGTCTTACACGGACTTATCATCAAAGTAACCCTACACCGGTTCCTTCTCAATTTTCAGACGAAGTCTTACACGGACTCACCCTCCACAAGAAACCTTACCCCGGTTCCTCCAGAAGTCTTACACGGACTTATCTCAAGATGACCTTACCCCGATTCATCCAGAAGTCTTACACGGACTTATCCCAAGATAACCTTACCCCGGTTCATCAAGAAGTTTCACACGAACTTACCCTGCAGTAACCTTACCCCGGTTCCTCCAGAAGTCTTACACGGACTTACCTCCAAGATGACCTTACCCCGGTTCATCAAGAAGTTTTATACGAACTTACCCTGCAGTAACCTTACCCCGGTTCCTCCAGAAGTCTTACACGGACTTACCTCCAAGATGACCTTACCTCAGTTCATCAAGAAGTTTTACACGAACTTATCCTGCAGTTACCTTACCCCGGTTCCTCCAGAAGTTTTACACGAACTTATCCCGAAGTAACCCTACACAGGTTATCTCTTTCCAGACGCAGTTTTACACGGACTCGTCATCAGTAAACCCTACACAGGTTCCCTTTTCAAAACTCCAGATGTAGTTTTACACGAACTCATCACTCAGAAACCCTACACAGGTTCTCTATTTTTAAAGATGCAATTTTACACAGACTCGTCACCTATAAATCCTACACAGGTCCTCTATTTTCAAAGATGCAGTTTTATACGGACTCAGTGTTAGTAAACCCTACACAGGTTTCCTTCAACTCCAAATGCAGCTCCTCATGAGCCCAACCTCAAAGTAACCCTACACATGTGTCCTTCTCTCCAAGATGCGGTTTTACACGAGCTCATCATCAAGCAACCCTACATAGGTTCCCTCTTTCAATTTACAAAATTACAGTTCAAAACTTCCCCAAGAGAGTCCAATCCAGTTTCCCCAGGAAAAGTTGGAATCCATCTCCTCGGCAAAGTCTTCTTACCCCCAGCAAACTCTATTAACACTTCCAACACAACAAGGGTATCCCCAGCAAGTTATTATCAACAACTCAGCAAAGTATCCCTCTCCCCACAGAGTATTGCTTCCCAGCAAGATTGCTAGGGTATCTTTCCTGCCCGCAGAGTAATCCATTCGCCAAGTTTATTCCCCAACGGAGTTATCTTCTCCGACCGGTATTCTTGCAACTATCATCCCCAGCGGAAGCAAAATCTAGTCTTCAACATCAGCCCAGGAGTGACTTCCCGGCACCCGTCAAGGATTTATTTTACTAAGACGAAAAGATACATTCATAAACATCATATTTTCATACATTATAGCATGCATCTATGCATCATGTCTCACAAATCTCATTTATATTGAGAACATCATTGCTTGATCCATATCATGCATTGCATATGACTGACCTTTACCTTTCAGGAAAGATTCAGTTAAGTTCTCAACTAGATTTCAAGACCTAGACCGGTTCAGTTAAATCGACCCTAAGATTTTTCTGTTTCTTATCCAGTCAAAGGCCTTCTCTGGTTCAGTCAGATCGACCCTAAGATCTCCCTGTTTCTTATCCAGTTGAAGATTTCAAGACCTAGACCGGTTCAGTTAAATCGACCCTAAGATTTTTCTGTTTCTTATCCAGTCAAAGGCCTTCTCTGGTTCAGTCAGATCGACCCTAAGATCTCCCTGTTTCTTATCCAGTTGAAGACATTTCAAGACCTAGACTGGTTCAGTTAAATCGACCCTAAGATTTTACTGTTTCTTATCCAGTCAAAGGCCTTCTCTGGTTCAGTCAGATCGACCCTAAGATCTCCCTGTTTCTTATCTAGTTGAAGACATTTCAAGACCTAGACCGGTTCAGTTAAATCGACCCTAAGATCTCCCTGTTTCTTATCCAGTTGAAGACATTTCAAGACCTAGACCGGTTCAGTTAAATCGACCCTAAGATTTTTCTGTTTCTTATCCAGTCAAAGGCCTTCTCTAGTCCAGCTAAATCGACCCCTAACAGATTTTCCTGATAAAGACTCAGTAGAAGATATCCAAGATTCTCTCAGCGTTACTGTTGAGGTTGAAGTCACCCAAGATTCTCTCAGCGTTACTGTTGAGGTAGAAGTCGCCCAAGGTTCTCTCAACGTTACTGTTGAGGTTGAAGTCGCCCAAGATTCTCTCAGCGTTCCTGTTGAGGTAGTAATCGTCCAAGGTTCTCTCACCGTTCCTGTTGAGGTAGTAACCATCCCTGGTTCATTCATCACCTTTTGAAGATCCAGATCCAGCTCCTGTAACCAGTCAGGACACATCTATACAGAGAATCTGAAGACCAGCTCCTGCAACAGGTCAGGTAATCATTTTCTTTTGCAAGTACGCAAGTTCTCGCTAAGGAATCTCTTACGCGATCGACACCCCGATGGCATCTATAAGCCCATCATCCTATCCAACAATCTCCAAATGGCATCTGTAAGCCCATTCCCCGCATCACACTACTATGTGAGTGCAAATTTCTGGGCACTCTAGTGTTCAATCATCTTCCACCTTCGGATTACGAAAGGCACGTCAGCCAATCTGCATCCTCAGGTTTAAGAAGATTGAACAGGGGCAACTGTTGTACCCCAAAATTTTCCCTCCCATATTCTTCAAAATTTGCAAAGAGCATGCTTCAAAATTCCCCAAGGGTTGCACAGTTCAAGGGCCTCCTAACAGTCAAAAACTAGGGTTTTGGCTCTGACAAAGAAAATGAAGTTTCCAAGGGTCCAATCAAGTCCCACATGCCTACAAACATGGTCAAGCATCATCATACCAAGTTTCAAGACTTACAGCACAAAATTGCACAGTCAAAAAACCTAATTGCCCTACAGTCAACTGTAGGGGCAAAATGGTCATTTGACAGTCAAAAGTTCAAATTTTTGGTCAACATCTCATTTTGAAGCCACAAACATCATTTGATCAATGCTTGATCATGATTCTCAAAGTTTGGCTCAAAAAGTCTCAAGATGCAAAAGTTTCCATATTTGGACAGTTGAAAAAGTCAACTGTAACTTGACCAAGGCATAACTTCCACATGGTTTATCAGAAAAATTCCATCCAAAGCTCATTTTTAAGAGAATGACATTTCCTACAACTCCTCTTCACACTTCAAGTCCAAGAAATGCTCTCACAAAAAGTTATCAATTTCAACATTATAGGTCATTTTCAAAAGTCAACAAAAAGGGACTTTAAGTCAAAGGCCATAACTTGAGATTTGTAAATCAAAATGACATGGGACCAAAGGCATTGGTTAGAGGACTTCAACACCTTTCCAAAATGTCCAAGAACATGATCAAAGCTTAAAAATTGAGCAAGATATGCCTTGTGGAAGTTGGGAAATTTTTGGATATTTTGAAAAGTCAACTTTGCTTCAAATGTCTTAAAATTGCTAATGGGCCACATTTTCTTCCAAGATTCATCATCCAAAGCATGTGCATGACCATTTGGCCCAAAGGGAATTTATTCATCATTTTTATTTAGTTATTTGAATTTTTAATTGCTAATAATTCATTTAATTAATTAAAATATGTGAAAAATACCAAAGCAAGCTTTTCAAATCTTTTTATGCATGGAATATCTTCAAAATTTCGTGCATTATTTGATATGGAAAGAATCAGGAAGATTGGACATGATTGGTATCAAATATGCATGGAAAAAGATTTGAAAATACATGCCATAAAAATCAAATATCTTTCCATCAATGCAAAAGGTTTTTTGGATCCAAATCTTTACCCTAATCATTCCATACATAAGCCAGAAGCAAACCCTAGTGGAAGAGACCTGAAAGCTGCGCCCAAAAGCCATAAACAAGTTTGCATTTTTTTGTCTAAATTCCAAAACTGAAATCACGATTACAAAAGGTTTCAAGGCAGAATAACCATCCCATTGCATTCCTGAGACGTCAAGGAAGGTTTTCATATCAAAACCATCAACTCTAACGCCAAGAATTGGTAGAACAACCTCATTTTGTTCATGTTTTTTTTTGTATTCTTGTATCATAAATCATGCATTGTTTGCAATTTTTAATATTGGATTTGTATTCAGTGGATCATTCTAAAGCTAACCATGTGTTTTGATTGAGTTTTTGTGCATCGTACACGATTTCGCCATTGAAGCACGCTAGGGTTCTTCAAGCTTCAAATTGGGCATTTTTGTATACTGTAAAATTAGAACATCCCAGTACCATGGCTAAACTCAGGAAGCTTGGACGAACATAATCCATTAATCGCGCCCAATTTATATAGCAAGATGGGCTAATCGCTATTTTTGAAAAGCTTGCATTTTGGGGGGGTTTAAAACCCCCGCTAACCTTTTTCTGTTTCAGGCATAATTGGAGAAGATGATGATGTGTAGGCCAACGAGTGGCTCGTTTGAATTTCGCGCGGAATTAACCATTTACCATTTGTTTTGCAATATTTTATTCATGTTCTATATTATATACAAAGTGCGTTGGTAGCTCAGTTGGCAGGCACGTGATTTGGTAAGCAACAGGACCTGGGTTCGATCCCAGGTCCCCCTTCCTATTTCCATATTTTTCTTCTAACCATGTTTCGGTGCAGCTTGCTCCCTGATGACCATCATACGCCCACAATCTCAACGCGCCACATGGCCTGTAACCTCAATTCAAGGGCACTGATTGGAAGAGCACCGTGGGCATGAGTCAGAGGTGCCACATACGCGCTGAAAAGTCAACCAAAGGCCTCCAAACAATGGGCCTGATTGCTACCAGACACCTCCAAAATTGGGGTCAACACCCCCCATCTGTTTGTGTTTCTCTTTCACTTTTAATTTCTTTTGTTTATTTATTTTCTTTTATTTATTCCTCTTAACTAATTGTTTTATTTTAATTCATCAAATTAATTTTTCCACAATATAAAAAATAACAAAAATCAGAAAAGTCATAAAAAATAAAATATATTTGATTTAATATTTTTGTAAATAAAATCAATTAATTAGTTTTTATTCTAGGACTAATTTTAACATTTTCCTAATAAATTTAAAATTTGTAGAATTAGGTTAATTACTTTTATCTTTTTCTTTTCTTTTATCATTATTAATTATTAATTATTTTTTTTGGTAAATAAAATTGCATTAATTAATTAGGTTTAATTTTAGGTTCAATTTTAATATTTTTTCTTAATAAATTAAAAATAACTAGAACTAGGGTTAATTAATATTTTAATTTCATTTAATTCTCATAAAAATCCATAAATACAAAAAACTAAAAATAATTTCTTTTATTTTAATTTAATTAATTTCATAATTACAATTTAAGTTCCTTAAAAGGGTCCAACGCCCTCGCTTTCGATTTTAATTCCAATTCGCGCATTTATTTCCTTTCTTATGATTTTTATGTAATTCTCCCAAAGCCGTGTAAATTAAATATTTATATTTCTCGCATCTTTATTTTATGTCAAATCGGGTCCTGGATTTAATTTGGCGATGTGGACCCGCGCCTTTGTAATATTTTAGGAACTTCTAATTTCCGCATCTTTTTAACTGCTAATAAATTGCATGCAAGAATGAATGTCTAAATAAAAACAAAAGCGTAGATCACCCATGACATGAACAAGACAAAATATCTGAAAACGACACACAAATCACACACCACCCCTAGGGTACGCCTCACTGTTGCCTTGCCCCCCTCGAAAGGTGGTCGTCGAGTAGAGGATGTCTTAGTAAGTCCTCATGATCCGGGAACCTGGCATGAGGGTAGCTTCTAAGGTATCTTCCTATTGCTCCGGTGATCACCACGTCCCGAACCTTCGAATTGACCCGAACACCTCCAACGGTGGTTCTACCTACCTCTCAATGGTGGGATAGCACTACTTTAAGGACATTTACACAGACTAATTCCTTAGGGTAGGTAGATGACTCGTAGATACTTGCTCTAATTTCAAAAACAAATCAAAATACTTTTCACACCGACACCTTTTCGAAAAGCTTTCGAAAGCAATTTTTCAAACACTCTTGAGAACCGATACAAAAGTCAAACTGGAATTTTCAAAGAAACTTTTTAAACCCACAGTTGAAAAACAAACAAACCATTTTTGAAAACACAATTGAGTAAGTATCTAAGAGCCCATGGATAACCATGGATAGAAAGGGTGCTAACACCTTCCCTTTCTATAACCTACCTCCCGAACCGAGAGCAATCTCTATAAGGAATTTTTCTGTGCTTTTGTCCTTTCCATTTGGAGAAAATAAAAGACGGTGGCGACTCTTGCTTCCGCGATATTTCGCGAAACCAGCGTTAAACAGTCAGTTCCAGATCCACCGATCACACCACCTCAGCCTCAAGGTCACAACAATGTGCAGGTTCGTCCAGTTTCCAGATAATGATCCGGGGAGCCTCGTTGTCCCATTTGACTTTGAACATAGAAGACATCGTAGCCAGCGCGTCCGCCAACTGATTCTCCTCTCTTGGGAAATGTTCAAAAGTTATCTCTGTGAAATGGGGGATCAATGTTAACACACACTCTTTGTAAGGAATAAGGTTTGGGTGTTTCGTATCCCACTCGCCTTTGATCTGATTGATCACGAGAGCGGAATCTCCGAAGACACTCAGAAACTTGATCCTTAAGTCAATTGCAGCTTGAAGACCCATGATGCATGCCTCATACTCCGCCATGTTGTTAGTGCAGTTTAAACATAGCCGGGCAGTGAGTGGAGTATGAGTGCCTTTTGGGGATATGATCACAGCGCCGATACCGTTACCCAAAGCGTTGGAGGCTCCGTCAAAGTGCATAGACCATCGGGATCCTTCCTCAAGTCCTTCATCCGGTCCAGGTACTTCACAATCAGTCACTACCATGATGTTCTCGTCTGGAAACTCAAAGTTCATTGACTGATAGTCGTCTACTGCCTGGTGTGCCAAATGGTCTGCCACTACACTTCCCTTGATTGCTTTCTGAGTCGTGTACTGGATGTCGTATTCTGTCAAGATCATCCGCCATCTTGCTATTCTTCTAGACAGAGCAGGCTTTTCGAATATGTACTTTATTGGATCCATTTTTGAAATCAACAGAGTAGTGTGAGTCAGCATATACTGTCTCAGCCAGCGAGCAGCGCATACCAAAGCGCAGCAAGTTTTCTCGAGCAGTGAGTATCGGGTCTCACAGTCGGTAAACTTTTTGCTAAGGTAATAAATAGCATGCTCTTTTCGGCCAGACTCGTCATGCTGCCCCAGCACACACCCCATTGAGTTGTCAAGTACCGTCAAGTATAGTATTAGAGGTCTCCTTTCAACCGGTGGCATAAGAATGGGTGGTTCTTGGAGATACTCTTTGATTCTGTCGAAAGCGGCCTGACATTCATCATTCCAACGTACTACTTGATCTTTCTTCAGTAGCTTGAAGATTGGTTCACAGGTAGCAGTTAGATGCGAGATGAATCGGGCAATGTAATTCAGACGTCCTAGAAAGCCTTTGACTTCTTTCTCTGTCTTGGGAACTGGCATCTCTTGTATGGCTCTAACCTTGGCAGGGTCCACTTGAATACCTTTGTCGCTCACGACGAAGCCTAGCAACTTTCCAGATCTTACCCCAAATGTGCATTTGTTTGGATTCAACCTTAGCTTGTACAACCTCAACCGGTCAAACAACTTCTGTAGATGGTCAAGGTGTTCCTCCTTAGTTTGGGACCTTGCAATCATATCATCGACATACACTTCAATCTCATGGTGGATCATGTCATGAAATAAAGCAACCATGGCCCGTTGGTAGGTTGCCCCAGCATTTTTCAACCCAAAAGGCATGACCTTGTAGCAGAAGGTGCCCCACTGAGTAACAAAGGTAGTCTTTTCCATATCTTCAGGAGCCATCTTGATCTGATTATAACCTGAAAAACCATCCATGAAGGAGAACACCTTGTGCTGAGCAGTATTGTCAACCAGAACGTCGATGTGAGGTAGAGGGAAATCATCATTCGGGCTCGCCATGTTCAAATCCCTGTAGTCAACACACATTCTGACCTTGCCATCTTTTTTCGGTACCGGAACCATGTTGGCAACCCACTGAGGGTAAGAAGTCACTGCTAGAAACCCGGCATCAAATTGCTTCATAACCTCAGCTTTGATCTTTTCGAACATCTCTGGACGCATACGGCGGACCTTTTGCTTTACCGGAGGACATTCTTCCTTGGTAGGCAAGTGATGGACCACAATGTCGGTATCCAACCCAGGCATGTCTTCGTAAGACCAGGCGAAGATCTCTACATAATCATACAACATCTGAATCAACCGTTGTTTTACGCTGAGCTCCAGATTGGCACCAATCTTGACTTCCTTTCTATCTGTCTCAGTACCCAGATTTACCATTTCCACTGGCTCTTCATGTGGCTGAATGGCCCTCTCTTCCTGGAGTAACAGTCTTGCAAGCTCACCAGGCACTTCGCAATCATCTTCACCTTCGTCTTCGGATAAGTTGATCGAATTTTCGAAGTCATAACTAGCAGTAGCAGAGTCGTTACCAGTGAGATCCAGAGTGGATTGAAACCTGTATAGGTGAGTGTGTGTAAATATAGCTGTTTTGCAATAAAGAAAGAAAGAAAGAAAGGGAGCACAAGATTTGAAATGCGAAAAACGTCCAATGTTGTTATTCATGATATATGGAAATGACAAGTAATAAGCCCTCACAAATGAAGCCACGGTGCCCCGGGTAAGACACCGAGCCATAAAGTTTCAAATCATTGTTCGTTACAAATTTAAAAACAAAGGAATTCATTACTGAGTAACAAAAGTAACAGGTATGTAGTCTTTTGCAGTCCAATTGTTCAGTCCACCGTCGGTCGTCGGGTAGATCCAGCTATCAAACTCTGATTCCTCCGCATCGCTTTCAATGGCATTCACTCCCGGGTTGGTGATGAACACGGGAGGTCTTCCGATCCTTGCTTTGCGTACAGCCCTCTGAGCCTCTGCAGTGAAACCCAGCCCAAACTTGTCAGTCTTAGGAGTAAAATCAGGGAGCTTGCCCCAGTTTGCACATTCACCTTTTTCAATCACAGCCCGGGCGTCCTTCAAGGAAGCCATCTTCAAAGGAGAGCCTTCTTCAATTACTGTCTCTGCTGACGCCAATGTTGGAGGCACCTCTTCAAAATGTTGAAAGGGGGTTTCAATGAACTCCCCGTCCATCTCTATATACCGGAACGAGTTCAGATGACTAACCATGTATTCTTCCTCCCCCTGCACTGTAACAATCTTCCCTCTGACAGGGTATTTAAGCTTCTGGTGTAGAATGGAGGTCACAGCCCCAGCCTTGTGGATCCAAGGACGACCCAGCAAACAAGAATAGGATGGATGAATGTCCATCACATAGAACATTGAATCGAAGACTTGAGAACCAACACGAATCAAAATATCCACTTCACCATGTACCATCCTCTTCGACCCGTCAAAGGCTCGGACAACGATGTTACTAGGCTTCAACTTCAGACCCTCACAATCCAACCTATCTAAGGCCTTCTTGGGCAATACATTCAGTGAAGAACCGGTGTCTACCAACACGTGTGCAAGAGTAGTGCCCCTGCATTCAATGGAGACATGCAGGGCATCATTATGGTTTTTTCCCTTAGCGGTCAGATCAGCATCCGAGAAACCCAACCCATTGGCAGCGGTCAAGTTGGCCACACAATCAGTAAATTGATCCGCAGACGTTTCTTGTGGCACATGAGCCGTCTTCAGAAATGAAATCAGGGCCTTGGCATGGGCCTCTGAACATAACAGCAGTGATAGCATAGAGATCTTAGAGGGGGTATGCCCCAGCTGTTCAACGACGTTGAAATCGCTCTTCTTGATGATCTTAAGGATTTCCTCCATCTCTTGCTGTGAAGCTTCAACATTAACGGTCTTAGGTGCCTCCATCTGGGCAGGCATATCAGTAACAATCCCCTTGCCCCAAGTGTCAGATGACTTGGCAGCAGGGGTAGAAACTTGATCAGGAGGGGAAACAGGCGCACTTGTAGGCGTGATGATAAGAGGTCTTCGGATAACTGGTGGCACAATGTCAGGCGAGAAGAGCCTGCCACTGCGAGTAACTTTAGCGGGACCGGTGATATTGCTGATACCGGTACTAGTGTTGAACTCCTGCTTCACTCCAAGCACATACACATCTGCCCCATAGTGCCATGGGACAGCCTTGTCAAATTTATAGGGGAGGGGCCCCAGAACAATAATGATGATAGGTGCAACAGATATGATTTTGACTGGCTTCCTCGGGGGAGCCTTGGTAGAATTGTTAAGGATGGTGACAACAGATACTTCTTCAATAGGAACAATAGGAACAGCGGTCTTCTTGAACAAGATCTCTTTGCTATCCATCAGGTTTTGGACGCCTGACTTCAGCAACGGACAACCAGCAGGGGAAACAGCACATAGAAGGCAACCCTTGCTACAGCCCGGAAATAAACCGGCCAGCAACAGGTTCCTCTTGACGGTCAATAAAGGGGTAGCAACATCATCCACAACAGCTACATACAGGTCTTCCTCAATAGCATTTACTCCATGCTGGGGCATAGGAGCAGTCACAACGTTGGGCCTTTCGGGCGCCTCAAACTATATTTCCTTGGCATCGATAAGGTCCTGAACCTTATTCCTCAGGGCCCAACAATCATCAGTAGAATGCCCCGGGCTATCAGAGTGATAAGCACATCGGGCGTTGGGATTGTACTTCGGAGAGGTTGTGTTTACCACCTTCGGAGCTTCTCTGGCGGTTACCAAGTTGGTCGACAACAGTTGCGGCAAGATCTGCGACAAGGTCATACTAAGCCGAGTATATTCTCTTCTGGGTCTCTCACCCCTTGGTTGGTTGGGTTGCCGAGGAGCGGCAGCAAGCTTTGCAATCACCACCGCGTTGACAGCTTGGCGGCGTTCCGGTTTGTTTTTCCTCCTGGGCCCATACACAGCACTGGCTTCCTTCTTGAAAGGCTTCTTCTCAGAACTTGAGGACACGCCTTTCTGTATCTTCCCTGATTTCATCCCAGCTTCTATCCTTTCTCCAGTCAGAATGAGGTCTATAAACCCTGCAGACGAATTGCCAATGAGATGATTGAAGAATGGCCCGGATAGGGTCCCTAAGAACATGTCCACGAGTTCACGGTCATTTAACGGTGGCTGCACCCTGCCAGCCAGGTCCCTCCACTTCTGCGCATACTCTTTAAAACCTTCTCCCGATCCTAGCGACATACCCTGGAGCTGGGTACGTGTAGGAGCGAGGTCGGAATTGTACTGATACTGCTTGTAAAAAGCAGTAGCCAAGTCCTCCCAGTTACGAACCTTGGTTCCATCCAGCTGATAGAACCATTCGAGATGAGTCCCTAAAAGACTCTCCTGGAAGAAATGGATCCATAAGTTCTTGTCCACAGTATACGGCTGGATCTTCCGCACATAAGATCTGAGATGTAGCTTAGGGCAGGACGCCCCATCATACTTTGTGAAAGATGGTGCTTTGAACTTGTGTGGGATCACCACACCAGAAGATAGACCCAGGTCTCCAAAATCAAACCCATGCACTTGTTGAATTTCCATGGCATTCAGACGATCCTCTAACTGCTTGTACTTGTCTTCAGCGGGAGGGTACTGCTCTTCATTGAAATCAGTCTCGTTGTCAGAGACCATAGGACTAGGAACCCTTCCCCCTTGGGGACTGCCTTTCCCTACAGAAGAACCAGCTTGATCAACCTCATTCTGCAGTGTGTTGCCAAACCTTCGGCCAGTGTTGAATAGTACAGTTCTCTTCTTCTTCTTCTTTACCAGCAGAGCCTTCAATTCCTCTTGGCCTTGGGCTAAACTCATGATCAACTCTTGGAACTGGGTGTTCTGAGCCTGGAGGGCCTTGATGGATTGCTCGGTAGATGATTCAAGATTCATGATGGCTGCTGAAATAAACAGCGAAGAACATTAAGCAACCTGAAAAGAAGAGTACCTGTGATGCACATGATGAATGGAATGCGTATGATTTATGTTTTCAAAGACAATCGGGATTCAACTTTGTAAACAAAAGGGAACACACTTTATTAGATTTAAACTTTGGAATTTAAATTGTTCAACAGATTGCCCTTAGGCGTTTACATGAAATGGAAATACTGAAAAGGGAAATAAAAACTGTAAAAGGACATCCAAAGCTCATCATTGATCCCAGGGTCTCTTTTTCTCAATACGGATGTAGTCATTCAAGGCCCGCTCGTTCTCCAACTGCTTTGTCAGCTTCTGGATCTTCAATTCCTGCTCGTTGAACTTTTCCCGATAAGAATCCCGTTCTTCTCGTAGTTGCGCCCAAGACCTCTTTAGTGTATCAACATCAGTAGGTATCTGAGGAGGGAGAACAGTTGGAGGAGCCCCATCTCTAGCAGGATATTCAAGAATGATGGGTCTGACAGCTTCATATGGCATACCTAAATTCTGAGCACGGATGCGGACCCATCTGTAGTAGGATTCCATAGGTAGAGAAGTCTTCGGTCCCAACTCATGTGGGTCAGCTTTGTGAATTCTGTCCCAAGCCTTGATGAACCTACGACGCAGCTTGTCACTATCTACCTGAAACTCAAAACTAAGGTGAGGCACCAACATCTCGTGAGGCCCTGCTCTTCTGGCTCTTCCAAACTGACGGAGAGCTAGCCATGGATTATAAGAGATTCCTCCTTGGGTACCAATCAAAGGAACATTAGGATATTCTCCGCAACGATCAATAACAGCTACCTCATCCAAACCTATGAGATTCCAAATGATGTCATTATCAGTGAGAGACATTAACCTATGAGCCCAGCCTCTTCCTTCTTTGTTCTTCAGCACGAACTTAGGGAGGTGCGAAATAAACTACCTCACCAACAAAGGAATACAACACCAAAGAGTTCCTCGTCTTCGAGAAATACGGGCATATAGTTGTTGCAGGATATCACCCAAGAGAGTGGGCACAGGGTTCCGAGACATGAAGATCCTTATGGCAGTGACATTAATGAAGTTATCAGGATTAGGAAACAAGACTAGGCCATAGATTAAGAGAGCCAGGATGTCTTCATACGCCCTGAAGTCTAGGTCATTCCAGAAACTGTTAGCTTTACCGATCAGAAACTTGGCCAAGAAACCCTTAACTCTGCTTCTAGTCACCCAATTGTCCATTACCTCCTTGGTGGTCAAAGGGAGGGCTGCAGCAATCTCCTCAAGCCTAAGAGTCTTTTCCCAACCAGTGAAGGGAGTCTGATCCAAAATAGGGATACCCAGCAAATCAAAGAATTCTTCCAGGGTAGGGACCAGCTGGAAGTCTTGAAAGGTGAAGCAGTTATACAAGGGATCATAAAACAGGGTCAAGACACTCATCAGTTGTTGGTCCCACTTTGCAGTGACTAAACCGAGAAGAGAACCATGCCTCTGGATGAAGGAAGTGGTGTTTGGAATTCTGCTAACCAATTCTTCAAGCAACTCAGGTGGGTGAACAAAGTTGAATCGGATAGTGTTTCTTCGCACAGGCATCATGATGTCCTACAAAACAGAGCAAAGATGAAATCCTCTTGTCTTTGAAATGGGTCAGTCCTTATGCAGGATGCATGCAATGTCTATGATGGTATGATGTCATAATAAAGCACACCACAAATATTCACAAAGGCAAACATGATAAGGCACACAAATCACACAAGATAGCCCTTAGAGTTTAGGCCAGCATGGGCTCTAGGTATTACCCTCTTTCAGTTTGTTGGTTAAGACCTGTCCTATCAAAAGTAACCAGGTTCTAGAGGATCCCAATATCACTGACTACCCTCAATCGGTCATAACTCCAGCGTCGCAATCTTTTCTTGCGGCCAGAACCATCGCGAGAGTTTAGCCTCAATGGGTGTAGCATACTGCTACTGTTCTATGGCCAAGTTGGGTCAAATTAGGGTTCTAAGGTCGGTTGGTGCTTAATGACTCCTCAGAAGACCCATATTCTCCTCGTTGCGACACAAGGGATATCGGTACAGACCAAGGTGCCACACCAACGTAGCCACTGCTTCACCCGTGTCGGTCTACGTCGGACAGGTCCCTCACAGCTTATGCTACCTAATAGGGTATCCCCAGATCCGGGTTAGGATCTATGAAACTCTGATGCAGCCCACAATAATAAAACAAACAAAACAAAGCAATTGAAAACACAAGTATGAGCTATCATAAGGTACACCTCACTTTATAGATACTCCCCAGTAGAGTCGCCAGTTCTGTGATCGGTGGAAATAGAACTGACTGTTTTTAGCTGGATCGCGTATGTCGCGGAAAGCAAGAGTCGCCACCGTCTTTTATTTTCTCCAACAAGGAAAGGACAAAAGCACAGCAAAGTTCCTTTTCGAGATGTCTCTCGGTTCGGGAGGTAGAGTTATAGAAAGGGAAGGTGTTAGCACCCTTTCTATCCATGGTTATCCATGGGCTCTTAGATACTTGCTCTTATGTTTTCAAAATGTTTGCTTTTTTCAAAATGTGAGTGGGTTTGAAACAGTTTCATTGAAAGATTTCTGAATGACTCTTGTATCTGTCCTCAAGAGTGTTTGAAAAATTTGTTTTGAAAGCTTTTAAAAGTGTCTGTGTGAAAAGATGTTTGTTTGTTTTTGAAGAGAGCAAGTATCCATGAGTCATCTACCTACCCTAAGGAATTAGGCTGTGTAAAAGTCCTTAAGGTAGTGCCATCTCACCATTGAGAGGTAGGTAGCACCACCGTTGGAGGTGTTCGGGTCAATTCGATTTTAGGGACAGTGTGGTCACCGAAGCAATAGTAGGACACCTTAGAAGTAACCCTAATGTCCTAGATCCTTTTTAATCCGAGGCAACCGTTTCGAGGCAACTGTTTCGAGGCAACTGGATCATGGACATAAGAGCGACCGCTAAAACATCCTATACTTGACGACCACGTTTCGAAGGCAACGAGTGAGGCGTACCCTAGAAGTGGTGTGTGTATCGTGTGTTGTTTTCAGTTTATATTTATCTTGGATTAGGCAATCGTGAGCTACGAGTTGTTTTTAATTACCATACATTCTTTCATGCGAGTTTAGCAGTTAGAGATGCGGGAAATTAAAAAGACGGAAAGATAAAAGCTACGTTATTACAAGGCGCGGGTCTATACATCGCCAAAATACAAAGACCCGTTTTTGATAAAGATGCGGAAAGTAAAAAAGCAATAAACCTAAATACTATTACATCCAGAAAGCAGTTACATAATAATCGATAAAATAATGCGCGAAAAGAATTAAAATCAGGACGTCTGAGGGTTTTGACCCTTTGCTTGAAATTAAATTAAATTAGGACCTAATTATTATTTAATTAAAGAGAAGAAAGTGTTTTTTTATGTTTTTTTGTATTTAATGAAAATAAGAAAAAGAATTAAAAGGAAACCTAGATCTAAGTTTATTTTACTTATTAATGAAAAAAGGTCAAAATTAGGCTAATTAACTAAATTATTTAATTTACATGTTTATTTACAAAAAGTAATAATAAATAATAATAATAATAATAATTAATTAAAGATGATGATGATAAAAAAAAAGTCAAAACCTAATTCTATGCAATTTTTATTTATTAAGGAAAAGGATTAACATTAAAACCTAATTTAAACTAATCAATTAATTTTTATTTACAAAAATAGATTAATGGTAAATTTAATAAATAATTAAAAATAAAACATTTTTTAGTTTCTGATTTTTTATTAGGAAAAACTATTTTATGGTGAATTAATAAAAATAATTAAAGCAATTAAAAGAATTAGAAAAGAAAAGAGAATAAAATTATGCAAACCAAGGGGGGTGTCAGGCCCAAAGTGGAGGTGAAATTGAAGCAACTCAGGCCCATTAGCACAAGGCCTTGTTCACTTTCCTGATCGTGTGCATGTTCATTGACTGGAGCATACCATGGAATTCATTCTGTGGCCACTGGATTGGGCATCATGGCCACTTGGCAAGCTAGCGCATGGAGGTGCATGATGGACCATTGAATCATTGCTGCATGTGAACGTTTTAAAACAAAAATCAACAATTATATGGGGGGACCTGGGAATCGAACCCAGGTCCCTATGCTTGCAAGACACGTCCTCCACCATCTGAGCTATGAAGCGCCTTTGTTAAATATATACACAACAAATATTATATAAAATACCAACAATTATTATGATGCAAACAAAAATACGCGCGCAGATTTGAATGTTCCAGTCACATAATGCCACGCATGCTGTCTTCTTCGTTTTCACCTGCAACATGAATAAGATAGCGGGGGTTTTAAACCCCCACTAAGTGAAAGTCCCAAGAATAGCGAATAGAAGTGGAGACAATATAAAAAGGGCGCGATAGGCTGGTTGAATTCGTCTGCCCTTGACGAATTCAACCATGGTCATGACATGGTCCAATTTTTCCTGATGCCTAAAGCCCTAATTGCAAGCTTTCAGAAACCCTAGATGTCGTTCATGGTGGATTTTGATTCAGGCAGCGTTAGTTCAATTAGATTATACCAATCGCTTCAGAAGGTCCCTATTAGCATAAATCAAACAAGAAAACAGATTAAAAGCACATGAAACATGATATGCAGGTTTGAAAAATAAGGCAAACCGTGTGGCTTATGTTCTTTGATTCTTCACGTGTTAGGATTGGTTTTTGATGGCAAATGCTTCCTGGAGACTCAGGCAAGCTGTTTGAATCCAAAAGAGGCTTTGAATTGCACTGCAAATAGGTTTTCAGTTTTCAAGTTTTCCTTGAAATTTTGCAAATTGGTTATGTGATTGCAGTAGCTTTCACGTGTGTCCTTGAGTAGGGTTTCACTCAGCATATGTATGTGATGTGAATTAGGTCAAGAATAAGCCCAAAAGTCCATTGCAATAATGTTTTCAATCCTTGATTTTCCATCATATAATTTTCAATCTTTTTCCATGAAAACCTTGCCAATTATGGAAGATCTTGTCCCCTTGAGTGATGCACGAAATCTTTAGCATGTGTGGAGTGTATTTGCTTCATAAAAAGATTTGACAACCATGCTTTGATATTTTTCTACAATTAAAACCAATTAAATGAATTAATAATAATAAAAATTCAATTAATTAATTAAAAATAAGAAAATAAATCATTTTAAGTTCAATGGGTCGTGCATAGGCCTTGGGTAATGATTCAAGAAAGAATTTGAGGCCCATTAGCAAAATTGAAGTGTTTTAGGCAAAGTTGACTTTTGAAAGTTCCCAAAAATTTCCCAACTTCTCCAATGCATATCTTGCTCAATTTTGAAGCTATGAACATGTTCTTGGACCCTTTGGAAAGGTCTTGAAGTCCTCTAACCAATGCCTTTGGTCCCATGTCATTTTGATTTACCAATCTCAAGTTATGGTCTTTGACTTAAAGTGCCCTTTTGTTGACTTTTGAAAATGACCTATAATGTTGAAATTGATAACTTTTTGTGAGAGCATTTCTTGGACTTGGAGTGTGAAGATGAGTTGTAGGAAATGTCACCCCCTTCAAAATGAGCTTTGGATGGGATTTTTCTGATAAACCATGAAAAAGTTATGCCTTGGTCAATTTGCAGTTGACTTTTCAACTGTCCAAAAATAGAAACTTTTGCATCTTGAGACTTTTTGAGCCATGCTTGTGGAATCATGATCAAGAATTGATCAAATGATGATTGTGGCTTCAAAATAAGATGTTGACCAAATTTTTTGACTTTTGACTGTCAAATGACCATTTTGCCCCTGCAGTTGACTGTAGAGCAATTAGGGCTTTTGACTGTGCAACTTGATGCAGTGAGTCTTGAAACTTGACATATGGATGCTTGACAATGTATATAGGCATATGGGACTTGATTGGACCCTTGAAAATCTCAATTTCTTTGCAAGAACCAAAACCCTAATTTTGACTGTGTTGGGAGGCAATTGGACTGTGCAATCCTTGAGAGATTTTGAAGCTTGATCTTGCCAAATCTTGAAGAATATGGGAGGGCAAATTTTGGGGTACAACGAAAGGCAACCTAACAGTCGTGATTCCATCCACTACTTGATCTTTCTTCAGTAATTTGAAGATGGGTTCACAAGTAGCAATTAGATGGGAAATGAATTTGGTGATGTAGTTTAGCCATCCTAAGAATCCACTAACTTCCTTCTCAGTGCAGGGAGCAGGCATTTCTTGTATTGCTTTTACCTTTGTAGGGTCCACTTCAATACCTTTGCTGCTGACAACTAAGCCTAAGAGCTTACCGGACCTTACTCTAAAAGTGCATTTATTTGGGTTCAACCTTAGTTTGTATTTTTTCAGTCTCTTAAATAGCTTTTGCAGGCGGTCAAGGTGTTCCTCTTCAGTTTGAGATCTGGCTATCATATCATCCACGTAGACCTCTATCTCGTGATGGATCATATCATGAAACAAAGCTACAATGACACGCTGATAGGTTTCCCCGACGTTCTTCAATCCAAATGGCATAACTTTGTAACAAAAAGTGCCCCATTGTGTGACGAAGGTCGTTTTCTCCATATCCTCAGGTTCCATTTTGATCTTATTGTATCCGGAGAAACCATCCATGAAGGAGAATAGTTTATGCTATGCGGTGTTGTCAACTAGAATATCAATGTGGGGAAGCGAGAAGTCATCCTTGGGGCTTGCCCTATTCAGGTCTCTGTAATCCACACACATACGTACCTTACCGTCCTTCTTAGGCACCAGAACGACATTGGTAACCCATTATGGATAAGAGGTGACAGCTAAGAATCCGGTGTTGAACTGCTTCATGACTTCAGTCTTGATTTTTTCTGACATTTCTGGCCGCATACGATGAACCTTCTGTTTCACTGGAGGGAAGTCTTCTTTTGTCGGCTAACGATAGACCATGATATTAGTATCGAGTCCTGGCATGTCTTTGTACAACCAGGCAAATGCCTCAACATAGTCATGTAGTATCTGAGTTAAACGCTTCTTAACACTATGCTCTAAATTGGCACCTATCTTGACTTCTTTCTTGTCCTCTTCAGTACCTAAGTTAACTGTTTCAACTGACTCTTCGTGGGGCTGTATGGTCCGTTCTTCCAGTTGTAATAATTTGGAAATTTCCCATGGTACCTCACAATCTTCCTTACCTTCGTCCTCAGCTTGGTAGATAGGATTTTCAAAGTTATAATAGGTGATAGCAGAACCGTTACCAATGGGATCTTGAGTGGATGTGGATATGCATTTCGATATGTGAGTGTGTGTAAGAGCATAACTATCTTTGATAAAAGGAAAGGTAAAAAAGAAAAACACAAAGCGTAAAATTTGCATGCAAAAACATCCCATGATTTATTAATGACATATGAAGATGAAGTAACAACCATCACAAATGGACCATTGTGCCTCGGGTAAGACACAAGGTTTTAAAGTCTAAATTGTTTAAATATTACAAGTTCGAAAATTTAAAAGACAAATACTCTTGAATAAAAGTAATAGGAACAAAATGTTTATCCTCCCAATTGTTGAGTCCACTGCCGATGGTTGGAAAAATCCACTCGTCCATGTCACAACTGCTATCACTGTCTTCCAATGCATTGACTCCATGACTGCTGATGCGTAATGGTGGTCCCCCAGCGCGAGTACGTCGAACAACTCTTTGGGCCTTCAAAGTAAAACTCAAACCAAAATTGTTAGATTTGTAGAGAATATCCAGAAGTTGGCCCCAAATTGTACACCCGCCTTCCTCAACTATTGCTCTAGCATCCTTCAGAGAGGCCATTTTCAATGGAGGTCTGGTAATCTTCGGAGCCTTGGTTGCAGTCTTTGTCGCGACAACCGTCTGTGGAACCTCCTCAAAATTCTAACATGGGGTCTCAATGAACTCACCGTCCATTTCAACATAACTGAAAGAGTTCAGGTCGCTAACCATGTATTCCTCCTCCCCATGGACTGTGATAATCTTTCCTTTGACTGGGTACTTCAACATCTGATATAGGGTAGAAGTGACAACACCAGTCCCATGGATCCAGGGTCGACCCAATAGACATGAATAGGATGGGCGGATATCCATCACATAGAAGGTTAGATCAAAAGTATGAGTTCCAACTTTGATAGGGATATCGACCTCTCCGTGCATCATTCTTTTAGAACCATCAAAGGCCCTCACTACAATGTTGCTGGGCTTCAATGTGAGTCCTTCGCAATATAACTAGTCAAGAGAATTCTTGGGTAAGACATTTAGCAACGAACCTGTATTCACTAGTACGTGGGCTAATGTAGTGCCCATGCACTCAATAGAGACATGTAGGGCATCATTGTGTTTCCTTCCATTGGGAGTTAAATCAGCATCAGAAAAACCCAGTCCATTATCAGCAGTTAGACTGGCCACAAAATTCTCGAATTGATCAATAGAGGTTTCTTGGGGAACATGGGAGATCTTTAGAAATTTTACTAAGGCCTTAGTGTGGGCCTCAAAGCATAAAAGTAAGGCCATCATTGATATTTTTGAGGGGGTCTTCCCCAACTGCTCCACGATGTTGTAATCACTTTTCTTGATTATCTTTAATATCTCTTCCATCTCATTCCTAGAAGCCTCAAGAATGACTTCTGGATGCGCCTTCGCCTGGACAGGCTCAAACAATACCTCTTATCCCCGTGTCTTAGCCGACTCGGTAGCAGGGATAACAGCAGGACTAACAATAGGAGTAACACTGGGAATACTGACAGGAGCGGTAGCGGGAATGATTACAGGAGTAACAATGGTCTTTAGAGAGATCTCGGGGGAGAAAACCCTTCCGCTTCTGATTATCTTACTAGTCCCAACGATATTGTCGACGTCAGGATTAAGACCTTTAGCAACTTTGTCTTTGATAGCCAATAGATCTTGCTTGACACCATGTTAATAGATGTGAACCCTATAGTTCCAGGGAACAACTTTATCTGAGGAATATGGTATTGGCCCCGACATGGTGATGATTAGGGGAGCAGACTTTGGAACAGATGTAATCCTGACGGGTCTCTTGGTGGAGACCTTGGGAGAATTGTCGAAAATGGTGATTATTGAAACATCTTCACAGGAATTTCCGGTAAGAGGAACTTTCTCGAACATGATTTCTTTGTTAATCATCAGACGCTGAATGCCCATCTTCAGTAACAAACAACCATTTGATAGAGACATGCATAAGTGACAACTTTCATCACATCCCAAAAATAAACTGGCTTGCAATAAATTCTATTTAACAGTCAAAAGGGGAGTATTTAATTCATCCACAGAGGAAACAAAACAGTCATCATCAACAGCATTGACACCTTGGCCATGTTTGGGCATTGGCACCGTTATCACATTAGTTGTTTCTGAAGCGTCAAACTCAATCTCTTTCGCCTTGATAAGGTCTTGTACCTTATTTTTCAAGGTCCAACAATCGTTTGTATCATGCCCCGGACTTTCAGAATGATTGGCACATCGAGCATTCGGGTTGTAGTGGGGGGAAGCAGTATTGGGGTTTTTAGGAGCTTCCCTTAGAGTCACCAGATTGAACTTCAACAGATGTGGCAAAACCTGGGACAAGGTCATGTTGATCCGGGTGAGTCGTCTCATGGGAGCCTCAGACCTGTGTTGATGATTTCGCTGTTGATTTATTACAGGATTGGAGATCATAATAACCCCTACTGGTTGGTGACATTCAGTTTTGTTTTGATTCTTGTGGTCATAAGCAACACTGACCTCCTTCTTTCCAGTAAAGGGTTTCTTCATCGTGCTTAAGGATGCATCCCTTTGAATTTTTCCACTCTTAATACCAGCTTCTACCCGCTCACCAGTCATGATTAACTCAGTAAATCCAGCTGAAGAGCTTCCGATCAGATGGTTGAATAATGGACCAGACGACGTGCCCAAGAACATATCCACCAACTCTCTATCAGATAAAGGGGGCTGGACTGTTCCTGCGAGATCCCTCCATTTTTGGGCTTAATTTTTGAAACCTTCACCGGTATTAATTGACATACCTTGCAGTTGTATTCGAGTTGGAGCTAGGTCAGCATTATACTGATATCATTTATAAAAAGAAGCAACCAAATCTTCCCAATTGCGAATATTGGTTCCTTCCAACTGATAGAACCAATCCAACTACGTCCCTGACAAACTTTCTTGGAAGAAATGCACCCATAGGTTCATATCAACAGTATGGGGTTGAATCTTTCTGACGTATGACCTTAAATTCAGCTTAGGACAAGAGACACTGTCATATTTAGAAAATGTGAGGACCTTGAATTTCTGCGGGATGACCACCACTGAGATCAATCCTAGTTCTTCAAAATCCAACCCAGGTACCCTCTAGATCTCCATAGCATTGAGGCGATCCTCCAGCTGTTTGTATTTATCGTCAGCAGAAGGATACTGTTCTTCATAGTAGTCAGCTTCTTCTTCTTCAGACTCTGGGTTGTCATCTCCTTCCTTGTTCTTTCCTTCTTGATTATCTCCTTCACTCTAAAAGGTTGCGAAATCTAGAGTTCGCTTGGCTGGTCCTCTGAACCTTCTTCCTAAATTCAGAATTCCGACTGGTTTCTTCACCTTCTTCTTCTTATCTTTGATCATAAGAGCCTTCAGGTTCTCTTGTCCTTTAGCCAGAGCCAAGAATATTTGTTGGAATTAAACATTCTGTGCTTAAATATCTTTTACTGTCTGTTCAATATCCATCTCACTGAAATAAACAGTAGAAAGATAAGGAGACCTGTTGTGAAAAACCTGTTTGTGTTATGATGAATGAAAATGCATATGCAAATGATGTCAAGGAAACTAGGAGATTTAAATTTGCTTAGACAAAAGGAAACACACATTGTATTAATAAATCAAATTCGATTACATCATGCCTCTCGGGGCTTACAATGGAAGAAATAAAATACAAAAATAAACTCCTAAGACAAAAAGGTCGAACGCATCCTTTTTGGCGCAATATAGGCATTCAAACTTCACTCTTCATGAAGCTGCTTTGTGAGATCCAGAACCTTCTTCTCACTGGCGCAAAATTGATTCTCAAAGGTGTCTCATTCTTCCTTGAGCTGGATCCAAGACTTTTGCAACTCTTCGAAGCTTGTTGGCATATCAGGATAAAAAATGATGCGAGGCTCATCTTCTTGATCAACAGACTCTGAGATCACTGGAAGGATAGCAACGTATGGAATTATAAGACTTTGAGCACGAGCTCACACCCATTTGAGGTAAGGCTCCAAAGGGATGGAGTTTTTGCGTCCCAAAGCACTGCTATCGGTCTTCTTTACCATGCCCCAAGCGCGAATAAACCTCTGGTGATAACCTTGTAGATCATTTGAATAGTCAAACACAATACTCTGGATGAGCATATTGTGAGGACCATCCCTCCGGGCGTAGCCGAACTGGCATAGGGCCAAATAAGGGTTATAAGTGATACCTCCTCTAATGCCAAGGAGTGGCACATTAGGGAACTCTCCGCAGCGATCAATAAAAGAGATGTCTTCTTGAGAGCGAGGGCACAAATAGATATCAGAGTGAGAAAGGGACATTATCCTTTGATTCCACCTTAATCCTAACTCATTCTTCATTACCAACCGAGGGAGGTGCAAAATAAACCACCTATAGAGAAAAGGCGTACAACACATAAGAGTCCCTCATTTCTTCATTGTACGAGTGTGGAGTGAATGCAGCACATCTCCGAGCAATGTGGGTAATGGATTGCGAGCAAGGAAGATGTTGATTGCACTGACATCTATAAACTGGTCTAAATTGGGGAACATAACCAATCCATAGATTAAGAGAGTTAGGACATATTCAAAGGCATTGTAACTCATATCATCTAAGAATATCTGAGCTTTCTTTATTAGGAAATTTGCAAGGAGGCCCTTAACTCCACTTCTTCTTTCCCAATTGGATTCAATATCAGATGGTTTCAAATGCAGAGCTATGGCAACACTTTCAGCAATTAGATCTTGTTCTAAACCGGTAAAAGGTACTTGCTCCAATATAGGTGAACCAAGTATCTTTGAGAATCTTCTAACATAGGCACCAACTGATAATCTGGAAAAGTGAAGCATTGGTGTTTAGGGTCGAAGAACTGGAACATGACACTCATCAAACCTTCTTCAAACTCGATAGTAACCAAACTGAGCAAGTGACATATATCTTGTTTAACGATGAGCTCTCAGGAACTCTCAGGACCAATTCTTTGAGCTTGGGAGGTACCTCTACAAAGTTGACTCAGATGGTCTTTCTGCAAATTGAATCCAAGCCCTACAAAACAAAAGGAACGATAAATATCCAGGCCCTTGAAATGGTTAGCGTGTATGTTATGATGTTTATGATGTTATGGTTATGCTCTGAAATCACAAATACATCAAGCAAGTCAAACAAAAGACCCTAGGTTTAATGGCTTGCGTGAGTTTTTAAAGGTAAGTACCCTCTTGAAGTTTAGTTGGCTCAACCTATCCTATTAATAGTAACAGGGTTCTAAGGAGTCTCATATCACTGACCTTTCTTTTAGGCATTGTTCTAGCTCAAGCACTAAAATATTGCGGCCAGAGTATCCCAAAAGTCCAATCTCAATGAATGTAGCATCGAGTATCAACCAAACTTTGGTCGGAACCAAAGCCGACCATCTCACTACTTTCTAATGGCTTAGGATGAGTCAAGTAAAGGTTCTAAAGGTCAGTTAATGCTTAATGACACTATAAGGAAGCCTAATATTATCCTTTACTGACTCAAGGAACATTAGTACAAGCCAGAGTATCACGCTAACGTAGCTATCACTTTGTCCATATCGGTCCACCGTACAACTTCCATGATTTATTTCTACTTACCTAAAAAGGTGCCCCAGATCCGGGTATAAGATCTTTAACAATAACCCAAACAAGGACCCAAAAATGTAAAGCAAGCAAATCAAACAAAGAAAGCAAGTAAAGGTGATCTAGCCCTAAGGTAACCCCACTTTTAAGTAATGTCCCTAGCAGAGTCGCCAGTTCTATAATACGGTGGGAGAACTGACTTGGGTGTTTTGTGTTTGATTGCATATGTTGCAGATAGCAAGAGTCGCCACCGACTTTTCTTTTATCCAATAAGGAAAGGGTAAAAAGAACAGGAAAGACCTTTCAAGATTATTTTCTTGAGTTCGGGGGGTAGGTTATGAAAAGGGAATGTATTAACACCCTTTCCATCTGTAGTTATCTACGGGCTCTTAGTTGCTTGCTAGATCACTTGCTTTTGTTTGAAAATGTGTTTGTGGTGTGGGTTTTGAAAGTATTTTGAAAAGTGTTTTTGTAATGGTTCTCGTTTCTATAAGAACATGTACAAAGAGCTTTATCTTTTGAAAATGTTTCAAATGAAAGTGTTGGTGCATAAAGTGTTTTTGTTGTGAGCAAGCGAGCAACTAGGAGCATCCTACCTACTCAAAATATCTACATTCTTTTCCTCCTCCTTTAGATGTTTCTATCTTACCATTGATTTGGTAAGAAGCCCCATCATTGGATGTGAAGGGACGGGCTTGGGACTTTTGTATAGTCATATAAGGAAACCTATGAGACGTTTTAGAAATTCTTTTTTAGGGACTAGATTGTTTACCGAAGGCAACATTAAGGGTCATCGAGGGACTACGATCTTTTATCGAGGGTCTTTGCTAAAATGCCCAAATTCGAGGGACATGACTATTTTTTCGAGGCAACAAGTGAGATTATCCTAGGGGTGCATGTGTGAGAATAGTGTGTTTGATTGCATGCATTTTGTCTTTGAATTTTAGGTTGTCTACTTGTTGGTTTTATCTTGCCATACATCCTAATTACTAACATTTGTACAAAAGCAATAAAATTGCAGAAAAATAAATCCTACACTATTACAACAATATTGAATAGTAAGAAAATATAAAGACAAAATAAAATAAAGAAAGGAAAATGGGATTTTTTGATCCAGGCAGCCACACTCTTCAATTTTGCACTTCTTGGCTTCCTTCGATTTGGGTCTAGAGTCAGCAAGGTCATGTCTTTCGATTCCACCCTTTTCCTACTTCTTTGATTGGGACCTGGAAGTCAGCATGACCATCCTCCTGGTTGCTTCCTTCGTTTGAGACCTGGAAGTCAGTATGGACATCCTACTGGCTATCTCTTTCGTTTGAGACCTGGGGTCAACGTGAAGTGCACTCTTTGCCTCAGGCTCCTTGTTGCCTCCTTCTACTGTAAGAATGCTAGGCCCTCGGGTTGAGATTCAAAAGGCTTGAGTACTTAGCAATCGAAGGATACAGAGAACCTGTTTTATACTTTTAACATGCAACATTCAAGTGTAACTTTCGAAAGCTACCGGCTAGGGGTTAGCACAAAATTATTGGGTCTCAAAGTCCAAAGCCTAACTAGTCAGGGTTGAGATTTTCAACATATGGGCAGTTAGGATCGAAGGTTAAAACATGGTCAAGCTCCTTAGATGAAATATCTACATTTTCTCTTTATTGGTATGTACACATTATATTTAAATGAGATAGTTCCAAGTTTAAAGAGAACTTACCTGTTGAAGCACTTAAATTGAAGGAAACTGCAAGTGTCTTCCTTGGTGGTGAATGGAATTTTGTTGGGGCCTTCCTGAGACTAGTCCAGTTACTACTTTGTTCAAGCAATCACTGAATCGAAAAAGGATATGTGAGTGAATCGAAGGTCTCTCTCTAACAAGTAAAGGAGTGAATCAAAGGATTACTATATTGTAGTTGGGGAATGGGTCGAAGGTGATTTATTTGGCAACTTAAGGAGTGAATCGAAGGGTTCACTTAGTGTGTGAAGGGGTCTGAGTTTTTCAAAAGTGTTTGGAATATTTAAAAACATTTGAGAGTGTTTGAGAGTTTTTTGAGAGATTTATCACTTTTTTCACAACAAGAGTTTTCTTGCAACTATCCCGGGGCCCTAAGATGTGTGGTGGAGGTTCATATTTATAGACGACCTTGGATGATGTTTTAGGAGGGAAAATAAATTTTTTAAACAAATAGGGCATGCTATTCTTGCAGCTTTCGAGGGGTAGTATTCGGATGCCAAATTGGTGCAAGAACAAAGGCAGTGTTGCAGAACTGCTGTGCAGCAGTTTTGGAGTGTTATGGCCAGTGTATCAGGCCTAAACTTGGCAGCATATAGGACTCTGGTCAGCAAGTATCTTTGGATATCTCAACCTTTTATTTTGACCCCCTATCCCTATCCTTCGGCCAGACTCCTCAACAACATTTCTTTTCAAACAAAGTGTCCTTTGAATGGCTCATATGGGTATCCTTTGAAGGGGCCCAAATAAGTGTCTTTCGACTAGGCTTTTTGTATGTTCCTTCGAATGGGCCAAATGCACGCCCCTGGAATGGATCAACAAAATATATCATTCGATTGGGACATCCAGGCATGTATGGAAAGTCCTTCGAATGTGCCATCATGGAACTTCTTTCGCACGAGACAATGGCATAATGTAGAATTTGTGTGTTGAAGCAAACTATTTCCAAGGGGGACACTGCCCATTCGAAACTAGTGTGAAAGTAACCAATACTTTATGGGCGCCATTGCCTTGTGAATGCTAGCCATGGGGAAGTTTTTTCCTTATGCATTCTGGCCCTAAGGGAGTCTTGATTTTTGTGAGTTGAAGGGATCATGCAAAGGGCAAATGGCATCTGAATTGAAGAAAAGCTTTAGGAGGCTATTGCTTTGTGACTCCAAGCGAACATGCAAGGAGCCTTTGCTTAAACAAAGGGTGTGACCAAAACTTGCATCGAAGGAGGCCACACGCCCCAAACGAAAGATGCATGTAGAAGGTTTAAATGCCCAAACTAAGCTTGCAACAAAGGAAGGGCCACATGCCCCAAACGAAAGAGGCATACAGGAGGCAAAATGTGCAATCGAAGGAGACTAGAAAAAGGCCTTTTCCTCCTGAATCGAAGAACATTAGCAGGAGGCTTTTTGCCTTGTGAATTGAAGCTAGTTGAAGATAAGTGTTACCCTATCGAAGCTTGCAACAAGTTGTTTCAAAGGGAGACTTTGGCCTTGTGCATGCTAGCATGGTGGGAAATTCTACCTTGTGAATTTGGCAAACATGCAGGAAAGAGGCTTGTATGGCCAAACGAAAGATGTATATCAATTTTGTACAAAGAGACTAAAATGTTCCAATGAAGCTGGAATCGAACTTGTCCAAAAGAAGTCTAGCGCCCAAACGAAGTAGGAGATGAACTTGCCCAAAAGAAGTCCAATGCCCAAACGAAGGGTGTAACCAAAGCTTGCATCGAAGGAGCCAAAGTGCCCAATCGAAAGATGTAAAATCAAAGGGAACTTGTTTTTCCTTCAATTTTATCAAAAAGAATATTTTAATTTGTTTTTCCCTTTTTAACAATTTCCTCTTTAACTTGGTGCTGAAAAATCCAATTGTACTTGTGTAAGCTTGAATTTTTTAGAATCCTTTGTGAGGAATGCCTTGAGGAATGAGAGGTCAAATTTTGGAGTACAACAACTTGATAACTACATCAATGCCTAGAGACTGAGGCGATGAGTTATATTGCAGATTTCATACATTGCTGCATGGAGCCTAACACAATGGGCTATCTCGTAGATTTCCCACATTGCTGCATGGAGACTGACGCAATGGGTTATATCACAGAGGATGAAACACATCGCTGCATGGAGATTGACGCAATGAGTTGTATTACAGATTTCTCACATTGTTGCATGGAGACTGACACAATAAGTTATAACACATAAAACACTATTTTTGATGATCAAATCTTAGATAACTAGATCCAAGATGCGATCTGATTTTTTACCGATTGTGTATGTTCTCAACCAAGGTAAATGTTTAGCATAAAAGTGATAGGTTTGAAGATTAAAACTGAAGTTTCACTAATAATTCCGATTGTGTCTGTTCTCAACCAAGGCTATTAACATGAGGAAATGAACCCCAAAATTTAGTGATAATGTCGGTTGTGTCTGTTCTCAACCAAGACTATCACCATGGAGAAATAAACCCCAAAATTTTGCAAATGAAGCCGGTTGTGTCTGTTCTCAACTAAGGCTTGATCAATATGATAACCAAATGAAATTGAATGTTTTGAGAGGTTTGAACTTGGAAAGGTTGAACTTGATAGTTGCAAGTGTAATGCCTGGAGGCTGGTGATGACTTGGCCTTAGATATGAATTGTAGGTAAGCTGCCTAGTGAAATTTTGATAGTGGTACTTTTGACAATTGTGTCCGTTCTCAACTGAGG
This sequence comes from Vicia faba, assembly GCA_948472305.1. Classification (NCBI taxonomy): domain Eukaryota; kingdom Viridiplantae; phylum Streptophyta; class Magnoliopsida; order Fabales; family Fabaceae; genus Vicia; species Vicia faba. Next base: position 1,548,776,708 of record OX451737.1, on the reverse strand, counting down.
TAGCTATAGTGATATCAAAATGAATGGATTGTGCTAATATTGGATTTGAATTTTGAGTTCGTCTTAGCTGGTACTCATGCCTTGAGATTTTCCGCAGTTTTCATGGGCATATATGATTGAATGTAATGTATGTATGTATGTTTGATATGATTATGTTTGATATATGCATGATGTATGGTATGTATGCTTAACATGATAATGTTATGAATTGAAATGACACAATGGTTGATAAATGCAATGCCTCAGTTATTTCAACTGCGGAACCAATGCTTAAGGCAAGCTGTCAGCCAAGAACTATTTTTTTGAGAAGCCATGGCAATTAGGGGCTGGGCTTTTGAAAAGATGTGCCAGACGAGAACTGGGCTTTGCACCAATGTTAGTAGGACTGTTGGAATAGTGTCAGCTTGGTGGCTTGGAAAGGTGAAATGGATAGCAAGGTCTCTAACATTGGTAAGGTTACATAGAGACATCAATCCGGTGATTTGGAAAGTGTGAGGCTACTCACCACTTTTACATAAGGCTGCTTACGTATGGACAAAGAAATGAGGTTGTGTGAGGCTACTCACGCCTTAGTTTGATGAATAACACTTGTATCATAGACTCACTGAGAGGGATAGTCGGAGATGTGTTAGATATTATAATAGTGACTCCCCTAGAAATTGACTCTAGATTTTTACGGAGTCTCGAGTCTCAGTCTATGATATGTCATGTATGCATGCAGATACAAGCGTTAATGCATAGAATGACTGATCAATGCATGTAATGGATGACTTGGATATGCGCCAATGGATGTTGAAGTTTTTATGTGCCAATGAGAAATGGGATCTTTGTTAGATCCATGCTGTCAGAAGTTATCAGATGGATGAGATGATAAGTGTAGCTTGATTTTGGATCGAAGAGCCCTAATGCATGATTTATGCAGCCTTATGCTTTATGATTATGACTCGAGTGCTTTTTGAATGGTGCCCCTGTGATGGGTCATGGATGATTAAAGCGTAGAGGTTTGCTTATGCAACAAGGTTGCTTGTCACATGATGGTTGACTGTTATGCTATCATGATTTACCGATACTCGATTTGAACTTGAAAATTGCTGATGTAGGAGAAAGATCCACTGGAGATTAGGAAAGTATGCGGAGTGCTTACCCCTATGTGGACTGTGTTAGATCTTGGAGGAGATTCTCATGGATATGAGCTTGGAAATAGTTTGATAATAATATGAACGACCCACTATCTCGAACTATGCCCTTGATTAAAAGACTCTTGAAAATGTTTGGCTTTGATGAACCATTTTGAATCAACTCCTTTTAATCGAGCTTCTCAGTGGTTTGCCCCAACATTCGAATTTTGAAAGATATGCCCCTCAATCTCCAGGATCTGGAGGAAGTACCCTTAGAAAGAACTTAGACTTCACCATGAACTTGACATAGATTTCCCCAAGTATTCGAAGCTTGAAAAGTTTGTACATGAAGTTGCTTGAAGGGGAATTTGGACCCTACGTGCAGTAGGATGAACTTGGTACATACTGCCCCAACATTTGAATATTAGAAGGTTGCCCCTGATTATCAAGGCCTTGAGAGGTTTGTTAAAACGAGGAAACCGAGTCATACCCTGTTGTGATATAACTTGATTAAGGAATGCTCCTTCGAAAGGTATGCCCCTGATTGAACAATGCTTTGAAACTTGATCCAAGTTGATTGAATCTCGGAATGATCACCCCTTGTCAATAGTATCTTCATGTGATATACCCGTACGGTCATTAGTCTTTCCTATGAATATAAAGTTCTTCCTTAGATGCTTTTCCCTCTGAAATGAATAGATTTTAATTAAACCATTTTTTTTGAGATCTCCTTGATGCTAAGTATTGATTCATAGATAAAATTGTACATTTTGAAAAAGTAATTCTGTTTGATGCACATGCAAGTTTTGAAATTGAAGTTTGAATAGAAATGGATGATTAGAGATGGAGATTCGAAGAAGTGGTTAGTAATAATTTTAACAAACACGGGAGTCATTTTAATGCAAATTTTTCTGAGTATGCTTTCATAGTTAACCTTGCTTCAATAAGGACTTTCGAAAGTTGTAACATGGCCATGGTTCATGGTTTAAGAAACAAAAGATATAAGGCTCAAAATTTGTTTAGTCCACCCCATTCTCCTTGATGTTCTCCAATCCTAATTTATATTAATGCAACAATAGTGTTTAATCTCCAAGAGAAATTTTGTAGTTGCACATATGATGAGAAGCATAGATAAAGATCCAAGTACCGATGGAAAGCATTGATAAGATCTGAGCATTAATAAGATCCCTTGATGATTTTTGAGGTGCAATTTACAAGATTGTTCTCCAATTTTGTTTTCAATCCCTTATTTTTGCATGGACCAGTTCTTTTGAATTTTTCGGTCCATCGGGATGCCCTACCTTTTGCCTAAGTCAAGTTTTTTTCTTTGATTTTTACTTGACTTAGCAGGATTTATTATTATTTTTTCTTTTGAATTTCTTTTTTCTTTTCAATTTTAACACTTGTGACTGTCATGCTGATTGTTGTAAGCTTCATCTTTGTTATTTCCTCGATCTTAATTGATGTACTGAGGAAGAAGATGTCGTGGACTTTGTCTTTGTTGATTCCTCAATCTTGGATGATGAATGCGAGGAAAATGATGCGTTTTGAACCTTTGCTTAGATCGTTTCCTTAATGATGTATCAAGGAAAGATTTGTACTTGAACATTTTGTTTAGATGAATCACTTCTCTTGAGAATAGAACGTGCCATTGAATTAATTGAAAGACTACCCTGCCCCTTGTTAAGTTTAAGGTTTCTTTTTGAAAAATAGAACAAAACTCCAACTCCTGGCTCGAGGGGGTTGACTACAGATTAACTCCTTATTTCTCCACTGTTTAGGAATTGAAACAATTCCTTACATCGTCAGTTCGGTCTTACCATTGAAAGAATATTTTAGCAAAATTAAGTTATTTAATTTACATCATTCTCCCTCAAATTTTGTTAAAGAAAATTTGAAAATGGAAAAGAAGAGTGGAAATGGAAAGTCGTTGGTTATTTATGGAAAGTAATGAAAGATGAAGAGTGAAACGAATGAATTGATTTCAAAAACATGCATGATTATTTTATTAGAATTACTGATCCAAAGATACAAATTTACACCAAATGAAACTTAGCAACTAGGAAATTACAATTTGTAACTGATAAAGCCTAATGATCCTATAGAAGAACTCCTTTGTTGATCCACGTGACTTTAGGAGATGCTTCGTAGTTTTTGGACTTGCCAAAGCACGGGGATGACCCTTGACTTCTCTTCAGGCATACCAATTCTGCTGATAGGGAAATGGGGGGGGGGATCACCAATGAAAGTTGAAACTAAGGCATTGCATAGGCTTGTATAGTGAAGGGCTGCCTTCTCTCTACAATAAGATTTGTAGGACCAAGCTCTTTTGAATCTCCAACATTTGACCTTTTTTTCACCAATCTAAGATTTTCTTGAAATGCTTGGACTTTGTTCTTGAGCATCGAGAAATTTGTTAGCTGGATTAATAGCGACCAAGGGCGAAGGTGGAAATGCATGACATGTAAATGTATGAATGTACGAAAATGCAAAATTATTTTTTGACTTTTGGGTATGCAATTTTTTTTCATGGATATGCAATGCGATACAAACATAGTATGAGGGTAGACGTAGGGATACTCTATACATGTTTAATGGTAGATATGGAAATGATGGTGTCCTACACTGACTCAGAGATTGAGACATGCAGGAACTCCTTAAGGATGTAGATAACGATAGACATGGATAGGATGATATCTTACATTGTCTCAAAGATTGAGACATGCAAAATTTTCTTTAGGATTATAACCTAATGAAATACGATGAGAAATCCCTACAAGCTAGGGATTATGATATAGGCGAAGCCCTACGGACTAAACATAGTAGTGGAAGAAAAGATAACCCTTGCGGGTTTAAGGATTATAATGGGATTTGTGAGAGGTATCCTTAGTTGGTAGGTTCCTAGTATTGGCCTACGGATATTCTACCCTCCCCATAAGATGGTTTCCTTAAGGGTATCATGAATAACACTAGAGGGAAAGGCACAAGGGCCTCCCTTAAGTGGATCCTCTTTGCAGACTGAAACTTTCGTCTCTAGGTCATGAAAGGTCTCATCATAAGATTTTGGTTTGAAGGTTGTACAAAGAGTCATAAGTGTCATTCCAAAGTCCTACTTCCCAAGAGGATATCTCTTTAGACGTATTTTTTTCTCTAAATTCCACCGACTCTAGGCGAAGTCGTCACATAAACTCATAGGACTGATGTATCTCCTTAGTTAATAGACGAACCTTCTTTCTAAGGGTTTTTGAAAATATTTTTTGCAAAATTTAAATCCCATCGCAGATAATAACAATATGATAAAAATAACAATAGATAAATAAATGAGTAAATAAATAGTTAAATAAACAAATATAAAAAACCCAAAAAATAAGAAAAACCCTAAAACCAAAAGACAAGGCTTCTAAACCTATGGTTGAGTCCCCAACAGAGTCTCCAGCTGTTGGAATTAGTTTTAAAATAAGTCGCCACCCTTAATTTTTATCCTAAGGAAGAGAATATAAAAGTTAACCCTAAAAAGTCAGAGATTCTAGGCTTTTTGACTTGGTTTTAGATGAAAGAAAGGTGTTAGGTACCCCTTATCTACTTTATTCACAAGGATACTAGGTTTATAATTAATCTTTTAAGAAATATGGTTTTAATGTTTATTAGGGGAACTCTCCACGATTTTAGTCGTAGGCCTACGTACCCTCTTATGAGGAATCAGAGTCCTAATTCGTAGTTCGCAATTGGTTGGTGTTTTTTATAGGATTGCGTAGAATTACTTTCGAATTATCCTTGAATCTTGTCTGAGTTGTAAGTTGAGTGAGCGTAGATTCAGTTTGTAGTTAATTTTCAAAGTAATTCTCCTTAATCCTTTTTTCGAAAATAATCTTGAGTTTTCGATTATGTTAGTTGAAAATTGATTTGAATGTTGGTTAGCTTTATTAAGATGTAGAGCAGGAGTCTGATATAGTCTCCTCATCACGTGGCCAGATATTGGCCACGTGTCACTCGTGAATGATGAATTTGGTGAGTTGCGTGAATTTTAATTGTTTTGGTTTTGAATAATAAACCGGTAGACGATGTATCGACCATTTTAATTACTCGAAGATGGACATCATGTTTATTTATAGAATGTTTGAATTAATTAATTGATTATAAAAATGTTTTATTTGTTCAAAGTTAGTGGATATAAATAGACTTGGATTTAATCAGGAGAAATCTAACAATTATGTACCAAGTTAATTATATTTCCTAAAGAAAGAAATTAAATATTCTTAGAATTGTTGTATTTAATTATTTTTAAATATTAACCTTTTATTATTTTTAGTATTTATATTTTATACCTCACATATAAAAGGATAAATTTATCACCTTGCTAGATCAAATGTACACACAATCACCTTATTAATAATAAAATTATGGACTAAGTCAAAATATAAAACGGGCCGAGCCTAAAACTATAATTACTTGATATAATATCTATAAATACACAACAAATGTACAAATAAAACTCACAATTGTCATTTGAATGTAAATAATAAATAACATAAATAAAAGTAATAGCGTTCCTTCTCTTAAAACAAAAAAAAGTGAAAGCAGAGCCACTTGTTTTTTCAGAAAAATAAAGTATATCATGAACCTAAAAGTAGATACAAATCGTGATAAAAAAACATACCGACGAAGCATGAAAAGGGTGGAAGCGCTGTGGCGTTTTGGATGACAGAGGCGGAGGGTGTCGTGTATGTGGAGATAGCTGATGGAGGTTGTTTTGTTTCTCATGAAAACATAAAAGCATCACAAAAAGGCAAATAATGATAGTGATATTATTGAACAGTTTATCGCGTGTTAGTGAATTGTGAATTACATGTGTTGTAACAATTATTTTGTTTTGAAAATGTGATGGATATGGTGATATAATATTGAAAGTTTGTGAGGTTTTTTGATTGTTTTTACAGGTTTATGATGTTGTAAGAAAAACATGATAAGGATGTTGATCTGAAAAAAATTATGAATATTACACAACGATTTTGTTGTTTAAAAGAGAGTAAGCATATTCTTGACTTTTGTTTAAATAAAAATGAAAATTAGTAAGTGCACTTGTATGTATAAAATAATGGTGAGAAATAGTTAGGACATGCAATTCATGAATATCAGTGAGAAAATATATAAGTGAGAAATTGGTTAAAAATTATTGCATAAATTTCTACAGAAAATATAATTTTTCAAATATACCCACCAGAACAAGCATCATGTGGTTTAAAAATCCAAATTAAAATAAGAAAAAGATAAAATTGAAATAACAAGGTGAGTGACCTCATATGAAATCATTGGCAAAAAAAAAACCCAAGTAGAAATTTTGAGAAGAAATTACAAAAATATTTTGTAACTGTGAAATTGTTGATTGTGTGTGTGCAATTGCAAAATTGTGGATGCATTTTTAGGATAAATAAGAGTTCTATTTATAGACTTGAATGAGGTTAGAAAAAACTTAGAGACTAAGTTATCCAAAATGTATGAAAAGCCAAAGGCCGATTTCCAAAAAAAGAAAGAAAATTAGTAACAAAATAAAATAGAAAAAATGTTAAAAAGTGCACCATAAGAGATTCAAACACGCAACCTCATATTTGCAAGCTTTATTCTTTACCAACTATGCTATGTTACTTATTCTAAATAAAAAGCCAATTGAAAATATATGAAGATGAGCAAATATTTATTATTTAAAAATACAAATAATTTGAAATAAATTATTTTATTTATAATTGGACTTGAGAACGAATATTTATAAAACCCCAAAATATTAATGTAATTAAATCAAAGGAATTTTAAAACCTAAATTCAAAAATAAATTTGACGGTAGTACTAAGGACAGACAAATTTGGGGTATGACAAGATGAATATCTACTAGCCTTAGATTCTAGAGATATATTTAGGCTTAGTAATCACTTAGGTATCAACTCTTAATGCATCTGTGTTGTTTTGTGTTATGCTGAGAGACCGTCAATATGGAGCGACACAGTTGATATCTCGCTTTGTGTTAGAGATGATCTCTGTATGAGCGGTACGTGATGATATTGACGAGTAGTTAAGGTTAAATGCAACTGTGTAGTAAATTTAAGTATTTGATAGGGTAGACAAAATACAAACTCGAGAGTTCTATCCTATTCGAATAATGAAATTCTTTTTACGTGTATAACTTTTAATTCCAGCATCTTACATACAAAAACCATTCCAACCCAAACTCATGAACGAGAGATTTGTCGAACGATAATTCAATACACTAATCCCTGTGGACACGATACAATATAACTTAAATATCACCTGATAGAAATAATACTTTAATTTTTGCTTTCCGCTATATACCGCAACAACAAAATGACACCGTTCCCGGGGATTGGTTCTATTGTTTTCGCATTGCGATAGTTTCTTTGTTTTTGAGTTTTATAATTAATGTATATGATGTGTACATAAACTTGTCTATTTTTACTTGAACATATTTTGTGTTTACTTTCCATACATGTGCATATATGTGTTTTTCTTTGCTTTCACGTATTGTTGTGAATTGTATCATTTTCGTAACGTTTGTTGTGTTCTTGTTAGGATACTTTTTTTAGGTTTGTGCGGTGTGACAATACCATCATTTTGTTGTTGCGGTATATAGCGACAAGCAAAAAGTAAAGTATTATTTTTACCGGGTGATATTTAGGTTATATTGTATCGTGTCCACGTGGATTGATGTATTGAATTGTCGTTCGAAAAATCTCTCGTTCATAAGTTTGGATTGGAATGGTTTTTGTATGTAAGGTGCTGTAATTAAAAGTAATACACACAAAAAGAATTTTATTATTCCAATAGGATAGAACTCTCGAGTTTGTATTTCGTCTACCCTATCAAATGCTTAAATTTACTACACAGTTGCACTTAACCTTAACTACACGTCAATATCATCACGTATCGCTCACACTGAGGTCATCTCTAACGCATAACGAGATATCAACCGTGCCGCGCCATGTCGACGATCTCTCAACACAACACAAAACAACACAGAGGAATTAAGAGTCGATACCTAAGTGATTACTAAGCCTAAATCTATCTCTAGAATCTAAGCCCAATAAATATTCATCCTAAATCCGATTCAATCCGTCCATCTCTGCAACGACTCAAATCCAAACACTTAGCAAGATAAAAAGGATAAACATCAATAAATATTTATAAAGAAAATTTCATACAACACCATGAGCAATAAATATACATATATCAAGGTAAAGTTACATACAAAATCCAACAAATAATGGTTACAAAGAGAGAAAGAAGAGAAGAAACCAAATTTACGCGATATCAAACACGATCCATCAAGCTCATAACCCCGAATCATCAATTTGCAAGCCTTAAATGTTTAAGTCTAAGCTCTAAAAATTCAAAAGTGAAGGTGATGGAATTTGAGAAAAAATAACCCAAAAATCATCCACCCAAAATGAAACAAAATGAAAGTATAAAGAAAATGTGTTTTGTGAGAATTACCCGGCGACATAAAAGCGTCGCTAGATGACGACTCTTATACACTTGACCCAGGTTTTATCACGTCCTCAGCAGGTCAAAAATATCCTCCATCGCCCGATGACAAAAAGATTTGCCCGGAGATACCTCTATTCCTCGCCTGGCGAAGCAGCAACGAAGCAAGGCAGAGGCAACATAAAAAAATGACTCTTCTCGGCCAAAGTCGCCCGACGACAAAAATTTCACCCGACGATGCAAGGCAGTTCAACGACTTTTGTTGCTTTTACTGCATAACTTAGAATGACTTCATCTTTCTCCTTATTCTTCATTGATCAAAAATGCATCTTGAAGCTTTATTCCTCTTGCTCCAACAATGCTCAAATACCTACAATACAAATACAAAACTATCAAATGATACACTTTATACACTAAAACACATTATACACAAACTAAATGTATTTATACATAAAGTTGGGTTATTCAATTGATATTAACAACCAAGAGTCGATAAGTGCAACAAAAAGTATATACAAAAATAACTAGAATTTGCACTTATCAAACTCTCTCCAACTTGAATCATTGTTTATCCTCAAACAAGGCCAAACAACTCAAAGTACAAAGAAAAAATAATCAAAGAATTACGAATCAACATGTTTTTAAAACAGAAAACAAATGTATGGTTCAAAATAAAAAAGTACACACAAGGCAAAAACTTACTACTTAACTACAACGATAACATGAAAATGAAACAACTCCTAAATACAAAGCACATGTCAAAGATTCTAAAATAATACAATGTTCACAAGTGAATCACACCTAGCACACACTTAATCAGTAGATGAAAAATACAAACATGAGGTGCTCAACTCTCACCAAACAATCTTGCTAAGAACAACTAAATTGTACATTCATCAAAGCAAATTCATATTGAAAAGCACAAAAGCAAAATCACAAGGGCTTCAAGGGTTGTAGTGTGACTTGAGTAACAAGGAAGGGTTAATATCTAGAGGTAATTGAAACAAACAACAATGCCTAATCCTATAGGAGTGATCAATTTACAAAGTTTCAAGCACCGCTCAATCAATTTTTTCAACTTTCCCAAATGTTACACCATCACAACTTTTTATTCGATATATATATTTTTTCTTTTTCAAAACTTTTTCTCCCCCCCCCCCTTTTTTTTTTCTTTTCTTTTTCACACATATTTTTTCTTTTTCCACCACAATATTTATTTTCAACCTGAAACAACCATCTTATAAACAAGCAACATTACTCTCCCTAACTTAAACATGATCACACATTGTGACAAATTGCTCCGACTTTCTAAGGCAAAAAAAAAATCAACCACAATACATGGTTGATGGTTAAATACCAACAAACAACATTAGAATCCATGATGAATTATAACTAAAAGGCTCAAAGGGGTTCACAAATGGTCACTTACTCACAAGGTGAATTACTTTTGGTTAGGTGATTTTACTCAAAATCAAATAAAATGCCTTGATAATATCTTGCTTTCATACGAATCAACATAAATGCAAGATTAAATATAATAAAATTGAGTTAAGACAAAATTGTCGGTCTCCCGTGCATATAGTAAACAATGGAAAGCAACCTCACAAGAGGTTTAGTCCTAAAGTGATTCAAAAGTGAATACAATTTGCAAAAGAATGAATGACATGGAAATTGTACCAAAAAAAGTCTCCTAAACATGCCATGTTCTAGAAAGCGATAAATGAGTACTTGGCGTGTACCAACTTCAAAACACTATCATTACCATACATCCGCAAGTTGAAACGTTCAGACTCGGAAAATCACCTCTAAATTCCTCAAGATATCAGACTAAAATTAGAGTCCAAACAACAAATACAAAATTAGAAATATTACTATTAATTACTATACTATAAAGCCTTGGGTGAAGTGGGAAAAAAAGAGTCAAACGAAAAATTAAAAAAATTCACTGACTCTGCATAACAGAGTGCGCTAAGCGCGCTACACCAACTGCAGAAAAACAAGACAACTGATACAACTGCTATGCAAGCTCCACTTACCAACACAACCTCAATGTATAAAATTTACACTTTTTTACAACAAACAAAACTCCTAAAGCTAACACGACAAGCTTGCAGAAAAAAAACACAAATTGACATAACAAAACAAATGGGTGAAAGTGAATTAAACAAGTTGAAAAGTAAAAATTTGAGAATTTAAAACAGGTCCAATTTCAACTTGTTTAAACATAATTCACCACACAACATAAACGAACATAGACATGCTTGTTTTACGTCGTAAGCTCGACGCTTTATTGTGCAAGCTCGTAACCTCCTCTCGTCATGCCATGGTATTGTCACACCGTGCAAACCTAAAGAAAGTATCCTAACAAGCACACAACAAACATTACGAAAATGAGACAATTCACAACAATACGTGAAAACAAAGAAAAATACATATATGCACATGTATGGAAAATAAACACAAAACATGTTCAAGTAAAAATAGACAAGTTTATGTACACATTCTATACATCATATACATTAATTATAAAACTCAAAAACAAAGAAACTATCGCAATACAAAAATAATAGAACTAATCCCCAACAACAGCGTCATTTTAGTATCCGCTATATACCGCAACAACATTAACCAACTTATAACACTCAATTAATCAAGTTTACTTTATAACTTAAAACCACTTTTTTATGTCATAATATATATTAACCAAACATAAACTGTATTAACTATATTTTAATATTTCATTAACTAATGTAGTTTTAGAAAAAAAAATATTAAAAGTCAAAATAATATGAAAACTCTATTCACGTATTTGTGAACAACGTATAAGGTGCAGTGTATTTTTTTGATGTCAAGATATCATTTTTCATTGAAAAATATAGGCCTACGTAATAATAGCCATACTGCATGTATGTGGACGAGTTAATGTAGTTTAATGATTCTAAGGTAAGCATATTTGTAGGTAAAGATAAAAAACAAGCCAATCCATCCCGTTTTCAATTTCACCAATATCGTCAAAATTTTCTAAATTATTTCTAAAAATTTCAACTTTTTTTAACCATACTTAAATTTCGGAAGTAGCACATTTTAAGTCATTCTTATATATCTTGAAGAAATCTATTATATTTGTAACAGAGAACCATATTATCAATGTTATCGATGTGTTAAATTATGTTGCAAGTAAGGGTTATGCCCTTTTTTTTATGATCAAACGGTTAAGCCTTATATGTAAAACCGACAAAAGGTACACTAATTGATAAGGCTTATATCTGGTTTGGTTATTGTCTTCTAAGGTGGTCCACCAACTACAATAATTCAAATCAAAGTGTAAATAATTGAGCAAAATTCAAATCAAAGTGTCAACTACACATCCATGTATCCATGTTATCACGCTACTGAAAATTTGGAAATATTCATAAATGGGAAACTTCTCATGTGAATATGATAGGTGATAACACAAAGTGGGTCTTTATGTTTGGTCAAAAACTCAATACCATTATTTTTTGTGTGGAGGATGAGTGAAGAAGCTTCTTCAGTTATTTTCCCATTTTGTTGGATGCACGTTTCATGATTCGTCGGTTGCAATTATTTATTTGGGTGATAATCAATATACACAATTATTTGGTCAAATAGTCTAGAAAATGTTAATTACACATAATAAGTGGAATAATAAGAGTATATCTTAACTGTTGAATATAACAAATTAAATGATGTTAACAAGTAGTATTATGTTTAGGGCGTCTCTACGAAGAATTACACATTTTTTCTTCATGAATTTAACAAATATCTAGACCATCATTTTTAGGGCATCTTCATGGAGTAAAAAAAGTATTATTGTGTTCTCTCAAAGTTGAAAAGAAACATTACATGAAATATATAAAAATTAATATAGAGAAGATGGTCAAAACACGTATTATTAAGTCAGCTGGCCACTACGACTATGAGATATTGTCTATTTTAAGTGTGAGAACTTGTCAAAATTTTGTCCTTTAAAAAGTGTGTCCCATTAGATTAAGGAGTGTAGATGTCGTATATTTTCTAAAAATTAATTGTAAATTAAATGGATCGAGGTAATAATCGTGAACAAATTACTTTTCTTATAATATTTCAAGCACTCTCAAGTGTCTTAGAGTCAACACACAAAAATACCCAATATAATTCAACCTATTTCGAGTTTGCGTAAGATCGGTGAAAACTCTGATGTAAGGAAGATGAAAACTAAAATTTGTATTGAAGATGCTTTACTTTTGTGATGTGTTTTTATGAACCCAGAATTTATGAATTTATAGGCCAAGTAGTTGTTTCACAATGTTGCAATCCTTGATAAAACACACTATTTTTGCAACGGTTTTTTATTAAGTGTTGCAACTTTTCACCTACTGCAACACTTTTCAAGCGTTACCTATTTAGATTGGTTACTGCAACACTTCACGAAGCGTTGCCTATTTAAAGCAAACCTCCTACCACAACATTTCACAAAGTATTGCCTATTTTTAAATTGAAACAAACTGCCTACTACAATACTTCACAAACGTTGCTTATTTTTGAATTCAAAAAACAAATTTCACTTGCATATTTTCTTTTCATTTTGGAGTACATCCACGATCACTAATTATTGTTATTAATTACTATAATTCCCCACTTGTTCTAATAATGACAAGTCTAATTCAAGAAAAGAAAACAAAGAATGATAATACAATTAAGTATCTTAAGAGTAATAAGGAAACTCGGACACACACTGAAACCTTTTTCTAAAACATTTTCTTCAAGAGAAAACATTTGAAAAATGCCTTGAAGTTATGCCAAGTGACTTAGGAGACATGGAAACGACTAGAGGAATTTTTTTGTCTTATCTAATCAATTAGGACTTTGATCTAATTAATTAAATCGATTCAAACTTACGCCCGAGTCAGTTTGATAATGCGTTAGAGATATGCAACGACTCTATATCAACATCTTCCTTTTTGGGCATCATAACAGTCATATTTGGAGTATCTAATCGATTAAATAGTTAATGCAGACCATGAATCATTTCCTTTTTGGGTGATTCCAACTACTATATAAAGGGAGGTCTCCCTCACTTGAAATCATGCCACTTTCCAACATTTTCATATTTCTTTCGAATTTATATTTCTTCCCCCTCTTGAATTTTTATTCTCATTATCGGTTTCCTGAATGTTTTTGAGTGAAACTTTATCTGTGAGGAGAATATTTTTGTAAGTGATAATGCTGATCGTTTATAGTCTTAAGGTGAGATACCTTTAAGAGATTGAGTTTTGGTTCTTGATATAAACTATCTTTGTTATTGGTTTATTAATCTTTGTCGGAAAAAGCTTTGTTTTGGTTAAAGAGATCAACCATACATCTTTGATTGTTTCTATATAATAAGTTTGGGTAAAAGTCGTGAAATTTTGGTATATCAGACTTCAGATGTCCTATGACATGTTGGGACATCTGATCCGACGTAAAACACACATGCAAGGTATAAACATAAAAATAGCACTGAAAAGCATAAACAACTCACCACAATTATTAACCCAGTTCGGAGCAACTCTCCTACTACGGGGGCATACCAATCCATGGATAAAGTTCACTATAATAGTATAAATTCGAAGCTAAGCTAGTCATAAGTTTACAACTTCTCACTTAATCACTACCAATGCTAAGTTTCTACCTAAGACTTACCTAGGTATGAGGCCCTCCTCAACTCCCTCTTAATCACAGACAGCGATTGAATCAAAATAGGAAGACACACTTCCATGATGTAAAACTAGAAGACATACTTCCATGATAATACCTAGCCAAGACTCTTGACCAAGAACACAACTTGGAGTTACTTAAAATCTTCCTCCAAGAACAATATTCACTCATGCTTCACAGCTTCGAGGAGAATAAAACCTTATAACTCAAGGAATATAGTCCAACTTACATGTCGAGTGAATCATACATACCAACTCTCCTAGAGAGTGGCTTACAGACTCATCCCTAGTGTTGTACCCTAAAATTTTCCCTCCCATATTTCTCAACACTTGGCAAGTAAGGTCCTCAAATTGCTCAAGGAAGTTCAAGAGTTGACCAGACAAACTCTCTCCTAAGGCAATATACCTCAAATTAGGGTTTCCATCTTCATAAAGATATGTGAACCACAAAGTACTCAAATGCTCACCATTTTCCTAATATGTTCTCAGGATCATCCATGTCAAGTTTCAAGTCTTGCAGAAGAAGTTTGCTCAGTCAATTGCTCAAATGCTTAAAAATCAACTATACTAGGTCAAAAGTCAACTGGGGCCCACACACAGTCAAACTTCAAGATTTTTGGTAAACATCCTCATTTTGAAGTATTAGTCATTATTTGATCAAGGATTTATCATGATTCCTCAAGGATTCCTCACAAATCATCAAAACCCAAAAGTTGCTAAATTAGGGTTTTGTAGGAAAAGTCAACTCAACTTTGACCAAGCATAACTTTCTCATACTTTCTCATAAATGTCCTATCCAAAGCTCATTTTTAAGAGGATGCAATTCCCTACAATTCATCTTCATCTCCCAAGTTCATAATATGCACTCACAAAAGGATATGAATTTTGACATTATAGGTCCTTTTGAAAAGTCAACAAAAACACCTTTTGGGTCAAAGCTTCATACATGAATATGGAAGACTCAATTGATATGAGACCAAAAGGGTTGTTTATAGGACATCCTAAGATTTCTAAAAAGTCAAAGAACACCTCTCTAGGATCAAAATTGAGAGAGTTATGCATTGGCCAAGTTGACCATTTTTGCAAAATTGCCAAAAGTCAAATGTGCTCAAATTTGCATTTTTTGCTAAATGGGCCTAATTTTTTATACTTGCACCTCAATTATAATGTGGTCCACGATTAAAATGTTCATTCACCCATTATGTGCTTCATTTTTCAATTTATTTTGATTTTTCATTGATTAAAAAGTGAATTAAATCGAATAAATGATGAAAATTAACAAAGATATGATTTGATTTGTTTTTTTGATAGTTTGGCAATCAAGATATGCTGAGTTTACAAGATCAATTCGAGTTAAGGCCAATTGGTACAAGAAAGGCATGATTTGGCTCAAAATAGGAACATACCATACAACTTGAAAATCAAATCAAATATTGGATAAATGCAAAGATTAATGCCAAGTTTTTTAACCTAATCCATTCTAGGTTATATAATGAAGCTTTGCAGATAAAAAAAAGGGTTGGAGGTTGTGTAAAGCATAGAACAAAACTCGAAAAATTGGCAAAAAAGTGAGGTTCGGTTTGCAGGTTAGGGGATAATTCAGAGCAATTTGAAGCCAACAATCTATTCCAGGACATCCCAGGAAGCTATTCCAATCGCTCCCAGGGCTTGAAGCACTCAGAAACACGCTCTACACCTCACGCGGTTTGCAAGCTTTTTCAAATTTGATTATTGCAATTTACACATCATTAGCACTGTTGATTGTTATATTCATGTTTGTCATCATGTTTGCAAGCTAACCATGCCATTTAATTGCATTTTTGATGCTCGTACGTGATATTGCCATTGTTAGGGTTTTTTGTTCTTGTTTAGGGTTTTTCAATGCAGGAAAAATTAGGCCTTTATTCTGGTACCATGATGCTCGTGAGGATGAGACGAGTTGATTGGTACCAGTACTTTTCATTTATCTTGCTCGTATACAATTTTGGAGATGAACATGGTTATACCTACAGTGAACATCTGTAGGTAAAGGTCTTCTTTCTAAAACGACGGAATCAATGAAGAAGATGATGGCGTGGCAACATGGGACTGGCCCGTTTGAAATTTCGCACGTTTGGCTGACCCCACTATCTTGTTTTGAATATTATGTTTTGTTTTTATTATAATTACAAGATAACAACGCAGCACAGTTGGCAAGCAAGCATTGGAAGCGAGCATGAGGACCTGGGTTCGATCCCAGGTCCCAACATTTGCTTCATATTATTTTTCTTCATGTGATTTGGTGCTCTACTATCCCATGTGTCCACCATGAAACTCAAAGATCTGACCATCAGACTCATCTCTAGCCAGATCCAACGTGCCAACAATGAGAGGTCTACCACGCTCCTCAAGTTAACACCCACACCAAATCAAGCGTGGTCAAACAGGCTTGGAGTGTTTGGGCCAGAAAATCCAGATTTGCACCCCCAGAATTGCTAACACTATCAGGCCCATTCCTCATTCTTTCTTTTTATTTAATTTTTACTTTATTCTTAATTCTTTCTTTATTTTATTTTAAAATCAATTTTTTTTATATATAAAAAATCATAAAATCAAGAATTCACAAAAATTAGAATTAGGTTTTTTTCGTTCTATCAAATTTAATTTAATCTAGTTTAATTTAATTTAGGGAAATTTCAATTTGTTTTTATAATTAAAATCAATTAGAAAATTAGGTTTAAGTCCTTGATTTAATTCTTTCTTTTTTTCAAACAAAAATACAAAAAATAGGTTAATTTCATTATTTTTCTTAATTAACATTAATTAGAGCTTAGGATTTTCTTTTAATTTAATTCTCCATTATTTTTCTGGAATAACAAAACATGACAAAAAAAACATTTTTCTTTAATCAATTGCAAATAGGATTAGTCAAAGGGTTAAAACCCTAATCGTCTCGCATTTAATTTACCGCGCGCTTGTTAATTTATTTTTCCATTTTTTGTAACTGTTCATGGTTTGTAATAGTTAATTTAGGGTTTTTTATTTACTGTTTAAATCCCCAATTTTTTGGATATGTAATTAATTCCCCTCCTCGAAGCCTTGTAATAGCTAGGTTTATTTTCTCGCATTTTTAATTCCTATAAATATTTGACTATTTAGATGTATGCTAATAGGATTGTATGGCAAGAATGCATGACAAATTAATACAGTTAGAAAACCCTAATGTGCAAAGATTAAATAACTGAAACAAATCACTCGCACATATCACTCTTAGGGTATACTCTCACTTCGGTTGCCTTCGGTAAACGATCATTAAGCATAGGGTGTCTTAGTGGTTGCCCTCCTGTCTAAAAAGATCAAAAGACCCATTCGAATGTTGCCTCGGAAATGTTGCCTCGAATACGATCTTAAGACTCTAGGGTTACTACTAAGGTGTCCTAGTATTGCTTTGGTGATCGTACGTCCCTTTCGAATTGACCCTTATAACTCCAACGACGGTGCTACCTATTTCTCAATAGTGGGATAACGTTGTCTAAAGGAAACAAGAATAGAAATGATCTTTTTTCGAGTAAGTAGATGCTAGTAGGTACTTGCTCAAATCAAAACTTTTCACACTTACACTTTTCAAAAAATCAAATTTTCAAAACAAATTCATCACACCCTTGAGGACTGATACAATGTTTATCACGAAGCAAAACATTTTTCAAAATAAAGCACACACAGGCAATTTAAAAATGAGAAAGTACCTAAGAGCCCGTAGAAAACTACGGATAAAAAGGGTGCTAACACCTTCCCTTTCTATAATCTACCCCCCGTACTCAAAATCTCGAAAATGGATTTTTTCTGTAATTTTTTCCTTTTCGATTGGATAAAATAAAAGTCGGTGGCGACTCTTGCTTACCGCGACATTTTGCGAACAAAAAATACAAAACGCAAACCAGTATTAAACAGTCGGTACTTCAACCGTATCATAGAATTGGCGACTCTGCTGGGGATTTATAAGTGGGGTATACCTTAGGATCTAGGTCATTAAAATTGCTTTTCTTGATTGCTTTGTTTTCTTTATTTTTGAGGGTTTTTGTTTGGGGTTACTATAGATCCTACACCCGGATCTGGGGAACACCTTTTAGGTAAGTAGCAATAGACTGTGAGGGAATTGTACGATGTAGACCGATACGATTGAAGCAGTAGCTACGTTGGTGTGGCACTTTGGTTAGTACTGGTATCCCTTGTGGAGAAACGAGGAGAATACGGGGCCGCTGCATGGTGTCGTGAAGCATCAACTGACCTTAGAACCTTTAAATTGCCCAACTTGGCCATTAGAAAGTAGTGAGATAGCCGGCCTCGGTGTAGAGCTGAGAACTGGTTGATACTCGATGCTACACTCATTGAGAACATACTCTCGGAATATTTCGGCCAGAAGAAAAGATTGCGTGAGCTGAAACCATGACCGATAGAGGATGATCGGTGATATTGAGATCCTCTAGAACCCGGTTAATTTTCTAGGACAGGTTTGAAACCAACTTAACTTCAAGAGGGTATTACCTTTGACCTCATTCAAGCCTTAAACCCGAGGGCTTTGTGTGATTTGACTATGTTTGCAATACTTGTGTTTGCTATACCTGTGGTTTATCATGACATCAGGCATCATAACATGACATTCATGCTTCATTACACTAACCATTTCAAAGACCAAGGGAATTTATCTTTGTTCTATTTTGTAGATCATGGCCTCCGTGCATAGAAATATTATTCGAATCAGCTTTGTGCAGATACCTTTCCAACTTAGAGAGCTAGCATCAAGAGTTTCTGAAACTTCAACTTTCATTAAGAGACATGGTCAACTTCTCAGCTTGGTTACTTCAAACCTTGATGAACAAATGATGAGCGTACTTTTTCAGTTCTTCGATCCCAAGCATCACTGCTTCACCTTTCCGGATTATCAGTTGGTACCCACCTTGGAAGAATTCTCTCAGCTATTGGGAATATCCATTCTTGAACAGGTACCCTTCACAGGTATAGAAGAAGTTCCTAAGCCAGAAGTCATTGCCCCAGCTTTGCATTTGAAACGGGCCGATGTGGTATCCAATTGGGAAACTCAAAGCGGAGTCGAGGGTTTTCTAGCTAAATTTCTGATAGACAAAGCTCAGCTATTTTGGGATGATTTGGATTTTCAGGCTTTTGAGGAGGTCTTGGCTCTTCTTATCTATGGTTTAGTTCTCTTCCCTAATCCGGACTCCTTAGTAGATGTGAATGCTATCAAGATTTTCCTTTCTTGCAACCCTGTGCCTACCTTGCTTGGAGATATTTTACACGCTCTCCATACTCGTACCATGAAGAGAAGAGGGACTCTTATGTGTTGTATACCGTTGTTGTCGAGGTGGTTTATTTCTCACCTCCATAGGTTTGTACTGAAGAACGAAGAAGGATTGGGTTGGTCGCACAAGATAATGTCACTCGCTCATACGAATATTCTTTGGTGTTCCCGAGCTATGGAAGACATTGCTATTATTGATCACTGTGGGGAGTACCCTAATGTCCCATTACTTGGCATCAGAGGGGGTATAACTTACAATCCTTGTCTAGCTTTGCGACAATTTGGTCATGCTCGAAGGGATGGTCCCCATGAGTTGCTTATTGAGGGCATTGTATTCAACTATGAGGATGATGTTAATGAGTATCGTCGGAGGTTCATACGAGCTTGGGGCATGGTAAACAGATCTGACCCTAAAGAGTTGGGACCAAAGACTTCCATTCCTATGGAGCCTTACCTCCAATGGGTACGAGCTCGGGCCCAGAAGCTTATGATGCCTTATGTGTCCGTATTACCAGTGATTGTGGAGCCCACTACTGAAGAAGGCATTCCTTACACGATTCTCTATCCTTACATGCCCACCGATCTTGGGGAGTTACAGAGGTCTTGGATTCAGCTGAAGAATGAGCGGGATACTTACAGGGAACAGTTCCATGATCAAGAGAAGAAGGTTTTAAAGCTCACCAGGCAGCTCCAGGAAGAAAGAGTGCTCAACGATTATATCAGCACAAAGAGAAAGCCTCCATGGGACTTTTGATTTTTTATTTTCTAGTTTTAGATTTGCTTTATTCACTTATTTGTAACGCCTTAAAGGCATGTTGAACCTTCAATTTAAGCTAATAAAGTTTTTGTTTATTTTGGTTTGCAAATTTAAATTTCCCGAAGTCTTTGAAATCATTACATGCGCATCCCATTATCATACACATCATTACAGGTACCACTATAGGTTTCTCATCTTCTTCGCTATTTATTTCAGCCGAAATGTCTTCCGATCAAGCCATCAAAGATCTTCAGGTGCAGAACGCCCAGTTCCAACAGATGTTCATAAGTCTAGCTAAGGGGCAGGAGGATTTGAAGACCCTCATTCTGAAAGAGAAGAAGAAGAAGAAGGTTGTCGGTATTTTGAATATAGGCAGAAGGTTTGGAGAAAGGTTGAGGCAACAAGCTGATCTGACCGCCTCGTCCAAAGAAGGAGAGAATCAAGACGAAGAGAAGGGCCCCAGTCCTGCAGTCTCTGACAATGATACTGATTATAACGAGGAGCAATATCCTCCTGCCGAGGATAGATACAAGCAGTTGGAAGATGGTCTGAGTGCCATGGAAGTTCAGAGGATACCTAGACTAGATTTTGAAGAACTAGGATTGGTGTCGGGAGTAGTCATCCCTCAGAAGTTCAAAGCTCCGGTTTTCGCCAAGTATGATAGGGTGTCATGCCCAAAACTCCATCTCCGCTCTTATGTCAGAAAAATCCAACCCCACACAACTGATAGAAATTTGTGGGTGCACTTCTTTCAAGATAGTCTGTCAGGGATTCAGCTTGAATGGTTCTACCAGTTGGAGGGAGCCAATGTCCAAAACTGGAAAGATCTTGGTGCTGCTTTCTACAAGCAGTATCAGTACAATGCCGACCTTGCTCCTACTCGTACTCAACTCCAGAGTATGTCCATGGGTGCAGGTGAAGGTTTTAAAGAGTATGCTCAAAAATGGAGAGACTTGGCTGGGAGAGTCCAACCCCCTTTGTCTGATAGGGATTTGGTTGATATGTTTCTAGGGACGCTATCTAGTCCATTTTTCAATCACTTAATCGGCAGCTCGTCATCTGGTTTCACCGAGCTGATTTTAACTGGAGAAAGAGTAGAAGTTGGAATTTGGAGTGGTAAAATATAGAAGGATGCCTCCTCAAGTTCAATAAAGAAGCATTTCGCTGGAAAGAAGGAAGCCAATGCGGTCTATAGCCCGAGGGGACAAAGCAGATCTGAACACCGTCAAACAGTAAATGTTGTAGTGATACCAAGACCCGCAGTTGCTCCACAATGCAACAATCAGCAAAGGGTGGAAAGACCACAACGACAGTTTACCCGCATCAGCATGACTTTGGCTGAAGTTTTGCCTCATCTGTTAAAATCCAACTTGGCAACCTTGAGAGAGGCTCCCAAGAATCCAAACACTACCTCTCCCAGATACAATCCCAACGCGTGGTGCGCCTACCATTCTGAGAGTCCTGGCCACGATACAAATGATTGTTGGGCTCTAAGAAACAAAGTACAAGACTTGCTTGAAGCCAAGGAGGTAGAGTTCGATGCTCCAGAAAAGCCGAATGTTATAACTGCTCCCATGCCCAAACATGGTCATGGAGTTAATGCTATCGACATTGATTTGTTTGTGACCTCTGTTGAAGAAATTTCCACACCTCTTGTGACTGTTAAGAAGAATTTGCTGCTGGCCGGTTTATTTCTGGGTTGTGGTGAAGGTTGCCACATGTGTTCGATTCTACCTTCTGGTTGCCGTTTGTTGAAGTCAGGTGTTCAGCGCCTGATGGATAATAAAGAGATTCTGTTCGAGAAGACTATGATTCATGTTGTTCCAAATAAAGACGTTGCTATTATAACCATTTCTGCCAATCCTTCCAAGGTTTCCTCGAGAAGACCTGTTAGGATTACACCTGTTCAAAGAATTGCTCCGCTGATAATCACTGTTCCTGGTCCCACCCCATACACCTCAGACAAGGCTGTCCCATGGCATTATGGTGCTGATGTGTACTATCACAGAATTAAGCAAGATCTGAAGAATGAAGAAGCTGATACTGATGTCAGTAATATTATCGGGACTAGTAAGGTTACCCGAAGTGGAAGGGTTTTCTCTCCTGAGATTACTCTGAAGATCATCAAGCCTACTATTATTCCAACTGCTGCTCTAACTAGCACTCCTGACATTTCTCCTGTTCCTATTCTAGTTATTACACCTGCTACTATTCTTGTTCTTACTCCAATTATTACCCCTGCTGCTGAGCCATCTGGGACTCGGGGCAAGGAAATTATAGGTGAGCCTGCCTGGACGGAGGCACCTACGAAAGTCGTTGTGGAAGCCTCTAAGCAAGAAATAGAGGAAATACTGAAAATCATTAAGAAGAGAGACTACAATGTGGTCGAGAAGCTGGGGCAGACCCCATCAAAGATATCCATGTCGTCTCTGTTGTTGTGTTCTGAAGCCCATGCGAAGGCTTTGATTTCATTTCTCAAGACTGCGCATGTGCCACAGGAAACTTCAGTAGATCAATTCAAAGATTGTGTGGCCAGCCTGACTGCTGACAATGGGCTGGGTTTTTCATATACGGATCTGACACCGAAAGGAAGGAAGCATAATGATGCTCTGCATGTCTCGATCGAGTGCAGGGGCACCACTATGGCTCATGTGCTGGTAGATACCGGGTCTTCACTGAATGTTCTGCCAAAGAAAGCGTTGGACCGTTTGGATTGTGAGGGTTTGACTCTAAAGCCTAGTAACATTGTGGTAAGGGATTTTGGCGGATCAAAGAGAATGGTGCACAGGGAGGTGGACATCCCTGTCAAAGTGGGTTCTCAGACTTTTGGGTCCACCTTCTACGTAATGGATATCAGGCCATCATATTCTTGCTTGCTGGGTCGTCCTTGGATCCATGAGGCTGGGGCAGTTACCTCCACACTCCATCAAATTCTAAAGTATCCGGTGAAGGGAAAGATTGTCACAATGCAAGGTGAAGAAGAATATATGGTGAGTCACCTCAATTCCTTCCGCTATGTAGATATGGACGGGGAATTCATAGAAACTCCTTGTCAGAATTTCGAAGAGGTCCCTCAGATCTTGGCATCAACTGAAGTTACTGCCGACAAACCTCTGTTGAAGTTGGATTCTCTCAAGGACGCTAGGGATATGGTTGAAGAAGGTGGGTGTACCAATTGGGGTCGACTCCCTGTTTTCACTCCTAAAACTGACAAATTTGGTTTGGGCTTTACTACAGGGACTCAAAGGGCTGTTAGGCGTGCTCGGGATGGAAGACCTCATCTACACATCAGCAATCGGGGAATTAATGAAATTGAAGACAGTGAAGAAGATTCAGACATTGACAACTGGATCTACCCAACAACCAACGGTGGACCGAATAACTGGATGGCTAGGGACTTCATACCTGTTTCTTTTATTCCGCAGTAATTGACTCATTTGTTTTAAGATTTGTAATAAACAATTTGAAACTTTACGGCCCGGTGCCTTACCCGAGGCACCTTGGCTTTGCTTGTGAGGGCTATTATTTGTCATTTCATATATCATTAATAAAGCATTGGACGTTTCTTGCATACAAATTTTATGCTCCTTGTTTTTATTTTCTGTCTCTCACTTTATCAAAACAGATATTCTCTTACACACACTCACGTATCGTACTGCAGATCCATATCCATTCTGGATCCCATTGATAACAGCTTTGCTACTTCCAATTATGACTTCAAAAATCCGATCAACCAAGCCGAGGAAGAAGGTGAGGACGATTGTGAGGTTCCTGGAGAACTTGCTAGATTATTACAGCAGGAAGAAAGGGCCATATAGCCTCATGAAGAGCCAGTTGAGTCAGTGAATTTGGGTACAGAAGAAGACAGGAAAAAGGTTAAAAATAGGTGCGAATTTGGAGCCTAGTGTCAAACAACGGTTAATACAAATGTCACACGACAATGTTGATATCTTCTCCTTGTCCTATGAAGACATGCCTGGTTTGGACACTAATATTGTGGTACATCGCCTGCCGACTAAAGAAGATTGTCCTCCGGTAAAGCAGAAAGTCTGCCGTATGCGCCCAGAAATGTCAGAGAAAATCAAGGCAGAGGTCATGAAACAATTTGACGCAGGATTCTTAGCTGTCACTTATTATCCGAAGTGGGTTTCCAATGTCGTGCCGGTACCTAAGAAGGACAGTAAGGTACGGATGTGTGTGGACTACAGAGATCTGAATAGGGCAAGCCCCAAGGATGACTTCCCACTTCCTCACATTGATGTTCTAGTCAACAACACCGTGCAACACAAGATCTTCTCCTTCATGGATGGTTTTTCTGGCTACAACAAGATAAAGATGGATCCTAAGGACATGGAGAAGACAACCTTCGTTACACAGTGGGGCACCTTCTGTTACAAGGTAATTCCTTTTGGGTTGAAGAATGTTGGGGAAACTTATCAGCACGCCATGGTCACTTTGTTCCACGATATGATTCACCATGAGATTAAGGTTTATGTTGATGACATGATAGCCAGGTCCTAGACTGAGGAAGAGCACCTTGATCATCTCCAGAAACTGTTTGACAGGTTGAAGACGTACAAGCTGTTGCTAAATCCGAACAGGTGTACCTTCGGGGTAAGGTCTGGTAAGCTTCTGGGTTTCTTCGTCAGTGACAAAGGTATTCAGGTGGACCCTGCAAACGTAAAATCCATACAAGAGATGTCGGCTCCCTGCACAGAGAAGGAAGTTAGAGGTTTCTTGGGACGTCTGAATTACATCGCCATGTTCATTTCACATTTGACTGCTACTTGTGAGCCAATCTTCAAGCTGCTGGAGAAAGATCAAGTGGTAAAGTGGAATGATGAATGCCAGACTGCTTTCGAAATAATCAAGGAATACCTTCAAGAACCACCAATTTTGATGCCTCCAGTTGAAGGAATACCTTTGATATTATACTTGACAATGTTAGACAATTTATGCGGTGTGTGTTGGGGAAGCATGACGAGTCTGGTCGAAAAGAGCATGCAATTTACTACCTTAGCAAAAAGTTTACCGACTGTGAGACCCGATACTCATTGCTCGAGAAAACTTGCTGCACTTTGGCATGGGCTGCTCGCCGACTGAGATAGTATATGCTGACTCACACTACCTTGTTGATATCAATGATGGATCCGATCAAGTATATTTTTGAGAAGCCCGCTCTCTCCAGAAGGATAGCAAGATAGCAGATGATCTTAACTGAGTACGACATCCAATACACAACCCAAAAAGAAATCAAGGGGAGTGTATTGGAGGATCATTTGACGCATCAGGCTGTGGATGACTACCAGTCCATGAATTTCGAGTTCCCAGATGAGAATATCATGTTGGTAACTGACTGTGAAGAATCCGGACCGGATGAAGGACCCGAGGAGGGATCCCGATGGTCTATGTATTTTGATGGAGCCTCAAACGCATTAGGTAATGACCTTGGCATTGTAATTATATATCCCAAGGGCTGTCATACTCCGTTCGCCGCCCGATTATGTTTTAACTGCACCAACAATATGGCAGAGTATGAAGCGTGTATCATAGGTCTTCAAGTTGCTATTGACCTGAGGATTAAGTTCTTGAGTGTATTCGGAGATTCTGCTCTGGTGATAAGTCAGATCAAAGGCGAGTGGGATACGAAGCACCCAAATCTTATTCCTTACAAAGAGTATGTACTGACATTTCTCCCACACTTTGAGGAGATAACCTTTGAACATTTCCCACGAGAAGAGAACCAGTTGGCGGACGCGCTAGCTACCATGTCTTCTATGTTCAAATTTAGGTGGGACAATGAAGCTCCCCAGATTACCATTGAGAGGTTGGACGAACCCGCACATTGCTGTGACATTGAGACTAAAGAGGTAGCAGATAAACCCTGGTTTCATGAGGTAAAGAGGTATCTTAAGGCTCAAGAATACCTCGAGGGGGCATCTGTTAATGATAAGAAGTTTCTGAGAAGGTTCGCTGCAAAGTTCTTCATCAGTAATGGAATCCTCTATAAGCGTAACCATGATTCAACCTTACTGCGGTGTGTAGACAAGAGCGAGGCAGAAAGGATCATGGCAGAGTTACATGAAGGTACCTTCAGAACTCATTCCAGTGGACATACCATGGCGAAAAAAATCCTACGGGCATGATATTACTGGTCCACCATGGAAGTTGATTGTTATCAGCATTTTCGAACCTGTCATAAGTGCCAAGTCTATGCTGATAAGCTGCATGTGCCTCCAGTCCCTCTGAATGTCTTGACAGCTCCTTGGCCCTTTGCAATGTGGGGCATCGACATGATCGGCGAGATCAGACCTACTGCGTCTAACGGGCATCGCTTCATTCTGGTAGCAATTGATTATTTCACGAAGTGGGTTGAGGCAGCTTCCTTTGCTACAGTAACCAAGAACGTCGTGGCGCAGTTCATACGACACAATCTGATCTGTCGATATGGTGTCCCGGAGAGAATTATTAGTGATAATGGTACAAATCTCAATAACACAATGATCACCGAGCTCTGCAAACAGCTCAAGATTCAGCATCATAACTCTTCTCCCTACCGGCCGAAGATGAATGGGGTTGTTGAAGCGGCTAACAAGAACATCAAAAATATTGTGCAGAAGATGATAGTGACATACAAAGACTGGCACGAGATGTTACCATTCGCTCTTCATGGGTACCGTACCTCAGCACGGACGTCGACAGGGGTAACACACTACTCTTTGGTGTATGGCATAGAGGTAGTCCTACCCATAGAAGTCCATATACCCTCTCTTAGGATTATGAAGGATGCAGGTTTGAACGAAGACGACTGGATCCAAACCCGACTTGATCAGCTGAATCTAATCGATGAAAAGAGACTTACTGCTATCTGTCATGGTCAGACGTATCAAAAGCGAATGATTAAAGCTTTTAACAAGAAAGTCAGACGTCAAGAATATCGAGTCGGGGATCTAGTGATAAACGCATCATAGTACTGCAAGGTGATCCCAGGGGAAAATGGACCCCCACATACGAAGGGCCATTTATGGTTAAGAACATTTTCTCGGGAGGAGCTATGATTCTAACCACCATGGATGGTGACGACCTTCATCACCCCGTCAATGCAAACATAGTGAAAAGATACTACGCATAATCAAAGACCCGCTAGGTTGACTGGCCTAGGCAAAAATAAGGGCTTCCCGGCGAACCAAAAGGGTTCGGGCAAAAGTAAGGGATGAAAATGAAAAAACTGTACACCCGGCAAGTCGAAAACCTGAAAAGGCGACTTGGGCAAAAAAGGGTATCCCGGTGGACTAAAAACCCGAAAGGGCGGTCCAGGCAAAAATTAGGGATCAAAGCGTAACACTATGTCTCATTAGATCATCTCGCAGCCAGACTTTGGTATCAACTATCAAGCTTGGATGGTGCAAATCAATTTGATCCACCTTCGACCAAGAAGCAAAGTGATGAGACGCTTGAAGATATAAAGGCAATAGCAAAGTTGGAACCAAATGGGGTCGTTTCACATAGCTGTTTTTCTTTCTTTTTACACAAATTGTAATTTCTATCTTTCGGCAGCATTCTCTTACTGGGACGTCAGTCTTCTTGTACAAAACGCCTATTACAGGCCAACTTCAAAAATCAATACAATTCATTTTCACAAGAAATTTCGATTTGGTTTTCTTTTTTCTGTTTTGTTTTGCAAGAACGTCCAATGATTCATTTTTGATATATGCATTTGAAAATAATTGCTGCTCATAAATATTTACATGAAAAACAAAAGACAATTACTCATAATGCCAAAAACAAGAAGTGCCCAAACCTTACAGTTACTCTGCCCATCAGATACCGGGAAAGAGCCAGTTCGAGAACATGAGTAGTGGTACATACACGCCCCACATAGTAAAGAGTATCCAAAGACAGTGATCTTAGCTTTCCCGAGCAGGACATAACTCTTCCCAGCTGAGGTTCACAATCGCGAGCGAGTCAGTAAATTTTTCCCCAAGCAGAGTTTATTTCTCTCACAAGCAGAAATTCAATATCCAACAGAATTCATTATCATTCATCTCCAACTGAGTTTATTTCTCTAAATTAGCAGATCTATCAACAAAGTATCTCCTCTCCAACAGAGTTATTCCCCACAGAGTTATCCTCAGACAGGGTCTCCTCCGGCGGAATATTTGCCAGCCGAGTGGACGTGAATCCCCCAACTAGTCATTTTTGTTCACCATCCCCAACAGAAGTAGAGGAACTATGGTTTTTTACAACTGTCAAGAATACAATTTCTCACACTCTCCAAACGGCAGTCAGGGATTTATTTTCATGGACTCAGATTATTACATCGGCATTTCATGTCCATACATCATGACATGTGCATACATTACATATAACATAATCTCAGTTATTTTGAGAATCTCATCATGCATCTCATGCATCGCACATAACTAACCCTATATTTCTTTCAGGAAAGACAATTATTATCACAAATTTCCAGCAGGTCCATGACCAACACTCAAAGCTAAACAGATTAATCATTGGTGCGACATATGCAACCTTGCCCAAGTTCCTCCTGAAGTCCTACACAGACTCATCACGAAACAACCTTACCCAGGTTTCTTCCAGCAGTCCCACACCGACTCATCACAAGGCAACCCCACCCAGGTTCCCTATGCAGTTTTACCCAAACTTATTTCGAAGTAACCCTACTATCCAGGTCCCTTCTCACATCCCTACTATCCCGACTTTCATATCGAAGTAACCCTACCATCCAGGTTCCTTCTCACAGCCCTACTATTCAGGATTTCATATCGAAGTAACCCTACTATCCAGGTTCCTTCTCAAGCCCTACTATCCTGGCTTTCATATCGAAGTAACCCTGCCATCCAGGTTCCTTCTTACAGCCCTAATATCCCGGCTTTCATATCGAAGTAACCCTAATACCCAGGTTCCTTCTCACAGCCTTACCATCCAGGCTTTCATATCGAAGTAACCCTACTATCCAGGTTCCTTCGCACAGCCCTACTATCTCGGCTTTCATATTGAAGTAACCCTACCATCTAGGTTCCTTCTCACAGCCCTACTATCCAGGCTTTCATATCGAAGTAACCCTACTATCCAGGTTCCTTCTCACAGCCCTACTATCCAGGCTTTCATATCTAAGTAACCCTACCATCCAGGTTCCTTTTCACAACCCTATTATCCAGGCCTCCATGTCGAAGTAACCCCACCATCCAGGTTCCTTCTCATAGCCCTATTATCCAGGCTTTCATATCAAAGTAACCCTACCATCCAGGTTCCTTCACACAGCCCTACTATCCAGGCTTTCATATCAAAGTAACCCTACTATCCAGGTTCCTTCTCATAATCATATTTCTCAACACTTGGCAAGTAAGGTCCTTAAATTGCTCAAAAAAGTTCAAGAGTTGACCAGACAAACTCTCTCGTAAGGCAGTATACCTCAAATTAGGGTTTCCATATTCATCAATATATGTGAACAAAAAAGGATTCAAATGCTCGCCATTGTCCTAATATGTTCTCAAGATCATCCATGTCAAGTTTCAAGTCTTGCAGAAGAAGTTTACTCAGTCAATTGCTCAAATGCCTGAAAATCAATTGTACTAGGTCAAAAGTCAACTGGGCCCACACACAGTCAAACTTCAAGATTTTTGGTCAACATCCTCATTTTGAAGTATTAGTCATCATTTGATCAAGGGTTGATCATGATTCCTCAAGGATTGCTCACAATTCATCAAAACCCAAAAGTTGCTAAATTAGGGTTTTGTAGGAAAAGTCAACTCAACTTTGACAAAGCATAACTTTCTTATACTTTATCATAAATGTCCCATCCAAAGCTCATTTTTAAGGGGATGCAATTCCCTACAATTCATTTTCATCTCTAAAGTTCAGAATATGCACTCACAAAAAGATATGAATTTTGACATTATAGGTCCTTTTGAAAAGTCAACAAAAACACCTTTTGGGTCAAATCTTCATACATGAACATGGAAGACTCAATTGAGATGAGACCAAAAGGTTTTTTTAGAGGACATCCTAAGCTTTCTAAAAAGTCCAATAACATCTCTCTAGGGTCAAAATTGAGAGAGTTATGCATTGGCCAAGTTGACCATTTTTGCAAAATTGCCAAAAGTCAAATATGCTCAAATTTGCATTTTTTGATAAATGGGCCTAATTTTTATGCTTGAACCTCAATTATAATGTGGTCCACGACTCAAATGTTCATTCACCCATTATGTGCTTCATTTTTCAATTTATTTTGATTTTTCATTGATTAAAAAGTAAATTAAATCAAATAAATGATGAAAATTAACAAAGATATGATTTGATTTGTTTTTTTGATAGTTTGGCAATTAAGATATGCTGAGTTTACAAGATAAATTTGAGTTAAGGCCAATTGGTACAAGAAAGGCATGATTTGGCTCAAAACAGGAACATATCATACAACTTGAAAATCAAATCAAATCTTGGATAAATGCAAAGATTCATGCCAAGTTTGTTAACCTAATTCATTCTAGGTTATATAATGAAGCTTTCCAGATAAAAAAAAGGGTTAGAGGTCGTGTAAAGCATAGAACAAAACTCAAAAAAATGGTAAAATATTGAGGTTCGGTTTGCAGGTTAGGGAATAATTCAGAGCAATTTAAGGCCAACAATCTATTCCAGGACATCCCAGGAAGCTATTCCAATCGCTCCTAGGGCCTGAAGCACTCAGAAACACGCTCTACACCTCACGCGGTTTGCAAGCTTTTTCAAATTTGATTATTGCAATTTACGCATCATTAGCACTGTTTATTGTTATATTCATGTTTGTCATCGTGTTTGCAAGCTAACCATGCCATTTAATTGCATTTTTGATGCCTGTACGTGATATTGCCATTGTTAGGGTTTTTTGTTCTTGTTTAGGGTTTTTTAATGCATGCAAAATTAGGCCTTGATTCTGGTACCATGATGCTCGTGAGGATGAGACGAGTTGATTGGTACCAGTACTTTTCATTTATCTTGCTTGTATGCAATTTTGGATATGAACATGGTTATACCTACAGTGAACATTTGTAGGTAAAGGTCTTCTTTCTAAAACGGCAGAATCAGTGAAGAAGATGATGGTGTGGCAACATGGGACTGGCCCGTTTGAAATTTCGCGCATTTGGCTTACCCCATTATCTTGTTTTGAATATTATGTTTTTTTTTATTATACTTACAAGATAACAACGCAGCGCAGTTGGCAAGAAAGCATTGGAAGCGAGCATCAGGACCTTGGTTCGATCCCAGGTCCCAACATTTGCTTCATATTATTTTTCTTCATGTGATCAGGTGCTCTACTATCCCATGTATCCACCATGCAACTCAAAGATCTGACCATCAGACTCATCTCTAGCCAGATCCAACGTGCCAACAATGAGAGGTCTACCATGCTCCTCAAGTCAACATCCACACCAAATCAAGCATGGTCAAACAGGCTTGGAGTGTTTGGGCCAAAAAATCCAGATTTGCACCCCCAGAATTGCTAACACTATCAGGCACATTCCTCATTCTTTCTTTTTATTTAATTTTTACTTTATTCTTAATTCTTTATTTATTTTATTTTAAAATCAATTTTTTTATATATAAAAAATCATAAATTCAAGAATTCACAAAAATTAGAATTAATTTTTTTTCTTTCTATCAAATTTAATTTAATCTAGTTTAAATTAATTTAGGGAAATTTCAACTTGTTTTTATAATTAAAATCAATTAGAAAATTAGGTTTAAGTTCTTGATTTAATTCTTTCTTTTTTTCAAACAAAAATACAAAAAATAGGTTAATTTTATTATTTTTCTTAATTAACATTAATTAGAGCTTAGGATTTTCTTTTAATTTAATTCTCCATTATTTTTCTTGAATAACAAAACATGACAAAAAAAAACATTTTTCTTTAATCAATCGCAAATAGGATTAGTCAAAGGGTCAAAACCTTAATCGTCTCGCATTTAATTCGCCGCACGCTTGTTAATTTATTTTGCCATTTTTTTCAACTGTTCATGTTTTGTAATAGTTAATTTAGGGTTTTTTATTTACTGTTTAAATCCCCGATTTTTTGGTTATGTAATTAATCCCCCTCCCCGAAGCCTTGTAATAGCTAGGTTTATTTTCTCGCATTTTTAATTCCTGCAAATATTTGACTGTTTAGAAGTATGCTAATAGGATTGTATGGCAAGAATGCATGACAAATTAATATAATTAGAAAACCCTAATGTGCAAAGATTAAATAACTGAAACAAATCACTCACACATATCACTCTTAAGGTATACTCTCACTTCGGTTGCCTTCGGTAAATGATCATTAAGCATAGGGTGTCTTAGTGGTTTCTCTCCTGTCTAAAAAGATCAAAAGACCCATTCGAATATCGCCTCGGAAATGTTTCCTCATAAATGTTTCCTCGAATACGATCTTAAGACTCTAGGGTTACTACTAAGGTGTCCTAGTATTGCTTTGGTGATCGTACGTCCCTTTCGAATTGATCCTTACAACTCCAACGACGGTGCTACCTATTTCTCAATAGTAGGATAGTGTTGTCTAAAGGAAACAAGAATAGAAATGATCTTTTTTCGAGTAAGTAGATGCTAGTAGGTACTTGCTCAAATCAAAACTTTTCACACTTACACTTTTCAATAAAACAAATTTTCAAAACAACTTTGTCACACTCTTGAGGATTGATACAAGGTTTATCACGAAGCAAAACCTTTTTCAAAATAAAGCACACACAAGCAATTTAAAAATGAGCAAGTACCTAAGAGCCCATAGAAAACTACGGATAGAAAGGGTGCTAACAACTTCCCTTTATATAATCTACCCCTCGTACTCAAAATCTCGAAAAAGGATTTTTTCTGTACTTTTTTCAACTTTCCGATTGGATAAAATAAAAGTTGGTGGCGACTCTTGCTTACTGCAACATTTTGCGAACAACAAACGCAAAACGCAAACCAGTATTAAACAGTCGGTTCTGCCACCGTATCACACCTAGTAACTATATCTTTTCATTCATGGGTGGTATCTTTACCTAGGTTACAATGCTTCTATTTATAACCTTTTTCCCAACTGGATTTGGGCTTCAAATCATAACATACCAGCTATTACAAATCTGCAGAAGATTCTGCAACAAAATAGATCTTCAATCAAATCTTTCCTAAAAAGTATCCTTATTTAGAAAGTATATTTTCCTCTTGAATTCTGGTTGAATCTTCCAGACCTACAACTCAGTGCCACATAAGATTGCATAATATTCCCAGAATATTCTACATCTGTTAAAACATAGGAAAATCCAACTGTTTAACCCAGCTCTGGAGCGATGTTGTATGACCATGTATAGGACATCTTATCCAACATGTTGCTCCAGATGTTGAAATATTTCAACTCAACATGTTCGTCATAAAATAGGACTTCTTGCTCAACCTATTCTTTATAGCAAGTAATCACATCCTATTTAATATATTGCTGCTATATTAATTTTACCAAACATAATGCCAACCAACAGAAATTAAATATCCTCCTTTAGATTATTTTGGCTAAAACTAATTCACATAACCTTTGCATACAAATAAGAACATAAATCAAAGGAAAAGGTCAAACAAACAATACATTCAGCAGCAACCATAAAAATAAAACATCAGAGCAGTCTTAAGTCTTTACTTGTGATGTCACAACATCTCTCTCCCGCCTTTTAGCCAGAATATGACAAAGGACACATGGAGAAGTAAAAATCTTAATATTCTTCTAAATGAGCTCCAATACAACACATTAAACTCAACACCAAAGGAGTAGAAAGTCCTGAAGTCATTTGGTGTACATGAGGAAAAAAATAGGAAACAATAAATACTCCCCCTCAACCCAGGAAATTAAAAGACCAATGGTGGCATAAGAGAATCCTTAATCAGCAACCAACACCAACCTACCACCAACCCGGGTGACTCAGAACACAGACCACAGCCGTGTTCATAACTCAGATCACAAGTCACAAAACCAACAAAAATAGTAAGACATATAATAGAACTTCCTATTCGACATCTTTGCAAAAAATTCCCCAAAAATAAACATCAGACTTATCATCTGAACAAAACCTTTCTCCCCCATTTGTGTCAAAAAGTGACAAATAAACTCTTCACAAAACCAGACCCAAAAGGTACTCACCCATACCCGGACAAAAGCCATAAGGACTAGAAAACCACAAGATGAAGAGAATAAATTAGACCTCTATAAATACCTGAGAAGATACCTAGAAAATAATGAACCTAGATTGTAACGGTGATATTGGTCAAAGAGATCGTTATTTGAGAAAGAAAAATTGCATCAAGCATAAATGTGCACCGTCCAAAACAGTTTTGAGTGCTTTTAATGAATATGGACCAATTCTTCTAGAAATGACAATTCCAAAACATGCACATACATAATCAAACACACTTTTAACACACCCCTCAGTTACGTGTTTGATCAAACTGTCCACAATACTCCCTTGTTGGTCTTACAGGAAGCATGTCCTAAAAAATGTC
Source organism: Vicia faba (assembly GCA_948472305.1). NCBI lineage: Eukaryota > Viridiplantae > Streptophyta > Magnoliopsida > Fabales > Fabaceae > Vicia > Vicia faba. Next base: position 1,548,741,829 of record OX451737.1, on the reverse strand, counting down.
CCGACAACAAGTCAGACATTGTCTGCATAAAAAAACTTGACCACACATATTCAATCACCAATCATGGATGCTTCACAAAATTATCCACATGTTTTGAAGCACACTCGCACAACTTTCCACTGGTCTCTAAGACTACTTCTTCCAGCAACACACATCAAAATATCAAGACTCAAAACATCACACATGTCAACTACCATTCAACCAAAATCTCTTATAGAGTCCTCCAAAACACTCCAAAGAAAAATAAAATCTCCTAGATACAAACAAAACTTCCCTTCAGACTCCTCCTAAGAAGCATGTCTGCACATGATTCAAACAACTAGCTTCACAAAGCTAGAACCAACCATGCATTGTTAATGAGCACAAACCATAACACCATTCAGCAGCCCAATGTCACAACATGTTGTCTGACATCATAACCTCTTATGAGGCATAAATTCTCCACAAGCTTGAACTATACGTAGGCTCCAAAATATGCATCATTTCTGAAATATCCCATAGACAAGTACTAAATCTCCCTGTCATGGATATTCAGTACTCTTTCTGATTATAACCACTTCAGCACTAGATGGAAACATATGAAGACTCTCATATGTCCATAATGAAGGACAACCAATCCTGAATCATAATCTCTATCTCCTTGATAGTACATCCAAATATCCTAACTGGTTCACTTAACTAGGATACATCAGATAGATGGCTCCAAAACTTATCAGCTTGCCTTCCACGATCCAGACTGACACAATTTCTTCTTGGAGTTACCTGTAGCAGAAGAAAAAACACCTTCAAAATATCCTAATTAGATCAGAAATGAGTATCTGATAACATTCTTCTGCACTTACATCCACTAGTAGTTGCTGATACTAGTGAAGTCTTCAAAATTAGTAGTCATGCATTGCCAGAACATACTATTATAAACAATATCAGAATCTCCATGTTCTAATCCACATCGTCAGAAACGTCTCTTCTGACAATAATGCTTGAGCATCCAACTCCACAAGCAAAGACAACCATCAACAATCATGATGTTACAACATGCTTTGAGACATAAATTTCTCATCACCGAACCCAATTATTCTGGTTCTTGATACACCATTCAAAAGACTTATTATGCAACGAAGTCCTTCAAGAAGCTCCCAACAAAAGAAAACACAGCTAGTGCACATTTAGGTTATCACAGACACCTGAATAGCATGGAGAGAAATAAACTCTCACACCCTCTCCTAAGCAAAGAGTTCAGATTGGAGACTTGCATACTCACATCAGATACATACCCAGCTCCCGTCAAAGTATTTGTCATCAGTTAAATGCACAAACTCATCAGAGGATGAATAAATACTTAGCTTCTGGAAAAGGATTTATCATTAGTCGGATAAGGCTACCTTTTCACACAAGGTAGGACATTTGGTCTAACCTTATGCACACATCTGGCACCAACTAATTCTTCTTCATGTAAACCACTCATGACAACCATTTACACCATAGGTCAATAAATCATGCTAGATTAGGTCATTGGTTTGACTTTATACTCCACTATGGACAAAGTAAACTTCCTTAGCTAAGGAGACAAAGAACTGAAATGATGTTCCAACATAAGTTTAGACATCATCCTAGAACACATGGACTTAACCATTTACCATGGCTTTGGAGACAATACCCATGGAAGTCCATATACAACTCTTGCAAGGGACACAAGAGGATCAACCACCAGTAGCTGATTAACCTTCAATACCAGATCAAAATACATGCAAAGCATGCACACCTCAAGAAAATTTGTTCTCATAAGCACAATGTTTATACCTCTTGTTTGACTTTGAGGTGTTAGATGCCATTCTTTTGTACCTAAATATGAGGTTCCCTCTAACAGGTATCCTGAGCAGACTTCAATAAACATGGCATTGACTGATCATTATACACCACAAGTAGACTGTTCAAACTCAGTCTGCTTCTCCCAATCTTCCAAAACACAAGGACGCCCTTCAATCCTTGCAAAACCAAATGTTCCATCATGTGAGGACACCACATAACTGAACCCATGCTCGAGGAGAAACTTCTCATGCAGGCAACAGGGAACCATAATCCTTTGGTTCTAGAAACAATATCCCCTCTTTACTCCAGACACAAATCTGAAATGCTCATCCTAGGTGGTTTGGATGACACTCCAAAAGTGAAGACAACAATCAACCACTTGACTCAGGTTGGTACATCTCCAATGCACACAATCCCTTGAAAGACCTTTCACCTCAACAGAACAAGAGTTACATGCTCTCATAGACTTGATAGGGATATCAAGTTTGAGTAAACAACCTTCATCCTGTTTATGAAAAACATCACCAAACATATTGAGAAAAATTAATTCTCACTACGAAGATGTCAAGACATTACATCTGAAATTTCTTCAAGTTCTTCCAGCTTTAGGTTAAGGACCCCCTTATTAACTACTAAGAACTCCTCATGGAATTATACATTATCCCCTCCAATAGATGCACATCCTGTGGTTAGTGCATTCCACAATCACTCCCCTCAAACATAATGTGTTATATGGCCATAAACAAGATTCCATAAATCTGGCTCCTTTGATCAGAAGGATCCTCCAGATATCATAGAGAATGTCCTTGAAATTTGAGCTTGACCTACACATATAAGGGACCTAGTTGAGATGCCTTTGACACACCTCCAAAGGAAAATAAAGCACAACCTCCACACTCCAACTCACTTGGATAGGAAATAGACTAATCCAATGAGTGACAACATGTTGTTCATCTTATAACCAACTCAAATAACACCCCAAATGCCTCCTCTTCCAGATCAGGAGTAGGTTCCAAACATATATGATTAATACACATTTGTTTAGCACCCAAAGTGCAACATGTTAACGTTGGTTTCAAACTGAATCAAACCACAAAGCAGGTTACCACCAAAGCTACAAGCCTGATAACAACAAACAAGTCCAATGCACACCTGTGATCGGTGGATCTGGAACTGACTGTTTAACGCTGGTTCGCGAAATGTCGCGGAAGCAAGAGTCGCCACCGTCTTTTATTTTCTCCAAATGGAAAGGACAAAAGCACAGAAAAATTCCTTATAGAGATTGCTCTCGGTTCGGGAGGTAGGTTATAGAAAGGGAAGGTGTTAGCACCCTTTCTATCCATGGTTATCCATGGGCTCTTAGATACTTGCTCATTGTGTTTTCAAAAGTGTTTGCTTTTCAATTGTGAGTTTTAAAAAGTTTCTTTGAAAATTCCAGTTCGACTCTTGTATCGGTCCTCAAGAGTGTTTGAAAAATTGCTTCGAAAGCTTTTTGAAAATGTGTTGGTGTGAAAAGTATTTTTGATTTGTTTTTGAAATTAGAGCAAGTATCTACGAGAACCTACCTACCCTAAGGAATTCGTCTGTGTAACTGTCCTTTAAAGTAGTGCCATCCCACCATTGAGAGGTAGGTAGCACCACCGTTGGAGGTGTTCGGGTCAATTCGAGGTTCGGGACATGGTGATCATCAGAGCAATGGGAAGACACCTTAGAAGCTACCCTCATGCCAGGTTCCTGGATCATGAGGACTTACTAAGACATCCTCTACTCGACGATCACCTTTCGAGGCAAGGTAACAGTGAGGCGTACCCTAGGGGTGGTGTGTGATTTGTGTGTCGTTTTCAGTTACTTTTGTCTTTTGTCATGTTAAAGGTGATCTAGCGTTTGTTTTTATTTTTGTCCATACATTCTTTCATGCCATTATTTAACAGTTAAAATATTGCGAGAAATAAAAATTCTAAGCTATTACAAAAGGCGCGGGTCCACATCGCCAAAATTTCTTGAACCCGATTTGACAGAAAAATAAAGAAAGTAAAAGCAAATAAAAGTGCGACAAATTAATTTACAAGGCCTTGGGAGAGATACATAAATATTATACGAAAGAAGAAATAAATGTGCGAATTGAAATTTAAATCGAAACGAGGGCGTTGGACCCTTTTTAACTAAATGATGAAATTAATTAATTAAAAAGAAAAGAAGTTGTTTTTTGGTATTTTTTGGGATTTATGTTTAATGGAAAAAAAAGAATTAATTGAAATTAAATGCTAACCCTAATTCTATTTGTTTTTTAGTTTATTAAAAAAAAGAAGATTAAATTTTAACCTAAAATTAACCCTAATTAATTTACATGCAATTTAATTACAAAAAATAAATAATATTAAATATTTGATTATTATGAAAAAAAACAAGAATAAAAAATTATCAAAAACCCTAGTTCTACAAAATTTTAAATTTATTAAGGAAACATTATTATTAAACCTAATTTAATAACTAAATTTAATTATATGTAATTTATTTATAAAAATACTAAAATAAAATATTTATTATATTTTTTTCTCTTTTTTCTGATTTTTATGGTGTTTTTTATATTTATGAAAATAATAAATTAATTAAGAAAACAATAATTTAAAAGAAAATAGAAATAAAAAAAAATAAAGAAAGTAAAAAAAGTTTAGCAAACCTAGGGGGGTTGCAGTCCCCAAAGTGGAGGTTTTCTTTTAGAAATCTGGCCCATTTACCCTTGGCCCGTTGGACTTTTCAGGACGCGTGTACCCGCGTTGACTAGGGTTTACCATGTACCTCAGAGCGTGGCCTTCTGATCCTCTCCCTTGGGACGCGTGGACGCCTGATTCTGAAGGCGTATGATGTATCTTCATTATTGACACTGCACAGGAATTTTGATTGAAAAATAATATGGAGATAGTGAAGACCTGGGGCTCGAACCCAGGTCATGAATGTTACCAACAACTGTGCTTACCACTGAACCAATCCACACGCGTTTAACATATAATAATTAACAAATATTATAAAAGAAAAATGGTCAGTGGCTTAAAAACGCGCGAAGAATTTGAATGCCCCAATCAGCGTATGCCACTTCATCGTCCTCTTCATTGACTTGTTTCCCTGAAAAAATAACAAACATTTAACGGGGGTTTTGAACCCCCTCAAAACATGTGTATTTTGATAATAGCGATTAGGCCCTCTTGGTATATAAACTAAGCGCGAATATGTCATCCTTTTCGTCCAAGCGAGCTGAACATGGTTATGGCAATGAGGTCTCTTAATTTTACAGTATCAAGAAACCCCTAATTTGGATTTCAAGAAAACCTAGCCTGCATCAATGGTAGAATCATGTATATCGCACAAAAACGCAATTAATTTGTATGGTTAGCTTCAAAATCTTATAATGAACATGAATCAAGCATCAAAAATTGTTAAAAGTGCATGAATCGAGATGCAAGATTATGAGATTTTTTCTGTACAGGTCTTGTTCGTTTTACCAATTCTTGAAGTTATGATGGATGATTTTGATTAGAAACCCTTCCTTGGAGCTTCAGGAAGGTGATGGGATAAAAATCTCGCCTTGAATCGCCCTGCACAAGTGTTTTCAGAATTGAGTTTTTGGCAAAAATTTTCAAGTTCAATGCTTGGTCTGTAGCGCAGCTTAGGGGTTAATTGCATTAGGTCTTGCTTGCTTGTATATGTAGGAATGATTAGGGTTAGAAAACTTGATCCAAATCTCTTGCATTCATGAATATGATATTTGATTTTTAAACATGATTTTCAAATCTTTTTCACATGCTTTTTGATGCAAATCATGACCAATCCAATTGATTCTTTCCATATTTGGCTAGGCACGAAATCTTGAGGATATAACATGCATAAAAAGATTGAAAAAACTTAGGTTAATTATTTTTCATGTATTTAATTGATTTAAATGAATTATTATTAATAAAAATTCAAATAAATAAATAAAAAATGAAGAAAAACTTCCCTTTGGGCCTAATGGTCGTGTACATGCCTTGGATGATGAATTATGGAATAAAAATAGGCCCATTAGCATTTTTAGGTCATTTGAACCAATGTTGACTTTTCAAAATATCCAAAAATTTCCCAACTTCCACAAGGCATAACTTGCTCAATTTTTAAGCTTTGCTCATGTTCTTGGACGTTTTGGAAAGGTCTTTGAGTCCTCTAACCAATGTCTTTGGTCCCATGTCATTTTGATTTACCAATCTCACGTTATGGCCTTTGACTTAAAGTCCCTTTTTGTTGACTTTTGAAAATGACCTATAATGTTGAAATTGATAACTTTCTGTGAGAGCATTTCTTGGACTTGAAGTGTGAATATGAGTTGTAGGAAATGTCTTTCTCTTCAAAATGAGCTTTGGATGGAATTTTTCTGATAATCCATGTGAAAGTTATGCACTGGTCAATTTACAGTTGACTTTTTCAACTGTCAAAATAAGGAAACTTTTGCATCTTGATGATTTTTGAGCCAAGCTTTGGGAATCATGATCAAGCATTGATCAAATGATGTTTGTGGCTTCAAAATGAGATGTTGACCAAAAATTTGAACTTTTGACTGTCAAATGACCATTTTGCCCCTACAGTTGACTGTAGTGCAATTAGGGTTTTGACTGTGCAATTTTGTGCTGAAAGTCTTGAAACTTGATATGAGGATGCTTGACCATATTTGTAGGCATGTGGGACTTGATTGGACCCTTGGAACTTCATTTTCTTGATCAGAATCAAAACCCTAATTTTGACTGTTCATGAGGCTCTTACACTATGCAACCCCTTGGGGAATTTTGAAGCTTTGCCTTGGCAATTTCTTGAAGAATATGGGAGGGCAAATTTTGGGGTACAACAACACCCTATCACAAATAGTCTATCCCCCACTTCAAGAGACCATTCAAACAATAATATGAACTATCCAAGGTCAAACAAATTTTCAGTAACAACCTCCTTCCTTGCCCATGACCAAAAAGTATCTTACCATGATCTCATCCAAAAACAGAACAGGATGCCTACTCTGATACCAATTAAAATTCCGGTATATCAGACTTCAGATGTCCTATGACATGTCGGGACATCTGTTCTGACGTAAAACACACATGCAAGGTATAAACATAAAAACAGTACTGAAAAGCATAAACAACACACAAGAATTATTAATCCAGTTCAGAGAAACTCTCCTACTCTGGGGGCATACCAAGCCAGGGATAAAGTCCATTATAATAGTATCAATTCGAAGCTAAACTAGTCCCAAGTTTACAACTTCTCACTTAATCACTATCCGTGCTAACTTTCTACCTAAGACTCGCCTAGGTATGAGGCCCTCCTCAACTCCATCATCAATCACAGACAACAATTGAATCAAAACAGGAATATACACTTCCATGACGCAAAACCAGAAGACATAGTTCCATGATAATACCTAGCCAATACTCTTGACTAAGAACACAACTTAGAGTTAATCAAAAGCTTCCTCCAAGAATAATACTCACTCTTACTTCATAGCTTCAAGGAGAACATAACCTTACAACTCAAGGAACACAATCCAACTCACATGTCGAGTGGATCACACATACTAACTCTCCTAGAGAATGGCTTAAAAACTCATCCCTAGTAACTACATCTTTTCATTCACGACTGGTACCTTTACCTAGGTTACAATGCTTCTATTTATAACCTTTTTGCCAATTGGATTTGGGGTTCAAATCACAACATATCAGCTATTACAAATATGCAGAAGATTCTGCAATAAAGTAGGTCTTCAATCAAATCTTTCCTAAAAAGTCTCCTTATTTAGAAAGTATATTTTCCTCTTGAATTCTGATTGAATTTTCCATACCTAGAACTCAGCACCACATAGGATTGCATAATATTCCCAGAATATTCTGCATCTGTTAAAACATAGGAAAATCCAACTGTCTAACCAAGCTCAAGCACGATGTTGTATGACCCTGCATAGGACATCTTATCTGATACATTGCTCTAGATGTTGAAACATTTCAACTCAACATGTTATTCATAAAATAGGACTTCTTTTTCAACCTGTTCTTCATAGCAAGTAATTACATCCTATTTAACATATTGCTGCTATATTAGTTTTACCAAACATAATGCCAACCAACAAAGAATTAACAAGCCATCTTTAGGTCGGAAGCCTATTCAAAATCTTAAGATCAGATTGTATTAAGGTTCTTGGGCATAACCTTTAGAAGGTCAAAAGTCTATAGTGAAAAATCTCAATAAGACCTCTTGGGGACAAGACTAGGTCACTTTCAGCAATTCACTTCCCTGTACTTTACTTTTACAACGCTTAATCACTTATAAACATAATAATACAATCTTAATCAAGAAAGGTTAAAATTAATCACGTTTTTAAATACCACAATGCACCCTCCTCTTGTGCTTGAGGTCACTTGTTCAACAAGTGGAATTATAACCTAACTCCTGTTAAGGACTAATCCTCTCAGGAGGAAAGATGACTTCAAGCTATTCACTAAACAAACCTCCATCTTCAATAGAGAAGGGTATGTTCTGTGGAAAGAGAAAATGAAATTATCCATAGAGGGAATGCATCGTGGTATTTTGAATGTTGTGAAAGAAGAACCATTTATTCCTACACACAATGTTGATGGTATTGTAGTACACAAACCTGAAAAGGATTGGTCCAAAGAAGATAAATAGAATGTATAACGTGAAATCTAAGAATATCATCACCATCGCACTCGGTCTTAATTAATTCTTGTGATTTTTTCACTGTGAAACTGCAAAAGAAATGTGGGACATCCTCCAAATCACCCATGAAGGTACTAGTGAGGTGAAGAGGATAAGGTTGAGCATATTAACCCACGAGTATGAACTCTTTAGGATGAAACCTGAAGAGAACATAAATAAAATTCAAACACGATTCATTCATATTGTGAGTCATATGAGAACTTTGGGGAAAACATTCTCAAATGAAGAATTATTTATAAAAATTATTAGATGCTTAAACGACAGTTGGAAACCAAAAGTCACTCTGATTTATGAATCAAAGGGTTTAACGACTATGGACACACACATACTATATTTGGAAATTGCAGGAACATGAAATGGAGCTCAAAAGATTAACCATAAATGAAAAGGAAAACAAGAAAACCAAAAGTCTAGCACTCAAAATAGGAGAATCCATCTCAGATAATGACGTGGCTCTCATAGTAAAGAATTTCAAAAAATTTGTGAAGAAAGAGAAAAAGTAAGCAGAAGAGCAAGAAGAAGGTGGAGAAAAATCATTCATTCCAACATGCTATAACTGTGGAAAGAAAGGACATATCAGACTAAACTGTTATCTTCTCAAAAAGGAAAATCAGAAACCAAAATGAAATCAAAAGAAGAAGAAGGCATATGTTGCATTGGGAGACAATGATTGGGAATCCTCAGATGACGAAGAAGAATAAAGCCAATATTTTTCTAATGGCAAAACATCAGGATAATGAGGTAACCTCTAAATTTTCTTACAATAATTTATTTAAACTATGTAATGAATTATCTAAATAAAAAACAAAACTGGAAAAAATTATTTCAACATCAAATGATAGAATCTCCCTTCTTAAAACTAAAAACAAAACCCTAGAAATGGAATTAAATCATCTTAAAGAAAAGGAAGAAAAATTAAGATAAAATCCTTCCACTTCAAAAATAGATACATGTAATGATTGCAACATTTTAAAAGATGAAGTCAGCGACCTTCAAAAAAATCTTGTTAAATTTACCAAGGCAAGAAATAATCTAGAAGTACTAGTAGGAAATCTAAGAGTTTCCTACAATAAGCAGGTTTAGAGTATGAACCAACAAACAATAGCAAGAGTTTAGAGAATATGTGTAAAAACAAAACAACATCTCATTGCACAAGATTTAAGTGAAACTATTATAAGAAATAAGGACACTCAAAAATATTTTGTTTTTTAAAATAAAAGTCACGAGAGCGGAGAAGGACATTCCCATTCATTCTTTTACAAGAAACGTTGTGAACATAAATCCAAAATATCATCAAATTTTGAAAATGCATATGTATCTTCACCAAAAAGGGAAAATGTCTATGATACTAATTGTAAAACCCTTATAACCCAACAAATAATTTAATATTAAATAAAACATAAATCACCAACAAGGGTGTTACATCTTCATATAAACATCATATAATAAATATCTTGCTCTATAACATAAGTTTTCAAAATCATTTATAATGAGCACTTCATTTATAACAACAATAACACCTCAAATACTTGCAGTGGAATTCATAGTTTCAAAACACCTTTATTAAAATAATTCATTGAAACTTCATCATACTTCATCGTTTATAATTCATAATTCAAATAACATAAATAGCATAAAAGGTAGTTCAAAATATCAAAATAAATGAAAAAACATAATTATTCCAATCAAACGATCCCAACCTCGATGTTACATATCAGAGAAAGACCCACTTTATTTAACAGAAAATAAATAACATACTCAGAAGCTATCCTCTAAGTTTTAATAGTCTAATCCTGATCACCTACAAGTTACCCACGTACCGAGGAGACATTTTCAAGCAGAAAGGGTGAGTAATCACAAATCATTATAAAAGATATAAAGAGTAAGTACAAGAGTTACAACACATTAACATGAAACCATATATTGTTATACGTCATGTATTATACTCACTCTTTCACGTCATAATTCATTCACAACATTATCATGTCATCAAATCAACAATCATCACCAAGACATTATTAAGTCACAAATCATCATTAATTCTACACATCATCATATTAACATCTATAATCAAACACCACTTAGATCACAACGTCATCAACATCACTTAATCAATCATTATGCAATGCCACAAATAATGCAATGCAACACCATTGACTCATGCATGTGGTACCAAAACTTCACTGATTACCAAGTTATCTTCCTCCAAAGATCCCCACCATAGGACCGATTCCCGCTTGGAACCAGAGCACTTCACAATATTGCACTAAATCCACACTATGGGATTGAGGTCATCACTGGACCAATGTCCTATCAACATCACTGGACCAATCATCCTAGCAATATCACTTGACTACTGTCCTAACGTATAACATGAATGCGTGATGCACAATAACACAATAAAACATGACCACTGCTAGTTAAAACACATCATTATTCATGTAATCATCCTAGTATCATCACGTACTTCGTAAAATATACATCATCATCATAACAACATCAATTCATCATAGAAAACATACATCATATTACATCAAGGCATAATCACATAAATTCATCAAAGCACAATCACTGGAGAAATACATCATATGATTTATTTTAATTCAACAAGCCAAAAATAAAAAAATCTTAAGAAAGGATTATAGACTCGACTGGAGGAAGAAACTTAATTCTGTTTGAGAAAAATTAACTCCGATGGGAAAAGAGAACTTAAATTTGTTGGGGTAAAGCCCAAGGAGGAGAAAAAATAACGTCATCTTTAGTAAATGAGAATAATGTCGACCCACGAATGATGGTAAACTATCAACTCAGCAGTTGAAGGTAGGATCTTCATAGATAGTAATAAAATTACCCACGCTTCGGGCGATAGGCCACCAACGGGTCTTAGTTCAGGTAACAAACTTCCCCACGCTTCGGGAAACAGGACACGAATAGTTCTTGGTTCGAATAACAAATTTCCCCACGCTTTGGACAATAATTCATGTACGGGTTTTGGTTCGGATAAAAAACTTCCCCACGCTTTAGACAATAATCCACGAACGCATCTTTGTTCCAATAATAAAATTCCCCACGCTTTGGGCGATAAGCCACAAACGTGTATTGGTTCTGATTACAAAGTTCCCCATGCTTCAGGAAATATGACACGAACAGGTCTTGGTTCGGATAACAAACTTCCCTATGCTTCGGATAATAAGCCACAAACGGGTCTTGGTTCGAATAATAAACTTCCCCACGCTTCGGACAATAAACCACAGATGAGTCTTGGTTCAGATAACAAACTTCCCCATGCTTTGAACAATAAAACACAAATGGGGCTTGGTTACTTCTTTAACCAAGTCTTCCACCTGGAAAGGGTAAAAATTTAATATAAGCTTCACTGGGAATTAATAGACTGCTCAAAAGAGAATTCCATCTTTCATCAAAATAGAATCTAGGAACACACAAGTTTCTCAAGTAAAGAGACCACTACTTATTGTCGAGAATAATATCATAATAATCACTGCTGGAAAATAAATTTTGACTTTCTGGGGAAATATAAACACATTTCTGCAGAGGAGAAAAATTCTTCACATGTAAAATAAATGCATTCTCGATAGAGCTTACCGCTTAGAAAGATCAAAATGATATTGGTATAAGAGACAAAAATTCAAACCAGGAACAAACCGGAATGAAACAGTCAGCCCAAACACCAAACAATGAGTAATAAACTCAAATAGGGGTTAAGCTTATCTAGATAATAAGATGGGGAAGAAGACTGAAGCAAAATTCTTCCACGAGGATTAAACTCAATAGGGAAATAGAAAGGATATACACTTTCTGCTTAAAGCTGACATTCTGTTAGCAAGAGGAGCACACCTTGAAAAGGGGATAAAATATCAACATAAACATCAATCAATGCAAATAAACAATGTGTTTTCTTATTCAGCTATGCATGATATATGTATGAATGGATGCATGTTTGTCATGTATATGCTGACAAAACAATCGTATTGTACTGGGGAAAACCAGACCAAACAAAACATGGGTAAAGACAACACTCAGCTAAATCGCATCCAAGATGGAAATCCTATAAGAGAGTAAGCAACCAACTTAGGAAATAGCATCCTACTTCAAGGCTTAACTTCTCTGGGAAATAACACACGGACTTCGCCAGGGAAGATGATACCACATCTGTTGGGAAGAAACTATATGACATTAAGAATAGTGGATGCACAAACTCTGTTGGGGAAAGATCAAAGAGGCTCCATGGGAGTAACAACCTTAAAGGGAAACATAATCCTTGGTTTATATGAGAACTAAGAAGTTAACATCACAACAAGTAGCCAAAATTGTGGGAATTTTAAATCAAACTCAATACACGGTGAGAGAAAACCCAAAAACTGACAGCCGTCTCAACGCCACTTAGAAAAGATACTGCTTTTAAACTACTACTTGGGGAGCATATAAAAGTGACTGTGTCATAAAAGGAAATGGTAAAAATACATTACTTGATCACAACCTGGATGGGAAAAGAATCACACTCAGTTGGAGAAATCTGAATCAAGACTTAATTGGGGAATATGAGACTACAAACCCAATACCATATAAAAGTTTAGAGGAAATCATCAGCGTGATCGACAACTGTAAGGGAAACAAAACATTAATTTGAAAGAATGTCCATAAGATATTCCTTAGTAGAAGCTTTCAAACCTTGGAGTTCTTCCATCCTTGGAACAACTTCTTTTATTCCTTTGATTCAAAAAATCTAAGTAAAAATATTTTTTAAAAATTTTTCAAAAACTTATTTTTTGTTTTTTAAAGTCATTTTGTTTTAAAATGTACTATAAACAATAAATGAAATTCTTGCAAGCAGAATAAAATAATAATTGCAAAGAAATGGATAAATGCTAGAACTTTATTAATAGAATGGTAGTTCGTAAATGGCGCGACTCCATAGATGACTACAAAGTTTGGAGAATGGTAAGTACATGAAAAAGGTACATTGAAATACAATGACCACTACTCTCCCTAGCAACTTTGAACTCCCGTGCTTAAGCTTCAGTTGAAGAGCAATGAGATTCCAAGGAGATTGTTGCTTCAAATGATCAAGTCTTGTCTGATGTAGTTACTTGCCAAGAATCCCTCACTTTTTCCTAGATTGCCCTTGTGGGTTTTCAATCTACCATGATGACTTATTCTGTTTATGTCTCTAACTTTTTCCTAGACCCCCCTTTCGGGTTTTTGACCCACCAAGACATTCATTTTTGCCTAAGTCGCCCTTTCGGGTTTTTAAGTTAGCAAGTTGTTCTTTTATTTCTTTAAGCGAAGTATTTCTTGACTACATCATCATTCACGGAACGTGGAAACTCCTCATAATCCATAGTTTCAAGAATCAATGTACTTCCAGTGAAGCCTTTCTTGATAACATATGTGCCTTCATAATTAGGAGTCAAATTTCTCCTAGAATCAGCGTTAAAAGACATGATCTTTCTGAGCACGAGATCACCTTCTCTGAACTCACGAGGTCTGACCTTCTTATCAAGAGATCTCTTCATCCTCTTCTGATATAACTGTCCAGGATACAAGGCATTCATTCTCTTTTCTCTAATCAAATTCAATTGGTCAAACTTGTTCTGGACCCATTCAGCCTCTGACAACTTCGTTTCTATTATTACACGAAAAAAGAGAATCTCAACCTCGACGAGGAGCACTGCTTCCATGCCATAAATAAGATAGAAATGGGTTGCCCCTGTTGAAGTATGGACGAATGTATGATACCCATGCAAAGCAAAATGGAGCATATCATGCCAGTACTTATATGTAACAATCATATTTTGAATGATCTCCTTAAAGTTCTTATTATCCGCTTCAAGATCCCCATTCATCTTAGTCCTATAAGGAGAAGAGTTGTGATGAGAAATCTTGAAATTTCCACAAAGCTCCTGCATCATTTTATTGTTTAAATTTGAGCAATTGTCAGTGATAATCTTGCTTGGTACACTATATCGACAGATAATTTGGTTCTTAATAATCCGTACTACCACCTGCTTGGTCACATTAGCATAAGAAGCTTCTTCCACCCACTTAGTGAAGTAATAAATTTCCACTTAAAGGAAACGAGGTCCAATCGAGGCCTTGGGTTCAATCATCCCGATCATATCAATATCCCACTTAGAGAAAGGCCATGGGGAAGAAATAACATTGAGAGGAGTTTGAGGCACATGAATCTTGTCAGCATAAATCTGATACTCATGGCACTTCCTTACAAATTTGTAGCAGTTAAATTCCATTGTCAGTCAATAGTAACCTGCCCTAAAAATATTTTTTTTCCATTGAATGTCCATTAGCATGGGTACCAAATGGACCTTCACGGATCTCATGCAGTAGGATGTCTGCTTCGTGTCTATCCATGCATCTGAGCAAGAACATATCGTAATTTCTTTTGTATAACACATCTTCATTGAGGAATAAGCTACCTGCCAACCTTCTCAATGTCTTCCTATCTTTATTTGATGCCCCAAGTGGGTACTCATGAGTCTGAAGAAAATGTTTGATATCATAATACCAAGGCTTATTATCTGTTGTCACCTCTGCAGCAAAGACATGAGCTAGCCTATCAAGAGATCCGATTGTAATATGAGGCACTTCATTTAAAAATTCACCTTGTACATGGAGGACAAGGTGGCTAAAGCATCTGCCATATGATTCTCATCTCAAGGAATGTGATGGAATTTAACCTTATTGAAGAAAGGTAACAATATTCTCGCATGATCATTGTAAAGAATTAGGCCAGGGTGACGAGTCTGCCATTCACCTTTAATTTGATTTATAATAAAGCTGAATCACCATATACATCAAGAATATTAATTTTGAGATCCATAACATCTTCGATACCCATAATACAAGCTTCATATTACACCATATTAGTGGTACAATCAAACATAAACCTTGCAGTGAAAGGGATGTGGGAATCATAAGGAGTAATAATCACAACACCAATTCCTTTACCATAAGCATTCACAGCTCCATCAAACACAATACCCCATCAGGATTCAGGATTTGGGCCTTCTTCAGGAAATGGTTCACCATAATATTTGACCTTCAAATACATCACATATTCATCAGGGAAATCAAACTTGACTGACTGATAATCATTAATTGGTTGGTGAGCAAGGTATTGTGCCAACACACTGCTTTTAATATCCTTTTCAGTATGGTATTCAATATCATATTCAGATGACAATATCTGCCAACAGGAAATTCTTCCTTTAAGAGCAAGATTTTCAAAGATATACTTAATTAGATCCATTTTGGATATCAACCAAGTAGTATGATTCAACATATATTTCCGCAAACGCTTCACAGCCCAGGCCAAAGTACAAAATGTATTTTCTAGCATAGAATACTGTGACTCATAGTCAGCGAACTTCTTGCTTAGATAATAAATGTCATACTCTTTTCTTCTTGTTTCATCTTGTTGTACCAAAATATAACCCATGGAATTATCTAGCACAGTCAGATACATAATCAATGGTCTTCATTCAACATGAGGGAGAAAGATAGGAGGTTCGAGAATATATTCTTTAATGCTATCAAAAGCCTTTTAAAATTCATCCATCCATACATAACCTTGATCTTTCTTTAGAAGCTTGAAGATCGGTTTACCTGACGTTCTTTTCAGTTCTTGTTGCATGCATCTCTTGAATTAACCTAACTTTATTAAGATCAACCTAAATACCTTTCTAGCTAACAATGAAGCCTGACAATTTTCCAGAACAGACACTAAAAGTACATTTAATTGGATTAAAGCGGAGATAATACTTCCTCAAACACTGAAATAATTTTAACAAGTCTTCCTAATGACCTTCCCCCGTCTGAGATTTGGTGATCATATCATCGACATATACCTCAATTTCTTTATGCATCAGATCACGAAATAAGATTGTCATATCCCTCTGGTACATTGCACCAACGTTCTTCGACCCAAAGGGTATCACTATGTAACATAATGTTCCCTAGGGTGTGATAAACGTTGTTTTTTCCATGTCCTCAGGAGCCATCTTAATTTGATTATAACCGAAAAATTTGTCCATGAAGGAGAAAATTTTGAATTTTGTTGTACTATCTACCAACATATCAATATGTGGATAAGGGAAATCATCTTTCGGAATAGCTGTGATAAGGTGGTAGAACCGACTGCTCTTACTGGTTTGCGTTTTACGCTTTTTGTTCGTAAAATGTCGCAGTAAGCAAGAGTCGCCCCCGACTCTTATTTCATCCAATCATGGAAAAGGAAAAAGAACAGAAAAACCTTTTTTCGAGATATTCTGAGTACGGGGGGTAGATTATAGAAAGGTAAGGTGTTAGCACCCTTTCTATCCATAGTTTTCCACGTGCTCTTAGGTACTTGCTCATTTTAAAATTGCTTGTATGTGTGTGTTTGCTTTGAAAATATTTTACTTCGTGATAACCCTTGTATAAGTCCTCAAGGGTGTGACGAAGTTTGTTTTGAAAATTTGTTTTGAAAGGTGTTTGTGTGAAAAGTTTTTATTGAGCAAGTACTTAAGATTCTACCTACTCAAAAAAAAATATTGTTCGTTCTAGTTTCCTTTAGACATCACTATCCTACTATTAAGGAGTAGGTAGCCCTGTCGTTGGAGTTGTAAGGGACATTTGAAAGGGACAAGTACAATCACTAAAGCAACAATTAGAAAACTTTAGTAGTAACCCAAGAGTCTTAATATTTTTCTGAGGCAACATTCGAATGGGACACTTTGATCTTTTAGACTGGAGGGAAACCACTAAAATCTTCTATGCTTAATGATTATTTACCGAAGGCAACCGAAGTGAGGTAAACCCTAGGAGTGAATATGTGCATATGAGTTGTTTCAGTTATTTAATCTTTGCACATTAGGTGATCTACCGTTTTAAATTTCTAAACATTCTTGCCATACAATCCTATTAGCATACATCTAGACAGTAAAATATTTGCAGGAATTTAAAAGTGCGAGAAAATAAACCTAGCTATTACAAGGCTTTGACAGTTACATAATTATCTTGACGGGAAATAAAAGTGCAGAATTTAAAACCCTAATTAAAACTATTACAAGCTCGAAACAATTACAATAATAATAAAACAAATAAAAATGTGTGCGGTAAATCAAATGCGAGGGATATTGAAAAATAAACTAAACCCTAATTGAAAGAAAAAGATTTTTGTACATTTTTTTGTTGGAGAAAACAATGAAATTGCAATTTAAATGAAACCCTAATTTCTAATTGCTTTTTAATTATGAAAAGAAGTTAACATTAACCTAATTAACCTAATTGATTAAAATAAAAAATTTAATGAAAATAGAAAAGAAATTAATTAAAACAAATAAAAGAAATTAATTAAAGAAGTTAAAAAGAAAATAGAAAAGAAAATGCAAACTGGGCATGTGTACTAGCCAATCGGGGGGGTGCAAATCTGAGTTTTTTAAGGCCCAAAACGCTCCAAGCCCAGTCATCCTTGGATTCCTTGTAGCATTGACTTGAAGGCGTACCATAGTCCCTTACTACCTGAGGCGTTGGATCTGATTGATCCTAGATCCACTGGTTGGATATTACTAGCACATGGTGGACGCTTGAGAGAATGAAGTACCTGATTTGTAAAGGAAAAATAGAACAAAGAAAATTGTTGGGACCTGGGGTCGAACCCAAGTCCTCACTCTCACCACTAGGCTATCATGTTCAGTTGTTATTATAATGAAAACATAATATAATATATGAAACAAAGTGGTTAGTGGGAAAAAAAGAAAAATGTGTGCGGTTGTTTGAATGGGCGAATGGCTGGCTGACACCTAACCTTCTTCTACCTTTCTCTGTCACCTTAGGTCTTTATACCTTTACGTACAGTCAGCCTCCATGGCTAAAGACCTCTGCAATTCAAAAATTAAAAAAACACAATATAAATGGAATTGAAGACCATGGTTCGACCGGTCATGATGTCCAAGTCATCCCAGTATCTAGCTTGTTGTCTAATTTTTCCTGTAGCCAAAAACCCCGAAATGCTTATGGAAACCCTAACAATGGCAAGTGCAGATATAGGCTTCAAAAATGCAATTAAGTTATCCAGTTAGCTTGCAAACACGATGAGGATCACAAATATATAACTTAAACATGCTAATGATGCAAGAAATTCAATAATCGATTTGAAAAACTCAAGCAAACCGTGAGAGTGATTGCGTGCATTTCTGGACGTTTCAAGCCTTGCAAATGCTTGCTACAGGTTCAGTGAGTTCCTGGGGAGATGATTTGATCGTTAGAAACGCTTGAAACGGCCTATGGAGCAAGATTGGATCTGCACTTTTCTTTGAAAATTTCAAGTTTTGTTCTTCTTGTTCACGCCTGCAAACCTTATGCCACGCTTTATTCTTGTCCATTATATATCTAGGAATGAATTAGGGTTACAAACTTAGATTAAACATTTGCAATTATATGAGATTTGATTTGATTTTCATGCTACATATAATCTTGCTATTTTGAGCCAAATCTTCCATTTCTTGTACCAATTATTCTTGATTCGTTTTGGCCTTGATAACTCAGCATATTTTGATTGCCAACTATCCAAAAACCAAATCAAATCATAGCTTTGCTATTATTCATCAATTATTTAATTTAATTCAATTTTTAATTAATAAAAAATCTAAATAAATTGAAAAATGAAGAAAATAATGTGTGGGTGAATATTTGAGTCTTGGACCACATTATAAGTGAGGTGCAAGCATAAAAAGTTAGGCCCATTTAGAAAAAAATGCATTTTTGAGCACATTTGACTTTTCGCAATTTTGCAAAAAAGGTCAACTTTGACAAAGCATATCTCTTCCAATTTTAACCCTAGAGGGTTGTTCTTGGACTTTTTGGAAATATTAGGATGTCCCCTAAGCAACCCTTTTGGTCTCATCTCAATTGAGTCTTCCATGTTCATGTAAGAAGCTTTGACCCAAAAGGTGTTTTTGTTGACTTTTCAAGAGGACCCATAATGTAGAAATTCATATCTTTTTATGAGTGCATATTTTGAACTTGTGATATTAAGATGAATTGTAGGGAATTGTATCCTCTTAAAAATGATCTTTGGATGGAAAATTTCTGATAAAGCATGTGGAAGTTATGCTTGGTCAAAGTTTGGTTGACTTTTACTAAGAAACCATAATTTACAACTTTTGGGTTTTGATGAACTTGTAGCATTCCTTGGGTAATCATGGTCAACCCATGATCAAATGATGAAAGTAACTTCAAAATGTTAATTTTGAGCAAAAATCTTGAAGTTTGACTGTATGTGGGTCACAGTTGACTTTTGACCTAATACAGTCGATTCTCAAGCATCTTAGCAGTTGATTGAGCAAACTTCTTGTGCAAGGCTTGAAATTTGACATGTAGGGTCTTGAGAACATATTAAGACCATGGAGAGAATATGAGACCTTTGGAGTCCACCTATCTTGATGAAAATATAAACCCTGATTTGAGGTACACTGCCTTAGGAGAGAGTTTGTCTTGTCAACTCTTGGGCAATCTTGAGCAAATTGAGGATCTCTGGGAGTATATATTGAGTAAAATGAGAGAGCAAATTTTGGGGTACAACAGTTTACCCTGTTCAATCTTCTTAAACCTGAGGATGTAGATTAGCTTGTCTGCCTTTCGTAATCTGAAGGTGGAAGATGATTGAACACTAAAGTGCCCAAAAATTTGTACTCGCATGAAGTAATACTTGTTTTGTAATATCAGGAATGGGCTTACAGATGCCATTTGGAGGTCGATAATGGAAGATTATCTGAGATGGGATTAAAGATTCCATCCTGGATGCGACATAGAATTGTCGGAGATGGGCTTAAAGATGCCATCTAGAGAGTGTTGATTTCCTGAGATATTCCTTTGACGAGAGTCCCTGTTGCTGTCGTTGAGGAGGAATCTGCTGAGAATTATTGGTATCTGTCTTGGAAGAAATAGAATTTTAGGAGCTTCAGTCGGCCGTTATTCTATTGGGGGAAATAACTCCTGTTTGAGGAAGCGGGAGTGAACTGCATATCAGGTCAGTGTATATGATGCACTGTGGCTTACTGGGGAACTGGATAGTAAGGCTTATGGGAAGGAACCTGCGTAAGGTTGCTTCGTGAGGAGTTTGGGTAAAACTGCATCTTAACCAAGAAGGAACCTGGGTAAGGTTTCTTTATGAGGAGTTTGGGTAAAACTGCATTGTTGTACCCCAAAATTTTCCCTCTCATATTTCTCAAAATATTGCAAGAAAAATCTCCAAGTTGCTCAAGTTTACTCAAGAGTTGGACAGTCAAGCTATCTCCTAAGGCAGTCAACCCCAAATTAGGGTTTTGTGTTGCATCAAGATCCTTTAATCCAAATGACATAAAATGCTCCCCAATGTCCTAATATGTTCTCAAGACCATCCATGTCGAGTTTCAAGCCTTGCAGAGGAAGTTTGCTCAGTTAATTGCTCAAAAGGTCCAAAAATCGACTATGCTAGGGCAAAAGTCAACTGTGACCCAAATACAGTCAAACTTCAAGATTTTTTGTCAACATTCTCATTTTGAAGGATATTTCATCATTTGATGAAGGGTTGATCATGATTCATCAAGGATTGCTCAAAATTCATCAAGACTCAAAAGTTGCTAAATTAGGGTTTTGCAGGAAAAGTCAACTCAACTTTGACCAAACATAACTTTCTCATACTTTATGATAAATGACCCATCCAAAGCTAATTTTGAAGAGGATGCAATTCCATACAATCCATATTCATATCCCAAGATCAAAAAATGCACTCACAAGAAGTTATAAACTTGGACATTATAGGTCATTTTTGAAAGTCAACAAAAACACATTTTTTGCCAAAGCTTATAACTTGAGCATGGAATATCAAAATGATCTGATAACAAAAGGTTTGGTTAGAGGACATCTCAAGCTTTCTAAAGAGTCCAAGAACACCTCCAAAAGTTCAAAATTGAAGAAGTTATGCATTCTTGAAGTTGTCCATTTTTGCAAAATTGCCAAAAGTCAATTATCCCCCAAACTTCAAATTTTGTCAAATGGGCCCATTCTTTTCCACTTGATTTGAGCTTGCATATTGGCCCACGTGTCCTAGCTTCATCCATGAGCCCATATTCTATTTTTATTATTTAATTTGATTTTTTATTGAATTTATTCATTTTAAATAAAATTAAATCATATAAAATCCAAACTTTGATTACCTAAGATCTTTTTGGTTGTTTCAGGTCTTAATTATCATCATTAGCACCATCAAACTCGAATCATACAATATCATGTGCAAAAAGATTGATTTTTGGTAAAATTAGAAAGGTTTAAAGAGTGAATCAAATCAAATATATAAGCCATGATGGGAGAAGATTTGGACCATAATTGTTACCCTAGCACATTGTACCATACATAAGCAAGCCACAAGGAATGAAAGAAGGGTAAAAGGCTGCAAGAGGAGGCAGAACAAAGTTTGAAAAAGTGACCAAAAAGCTTGAATTCGAAACCATAGCAAGAAGCACTTTCAGAAGCTTAGACCGGTCTCAATCGTTTCCTGGACGTACACTGAATCTTCTTGGATCAAAAGCAAGATCGCTCATACGCCCAAACACACTGTAAGCATCACGACAACCCGCCCTGTTCTTGGAATCGTAAATCATTATTCTTGCATCATTTGAACAAATTGCTTGCATATTTGTAATCCTCACAATGTTTCTAAGCTTTTTACATTATTCAATTTTGTTTATCTAACCTTTAACGTAAAGCACCATTGTTAGGGTTTTGCATCTTGGTTTAGGGTTTTTCGTTTCAGATAAAATTAGCCTTAGTGATGGCTATAGGCGTGACCGGAAGAGGAAGACGAATGCAACCATGGCCTTGGAATGAATTTATGTAGCCTGAGATGGATTTTAGGAGTGGCTTATGCTTTTAGCTGCGGATTCAAATCCGCGGGTAACATTGTTACAGATCTGAGGACAGGGACGAGATCTGTTTATGTCCTCCTCTGATTGACCTGTTCAAATAATTCACGCTTTTTTTTGTTTGCTGGCATATTGACTTATTTTTTTATATATTGATTTATTTGTATATTATTAACAATTGAAACAAAGCGTCCCAGTGGCAAGCGTGTCCGTCCAACATCCATCAGGACTTGGGTTCGAATCCCAGGTCCCCCACTCTCTTTGTTATTTTTCTTCTTCAGGTAATCAAGTGCATGTCTAAGCGCGCATAACATCATGCTCCCTCGTTCAATCAATTGCCAGATGGCCCAAGGCCAAATCTGGTGGCCAGGATCGGAACGTCCACCATAGATCCAGTCAACACGTGTTTACTTGATCCACAAAGTCAACCAGGGCCAATTCTAATGGGCCTTCAGCTTGCTTCTCAAACCACCAAAATCAGGCCCATACCCCCTCTCTCTATTTTATTTATTTTGTTTTAATTTTTTATTTTATTATTTTCATTTAATTACTAACCAATTAAAATTCTTCTTTTTATAAAATAAAATCACAAAAATATTTTTATGTTTAATAAATTTTATTATTTTAATAAATACTAATTAAATTAATTTAGGTTAATTAGAATAATTTTAACTTTTTTTTGTAAATAATTAAAATTAAACTAGATTTAATTAGGTTAATTATTAACATTAATTTTTATTTCTTTCTTAAAATACCAAAAACCCAAAAATAACCTTTTTTATTATTAATTAATTAAATTATTAACTTAGTAATTAACTTAGGAAATTTTATTTCTTAATTCAAAAACAACTAAAAAAATGTTTCCTTTAAACAAAAAGGGTCAAAACCCTAGAACTTTGCGCTCGATTTAATTTCCCGCATGCAATTTACTTTCTTTTATCCATTTATGTATCTGATTTCGGATTGTAATAGCTTAACAGGACTTTTATTTATTTATTTATCGCTTTATTTATTTTTAAAAGGGTTTGTCTTTGGCGATGTAAATACCCGACGCCTTGTAATTTAAATTCCGCATTTTATTTCCCGCAAATTATAACTGTTAGATGTTTGATAATAGGATGGCATGATAAGACTGAATGTTTTAACCTAAAATCAACTTAGATCACCATTGGCATGTACAAAGATAAAAATAACTGAAAACGAAACACTCGCACATGCGCACTCCTAGGGTACACCCCACTTGGTTGCCTTCATACGCGGTCATTGAGTATAGGTCACTTTAGGGGTCGTCCTCTTGTCTAAAGATCATAGTCGCCTCGAAACGGTTGCCTCAGATATTGTTGCCTCAAAACAAATGATCTAAGACATTAGGGTTATTGCTAAGGCGTCCTAACATTGCTTTGGTGACCGTAAGTCCCTAAACTCGAATTGACCCTTAAACTCCAACGACGGTGCTACCCACTCATCAATAGTAGGATAGCATTGTCTAAAGGGCATTAGCATAGAACGATTCCTTTTTCGAGTAGGTAGATGGCTCTTAGATACTTGCTCTTTCAAAAAACAAAAACTCTTCACACTTACACTTTTTGAACAAAGTTTTCAAAAACACTTCATACGCTCTTGAGGACAGAAGTAAGAGTTAAATCGAAGTTCTCAAACAAAAACTTTTTCAAACCCACAAGCACAAAGAAAGCAATATTCTGAAAACAATTGAGCAAGTACCTAAGAGCTCGTGGATAACCACGGATAGAAAGGGTGCTAACACCTTCCCTTTCTATAATCTACCCCCCGAACCCGAGAAATATCTCGAAAAAGGAATTTTTCTGTGCTTTTTTCCTTTCCTTGTTGGATAAAATAAAATTCGGTGGCGACTCTTGCTTACCGCAACATTTTGCGAGAACAAACGCAAAACACAAACCAGCATTCCAAAAAAAAAAATAGTCAGTTCTTCCCACCGTATCACAGAACTGGCGACTCTGCTGGGGACGCTTATAAGTGGGGTGTACCTTAGGAATAGTTCATAATGTTTTCAATTGCTTGACTTGTATGCTTTATATTTGTGGGCTTGTATCGGAGTTACTATAGATCCTAACCCGGATCTGGGGGATACACTTTAGATAAGTAGTAATAAATTGTGAGGGAACTGTACTGCATAGACCGATACGGTTGAAGTGGTAGCTACGTTGGTGTGGCACTTTAGTATGTACCGATATCCCTTGTGGCGCAACGAGGAGAATATGGGTCTGCTAAGGGGTCATTAAGCACCAACTGAACTTAGAACCTTTAAATTGACCAACTTGGCCATAGAACAGTAGCAGTATGCTACACTCATTGAGACTAAACTCTCGCGATGATTCCGGCCGCAAGAAAAGGTTGCTAAACTGGAATTATGACCGATTGAGGGTAGTCAGTGATATTGAGATCCTCTAGAACCCGATTACTATTTTTAGGACAGGTTTGAACCAACTGAACTGAAAGAGGGTAGTACCTAAGCTCCTTGCCAGCCTTAAATCTAAGGGCTCTCTGTATGACTTGTGTACCTTTACCATGTTTGTTATTTGTGGATACTTGTGGTATGTTTCCTATAATGACATCGTGACATCATGACATTGCATGCATCTTGCATTGGACTAACCTATTTCAAAGACAAGAGGGATTCATCTTTGGTCTGTTTTATAGGTCATGGCACCCATGCGTAGAAACACCATCCGGATCAACTTTGTACAGGTTCCCACTATGCTTAAAGAATTGGTTACAAAAATGTCAGATACTACTTCTTTCATCAGAAGACATGGTCACCTCTTGGGTTTGGTCACTTCCAAATTGGATGAACAGATGATGAGTGTCCTAGTCCAGTTCTTTGATCCACTGTACCATTGCTTTACTTTTCCGGACTACCAGGTGGTCCCTACCGTGGAAGAGTTATCTGATTTGGTTGGTATCTCTATTCTGGAGCAAACCCCGTTCACAGGTTGGGAGAAGATCCTTAGGCCGGAAGAGATTGCTTCAGCCCTCCATCTGACTGGAGTAATGTCTAATTGGGAAACTCGTAGTGGAGCAAAGGGCTTTTTGACTAAGTTCTTGGTTGGTAAAGCTAATCAGTTCTGGGACATTCTAGACTTCCAGGCATTTGAAGACATTCTGCTTCTTCTCATATATGGGTTGGTGTTGTTTCCTAACTCCGATTCCTTTGTTGACGTGAATGCAGTAAAGATTTTCATATCCGGCAATCCTGTGCCCACTCTCTTGGGTGACATTATTCATTCTCTTTATGCTCGTATTGCTCAGAGGCGGGGAACCCTTATGTGTTGTGCTCCGTTGTTGGCGAGGTGGTTTATTTCTCACCTCCCCAAATCAGTTTTGAAGAACAAGGAAGGCATGGGCTGGTCCTACAGGATTATCTCTCTCTCTCTCTCTCATAATGACATCATTTGGACTATTAAGGGTATGGACGAGGTGGCTATTATTGATCGCTGTGGGGAATACCCCAATGTTCCACTGATAGGAACCAATGGAGGAATCATCTATAATCCGTGCTTGGCCTTACGTCAGTTTGGGCGGGCCAGAAGAGAAGGACCTCATGAGTTGCTAATGCCTAGTATTGTCTTTGATTTCCAAGGGGATAGTGACGAGCAGTGCCGCAGATTCATAAGAGCTTGGGATAGAGTACACAGGTCTGATCTGCACGAGCTGGGTGCAAAGACTTCTCTTCCGATGGAGCCATATCTCTGATGGGTTCGTATTCATGCCCAAAAGTTGGGAATGTCGTACGAAGCTGTCTTGCCTATCATTGTTGAAGTTGCTGATGAAGAAGGGGTTCCTCCTACCATTCTCCACCTGTACATGCCTACTGACATTGGGGCATTAAAGATATCATGGATGCAGCTGAGAGAAGAGCGGGATACTTACAGAGAAAAGTATCACGAGCAAGAGCAGAAGATTCAGAAGTTGATGAGGTAATTGGAGAATGAGCAGATCTTCAATGACTATGTCAGCACCAAAGGGAAACGACCATGGGAGCGCTGCTGTCCTTTGATCATTTCTAGTTTTTATTTACTTTTTAGTATTTCCTTTTTTGTAACGCCTCAAGGGCATTTGTTGAAAAAATGAATTCAAAGTTTATCTAATAAAAGTGTGTTTCATTTTTTGTTTACGAATTTGAATCCCTCGACGTCTTTGAAACCATATCATATGCATTTCATTCCATGAACCTCATAACAGGTACCCTTACAGGTCTCTTATCTTCTTCGCTGTTTATTTCAGCATCATGTCTTCCGAACCATCAACTGAACAAGCAATCAAGGCTCTACAGGCTCAAAACGCCCAGTTCCAGGAGTTATTCATGAACCTGGCTAAGGGTCAGCAAGATCTGAAGGCCCTTATCCTGAAAGAGAAGAAGAAGAAGAAGAAGAAGAAGAGGGCGGTCCTGTTTAATATGGGTCGCAGATTCGGAAATGATTTATGAGAAGAGGTTGATTTGACACCTCATCTGGAGGGAAACATAATCAGGAAGAAAGGAGGGCTCCTAGCCCTGTGGTTTCAGACAACGAGACGGACTTCGACGAAGACCAGTATCCTACGGTTGAGGATAGATACAAACAACTAGAAGACCGGTTAAGTGCGATGGAAGTTCAGAAAGTGCCTAGTATGGACTTTGGTGATCTGGGTCTGTCATCTGGGGTGGTGATTCCCCACAAGTTCAAAGAACCGATCTTCGCTAAATACGACAGAGTTTCTTGTCCGAAACTGCACCTCCGTTCGTATGTTAGAAGATTCAGCCGTACACCGCTGACAAGAACCTATGGAGCCACTTCTTTCAAGACAGTCTTTCAGGGACTCATCTTGAATGGTTTTACCAGTTAGAAGGAGCTAGTATCCGTAATTGGGAGGATTTAGCTGCTACTTTCTACAAGCAGTACCAATACAATGCCGACCTCTCTCCCACGCGTACCCAACTCCAGGGTATGTCTATGGGTGCCGACGAAGGTTTCAAAGATTATGCTCAGAAGTGGAGGGACCTCACTGGAAGAGTGCAACCACCCTTGGCTGATCGAGAGCTTGTGGATATGTTTCTGGGGACCTTGTCTGGTCCGTACTTTAACCATCTGATTGGAAGTTCTTCGTCTGGGTTTACAGAGCTGATTATGACCGGGGAAAGGATTGAGGCTGGCATCAAATCTGTTAAAATACAGAAGGGTTCTTCATCAGGCACCGAGAAGAATCCTTTTAAGAAGGAGTCCAATGTTGTGTACAGTTCAAAAAGTCAGAATAGACCTGAACGCCGCCAAGCTGTTAATGCGGTGGTTTTTTCAAGATCTGATGTTGCTCCTTGGTGCAACAATCAGCCAAGGGCCGAGAGACCATGAAGACAATTCACTCAGATCAACATGACTTTATCTCAGATTCTGCCACAGTTATTGAAAACCAGTCTAGTGATTCCAAGGGAGGCCCCGAAGAATCCAAATACAACATCACTGAAGTACGATCCGAATGCCCGCTGTGCTTTTCACTCTGATAGCCCGGGGCATGATACAGATGATTGTTGGGTTTTGAAGAATAAGGTACAGGATCTGATTGATGCCAAGGAAATTCAGTTTGAAGCGCCGGAAAAGCCTAATGTCATAACGGCACATATGCCCAAACATGACGCAGGAGTGAATGCTATTGAGGACGATGATGAAGAGTTTGATATTGACAGCTGGATATACCCGACTGCCAATGGCGGACTAAGAAATTGGACGACAAAGGATTCTATGCCAGTTTCTGTTATTACCCAATAATAAGACCTTTTGTTTTATATTTGTAACAGACAATGTTTTAAACTTTACGGACCAATGTCTTACCCGGGGCACCGTGGCTTCATTTTGTGAGGGCTTTATGTGTGTCATCTACATATATCATTAATAAAAGCATTGGACGTTTCTTGCATTTCAAATTTTACGCTCCTTGTTTTTCTTTTATTATATATTGCAAAACAGCTATTTTACACACACTCACGTATCATGATCTACATCCACTCTGGATCCCACTGATAACGACTCTGCTACTGCCGGTTATGACTTCGAAAGTATGATCAACCAATTCGAGGACGAAGGTGAGGATGATTGTGAAGTACCTAGTGAACTTGCTAGACTGTTACTTCAAGAAGAGAGGGCCATACTACCTCCAAGCCACCGACTCTGATGCCTCCAATTGCAGGAAGACCGTTGACCTTATACTTAAAAGTGCTAGATAATACAAAGAGGTGTGCTGAGGCAGCATGATGAGTCTGGCCGAAAAGAGCATGCTATTTACTGCTTTGGCAAAAAGTTTACCTACTGTGAGACCCAATACTCACTGCTCGAGAGAACTTGTTGTGCTTTGGCATGGGCTGCTCGTTGGCTGAGACAGTACATGCTGGCTCATGCTACCCTTTTGATACCAAAAGATGTGAACGTCTTGACGGCTCCTTGGCCTTTTGCAATGTGGGGCATCGATATGATCGGCGAGATCAGACCTACAGCGTCCAACAGGCATCGTTTCACCCTGGTAGCTATTGATTACTTTACGAAATAGGTCGAAGCAGCTTCCTTTGCTACCGTAACCAAGAACGTCGTGGCACGGTTCATTCAGCACAATCTGATCTGTCGATATGGTGTACCAGAGAGGATCATTACAGACAATGGTACAAATCTCAACAATAAGATGATCACCGAGCTCTGCAAGCAGTTCAAGATACATCATCACAACTCTTCTCCTTACCGGCCGAAGATGAATGGGGGTGTAGAAGCGGCTAATAAGAACATTAAGAAGATTGTGCAGAAAATGACAGTGACATACAAAGACTAGCACGAGATGTTACCATTCTCTCTTCATGGGTACCGTACCTCAGCGCGGACGTCAACAGGGGCAACCCGTTATTCCTTGGTATATGGCATGGAGGCAGTCTTTCCCATTTAAGTTCAGATACCCTCTCTTAGGATCATGAAGGATGCAGGTTTGAGAAAAGATGACTGGATCCAGACCCAGCTTGATCAGCTGAACTTAATCGACGAAAAGAGACTTACTGCTATTTGTCATGGTCAGACGTATCAAAAGCGGATGATCAAGGCATTTAACAAGAAAGTCAGACGACAAGAGTATCAAGTTGGGGACCTAGTTATCAACCGCATTATCTTACCTCAAGGTGATCCCAGGGGGAAATGGACCCCTACTTACGAAGGGCCATTTGTGGTTAAGAACATTTTCTCAGGAGGAGCTATGATTCTAACCACCATGGATGGTGACGACCTTCCTCACCCCGTCAATGCAGACATAGTAAAAAAAATACTACGCATAAACAAAGACCCGCTAGGTCGACTGGCCTAGGCAAAAATAAGGGCTTCCCGGCGGACCAAAAGGGTTCGGTCAAAAATAAGGGATGAAAATGAAAAAATCTGTACACCCGGCAAGTCGAAAACCTGAAAAGGCGGCTTGGGCAAAAAAGGGTATCCCGGTGGACTGAAAAACCGAAAAGGCGGTCCAAACAAAAATTAGGGATTAAAGCATAACACTATGTCTTATTGGATCACCTTGAAACCAGACTTCGGTATCGACTATCAAACTCGGACGACACTAATCAATCTGATCTACCTTCAACCAAGTAGCAAAGTGATGAGATGCTCGAGGACATAAGGGAAATAGTAGAGTTGGAACCCAGTGGGATTATTCACATAACATTTTTGTTTAGTTTTTCACAAACTGTGTAAATTCTATTGTTCGGCGGCGTTCTCCTACTAGGACGTCAGCCTCTTGTACAAAAATGCCTATTTTCAGGCCAAACTTCAAAATCAATACAATTCATTTTCAAAGAAATTTCAAACTGTTTTTCCTTTATCTTTTTTGTTTTGCAAAGAACGTCCAATGTTCATTTTTGATATATGCATTTGACATTAATTGCTGCTCATAAATATTTACATGCGAAACAAAAGACGATTACTGGTAGTATCAGAAACAAGGGCAAATAAGATTTGTCCAAGCTGTACAGTTGCTTTATCCACCAAGGTACGAAGGTAGATTCAACTGAAGAATATGACCAAGGTACTTTCACTCCCCACAGAGTAGAATAAGACAGTAAGGTTGACTCTCCCCAGCTGAGGCTTGCAACTGTAAATGAATCGGTAATATTCTCCCCAAGCAGAGTTTATCTACCATCAACACCGAAAAGGCTTAATATCCCCGGAAGTCTTAATATTCCCCAACACAGTATAAGAATGTTCCCCGGCAGAGTACATAATATCCCCAGTGGAGTTTGAAATTTTTCCCAGCGCAATCTGAAAAAGCTTCCCCAGTGGAATTTATAGAATCATCCCCAGTAGACTTTGGAAGATTATCCCCAGCAAGTTCAAAGGATTATCCCCACAAGAGTCTAAAAGGTTATTCCCAGTGGAGCCGCAATTGAAAGATCATCCTCAGCGGAGTTCTTCCCTTTCACAAACAAGAAGTCAATCCCCAACAGGATTCGGTATCACCAACAATGGTAATTCATCCCCAGTGGAATTTATAGGTGGAATCCTCAGAAGAGCATCTCTTCCCCACAGAGTAATCTCCTCGTCATTTTATTCCCCAACAGAGTTATCCTCTCCTGCAGGTTTATTCTCACGACATCTTCGTTCATCATCCCCAGCGGAAATGAAGAATTCAACTCTATTCTCCAGCAGCTATCCGGGATTTATTTTCCCCAGCCAAAACATTACATTTCCATACATCATGACACATGCATATACGCATCATACAACACAGTCTCATTTATTTTGAGAACATCATTGCTTGATATATATCACGCATTGCATACGACTGACATTTACCTTTCAGGAAGGATGCAGTTAAGTTCTCAGCTATGTCGAAGACTTGACCGGTTCTTAAATCTCAACTGAATTATTCTCGGTTGAATTATCAGATAAGGTTCTCAATCTCGGCAATTTTCCTCCGTCGAAGTGTGGACGAGTTCTTAAATCTCAACGGAATTATCCTCCGTTGAAGACCAAACAGTCCTAGATCTTGATGAAGATGTTTCCCTCATTCGAAGACCTGACCGTTTCTTAAATCTTAACTGAATTATCCTTGGTTGAATTACAGATAAGGTTCTCAATCTCGACAATTTTCCTCCGTCGAAGTGTGGACGAGCTCTAAAATCTCAACAGAATTATCCTCCGTTGAAGACCAGACAGTCCTAGATCTTGATGAAGATGTTTCCCTTAATCGAAGAACTGTCCGGTTCTTAAATCTCAACTGAATTATCCTCGGTTGAATTACAGATAAGGTTCTCAATCTCGACAATTTTCCTCCGTCGAAGTGTGGACGAGCTCTAAAATCTCAATAGAATTATCCTCCGTTGAAGACCAGAAAGTCCTAGAACTTGATGAAGATGTTTCCCTCAGTCGAAGACCTGACCGGTTCTTAAATCTCAACTGAATTATCCTCGGTTGAATTACAGATAAGGTTCTCAATCTCAACAATTTTTCTCCGTCGAAGTGTGGACGAGCTCTAAAATCTATACAGAATTATCCTCCGTTGAAGACCAGACAGTCCTAGATCTTGATGAAGATGTTTCCCTTATTAGAAGACCTGACCGGTTCTTAAATCTCAACTGAATTATCCTCGGTTGAATTAAAGATAAGGTTCTCAATCTCGACAATTTTCCTCCGTCGAAGTGTGGACGAGCTCTAAAATCTTAACAGAATTATCCTCCATTGAAGACCAGACAGTCCAAGATCTTGATGAAGATGTTTCCCTCAGTCGAAGACCTAACCGGTTCTTAAATCTCAACTGAATTATCCTCGGTTGAATTACAAATAAGGATCTCAATCTCGACAATTTTCCTCCGTCGAAGTGTGGACGAGCTCTAAAATCTCAACAGAATTATCCTCCGTTGAAGACCAGACAGTCCTAGATCTTGATGAAGATGCTTCCATCAGTCAAAGACCTAACCGGTTCTTAAATCTCAACTGAATTATCCTCGGTTGAATTACAGATAAGGTTCTCAATCTAGACAATTTTCCTCCGTCGAAGTGTGGATGAGCTCTAAAATATCAACAGAATTATCCTTCGTTGAAGACCAGACAGTCCTAGATCTTGATGAAGATGTTTCCCTTAGTCGAAGACCTGACCGGTTCTTAAATCTCAATTGAATTATCCTCGGTTGAATTATAGATAAGGTTTTAAATCTCGACAGATTTCCCCCAGTTGAATTACGGACAATCTCTTAAAACTCAGCAGAGATGTTCTCTCAGTTGAGGTACAGGCAAGTTCCTAAATCTCAACAAAGATCAGGCTCCCCAACGGAATCTTCCACAACAACATGTATACAAGTTCTCGCTAAAGAATCTCTTATGCGATCGACACTCCTGCAAATGGCATCTTTAAGCCCATCCTCCCGCCGGAAATTTCCAAATGGTATCTGTAAGCCCATTCCCGACATCACAAGGCTGGTACCACTTCATGCGAGTGCAAATTTCTGGGCACTCTAGTGTTCAATCATCTTCTACCTTCGGATCACGAAAGGCACGAAAGCCAATCTACATCCTCAGGTTTAAGAAAATTGAAAAGGGGCAGCTGTTATACCCCAAAATTTTCCTTCTCATATTTCTCAAAACATTGCAAGAAAAATCTCCAAGTTGCTCAAGTTTGCTCAAGAGTTAGACAGTCAAGCTATCTCCTAAGGCAGTCAACCCCAAATTAGGGTTTTGTGTTGCATCAAGATCCTTGAATCCAAATGACCTCAAGTGCTCCCCAATGTCCTAATATTTTCTCAAGACCATCCATGTCAAGTTTCAAGCCTTGTAGAGGAAGTTTTCTCAGTTAATTGCTCAAAAGGTCCAAAAATCGATTGTGCTAGGGCAAAAGTCAACTGTGACCCAAATACAGTCAAACTTCAAGATTTTTTGTAAATATTATCATTTTGAAGGATATTTCATCATTTTATCAAGGCTTGATCATGATTCATCAAGGATTGCTCAAAATTCATCAAGACTCAAAAGTTGCTAAATTAGGGTTTTCTAGGAAAAGTCAACTCAACTTTGACCAAGCATAAATTTCTCATACTTTATCAGAAATGACCCATCCAAATCTCATTTTTAATAGGATTCAATTCTCTACAATCCATCTTCATATCCAAAGATCAAAAAATGCACTCACAAGAAGTTATAAATTTGGACATTATAGGTCATTTTTGAAAGTCAACAAAAACACCTTTTTTCCAAAGCTTATAACTTGAGAATGGAATATCAAAATGAGATTATACCAAAAGGGTTGGTTAGAGGATATCTCAAGCTTTCTAAAACGTCAAAGAACACCTCCAAAAGTTCAAAATTGAAGAAGTTATGCATTGTTGAAGTTGAGCATTTTTGCAAAATTGCCAAAAGTCAATTATCCCCAAAACTTCAAATTTTGTCAAATGGGCCCATTCTTTTCCACTTGATTTGAGCTTGCATAGTGTCCCACGTGTCCTAGCTTCATCCATGAGCCCATATTCTATTTTTATTATTTAATTTGATTTTTTATTGAATTTATTCATTTTAAATCAAATTAAATCATATAAAATCCAAACTTTGATTACCTAAGATCTTTTTAGTTGTTTCAGGTCTTAATTATCATCATTAGCACCATAAAACTCGAATCATACAATATCATGTGCAAAAAGATTGATTTTTGGCAAAATTGGAAAGGTTTAAAGAGTGAATCAAATCAAATATGCAAGCCATGATGGGAGAAGATTTGGACCATAATTGTTACCCTAGCACATTGTACCATACATAAGCAAGCCACAAGGAACGAAAGAAGGGTAAAAGGCTGCAAGAGGAGGCAGAACAAAGTTTGAAAAAGTGACCAAAAAGCTTGAATTCGAAACCATAGCAAGAAGCAGTTTCAAAAGCTTAGACCGGTCTCAATTGTTTCCTGGACGTACACTGAATCTTCCTGGATCAAAATCAAGCTTGCTCATACGCCCAAACGCGCTGTAAGCATCACGACAACCTGCCCTGTTCTTGGAATCGTAAATTATTATTCTTGCATCATTTGAACAAATTGCTTGCATATTTGTAATCCTCACAATGTTTCTAAGCTTTTTGCATTATTCAATTTTGTTTATCTAACCTTTAACGTAAAGCACCATTGTTAGGGTTTTGCATCTTGGTTTAGGGTTTTTCGTTTCAGATAAAATTAGCCTTAGTGATGGCTATAGGCATGACCGGAAGAGGAAGACGAATGCAACCATGGCCTTGGAATGAATTTATGTAGCCTGAGATGGATTTTAGGAGTGGCCTATGCTTTTAGCTGCGGATTCAAATCCGCAGGTAACATTGTTACAGATCTGAGGACAGGGACGAGATCGTGTCCTCCTCTGAATGGTCGGTTCAAATAATTCGCGCATTTTTTTTTGTTTGCTGGCATGTTGACTTGTTTTTTTATATATTGATTTATTTGTATATTATTAACAATTGAAACAAAGCGTCCCAGTGGCAAGAGTGTCCGTCCAACATCCATCAGGACCTGGGTTCGAATCCCAGGTCCCCCACTCTCTTTGTTATTTTTCTTCTTCAGGTAATCAAGTGCATGTCTAAGCGCGCAGAACATCATGCTCCCTCGTTCAATCAATTGCCAGATGGCCCAAGGCCAAATCTGGTGGCCAGGATCTGAACGTCCACCATAGATCTAGTCAACACGCGTTTACTTGATCCACAAAGTCAACCAGGGCCAATTCTAATGGGCCTTCAGCTTGCTTCTCAAACCACCAAAATCAGGCCCATACCCCCTCTCTCTATTTTATTTATTTTGTTTTAATTGTTTATTTAATTATTTTCATTTAATTACTAACCAATTAAAATTCTTCTTTTTATAAAATAAAATCACAAAAATATTTTTATCTTTAATCAATTTTTTATTTTTTATTTTTTTTAATAAATACTAATTAAATTAATTTAGGTTAATTAGAATAATTTTAACTTTTTTTTGTAAATAATTAAAATTAAACTAGATTTAATTAGGTTAATTATTAACATTAATTTTTATTTCTTTCTTAAAATACCAAAAACCCAAAAATAACCTTTTTTTATTATTAATTAATTAAATTATTAATTTAGTAATTAACTTAGGTAATTTTCTTTCTTAATTAAAAAAAAACAAAAAAAAATGTTTCCTTTAAACAAAAAGGGTCAAAACCCTAGAACTTTGCGCTCGATTTAATTTCCCGCATGTGATTTACTTTCTTTTATCCATTTATGTATCTGATTCTGAATTGTAATAGCTTAATAGGACTTTTATTTATTTATTTATCACTTTATTTATTTTTAAAAGGGTTTGTCTTTGGCGATGTAAATACCCGACACCTTGTAATTTAAATTCCGCATTTTATTTCCTGCAAATTATAACCGTTAGATGTTTGATAATAGGATGGCATGATAAGACTGAATGTTTTAACCTAAAATCAACTTAGATCACCATTGGCATGTACAAAGATAAAAATAACTGAAAACGAAACACTTGCACATGCGCACTCCTAGGGTACACCCCACTTGGTTTCCTTCATACGCGGTCATTGAGTATAGGTCACTTTAGAGGTTGCCCTCTTGTCTAAAGATCATAGTTGCCTCGAAACGGTTGCCTCAGATATTGTTGCCTCAAAACAAATGATCTAAGACATTAGGGTTACCGCTAAGGCGTCCTAACGTTGCTTTGGTGACCGTAAGTCCCTAAACTCGAATTGACCCTTAAACTCCAACGACGACGCTACCTACTCATCAATAGTAGGATAGCATTGTCTAAAGGACATTATCATAGAACGATTCCTTTTTCGAGTAGGTAGATGGTTCTTAGATACTTGCTCTTTCAAAAAACAAAAACTCTTCACACTTACACTTTTCGAACAAAGTTTTCAAAAACACTTCATACGCTCTTGAGGACAGAAGCAAGAGTTAAATCGAAGTTCTCAAACAAAAACATTTTCAAACCTACAAGCATAAAGAAAGCAATATTCTGAAAACAATTGAGCAAGTACCTGAGAGCCCGTGGATAACCACGGATAGAAAGGGTGCTAACACCTTCCCTTTCTATAATCTACCCCCCGAACCTGAGAAATATCTCGAAAAAGGAATTTTTCTGTGCTTTTTTCCTTTCCTTGTTGGATAAAATAAAAGTCGGTGGCGACTCTTGCTTACCGCGACATTTTGCAAAAACAAACGCAAAACGCAAACCAGCATTCCAAAAAAAAACAATCAGTTCTTCCCATCGTATCACATGCATCTGAACCGAGAAGGAACCTGGGTAAGGTTTCTTTGTGAGGAGTTTGGGTAAAACTGCATATGAACTGAAAAGGAACCTGGGTAAGGTTGCTTTGTGAGGAGTTTGGGTAAAACTGCATCTGAACTAAGAAACCTGGGTAAGGTTGCTCGTGATGAGTCTGTGTAGAGCTTTAGGAGGAACCTGGGTAGGGTTACTTCAGGATAATTCCGTGTAAAACTTCGGCAGGAACCTGCATAAGGTTACTTTAGGCTAAGTCTGTGTAAAACTTTAAGAGGAACCTGGGTAAGGTTACTTTGTGATAAGTTTGTGTAAAACTTCAGAATGAACTGGGGTAAGGTTACTTTGAGATAAGTTTGTGTAAAACTTCAGGAGGAACCTGGCTAAGGTTACTTTGTGATAAGTTCGTGTAAAACTTCAGAAGGAACCTGGGTAAGGTTACTTTGGGATGAGTTAGTGTAAAACTTTAGGAGGAACCTGGGTAAGGTTACTTTGTGATAAGTTTGTGTAAAACTTCAGGAGGAACCTGGGTAAGGTTACTTTGTGATAAGTTCGTATGAAACTTCAGAAGGAAATGTATGAGAAAGGACCCGTATAATATTTTTTTCAGGATAAACCCGTGTGAAGCTGCATTTAGGAGAAATCCGTGTAAGATTGCTTCGTGACGAACCCGTGTAAAGCTCCAGTCGATCGCACAGATGATTAATCTGTTTAGTTTCAGGAGCTAATCTTGGACCTGTTGGAAATTGTTGATGATAACCCTCTTTCCTGAAAAGGTACATGATTAATTATATGTGATGCATGAAATGCATTGTATGATGATAACCTCAAAATAAATGAGATTGTGCTATATAATATGTATGCGCATGCCATGGTGTATGGATATGCAATGCTATTGTGATATTCTCTAGCTGGGGAAAATAAATCCTGGACTGTTGCTGGAGTGTATAAGGAGTTGAGTTCTTTGTTTCTGTTGGGGATAGCGACCGAAGATGATTAGCTGGAGATTTACATCCATTCTGATTGAGAATATTCTTCTGGGAGAGACTCTGTTTGAGAACAATCCTGCGGGGGAATGACTATGTGGGGAAGAGAGATACTCTGTTGGAAGATCTGCTGATTTGGAGCAATAAACTCAGTTGGGGGATGAACTTCCGTAGCGGGAGGAATAAACTCTGTTAGGGATTGAGCTTCTGTAATCAGAGAAATAAACTCTGATTGGGAGATAACTTTATGAACCGCTTGCGATTATGAAATTCGGTCGGGGAATATAGATGTCGATTCTCTGAAGGAAATTTGCTGGGGAACGTAGCTCCTGTTTGGGTAAGCCGATGTCAATGCTTTAGTTGCCTCTACTATGTGGGGAGTGTAGATGTCATAGGGTCGTATGCTGAGGATACGACAATGACTTTGCATCAGGACTTTTCTTCCCCTGTACCTGTTGGAGAAAGTACCCACAGAGGCTTTGTGGAAGCTAATCAGGATGATAAGTCTTCTATTGATAAGAAAATGATAAGATGACGGGACATAGTCGTACGCTTCAAATCCCTAACTTTTTCCTGGACCGCCCTTTCGGGTTTTCAGTCCATTGGGATACCCTTTTTTGCTCAAGCTGCCTTTTCAAGTTTTCGACTTGTCGGGTGTACATATCTTTTTTGTTTTTATCCCTAATTTTTTCCCAAACCCTTTTGGTTCGCCGGGATGCCCTGATTTTTGCCTAGGCCAGTCAACCTAGCAGGTCTTTGTTCAAGCGTAGTATTTTCCGACTATGTCCATGTTCACCGGGTACGGAGAATTGTCACTATCCATCGTAGTAAGTGTTGCCACACTACCAGAAGATGTTTGTTTGATCGTACATGATTCGTTGCTGGAATTCATACCCAATTCCCCAAGGGATTCAGATGGAGATCTGCCCCTGGCTATTTGGCATCTTTGAGAGATTCCTTTAATCTTGACTTGACTGCCCCAGACGATGGACAATGATCACGCCGTTCCCCTTGGTTGGAAGTGTTTTTCCACTTGAGGTGATCCTTTTTATTGAGAAGTTTTTTGTTCACTAGATATTCGTTATGCGAATTTCTCTGCTGTTGAACAAATATTCATATGCAAACAATATTATTTTAAGAATGCAAAGCTTATGTCTGTCTTGAAGTTTGAAAATTCATTTTTTAGTAAAACAATTTTTTTTTTGTAAAAGTGTGATGTCAACTCAGGATTTATAGCAAACCTTACAGGAGTCAGGATACCTTTTATAACAATATGCTTTCGAACTAACCCGTGCTTCAGTTAGGACTTTTAAGGGTTATAACCTGGCCTGGTTCACGGTTCAAGAAACAAAGGATAAAGGCTCAAAATTTATTTGTACCAACCCATTCTTCGTGATGTTCTTCGATCCTAGACTCAGTTAATTGTGCATTTAGATCCCGTTTGAGTCTTTGCTCTGATATTCTAGTGATGGTTCGGATACTGACAGTTTATTTTGAATAGGCAATCATTTTTGTTGAGGGTTTGTAGGACCTCTTTCTTTTTTACTTTATTATCCTTGTCTTTTACCTGAACTGTTTCTTTTCGTAATTACAGTCAACGAGATGCCCCAATTTTTTTCTTAAGTCTCCTTCATAGGTTTTGACTTAATGGGCTTTTATTTCGAGAGATAATGACTTCCTGTCTTGACGATTATAGGGAACCATCACCGTCTTTTGTTTTAGAAGGTGGTCTTCAATGCCATTCATTGTGCACCTGGATTAACTGAGAAAACTACCCTGCCCCAGGTTGTGATTAAGGGTTTTAATTTGTGTGAAATAAAAACTCATGCTTCTTTGGCTCAAAGGGGTTGACTAGGGATTATCTTCCTTATAACTCCACTATTTGGGGTTTGAAAAAAAATGCATGTACATCGTGAGCAGGGTTTGTTCAAAAGCATATTGTAGAGATTGTGGTATCATTTTCGTCATCCTACCTCTAAGGCTTAGAGTTTTTTAGTCGAGAGTTGAATATCACGAAAAGGAAGTATAAAGCAGTTTAAGCATAATGAAAACAAATTAATTCAAGACAAGCATGTGTAATGCATTAATGAAATAATGAAGTTTGACACGACAATAATTGTTTGAATAAGCAAAGAAAATACAACTTCAGAATTCAAATGAACAAAAACGTTTTCAATCCTAGCCATGTTTTGGCAAGGGAGCAGTGATCACGTTGGGAGTCTCAGGAGGGTTGAATTCGATCTCCTTGGCATCAATCATATTCTGAATCTTGTATTTCAGCGCCCAAAAATCATTAGTATCGTGCCCCGGGCTACCAGAATGATAAGCACACCTTGCATATGGGTTGTAGTTAGGAGAAGAAGTCTTAGGGTTCGGATGAGGGTTTATCACCGTAATCAGATTCATCTTCAACATGTGTTGCAATTCTTGTGACAATGGCATGTTGATTTGGGTGAACTGCCTTGGAGGTCTTTCCACATTTGGCTGATTGTTTCGTTGTTGTGGTCGTTCTGTGCGTGTCGAATTAGAGATCAACACTACCCTCACAGATTGGTGGTAGTCTGCCTTGCTACGCCCCTTCTGGTTGTGCACAACATTGGCTTCCCTCTTGACACCAAATGACTTTTTCTCCGTACTAGAAGAGGTATTTTTCTTGATCTTACCACTTAGGATCCCAGCTTCTACTCTTTCTCCAGTCAGAATCAGCTCGGTGAAACCCGCTGACGAGATGTCGATCAGATGATTAAAGAATGGACCAGATAGCATACCCAAGAACATATCAACTAACTCCCTATCAGACAATGGGGGTTGGACTCTTCCAGCCAAGTCTCTCCACTTCTGGGCGTAGTCTTTAAAGCCTTCACTTGCCCCCATGGACATACTCTGGAGTTGAGTACGAGTAAGAGCAAGGTCGGCATTGTATTGATACTGCTTGTAGAAAGCAGCAACCAAATCTTCCCAGTTTCAGATATTTGCTCTCTCTAGCTAGTAGAACCATTCAAGTTGAGTCCCTGACAGACTATTTTGAAAGAAATGAACCCACCGATTTCTATCAGCTGTGTGGGGCTGGATCTTCCTGACATAAGAACATAGATGGAGTTTTGGGCAGGACAACCCATCATACTTGCAAAAACTGGAGCTTTGAACTTCTGCGGGATGACTACTCCCAACACCAATCCCAATTCTTCGAAATCCAGTCCAGGTATCCTCTGAACTTCCATGGCACTTAGACGATCTTCCAACTGTTTGTATCTATCCTCAGCAGGAGGATACTACTCATCATTGTAGTCGGTATCATTATCAGAAAGTTCAGGACTGGGATCTTTCTCCCTTGTCTCTTCTTCTTGATTCTCCCCTTCCTTAGATGAAGAGGTCAGATCGACTTGTCACTTCAATGGCTCTCTAAACCTTCTGCCTATATTCAGAATACCAGCAGCCTTCTTCTTTTTCTTTTTCTCTTTAAGGATGAGGGTTTTCATATCCTCCCGCCCTTTTTCCAAATTTATGAACATTTGCTGGAACTCGGCTGTGATCGGTGGGAATGAGAATTGACTATTTTGGATATGGTGGTTCGCGTTTGCGTTTGTTTTTGCAAAATGTCACGGTAAGCAAGAGTCGCCACCGTCTTTTATTTTATCCAACAAGGAAAGGACAAAAGCACAGAAAAATTCCTTTTTGAGATATTTCTCGGGTTCGGGAGGTAGATTATAGAAAGGGAAGGTGTTAGCACCCTTTCTATCTGTGGTTATCCACGGGCTCTTAGGTACTTGCTCATTGTGTTTTCAAAAGTTTTCTTTTCTTTGTGATTGTGGGTTTGAAAAGAGTTTTTTGTTTGAAAGGAGTGTAAGTGCAAAAAGTTTTGTTTTGTTTTAAAAGGAGCAAGTACTTAAGAACCATCTACCTACTCAAAAAAGGAATTAATCTGTACAAATGTCCTTTAGACAATGCTAGCCCACTATTGATGAGTAGGTAGTGCCGTCGTTGGAGTTTTAAGGGTCAATTCGATTAAGGGACGTGTGGTCACTAAAGCAATGTTAGGATGCCTTAGCGGTAACCCTAATGTCTTAGATCATTTTATCCGAGGAAACCGTTTCGAGGCAACTATGATCTTTGGACAAGAGGACGACCTCTAAAACTTCCTATACTCAATGACCACGTTCGAGGCAACCAAGTGAGGTGTACCCTAAGAGTGGCATGTGTGAGTGTGTTATTTCGGTTAATTTTTATTTGTACATGTTAATGGTAAGCTATGTTGATTTTAGGTTAAAGATTGATCTTGTCATGCATTGCCTATTTATCAAACATCTAACAATTAATATTGTGCAGAAATTAAATTACGGGAAATTAAATCTAAGCTATTACAAGGCGTCGGGTATTTACATCGCCAAAGACAAACCCTTTAATTTAAATTGTGGAAAGTAAATAAAAGCGATAAATAAATAAAGTCCTAATTTAAAAATTATTACATTCCTGAAGCAGTTACAATATTGGATAAAAATAATACGCGTGCGAGAAAATTAAATTGGAGCATTTTAGGGTTTTGACCCTTTTTTATTAAAGAAAACATATTTTTGTTATTTTTTGAATTAAAAACTAAGTCTAAGTTAATAATTGAATTAATTAATTAAATGAAAATATTTTTGGATTTTTTATAATTAAGGAAATAAAATAAGAATGGTTAAAAGTTATTAAAACCCTAATTCTAAATTGATTTTAATTTATTGCAAAATATATTAGAATTAACCTAATTAATCACTAAATTAATTAATTATTTATTTACCAAAAATAAAGTGAAATTAGTTTTAATAAATAAAAATAATATTTTTTCTTTTCTGATTTTTATGAGAAAAATATTAATTATTTTGGTTAAGAATAAAAATAAATTAAGTAAATAAATAAAAATGATAAAAGAAAAAGAAATAACCAAAGGGGGGTGTGGGCTTAATTTGATGGTGAATCTGGAAATTTTCCAGGCCCAATACGTTGGCCTTTGTTGACTTTTCCACTCCAGTATACGCTTGTTGACCTGAGTCCATGGTGGTCCTTCAACCTAGGCCATTGGATTTGCTTTGTAACCACCTGGCGTTTGAGATCTTGGCAGAACATGATGGTATACGCCTTGAATGCTACATGGGATAATCTGAAACAAAATTATAACAAATATTGGGGGACCTGGGATTCAAACCCAGGTCCCAATGCTCAATGACACGCCTCCCTTACCAACCCAACTATGCTGCATATCTGTTATTAGAATAAGCAACAAATAATATATGCAAAACAACACACTAAGCCTAAAAAATAAAAAATATGGCGCGAGATTTGAATGGCCCAGTAAGGAGAAGACGCGTGGTCGTCCTCTTCACAAAGTCCCTGGTTATTTACCTGTGGATTTTTATTCGCAGGAAGATTCGTAGCTTGCCTCCAAAATTCACCTTAGGCCATGGAAACGAAATCTAAGAGCACCAATACGTTCGTCTCTTCCTCCTGGTTTCATCCATGTCAAGTATTGGATTTGATTTTCCCTGCAACTAAAAACCCCAAAAACAAAATGCACGAACCCTATAAACTGGGCATGGCATTACAGGCTACAAAAATAAAATTTAGTTATGCCAAAAGTTTCAGAATGCAACGCAAAGCATGAATATGCAATTATTTGGACAAAAAGATGCAAGAATCAGAGGGTTGGATTTCATGTTCAGAGCTTGGTTCGTGGACACTTACAGCGAGTTTCAGGAGATGAGAAGGCTCGGTTTTGATTGGTATCGCTTCAAGGGATTGCCAGCAAGAGATTAGTGTCCAGCTTTTGCTTTGAATCGAGCTCTAATGTTGTTTTTGATCTCACACTTTTTCCAAACTTTGTATGTCTGTTTCTGCAATGCTTTGTGCATGTCCTTGATCTGCTTGGCTTGTGTGTACATAAAGGAATGAATTAGGTTAATCACTTGGGCTTGAATCCATAGGAATTGAATATTGGAGATTTGATTTTGATCACCATTATCAAGCTTCCAAAAATGGCTCAAATCAAATATTTTGTGCACCATAAGGCATGATTCGGATTTGGTTTGGTGTATCTTGACAATGAAGACCTATAATGACCACAAGAATCTCATTACATCAATTTTTAGATTTTATTTGATTTAATATTGATTTAAAATGAATTAA
Source organism: Vicia faba (assembly GCA_948472305.1). NCBI lineage: Eukaryota > Viridiplantae > Streptophyta > Magnoliopsida > Fabales > Fabaceae > Vicia > Vicia faba. The sequence goes on along the minus strand of OX451737.1, from coordinate 1,548,697,947 downwards.
ATCAATAAAAATTAAATAAAATAGAAAAATAAATGAATGGCCATGAAGTTAAATATGGGACACGTTTGTTGCATGACAAGACCATATCAAGTGGAAAAAAGTGGACCCTTTTGTCAAAAATTGGAGTTTTGAGGATAGTTGACTTTTGGCAATCTTGGAAAAATGCCCAACTTCAACAATGCATAACTTCTTCAATTTTGAACTTTTTAAAGTTTTCAATGACTTTTTAGAAACCTTGATATGTCCTTTAACCAACCCTTTTGGTCTCATCTCATTTTTATATTCCATGCTCAAGTTATAATCTTTGACAAAAAAGGTGTTTTTGTTTACTTTCAAAAATGATCTATAATGTCCAAATTTGTAACTTTTTGTGAGTGCATTTCTTGATCTTGGGGTGTGAATATGGATTGTAGGAAATTGAATCCTCTTAAAAATGAGCTTTGGATGGGTCATTTCTCATAAATTATGAGAACGTTATGCTTGGTCAAAGTTGAGTTGACTTTTCTTGCAAAACCCTAATTTAACAACTTTTGAATCTTGATGAATTTTGAGCAATCCTTGATAAATCATGATCAACCCTTGATCAAATGATGAATTATCCTTCAAAATGAGAATTTTGACAAAAAATCTTGAGGTTTGACTGTATTTAGGTCACAGTTGACTTTTGCCCTAGTATAATCGATTTTTGGGCCTCTTGAGCAATTGACTGACCAAACTTCCTCTGCAAGGCTTGAAATTTGACATGGATGAACTTAATAAAATATTAGGACATTGGGGGGAACTTGGGGTCATTTGGATGTAAGGACCTTGATGCAACACAAAACCCTAATTTTGACTTGTTTGCCTTAGGAGGTGATTTGACTATCCAACCCTTAAGCCAACTTGAGCAACTTGGAGATGATTCTTGACATGTCTTGAGGAATATGGGAGGGAAAATTTTGGGGTACAACATCGGCGTTTTGTGCATGAAGGTCCTTGATGCTTTGTTCGCAAGACATTTTATGCTGAAATATACAGCGAAGAAGATGAGAAACCTGTAATGGTACCTGTAATGATGTGTATGATAATGGGATGCGCATGCAATGATTTCAAAGACTTCGGGAAATTTAAATTTGCAAACCAAAATAAACAAAAACTTTATTAGTTGAATTTGAAGTTCAAATGCCTTTTAGGCGTTACAATTAAAAAAACAAATCTACAACTATAAAAGACATCAAAGTTCCCATGGATGCTTCCTCTTTGTGCCGAGATAGTCATTGAGTCCTCTTTCTTCATGCAGCTGCTTTGTGAGCTCTAGAACCTTCCTCTCTTGAGCATGGAACTGATCCCTGTAAGTATCCCACTCCTTCATCAACTGAATCCAAGACCTCTGTAATTCCCCAAGATCAGTGGGCATATAAGGATAGAGAATCATATAAGGAATACCCTCTTCTGTAGTGGGTTCCACAATCACTGGAAAAACAACCACATAGGACATCATAAGCTTCTGGGCACGAGCTCGTACCCATTGGAGGTAAGGTTCCATAGGAATAGAAGTCTTTGGCCCCAAAGCCCTGGTGCCAGATCTGTTTATCATGCTCCAGGCTTGTATGAACCTCCGGCGATACTCTTTAACATCATCCTCATAGTTGAATACAATACCCTCGATAAGTAACTCATGGGGACCATCCCTTTGAGCGTAACCAAATTGTCGCAGAGCTAAACAAGGGTTGTAGGTTATACCCCCTCTGATGCCAAGTAGTGGGACATTAGGGTACTCTCTGCAGCGGTCAATAATAGCAGTGTTTTCCATAGCTCGAGAACACCAAAGAATATCCATATGAGCGAGCGACATTATCCTTTGCGACCAACCCAAACCTTCTTCATTCTTCAGTATGGACTTAGGGAGGTGAGAAATAAACCACCTCGACAAAAATGGCATACAACACATAATAATCCATCTTCTCTTCATGGTGCGAGTATGGAGAGTGTGCAGAATATCTGAGTAAGGTAGGCACATGATTGCGAGAGAGGAAGATATTGATAGCATTCACATCTACGAATGAGTCCGGATTAGGGAAAGGACTAACCCATATATTAGAAGATCCAAGACCTCCTTAAAAGCCTGAAAATCCATATCATCCCAAAACAGCTGGGCCTTGTCTATCAGAAACTTAGCTAAAAAACCCTTGACTCTGCTTCTTGTTTCCCAATTGGATACCGCGTCGGCCCGTTTCATATGCAAAGCTGAGGCAATGACTTCTGGCTTAAGAACTTCTTCTAGACATGTGAAGGGTAACTGTTCAAGAATGGGTATATCCAACAGTTGAGAGAATACTTCCAAGGTAGGCACCAACTGATAGTCTGGAAAGGTGAAGCAGTGGTGCTTGGGATTAAATAACTGGAAGAGTACACTCATCATCTTTTCATTAAAGATTGTAGTAACTAGGTTGAGAAGTCGACCATGTCTCTTAGTGAACGCAGAAGTTTCAGAAACCCTTGATGCTAGCTCTTTGAGTTGGGAAGGTATCTTCACAAAGCTGATTCGGATAGTGTTTCTACGAACGAAAGCCATGATCTGCAAAACAAAACAAAGATAAATTCCCTTGGTCTTTGAAATGGTTAGTGCAATAAGAATGGATGTTATGTTATGATGCATGATGTCATGATAAAACACAGGTATAGAAAACACAGGTATAGCAAGCACATTAAAATCACACAAAGTCCTTAGGTTTAAGGATTGCATGAGGTTAAAGGTAGTACCCTCTTGAAGTTTAGTTGGTTTCAAACCTGTCTTAAAAAGTAACCGGGTTCTAAGGGATCTCACTATCACTGACCATCCTTTATCGGGCTTTCTCTCAACTCAAGCAATCTTTTCTTGCGGCCGAAATATCCCGAAAGTATGATCTCAATGAGTGTAGCATCGAGTATCAACCAATCCTCAGCTCTACACCGAGGCCGGCTATCTCACTACTTTCTAATGGCCAAGTTTGTTCAACTAAGGTTCTAAGGTCCGTTAGTACTTCACGACACCATGCGACGGCCCCGTATTCTCCTCGTTTCCCCACGAAGGATACCGATACCAACCAAAGTGCCACACCAACACAACCATCGCTTAAACCATATCGGTCTTTGTCGTACAGTCTCCATAATCTATTGTTGTTTACCTAATAAGTGCCCCCAGATCCGAGTGTAGGATCTATAGTAACCCCAGACAAACCCTTAAAAGTAAATCAATCAAGACAATCAAGAGAAGCAATTTCAATGACCTAGATCCTAAGTATACCCCACTTATTCAGTCCCCAGCAGAGTCGCCAGTTCTGTGATACGGTGGCAGAATCGATTGTTTTTACTGGTTTGTGTTTTGCACTTTTTGTTTGCAAAATGTCGCGGTAAGCAAGAGTCGCCACCAAATTTTATTTCATCCAACCATTGAAAAGGAAAAAGAACAGAAAAAACCTTTTTTCGAGATATTTTGAGTACGGGTAGATTATAGAAAGGGAAGGTGTTAGCACCCTTTCTATCCATGGTTTTCCACGGGCTCTTAGGTACTTGCTCATTTTAATATTGCTTGTGTGTGTGTTTGCTTTAAAAATGTTTTACTTTGTGATAACCCTTGTATCAGTCCTCAAGGGTGTGATGAAGTTTGTTTTGAAAGGTGTTTGTGTGAAAAGTTTTTATTGAGCAAGTACTTAAGATTCTACCTACTCGAAAAAAAGATTGTTCATTCTCGTTTCCTTTAGACAACACTATCCTACTATTAAAGAGTAGGGAGCCCCGTCATCGGAGTTGTAAGGGACATTCGAAAGGGACAAGTACAATCACTAAAGCAATAGTTAGAAAACTTTAGTAGTAACCCTAGAGTCTTAAGATTTTTCCGAGGCAACATTTCCGAGGCAACATTCGAATGGGACACTTTGATCTTTTAGACTGGAGGGAAACAACTAAAATCTCCTATGCTTAATGATTGTTTACCGAAGGAAACCAAAGTGAGGTAAACCCTAGGAGTGAATATGTGCATATGAGTTGTTTCAGTTATTTAATCTTTGCACATTAGGTGATCTACCGTTTTAAATTTCCAGACATTCTTGCCATACAATCCTATTAGCATACGTCTAGACAGTTAAATATTTGCAGGAATTTAATAGTGAGAGAAAATAAACCTAGCTATTACAAGTCTTTGACAGTTACATAATTATCTTGACGGGAAATAAAAGTGCGGAATTTAAAACCCTAATTAAAACTATTACAAGCTCGAAACAGTTACAATAATAATAAAACAAATAAAAATGCGCGCGGTAAATCAAATGCGAGGGATGTTGAAAAATAAACTAAACCCTAATTGAAAGAAAAAAGATTTTTGTACATTTTTTATTGGAGAAAACAATGGAATTGCAATTTAAATGAAACCCTAATTTCTAATTGCTTTTTAATTATGAAAAGAAGTTGAAGTTAACCTAATTAACCTAATTGATTAAAATAAATATTTTAATGAAAAAAAAGATTTTGGTGTACTTTTAAAGAAAATTAATTAAATTATGTACAATTCAAATCCTAAGTCTAACTATTTTTAATTATAAAAGGAGATTAAATTTCCCTAAGTCAATTAAACTAAATTAATTAAGAAATAAAATATTTTTTATTAAAAAAAAGATTTTTGTAGTTTGTTGTGATTTTTTGATTTAAAAAAAGAAAATGATTTTTGGGTTAATTAATTAAAACAAATAAAAGAAATTAATTAAAGAAATTAAAAAGAAAATAGAAAAGAAAATGCAAACTGGGCCTGTGTACTAGCCAATGGGTGGTGCAAATCTGAGTTTTTTAAGGCCCGAAACGCTCCAAGCCCAGTCAGCCTTGGATTCCTTGTAACGTTGACTTGAATGCGTACCATAGTCCCTCACTGCCTGAGGCGTTGGATCTGAGTGATCCTAGATCCACTGGTTGGATATTACTAGCACATGGTGGACGCTTGAGAGAATGAAGTACCTGATTTGTAAAGGAAAAATAGATCAAAGAAAATTGTTGGGACCTGGGATCGAACCCAGGTCCTCACTCTCACCACTAACGCGCCCAACAACTAGGCTATCATGTTCAGTTGTTATTATAATGAAAACATAATTTAATATATGAAACAAAGTGGTTAGTGGGAAAAAAACAAAAACGCGCATGCTGGTTTGAATGGGCGAATGGCTGGCTGACACCTAACCTTCTTTTACCTTTCTCCATTGCCTTAGGTCTTTATACCTTTACCTACAGTCAGACTCCATGGCTAAAGCCCTGAGCAATTCAAAAATTCACAAAACACAATATAAATGGAATTGAAGACCATGGTTCGACCGGTCATGATGTCCCGGTCATCCCAGTATCCAGCTTGTGGTCTAATTTTTCCTGTAGCCAAAAACCCCAAAATGATTATGGAGGATCACAAATATATAATTTAAACATGCTAATGATGTAAGAAATTCAATAATCGATTTGAAAAACTCAAGCAAACCGTGAGAGTGATTGCATGCGTTTCTGGACGTTTCAAGCCTTGAAAATGCTTGCTACAGGTTCGGTGAGTGCCTGGGGAGATGATTTGATCGTTAGAAACGCTTGAAACGGCCTATGGAGCAAGATTGGATCTGCACTTTTCTTTGAAAATTTCAAGTTTTGTTCTTCTTGTTCACGCCTGCAAAACCTTATGCCACGCTTTGTTCTTGTCTATTATATATCTAGGAATGAATTAGGGTTACAAACTTAGATTGAATCTTTGCAATTATATGAGATTTGATTTGATTTTCATGCTACATATAATCTTTCTATTTTGAGCCAAATCTTCCCTTTCTTGTACCAATTATGCTTGATTCGTTTTGGCCTTGATAACTAAGCATATTTTGATTGCTAACCTGTCCAAAAACCAAATAAAATCATATCTTTGCTATTATTCATCAATTATTTAATTTAATTCAATTTTTAATTAATAAAAAATCAAAATAAATTGAAAAATGAAGCAAATAATGTGTGGCTGAATATTTGAGTCGTGGACCACATTATAAGTGAGGTGCAAGCATAAAAAGTTAGGCACATTTGACTTTTGGCAATTTTGCAAAAAAAGGTCAACTTTGACAAAGCATATCTCTTCCAATTTTAACCCTAGAGGGGTGTTATTGAACTTTTTGGAAAGCTTAGGATATCCCCTAAGCAAAAATTTTTGTCTCATCTCAATTGTGTCTTCCATGTTCATGTAAGAAGCTTTGATCCAAAAGGTGTTTTTGTTGACTTTTCAAGAGGACCCATAATGTAGAAATTCATATCTTTTTATCAGTGCATATTTTGAACTTGTGAGATGAAGATGAATTGTAGGGAATTTCATCCTCTTCAAAATGAGATTCGTATGAAAATTTTCTGATAAAGCATGTGGAAGTTATGCTTGGTCAAAGTTTGGTTGACTTTTACTAAGAAACCCTAATTTAGCAACTTTTTGGTTTTGATGAATTTGGAGCATTACTTGGGGAATCATGGTCAACCCTTGATCAAATGATGAAAGTAACTTCAAAATGTTAATGTTGACCAGAAATCTTGAAGTTTCACTGTATGTGGGCCACAGTTGACTTTTGACCTAATACAATCGATTCTCAAGCATCTGAGCAGTTGATTAAGCAAACTTCTTGTGCAAGGCTTGAAATTTGTCATGGAGGGTCTTGAGAACATATTAAGACCATGGAGAGCATATGAGACCTTTGGAGTCCACCTATCTTGATGAAAGTAGAAACCCTAATTTGAGGTACATTGCCTTAGGAGAGAGTTTGTCTGGTCAACTATTGGGCAATCTTGAGCAAATAGAGGATCTCTGGGAGTATATATTGAGTAAAGTGAGAGGGAAAATTTTTGGGTACAACAATAGCCTTATTTAAGTCTATAATCAACGCACATGCAGACGTTTCTATATTTCTTTGGAACTGGAACAATATTAGAAATCCATTGAGGATACACTGATGTCACAAGGAAACTGATATCAATATGTTTTAAAACCTCCTCTTTTATCTTAACTATCATGTCATGGTAAGTTCTTCACAAGTTCTGTTGATAGGTGGAAATTCAGGCTTCAATGATAAACGATGCTCCATAATATTGGTATCCAACCTAGGCATGTCCTGATAGGACCAATAAAAGATATCTACATATTCTTTGAACAAATTTATCAACCTGCTCTTCACATCAGAATGAAGCAGTGCCCCAATCTTGACTTCTTTAAGATCTTTTTCAAAACCCAAGTTAATTGTCTCCAATGGATCTTTGTACGGCTGAGTGGTATTTTCCTCGTGCTTAAGCAACCAGGAAACCTCTTCTTGGATTTCAGCAAAGTCTTCTTCTTTATCCACATACACATGATATTTAAAGTTGGGAGAGGACGCATGATCATTGATTTCAACGGGCTTTTTAATTAATCTGCACATATGATTATGCTTGATTTTAGAAACTGATAAATGCAACAAGTGATTATGAATTTTTTTTATAGTTATCATCTATTTTGAAAGGTTTTTTTACTGATTACCATTTTCCAAGAAAAAAACAGAAAATAAAAACACATTTGGATAACAAAAACAACTTTTATTAATGATTTTAAAATTCAAAACAAAAGACAAGCCCATACAACATCACTTCACCTTGGGCAGAGTGAAAGGATTTTGAAAATCAAGCAAAGAAAAATTACTTCGATATGTTAATTCAGTTGGGATCATCAACAATTGTCCAATATTGAACTCTCACTCCATGCGTCACAAAGTTCAACATTTCCTTCTCTGGTTCCTCTTCAATAACAACGTCGACTTCTGGAGGAGTTGGATGGATGTAACCCCCACTATGGAAGATGTCTTGATACAAAGAGAAAGGATACTTTGGCTTCACCACTTCATTCTTATCCTTCTGATGAGAAAAACCCATACCAGTCGTATTCTTATTTTCTGGAAGATCAATAACCTAACCCCACACACTGTTAGGACCGTTTTGAACACCGGTTGTGTATCTTTGAACGAAGCAATATAATCTTCATTCTTATTTATGTTATCAATAGAAAAATCTTGGAACTGAGTTCCAACAACAGCTTCATCAGCTTCTAGAACACTAAAAGAAGACAAATGAGATACAAATAAATCTTGTTCATGTTATACCCCAAAAAATGCCCTCTCATATTTCCCCAAGATCTTTCTCTTACATGGTGATCACAGGCATTTGAATAAAGGAAAGATAAATTTTTTTGAAGATAAATAAGGAGTCTTCGATTGGTATTTTGACAAAATCCTTAAATTGGCATGTTAAAAGGCCTTTCAATTGGTATTTGGACATGCTTCGATTGCGCGCCTAACCTCCTCCAAGTTTGCCTAAAATTTCCAAGATTCAATTGAAGCCTTGGCCTATTGCTTGTTCACTTCACACCAACTTCGACTGGGCATGTTTTCTCTTTAAAACAGCCTCCTTCGATCTAAAGGGGAAGGGCTTCTTGTCAGTGCTCCTTCGATTGCACCATTGTCTTTGCATGTTGGCTTGACTCAAAAATGTAATGGCTACCTGTATGCAAGCTGGACCCCTGCTTTGATTGGGCATTTGTTTTCCTTGGAGAAAGCTTGTTTCCTGCTTCTACTAGGAAAATTATCCCTCTAGGCGTGCCTTCAGTGCACAAAGTAATAACTTCTCCAAATTAGCCTTTGATTCACAAAGCTCCCACTGGGAAAAAGACCCCTCAGCGTGTCACCAGCGCATGTATGCCTCTTTAGCTTGCCTTCAGCACACCAGGCTAAGACTCCTTCAGGGTTGCCTTTGATCCACCAGGCAAAAAGCTTCTTTTGATGCGCCAGGAAAAAAAGTTTGCCTTCGACCACAAGGCACTGGCCACCTTTGTGCCAACTTTGCATAGGCAATGGCCTCCTTCACGCCTACCTTGACTTGCTTCATGCTAGCATCCACAAAGCATAGGCTGCCTTTGTGCCAGTTTCGACTGGGCGTTGACCCCCCTATGAAACAATAGTACACACTGTTAGAACATAGTTTGAATCTACTACCCTCAGTTAAAGTTTTGATGATAACAAAATGTAAGATTAAATAAATTGTATGATTTATATAAGACATATATGCTACTTAAAATTATGTTGTGTACTTACAGAAACTCTGATGGAATCAGCATCAGAATATCATTATCAACATCAGCATCAGAAGATATGTCAGCATTAGAAGATCAAAGCATGTGCTTATGCTGAAGCTTGATGAACAGATCTGCGCGTAACATACTCTAACTCTGATCAAGATCTTAACAATGTCATCAACACTTAGAAGAGTCAAAATAAGCCAAAGCCCAGTACACTCTGAAGTGTCAACGGTACTATGCATTCAAGGAAATTTATTACCAATGGCTTTATTCCAAGACAAAGATCTTCTCAATATGGAAAGAACGTAATGAGCATTGAAATGATTTTATGGACTGCAACGTTCCTTTTCCAAGGCTATTTAAACAAGACAGTGAGAAACGAATTGGCTAATGCTTGCAAATTCTTTACACGCATAAACACGCCAAAGCTATTCATCCTCACTTACAATCTCAGTTTTGCTACAGCTCTCTACATCGCTCACTCTATAGCTTTAGCAATCTTGTTTTAATCTTAAGCTTCATTTGTGTATTATCACAGTTGTGATATATAGTTTTCCTAGAAAACATCAAACACACTTTCGTTCATTTATCTATAAGAGAATTACCTTGAGAGAAACCGGTTTGTGGTTAGACTCAAGAAGGCTTTAGAAGTTGTTAAAGAAGTTGTAATATTCAGTTGAATATAGTGGATTAAGACCTCGTTGGAGAGAGGAGAAATCACTTTGACGGGTGGACTGGAGTAGTTTGAGATCAAACGAACCAGGATAAAAATAACGTGTTGTCTGCATTTGATTTCAAGTTTTACAATTCAACCCCCCTTCTTATGTTTCTCACTTCTTCAATTGGCATCAGAGCGCCTGGTTCTGAGCTAAAACACTTAACCGTGTCAGTATAAGATCCAGGGTCAGAAAAACACAATGGCAGGAACATATCAACACACCAGCAATGACAACAATGAAGATAGAGACAGATTCAGCGGCAAACCTCCAGTCTTTGATGGAGAGAATTTTGATTACTGGAAAGACAGAATTGAAAGCTTCTTTCTGGCATATGATGCTGATCTGTGGGACATGGTGACAGATGGATACGCGCAAACAGTGATTGCAAGTGGTCAGAAGATTGACAGGAAAGCAATGTCTGATCAACAAAAGGGTGATTTCAAAAATCACCACAAGGCCAGAACTATTCTTCTAGTGCCATCTCTTACTCTGAATATGAAAAGATATCTAACAGAGACACTACAAAGAATATGTTTGACTCTCTCAGAATGACGCATGAAGGCAACATTCAGGTCAAAGAAACTAAAGCTCTTGCGCTCATTCAGAAGTATGAGGCATTCAAAATGGAAGAAAGTGAATCAATTGAAACGATGTTCTCAAGATTTCAAATTCTGGTGGTTGGTCTCAAAGTTCTGGACAAAGGGTATTCTACTGTTTATCATGTCAAGAAGATCATCAGAAGCTTGCCAAAACAGTGGAGGCCAATGGTTACAGCGCTGAAGCTAGCTAAAGATCTCAACAAAATCTCTCTGGAGGAACTTATCAGCTCCCTCAGAAGTCACGAGATAGAGCTAGAAGCTGATGAACCTCAGAAGAAAGGTAAGCCTTTAGCTTTAAAATCTAACAGAAAATCTGACTCCAAAGTTTTGCAGGCTGTTGAAGAAACCTCTGATGGGTTCTCATCAGAAGAAGACGAACTTTCCCTCCTCTCCAGAAGAGTGAACTAACTATAGAAGCAGAGGCAAAGAAAGTTCAGAAATCCCAGAAGATCTGATCAGAATGAGTCCTCCTCCAGATACAGAAGGTCAGACTCCTCCTCTGGATACAGAAGATCTGAAGGCTCTTTAGGAAGCAGAAAGCCAAACACCAAGGACATCATCTGCTATGAATGCAACGAGCAAGGACACTACAAGAGTGATTGTCCAAAGCTTCAGAGGGAAAAGTCCAAAAAGAAGTTTGGAAGGGAAAAGAAGAAAAGTCTCATGGCTACATGGGATGACTCTGACACGTCTGAAGTTGACTCAGAATCAGACGATGAGAGAGCAAACATAGCTCTCATGGCTAACATATCAGAAGACAATGAAGCTTCTGAATCAGACTCTGAATCAGACACCGAAGAGGTATTCCCTGACTTTGCAATTAATTTTACTAAGGCTGAACTTGCTGAAAGCCTTAACGAAATTCTGGAAAGATATCAGCAGATCAGAGTTAAATTCAGAAACCTGAAAAGGAATCTTGACTCTGACTCTGATAAAACTGAGAGTCTCAAATTGGAGAATTCTGAGTTGAAAAATAAAAATTTCAAAATTAGAATTTTTTTTACAAAACTCTCAGAAGGAAACAATTTCTGAAACTCCCAGCAGCGCTGATGAGATCATCAAGGAGTATGATCACAGCTTTTAGAAGTTCCTTGCTAAAAACATAGATAGAAGCAAAATGGCTTCAATGATCTATGGAGTTAGCAGAAACGGCAGAAAAGGAATAGGATACCAAGGTAAGGTACCTACACCAAAGAATGCCATGGATTTAATTATTAAACGCACTCCTCTGAATTCACACTTTGTATATGGTCACACACATGACATCAAATACACTAGTAGTAATTATTCTGTGAAACCAAAATTCAACCAGAGTTTTGGTAAACCTAACAAATCAGGACCCAAGAAAATATGGGTACCTAAGGATAAAATAATACATGTTGCAGATATCTTTAGCAGCAAATCAGAAACATCAGTCATGGTACCTGGACTCTGGCTGCTCACGACACATGACAGGAAGAAGGAATATGTTCCAAAGCTTGGAACTTAAGTCTGGAGGCCACGTAGGCTTTGGAGGCAATCAGAGGGGAAAGATCATTGGCTCTGGAACAGTAAGTAATGGAAATCTTCCCTCTATAAATAATGTTTTATTAGTAGATGGATTAATGCATAATCTGTTATCCATAAGTCAACTAAGTGATAACGGTTATGATATTATCTTTAATCAAAATTCATGCAAAGCTGTTAGTCAGAAAGATGGGACTATCCTATTTAATGGAAAGAGGAGAAACAACATATATAAAATCAAACTTTCTGAACTGAAAAGTCAGAATGTAAAGTGTCTTCTGTCTGTTAACAACGAGCAATGGATCTGGCACAGAAGATTGGGGCATGTTAGTATGAGAAGAATATCTCAGATTAACAAACTCAATCTGGTCAGAGGACTTCCTAATCTAATGTTCAATTCATATGCTCTGTGTGAAGCATGTCAGAAAGGCAAGTTTGCAAAACCTGCTTTCAAATCTAAAAATGTTGTTTCCACCTCTAAGCCATTAGAACTTCTGCACATTGACTTATTTGGACCAGTTAAAACTGCTTCAGTCAGTGGCAAGAAGTATGGGTTAGTAATCGTAGATGACAATAGCAGATGGACATGGGTAAAGTTCTTAAGACACAAGGACGAGTCACACTCTGTGTTTGTCACCTTCTGTAACCAAGTTCAGAATGAAAAGGATCTTAGAATCGTTAAAGTCAGAAGTGATCATGGTGGAGAATTTGAAAACAAAGATTTTGAGTCATTCTTTAATGACAGAGGCATTCTGCATGTTCTCTTGTCCTAGAACTCCCCAGCAAAATGGAGTTGTAGAACGAAAGAACAGAACATTGCAAGAAATGGCCAGAACCATGATCAATGAGACAAACGTTGCTAAGATCTTTCGGGCAGAGGCAATAAACACAGCGTGCTACATTCAAAATAGAATCTCCATAAGACCTATTCTAGAAAAGACTCCATATGAATTGTGGAAGAACAGAAAGCCCAACATTTCATATTTTCATCCATTTGGATGTACTTGTTTTATTTTAAATACAAAAAATTATTTGAACAAGTTTGACTCTAAAGCACATAAGTGTATTATGTTAGGATACTCTGAACGCTCAAGAGGGTACAAAGTATACAATACAGAAACACAGATTGTGGAAGAATCAATCAGTGTTCGTTTTGATGATAAGCTTGACTCTGAAAAGTCAAAGCAGAATGAAGTATTTACAGTTATGGAAGTTGAATTCACAGGTTCTGAAGACAAGTCATCAAAAGCTCTCAACAAAGACACTCCCTCAACATCAGAAAGAGGCACTGCGAGCAATCCAGCAACTTCTGTTGATCAACCTCAGAAAAGACCATCCAGAAGCAGCATGGATCACCCAGAAGAAACAATCTTAGGAAGAAAGGAAGATCCAATCAGAACAAGAGCTAGCTTCAGAAACTCTGAAGAATCCCTCATGGGACTTGTTTCTCTGATTGAACCTTCTTCAATTGATGAAGCACTTCTGGACAATGACTGGATTCTAGCAATGCAAGAAGAGCTGAATCAATTCACCAGAAATGACGTGTGGGATCTAGTTCCCAGACCAAAAGGATTCAACGTCATTGGAACAAAATGGGTGTTCATAAACAAACTGAACGAACAAGGTGAAGTTATCAGAAACAAAGCACGATTGGTAGCACAAGGTTATAGTCAGCAAGAGGGGATAGACTATACAGAAACCTTTGCTCCAGTCGCCAGGTTAGAATCTATCAGACTTTTAATTTCTTTTGTTGTTAATAAAGGCATCACTCTATATCAGATGGATGTCAAGAGTGCATTCTTAAATGGCTATATAGAAGAAGAGGTTTATGTGCACCAACCCCCGGGTTTTGAAAGTACAAAAAATCCAGAATATGTTTTCAAACTAAAGAAGTCACTGTATGGTCTGAAACAAGCTCCCAGAGCTTGGTATGAAAGACTAAGTAACCTTCTGTTAGAAAAGGAATTCACCAGAGGGAAAGTGGACACAACCTTATTCTGTAAGACAATTAAGAATTACATCTTAGTGTGTCAGATTTATGTTGAAGATATAATATTTAGATCTACTAATCCTTCTCTTGGAAGAAATTTTGCTAAGTGTATGCAGGCAGAATTTGAGATGAGCCTAATGGGGAAACTGGAATTCTTTCTGGGAATTTAGATCAATCAAACCCCAGAGGGAACTTACATTCATCAGAGTAAATATGTCAGAGAACTTCTGAAGAAATTTGATCTCTCAGAATGTAAGTCATCAAAGATTCCAATGCATCCCACGTGCATTCTGGAAAGAGAAGAGGTAAGCAAAAAGGTATAACAAAAGGTCTACAGAGGTATGATTGGCTCTCTTCTTTATCTGACGGCTTCAAGGCCTGATATTTTATTCAGTGTATGCATTTGTGCAAGATTCCAATCAGATCCTAGAGAATCTCACTTAACAACTGTTAAGCGAATTTTCAAGTATCTGAAAGGTACTACTAATCTGGGTTTATTTTATAGAAAATCTAGTGATTACAGCTTAGTAGGTTACTGTGATGCTGACTTTGCTGGAGACAGAGTAGAGCATAAAAGTACTTCCGGAAGCTGCCAGTTTCTGGGAGAAAATCTGATCTCCTGGTCCAGCAAAAGGCAATCCACAATTGCGCTATCAACAGCAGAAGTTGAATTTATAGCAACAGCAGGATGCAGCACACAAATGCTCTGGATGAAAAGTCAACTTGAGGACTTCCAGATATTTGAGAGTAACATTCCTATACTCTGTGACAACACTTCTGCCATTTGCTTAAGTAAAAATCCAATTCTGCATTCTAGGGCTAAGCATATAGAAATAAAACATCATTTCATTAGGGACTATATTCAGAAAGGAATTTTAAACTTAAAATTTATTGATACAAACCATCAATGGGCTGATATTTTCACAAAACCACTTTCTGAAGATAGGTTCAACTTCATTCTGAAACATCTCAGCATGAAGCTCTTCCCAGAGTGAAAATGTTTTAATTTTATATATGAAACTTCAGAATTTGTTTTTATTTTACTGTGAACTTCTGATCAATCTTCTTTCAGAACTTTAGAAATGCAAATTGTATCAGATTCTATCCATGAAGATCTGAGCGCTTCATTTCAAGGATAGATGTGTTGTTCACTCAATCAAACAAGTGTCATCCAATCATCAGCCATTTCCTGAGGCAGAACACGCGTTCACGCTTCTGAAAAGGCAAAGCGTTGATTGGATGCATTGAGACACATGTCATGGATAACCGTTCCAAATATCCTTCTAAATCCCCTAAAATCAGCCAACATTAAATGCTAATAATCATGATTTATTTCTCTCTCTTAAAAAGTTTATGTTTTCAAAACACTTTTTGAAATCTATTTAAACCCTTCACATCATACACAACACTTGTACCGTCTCCTTCATTTCTCTCAATATTTTTGTGTTCTTATTTGTGTGTTCTTATTTCTTCTCAAAGAAACCCTTTTCAATCTTTTTTTCAAAAAACCTCGTGTGAACATGGCATCTTCTAGCATTCCATCTACAGGTTCCCAGCAAGATGCCTCATCTGAACAATATCAGATTCCTTTCAAAATGCTCATAACTCCGGTCAAGAATCTGGAAGTTCTGTCAGAATTGATAGTAGATTTTAACAGTCTAAAGGAAAATGGCTTTGATTTGTCTAAAGAAATTAAGGCTCAAGGTTGGGAAAGGTACTTTGACAGGTTGGTGGGTCCAACGTTCCCTATTTTGGTTAAAGAATTCTGGATACATGCGTCTTCCTCAACTCATCAGGTTACTTCATATATCATGGGGAAAAAGATTGTGATTACTGAAGACCACATTGCAAGGCTAATAGGATACAATGGTGGTGGTATTCGCTGTATTGATATGGCAGAAATATGTGCAAACTCTGCCCTAATTGCAAGGGAAATTTTCACGCAAGGGGTTCCCTCCAGCAAGATAAGGGACTTGAAAGATCAGCACAGAATTTGGGCAAAGATTATTCTGGATTGTTTCAACCACAGGAAGCCTACAAGCTCTCTTGATTATATAAACGTAGATCAACAGTTTCTGATTTATTTTATTGCTCAGAAGACCAAGATTAACCTAGCTCATCTTCTGTTCAACCATCTGAAGACAAGCGTCAAGGAAACGAGAGAAGAAGAAAGGACTAAAAGGGATTGGATACCCTTCGGCAGATTGATATCAGATATTCTGACGGAGAATAGGCTGATTGAACACTTGACAGAGGCACAAGAAATCAGCTCTCTGGAACCTTCTGTTGGCAAGCAGCTGAATGCCAAGAATCTGAAGAAAATGAAGCTGATAGAGAACATTAAGAAGGAGCCCAGTGTCACTCCTCTTGCTGAAATCACCAGCAGAAGATTCCCTTTGGACGACTTTCCTATGTTCTCTGAGATTGACTCTAAACCAGTCATTGTTCTCAGATACTTGGATGCTTGTAAAGCTCATGGCACAGCTCCCAATCTGAACATTCAAGATCTTCACCAGAAAGTACCAGAGGTTGCTCTGAAGAATACTAAGAAGAGAAAGGCTGTAACAGAAGGATCGTCTCAGCATACCCCGAAGAAAAGAGGTAATCTTACTTCTGTTAATGTTTTAAATTCATCTACTGTTCCAACATTTATTCCAACTCCAACTTCATTTGAAATCCCAATTCCCATTCCAACCATTGATGATATTGAACCTGATCTTGACCCTTATGAGTCATTAACCCTCATAAGATCCCGCTCCAAACCTCAAAATCCAAAACCTACAACCACAATAGAATAAGAACTTGAAAAAGTTCTTTCAGATATAGATCAACACTCTTCCGCTCCTGGAATAACCAATCCAAATCCATAACCAGAAACTCCCCACTCACCAATACCAGAAACTACACTCTCACCTATACCAGAAGTTCCACACTCACCAGAACCAGAAATTCCACCTCCTCCTTAGATCTCTCTTGATGTTTTCATTGTTTTCTTTACATGTTATCTGTAATATTCTCTGTGCTCTGAACTTAATATAATCGTTTTTTCTGCACTGATCTTTTTAACTTTAATTATTTGCACTTTTTGATTGCTGACAAAAAGGTGGAGAAAGAATGATATTTTTTAATAACGGATTACTGAGACAAAAGTCTCAAACATTCTAACATTCTGATATACTTGAAATTGTCTTTGTTCTGCATAAGCTTACAGGTACAAGAATCTGATGAACTCTGATACACTGAAGCTCTGCTCTGGTAAAGGATAGTTCTGATGCTCAAAGAAAGTTCAATAAAGATCTGATGCTAAAGGACTCATGGAATTAAAGGGAAGTAATAAACTCAGGGGGAGTTTTTCTAATCATAACTCTGATACCTTTTTATTCCTTACCTTCTTATCTTTGATACCTTTCTGTTTATCTCTGATACAATTTATTCATTACTTGGTTATCTCTGATACCGTTTTTCTCTCAAATTTTAATTAAAAAATTTGGTTTTTGTCATCATCAAAAAGGGGGAGATTGTTAGAACATAGTTTGAATCTACTACCCTCAGTTAAAGTTTTGATGATAACAAAATGCAAGATTAAATAAATTGTATGATTTATATAAGACATATATGCTACTTAAAATTATGTTGTGTACTTGCAGAAACTCTGATGGAATCAGCATCAGAATATCATTATCAACATCAGCATCAGAAGATATGTCAGCATCAGAAGATCAAAGCATGTGCTTACGCTGAAGCTTGATGAACAGATCTGCGCGTAACATACTCTAACTCTGATCAAGATCTTAACAATGTTATCAACACTTAGAAGAGTCAGAATAAGCCAAAGCCCAGTACACTCTGAAGTGTCAACGGTACTATGCATTCAAGGCAATTTATTACCAACGACTTTATTCCAAGACAAAGATCTTCTCAATATGGAAAGAACGTAATGAGCATTGAAATGATTTTATGGACTGCAACGTTCCTTTTCCAAGGCTATTTAAACAAGACAGTGAGAAACTAATTGGCTAATGCTTGCAAATACTTTACACGCATAAACACACCAAAGCTATTCATCCTCACTTACAATCTCAGTTTTGCTACAACTCTCTACATCGCTCACTCTATAGCTTTAGCAATCTTGTTTTAATCTTAAGCTTCATTTGTGTATTATCACAGTTGTGATATATAGTTTTCCTAGAAAACATCAAACACACTTTCGTTCATTTATCTGTAAGAGAATTACCTTGAGAGAAACCGGTTTGTGGTTAGACTCAAGAAGGCTTTAGCAGTTGTTAAAGCAGTTGTAATATTCAGTTGAATATAGTGGATTAAGACCTCGTTGGAGAGAGGCGAAATCACCTTGACGGGTGGACTGGAGTAGTTTGAGATCAAACGAACCAGGATAAAAATAACATGTTGTCTGCATTTGATTTCAAGTTTTACAATTCAACCCCCCTTCTTGTGTTTTTCACTTCTTCACACACCTCAACACACCAAAGGCCCATTCGAAGGGTACACCAAAAGGACCATCTAAAGACCCATTTGAAGGAAGTAATACTAGAGCCAGTCGAAGGGTACACAAGAAGTACATTTGAAGAGGCAACTTAAGCCCAGTCGAAGGCTACACAAGAGGTCCAGTCGAAAGAGGTAACCTGAGGCCAGTTGAAGAGTAACACTAGAGGGTATTCGAAGGAGCCAAAATGTCCACATACATTCAAATTTCAAAAAAAGGACAAGATCCCATGTTTTTGGCCAACGTTACAAAACTTCATTCATGGCCTTGAAAACATTTGTTTATGGTAGTTTAAACTATTATCTTCCTGTCCCCTTACCTTCTACTCTATATAAACAGAGTGCTTGCAAGCCAAATGGGTAGTTACACACATTGGAGAGACGATGCCCCATAAACCCACCAAAGTTGTCAAAAAAATTCATAAGTGATCCAAATCAAAGCAACCCTTAAACAAAGGTACCCACATCCAGAAGCCAAATTGAAGCAGTCATCAAACAAGGGTACCCACACCCATCATCACATATTCATCCATCAACCATTTGTAAGAATTAGTAAAAAGATCAATCTCTACATTTGCATGACACATCAACATTTATAGTTTCATTCGATTTATGGTTCAAGACTAAAGACCCGGGTTCGACCCAAGGTCTGCCTTTGTTTTGCTTCTAATGCTTATTGCAGATCGATCATAAATAAGGCCAGTGTGTATAGAATCGAAGGACATGGGCTTGGCACCAAAGTCATGCTTTTCGTTTTGGCTAACATACCTTTGCAAATTCAGTGCCCTCACAGCATCCACCCCTGGATCGAAAGACAATTATCTCTACCTGGGTCAAAGGACAAACATCCTTCCTTGGATCGAAGGCTACCCTTTTTCCTCTGGGTCGAAAGCCACCTTCCTATGGATCGAAGGATCCCCTCACTCCTTCATATTTTAGTTTTGTTCTTTTTGTTATTTCTTTATTTATCCTTTTTATTTAAATTAATCTTAAATCAAAATCACAAAAGAAACATTAGGCTAGTGTATTTTCTAATTAAATTAATTTTGTAAATAGATAAATAAATTATTTTAACATCTTTCTTAAAATTAAAATTAAAAAGATTTAGGTTTTGTTTTCCTTTATACATAAAAAAAACAAAACAAAAATATTTTTATTTCTTAGGATATTTTTAGACATTATTTTCAATTTCACGCGCGCTTATTTATTTTCGCATTTTTATTATTAATGTACCTGCTCACTGGATGTAATAGATTAGAACTAGGTCATTTACTACTTTACCCCTCTCATTCTTATATAATGTAAATCCCCTCCCCAAAGTATTGTAATAACGTAGATTTAAATTCATGCACTTTAATATTCTGTAAATATTATCTGCTAGTAACTAGGCGTGTATGAATAGATTGAAATCAAATGTTAGCAAACTTAACAAAAAGACAAAAAATAACTGAATTGAATCAATTTCACACATACACCTCTAGGGTACCCCACTTTGGTTGCCTTTAGAAATAAAACAGTCATGAGGCAGGAACGCTTTAACAAAGCCCCATAAATCAAAAGATCATAGTCCCTAGATGACCCTGCAATTGCCTTTTCAGTAAATGATCTGGTCCCTAAACGAAATTGCTAAAGAATTTCCCCAAGTTTCCTTCTTGACTGTAAACGTCCCTTCAAATGTACCTCAAACACCCAACGATAAGGCTACCTACTCACTAATAGTAGGATATCATTGTCTAAAGGATAGGGGAAAAGAACGACCCTTTTCGAGTATAAAATTAGATAGCTGTTAGAAGTTTGCTCAAAAAAATTTTGCACTTACACAAATACTACTTTTCAAAAACAATTTCAAAACATTTTCTTTGTTAACACTCTTGAGGACTGATACAAGAGTTAACGCAAAGCAAATCGCCGCACTATGGCATTTTCTAAACATTTCCAAAACACACAAAGCACAAAGGTATTTCAAAATGAGCAAACCTCTAAGAGCCCGTAGATAACTACAGATGGAAAGGGTGCTAACTGAAACAACTGGCCAAACCGTCATCTAATACTATGAAATATCAATGAAGTCACCACCGAACGTCTTTTATCCCGCCGAGAGGGAAAGATAAACATCGAGAAAACCTGAAGAGGGTGAAATCACAGTCTTGTGACCGAGAGATCGAGTAAGGGAGTTTGTTACGTGAGGGGAAGGTATTAGCACCCCACACGCCCCTAGTACTCTATAATATCCACTCTTGTTGTCTAATCTAATGGTTGTGTAAAAATCTATATCTAAGCTGTACAGGGAATGCATGCAAAAGAAAAGAGAAAATAATGTAGGGAAAATAAAGAGTTATGCTTTGTTGGGCCCAACCCCAATTCCTACGTATCCCTTTTAAGGAATCAGAGTAGTCGTAGTTCGGCTTATATATTTTGGCTGGTTTATGTTTTTTAGTTAAGAAGACAAAAGCAACAATTAAGATGGCAAAACATCAGATAAATGAGAAAACATCAACTGCAATGATAAAGCAACAAAAAAGGATGACAAAACATCACATGGCAACACAAACTCAGATAAGATGATAAAACGTCAGCATGATAGCAAAATATTAGACAAGATGATGAAACATTACACCTAACAATGATATCAAGGATCAATGTAGGATGACAAACATACGCGATGGCGAAACATCGGAAAAAGAATACGTGCAATGGTGAAACATCGGCAAAAAGATAGCAAGATAACATGTCAAAGATGGCGAAACATTAATAAACCAAATGATAAAACATCACACCTAATAGTGATATTGAGAATCAAAGTAGGATAACAAACATATGCACGATGGCAAAACATCGGCAAAAATATAACATGGAAAAGATGATGAAACATCAATAAACAAGATGATAAAACATCACACCTAACAATGATATTGAGAATTAAAGTAGGATAACAAACATGTGCGTCATGGCGAAACATCGGTGAAAAGATAACAAAATATCATGGCATGGATGGAAAAACATCAATTGTAAGGATGGCAAAACATCATGGTAAGGATGGCAAAAACACCATTAACAAGGTTTAAAACAAATCCGGAAGGCGCACAAACAAATGAGATTGGTTTGTATCTTTTACCTTGAAGAAATATTTAAGTTTATTACATATGTTTTATGATCTGCCAAGAACAAGTTTTAGTTTTAAGATGGAATATGCAAAGAAAGGAAAAATAACTAAGGGAGACTAACCTAGAACTACCCCTAATGTTATCATACAATGATTGACCCTAATATTGAGGATGAAAGAGGGAATTTTTATCCTATGTTAGCATGCATGGATTCCTATCCTAAGGTCTAGCTCAAGGACTAACCCTACACGAGAAATCTTAAGGGAGCATGGTAAATACCAAACAAGTAAGCAAACAAGCCAATAAGCTCAAGAGAGCACACCTAGAAAGATCCTATATAGGTTAGCATTCCAAATAAAGTCTAACAAAACTATCCTATAGGGAACATGCAATGAGAGCGAAGTCGTGATCTCAATATCTAAATTGAGTGACTCATCGATCAACAAGAAATAAAGGAAAGCGATAAAATCCTATAGGAAACATGCACTGAGAGCGAAGTCGTGATCTCAATATCTAAATTGAGTGACTCGTCGATCAACAACCAAGGAAAAAAAACACAAGCACAATACATATAGAAAATGAAGTGTGGAATGCCTGCTACATGTCTTTAAACAGCGACTTTGAGCACACGCTCTTTATTTCCCACTTCTCATGATATCTAGCAAGCAGTAAAGTGCGAAATGAGATAAACAAGAGAAAATACCAAACGGATAAAAATCTGTAGCAAAGTGTATCAAAATGAAGAAACCCGACGATCTTCGCGAAAGCTTCACCAATCAAGGAAAGGAGTAAGAAATAAAATGTTCGGAATAAGCGTCGAAGCATCGCCGATGTGAAAATAAATCACAATTGAAATCTCGAGCCTATCCGCTTATCGCACATTAAACCTAACGGAGAAGGTTTGTTTCCTCTTCAAAGCCACACAAGTGATATAAAACTCTACAGAGGCTCACACAAGTGATCAAACAAGATAATCCTCAAGAGTTTCATATCACCAAAAGTCGCATCAACAGTCTATCATAGGGTTAGCAATTGCATAAACATTTGATGAACCATAAAGCCTATTTTTATCAAGTTTATGAGAATCTTATGTATCTAACCATTAGTAAACAAATCATTGAGCAATTAAAAAAAACTTAACAAAATAAAAATTAAAAGGAATAGGAGTTGATAATTAGGTCAAAATTTTTGACCATCAGAATCCCATGATGTCTTCTTCTCCCTCTCAAACAAATCGCGGCGCAAACACCTTCATCTCCTCCGCCACTCAGCCTTTCAATCTCAGTCGTGCCTTTGAGTCGTCCTCGTCGTGATACTGCCGTTAATCCTCTTCTTCACAAGGCTACAAACTCAAATCCAGTTTGCAATCGGTGGTGCATTCTTCTTCTCAATGCTGATTCACTTCTCTGTGGTTCAAATTCAACCTCTGGTCGTCATCGTTCAACCTCTATCTCATCTCAATATGCCGCTTCCGTATTATTGTTCTCCTTTTTGACTAATCCTCCGCCATTCACCACTTTAATCATCTCCGACGCGGCTCAAATTTCCGTCGCGATTAAACTTTCTTCAACACTAAATGGAGAGATCATCATCGTCTTCATCCTTAATTCCATCTCCCTCGACAAATGAGTCAAATGCTTTGCCGTGAGACTCTACTGATTCATCGTCATATCCAACCTCGAAGCTCCTTACATCAACTTAGATTTGCAACGGTATCCTAATGATATGACAAGAAGATGACACAATAGAATTTTCAATGACTTACTTGCAAAGTTGTTTGTAGTAGTGTGAATAGAAAACCAGCGGGGATATTTTGATAGCTCAGGTACATCCTCTATAGCCTTGTATTTTTAATTCCTCTTCTACTTCTTCTCTGATTCAATTCCCTGTGTGTCATTTGTTTATTGATTCTTTAAGATGAGATTGTGATGTGCTATTTGTTGATTTATGATGCTATTGCAGCGGATTCTGTGGCTTGAATGGTGCAAAGATTGGGGGTGTACAAAGATGAGAAGCTCCAGAAGAAGCTTGCTCCAGAAGAAGCTTACTGAAGAAGATGATTGAAGATTGGTTCAGAGATGATGAAGGCGATGACGCGGCGGAG
The DNA here is from genome assembly GCA_948472305.1 of Vicia faba. Taxonomy (NCBI): domain Eukaryota; kingdom Viridiplantae; phylum Streptophyta; class Magnoliopsida; order Fabales; family Fabaceae; genus Vicia; species Vicia faba. The sequence goes on along the minus strand of OX451737.1, from coordinate 1,548,674,319 downwards.
TTAATGTTGTTGATGCGGTTATTTCCAAGAGAAGAATGTTGAAGATGTAATGATGATGAAGGTCTTGATGCAGAGTGGATGAAGACGATGCAATTCAGAGAGAATTTCTGAGATTTCAGAGAGATATTCTTCTGGTTAGTTTTTTGTGATTCTTCAGTTATTTGTGAATAGCAGTATGTTTCTGTTTGTTGCTTGGGCTGTGCAATTTTCTGCTACGGTGTAATTTATGATATGAGAACTTGCTTATTGGGCTGGAATTTGCAATTCTGCTTGCAATCTGTTTTTACTGTAGTGACTTTCTTGTTTTGACAGAACCGCGAACTTTGCATACTTGCTGAACCGTGATTCTATTTTTTTGAAACTTGTGTAGTAAGCTTGCTCGTTTTGAACTATACTGTGAACCAAAACTCGTTTTTATGATTTGTAGTAGATGGAATTTGGCCTATGATTGCTTGCTCGAAAACTAATATGTGTGAACCAAAATTGTATGAGGCTTTGATGGTGTTGCTTGAACATGATTGAAAAACACCCTTAATTCTCTGATTCCAAACTCAAAGCCCTAATGATGAAACTTGAATATAAAACTCTTTTGCTTGTGTTCATGTTCAAGTTTCTTTGATTGTTTGCTAACAATTTTTATTCTTATTATTTCATGAGCAAATGATGGTCATGGCATAGAGAATGAAGAGGGGGTAATAGTGGCTAGCATGAAGCATTCTTAGAGATCTTTTGGGAAGATGTTATGAAGTGACAAGCTTTGAAGGAGAAAAAGTCTTGGAGGAATATTCGAAAGAAAAGCCATGAAAAACTATATAGGATTAGGCTTACTAGTTTAAGAATTCCTCTTGATCTTGCTTTGTAATCTTAGAACTTGATTTAGAAAAATAAATGAAGAATGATGGATACTTGTTATTGTGAATGATGAATGTGATGTACTTTTGTCTTGCAAACTTGGAAAATGAATGATTTTTAAGAAGTTTGAAACTTGTAAATTAGCTTGAATGAATATATGGGATGATATCGTTCTTGGGTAAAATTTGAAAGAAGACTAATTGAAATGATGCAATTGAAAAAATATATGAATGATGAATGGACTTGAAAACCATGAGACTTTGTAGAGTTTGCACTTGAAATTGATAATGGCATGGTTTGACATATTTGGACAATGGATGATGGATTGCTTGAAAACTTGAATGAAACTTGGATAATGAATATAACTTGAATGGAATGGTTGAATAAGCTTTATGTCAAAACTCTTTTAATTCCAAATTCAAAGAACCTTGAAAGGTAGTTGAAACCATGAATAAAATTTGAAATGTTGCCTTAGAAAATTCAAATTCAATTTGTGTGAAAACCATGCTTTATTGTTAAACTTGAAACCTTAATGAATAAGTTCCAAACAACTTGCATTTTTTACAAGAATTCCAACTCCATTCAAATCTAACCCACACCAACCTTGCCTGATGAACAAACACGATGATACTTCCAACAATCCTGATCCAAGAAGGAACCATGTACTTCCCTTGATTGAAATGGGATTCTCATTGCCTTCAAAAACCCTTTAGAAGCATAGAGAAATAAACTCTACTTTAACCTTGGTAATTTGGAGAAGAAAAGCCCTAAGCTTGATGAGAAGAGATCTCTAGGATCAAAACCCTAACCTTGTTGATCTTTTGAATCAAAATGTCTGGTGTACTAGGATAAGACTTATGATGCCACTGTTTTAAGAATTTTTTCAAGGGAAAATCATTCATTCCAATAATCAAAACCCTAGCCATGTCCAAATCTATGATGAAACAAATAGTCAACTTGATATGTCATGAGGCCTGAGCCCGGTAGCCTGAGTGATCAAAATAATAAGGAGATGAAATCCATCTTGGACTGCCTGACAATACAACCAAATTCCATAGCTTGGAGAAAACCATGAAGACCATAAACCTTGATCCCATCTTAAAATGCATGAATGTGTATGACGAAACATAAGCCACAAAAGTAAAATGAAGAGGGCAAATTTTTGGGTGCATCACTAACACCTTTCCTTTCCATAATCTACCCCCTTACTCAGAAAATCTAGAAAAGGTATTTTCCTGTTCTTTTCATCCTTTCCTTAATTTTGATAAAATAAAAGTCGGTGGTGACTCTTGCTTACCGTGACATTTGCAAACACAAAACGCAAAAAACCAGTATTAAACAGTCGGTTATGCCACCGTATCACAGAACTGGCGACTCTGCAGGGGACATATAAAAAGTGGGGTTTACCTTAGAGTTAGTTCATTATTAAAATTGCTTTTTGTGCTTTGTATGCTTTATCCTTGGAGGGTTGTTTGGGTTGTTACTATAGATCCTACATTCGGATCTGGGGGAATCTTTTTAGGTAAACAACAATAGATCGTGGAGACTGTACGTCATAGACCAATATGGTTGAAACGATAGTTGTGTTAGTGTGACACTTTGGTTGGTATTGGTATCCCTTGTATTGAATCGAGGAGAATACGGGGCCACTGCGTGGTGTCGTGAAGCACTAATGAACCTTAGAACCTTAGTTGGACAAACTTGGCCATTAGAAAGTAGTGAGATAGTCGGCCTTGGTGTAAAGCTGGGGATTGGTTGATACTCGATGCTACACTCATTGAGATCAGACTTTTGAGATGTTTCGGCCGCAAGAAAAGATTGCTAAGCTGAAATAACGCCCGATAAAGAAAGATCAGTGATATTGAGACTCCTTAGAATCCGACTATTATTTCTAAGACAGGTTGAACCAACTAAACTTCAAGAGGGTACTTACCTATAAACCCCATGCAAGCCTGAACCTAAGGTCTTGTGTGTTGTTTGTGTGTTATTAATTTGCCTAAACATGACATCATGCATCATAACATCCATTTTTCATTACACTAACCATTTCAAGGACCAAGGGAATTTATCTTTGTTTTGTCTTACAGATCATTGCTTCCACTCTTAGAAATACTATTCGGATCATCTTCGTGAGAATACCTCTCCAACTCAAAGAGCTAGTATCAAGGGTTCCCGAGACTTCCTCATTCACCAAGAACTATGGTCGACTTCTCAGTTTAGTTACCTCGGATTTTGATGAGAAGATGATGAGTGTACTCTTTTAATTCTTTGACCCTAAGCACCATTGCTTCACTTTTCCAGATTACCAGTTGGTGCTCACCATGGAAGAGTTCTCTCAAATATTAGGTATACCTATTCTTGATTAGACACATCTCACCGGTTTAGAAGAAGCTCCCAAGCCAAAAATCATTGCAACAACTTTGCATCTGAAATGGTTCGACATTGTATCCAACTGGGAAACAAGAAGTGGTGTTAAGGGTTTTCTAGCCAAGTTTCTGTACGAGAAGGGTCACCAATTTTGGGATGATTTGGATTTTCAAGCTTTTGAGGAGGTTTTGGCCCTTCTAATCTATGCTTTAGTGTTGTTCCCTAATCTGGACTTTCTCATAGATGTGAATGCTATTAAGGTTTTCCTCTTTCGTAACCATGTGCCTACTCTACTCAAAGACATCTTGCATACCCTCTGCGCTCGCACCATGAAGAGAAAAGGGATTCTTATGTGTTGCGTGTCGTTACTATCAAGGTGGTTTATTTATCACCTCCATAAATCAGTATTGAGGAATGAAGAAGGTTTGGGTTGGCTGCGATGGATAATGTCACTTGCTCACTCAGATATCCTCTGGTATTCCCGATCTACGGGAGATATTTCTGTTATTGACCGCTGCATGGAATTCCCTAATGTCCCACTACTTAGCATTAGGGGAGGTATAACTTATAATCCTTCTCTGGATCTGCGACAATTTGGCTATGCTCGAAGGGATGTTCCCCACGATATGCTTATCCAGGGCATTGTGTTTAACTACGAGGATGATCTTCAAGGGTATCGTCAGAGGTTTATACGAGCTTGGGGCATGGTAAACAGATTTGATACCAAGACCTTGGAACCTTATTTCAAATGGGTACGAGCTCGCGCTCAGAACCTTATAATGTCGTATATAACCATCTTACCTGTGGTTGTAGAGCCCGTTTCCGAAGGGGATATTCCTTATATAGTTCTCCATTCTGACATGCCCACTGATCTTGAAGAGATGCAGAGATCCTGGATTCAGTTGAAGAAAGAACGGGATACCTTTAGAGATCATTTCTATGTCAATGATAAGAAAGTGTCAGAGCTTATGAAGCTACTTCATGAAGAAAAAAGTCTTAATTCCTATCTCGGCACGAAGAGGAAGCGCCCGTGGGAAATCTGATGTCTTAGATTTTAGAATTTTTCAATTGTAGGCCTAAAAAGGCAATTGTATTTTTAATTCTACTAATAAAATATTTGTTTCATTTTGGTTCACAAACTTAAATCTCCCAGAGTCTTTGAAAAAATTGCATACATATATCATACATATCATTGCATAAATAGGTTTCATGACAAGTTTCTTATCTTCTTCGCTGTTTATTTCAGCAATGGCTCTTGAACAATCAGTCAAGGAACTTCAGGCACATAATGCCCAATTCCAAAAAATGTTCCTGAATCTGGATAAGGGACAAGAAGACTTGAAAGCTTTGATTCTCAAGGACAAGAAGAAGAAAAAGAGGCCAGTGGGTGTTCTGAATTTGGGAAGAAGGTTCAAAGGACTGGTGAAGCACGTTTCAGAGCTTGCAACTCCGTCAAGAGAGAGAGTCAATCAGGATGGAGAGCCAAGAGAAGAAGACCACAGTACAAGGGAGTCTGAAGAAGATGAGCCTGACTATTCTGAGGAGAAGTATCCTCCTATTGATGATAAATACAAACAGCTGGAGGATCAGTTAAATGCCATGGAGATCCAAAGGGTTCCCGGGTTAGACTTTGAAGAGCTAGGACTGGTCTCAGGGGTGGTCATCCCGTGGAAGTTCAAGGTCCCTACATTTGATAAATATGATGGTGTCTCCTATCCTAAGCTATATTTAAGGTCGTTTGTCAGGAAAATTCAACCCCACACAAATGACAGGGATTTGTGTGTACACTTCTTCAAGGAAAGTTTGGCAGGAACTCAGTTGGAATGGTTCTATCAATTAGAAAGAATCAATGCGCGTAATTGGGAAGATCTGGATACTAATTTTTATAAGCAGTACCAATATAATGATGACCTCGCCCCGACTCATACACAGGTGTAAATCATGTCTATGGGTTCCGGCGAGGGTTTTAAGGACTATGCCCAAAAATGGAGAGACCTTGCGGGAAGAGTCCAGCCTCCATTGTCTGATAGGGAGCTGGTGGACATGTTCTTGGGCACATTATTTGGGCCATTCTTTAATCACCTGATTGGAAGTTCTTCTGCTGGGTTTACGGAGTTGATCTTGACAGGTGAACGAGTAGAGGATGGCATTAAAAGTGGTAAGATACAGAGGGATGCATCCTCCAGCACTGCAAAGAAACCACTCACAGGGAAGAAGGAGGTCAGTGCTACTTATGGCCAAAGAAATCTTAACAAAATTGAGCATCGTCCGACAGTAGGGGATGTTATGATTTCCAATTCTGCATCAAACCGACAACAAAATAATCAGTCAAGAACAGATAAGTCAGTGAGACAGTTTACCCGGATCAACATGACCCTATCTCAGGTTTTACCACACCTGCTCTAATCCAATTTGGTTACCCTGAAAGAGGCTCCCAAGAATCCAAACACTACATCTCCTTACTACAATGAAAATGCTCGGTGTGCTTACCATTCTGAAAGTCCCGGCCACAATACAAACGACTGTTGGGTTTTGAAGAACAACGTAAAGGATTTGATTGAAGCAAAGGAGATTGAATTTGACGCTCCTGAGACCCCTAATGTTATAACTTCCCCTATGCCCAAGCACGGTCGTGGTGTCAATGCTATTGATGATGACATGTGTGTTGCTTCCATGGATGAACTAGCTACTCCACTCCAGACTATTAAGAAGAATATCTTGCAGGCCGGTTTATTTACGGGTTGCGGCGAAGGTTGCCACTTATGTTTGTCCTTACCTAATGGTTTCCATTTGTTGAAGAAGGCGTTCAGTGCCTCATGGAAGATAAAGAAATCCTATTTGAGAAGACTCCAGTTACAAGTACTCTGTGTGAATATGTTTCTATCATTACCATTTCTGCCAATCCTCCCAAGGTCTCCTCCAAAAGACCTGTCAGGATTACATCTGTTCCAAAAGCCGCTCCATTTATAATTATTTTCCCCGGACCTATACCATATTCCTCGGATAAAGTTGTTCCCTGGAACTATGGGCCTGACGTCTATTACCATGGCGCCAAGAAAGATTTGCTGGTTGTTAAGGATAAAGATGTTGAAGACTCTAATCCTGACATTAGTAATATCACTGGGACCAGTAAGATAACAAGAAGCGAAAGAGTTTTCTCCCCCGAGATCTCTCCTCCTAAAACTATTGCATCTCTCGTGATCATCCCTGCTGCTACTCCTGTCAGTATTCCTATGACTACTCTTGCTACTAGCTCTGCTGCTACCCCTGCCACCGAGTCGGCCAAGACTTGGGGCAAAGAGATATTGGTTGAACCTGTCCAGACGAAGGCGCACCCAGAAGCCACCCCTGAGGCTTCTAAGAAGGAAATGGAAGAAATCTTAAAAATAATAAAGAAGAGCGACTACAATGTGGTTGAACAACTGGGGCAGACCCCTTCCAAGATCTCAATGCTGACCCTGTTATTATGATCTGAGGCCCATGCCAAGGCTTTAGTGAAATTCCTCAAGACTGCTCACGTGCCACAAGAAACCTCTGCTGATCAATTTGAAGGTTGTGTGGCCAGTTTGACTGCTGACAATGAGTTAGGTTTCTCTGATGCTGATCTGACTCCCAGAGGAAGGAAACATAATGATGCCCTGCACGTCTCTATCGAGTGCAGGGGAACTACTTTGGCCCATGTTTTAGTGTATACAGGTTCGTCACTGAACATTCTTCCCAAGAAGGCCTTGACAGGTTAGATTGCGAAGGATTGACTCTGAAGCCTAGTAACATTATGGTGAGAGCCTTTGAGTTCCCGGATGATAACATCATGTTAGTAACTGATTGTGAAGAACCTGGACCAGATGAAAGACCTGAAAAAGGATCCCAATAGACTATGGTTTTTGATAGAGCTTCCAACACTCTTGGCAATGGCATATGTGCCGTGATCATATCTTTTGAGGGTTATCATACTCCTTTCACTGCTAGGTTATGTTTCAACTGTACCAATAATATGGCTGAGTATGAAGCATGTGTCATGGGTCTCAAAGCTGCAATCGATTTAAGGATCAAGTTCTTAAGTGTGTTTGGATATTCGGCTTTGGTAATCATCCAGATCAAAGGAGAATGGGACATGAAGCATCCTAATCTCATTTCGTACAAAGAACATGTGTTGACACTAATCCCATACTTTGAAGAAAGTACTTTTGAGCATTTTCCACGAGAGGAAAATCAACTAGCGGACGCGCTAGCTACGATGTCATCCATGTTTAAGGTCAGGTGGGATAATGAGGCTCCTTAGATCACCATTGAGAGGATGGACGAGCCAGCATACTATCATGAGATTGGTATTGAAGAAATAGTGGGCAAGCCTTGGTTCCATGAAGTCAAAAGATATCTTGAAGGCCAAGAATATCCTGAGGGAGCTTTAGTCAATGATAAGAAGTTCCTAAGAAGGTTCTCTGCCAAGTTCTTCCTCAGTAACGGGATCCTCTACAAGCGCAACCACGACTCTACCTTGCTTCGGTGTATAGACAAGAGCGAGGTAGAAAATATTATGGCTAGTTTACATGAAGGTACCTTTTCCACCCACTCTAGTGGGCACTCAATGGCTAAAAATATCCTACGGGAAGGATACTACTGGTCCACTATGGAAGCAGACTGTTATCGGTATTCACGAGCATTCCATAAGTGCCAGATCTATGCTGATAAAGTACATGTACCTCTGGTTCCTCTGAACGTCTTGACTGCTCCTTGGCCATTTGCAATGTGGGGTATTGATATGATCAGAGAGATGAGACCTACAGCTTCTAATGGGCACCACTTCATCCTGGTTTCCATTGATTACTTTACGAAGTGGGTCGAAGCAGCTTCATTTGCTTCTATTACCAAGAACGTCGTGGCCCGATTCATCAGACATAACATTATTTGTCGGTACGGTATCCCAGAAATAATCATTATAGATAATGGTACCAATCTCAACAACACTATGATCACCAAGCTTTGCACGAAATTTAGGATCCAGCATCACAACTCTTCTCCTTACCGACCGAAGATGAACACTGTAGAAGCTGCTAACAAAAATATCAAGAAAATCATTCAAAAGATGATGGTGACATATAAATATTGGCACAAGATGTTACCATTTTCTATTCATGGTTATCATACCACAATGCACACATCAACAGGGGCAACTCCTTTCTCTCTGGTATACGGTATGGAAGCTGTCCTACCCATTGAAGTCTAGATCCCTTCTTTGAGAATCATGAAGGATGTAGTTTTGAATGAAGACGAATGGGTTCAGACTCGACTTGACCAATTGAACCTGATTGATAAGAGGCTCGCGACTATTTGCCATGGTTAGATGTACCAAAAACGTATGACCAAAGCTTTCAATAAGAAGGTCAGACGTCAGGTATATCAGGCTGGTGACTTGGTAATCAAGCGCATCATACTGCTACAAGGTGATCCCAGGGGCAAATGGACTTCCACATATGAAGGGCCATTTGTAATTAAGAACATATTTTCTGGTGGAGCCATGATCTTAACCACTATGGACGATGATGACCTTCCGCACCCTGTAAAGACGGACATAGTTAAAAGATACTACGCATAAACAAAGACCCGTTAGGTCGAATGGCCTCGACAAAAATTAGGTCATCCCGGCGAACCAAAAGGGTTCGGGCAAAAATTAGGGATATACATGAGAAAAAATCTGTACACCCGGCAAGTCGAAAACCTGAAAAGGCGGCTTGGGCAAAAAAGGGTATCCCAGTGGACTGAAAACCCGAAAGGACGGCCCAGGAAAAAGTTAGGGATTTAAAGCGTATAATTATGTCCCGTTAGATAACCTTATAGCCAGTCTTCAATATCAACTATCAAGCTCAAAGCGGTACTAATCAATCCAATCAACTTTGGATAAGCATTGAAATGGATGATAGGCTCAAAGACATAAAGGCAATAGCAGAATGGAAACCCAATAGATTTATTTCACATAGCTGTCTTTCTTTGTATATTATTTTTGTATAATTTCCATTCTTACGATGATATTCTCTTACTAGGATGTCTGTCTCCTTGTACAAAAATGCTTATTTCAAATTAATACAAAACTACTTCTTTGAAAGTTGCAAATTTCTGTTTTTATTTTTCCGTTTTGTGTGCGAAAATGTCCAGTGATTATTTTTGAACATATGCATATGATTACTGCTCACAAATACAAGCATAAAAATATAAAGACAATTGCTAATGACTTTAAGAAATGGGACAATATCTAAGGGCCATCCACAAGATCCCCGCAGATGGCTTCCCCGTAAGTTACCTTCTCCAGCAGGTACAGAGGCAGGGGCATTCTACTGCAAGGTCTCTGCCATATTCTCAGTATACAGCCTAAAAGTGACAGGTTCTCATATCCCCGGCAGAAGCAAAAATCTCCAATTACTGCACCAAAATCCCTAGTGAAGTCACCAAGCTTCTCAAGATTCTCCAACAGGGTTTCAACAAAATTCCCAAGCAGGTTATGGGGTTCACCTTCCACAACAAAGTTTTATAAATATCAAGTAGTTTATAAAGCCTTATCCCCAGTAGAGTTTATTTCTCTAGCTACGGAAATTCATCTCCTAACAGAGTTTATTTCTCCAAATTGATGAAATCTTTCAACAAAGTTCTTCCCCTTGGCAAAATCATTCTTAAACAGAAGTCGAAGATCCTCAGAAGAGAGAGGGAATTTCCAACAAAACTATCTCCATTCATTATCCCCGGTGAAGATTGAAGAGTCACTTTCTTCACTCGCCAACAACATTTCGGGATTCAGCTTCCCAGTGCTCTTCAACAGCAGTTAGGGATTTATTTTCCCAGACAAAGATACTGCACAACAACATTACATATTCATACATCATGGCATGTGCATACAAATACATATATCACAATATCATTTATTTTGGGATCATCATACAATTCATACATCATGACATCGCATGAAATTGAATTTAACTTTTCAGTTTAAATTAGCAAACAGACGAATACTATCAACTTTTACAGCAGTGTAGCGGTAGAAATGTTTAAGACAGAGCCATGGGATTGACTAGACTCTGTACAAATAAAAATAGAAATTGCCACCTCACTTTATTGTTTCCCAAGGAATGGGAAAATAGAGAGTAACCCAAAAAGAGGGGGAAAGATTCAAGGTAAGGGGGTTGGTTATGCAAAGGGAAAATACTATCACCCTAAACATCTACGGTACTCCGCATGAACCTCTTTGTAAAATCTATATATTTGGATATGAAATGTTGTGTAAAAAATGGATGGTGGAGGTGAGAAAAGAAATATATATTTTTTTATGATTTTTGCACCCTCCGCGGTTGCGAACCTTTAGTGCCTACGTACCACCTTTCGTGCAATAGGGGATCAGGGTACACGTAGTTTACCTTTAAAAATTTTAAAATGTAAGTGTGTTGGTTAATTTTTATGAGATAAAACATCATCGTCATTGTTCGTGTGGAAAACATAGCTACTACCCACAATCATCTCAAAGTGGAGGATATGGCTTGGATTTTAAAATCAATAATGCCTCACTCAACACCTAAGTGGAAAATATATCTCTTCACTACATATTGTAGAAGTATAGTTGTTTGCATCACTACAAGGATTGACAAGAGTCTAATATTATGAGAAAGGTTTTAAAATAAGAAAGCCAAAGTGGCAAAAATGATTTGAAATGAGATTGATTGACTTTTAGTCTTCTCACAAAAAAATGATGTCAAAATATTATTAAGTTGATTGAAGTTTATTCATGAATTTTTTTTTTGAAAATGCATGGACCTAAGTCCAAGTTTATTATGAAAGTGGTTCAAGTTTCAAAACAAGAAGAGTTTTCAAAAGGAGGAAGAAGATTTTTGAAATTAAAGAAGATGGGAGGAGAAGAAGAGACTATCCTAAAGCATAAGGTAAAAGCTATGGATAAGAAACATCTAACTAACAAGAAGCCAATACTTGACACTATGAGTCAAGATAGAATTCCAATTCTTTGAATTGAAACCAAGAAAGCAAAGATACTAGACCTCTTGGAAGAACCAAACTTCAAGTGTATTAAATCTTCACAAAAAATTGGGCAGAGTAACGGCTGTATACGGGTGAATTCCATATTACAAACAGAGAATGTAATCACAATAACCTGCACACAAAACAAACAAACAACCCAATGTCTTGAGGTAAACCTCAAGAACTCCAGAGAAAACATCAATTAAGGTTACAAAGTCTCCAACATAGGCCAAGGTTTCTAATCCTAAGTCCAAGAAGTCCCATACTACATAATGCCAAGGATAGTAACCAAATAGTCCAAGTATCATTAAAGTTTTTATGGTTTATGTTGATTATTAGGTGTCTTAGATGAAAAAAAGAAAAGGCTCAAGTGAGAAAAGATGAAGATAGCATGAAATGTAATGCTTAAAGTAAATGGTGCATAAAGCATAAAAAAATAAAAGGGCATAAAGTAACAACAAAGGGTAAAATCAATTATTAGTGATTAGTGGTTAGTTGGATGATCATCTTGAAACTTGCATTTGGAACTCATTAGAGGATTGATAGAACCAAAGCCTCCACACAATAAGTTGCATTTGCTTTTTGTCAAGTATATCATCCATTTAGGATCCTCAAAAGTACCATTTAATGATCAACGATGTTTAAGTGATCCGCGTTGACCAAAAGTGTTGTAGATCCATTAGAGGATTGGTAGAACCAAAGCCTCCACACAATGAATCTCAAGGTTATTGGATCAAAGAGATCAAATTAACATACTTGGGCTTGAAAACATAGGTTTGGGCCACGATTGATCATTTATTCGAATCGGGACAAAATTTAGCACTATGTTAAGCAATCGTAAGTGGACTTATGTAGAAGTCGCACCTATTTTGAGGTTGGTCAATAGCAATCTATGCACCATTTATTTTGAGACATGATATAAAAATCATGCTCCAATAACACTTAGTGAAATAAGAAAGGGATGAGATGAAGAGGGGTGGGGAAGAATATACAAACTACATTTGAATTAAAATTTAATCAAACTATTATTAAAATCATTCATCCATTTTTGTGGAGTTAAACTCAACATCATGGATCCAATGATGTTAATAAAGTTCATGATCAAAAATTCAACCCAAGATTAGTCATAAAATAATCACAAAATAATATTGCATTTTAATATATACATTAAAAAAAGGTTTTAGAAATATTTAAAATAGAAATAAGGGATAAAAATAGAAACTATGTTAAAATTAATCAAGAAATAAAATGTAAGACCATAGAAATGTCAGAAATGGACTCAAATATTTTTATATTTTTTTTTGTAATTTTTTGAAGTCAGAAACTATTTTTAAAATTAAAAGAAATGAGTAAAATAAACCAAAAATGATAAAAAAAAATACCAAAGTCAGAAATAAAAAATAAGTGAGGTCACCAATATTTGTCACAATATCATTGGATCATTCCATATTTTTTTCAGAATTTAAAAATGCATAAAAGTAGTTTTAAACATTTAAAACAAATAAAATAAAGTGAAAATTTATAAAAAAATACCAAAACACAAAATAAAATTGTGAAAAAATAAAAATCAGAAAGAGAAAAATCAAAAAAAAATTTCACAATTTTTTAGATTTTTTGGACTAAAAATGAATTTTCTATGATTTTTTGAAATTTAAAACAATTAAATATAAAAATAAAATCAAAAAATCAAAAAAATATGGGCCATCTGATCAATGTAAAAACGCGTTAGTAAAGAGATCAAGTGGACCTGGCGCGCTGTGCATGTTATGAACTTTAGTCGATAATGCATTGAATCATTAATTAAATCAGATTTCAAAAAATACAAGTAGCGTGCCATCATTGGTTGGAAGATGACACGTTGGTCATCTTCAACATCCAGCCAACGTGAATTGCAGGTCTCTCAAACTGTAAAATCAGAAGCTCAGACCTATGTCATTCGCTTCGTCTCTTCAAGACGAAGATAACCACACCTTCACGACAAATTTATATAAATTGTAGCTCAAGCAAATTGGAAGGAAAGTTTTGAAAATGGATTTGAAATTTCGTGGTCAAAACAAGTTTCCAGATGAAAGTAAGTGTTGCAACTAAAACCAGGGCAATGAGAGCATCACAATGATATTAAAGTTTTGAAGAATTGATGAAGGAATCTACCTATTAGAGTTGAGTTGCAGAGCTCTGAAACTGGACATCTATGGAGCAATCTAAGGCACGATTCTTGAATATAATTATATGGTTAGCTTCAGGGGAGATCAAGGAAGGTTAATTGATGGAAAAATTGGATTGAAAAAAGGCTTGAAAGCAGATTTCGAAGTAGCAGAATTTTGAGTTATGGAACAAGTTTGGCAGGGTGATTCTGGCTATCCAAGCTTGAGGAAATGAATGGGGGATGACTCTCTATTTATAGGGAATCAAATGGAATGTCCAAGCGTGTGAAATGATGATGTTTGGAGGGAAATCGTGTGAAGTTGCAAACAAGAAAAGTGTGACTTTCAATTTGATCAAAACTCATCCAAAACGCGTGTTTTGTTGTGCTAATCAATTATGGAACTTCACTAAACATGTTTAGAGGCATAAGCACGTGGAAAACTTGTGATTAGAAGCCAAAACAAAGACTTCAAATTCTGACTTATGGGGAAACTTCAGTTCCAAGTTACCAAGTTCAATCCAATGGCATTCTCAGCTCAAGGGGTCTTAAGTCATGATTATTGATGCTTTAGAAATATGAGGTTACAAGCTTTGCAATGGAAAAAGAATGGAATCAAATAGATGCTTGAGATGAAAGTTTCATTGAGTCAAAGTTGGGGAGAAATGTTGACTTTCCATACTTAGAAATATTTCAAGTTTTTCTTCAAAAGTGATCGATAATGTTTTGCATCCAAACATGGACTTCCTCTTGGAATTTGGTCTTGAAAAAATGGCATGAAATAGACCTCTTGAATGAAATTTTGAAACTTGAACCATCTAAAATCTCAAAAAATTGAGAGAGTTATGGATTGTTGAAGTTGGAAAACAATCATGAAATGACCTATAATATTTTGTATCCTTAGGGCATCTTACATCCATTTTACCACTTTGCACATAAAAGAAGGAATAAAGTTCACATCCTCAAGATCATTTTAGAAAAATATTAGGCTTAAGGTGATAAAAATTGACCAAGTTATGATCATTTGAAGTCACACATAGGAAAATCGGGGTTCATCTGGAGGACTTGTAATCTTTCTTCATCACCAAGTTTCTTCCACATGAAAAATCCTTGGAAATTTTTAAGTGATTTGTTGATAACCCTTTGAAGAGAAGGATGTATTTGGAATCACTCCAAAATATCAAAAGATGAGCAAGATATGCTTCTTTGAAGTTCAAAACCCTAGCTCATAGATCGAGAAAACTGCCTTGAGGAACTTTGACAATTTAGAACAAACTTCTTGTACCAACACAAATGTTTTGTAAATATAAGTTGTTGAGGATGATAATGAGAACTCATAGCAACCATAACCACTTTCATATCTTGAGAATTGAGAGAAATATGCATTTGTGACCAATGGAAACAAAGCCTTGTCCAAGCATGACAACTTCTCCAATCAATCCTTTGTACTTTTGAACCAAATTTGATAATCTTGAAAGGTGGTGAACCAAAATAACCTTGCCATGCCATTTCCTCAAAAACAAATCCAATGGTGAGGTTTGAACTCCTCAAGCTTTATTGACTAGGGCATGGAAATAAACTCATGAACCCATGGACCAACTTGCTGAATCTCATTGCCTTTACCTACATGAGTAACAAGCAAGACAAACCAACATTGAATTTTATTAATTAAGAGAAGAAATCAATACAAAAAATATTCATGATCACAAAAGAACACAAGTCAAGGTGCTTGGTGATTCCTCAAAGAGAAAAGCTAAATATAGGGAGGGGAGCCAAGAATCCTAATGTGGTCTTTTTGTGATAGAATCAACATGGTATGATGAAGGGATCTTAGGGGGAAAAATTGGGGTATAACAAGCAGGTCAAAGATTAATGCCCAAAACCAGATGGGGAAACTATCTGCACGACCAAATGGTATGGACTCCTGATACAAGACGGGTTTACCAACAAATGCAGCAGGCTACAGATTAATGCCCGAAACCAGACGGGGAAACTATCTAAGTAACCAACAAATCAAGTTCCAGATTAATACATGTAACAAGCCAGGATAACTATCTGTGGATGATCAATTATAGATTAATACCTGTAACAAGCCAGGATAACTATTTGCATAAAGAGATTAAATATTAATACCTGTAACAAGCCAGGAAAACTATTTGCATAAAGAGATTAAATATTAATACCTGTAACAAGCCAGGAAAACTATCTTTCTTTCTTAAGTCAGAGATTAATACCTGGAACCAGACAGGACAACTATCTCAACGACCAAGCAAAAACGTAGCTCCAGATTAACACTTGTAACAAGCTAGGAAAACCATCTGTGGACGACCGACTGTAGATTAATACATGTAACAATCCAGGAAAACTATCTACTTAATAAGATTGAAGATTAACACCCGAAACCAGACGGGAAAACTATCTTTATTTCTTGGGTTAGAGATTAATACCTGAAATCATCTAGGACAACTATCTCAACGACCAACAATTTTTCAAATTCCTGATTAATACCTGAAACTAGACATGACAACTATCTGTGAACAATTGATTGTAGATTAACACCCGAAACCAGTCGAGAAAACTATCTTTATTTCTTGGGTTAGAGATTAATACCTGAAACCAGCCAGGACAACTATCTCAACGACCAACAATTTTTCAAATTCCAGATTAATACCTGAAACCAGACAGGACAACTATCTGTGAACGATTGATTGTAGATTAAACACCTGAAACCAGACAAGAAAGCTATCTACATGACCAGACGAAGCAATCTTACATGAGTTCTTTCTCATACAGTCTAACACAGGCTCATCTTGAAGCAGCCCTACACAGGCTCTTTCTAATACATCTCCAAGTAACGGTTAATTCTATTATCCCCAACAAATCACTGGAAACCTGGACTCCAACCAAAATACAACAAACTGTCATCTATCTAGAGATAACACTTCAACAGAGCCTTGGACAACTGAATTTCCTAGACTCTATTCTCCATAGAGTTTTCCTCAAACAAGAGAACAACAAAAACCCGCATTCCCCAATATACTCCTCCTCAGACAGCAGGAACGGGAACCCCAAAGGGACCATGTGTAAATCAACATCTATTTTGGATGACATCTTCAAGCCCATCTCTGACGACTCTCTGTCATCTCCTCCAAATGGAATCTGTAAGACCATTCACTACATCATTAATCATCAGTGTTATTTCATGCGAGTGCAAATTTCTGGGCACTCTAGTGTTCAAACATCTTCCACCCTCAGATCACGAAAGGCAGACAAGCCAATCTAAATCCTCAGGTTTAAGAAGATTGAATAGGGGCAGCTGTTGTACCCCAAAAATTTCCCTCTCATATTTTCCCAAGATCTTTCTCCTACATGGTGATCACAGGAATTTGATTAAAGGAAAGATAATTTTTTTAGAGATAAACAAGGAGTCTTTGATTGGCATTTTAACAAAATCCTTTGATTGGCATGTTAAAAGGCCTTTTGAGTGGTATTTGGATAGGCTTCGATTGAGAGCCTAACCTCCTCCAAGTTTGCCTCAAATTTCTAAGCTTCGATTTAAGCCTTGGCTTGTTGCTTGTTCACTGCACATTAGCTTCGATTGGGCATGTTTTCCCTTTAAAATATCCTACTTTGATCCAAAGGGGAAGGGCTTCTTGTTAGTGCTCCTTCGATTGCACTATTGTCTTTGCATGCTGGAATGACTCACAAATGCAATGGCTACCTGCAAGCAAGCTGGACCCCTGCTTTGATTGGGCATTTGTTTTCCTTGGAGCAAGCTTGTTTCCTACTTCTACTAGGCAAATTATCCCTCTGGGCGTGCCTTCAGCACACAAAGCAAGAACTTCTCCAAATTAGCCTTTGATTCACAAAGCTCCCACTGGGCAAAAGACCCCTCAGCGTGTGACCAGCGCACGCATGCTTCTTCAGCTTACCTTTAGCACACCAGGCCAAGACTCCTTCAAGGTTGCCTTCGATCCACCAGGCAAAAAGCTTCTTTTGTTGCGCCAGGTAAAAAGTTTGCCTTCGACCACAAGGCACTGGCCACCTTTGTGCCAGCTTCACTTAGGCAATGGCCTCTTTTACGCCTGCCTTGACTTGCTTCATGCTAGCATCCACAAGGCATAGGCTGATTTTGTGCCAGTTTTGGCTGGGCACTGACCCCCCTGTGAAACAATTGTACACACTTCAACACACCAAAGGCCCATTCGAAGGGTACACCAAAAGGACCATCTAAAGACCCATTCGAAGGAAGTAATACTAGAGCCAGTCGAAGGGTACACAAGAAGTACATTTGAAGAGGCAACTTGAGCCCAGTCGAAGGTTATACAAGAGGTCCAATCGAAAGAGAAAACTTGAGGCCAGTCGAAGAGTAACACTAGAGGGCATTCGAAGGAGCCAAAATGTCCACATACATTCAAAAAATTTTAAAAAAAGGACAAGATCCCATGTTTTTGGCCAACGTTACAAAACTTCATTCATGGCCTTGAAAACATTTGTTTATGGAAGTTTAAACTATTGTCTTCTTGCCCCCTCCCTTCTAATCTATATAAGTAGAGTGCTTGCAAGCCAAATGGAAAGTTACACACACATTGGAGAGACGCTGCCCCATAAACCCACCAAAGTTATCAAAAAATCTCATAAGTGGTCCAAATCAAAGCAACCCTTAAACAAAGGTACCCATGTCCAGAAGCCAAATCGAAGCAATCATCAAACAAGGGCATCCACACCCATCATCACATATTCATCCATCAACCATTGGTAAGAATTGGTAAAAAGATCAATCTCTACATTTGCATGACACATCAACATTTGTAGTTTCATTCGATTTATGGTTCAAGAATAAATACTCGGGTTCGACCCCAGGTCTGCCTTTTTTTTGCTTCTAACGCTTGTTGCAGATCCAACATAAATAAGGCCAGTGCGTACAGAATCGAAGGACCCGGGCTTGGCACCCAGGTCATGCTTTTCGTTTTGGCTAACATACCTTTGCAGATTCAGTGCCCTCACAGCATCCACCCCTAGATCGAAAGATAATTATCTCTCTCTGGGTCGAAGGACAAACATCCTTCCTTGGATCGAAGGCTACCCTTTTTCCTCTGGGTTGAAAGCCACCTTCCTCTGGATTGAAGGATCCCCTCACTCCTTCATATTTTATTTTTTGTTCTTTTTGTTATTTCTTTATTGATCCTTTTTATTTAAATTAATCTTAAATCAAAATCACGAAAAAAATTAGGCTAGTGTCTTTTCTAATTAAATTAATTTTGTAAATAAATAAATTAATTATTTTAACATCTTTCTTAAAATTAAAATTAAAAAGATTTAGGCATTGTTTTCTTTTATACATAAAAAAAACAAAACAAAAAGATTTTTATTTCTTAGGATATTTTTAGACTTTATTTTCAATTTCACGCGCGTTTATTTAATTTCGCATTTTTATTATTAATGTACCTGCTCATTGGATGTAATAGATTAAAACTAGGACATTTACTGCTTTATCCCCCTCATTGTTGTATAATGTAAATCCCCTCCCAAAATTATTGTAATATCGTAGATTTAAATTCCTGCACTTTAATATTCTGCAATATATATTAACTGCTAGTAACTAGGCGTGTATGAAAAGATTGAAATCAAATGTTAGCAAACTTAACAAAAAGACAAAAAATAACTGAATTGAATCAATTTCACACATACACCTCTAGGGTACCCCACTTTGGTTGCCTTTAGAAATAAAATAGTCATGAGGCAGGAACGCTTTAGCAAAGACCCATAAATCAAAAGATCGCAGTCCCTCGATGATGTTACAATTGCCTTTTCAGTAAATGATCTAGTCCTTAAATGAAATTGCTAAAGCGTCTCCATAAGTTGCCTTCGTGACTGTAAACGTCCCTTCAAATGTCCCTCAAACACCCAACAATAAGGTTACCTACTCACTAATAGTAGGATAGCACTGTCTAAAGGACAGGAGGAAAAGAACGACCCTTTTCGAGTATAAAAGTAGATAGCTGTTAGAAGTTTGCTCAAAAACATTTTACACTTACACAAATACTACTTTTCAAAAACAATTTCAAAACATTTGCTTTTTTAACACTCTTGAGGACTGACACAAGAGTTAACGCAAAGCAAATCGCCGCACTAAGGCATTTTCCAAACATTTCCAAAACACACAAAGCACAAAGGTATTTTAAAATGAGAAAACCTCTAAGAGCCCGTAGATAACTACGGATGGAAAGGGTTCTAACACCTTCCCTTTCCATAATCTAACCCCTTACTCAGAAAATATCAAAAAGGTCTTTTCTTGTTCTTTTCACCCTTTCCTTAATTTGGATAAAAGAAAAGTCGGTGGCAGCTCTTGCTTACCGCGACATTTGCGAACATAAAACGCAAAAAACCACTATTAAACAGTCGGTTATGCCACCATATCACAGTTCACCATTCACAATCACCATTTTTCCTTCTCGAGTAAAATTTAATTTTTTATGTAAGGTGGATGTAACAGATCCCACCTCATGAATCCAAAGTCGACTCAACAAACAACTGTAGGCTGGAAAGATATCCATGACCTGAAAGGTGATCTGAAACATATGTGGTCCTATCTGTAATACGATGGGAGAACTGACTTTATTGGTTTTGCATTTTATTACAATATTGTGGTTAGCTAGAGTCGCCACCGACTTTTCTTTTATCCAACAAAGGAAAGGGTGAAAAGAATATGAAAGACCTATTGAGAGAATTTTCTGAGTAAGGGGGTAGGTTATGGAAAGGGAAGGTGTTAGCACCCTTTCCATCCGTAGTTATCTACGGGCTCTTAGTTGCTAGCTCACTTTGAAAATTCTTTTTTGTGTAAGTGTGTTTTGAAGATATTTTGAAAATACACCTTAGTGCGGCAAACTTTGTAATGTTTCTCGTTTCGGTGAGAACGTATACAAAGTATTTTTTGTCTTTGAAAATATTTAGAAAAGAGTTTGTGTATGTGTGAAAAAAATATTTTTTGATTGTTTTTATGAGCAAGCAACTAGGAATAATCTACCTACTCGAAAGGTTTGTTCTTTTCCTCTTTTTTTAGACAGTGTTATCCTACTATTAGTGAGTAGGTAGCCCCATCGTTGGATTTTTTGAGGGACAAGCTAGGGTCATTGTACAGTCACGAAAGTAACTTAGTAAGATGCTTTAGTAACTACCCTAATATTTTAAGGTCATATACTGAGGCAACATCGAAAGGGTCATCAAGGGACTTATGATCTTTAAACTAAAGGGTCGTCACTAAAACCTCTTACATTCGAGAGTCGCGAATGTTTATTCTTAAGGCAACAAGTGGAGATACCCTAGAGGTGTGCGTGTGCGAGTATGTTGTATTTCAGTTATTTATCTTCGGATGTTAAGTTTTCTAGCGTTTGCTTTTATCTTTCCATACAAGCCTATTAGCATGCATCTAACAATTAATATCAGTGCAAAAAAATAAAGTGCGGAGTTTAAAGCTACGCTATTACATGGCTTCAGGGTGGGGGAATTACAAACCAAAACGGGGGGGAATGAATAGTGTAAAAGTCCTAATTAAAACTATTACATCCTTTATACCATTACATAATTATAAAAATGTGAAATTTAAGATCAACATGCGAATATGGAAAGCGAAGTAAAACCCTAAAACTTCTAAACACTTAGAAATTTTTTGTTGTTTTTATTTGTTTTAAGAAAGTACTTAAATTAAACTAAATCTAATCTTAATTAAAAATAAAAGTGATTATTAATTGAAATAAAATCTAATACAAATAAAGAAAGTTAATTCTAATATTTTTGGTATTTTTATTGAGAAAAAAGATTTGAAATGATTAAACCTAGTTCTAATTGATTTTAAATTAATCAAAATAAGTCAAAATAATTAATTAATTTACAAAAATTCAATTCAATTAAAAAATCCTAAATCTGTTTTTGTGATTTTATTATTAAAAGAAAATTAATTTTTAAAAGTATATAAAAAGAAAACAATTAAATAAAAAAAACAAAATTGCAATGGGCATGGTGTGTGAAGCAGAATGGATAGGGTGCTGGAGATAAAACCCTTAGGCCCAAAAAACAAAATTATAGGCGCTGCAAAGAAATCAGGGGGTGAGATTAAAAAAATGTTAGGCCCAAAATAGAACCAGTCCAGTGCCCTGCGTGTGATCCAGTAGTGCTTCTCCTTGAGAGATCTACCGTGAGCGTCTGGATCTGGATCGATGATCTGGCGCTATGATGGATCCAATGGTGATGATAATGGGCCGCATGTACGTGCGCTAACCCCCTGTAACACTGGATCTACAAACAAGAATTAGAAAAATAATAGGCAAGAGGGAGGGATCGAACCCATGCCCTTGCCCATAGCAAACACCTTTACGCATGCAACATCTACCACTGGACCATTCAATTCAATCTTGAGTATAACAACACAAAAATAATATAATGAGAATTCAGTTATATTCCCAGATTTTCAAATGCGCTCGTCAGAATATTCAAATGGACCAATAGGGGAACGACGCCTGGGCTACTGAAGTCAACCTTCCGGTTGTTTTCTCCGGTGGGTTCCAAACCCTAATCTGCAAAATAGTCAAAATTAATAGATCAAAACAACCCTACCCCCTTAAAATAATGCCCTGAATCCGAATCTGGCCTTATTTTTTGGCTAAAAACTGCCGGATCATGCGTTTCGAAGCAAGGTACCAATTTTGACTAAAAAATGGCATCTCATGATTTTGGCCCTAAATCTTACATGTTCCACGTCTAACCTATTCTAAATATGATTATGAACACATATGAAAATGTTAAACGAGACAATAACGCAGATTAAACAAAATTGGATTAAAAAACATACAAAACGGTGTAACTCGTATGGGTGGTTCCAGCGTGCTTCAGGCCAAGATGACGGATGGAGAAGATCCCTGGGAACCTTAGGAGTCCAAAGTGGGCACGAGATTGGATGGAGGAAGGTTGGGATGTAGGTTTTGAATTTCACAACTTTGACATTTTTTTTGGAATTTTTGAGAACTTCTTTCAGGTAACTCTTTTTGCGTGTCTTTGCTTGCACTTTTGCTCTATTTATAGAGGGATGTGAGGATGGACAAACATGGCAAGAATCATTACATTAACCATGGTTTTGAATACAAAACCAAAAAATTGAAAATATGCCATTTTGATAATTTTATTTCCATTCTTGAAACACATTGATCCTGATCCTCTCTTGCTCGAATTCTAGGCCCAATACTGACCCAAATCATCAGCCCATATGTCAAAACCTATTATCCATTATTTTATGCCATTTATTTTGTATTTATTTGAGTAAAAAAACCAAAATAAATAAGAATAAAATAAGGAAAAATGCAAAGCAAGGTAAGAGTGAATTAATGAGTCCTTGGCATGGTCATGAACATGTTTGAAGTACAAAATATTAAGCCCCATAAGCAAAAATTACAAATAGCTCAATTAAGATTCCATGTATTTTCTTGAAAATTGCCCAATTTGTGCAATTCATATCTTGCTCAACTTTTATCCTTTGAAGATGATCTTGGAATTTTTTGGAAAGCCCAAGATGTCCCCTGCAATCTCTCTTTTTATCATTTTTGCATTTGGAGAATTTATTTTGATGTAACTTGCCTTGACAAAAATGCCTTTTTATTGACTTTCAAAAAGACCTGTAATGTATTGGCTCATATATTTCCAATGATGCATTTTTTGGATTCGAGGACAAAAGAAAAGTTGTATAGAATTGAATTTTCTTTACAATGAGCTTTGGTTGGGAAAAATGGATGAAGCATGTGAAAGTTATGCCTGGTCAAAGTTCAATTGACTTTCTCTAAGAAACCCTAATTTAGAAATTTTGATTTTTGATGATTTGAGAGCATTCCTTGAGGAATCATGATCAACCCTTGATCAAATGATGAATATCACTTCAAAATGTTGATGTTGACCAACAATCTTGAAGTTTGATTGTATATTAACCACAATTGACTTTTTACCTAACACAGTTGATTTTCAGTCATATGAGCAATCTGAGCAAACTTGTGATGCAAGGCATGAAACTTGGCATGAGCATTCTTTGAGGACATATTAGGAACCATGGAAATCACTTAAGTACTTTGAAACCCAAACTTCTTTGTGAAAAATGAAACCCTAGTTGGAAGTCTATTTCTTAGGAGGAGAATTTGTCTGGTCAATTCTTGGTCAACCTTTAGCGTTTGAGGATCTCTAGGAGTATGTCTTGAATAAAATGAGAGGGGCAATTTTGGGATACAAAAATATCCATATTGGCAAGTCCACTTCTCCAATAACATATTTCTTCGAACCATCGAAAGCTTTCACTACAATACCACTATAGCGCATAGAAGTTCCTTGATAAGAGAGCTTTGACAAAGTACTCTTTGGAATCACATTCACGGAAGAGCCATTATCTATCAGCACATTAGATAAGGCGTTATTTTTATAGTTCAGAGATATATGCAATGCCATATTGTGATTCCTTCCTTCATCAGGCAATTCTTCATCACAAAAACTAAGATTATTGCAAGCCTTAATATTTCCCACAACACCATTAAATTGGTCAATTAAGACGTACTGCTCAACAAAGGCTTGGTCCAAGACTCTCATCAGGGATTCCCGATGAGCTGTAGAATTCATCAACAAAGCCAGAATGGAAATTTTAGATGGAGTTTGCAGCAATTGATCAACAATTTTATAGTCACTCATCTTTATGATCTTCAGAAGATCATAAACATCCTTTTCCAAAGTAGCACCACTAGTCGGCCCTTCTTCCTTCTTGGATTCAGTACTAGTTTCAACAACTTTCTTGCAAAAATCTACTTCCTTTTGAAAATTAAGAGCAAATATACGACCACCCTGGGTCACACGATTGGCCTCAACAACATTTTTAACACAAGAAAAAGGTTGAATTGGCATTTCCTTGCTGTCTTCTAAAATAGTTGCGTGATATTTGTAGGGTACAACCCTATCAGACTCATATGGAACAAGACCAGGTAAGAAGATAACCAGGGGAGTTACAACAGGCTTACTGTGGCAGGCAATATCTACGCATTATGGAATATCAAAGTGTAGCACAATAACATTAACCTCAACATCCTCAATCCTTCCCTTGTAAATAATAATTGTATTCTCTGTATCATAAACTTCTTTAATTATCCGCAAGGAAACACGTGACAATTCCGCCTCTCTTTTTCTATCTTCAAGAATTTCTATTGCTCCCTCTTTAAACAAACCCAAGCTTTTTACTATATGGATATCACCCCTCAAAGGAGCGTAACCCATAACTTCTTTGCACATTCTGGATAACAACAATAACTAAAATCAATCAATCCTTTATGAACCCATTTCTCATGTACTCTACGAGAGTCACCATATTGAGCTATTCAAGCATAGGTTCTTTAGCATACCTAGCATATACCTTAGTAGGAATTATTGTATCAACACCAGAAGCCACAAACTCATCAGAATAAACTTCAATCATATTAACCTCATCATACTCAGCTCTTGGTTGAATGATATAGATAAGACCTTCATCCATCATTTATTAAAGATCTCTTCTTACCTTATCATACCCACGAGGGTCTTCACTATAAATCTTACAGGCTGTATGGTCATGTGTACAATAACTGAATTCACAGAGATAAACATGCATTTGCACCATATTTCCTCTTATCAAGTTTACATCAAAAATTCTGAACTCTCTAGTGTAGCGGTAAAAATGTTGAGACTAAGCCATTGGATTGACTTAACTCACACATATCATATAAAAATCATCACAATGCTTAATTGTTTCCAAATGAAACGGGAAAAGAGCGAGTGAACCCAAAAAAGAGGGGGAGATAATCTAGGTATGGGGGTTGGTTATGCAAAGAGAAGGTATTAGCATCCTAAACATCTACAATATTCTGCAGGAACCTCTTTGAAAAATGTGTATTTTTCCTATAAAAGGTGTATATAAAAGTAGATGGTAGAGATGGGCAAAGAAGTATTTTTTACAATTTTTCACCTGCCGCGGTTGCGAACCTTTAGTGCCTACATACCACCTTCTGTGAAATAGGGGATCAGGGTACTCGTAGTTCACCTCAAAAATTTTAAAACACAAGTGTGTTGGTTAATTTTAAGTGAAGAGACATCGTCGTCATATCCGAGTGGAAAACATACTTACTACCCACAATTATGAGAAAGTAGAATTTGTATCATCTCAAAGTGGAGGATATAGCTTGGATTTTAAAATCAACAAAGCCTCACTCAACACCCAAGTGGAAAATGTCTCACTTCACTACATATCATAGAAGTATAGTGGCTCGCATCACTACAATAATCGACAAGAGTCTAATCTTTTGAGAAAAATTTAAAGGTGTTGTACCCCAAACTTTTCCCTCCCATTTTCAAGACAAATTATTCCAATAGGTCTCCTCATGTTCGTGAAGATCTCATACACTCAAGAATACTCAAAGATTGACCAGACAAACCCTCCTCCTAAGCAATTGACCTACAACTAGGGTTTTGCTTTTCTCAAAGTAAATTAGATTTCTAATGCCTCAAGTGGACTTCATGGTTCCTTGTATGCTTTAAAGAATCCTCATTCCAAATTTCAAACCTTGCAGCATAAGTTTGCTTAGTCAATTATTCAGATGGTTGAAAATCAACTGTATTGGACAAAAAGTCAACGTTGACCAATTTACAGTCAAACTTCAAGTTTTTTGGTCAACATCAATATTTTGAAGTCACATTCATCATTTTATCAAGGGTTGATCATGATTCATCAAGAAAACTCAAGATTAATTAAAAGTCAAAAGTTACTAAAATAGGGTTTTCTTAAGGAGAAGTCAACTGAACTTTGACAAAGCATACCATTCACATACTTCATTAGAAATTCCTCAACCAAAGCTCATTTTGAAGAAAAATTCAATTCTCTATAACTTTGCCTCTCTAAGCTCAAGATCAAAAAATGCTTCATTTGAGAGATATGAGCCAAAACATTACAGGTCATTTTAAAAGTCAACAAAAAGACATTCTTTGTCAAAGAAATTTACATCAAGTTAGAAGCTTCAAATGAAAAAATGACAAACATAAATGTTGTAGGGGTCATCTTGAAGTTTCCAAAAAGCCCCATATTACCTTCATATGATGAAAATTGAGTGAGTTATGATTGGTGCAAGTTAGGAAAATTTGAGTAAATCCGTGAAGTCCAAATTGAGCAAATTTGAATTTTTGGGTAATGGGCCTATCTTTTAAGGTCCAAACGTGTTCTGACCTCATAATAGACCTCTAAATCCATTCATTTAATTTTATGGTTTTTATTTATTTTGATTTTGATTTTATTCAATTAAAAGCAAAATAAATCAAATAAAATACCAATTAAATGATATAAGGAATATGGATCTATTTTTGAATCAAATCATAAACCCAAAAAGCTGGTGACAACTTGCAAAAAATGTGTAGACATGATTGGTACACGATTGGCCTAAAAAAGAAAGATTTCATGCAAAAAATTACAATTAAATATTTGGTCATGAAATCCAAAGATTTGATTCACCTTTGTTGACCTAAATCTTCCACTATAAATACATGACACCTTCAGACCAAGAGGACACAAAAAATTGCCTCAAGAACACATCCTCAAAATCTCAAATTTTGTCAAAACTAGGGGAACTTGAAACCCTCATGTGCAACTGCTTTCAATCCATTTCAAGCATTCCATCAGCTTCTTGAAGTTCCCAGGAGTCCATCCCAACCATCCTTGAAGCCTGAAGCACGCCAGATCATCACAACCAATTGCACCGGTTTGGGTAGTTTTCGTGAATCTGAAAGTTTTAATCTATGCACATTTAATAAATTTGAAGCATGTATACATGTTCATGATCATGTTTAGGACTGTGTTGATCCATTATTTGCAAGCTTTGACGCAGGGATCATGAGATGCCATTGTTAGGGAAATTTGGAACTTTTTCATCGAATCTCACGATACAAACGTTTTCAGACTAAACTAACACCACCATTGGATTCACAAGGGTCAAATTAGGGGGATAGAGTCACTTTTATGATCTAACTCGTGTTATTTTTACATAATGGAATTTGGCATCGTCGGAGAAGACGAATGGAGCTAGGGCTCCGACGCTTCTCTGATATACGTTTTATTACATATTTATTTGTTTATGTTCTATGACACAAAGGCAGCATGGCGCAGATGGTGAATGATGCGTTTGTATAACACGAGGGTCGTGGGTTCGATCCCTGCATCTTGCAATTATTTTTGTTATTTTTTTAAACTAACGCGCATGTTTATTACATAATGATTCATTCCTATTTTCATATCACAAACAGCTTGGCCTAGTGGCAGGAGGATGTGCCTATGAGATCCAGGGCGTGGGTTCAACACCCACCCCTTGCAAATTCTTTTTTCCCTGTTTTTTCTAACCTAATTTTCTTTCTTTTTCTTAATTAAGTATTTCATAATTAATCATCAATTAAACTAATCTTTTTTCTTAATACTAACAAATCAGGATTAGGGTTTTTAATTGATAATTAAATTCTCGACATATTTTTATTTAATAATTAATTAATTAATTAAACTTTTTCTTAACATTAAAATTAATTATAAACAATTAGGTTTTAATTAATTAATAACACTTAAATTATTTTCTATAAAAACACAAAAAACAAAACATTTTTTCTAACATTATTTTCTTATTTATCTGTTGCTATTTAATTTCCTAGAAAATTTTATAGGTTGCACTATCAATGTAATAGCTTAGATTTATATTCCCACATTTTTTCTTCTAATTATGTATCTGCTCTGAGGATGTAATAGCATAGGTTTACTTTCCCGCAAATTTCTGTACTTATGTATCACTCATAAAGCAATGTAATAGCATAGGACTTTACATTCCGCATTTTATTTTTCTCTACATATTTAACTTCTACTAATTAGGGTTTGTATGGAAAGACTAAAAACAAACGTAGAAAACCCTAATTCTCAAGATAAATAACTGAAGTCAATACACTCTTCACACTTGCACCTCTAGGATATCCTATCTTGTTGCCTTACGATATTGGTCACGTCCCTCGAAAGTGGCGATACTTTAGCAAAAGACCCTCAATCAAATCATCGTGTCCCTTTAGAATAACGATCATAGTCCCTCGATGACCCTTCGCAGTTGCCAACAAAATGATCTAGTCCCTCCGATACAATTTCTAATGTATCCTTACATGTTTCCTTCGATGATCATACGATGACCCACCACCTGTCCCTTCATATCCAATAGATGGGATTACCTACCAACTAATAGTATGGATAGTACTATCTCTAAAGGAGAAGGAAAAGAATAAAAAAGACTTTAGTGGGTAAGAAATCCTAATTGATAGGTCACAAACTTTTCTCACAAACAATACATATTTCATACTACTTTTCAAACAAATATTTTCAAAAAAAACTTTCTATACATTCTTGAGGACTGATACAAGAATAATTACAAAGATAGCCTTACATTGGCATTTCAAAATTAATTTCAAACAAATCACATACACAAAGCAAGTTTTCAAAAATGAGCTATGCATTTAAGATCCTGTAGATAACTACGGATGAAAAGGGTGCTAACACCTTCCTTTTTCATAACTTACCCCCTGAACTCAAAATCTATCAAAGGTCTTTCCTGTTCTTTTCACCCTTTCCTAAATATTGGATAAAATAAAAGTCGGTGGCGAATCTTTCTATCCTCACATTTGGATAAAACGAATAGAGTCAGTTCTCCAGCTGTATTACAGAACTGGCGACTCTGCCGGGGATTACTTAAAAAAGAGGGGTTACCTTAGAGTTTAGATCAATTTACATGCTTTAATTGTTTTCTTTGTTTGATTTACTTTAAAGGTTTGCTGGGGTATTATTGCTTGTAAGATCCTACACCCGGATCTAGGGATTCCATAGGTAAATAGAAATAGACCATAAAGATTGTATGACATAGACCGGTATGGTTAACATGATAGCTACAATTAGTGAGACGCTTTAGTTTATATTGATGTTCCTTGTGTCAATCAAGGATAGCATTAGGCTTCCGTGTGGCGTCGTTAACACTAACTTACTTTTAGAAGCTTAATTGACCCATATTGGCCATTAGAAGGTAGTGAGATAGCTGACGTAGGTGCAGTCCAAAGTTGGTTGATACTCGGGTCTACGCTCATTGAGATTCGACTTTCGGGATGTTTTGGTGGCAAGCCGGTTGCCGTACTAAAATAAATCCTGCGAGAAAGATTGGTGATATGAGATTCCTAGAACCTGGTTACTATTTTAGGACAGGTTGAGTCAACTTAACTTCAATAGGGAGGTTACTTACCTATGGACTTCATGCAAGCCTTTAAATCTAAGGCTCTTGTGTGAATTGTTATGTTTTCTACTTATTTAACATGGACGTAACATCATAACATCATATCATCATAACATCACATTTTCACTAACCATTTCAAGGACCTAGGGATTTATCTTTGTTCCTTGTTGCAGGTTATGGTCTCTGCTCGCAGAAATACTATCTGAATCAACTTTGTAAGGATACCTTGCAAGATTAAGGAGTTAGTCTCAAAGTTCCTGAAAACTCTCAATTCACCAAGAGGCATGGTTATCTACTCAGTTTGGTTACCTCGGGTTTTGAAGAAGACATGATGAGTGTTTTATTCCAGTTGTTTGGTCATAAGCATCACTATTTTAGCTTCCCAGATTATCAGTTGGTACCCAAAATGGAAGTGTTCTCTAAGCTACTTGGAGTTCCTACTCTTGATCAGACACCCTTTACCGATTTAGAGAAAGTTCTAAAGCCTGAAGTCATTGCAGCAACTTCACATCTGAAGCGGTAAGATATTGTGTCTAATTGAGAAACAAGAAGTGGAGTAAAAGGTCTTCTTGCTAAATTTCTGATAGAGAAGGCTCAACTATTTATTAATTCTATGAGTGTTTATGATTTTGAGGAGATCTTGGCTCTGTTGATCTATGGTTTGGTACTATTCACTAATCCAAACCAACTCATAGATGTGAACGCCATTAAAATATTTCTTACTCATAATCCTGTGCCTACTTTTCTTGGAGATATTTTTCACTCTCTTCACACTTGTACTATGAAGAAGCGAGGGATTCTCATGTGTTGCATACCTTTATTATCCATGTTATTTATTTTGCACCTTCCTCAATCATTGATGAAGAATGAACAAGGTTTGAGGTGGTCTCGAAGGATGATGTCACTCTCTCATTCAGATATCTATTGATATGCCCGATCCCAGGAGGACATCCCTATTATTGACCGCTATGGGGAATTCCCTAATGTGCCGCTCCTTGGAATAAGGGGATGTATTACTTACAAACCTTCTCTAGCTCTACGTCAATTTGGTTATGCTCGAAGAGACGATCCTCATGACATGCTCATACAAGGTATTATGTTCGATTATGAGAACGATACTCAAGGTTACCGTTAAAGGTTTATATGTGCTTGGGGCATGGTGAATAAGGTTGATAGTAAGACTTTGGTACACAAAAACTCCATCCCTTTGGAGGCCTACCTCAGATTGGTGCGATCTCGTACTCAAAATCATATGATGCCAAATCCTGCGGTCCTACCAGTAATTATGGAGCCTATTGTTAAAGGAGATATTCCTCATACAATTCTTCATCCAGATATGCCTACTGACCTTGAAGAGCTACAAAAGTCTTGGATCCAGTTGAAAGAAGAAAGGGATACCTTTGAGACTCAGTTCTATGCTAGTGAGAAGAAAGTGTTGGAGATGACAAAACGACTTCACAAAGAGCAGAGCATTAATGTATATGTCAACACAAGAGGAAGCATCCATGGGAAACTTGAGTTATATTTTGTTTCCTTGTAACCTTTTTTGTTTTCATTGTAAGCCTAAAAAGCATTTATAAGTTAAACTTACTAACAAAAATCTTTGCTTATGTTCCCTTTTTATTAACAAATTTAAATCCCACGAGGTCCTTGAAAACATTGAATATGCATTTACATACTATACATATCATTACATAACAGGTTTACGAGACATGTTTTCTCATCTTCTTGGTGTTTATTTCAGCAGAAATGGATCTCGAATAGACAGTCAAAGATCTCCAGGCTCATAATGCTCAGTTCCAAGAAATGTTGCTAAATTTAGCCAAGGGGCAGGAAGAACTGAAGACGCTCTTCGCCAACCGGAAGAAGAAGAAGACAAAGAGACCAATCGACATACTTAGCACGGGGAGAAGGATTATAGGTCCAATTAAGCAAGCTCGAGATCTTGATATCCCATCGAACGAAGATGGGTAACAGGATGAAGACGGTAAAAGTGTTAAAACTGAAAGAAGCAACCTCGGTTTTGACAAGTTTCCTGATGAAGAGGAATATGATTACATGGATGAAAAATATTCCCCTACTGACGAGAAGTATAAGCTGTTAGAAGAGAATTTGAAAGCTATGGAGATCCAAAAGGTATCTGGCTTAAACTTTGAAGAATTAGGCTTAGTCTCAGGAGTCGTCATTCCTCCAAAGTTAAAAACTCCAACCTTTGCTAAGTATGATGGTGTTTCTTGCCCGAAGCTGCATTTGAGATCATATGTTCGTAAAATTCAACCACACACTGTTGACAAGAAATTATGGTTGAATTTATTTCAAGAGAGTCTTCCTGGAGCATAATTGGAATGGTACTATCAACTCGAAGGTACAAATATCCATACCTGGGAAGATTTGGCTGCAACTTTCTATAGACAGTATCAATATAATTCTGATTTGGCACCAACACGTATGCAACTACAGAGTATGTCCATGACTCCTGAGGAAGGCTTTAAAGAGTACACACATAAATGGAGAGATCTTGCAGGAAGACTTCAACCTCCTTTGGCTGATAGGGAGTTAGTTGACATGTTCATGAGTACGCTAACATGCCCTTTCTATAATATCCTACTTGGAAGTTCTTCAGCCGGTTTCACTGAACTGATATTGACAGGGAAACATGTTAAGAATGGAATCAGAAGTGGTAAAATTCACGTGGCTATATCTTAGACTAATGCGAAGAAGTGATACAACGGTAAGAAAGAATCCAATGTTGTGTACGACCAGAAGGGTCGTAATAAGAATGATTGCAACCAATCTGTGGGAGCAGTTTTGATCTCTAATCCTGCACCAGTATAATAACAACAACAAAATAATCAGCGTAGGCAGGATGCACCCAAGAGACAGTTCACCAGAATCAACATGTCATTGTTTCAAGCATTGCAACACATGTTAAAGGCAGAGTTGATTTCATTGAAAGATCCTCCTCAAAACCCCAATACTTCCTCTCCCCGTTACAATCCCAATGCAAGGTGTACATACCACTCCAATAGTCTTGGACATGACACTAACAACTGTTGGGCTTTGAAAAATAAGATTCAAGATATAATTGACTCTAAGGAGATTGAATTTGATCCTCTTGAGACTCCTAATGTGATCACTGCACCTATACCTAATCATGACAAGGGTTTTAATGCTATTTATGATGTTTCTGCTGTGAGTAACTTGATTACTCCTCTGATGATTGTAAAGAAGAAGCTGTTGCAAACTGGTTTATGTCCGGGTTGCATGGAAAACTACTACTGCTATGCATCTCAATACAATGGTTGTACTACTGAGAAAAGGTATTTAGCATCTGATAGATGTCCATGTAATTCTATTTGAGAAGGCTCCTTCTGTGGAGAGCTTATGTAAAAGTTTGTCTCAAGGCCTGGAGCTTGAAAACGCGTTCGTGATTACAATTTCTGGTACTCCTGTAAGGATCACTTCTAAGGGTCCTGTGAAGATTACTGTCGAGCCTGAGGTTTCTCCTCTGATCATTACTGCACCTGGGCCAATTCCATATTCTTTTGACAAGGCTATCCCTTGGAATTATGGAGCTGATGTCTACTACCATGGCATTAAGAAAGAACCATTGCCGGTTGAAGATGAAAATATCGAAGTTACTGATCCCAATTTTGGTAATATTGCTGAGACTAGTAAGGTTACTAGAAGTGGAAGGGTTTTTTCTCCAGAGATCTCTCCAAAGGATGTTTCACCTCCCAACTCGTTTCAAGTTCAGCTTCTATCGATAAATCTATAAGTTTCTATTTCCCTTTCTATTGATTCTTTTATCAATTAGGGTTTACTATGAACTCTGTTGTTTTATTTTGATAATGGTAACTAGTAGTTTTAGAATAAAAATCACTTAGAGTTTACTATAACAATGTTTAGAACCCCTAAATAATATAGGGTTGAAAATAGTGAAACTAGAACTCCGATGACTCCATGTTCGTCTGTTCCAAAATTTCAGCTTACTGGGTAAAAATTACTAAGTCTACCATGATTTTATTGAATACTTTGAAGGAGAATAACCCTAATTTCATAATGAAGGTTCCATCAAATGTTTGTTGTGCACAGGTAAAATAAAAACCCTAACTTTCTATTTTCTTTGTCTACTTCTTTCATATATTTATTTTTTTACTTAATCATGATTATGATTCTAATTTCCCTTTTTCTATTATCTTTGTTGTGAGTTATCAAGAAGCATGAAAGAAGACTTTTTAATCGTGTTGTTGTGTTTTTGTTTGTGCAGGCAAGAGACCAATAACATCAGAGGGTATAAGATGCTCCTTACCCCCTTGAGTGATTTTCTTTCTCTAATGATGTTATTAGTTCCAATGAATCATTTTGTGTGTGTTTAGCAGGTCCACCAACTCCAGTTGGAGAAGATTTTGGTGGACCCTTTAAAAAGGTATTTTAAGTTTTTACATTCCGTGTGGATGGATGGATTGTTTATTTATCTATTGAACTATTGTATTTGTTATAGGATTTTTTTAATTTGAAATAGGATTGTGTCTGAAATTTCTATTTTGAATAAACTTAAGTGACCTATTTTGTAAGTCACACTAACATCTGATATAGATCTCTATGTGAGACTTGCAATATTAGATCTAGACAGTTGCCTGGCTAGAGGTGATTCAGGTATTGCCGATAACCAGGATAAGCTTCCATATGATAGTGCTGAAATGCAAAACTAAACTAGAGTAAGAACTATTAGAAAGAGCACAGAGCTTGTAACAGTAAAAAAATCTTCTAACCTCGTTGATTATACACTCCAAGTACCACCAATATCTATAAATGTTATGGATACTGATGAAGAAATTTGTGCTTATGGATCAATAACTTCCTCTACTGATTTCCCTTATCAAATCAAGGTTGTAATATTGGATAAATCAACTACTTAAGATTGCCAAGATGGCAAGATTTTGTAGCGTTGATTGATTCATGTACCAAGCCCTAACGAGTAGAAAAAATATTGGTTATTGCTACTCAAACATGGGTAATTCCCTTCCCACCTTGAACTTTCCTTCATTGATTGATACATTATTTGCCCTCATCATATTTTCAATGGAAAATTAGGCATTTTCAGTCTGCAACATTATTTTTTCCATGTTGAACACATTTAAGTTAAAATAATGGTGGTTTATCCAAAATTAGTTAAAGAAGGTTTCTTATTGTGTTTTTTGAAACATGTTGTCTTTTATAGGCTATTATAGTTGAAGAAGAAGAAGATGAAGAAAAGAAAGTTGTATAGAGAATTGAAAACCTAGAGAAAGTAAATCCTGGTGTAGCACAACCAGAGGTGGTTGTTACGAGCAACAATGTTGGTCTATCATGGTATCTTGAGCGTTTTTTTTTTCCGATCCATGCAGTCTTTTTTTCCTTCTTCTCAGGTGAAACTTTCTCACCTGATTTCTGTTAAACTTGACGACAAAAATTTCAAACAATGGAAGCAACAGATTGATGGCATCGTGCGTGGTCACCGCCTTCAACGGTTCGTTACTGTTCCGGTGATTCCGTCACCATCTCCTTCAGATCCTGCATCTCACAGTGCCTTTCTGGAATGGGAGCAACATGACACTCTCATCTGTACCTGGCTTCTTTCTACCATCTCCGATTCTCTTCTTCCCAAACTTGTTGAGTGTAAACACGCGTGGCAAGTTTGGACGGAGATCCACCGTTACTTCGACACACTTCTATCTACCAAAGCATGTCAGTTACGGTCTGAGCTTCACCGTCTCACGAAGGGAACACTCACGATTGAGGAGCTTATGAAGCGCACTCGTGAGATCAGTGAATCGCTAGTTTCGATTGGGGATCCTGTTCCTCTTCGTAACCTAATTGAAATCGTGCTTGATTCCCTTCTTGAGGAATACGATTCTATCGTTGCCGCCGTCAACAGTAAAGATGAATTGAGCTCTTTGGATGAACTGGAATCTTCCTTGCTTGCTCACGAGTCGCGTCTTGAGAAACATCGCAAAGCTGCGGTTGCGGAGCCGGCGACGGTGAATCTCACTCAGGCAGCATCGTCCCCTGCGCCAGTCGCCGCTGATCAAGTTGCTACTGAAGTGTTTCCTCAAGGAACAAGTCATGTCACTGCTAATGCTGAGAATCATACCTATGGCTCGCGTGGAGGTCGTTCTGGTCGTGGAGGCGGTCGTTTTGGTCGTGGTGGAGGCCGTTTTGGCAAACAGTCATGTCAGATTTGTCACAAATCTGGTCATGATGCTTCAGTATGCTATTATCGTTACTCCAATTCCAGTGTTGCTGGTTATTCTCAGTAGAGAGGTCCATTCAATCCATTCCTTGTGGCTCCACGTGCTATGTACCCTGTGCAGTTTGCATATGCTTCACCCAGGGCTGCACCTCCAAGATCCTCTGCACCACAAGCATCACAAGCTTTTTATGCAGGTACTGAAACCAACAGTAATAATCTATGGTGGTACTCTGATTCCGGAGCTTCTCATCATGTTACTCCTGAGGCCTCTAATGTGTCTGACTCTACTTCTGTGCCTGGATCTGAGCAAGTCTTCATAGGAAACATCCAAGGTTTGTCCATCAATTCTGTTGGTTTTATGTCCTTTTCTTTACCACACAAACCTCACCTATCTCTCATTCTTAGTAATCTCTTACATGTCCCTCAAATTACCAAAAATCTCATGAGCGTGAGCAAATTTGCTCAAGATAATAATGTGTTTTTTGAATTTCATCCTACATTTTGTGTTGTCAAATCTCAGGCTACTTCTGAAGTGTTGCTCAGTGGTCGTGTTGGAGATGATGGCCTTTATAAATTTCCTAATCCTGCTGCATCTCCATTGTCCAAGTCTTGTCCCAGTCTTCATACTTGTAGCTCTAGCAGTAGTTTATTTTGTTCCCCTTCCATAAGCAGTTGTAATACTCCCCATTGTATGTCAAATCTTACACTTCCATGTAATGAATCCTTCAATAATAATACTACAAGTACTTTCCTCAATTCTTATCTTAATTCTGCCACTGTTAGCACTGATTTACTCTTATCTCACTCTAATAGCTCAACTGCTATAGCAACTAATAAATATGTTCCGTGGCATACCAGATTAGGCCACCCTAATCACCATGTTCTTGTTAAAATTTTCAAACTCTATAAACTGGTTATTCCCTCTAAACCACCCACAGAAATGTGTCATGCTTGCAGTATTGTCAAGTCTCATAGATTGCCATCATCCTTGTCTACCACAGTCTACACACATCCCTTTGAATTAGTGGTGTGTGATCTCTGGGGTCCAGCCCCTATGCAATCTTCAAGTGGCTACACTTACTTCCTAACTTGTGTAGATTCTTTTTCTAGGTTTGTTTGGGTCTTTCCTCTCAAACTCAAGTCTGACACTATGCTTCAGTTCCTTCAGTTTAAGAAAATGGTTGAACTGCAGTTCAATTGTTCCATTAAGTGTGTTTAAACTGATGGGGGAGGAGAGTTTAGGCCTCTCACCAAGTATCTCACAAATTTAGGAATTGTTCATAGGTTCACTTGTCCTCATACACACCACCAAAATGGTCTTGTTGAACGCAAACATAGACACATTATTGAGACTGGTCTCACCCTTCTTGCTCAATCCACTCTTCCTTTGAAGTTTTAGGATCATGCCTTTGTTACTGCAGCCTATCTCATTAACAAAATTCCCAGTCCTATCCTTAATAATACCTCCCCTTACTACAAATTACTCAACAAACCACCTGATTATTCCACTCTTAAGATTTCTGGCTGTGCCTGTTATCCTTTCCTGCACCCTTATAACACTCATAAGCTGGCCTATAGATCTCAACAATGCATCTTTCTTGGTTATTCCTCCTCTCACAAAGGCTACAAATGTCTTGCCTCTGATGGACATATCTACATCTTTAAGGATGTTGTGTTTCATGAAGCTTTGTTTCCTTATTCCTCCTTATTTCCCAATTCTTCCAAAACTTCAGTTCCTTCATTAGTGTCTTCCAGTGCTACATTTGTGCCTCCTCTTTCCATTCCCTCTGCTGCCAGTCAGTCTTCATCTTCCATTTCTCAGTCCTTATCTTCCAATTCTCCTTCCAATCATGCTGGCAGTCACAGTCCCACTCCTTGTTCTCCTCCTTCTAATACTTCTGGTTCTTCTCCTGAATCTTCTACTTCTGCCAGTCAGCAGATGGTCACTCCTGTTCCTCAGCCTCTCACTGCCATTCCTTCTCCCTCCTCTCCTTCTATCTCTCCTGCTCTAATCCTCACTGATCCAGCTGAAACTAGTACCATCTCTCATTCCTCCTCTCACAATCTTTCTGAACCAGCTACTTCAAGCCCTAATCTCAACCCTCCTACTTCTTTACCTTTCATTCACCCTCAAAACGTGCACCCTATGCAAACTAGAGCCAAAAGAGGTATCACTCTACCCAGACTTCATCCTACCCTCCTTTTAACCCACATGGCACCCACTTCTATTGGTCAGGCCTTGGCTGCTCCTCATTGGTTTCAGGCAATGCAAGAAGAGTATCAGGCACTGATGAGAAATCAGACCTGGACATTGGTGAAAGCTCCTAATTGCAGGAAGCCTATTGGTTGTAAGTGGGTTTTCAGAACAAAGGAAAATCCTGATGGTTCCATAAACAGGTACAAGGCCAGATTAGTAGCTAAAGGATTCCATCAAAGGGTTGGCAGTGATTTCCAAGAGACTTTCTCACTTGTCATCAAACCTGTAACAGTCAGAATCATTTTAACCATTGCTGTTAGTAACAAATGGAAAATCCAACAAATTGATGTTAATAATGCTTTCCTCAATGGCACTCTTGAAGAGGAAGTGTTTATGCAGTAGCCTCCTGGTTTTGAAGCAGCTGACAAGTCACTGGTGTGTAAATTAAACAGGGCGATTTATGGTTTAAAGCAGGCTCCTAGGGCCTGGTTTGATAAATTGAAGAGTGCACTGGTTCAACTTGGTTTTCAAGCTAGCAGGTGTGATCCTAGTCTCTTTTTGCTGCATCAAGGCAAGCTTCAGGTCATGATTCTGGTGTATGTTGATGATATTATCATCACAGGCAGTTCAGCTCCCTTCATTACCTCATTAATCAAGCACCTCAACAACAAATTTTCACTGAAACAATTGGGACAACTTGATTAGTTTTTAGGTCTTGAAGTCTCTCATCTCTTTAATGGTTCTTTGCTTCTATCTCAAACCAAGTACATCTCTGATCTACTGACCAAACTTAATATGCTCAATGCTAATGGCATGCCCACTCCCATGGTTTCCAGCAGCAAATTATCCAAAGTTGGCTCAACTGCTGTGGAAGACCCAACTCACTTTAGGTCAGTTGTTGGTGCCTTGCAATATGCCACTTTAACTAGGCCTGAGATCTCCTTTTCTGTCAACAAAGTTTGTCAGTTTCTATCCAATCCTTTAGAGGATCATTGGAAGGCAGTCAAGAGGATTTTGAGGTACTTAAGTGGCACTCTACATCATGGTTTACTCATTCAACCTGCCCCTATCCAGCAGCCTATGCAATTATTAGGATTCTGTGATGCAGATTGGGCATCAGATCCTGATGACAGGAGGTCCACTTCAGGGGCCTGTATCTATCTTGGTCCAAATGTTGTTTCCTGGTGGTCCAAGAAGCAACAACTTGTTGCTAGATCTAGTGCTGAAGCAGAGTACCGCAGCATGGCTCAATTGGCTGCTGAGCTCATTTGGATTCAGTCTTTACTTCAGGAACTTCACTGCTCCTGTCAGGTGCCTAGGATCCTGTGTGATAACTTGAGCACTGTCACTCTTACTCATAATCCTATCCTACACAACAGAACCAAGCATATGGAACTAGATATATTTTTTTTGAGAGAGAAGGTTCTCAGCAAACACCTCTCTGTGGTTCATGTTCCAACACATGATCAGTGGGCTGACATTCTCACTAAACCCTTATCTGCTACCAAATTTGTACCTCTGCGTTCTAAGTTGCGTGTGTTAGACAAAATTGCTTTGAAACACCCACCAGCAGATTCTAAGGGGGACTAATAGAGTAGTGGTATAATGTAGTGAAATAAGTGTGACTATTTCAGTAGTGGATAGAGTAGTGGAATATGTGTGTGTTCTATTATTACTGAGCTGGCAGCTTGTTTGTCACAGTTTGTTAGACTTGCTCCACTATATATAGCAAGTTCATTGTATCTTTCTAATATACAAAAAGTACAATGAGAATTTCTTTCATTCCTTCTATTCTCTCTATATTAACAAAGTCTATCAATAAGCTACTTGTGAGTTAAAATATTTGTTATGAAATGTGATGTTGAAAATGCTATTGTGATGTATACAGTAATTTATTTGGGTATATGTTTATGTTTTATCATCAGCACGGTCCCATATATTTATGTCCTCCATCATATAATGTTTGGGCAACATGCTTTAACTATGGAGAAGAAGGCCATGCTACCTTCAACTGTACAGCTGCTAAGCGCAAGAAACCCTGCTTTATATCTGGAAGTTTGAGTCATGATGTCAAAAAATGAACTATGGTATGTTTGGGGTTTCTTCTCCTACACTTTTCTTTTTGTCGGAGCAATGAATATTGTATACTGTAATTACCGACTATATGCTTTAGGTTTGATCGATTTGTGTATTTGCTCATTTTTATTGATTGGATGAGTCTATGGTGCAAAGTCTATCTGATTTAGTGCGTTTTCTCATTCTTATTGATTGGTCGAGGTGATACTGCTCCTGTTGCAATTCATGCAATATTGGGATGTGTTAGATCGAGTTTGTTCTAGTGTTCTCACTCAGCGACACTATAGTGCTACATAACAATGGAACATGATCAAATTGATATTGTTTTTCTACACAGTTTAATGCATAGTGTTGTAAATTTCAAAATTGATGTTTGTTTCAATTCTGTTATGTCATGGTGCTATAGTGTTGCTATAGCTGCTATTTGACAATATTTTCAAAAAGTGGCATGATAGTGTTATAACGTAGTGGATTTTAAACAAACTGTTCTTCTTACAATTGACACTGAAGATTTTTTATTGCATCCAACTGTCCATAAAGGAAACTTACCAATTTAAGTAGAATGAATTCCAACTGTATAATAAACTGTCATGTTAGCCTGTCACCTCTTAATAGTGTTTTATAATGGTTTATGATATATATAGAATATAAAATTCATTTTATTTTCCATAGGCAAGATATTTCTCTACCTGCAAGATAGTTGGTCACTAAACTAAAGACTGTCCAAAGAAGCACTGGGGTGGTTCTTATTCTAAAAGCTTGACAATATGCTTGAGATGTGGAAAATCTGGGCATGATATGCTTTTTTTTTTTAAAATGATTATCCGAAGGAAGATCTTAAGGTTTTTCTCATCCATTTCTTTCGCTTCATTTTCCTTCTTCTATATTATGACAAAGAGTTCAACAGGTTTTTGGCGGAGTTCCTTTAGTTATTAATGAGTACATCAGATATGGGTTATGAAATGTTCGGTCGATGATTGTTTGCTTGATTTCCTTTTGTTTAATTAGGAAATATAATGCTATGTTTGCAAGGAATTCATCCACTTATGTTGTGTTGATACAACGGAGGCTATTCCAAAAGAGTTTTCTTGCTACATATGTCGTTAAATGGGTCATGTTGGTCGGGTGAGTCCTTTAATATCTACTTGTAGAAACACTCTGACATGCATATAATCTATATCACTCTTTGTAGGTTTTTGCTTTAAATGGTTTTTTCAATACATCCTTATGTTTTTTTTTCGTGTAGTTGATTTTAGCTTGGTCATATGCAATAAAAGTACATTGTTTCATGCCAAAGCCACAGGCAGAACTTTGGTAGAATTTTGTTAAATAGCCAATGAAATATGAGTAAGCTACATTTTAATTTTCTTTGTTTTTATGAGTATTGCAGCGTGTAGAACCTGAAAGAACATTGACTGATGTGAGGGCGTGTTACATGCTTCAACATTAGAGAGAAGTCAGAAAAAGGGGTCTATATGGTTCTAACACTGCACAAGTTCACGATTCATTATTGAAGGTGTTTAAAGGGGAGAAGTATCTCAAACTACATAGCTACCATTGCTTGATCCATGGATTTTCTGTGTTTGTTACTCAACAACAGGTATGATGTTACTTTTCATTTTTCAAATCTTAATTATGGACCTCTTTAGATAAGCCTTAATTAAGGGCTTATAACATATGTGCTTATGAATAAGCTATTTTGTAACAAAAGATGAAATGAAGTCAAATTGTTTTTAATTAAGCTATAAGCTATTTTCATAGCCATTACAAGACACCCACTTTATGCACAAAGATATGGCATGATATAACAATCGATACATATAGGACATTATTGTGTGTTTCTTATGTTAATCATTAAATAAGATTTAACTATAGTATATTAAGTATAAAAATATTTAGTACATGTACTGACATGATATAAATATATTTGTATTATTTTGTGTAACAATGATATTCAGTGGTCTAAGTTTTATCATGTTTGATATGTTTCCAATATGATTTCAATTCGATACCTTTCGATATTCATTAGTCCTTCACAATTCAGATTTTCAATTACTTAAATCACAAGGAGTACTAGCAAGTGCGGTGGTTTATAGCGTCCATCGTTCTTATTTCTATCACAAAATGCACAAAAGGATAAGGAAAATATTTTAAAAACTAATTCTCAAATTGCATGAACTGCATGTAATCTATTATAGTTTAAAAAACATCCAACCATATACTAAAGTATATGTAAATATTTATAGGAAATTCACTTTATAGTAGAAAGGGTCTAGCTGTCATAATGTCAAAATCAACCAAATGAAATACAAACAGAATTACAAGGTTTTATGGATTGTTCTTTGTAGGTTTTATGGATTATTCTTTACAGTTGGTCATGAACATGCAACTAAGTTTTTAGATGGTCAACTATCTTGATTATGATTGATACTTCGTGACTAAGTTTTTGCTACTGAAGTGGTTCAAGCCAAGAAATACAAACAAGCTATCACTGTTGATGGAGATGTTTATTTTGTTGCAACATACCACTATTCTTAAATTATTATAGATTCACTATTCACCTTAAAGGAGTGTTTATGATGTAGGAAGGATTTTTAAGTCATCCGAGTTTGTTTCGAGCCTAAACCTTTGTTAATAAACTATTTACAGGTTAAATCATTTACAATTTTGTTTTTCTTCAAGTCATTTAGCATGTTTTGTCAACTTAGGTTCTTGGTGTTTTCAAGGAAAGTGTGAACACATTAAGAGGTGTACTTATTAAATCTTGATTTATTGATTGAATTTTAAAACTGGTTTGATTTTTGATAGTCTGATTATCCAGATTTACTCCTTCAGATAACAGAGGCAAAGGCATTCGTCATCAGACAAACACTCTGAGGCATTAACTTTGATCAATGACGAAAAGTCTCTTTCTCATGCGATAAAAGATGATGTAAAGAACTTGCAATATGATGCATGTATGTTATATGTTGTCGGTTGTCTTTGAAGCAAAAAGCACTTGTTACTAGATTGGTTTAGGGTGATATTCTTATTTTTCATTCAGTTCTATGTCTAAAACTAATGTTTGTACTCAGGAATGACAACGACGGTTATTGATATTCTGGTTAAATATGAGAACTTTTATTGATATTCAGATTTATTTAATAAAATTTATTAATTTAGCGGGGGTTATAAACCCCCGTAGATGGTACTGAATCGACGACAGTTTAAAACCGTCGCAATTTGCATTGAAAATGAAATCACATAAAGTCCACGACGAATTTAAACTGTTACAATCTGCATTGAAAATGACACATCAAATAAAGTCCACAACGGATTTAAACTGTTACAATATGCATTGAAAGTGACACAT
This sequence comes from Vicia faba, assembly GCA_948472305.1. NCBI lineage: Eukaryota > Viridiplantae > Streptophyta > Magnoliopsida > Fabales > Fabaceae > Vicia > Vicia faba. The sequence continues at coordinate 1,548,630,747 of OX451737.1, read as the reverse complement.
CAAATTAAGTCCTAGACGATTTTAACTGTCTTAATCTACATTGAAAATGAAACATCAAATAAAGTCCACGACGATTTTAAACCGTCGCAATACAGCCCGACGACACACGTTTCTGCGACAGCATTGCAACCGGCGTGGATAACATATTGCGGCGGTTTTAACCATCATAATCTACCAAAATAATAGTCGTAATCTGCCAATTTTCTTATAGTGATACCTCCAAGCAAGAGATGGAGGAGGTGCTAAAAATTATTCAAAAGAGCGACTATAATATTGTTGAACAGTTGGAGCAGACCCCATCCAAAATATATATGCTATCTCTGTTGTTGTGTTCCGAAGCCCATGCTCAGGCCTTGGTAAAGTTTCTGAAATATGCTTATGTACCACAAGAAATCTCTGTTGATCAGTTCGAAAATTGTGTTGCTAGTCTGACAACCGATAATGGGCTAGGCTTTTATGACGTTGATTTAACCCCCGCAGGAAGGGACCATAATAAGGCCCTACATGTCTCTATTGAGTGTAGGGGCACAACCTTATCTCATGTGCTGGTGGACACATGGTCCTCATTGAATATATTGTCAAAAGTTGTTTTGGACAAACTTGACTACGAGGGGATCATGCTAAAACCCAGTGCCATTGTGGTGAGAGATTTTGATGCTTCAAAGAGAATGGTGCACAAAGAGGTTGATCTTCTAATCAAAGTGGGTTTCCAGGTTTTCGACTCCACTTTCTATGTGATTGACATTCGTCCAGCCTATTCATGTTTGCTTGGACGCCCTTGGATTCATGGGGCAGACGCTGTTACTTCTAGTTTACACCAAAAATTGAAGAATCCCATGAAAGGAAAAATCATTACAGTTTGTAGCGAAGAAGAATATATGGTGAGCCATTTAAACTCCTTCAAGTATGTTGAGATGGATGGTGAATTCCTCGAGACTCCTTACCATACCTTTGAAGTTATTCCTCCGACAACCCTTGTTGCTAAAGATGCTCCTATTGTCCCTGAGGTTACCAAGATTCCACCAAAAATGATTTCTCTGAAAGACGCTAAGGATGTGGTAGAAGAAGGTGGTAATACTATTTGGGGTCAGCTTCCCGATATTTCTTACAAGTCTGACAAATTTGGCATGGGTTTCACATCAAAAGCTCAGAGGGTTGTCCATCGTGCTCGTGCTAATTCTGGGAGACCTCCATTCCGCATCAACAATCATGGAGTCAACATTGTGGAAAATGTTGATAGCGATTGCGACATAGACAGTTGGATTTTCCCTACTAACGGCAATGGGCTCAACAATTGGAAGGCTGAAGACTTTATACCAATCTCCTTTGTCAGGAGCAAATGCTATTTTATGTTTTCTTGTTTTCAATTTTTTGGTTATGTAATTTGAATAATAACTTTAAGCCTTGTGCCTTACCCATGGAACAACGGTCCATTTGTTTGGGTTACCATTTTTCATCCGCATATTTTCATTTAGTAAAGGGTTAAATATGTTTTTGATCCTTATAAATATCTCAAATTTCATTTTTAATCCCTATTAAAAAAATGACAAATTTTAGTCCCTAAAATTTTTTTGTTCATCCAATTTTAGTCCCTGCTATTTTCTAAAATTTTAAAAACTGTTTAATTACCCCTTAAACTTTTAAATTTTTTAATAATATTTCCCATACGTGTTTAGAATACTATAAAAAGTTTATTTATCCAATTTTAGAATTTTTTAAAATGAGAAGAATTAAATATGATTTTTTTAAATTTCAAAAGATATTGATAAAGATAATGAAAATATCGACTTAGAAATCAAAATTTGAATTTCTTTTTTTTCAAGAAACTTTTTATAACGTTCTAAACATGTCTACAAAATAATCATTCAAAAATACACATTGGTTTAACAACAGGGACTAAAACTACGTGCATAATAATTTTGTAGGGACTAAAACTTGTCATTATTTTAATAAGGACTAAAAATGAAATTTGAGATATTTATAGCGACCAAAAACATATTTAACCCTTTAATAAATCATTGGACGTTTGCATTAAAATTTTGTGCTCCTTGTCTTTATTTTACTTTATTACTTTCAAAATAGCTATGTGTTCTTACACACACCCACATAACAAATTGCAGATCCACATCCACCCTGGATCCCATTGATAACAATTCTGCTATTGTCAATTATGACTTTGAAAATTCGATCTACCAAGCCGAGGACGAAGGTAAAGAAGATTGTGAAGTACCTGGAGGTCTTGCTAGACTATTAAAGAAGGAGAAAAGAGCCATAAAACCGCATGAAGAGCCACTCGAGGTTGTGAACCTAGGTACTGAAGAGGACAAGAAAGAAATCAAGATAGGTACCAACCTAGAAGACAATGTCAAAAAGAGGTTAATCCAGATGTTATATAACTATGTTGAGATCTTTACTTGGTCTTATGAAGACATGCTTGGGCTTGATACTGACATTGTGGTTCATCATTGTGATACGATGGCAGAACCGACTGTTATATACTAGTTTTGCATTTTGTATTCGTAAATGTCGCGGTAAGCAAGAGTCGCCACCGTCTTTTCTTTTTTCTAACAAAGGAAAGGGTGAAAAGAACAGAAAAAGACCTTTTCGAGAGTTTTCTGAGTAAGGGGGGTAGATTATGGAAAGGGAAGGTGTTAACACCCTTTTCATCTGTGGTTTTCCATGGGCTCTTAGAGGTTTACTCATTTTAAAAATACCTTTGTGCTTTGTGTTTGAAAATATTTTGAAAACGCCTTAATACGACGAACTTTGTAATGTTTCTTGGGATAGTGGAGAAAGTATATAAAATGTTTTGAAATTGTTATTGAAAAGTAGTATTTGTGTAAGTGCAAAATATTTGAGCAAACTTCTAACAGATATCTACTTTATTACTCGAAAAGGGTTATTCTTTTCCTCTTTTCCTTTAGACAATGCTATCCTACTATTAGTGAGTAGGTAGCTTTGTCGTCGGATGTTTGAGGGACAAACGAAAGGACGTTTTACAAGCATGAAGGAAACTTATGGAGACGCTTTAGCAATTTTCTTTTAGGGACTAGATCATTTACCAAAAAGGCAATTGTAGGGTCATCGAGGGACTATAATCTTTTGATTTATGGGTCTTTGCTAAAGCGTTCCTGCCTCATGACTGTTTTATTTCTTAAAGGCAACCAAAGTGGGATACTCTAGAGGTGCTTGTGTGCAATTGTGTTCAATTCAATTATTTATCTTTTTCTTTTAAGGTTTGCTAACATTTGATTATTAGTCTTTTCATACACGCCTAGTTACTAAGCGTTAATATGTACAGAAAATAAAGTGTGGAAAGCGTAAATCTAGACTATTACATGACTTTCAGGGAGGGGGTATTTACAATGTACAAAACCGAGGGAAAAGTAAAATAAAGAAAGCGATAAAAAGTCCTACTTAATATGTTACATACCAGGATACAGTTACATTATCATAAAAATGCGAAAGTAAAATAAACGCGCGCAAGATAAAACAATACGTCTAAGAACCTAAGAAAAATTCTAAGTAAATAAAAATATTTTTTTGTTTTTTTTTTGTTTTGTTAAAGAAAAATTAATTCTAAATTTAATTAAGAAAAATAAATATTAAATAGAAAATTATTCTAGGTTATAAAAGAAAACTAATCCTAATATATTTTTTAGTATTTTTTGTTTAAGAAAATATTGAAACATAAATTAAACCTAATTAATTAATTAAAAGAAAGATAAAATTATTAATTAAAAATTTATTCTAAACTATCCTAATATTTTTTTGAAAATTTTATTATGAAAAGAAAATGATTAAATTAAATTCTAAGTTCTAGTTCATTTTAAATTAATAAAATAGTTAAAATTTAATTAATTAATTAATTAAAGAAACTAATTTTTTAATTAAAAAAAATCTAAGCCTAATAGTTTTTGTGATTTTTTATTATTATTATAATTAAAAAATGGTTAAGAAAATTCAATAATTAAACAAAGCAAAAAGAAAAGAAATTTGGCTTTATGGCTGAAGTAGAATGGTGGTGCAATTTGGAAAAGGGTTAGGCCCAAAACGTTGGAGCCCAGATTTATACTATTGGATCCAGTGTGGATTGACCTTGAAGGTGCATGGTAGACTTTGCATTGGGGCGCTCAGATCTAGATCAATCATGATCTGATGGTCATGGTCTAGGGCTTATACTGGACCTGCATAGTTAAGGCACATTGGATCTGCAATCAACAAATGTTAGAAAAACAAAATGCTGGACCTGGGACTCGAACCCAGGTCCTCTCCCTTCACACAAGCGCGCTTTGCCAACTGAGCTGTTATCACATTCGTTATACAAAATAAAACAAAAATAATATAATGTAAATTTCCAGCAATTATTTAAAATAAAAAGAAAACGCGCGCAGATTCAAACTACCCAATGAGGGGATGCCACACATTGTCTTCTTCCTCCCTTCGTCGTATTAGACCTGGAAACCTATAGTGACAGTTTGTTTTTCTATCACTATAGCACCTGCATCCTGTAAAATTCATGATACGCAATATAAATTACATATGAGGCCATGGGTCAATTGGCCTCATCCTCCTGAGCAAGACGGTGTCCTTAGTTTGGGCTAATTTTGGCCATTGCGAAAAACCCCAATTTAGAGGTCCAAACCCTAACAATGGTGGAATGCCATTCTTGTACCTAAGCTTCAATTGGACAATCGAGAAACCTTCTATGCATCCATACAAACATAAATATGCAATTGAAATTGATTAATAATGAACGAATATAAGAACGTGAAGTTAAGAAAAGTATGGTAAACCGTGACTTGTAGGAAGCGTTTTGTAATTTTTCAAAGCCTGGTAACGGTCGGAAAAGCTTCAAGGGACCTTCAGGAGTGGATTAGGATCCTTGTTTCGGACTAAAACAGGGTGGAGACTGAAATTCGAATTTGACAAATTTGGTGTTTTTTGCAAAATTTTCAGAGGTTCCCCAGGCTATATGTGCGTGTCCTGATGCTGGTTAGGTGCTTGTTTATATAGAGAGGAATGAGGAGACACGAAAACAAGGATTAAACAACCATAATCAAGATGTTTGAATGCCATGAATATCCATTTGTAACCTTGGCCAAAGTTATGGGATCTTGTCCGTTTTTCAAACATGCCTGAATGTAGACATGTTGGTCTTGCTGTACACGAAAATTGGGGGCCCTCCATGCATTAAAACAAGCCTTAACCATATTGATCCATATAATTTGCAATAATTTTGATTTATTTGATTTTTAATTAAATAAAATTAATATAAAATACAAATAAAATCAAGACTATGCAAAAAATGGTTTTAGGAGTCCTCTATACTCTTAGGAATATGTTTGAAGTCCAAGAAAATGAGCCATTGCCTTAAAAGCTCAAATTTGCTCAATGCACAGTTCTTAAAATTTCCCAAATTTTCCCAACTTGGGTAAGCCATAACTTGCTCAATTTTTATCTCATGATGATGATGTTAGACTTTTTGGAAATCCCAAGATGTCTACTTCAATCCCTATTTTGATCAATTTTGCATTTGAAGATGTTATCTTGATGTAAAATATCTTGGAAAAAAGTGGCTTTTATTGACTTTCTAAAAATGACCTATAATGTATGAACTTGTATCCTTCAAATGGTGAATTTCTTGGACTTGATGGATGAATAGAAGTTGTGGGGAATTAAATTATATTCAGAATGAGCCTTGGTGGAAAAATGTCTGATAAAGTATGAGAAAGTTATGCCTGGTCAAAGTTTGGTTGACTTTTCCTATAGAAACCCTAATTAGTAATTTTTGAATTTTGACGAATTAGGGGCATTTCTTGAGGAATCATGATAAAACCTTGATCAAATGATGTATATCACTTCCAAATGTTGATGTTGACCAAAAATCTTGAAGTTTGACTGTATATAGGCCACGATTGACTTTTGACCTAACACAATTGATTTTCAAGTATTTGAGCAATTGACTGAGCAAACTTGTTGTGCAAGGCATGAAATTTGGCATGGATAATCTTGAGGACATATTAGGACCATGGCAAACATTTGAGACCATTGGATATCACACATATTGATGAAAACTGAAACCCTAGTTAGAGGTTCATTGCCTTAGGAGGAGAATTTGTCTGGTCAATTCTTAGTCATCCTAGGGCAAGTTAGGGACCTCAATGGGCATGTGTTGAATAAAATGAGAGGGAAAATTTTAGGGTATAACAACTGCCCGTGTTCAATCTTCTTAGACCCGAGGATGTAGATTGGCTTGTCTGCCTTTCATGATCTGGAGGTGGAAGATGATTGAATACTAGAGTGCCCAGAAATTTGCACTCGTCTGAAGTGATATTATTAGTGAATAATATCGAGAACGGGCTTACAAATGCCATTTGGAAAAGTTGACAGAAGACTGTCAGAGATGGGCTTAAAGATGCCATCCAAGGAATATGACGGAGATTCGTCGGAGATGGGCTTAAAGATGCCAATTAAAGTAGATGCTGACTTCATAAGAAGTCTCTTTATGGGGATTCATGTTCCTGCTGTCTAAGGAGGAGTTCGCTGGGGAATGTTTTGGGGGAATATAGTCTAGGAGCTTCAATTGTCCATTACTCTACTAGGGAGTTATCTCTTGATTGGAGAGACGAAAGAGGGTTGTTATCTGGTCGGGATCCAGGCTTCACAGTGACTTGCTGAGGATAATAAGGCTGACTGTTATCCGGTCGTATTCTAGGCTTCACAGCGACTTAGTGGGGAATATGAAATTAACTGCTACCTGGTCGGTTCCAGGCTTCGTAGTAATTGTAAACATTGAACCGTTATCTGGTCGTATCCAGGCTTCAGTAATTTGAAGAAATTAAGTTGTTATATGGTCGGGTCCAGGCTTCAACTTGAATATGAGGTATACCGTTGTTTGGTCGTATCCAGGCTTCAGTGATTTGAAGAAATTAAGTTGTTATCTTCTCGAGTCCAAGCTTCAACTTGAATCTGAGGTATTCGATTATCTGGTCGTATCCAGGCTTTGATGTCATAGGTTATACTATCATCTGGTTGGATCCAGGCTTCATAGTAATTAACAAAATAAACTGATATCTGGTCGGACTCAAGGCTTTACAACATCTTTAACTAGATAAGAATCAGAAAATCTTAGGGTCGATTTAACTGAACCAGAGAAAGGTCTTGAATTATCTTTAACTGGATAAAGAATTAGAAAAATCTTAGGGTCGAATTAACTGAACCAGAGAAAGTATCCATCGGAAATGAATCTGAATAAATCATTGGTCGATTTAAACTGAACCAGTAGAGGTCTTGAGTTATCTTTAATTGGATAAAGAATCAGAAAATCTTAGGGTCGATTTAATTGAACCAGAGAAATTATCCACCAAAAATGAATCAGAATAAATCATTGGTCGATTTAAACTGAGCAAGTAGAGGCCTTGAATTATCTTCAACTGGATAGGAATCAGAAAAATCTTAGGGTCAATTTAACTGAACTAGAGAAGATATCTACCGGAAAAGAATCAGAATAAATCATTGGTCGATTGTCTTTTGAGAATGATCTTTCTGAGGAAAATGCTGAAATAGCCCTTCGTCAGACATAGCCTTTGAGAAGACTGTCAGGTCATATAAGTAGTCAATGATGTTTTATTGATTTGATCTTTGCTGAAAAGGTAAAGAGTTACTTGTATGCAATGTCATGATGTATGAAATGCATTGTGTAATGATGTTCTCAAACTAAATGAGATTATGCTGTATGCAATATGTACGCGCATGCCATGATGTATGAATATGGAATGTTATTATGATATTTCCTAGTCTGGGAAAATAAATCCATGACTGTTGTTGGAGAGTACTGGGAAGCTGAATCCCAAACTGTTGTTTGGTAGATGAGGAAAGCAATTCTTTATTTTCCGCTGGGGATGATGAATGGAGATGATTTGCTGGGGATTTCCTCTTTCTGTTTGAGGATATTCTACCAGGGATCTTTGACTTCTACTTGAGAATGCTCTGCTGGGGAGGAGATCCTTTGTTGGAATATTTTACCCAATGTAGAGAAATAAACTCCGTTGGGGAATGAACTTCTGCAGCTAGAGAAATAAACTCTACCGGGGATGAGGCTTTATAAACTGTTCGAGATTATGAAACTTAGCCGGGGAACATGGATTTCAGCTCTGAGGGAACTTTGCTGGAGGAGGTAATTTCGGCTTGGGGAAGAAGAGGTCAAAACTTTGGTTGTTTTCACTCTGCGGGGACATAAATATCATTAGGACGTATGCTGAGGATGTAGCGGTGACTTTGCAGTAGGACGTCTCTGCCTTTGTACCTGTTGGAGGACATAGCTGCGGGGACTACAAATGGATTTTTAGACTTGGTCTCATTTCTTAAAGTCATTAGCAATTGTCCTTCTGTTTTTCATGCAAGTATTTGTAAACAATAATCATATTCAAATGCATATTTCAAAAATAATAACTGGATGTTTTTTGCAAAACAAAACAGAAAATTGAAAATGAAACGTTTTGTACTTGCAAAGAAGTGTTTTGTATTGATTTTGAAGTTTGCCTATAATAGGCGTTTTTTTGTACAAAAAGACTAACATTCTAGTGGGAGAATTTCGTCGTGAAAATGAAAAATATACAAAATAGCATACAAAGAGAAAACAACTATGTGTAATAATCCCATTGAGCTTCAATGTTGTTATTGCCCTTATGTCCTTGAGCGTCTCATCACTTTGCTACTTGTCAGAAGTTGACTGGATTGATTGGTACCATTTGAGCTTTATAGTTGATACTGAAGTCTGATGGCAAGGTGATCCAACGAGACATAGTTATATCTTTAAACCCATAACTTTTTCCTGGACTGCCTTTTCGGGTTTTCAGTCCATCGGGATACCATTTTTTGCCCAATCCGCCTTTTCAGATTTTCGACTTGCCGGGTGTACAAATTCTTTTTTTTATTTATCCCTAATTTTTTCCTGAATCCTTTGGTTCATCGGGATGCCCTTATTTTTGCCTAGGCCAGTCAATCTAGTGTGTCTTTATTCAAGCATAATATCTTTTAACTATGCCCGCATTCATAGGGTAAGGAATGTCGTCACCATCAATAGTTGTTAGAATCATGGCTCCACCAGAAAATATGTTCTTGATCACGAATGGCCCTTCGTATGTGGGAGTCAATTTGCCCCTAGGATCACCTTGCGGAAGGATGTTGCGCTCGATTAATAGATTACCCACTTGATATACATGCCGTCTGACCTTTTTGTTGAAAGCCTTGATCATTTGCTTTTGGTACATCTGACCATGACAAACAACCGCTAACCTTTTCTCGTCAATCAAGTTCAATTATTCAAGTCGAGTCTAGATCCAATCATCTTCGTTCAAACCTGCATACTTCATGATTCTCAAAGAAGGGATCTAGGCCTCAATAGGTAGGACGACCTCCATACCATACACCAGAGAGAAAGGTTTCGCCCCTGTTGACGTACGTGTTGAGGTGCGGTAACCATGAAGAGCAAATGGTAATATCTCATGCCAGTATTTATATGTCACCGTCATCTTCTGGATGATCTTCTTAATATTCTTATTAGCAGCTTCAACAACTCCGTTCATCTTCGGCTAGTAGGGAGAAGAGTTATGATGCTGGATCTTGAATTACTTACAGAGTTCGGTGATCATAGTATTGTTGAGATTTGTACCATTATCTGTGATGATTCTTTCTGGAACACCATACCGACAGATAAGGTTATGCTTGATGAACCACGCCATAACATTCTTGGTAACAGAAGCAAATGAGGCAGCCTCAACCCACTTCGTGAAGTAATCAATGGCGACTAGGATAAAGCAATGTCCATTGGAAGCGGTAGGTCTAATCTCTCTGATCATGTTGATGCCCCACATTGCAAAGGGCCAAGGAGAAGTCAAGACATTCAAGGGAACTGGAGGTACATGTACTTTATCAGCATAAATCTGGCACTTGTGACACGTCCGGGAATGCTAATAACAGTCTGCTTCCATAGTGGACCAGTAATATCCTTCCCGTAGGATCTTTTTAGCCATGGTGTGTCCACTAGAATGGGTGCCAAAGGTACCTTCATGTAAATATGCCAAAATCCTCTCTGATTCTCTCTTGTCTACACACCTAAGTAAATTAGAGTCGTGGTTACACTTGTAAAAGATTCCATTACCGAGGAAGAACTTTGTGGATAACCTTATCCGAAATTTCTTATCATTGGCAGATTCCCCCTCATGATATTCTTGATCCTCGAGATACCTTTTCACTTCATGGAACCAAGGTTTGTCTGTTACCCCTTCAACATCGATCTCATAGTAGTAAGCTGGTTCATCCAATCTCTCAATAATGATCTGAGGAGCCTCATTGTCCCATCTGACCTTGAACATAGATGACATAGTAGCTAGTGCATCCGCTAACTGATTCTCTTCTCGTGGAAAATGTTCAAAGGTGACTTCTTCAAAGTGTGGAAGCAATGTCAACACATGTTCTTTGTAGGGGATGAGATTAGGGTGCTTAGTGTCCCACTCTCCTTTAATTTGACTTATTACCAAGGCCGAATCTTGGAAAACACTTAAGAACTTGATCCTCAAGTCAATAGCAGCTTTGAGACCCATGATGCATACTTCATACTCAGCCATATTGTTGGTACAGTTGAAACATAGTCTGGCAGTGAAAGGAGTATGACAGCCCTCGGGAGATATGATTACAACACCGATACCATTGCCAAGTGCGTTGGAAGCTCCGTAAAAAACCATAGTCCATCGGGATCCTTTCTCAGGTCCTTCATCCGGTCTAGGTTCTTCGTAATCGGTCACTAACATAATATTCTCATCCGGGAATTCAAAGTTCATGGATTGATAGTCGTCCACGGCCTGATGAGCCAAATGATCAGCTAATACACTTCCCTTGATTGCTTTCTGGGTTGTATATTGAATATCGTATTTGGTCAGGATCATTTGCCATCTCGCTATTCTTCCGGAGAGAGTGGGCTTCTCAGAGATATACTTGATAGGGTCCATCTTAGATATCAATAAAGTAGTGTGAGTCAACATATACTGTCTCAGTCGGCGAGTAGCCCATGCCAAAGCACAACAAGTTTTCTCGAGTAGTGAATATCTTGTTTCACAGTCGGTAAACTTTTTGCTAAGGCATTATATTGCATTCTCTTTTTGACCAGACTCGTCATGTTGCCCCATCACACACCCCATTGAATTATCTAACACTGTTAAGTACATTATCAAAGGTCTTCCTTCAATCGGAGGCATCAGAATTAGAGGCTCTTGTAGGTATTCCTTGATTCTGTCAAAGGCAGTATGGCATTCATCATTCCACTTTACCACTTGATCTTTCTTCAGGAGTTTGAAGATTGACTCACAAGTAGCAGTTAGATGGGAAATGAACCTGGCAATGTAATTTAGGCATCCCAAGAAACCTCTAACTTCCTTCTTAGTGCAAGGAGCCGACATATCTTATATAGCTTTGACCTTTGCAGGGTCTACCTGAATACCCTTGTCACTGACAATGAAACCTAGGAGTTTACTATACCTTACCCCAAAGGTGCACTTGTTTGGATTTAGCCTCAACTTGTACGTCTTCAGTCTATCAAACAACTTTTGCAAGTGATCAAGGTGGTCTTCCTCTGCTTGAGATCTGGATATCATTTCGTCAACATAGACCTATATCTCATGGTGAATCATATCATGGAACAAAGCTACCATGGCATGCTGATAAGTTGCCCCAGCATTCTTCAACCCAAATGACATCACTTTGTAACAGAAAGTTCCCAATTGTGTGACGAAGGTTGTTTTCTCCATGTATTCGGGTGGCATCTTGATTTGATTGTAACCAAAGAATTCGTCCATGAAGGAGAAGCTCTTATGTTGTGCGGTGTTGTCAACCAGAACATCAATGTGGGGAAGCGGAAAGTCATCCTTGGGGATTGCCCTATTCAAGTCTTTGTAGTCCACACACATACTTGCCTTGCCGTCCTTCTTAGGCACCAGAACTACGTTATCAACCCATTGTGGATAAGAGGTGACAGCTAAGAACCCAGTGTTGAACTGTTTCATAACTTTTGCCTTGATCTTCTCTGACATTTCAGAACAAATATGACATACCTTCTACTTTACTGGAGGGCAATCCTCTTTTGTCGGCAGGCGATGAACCACAATATCAGTGTCTAGTCCTGGCATGTCCTCATATGACCAAGCAAAGATCTCAACATAATCATGCAACGTCTGAATCAATCATTGTTTGACACTAAGCTCTAAATTTGCACGTATCTTGACTTCTTTTCTGTCCTCTTCTGTATCTAGATTCACTGTCACAACTGGCTCTTCATGAGGTTGTATAGCCCTTTCTTCCTGCTGTAATAGCCTAGCAAGCTCTCCTGGAAATAGCAGAACCGTTATCAATGGGATCCAGAGTGGATATAGATCTGCAGTTTGATACGTGAGTGTGTGTAAGAGCATAACTGTATTGACAAAGTAAAAAGCAGAAAATAAAGACAGAGAGCGCAAAATTTGTATGCAAAACGTCTAATGCTTTATTAATGACATATGATATTGAAACATGATAACCCTCACAAATAAACCATTGTGCCCCGGGTAAGGCGCATGGCCATAGAGTTTATATTGTTTATTTATTACATATCCAAAAACAAGAAAGACAATTACTCCTGAATAAAAGTAATCGACACAAAGTCTTTAGCCGTCCAATTACTAGGTCCACCGTTGGTAGTAGGGAAGATCCATCTGTCTATGTCACAGTCACCATCACTGTCTTCTAAAGCGTTGATCCCGTGATTGCTGATGCATAGGGGAGGTCCTCCAACATGAGCACGACGAACATCCCTTTGATCCCCTGCAGTGAAACCCAAGCCAAACTTATCAGATTTGTATTTAATGTCAGGGAGCTGGAACCAAATGGTACACCCGCCTTCTTCAATGACTGCCTTGGCATCCTTGAGTGAAACCATCTTCAATGGAGGTTTGGTGATCTTCGACATACTGGTAATAGTCTCGGTTGCAGCCATGGTCTGAGGCACCTCTTCAAAATTCTAACAAGGAGTCTCGATGAACTCGACGTCCATTTCCACATATCTGAAAGAGTTCAGGTGATTTACCATGTACTCCTCCTCACCCTGCACTGTGACTATATTTCCCTTCACTGGGTACTTCAACGTCTGATGCAGAGTAGAAGTAACAGCTCCATCCCCATGGATCCAAGGCTGACCCAACAAACAAGAATAAGATAGTCTGATATCCATCACGTAGAAGGTGGATTGGGAACCAACTTTGATAGGGATGTCCACCTCCACGTGCACCATTCTTTTCGAACCATCGAAAGCCCTCACCACAATGTTGCTGGGCTCTAGAGTCAAACCTTCACAGTCTAATCTATCAAGAATCTTCTTGGGCAGAACATTCAACTATGAACCAGTATCCACTAAAACATGAGCCAAAGTGGTGCCCCTGCATTCAATGGAGACATGCAGCGCATAATTGTGGTTTCTTCCCTTGAGTGTCAAATCAGCATCAGAAAAACCCAATCCATTATCAGCAGTCAAACTAGCCACACAATCTTCAAATTGGTCAGCGGAGGTTTCTTGTGGCACATGAGCAGTTTTGATGAATTTCACCAAAGCTTTTGCATGAGCTTCAGAGCACAATAGTAGGGCCAACATAATCTTTGAAAGGGTCTTCCCCAACTGTTTGACCATATTGTAGTCGCTCTTTTTAATGATCTTTAAGATTTCTTCCATTTCCTTCTTGGAAGCCTCTGGAATGGATTATGAATGTGCCTTCGTCTGGACAAGCTCAACCAACATGTCTTTGCCCCAAGTCTCGGACGACTCGGTGGCAGGAGTGGCAACAGGAGTAATCACAGGAGTTATAGTGGTAGTATTAGCAGGAACAGCAGTAGGAATGATCACAGGAATAGTGACAACTTTAGGAGGAGAAATCTCGGGTGAGAACACTCTTCTGCTTCTTGTTATTTTACTGGTCCCAACGATATTGCCGATGTCGGGATCAGTATTTCCAGAAACACCGTCTTCAGCAGCCAACAGGTCTTGCTTGACGCCATGGTAATAGACGTCAGCCCCATAATTCCAGGGAACAACTTTGTCCGAGGAATATGGTATTGGCCCTAGCATAGTGATGATCAGGGGAGCCATCTTTGGAGAAGATGTAATCCTGACAGGTCTTTTGGTGGAGACCCTGGGAGGATTGGCATAAATGGTTATAATAGAATCATCTTTACAGGAAACAGTTGTGACGGGAGTCTTCTCAAATATAATCTCTTTATCATCCATCAGGCACTGAACACCTTTTTTCAACAAATAGCAACCAGTCGGTAGAGATAAACATAAGTGGCAATCTTTATCACAGCCCAGAAATAAACCGGCTTGCAACAAATTCCACATGATAGTCATGAGAGGAGTGACAAGTTCCTCAACAGAAGTAACAAATGTATCATAGTCAACATAATAATCATAAGGCCGTGCTTGGGCATGGGAGAAGTTATAACATTAGGAATTTCCGGAGCATCAAATTCAATCTCCTTTGCCTCAATCAGCTCCTGCACCTTATTCTTTAAAGCCCAACAGTCGTTTGTATCATGGCCTGGACTTTCTGAATGGTAGGAACATCGAGCATTTGGGTTGTAGTGAGGAGATGAGGTGTTGGGATTCTTGGGAGCTTCCCTCAAAGTTACCAGATTGGATTTCAATAAGTAGGGCAAGACTTGAGACAAAGTCATATTTATCCGGGTAAACTGTCTCATAGGCCTTTCAGCTCTAGGCTAGTTGTTCCGCTGTTGGGTAGCTACAGGCTTGGATATTATTACAGCCCATACCATTAGACGACGTTTGATTCTGCCCTGATTTCTTTGACTGTAAGCAACACTGACCTCTTTCTTTCCCACAAAGGGTCTCTTTCCTGCACTTGAAGAGGCCTCCTTTTGAATCTTGCCACTTCTAATACCAACTTCTACTCTTTCTCTAGTTAAGATCAGCTCAGTAAAACCAGCTGAGGAGCTTTCAATCAGATGGTTAAAAAACGGACCAGATAGAGTACCTAAAAACATATCCACCAACTCCCTATCAGGCGGAGGGGGTTGGACTCTTCCTGCTAGGTCTCTCCACTTCTGGGCGTAGTCTTTAAAGCCCTCACTTGAACCCATGGACATACTTTGGAGTTGTGTATGGGTCGGAGAAAGGTCTGTATTATATTGGTACTGCTTATAGAAAGAAACAGCCAGGTCTTCCCAGTTACGGATGTTGGTTCCTTCCAGTTGATAGAACCACTCTAGCCGAGTCTCGGATAGGCTGTCTTGGAAGAAGTGGACCCACAAATCTCTATCAGCAGTGTGAGGCTAAATCTCTATCCCCATCATACTTAGAAAACACCGGAACCTTAAACTTCTATGGGATGACAACCCCAGAAACCAAGCTCGGCTCTTCAAAATCCAGCCCAGGTGCCTTCTGGATTTCCATTGCATTCAGACGATAATCCAGTTGTTTGTATTTATCATCAGCAGGAGGATACTGCTCCTCATTATAGTCAGATTCATCATCAGATTCCTCCAGGCTAAGGTCTTCCTCTCTTGTCTTCCCTTCCTGATTGTCTCCTTCTTTTGATGAAGTTACTAGTTCTGAAGCTCGCCGCACTGGTCCTCTGATCCTTCTTCCCAGATTCACTACCCCAGTTGGTTTATTTGGCTTCTTATTTTTGTCCTTCAGTATGAGATCCTTCAGATCTTCTTTCCCTTTAGCTAGAGCCACGATCATTTGCTGGAACTGGGCGTTTTGTGCCTGGAGATCCTTGATGTTTTGTTCGAGAGCCATTTCTTTACTTGCTGAAATAAACAACGAAGAAGATGAGAACCCTGCTTTGAAACATGTTTATGCAATGACATGTATGATATGCGTATGCAATGTTTTCAAGGACTTTGGGAAATTTAAATTTGTGAACCAAAAGGAAATAAAGATTTTATTAGTAGAATTTGAAATACAATTTCCTTTTAGGCGTACAATTGAAAATTCTAAAAAAAATAAGAAATCAGGTTTCCCATGGGCGCTTCCTCTTCGTACCAAGATAGACATTAAGACCTCTTTCTTCGTGAAGTTGCTTCGCGAGCTCCAAAACTTTCCTCTCATGGGCATATAAATGATCTTTATAGGTATCCCGCCCTTTCTTCAGCTGAATCCAAGATCTCTGCAGCTCTTCAAGATCAGTGGGCATATTAGGATGAAGAACTGTATAAGGAACATCCCCTTCAGTAATGGACTCCACAATCACTGGTAAGATGGCTATATATGGCATCACAAGGTTCTGAGCATGAGCTCGTACCCATTGGAGATAAGGTTCCATAGGGATGGAAGTCTTCGGCCCCAAAGTCTTGATATCAAATTTGTTTACCATGCCCCAAGCTCGTATGAACCTCTGACGATACCCTTGAACATCATCCTCATAGTTAAACACAATGCCCCAGATAAACATCTCGTGAGGATCATCCCTTCGAGCGTAACCAAATTTTTGCAGAGCCAGAGAAGGATTATAAGTTACACCTCCCCTAATGCCCAGTAGTGGGACATTAGGGAATTCCCTGCAGCGGTCAATAATAGAAATATCTCCCATGGATCGGGAATACCAGAGAATATCCGCGTGAGAAAGTGACATTATCCTTTGCGACCAGCCCAAACCTTCTTCATTCTTCAGTACTGATTTAGGGAGGTGAGAAATAAACCACCTCGAAAGCAATGGCACACATCACATAAGAGTCCCTCTTTTCTTCGTGGTACGAGTGTGGAAGGTATGCAAGATGTCTCCTAGTAAAGTGGGCACAGGGTTGTGAGAGAGGAAGACCTTAATAGCATTCACATATATGAGTAAGTCTGGATTAGGGAACAATACTAACCCATAGATTAGAAGGGCCAAGACCTCCTCAAAAGCCAGGAAGTCCAAATCATCCCAAAATAGCTGAGACTTCTCTATTAGGAACTTGGCTAGAAAACCCTTAACTCCGCTTTTTGTTTCCCAGTTGGACACAATGTCGGACCGTTTCAAATGTAAAGCTGAGGAAATGACTTCTGGCTTGGGAACTTCTTCTAAACCGATGAAAGGTACCTAATCAAGAATAGATACCCAATATCTGAGAGAACTCTTCCATGGTGGGCCTCAACTGATAGTATGGAAAGGTGAAGCAATGGTGCTTAGGGTAAAAGAATTGAAAGAGCATACTCATCATCTTCTCATTAAAACCCGAGGTAACCAGATTGAGAAGTCAACCATAGTTCTTGGTGAATGAGGAAGTCTCGGGAACCTTTGATACTAGCTCTTTGAGTTGGAGAGGTATTCTCACGAAGCTGACCCAGATAGTATTTCTACGAGCGGAAGCCATGATCTGCAAAACAGAACAAAGATAAATTCCCCTAATCCTTGAAATGGTTAGTGTAATAAAGAATGAATGTTTATGATGCATGATGTCATGATTATGCTTAAATCATAGATAAACACAAGAAAATCACACAATAGACCTTAGGTTAAAAGTTTTGCATGAGGTTTAAGGTAAGTACCCTCTTGAATGTTCAGTTGGTTCAACCTGTCTTAGAAATAGTAACCGGGTTCTAAGGAATCTCAATATCACTGATCTTTCTTTATCGGTATTATTTCAGCTTAGCAATCTTTTCTTACGGCCGAAACATCCCGAAAGTCCGATCTCAATGAGTGTAGTATCGAGTATTAACCAATTCCCAGCTTTACACCAAGGCTGGTTATCTCACTACTTTCTAATGGCCAATTTTGTTCAACTAAGGTTCTAAGGTTCGTTAGTGCTTCACGATACCACGTGGCGGCCCCGTATTCTTCTTAATTCAACACAAGGGATACTGGTACCAACCAAAGTGAAACACCAACACAGCTATCGCTTCAACCGTATCGGTCTACTCTGTACAGTCACCATGATCAATTGTTATTTACCTAAAAAGATGCCCCCAGATCCAGGTGTAGGATCTATAGTAACAACCCAAACAACCCTCCAAGGATAACTCATACAAAACACACAATGTAAAGCAATAAAGAATGAACTAAACTCTAAGGTAACCCCACTTTTTTATAAATTATCCCCAGCAGAGTCGCCAGTTCTGTGATATGGTGGCAGAACCGACTGTTATATACTGGTTTTGCATATTGTATTCACAAATGTCGCGGTAAGCAAGAGTCGCCACCGTCTTTTCTTTTATCCAACAAATGAAAGGGTGAAAAGAACAGAAAAAGACTTTTTCAAGAGTTTTCTGAGTAAGGGGGGTAGATTATAGAAAGGGAAGGTGTTAGCATCCTTTCCATCCGTGGTTTTCCACGGGCTCTTAGAGGTTTGCTCATTTTAAAAATACCTTTGTGCTTTGTGTTTGAAAATATTTTGAAAACGCCTTAGTACGGAGAACTTTGTAATATTTCTCGGGATAGTGGAGAAAGTATAAAAAGTGTTTTGAAATTGTTCTTGAAAAGTAGTATTTGTGTAAGTGCAAAATGTTTCAGCAAACTTCTAACAGCTATCTACTTTGTTACTCGAAAATGGTTGTTCTTTTCCTCTTTTCCTTAAGACAATGCTATCCTACTATTAGTGAGTAGGTAACTTTGTCGTCAGATGTTTGAGGGACAAACGAAGGGATGTTTTACAGTCATGAAGGCAACTTATGGAGACGCTTTACCAATTTTCTTTTAGGGACTAGATCATTTACCGAAGAGGCAACTGTAGGTTCATCGAGGGACTATGATCTTTTGATTTATGGGTCTTTGCTAAAGGGTTCCTGCCTCATGATTGTTTTATTTCTTAAAGGAAACCAAAGTGGGATACCCTAGATGTGCTTGTGTGCAAGTGTGTTCAATTCAGTTATTTATATTTTGCTTTTAAGGTTTGCTAACATTTGATTATTAGTCTTTCCATACACGCCTAGTTACTAACAGTTAATATCTACAAAAAATAAAGTGCGGAAAGCGTAAATCTAGACTATTACATGGCTTTCGGGGAGGGGGTATTTACAATGTACAAAACTGGGGGAAAAGTAAAATAAAGAAAGCGATAAAAAGTCCTACTTAGTCTATTACATACCAGGATACAATTATATTATCATAAAAATGCGAAAGTAAAATAAACGCACGCAAGATAAAACAATACGTCTAAGAACCTAAGAAAAATTCTAAGTAAAGAAAATTCTTTTTTTTTGTTTTGTTAAAGAAAAATTAATTCTAAATTTAATTAAGAAAAATAAGTATTAAATGGAAAATTATTCTAGGTTATAAAAGAAAACTAATCCTAATATATTTTTTTGTTTAAGAAAATATTGAAACATAAATTAAATCTAATTAATTAATTAAAAGAAAGAGAAAGTTATTAATTAAAAGTTTATTCTAAACTATCCTAATATTTTTTTGAAATTTTTATTGTGAAAAGAAAAGGATTAAATTAAATTTTAAGTTCTAGTTCATTTTAAATTAAGAAAATAGTTAAAATTTAATTAATTAATTAATTAAAGAAATTAATTGTTTAATTAAAAAATATAAGCCTAATAGTTTTTGTGAGTTTTTTTATTATTATTATAATTAAAAAATGATTAAGAAAATTAAATAATTAAATAAAGCAAAAAGAAAAGAAATTGGGCTTGATGGCTGAAGTAGAACGGAGGTGCAATTTGGAAAAGGGTTAGGCCCAAAACATTGGAGCCCAGACTTGTACTATTGGATCCAGTGTGGATTGGACTTGAAGGTGCATGGTAGACTTTGCATTGGGGCGCTCAGATCTAGATCAATCATGATTTGATGGTCATGTTCTGGGGCTTATATTGGACTTGTATAGTTATGGCACATTGGATCTGCAATCAACAAATGTTAGAAAAACAAAATGATGGACCTGGGACTCGAACCCAGGTCCTCTCCCTCCACACAAGCGCACTTTGCCAACTGAGCTGTTATCACATTCGTTATACAAAATAAAACAAAAATAATATAATGTAAATTTTCAGCAATTATTTAAAATAAAAAGAAAACGCGCGCATATTCAAACTGCCCAATGAGGGGCTGCCACGCATTGTCTTCTTCCTCCCTCTGTCGTATTAGACCTGAAAACCTATAGTGACAGTTTTTTTTCCTGTCACTATAGCACCTGCATCCTGTAAAATTCATGATACACAATATAAATTACATATGAGGTCATGGGTCAATTGGCCTCATCCTCCTGAGCAAGATGGTGTCCTTAGTTTGGGCTAATTTTGGCCATTACGAAAAACCCCAATTTAGAGGTCCGAACCTTAACAATGGTGGAATGCCATTATTGTACCTAAGCTTCAATTGGACAATCCAGAAACCTTCTATGCATCCATACAAACACAAATATGCAATTGAAATTGATTAATAATGCAAGAATATAAGAACACGAAGTTAAGAAAAGTATGGCAAATCGTGACTTGTAGGAAGCATTTTGTAATGTTTCAAAGCTTAGTAACGGTCGAAAAAGCTTCAGGGGACCTCCAGGAGTGGATTAGGATCCTTTTTTTGGGATTAAAACAGGTTGGAGACTGAAATACGAATTTTGACAAATTTGGTGTTTTTTGCAAAATTTTCCTATAGAAATCCTAATTAGTAATTTTAGAATTTTGATGAATTAGGAGCATTTCTTGAGGAATCAGGATCAAACCTTGATAAAATGATGGATATCACTTCAAAATGTTGATGTTGAGCAAAAATCTTGAAGTTTGACTGTATATAGGCAATAATTGACTTTTGACCTAGCACAATTGATTTTCAAGCATTTGAGCAATTGACTGAGCAAACTTGTTGTGAAAGGCATGAGATTTGGCATGGATAACCTTGAGGACATATTAGGACCATGGAAAACATTTGAGACCATTGGAGCTCACACATCTTGATGAAAACTGAAACCCTAGGTAGAGGTTCATTGCCTTAGGAGGAGAATTTGTCCGGTCAATTCTTAGTCATCCTAGGGCAAGTTGGGAACCTCAATGGGCATGTGTTGAATAAAATGAGAGGGAAAATTTTAGGGTACAACAATCATCTACCAATGAAGGAAGGTTATCCTCCTTTAAAATAAAAGGTTCGTCGTATGCGTCCCGAGATGTCTGAAAAAATCAAAGTTGAGGTTATAAAGCAGTTCAATGAAGGTTTATTAGCTGCTACGTCCTATCCTCAGTGGGTTGCAAATATGGTGCCAGTACCTAAGAAAGACGATAAGGTGCGTATGTATATAGACTACAGGGATATGAATAGGGCCAGCTCCAAAGATGACTTTCCGCTTCCGCATATTGATGTTCTGATTGACAACACCGCTCAACACAAAGTATTTTCCTTCATGTATGGTTTCTTTGGTTATAATCAAATAAAGATGCCACCTGAAGACATGGAAAAGACTAATTTTGTCACACAGTGGGGCACTTTCTGTTACAAAGTTATGCCTTTTGGTTTGAAGAACTTCAGCGTAACATATCAGCATGCTATGGTAGCTTTGTTCCATGATATGATCCATCATGAGATCGAGGTATATGTTGATGACATGATAGCCAGGTCTCAGACTAAAGAAGAACATCTCAACCACCTGCACAAGCTGTTTGAGAGACTCAAGAAGTACAAGTTAAGGTTAAATCCAAACAAGTGCATCTTTGGGGTAAGATCCAGTAAACTCCTAGGTTTCATCGTCAGTGGTAAAGGTATTGAACTTGACCCTACCAAGGTTAAAGCCATCCAAGAAATTCCAGCTCCCCGTACTGAGAAGGAAGTAAGAGGTTTCCTGGACGATTGAACTACATTTCCATATTTATTTCCCATTTGACCGCTACTTGTGAGCCAATCTTCAAGTTACTGAAGAAAGATCAAGTAGTGAAGTGGAATGGCGATTGTCAGATAGCCTTTGATAAGATCAAGGAGTACCTACAGGAACCTCCAATTCTGATGCCACCGCTTCAAGGAAGACCTATGATCATATACTTAACAGTATTAGAGAACTCGATGGGGTGTGTATTGGGGCAACATGACGAGTCTGGTCTAAAAGAGCATGTAATATACTACCTTAGCAAAAAGTTTACCGATTGTGAAACAAGATACTCACTGCTCGAGAAAATTTGCTGCACTTTGGCATGGGCTGCTTGCCGACTAAGACAATATATGTTGACTCATACTACTTTGTTGATCTCTAAGATGGATCCAATAAAATACATATTCGAGAAACCCACTCTCCCCGGAAGAATAGCAAGATGGCAAATGGTCTTGACAGAATACGACATTCAGTATACTACTCAGAAGGAAATCAAAGTAAGTGTACTAGCAGGTCATTTGGCTCATCAAGCTGTATATGACTCTCAATCTATGAATTTTGAGTTCCCAGATGAGAACATCATGCTAGTTACTGATTATGAAGAATCTAGACCATATGAAGGACTTGAACCGGGATCCCGATGGACTATAGTTTTTGATGGAGCTTCTAACACATTTGGTAATGGAATTGGTGTTGTGCTTGTCTCTCCCAAGGGTTTCCATATGCCCTTCACCTCCAGATTGTGTTTTGACTATACCAACATTATGGCCGAGTATGAAGCATGCATCATGGGTATCAAAGTTGCCATTGATATGAGAATTAAGTTCTTGAATGTATATGGAGACTCAGCTTTAGTGATCAACAAGATTAAGGGAATGGGACACAAAGCATCCAAATATCATTCCTTATCAAGAGCATGTGTTGAAATTAATTTTGTACTTCAAAGAAATCACTTTTGAACATATTCCACGAGAAGAGAATCAATTGGCAGATGCACTAGCTACCATTTCATCTATGTTCAAATTCAGATGGGATAATAAAGCTCCTCAAATTACTATTGAGAGACTAGATGAACTGGCGCATTGCTAAGAAGTTGATACCGGTGGAGTAGAGGAAAAGCCTTGGTACCATGAAGTAAAAAGATACCTCGAAACTCAAGAATATCCTGAAGGAGCATCTATTAATGATAATAAATTTCCGAGGAGGTTCTCCACCAAGTTCTTTATGAGTAACAGAATCTTGTACAAGTGCAAGAACGATTCAACATTGCTTCGTTGTATAGACAAGAAGGAAGTTGAGAAAATTATGGAAGATATGCACGAAGGTGTCTCTGGTACTCACTCTAGTGGACATATAATGGTTAAGAAGATTCTGAGAGCAGGTTATTATTGGTCTACCATGGAAACCGATTGCCATCGTCATTCCAGAACTTGCCACAAATGCCATATTTATGCTGACAAAGTACATGTGCCTCTGGTTCCTTTGAATGTCTTGACTGCTCCTTGGCCGTTTGCAATGTGGGGCATTGTAATATGGTGGGAGAACTGACTTGGTTGTTTTGCATTTGATCGCAATTGTGGCGGATAGCAAGAGTCACCACCGACTTTTCTTTTATCCAATAAGGAAAGGGTGAAAAGAATAGGAAAGACCTTTGAGATATTTTCTTGAGTTCGGGGGGGTAGGTTATGAAAAGGGAAGGTGTTAGCACCCTTTTCATCCATATTTATCTATGGGCTCTTAGTTGTTTGCTAGATCACTTGAAAATGCTTTATTTGAAAATGTGCTTGTGGTGGTTTTTGAAAGTAATTTTTAAAAGCGCCTTCGTTTAGGAAAACTTTGTAATGATTCTCGTCTCTATAAGAATGCATACAAAGTGTTGGACTTTTGAAAATATTTCATGTTTTGAAAGTGTTTAGTGTGTTTGAAAAGATATTTGTTTTGAAGATGGATTGTGAGCAAGCAACTAAGAACGTTCTACCTACTCAAAAGTCTTTTGTTCATTTATTCTTTCCTTTTATATTGCTATCTTACCATTGATTAGTAAGAAGCCTTACCTTTGGATGTAAAGGGACGGGCATGGGTCATCGTATAGTCATGAATAACAATGTTATGAGATATCTTAGCATTTCTCTTGAGTGACTAAGATTATTTGAATGCAACATTCGAAGCGTCATTGAGAGACTATGATCTTTGATTGTTTTTGCTAAGACGTCTCACATGCATACTGTGACCATTTTCTCAAGGCAACAAGTGGAGGTAACCCTAGAGGTGCAAGTGTGCAAAGTGTTTGTTTTTCATGCTTGATTTATCATGGATTAGTGTTTTATAAGCATTGATTTTATTTTCCATACAAACCCTAATTACTAGCATTTATATGAAAGTGATAAAATGCGGAAAAGTAAATTTGCTACGCTATTACATCATTTGGGGATGGGGTGTACAAATTTACAAATGGGGATTGTAAGAAATTAAATCCAATTATCTATTACAATCATATTGAACAAATGTACAAGAAATGACATGAATATAATGTACAAGAAATATAAAAAGAAATGGATTTTGCTTTGGATTTTTGTTAGGAAAATTGTTTTGACTTAATTAACCTAAAGGGGTGTGATTAATAAAAAATAGGAAAATTAATCCTAAGTTAAAAGGAAATCAAATTAATCAAGAAATCATTTTTAGGGTTTTTTATGGAAGGATTTTGGTTAATTAAAATAAATATGAAAATAAAATATTTTTTGTGATCTTTTTATATATTCATAAAATAGACATTGTCAATAAATAGTGTGCAAAAAATCAACTCAAAAGGAGTTGTTTTGATTGGTTGGAAAAATGTTGAATTTTGTTTAAAAAAAATGAAAACAAACAAAAGATAAAAATTTGTTTTGGTCGTGCCAAGGTTTTAACCCAGGTTCTCCACACCTTCCATTCAAAACAGTCAACACTCGATATGTTATAAACCTGCATGTTAGTTTGGAAAAAAATGACAAAATAAATACAAAAGGTCTCACTGGGGCTCGAAACCAGGACCTTATACATAAATGCCTTACGTGCACGCTGTTTGTACCACTGGGGTGGTCTATTTCATCAGTTAGTTATCCAACTTGCACTAAATATAAAATGAACTCATTTCTAAAAATTTGAACATGGCTTCATCTTCTTCCTTCGCGCGCACAAGGATGATAACTCCATTGTTAAGCTTCTAAAAGCTTCATTTCTCAGCCAAATCAAAAAATGAAAACATCAAACCTGCCTAAAATTTGAATACGAATCTAACCATGTAACTTTCGAAAGCTATGGATCAGAGGTTAGCATGATATTTGTTCAGTACCAAAATCAAAACCTAACTGGTCAGAGTTGAAATTCTTAAGACACAAGCAATGAAAATCAAAACTAAGAGCATGGTTAGCTTCCTATATATGATATCTACATCTTTTCTTTTATTTCTATATGCTAAAAATGCTGGTATCAAGATATCACAGTTAAGAAATCTTATCTCTTGAAGTGAAATTCGAATGACCTCTGTAGGACTTCCAAAAATGTTTTGATGATAGATTAAGCTTGCCTGGACTTCCCTGAAGCAAGTGGGATCGCTACTTTTCTTTGAAAGTCACTGAATTGAAAGGCTGGTATATGGAAGCTGGGAGTGAATCGAAAGGATCACTACCTTCCTTGAGAGGTTTTTTTAGGGCTTTGGGAGTGTTCTAAGGCTGGTATAGTTTCCATGTGGCGTATAGATGATTAGTGAATCGAAAATCCAAAAGAAAAACACGAAGGGACCTGAGATTTTTGTGTGTAAAGTCAGGATGCGCCAAGTTTTATGCTTGTGTGCAGGTTCTGAGTTTTTTAGAGTTTGGGAGTGTTTGAGGATTTTTCAACACACAAGAATCTGGCCCCTTTAACTTGCAAGTGGCCTCTCTATTTATAGAGAAAAGGTTTGGGAAGTTTAAGTAACTATATTTTTAAGATAACAAATTATGGTTTGGTTGGAATGCGAATATCAAAGTCATGTCAAGTTTTCCACGATCCCAAGATGAAGTACCAAAGTTACTGGTTTATAGGGGTTGCTTTCTATGATTTATGGTGGGGCAAAAATCAGAAGCAAACAAAGTATGGGCTCAAGATAAACTGGTACCAAAAAGT
The DNA here is from genome assembly GCA_948472305.1 of Vicia faba. Taxonomy (NCBI): domain Eukaryota; kingdom Viridiplantae; phylum Streptophyta; class Magnoliopsida; order Fabales; family Fabaceae; genus Vicia; species Vicia faba. The sequence goes on along the minus strand of OX451737.1, from coordinate 1,548,604,782 downwards.
TTGCTTTCCAAGAATAACAATGATAACTTTATGCCATAAATGTAAATATCTATTGGAAAAAGGCTTAAACACTTGGTTAATAGCTCAAAAGTGGGTGTAAGCAATAAATTATGATGGGATTTGCAAGCAAGGAGGCATGCAACACAAGATTATGCAGCATAGCATAAGGATTTTGTTATGTTCTTCAAAATTCTGTCTTCAACTTGATTCCTTCTACAAAGATCTTGAATCTCTATAGAACTTTGATCTTTTTCTTACTCTGGTTTTCGACCAGCATCTTGAATCTCTTAAAGATGTCGAATACTCCACCCTTTCGTTTGGATCCACAACTTTAGACAAAACAATATTTATTTCCACCAATTGTGTGTTCTTCTAATGGAACATATTCATCTGAATGTACCACTTATTTCTTCCTTTCATTTTGATCACATAGATTCAACCTTCAACCAAACTCATCAATAGACAAAACAATATTTGTTTCCACCAATTTTGTGTTCTTTGAATGGACCATATTCATCTGAATGTACCACTTACTTCGTCCTTTCATTTTGATCACATAGATCCAACCTTCGACCAAACTCATCAATAGTGAAAATAATATTTGTTTACACTAATTGTGTGTTCTTCGAATGGACCATATTCATATAAATGTACCACTTTAGGTATGCAATATGATCTCATTGGCATACTCGAAATGAAATAAATTATGGATTTCTTTCCTACCAAACAAACTTCACAAAGTTTTTTTTAGGCATCTCAAGACTTGGAAAACCATGTCTTGAGTAATCAGTTGATTAGGTGGTCGAAAGTTCAAATGTCCAAATTTCAAATGCCACAACCAACTATCCTTGTGGATTGAAGTAAGTATGAAGATACACTTGTAATTCATAGTGTCGAAACTATGTGTGTTGAAGGGTTTAGTATGTGGATCTAAGAAGGTTTAGAGTTGGATCAAAGTAGGTTGCTCGAAGGAAACCATTGCCCAGTCGAAGCTTGTGTGTTGAAGCAAGTTTCTCTAAGAAGCCATTGCCCAGTCGAAGCTTGTGGATTAAAGCAAGCTTGCTTGAAGGAAGCCAATGCCCAGTCGAAGCTTGTGGATTGAAGCAAGCTTGCTCGAAGGAAGCCAATGCCCAGTCAAAGCTTGGGGATTGAAGCAGGTTGCTCGAAGGAAGCCATTGCCTAATCAAAACTTATGGATCGAAGCAAGCTTGCTCTTCTTCGATTTGTCAGAATTTGCCCACCACTCCTTTTCGATCAGTCATGTGGTTCGAACAGCCTGAACCAAATTTTAAATTCGAACTGTTATCTGCAGCTGCACACCTTTCGATCTGCTTTGCCCTTTCGATAATTTCCTCTTTCTATCTTCTTTGACCTGATGCTTGAGAGCCCAATATGATTCATGGAAACAAATATGGGGCATTAAAAGTCCAATTGTACTGGTGCAAACTCAAACCCTAGTTTTGAGTCATCAGTGTTTGAGGAGGTATCTTGAGCTGATTAAACCTTGTGTAGTCTTGAATCAATAGAGATCTTGGGAGAAAAATCTTGAGAAATGAGAGGGAAAATTTTGGGGTACAACAACTTCCCCTGTTCAATCTTCTTAAACCTGAAAAGCGAGAATGGCACGTCGTCGTTCGTAGCTTAAAGGTAGAAGATGATTGAACACTAGAGTGCCCAAAATTTTTCACTCGATTGTTAGTTGATTGTGTAGGGAATGTGCTTAAAGATGCCATTTGGAGAGATGATGGAGAGTTGTCGGAGATGGACTTATAGATGTCGTCTAAAGATGATTGTTGATAGAAATTAGACTAAGCCTAAACTTAACTGTAACTGGGAGAAGTATCAGAATAAATCTTTTGGTCGATTTATACTGAAACATCAGATGTCCTTTTCCTGTTTTTAACTGGAAGAAATAAATCTCGCCAGAAGAGGTCTTTGATTTTCATGTCTTTAACCGGAAGAAATAAATCTAACCAGGAGAGGTCCTTGATTCTCCTATTTTTAACTGGAAGAAATAAATCTAACCAGAAGAGGTCTTTGATTCGCCTGCCTTTAACTGGAAGAAATAAATCTAACCATAAGAGGTATTTGATTCGTCTGTCTTTAACTGGAAGAAATAAATCTAACCAGGAGAGGTCCTTGATTCGCTTGTCTTTAAATGGAAGAAATAAATCTAACCAGAAGAGGTCTTTGATTCGCCTGTCTTTAACTGGAAGAAGTAAATCTAATCAGAAGAGATCTTTGATTCACCTGTCTTTAACTAGAAGAAGTAAATCTAACCAGAAGAGGTCTTTGATTCAACTGTTTTTAACTGAAATAAATCTAACCAAAAGAGGTCTTTGATTCGTCTGTCTTTAACTGGAAGAAGTAAATCTAACCAAAAGAGGTCTTTGATTTTCCTGTTTTTAACTGGAAGAAATAAATCTAACCAGAAGAGGTATTTAATACGTCTGTCTTTAATTGGAAGAAATAAATCTAACCAGAAGAGGTCTTTGATTCACCCGTTTTTAACTGGAAGAAATAAATCTAACCAGAAGAGGTCTTTGATTCACCTGTCTTTAACTGGAAGAAATAAATCTAACTAGAGGAGGTCTTTAATTTTCCTGTTTTTAACTGGAAGAAATAAATCTAACCAGAAGAGGTCTTTGATTCGCCTATCTTTAACTGGAAGAAGTAAATCTAACCAGAAGAGGTCTTTGATTTGCCTAACTTTAACTGGAAGAAATAAATCTAACCAGAAGAGGTATTTGATTCACCTATTTTTAATTGGAAGAAATAAATCAAACCAGAAGAGGTCTTTGATTCGCCTGTCTTTAACTAGAAGAAATAAATCTCACTAGAAGAGGTCTTTGATTCACCTACTTTTAACTGGAAGAAATAAATCTAACCAGAAGAGGTCTTTGGTTTTCCTGTTTTTAACTGGAAGAAATAAATCTAACCAGAAGAGGTCTTTGATTCTCATGTCTTTAACTGGAAGAAATAAATCTCACCAGAAGAGGTCTTTGATTCGATTGACTTTTCCTGCAAGGAAAAAGGTTATTTGCATGTAGAAGTATGCATGGCATGATGATGTTCTCAAAATAAATGAGATTATGTTGTATGTGTATGTTATATGATGTATGAATGTGAAATGTTACTGTAATGCATCTTTGTTTGGGAAAATAAATCCCTGACCGCTTCTGGGGAGTTTTGGGAAGTAAAATCCCGAATCACTGTTGAGGACGAAGAGTATGTGCATCTTCAAACCTTGTTTAGAGTATTTCTGTTGGGGATTCCTGCTTTGTTGAGAAGAAACTTTGCTGGGGAATATTGATTTATTTGAGAAGACTCTGGATAGTGTTGATTTCTTCTTGAGAACCAAAACTCAGGAATTTTAGTCGTCCTTTGCTATGGTGGGGAATTATCTCTTGAAGGTTAGCTGTTATCTGGTCGGATTCCAGGTTTCACACAAACTTTCTAGGGATAATGAAGTTAACTGTTATCTGGTCGGGTTCTAGGTGAAACAACCGGCTGAAAATCATCAAACAATGAAGTCTCCATCGAACGTCTTTTATCCCACACGTAGGGAAAGGTAAACATCAAGAAAACCTGAGAAGGGAGAAGGCACGGTCTTATAGCCGAGAGATCGGGTAAAAGAGTCTGTTACGCGAGGGGAAGGTATTAACACCCCACACGCCCGTAGTACTCTATGGTATCCACTCTTGTTGTCTATCTTATGGGTGTGTTTAATCTATGCTTACTGTTCAGTATACTACTGAAGGGAGAATGCATGAAAAAGAAAGGAGAAAGGAAAGGAGAAAAGAATGTAGGGAAAATAAAATTGTACTCGCTTGGGCCCTACCCCAATGCCTACGTATCCTTTTTGAGGAATCAGAGCTACCGTAGTTCAGCTCACATGTTTTTGTTTGTTTTGTGTTTTTTATGGACGATGTTAATTCCGCCTTCTACCGCAGCTCGAACTTTGGAGACTTATGCGTCGGCACAAAATTAAATTAATCATGTCCTTACCTGAAAAGGGTTTTAGAGAAAAGGTGCTCGAGTGCACAAAAATGGTTTGTGTTTTATTACCTTGAAAAAGGGTTTAAGTGAGATTAGCATGTTTTTGATTTGCTAAGAAAAGATTTTAGTTTTATATACATATGGAAAAGGGATACATCTACAGGTGCTGGGCTTTATACTTTGACCCCTTTACAGTTTTTTAATATCGAAACCGGATGCCTCAGAATAGGGGAGACATCTAGCATGTGTATCGCAATCAGAAGGGATGTTTGTGGGAGGAGAACCCCAAAGATCAGAGCTTTACCAATTGAAATTCCACCAGGTGAAGAAATAACTGGATGTAATACACTGGGATCGCATCAACATGCTCATCAGGCTTCTTTCGTATTTGCTTAAAAACTTCGCCCTATAAATTCACTTAGGAAATAAAGATTGACTGCTGTTGAACAGATCAGGGAATGCAAAGTTGTGGGGAGTGCCCCTGATTGAATAGTCGAATGCCCCACCGTAGCAACCATATCTTACGTTGGTCAACAAGAACGAAGCACTGATATAAAATCCCATAATAAATGGGAACCATCTGCTGATAAGATGCTCCAAGAACTCAAGATTGTGTAGCACTCCATGGTTGAAAGCAATTCCCAAAAGATGAAGAGAAGAGAGAACCTTTTGCGATAGTAAGTGCAAGATTGTTGACATTATCATCAGAGCTTCCATGACCTGGCTTATCTGAGTCTTCAATCAATTATCTTCCTTCTCGAAGAATTCCCGACCACGGGCCAAAGCTTACATGTATATCACTCGGATTTATTCCATAACTGATCTATGAGCATGTAACAGTAAGAAATTAAATTGAACCTCTGAGGAGAACACCATGTCTGAATAATAATCCCCAATCTTTGAGTACTTGTCATGGATGCAAGAATATGCATGGGGTGCATGAATGAATGTCATGTCATGTTCCGCAATTTCCAAGGAATTTGCGTGCTTTGATTTTGATTTCACGCAAGTAAAAGATGGAAGAGTTTAGCACAAGGCTTGCAAATATGATTCCATGGAAATAATATAACATGTATGTTAAGCATGTGATTAACCATGTTATGTATGCAAAGATATGGGATCAAAGAGGATCAAGGTTCCATCATTCCTGAGTATGATTGTTGCACTGTTCGGAATCATATGAGTATCATCAGATCAAAGGTCCGACATAGCTTTTCTGCACATACAAGAACCAAGTACCCTGTAGATTATCAATAGTACAGGATCAATGCTTCTGGAACCAGATATTGTTGAGTCTTCTCTGAACATGCTGGGAATAACAAGATCGAAGGCTCAAATGAACCTTCAAGTAAATAAATCAGGAACTCAGAAAATAAATCTGAGAACCATGCAGTCACCAACAGACTACCATCTGCATAAGTCATTGACAGAAATCCAAAACATAACCATAGAACCAATAGTCACTGTCTGAGCATAGTCACCATCTGAATACGAGTAACCATCTGAACATAGTCACCAACTATACCTGTGATAATAATTCCCTCCACACTCACGGGTGAAAAATAGGTCAAGGTAAGGTCGTGGAAACTCAGAATCGAGGGTACTTTTGAGAAACTATCGCTGTATCACCTACGTGAAAACGATAGCCCCTCATTTGTACCTCATCTGAGCATGGACGACATGGCGGCGATAGTGAGACCTAAGTCAACTAGCCGTTCATGTTCCACTATATTCCTAGGGTTTCTATGGTATACAACTCTAGCCTGGGTATTGGGCCTTTTACCTCATAGTAACACCCTCCCAATAAGAAACAGATCCAGCACAACAATAGTATATGGAAAACAGTAAAATGCAATGCATACATATGCTCAGGTATATAAAAAATGGATGAGTAAACTGAAAGCATAAAAATAAATACCCAAAGAAAATAAAGCAAGAGCTAGGAGCGACTCCGGGATGGACCAACATTTGGTCGACCAGTCCCCAGTGAAGTCGCCAGCTGAAACAACCGGCTGAAAATCATCAAACAATAAAGTCGCCATCAAACGTCTTTTATCCCACACGTAGAGAAAGGTAAACATCGAGAAAATCTGAGAAGGGAGAAGTCACGGTCTTGCGACTAAGAGATCGGGTAAGGGAGTCTATTACGCGAGGGGAAGGTATTAGCACCCCACACGCCCGTAGTACTATACGGTATCCACTCTTGTTGTCTATCTTATGGGTGTGTTTAATCTATGCTTACTGTTTACTATACTACTGAAGGGAGAATGCATGCAAAAGAAAGGAGAAAAGAATGTAGGGAAAATAAAATTGTACTCGCTTGGGCCCTACCCCAATGCCTACGTATCCTTTTTGAGGAATCAGAGCTACCGTAGTTTGGCTCACATGTTTTTGTTTGTTTTGTGTTTTTTATGGACGATGTTAATTCCGCCTTCTGCCGCAGCTCGACGTTTGGAGACTTATGCGTCGGCACTGAAGTAAATTAATCATGTCCTTACCTAAAAAGGGTTTTAGAGAAAAGGTGCTCGAACGCACAAAAATGGTTTGAATTGGTTTGTGTTTTATTACCTTGAAAAAGGGTTTAAGTGAGATTAGCATGTTTTTTATTTTCTAAGAAAATATTTTAGTTTTATATGCATATGGAAAAGGGGAAGAAAAGAGTCTAAGGGAGAATAGACTATTTCTAACCTAATGTTATCATACAATGGTAGTCCTAAGGTTTGGATTAACAAAAGGGAAACGTCTACCTAATGTTAGCATGCATGGTTTACAACCTAAGGTCTAACTCGCATCTGAATGGAGAAAGCGCATCCTAAGGGAACATGGTATGTACAAGGATAAAGCAAACAAGCTAATAAGCTCAAGAGAGCACACCTAGAGAGATCCTATCTAGGTTAGCATGCCAAAGAAAGTCTAACAAAACTATCATATAGGGAACATGCAATGAGAGCGAAGTCGTGATCTCAATTTATAAATTGAGTGACTCATCGATCAACAAGAAATAAAGGAAAGCGATAAAATCCTATAAGGAGCATGCACTGAGAGCGAAGTTGTGATCTCAATTCCTAAATTGAGTGACTCATCGATCAACAAAAAGAAACAAACACAAGCACAACACATATAGCAAATGAAGTGCAGAATGCCTGCTACAGCTCTTTAAACAGCGATTTCGAGCGCACGCTCTTTATTTCCTACTTCTAATGGTATCTAGAAAAGCGGTAAAGTGAGGAAATGAACAATAAAATAGAGTTGTGATGATACCAAACAGAGAAGGTCTGTTGCCTCTTCAAAGCCATGCAAATAATAAGAAAACTCTACTAAAATCTCCTTGAATTTCCTTGATAAATACTTACGCTCTTAGTTAGCTCCAAACTTCTTGAAGCTCTTCATTCAAGATCATCCCGCAATCATACCAACATATATAATGGATCGAGCACTTTTATGGCATTAATATATCTCATATAAGATCAACTAATTAGCACAATAATTGATCATAAAAGAAATCTAACTAACTTATAAAATTCTCCAATATTTCCCATTCTTTTTACTCATGCCTCTTCAACAAAAATCTATCAGAATTAATATAAATGAAAATGGCTAAAAGAATAGGGAACACTCTAAGTAGAGGGGTGTATAACCGGATCAAGGGGTGGTTAAAGCATTGATTCAAGGCCCAGTCCGCAAGTTCTACCAGCAGTTTTTCTTTTCAAGCCTTGGTTATCAAAAAAACGAAACATGCCTAGAGATATTTGGCCCAGCTTACCCCATCCCATAACCACTTCAAATTAGCATTATCAACATTTTAACAAAATAAAAACAATAAATAAATAAACCAAGTATAAGGATAAGAGAGCTACTGAACGTGGCGTTTTCGTTAGGGTTAAAAACCCGTCGTGATTCACCTTCACCATGAGAGTAAGATCTGCTTCTCTTCCCAAACTGTATGGCTAAATCCTTTCAATCTTCTCCGTGTATGATGTATTTTGAACTCATTTGACTATGGAATTCCGTTCTTCCTCTTCAATGAATACAAAGTGATGGGGTCTTCTTACCACCACCGTCTGCCTCGTGACCAGCATCAGCTTTTAGTCATGATTAAGATTCGTCTTCGATTCCTCGAGTTTCTCTATTGCAATCATAGATCTTCTCGACGCGGTTCTGTGTCTTTATCATCCGACTGCAATCTTGTTTCGCTAACGTCTCCGCCACGGATTCAGCGGTGATCCCACAAATAGAAATTACCGAAGGACGTGTATAGAACTTCACCACTTGAAGACACTTCATTCGAAGTGACGGTGGAATCCAGAAAACCAGAGGTAATGTTATACGCTTTTGATTTTCCCCCTTTACTCCTACATCTGTTTCTTCTCACTTTATGTTCATGTCGATGTTGTTGATTCGATTGCGCTCCTGATGATTGAATCTTGATATTGCAGATCACTAGTTAATGAAGAGCTTGTTGATGATTCGAACTATGTTGAGAAACGGTTGAGGATTTCTTGTTTTTGGTTGAAGAAATTTGAAGAACATGATGATTGTTGAAGAACAAGGATGATGATTGGCTCTACGGTGAGGATGATGATTGTTGTTGTAGCAACTTGAAGATTGAAGGTTGATGAGGAATATCTTGATGTGGTTTAGAGAGAGTGGTTGAAAGGCTTTGGTTATGAAAAAAAAGTGTAGAGAGATGAAGATTGGTGAGGAGAAGAATCTCTGTGAATTTTTTGTGAATTATGATGGTGAGCTCAGAGAGAGGGAGATTCAGTTCCAGTTCCAGAGAGAGAGTTTTGCTTCTCGTTTCTTCTTGTGAGTTTTTTCGAGATAAGGTGATTGAAGAGGAATGGAAAAAAGTTAAAGATTATGAATAATCTTTTTGAGATTATGCCGAGAGAGTAAGGTTGAAAAGTGAGTCCTCTTTCTCTGTTACCTTCTGTTATGCCTCCCTCCTTTCTCTTTTTTCTGTTATACCTTAGATCTTCCACCTTTGGAAGTTTGTTAGAGGGTTGTTAGAGTTAGTTACAGATGGTTCTTAACTTCTCCATTAGAAGTTAGTTTAGATGGTTGGGAAGAGGTTGGAAAAGTTTTGATTTGGTTATGAAATGGTTAAGAGCAGTTTTTGGGGTTTGTTAGTTGTGAGTCAGTTTTGATAGTTTAAGAGTTAAATTCTGTTATGGAGGGTAGTTACAGGTCGGAATCTGGTTAGGAAACAGTTAGTGAAGTGGTTTTGGGGGTTTGTTAGTTATGAGTCAATTACAGGAAGCTGACTATGTTTCTTCTGCTGTGGAAGTTTTCTTGGAAGTTATTTACAAAAAATGGTTAGGAAAATGTTGTTTAGAAATTCTGCTTTTGACAGTTCTACTGGCTTTTTTCCTTGAACAGGGTGGTTTTCTAGATTGGTTTTGCAGGGGCTTGGTTTCATGGCTGAATGCAGGGCTTGGTTTATGGAAAAGGGAGGTGCGGACGGTGCAGACAAGTTTTGGTTCATGAAGATTTTGAGTCATGGCTCATGGTTATGAAGGTGAAGCATGGTTCACAGTTATGAATAAGTGGAGATTCAAAACATGTCATGAAGATAAAGATGGACGACGCATAGGTTTATGATTGTGTTGTTTTGTGAAATTTGTGATCCTTTCCGTCGATGTAATGTAATAATGTCAAATGATGTAATAGTAACCGAACTTGTATTTATGTGATGTTGTAATATTTGGAACTTGGATGAATTTTAATGAGATCTTGGTATTTGCTTTTCGATATATTATGCTTTCCGAAACATGAATCCAAAAAATTCATTAGAAGCTTCCATCAATTTTACATGTCACACTTGCAATTTTAAGAAACTTCAATCCCCATGTTCCAATCTCCAATTCTCACTAACTTGCCTTTGAAGTAAACTCTTAGTTGAAGAATCATGCACAAAACTTTGATTTCGAGTTACTTGGACTTTGAATCAAACTCAACCTTTGAATTATCCCTTGAATGTATCATTGCGCTTTGATTATCCAAAAATGATTGAATGATCATTATTACAAGAACTTCAACCCTTAACTCAAAATATTAGTCCTTCATAATAAGCATTGAGTCTATGGCTTACTGTAATTCAGAATGAACTCAAAAGAATCTCATAACACAAGTAAACCAAGCATTCAGATGAGATATCTTGCATTAAGATATTCACAAACCCTAATTTCCCATGGATGGGATCCTCTGAAGATATCATTGCCTTTTTGTTTCATATTGAAACTTCTTGAACCAAAAACCTAACATACAATAAGTACACTAAGATATCTCCATGTCTCGTGCTTTTTGAATCATGAGTCGAATCCTTGAGAAAGTAATACCTAATTGATGAACAACCCTTAGTGCAATCCCTCCTTAAAGTCCACATGCTTAGGAAAACAAATCCTTATCGAGTGATGATGATGACAAACATAAGAAGATGCCAAATACCTGAACTGGTAACCTTTAGGCGACCTTATAGGATGACTCATGTAGTAAGCAATCACAACCACCTTATATGTTGAAGAACACAACAAGAGTATTGAGGAAGAGGAGCTCCAGATGATGTGTCAAGCCTTGCAACTTGAGGTTAGGAAGAGGAGAATAACCCTATAGCTTAGTGATAAAGAAACCCATGAATTGAAACCCTAGATTTAAACAAAACTTGATCGATGAAAGAACCAGTTGATTTAAACCTGAGTGAAGATAAGAGCTTAAAAGCATATAGAGACCCTAATTCCTCAACATCTTTGATCAGATGCCATGCTTTATCGATTAATGAATGAATGATGTGTTAGATTACCTAATGGGAGTTATGTACATGAGAAAAATGCAAAATGCATAAGCCAGATAAAAGTAAAGGGATAGGACAAATTTGGGGTATTACAGCTGCCCTTATTTAATCATCTTAAACCTGAAAGCACGATTGGCACGTGCCTTTAGGAAGTTTGAGGTAGAACATGATTAAATACCAATGCCAAAAATTTGTTCTGGGGGAAAGTGTGAGTATTTTTTTTTGTGATATCTGTTGGGGAAAGATTTTTTGTTTTGTTTTCTAGTGAAGAGACTAAGATTGTAAGGTGACATGACGAGTGTTTAGAAATTGACACGACGAGTGTTTGAAGCTGACACGACGAGCGTTTAGAAACTGACACGATGAGTGTTTAGAAGCTGACATAGTGAGTGTTGGAAGGTAACATGATGTAAGCACAAGGACAAGGAATACTTGTAACCTGGCGTGATGCCAATACAAGGAAGATATCGAACTTGTAACGTATCACGGTGCCAATACAAGGAAGGGATCGAACTTGTAACGCAGCGTGATGCCAATATAAGGAAGAGATCGGACTCGTAACGTAGCACGATGCCAATACAAGGAAGAGATCGAACTTGGAACATAGCGTGATGCCAATACAAGGAAGGGATCAGACTTGTAAAGTAACATGACGCCAATACAAGGAAGGGATCTGGCTTGTAACGTAGAATGATGCCAATACAAGGAAGGGATCAAAGTTGTAACATAGCGTGATGCCAATACAAGGAAGGGATCTGGCTTGTAACGTAGCGTGATGCCAATACAAGGAAGGGATCAGACTTTTAACGTAGTGTGATGCCAATACAAGGAAGGGATCTGGCTTGTAACGTAGCACAATGCCAATACAAGGAAGGGATCAAACTTGTAACGTAGTGTGATGCCAATACAAAGAAGAGATCTCACTTGTAACGTAGCGTGATGCCAATATAAGGAAGGTATAACACCGACGAGTGTTTGAATCGATACGGACGAGTATCAAAAGAAGATACAGATGAGTATCAGGAAAGGTTAAACATGGACGAGTGTTTGAATCAATACAAACGAGTATTGAAAGAAGATACGAACGAGTATCAAGAAAGGTTAAACACGGACGAGTGTTTGAATCAATACGGATGAGTATTGAAAGAAGATATGGACGAGTATCAAAAGGTTAAACACAGACGAGTGTTTGAATCAACACGGATGAGTATTGAAAGAAGATACAAACGAGTATCAAAAGGTTAAACACAGATGAGTGTTTGAATCAATACAGATGAGTATTGAAAGAAGATACAGACGAGTATCAAAAGGTTAAACACAGACGAGTGTTTGAATATATACAGACGAGTATTGAAAGAAGATACAGACGAGTATTAAGGAAGGTCAAACACGGACGAGTGTTTGAATCAATATGGACGAGTATTGAAAGAAGATACGGACGAGTATCAAAAGGTTAAACATGGACAAGTGTTTGAATCAATACAGACGAGTATTGAAAGAAGATACGGACGAGTATCAAAAGGTTAAACACAGACGAGTGTTTGAATCAATACAAATGAGTATTGAAAGAAGATACAGATGAGTATCAAAAGGTTAAACACAGACGGGGGTTTGAATCAATATAGACGAGTATTGAAGGAAGATACAGACGAGTATTGAAAGAAAGACACAAATGAATGTTTGGATAACTGACATGGATGGGTGTTTAGGAAACTTGACACATACGAGTGTTTGGATCAATATAGACGGGTATTGAGAAAATATACAGACTAGTACCAAGGAAAGTTTAAACGCAGACGAGTGTTTGGGAGACCGACACAGATGAGTGTTTATAAGTTGACGCAGACGAGTGTTTGGAGACTGACACAGACGAGTGCTGGGTTTGGACTTGGTGTATTGATTTTGCTGGAAATTGTGAAAGTGAAGGTCACCAGCTGGGGATTTTGGGAATGATACCCTCTTGTGGGGATGTGTTGTTGTCTTTGAATGACTCAGGTCTTTCGTGTAAGGTACCTGATCTGGCTTATGCTTCGTATGCATGTTTGAATTTCTTTTGCGGAAAAGATCCATACTGATGGATCGGCTAAGCGCTTTTGAAGATGTAATGTTATGTAATGATAAATATATGCAATGAAAAGAGATAGACTTCATGGGGATAAGCGAAAACTTGCTGGGAACCATTTCTCATCACTGGGGATGTCAATACATATCGGTGCTGGAAACCTGCAGTACCAAAGATCGCTGGGGATACTAGGAAGAATTTTCACTGGGGAGCTTGCAGTACTGCGGATTATTGGTGACTCCGTTGAAGATTGAATCGCCGATGAAGAGAATCTACCGGTATGCCACTGAATTCTGAACTGTGTTGTTGGGGGAGAGATAATCTGGCCCAACTCCCTACATCCCGAACTATTGAGAGGATGGTAGAACTGGATATGCCGAAGAATGGATACTGAACACCATGTGGATCACTTCGAATACATGCCCCAAGTTTACGCCACACTGGGGAATTAACTCTTGAATCATTCAGTGATAAAAGATGGGCATGAACACCTACGAATGCCCCGGTTTATCTCCTCAAATGTCCCGGTTTAACTCCATTGGGGATGTCTTGATTAACTATACCGGGGATGCACTTGCGCGTGCTGAGTCAAACGATGACTCTGGACTTTCTAAATTCACTTGGGGAATCAGGTTTGAAATTGTCTGTAGTAGATGAAGGTAGCTTTGTGCGCTGGCTAAGTCATGATGGCCGTTATACCGCTTTTAGCTCGATTGTAGTTGTCTCGTGCAACATAATTGGCTTGAGCAACCTTGCAAGTACAGATGAGGAATCCCCCTGTCTGTGGGATTTCTGGAAGAAACTGTGCTGAATAGAAGACCAGAATATTTGTTCCACAATACGATATGAGGTGGCCTGCCCCAATCTCTTGAGTCACGAAATAAACTGCTCTTGATTACAACTTTGTTGGAGAGATTTGTCGAATCTCGACTCAATTGCCCCAGATTGAATGAATTTTGAATAGATTTCTCGATGTGATAGCCTTTTATTGATAGCTTGAAGAGATTTATCGACGTGATAGCCTCTGATTGAGTATAGCTTGAAGAGATTTATCGACGCGATGGCCTCTGATTGATAGCTTTGAGGGAGTGCCCCAGATTTGGATGACCTCGGAGAGATCGACTCTCGACTTGATTGCCCCAGATTGGAGGACTCTGCTAACTTCCTCCTTGAATGGTACTCAAGCTGTGAAGCACCAATATGTTTTCTCCGAACAGAATCACTGGTTAACATGCCCCTGGATAAGTCATTTCTCTTGTGATAGCTGACTCTTTCTTCAACAGCGTATTTAAGCCTCTCTTCTCTGACAAGATTGAGCTCTTTACCGATTATTCATTGTGTAAACTTACTTGATGTCAACCATTTGTATTGTATGCAGAAGAATGTTTATTATGAGAATGATAATTCTAATGCAACACTTATGTAAGTCTTGAAGTTTTAAAAAACTTTGAATGAAATGATATCACAACTCTATTGTGAACAAGTCACTAGCTAGAGAACAACATTTGCAAATTCTTTTATGAAAGGTGATGCAAGCACATGATGCCAACGCGAATATTTAAACATACCTCTTAGGAGTCAGTTAAACGCTATCTCATTGTAGCACGCTTTTGAATTGACCCATGCTTCAATTAGGACTTTTATGGGTTGTAACGTGGCCTGGTTCACGGTTTAAGAAAAAAGGAATTAAGGCTCAAAATTATTTGGTGCCCACCCATTCTCCATGATGTTCTCCATTCCTACTTTCAGTTGACCCGATACAAGCATTCATCTCTCTAGAAGAGTTTGCGATGGTTGAGGAACCACTGAGGCCTCTTGGACACAACAATCACTAACTTCTAATTTTGGTGTCTGATCAGACGACTTTGTTCTTTGATGAGGATTTTCATTGGTAATCCTTTTCTCGCCCTTTTAGGCGTTTCAATTTCCTTCTTGCTTTTGCCTGGACATATTCTTTTGAATTTCGATATGGAAGTCCAGCGGGATGCCCCAACTTTTTCCTAAGCAACTTGTTTTCAAGTTTCGACTTAGTGGGGATTTTTGTTTCTTTCTTATTCATATTTCCATTTTGAACAAGTCATTGATCTTTGCGTTGTCTTTGATTTGTTGGAAGTGATCGTAACTGTCAGAGTCTTTAGTAGATGAGGGATAGCCATTGTTGTATCGTCATCTGTTGACCTCCTGATGTGCAAGAGGTACCCATTGGGATATCATTAGTTGATGCATGTTGCTGATAGATGAGGGTTAACCATTGTGGTTCTGAATTTCCTCGACCTTTTGATGGATAACCATTGTTGTATCCTTATATGCACACTCTTGATGAGTTATGAATGCTTGATCAGATTAACTAAACATTACCCGCCCCAGGGTTAAAATGAGGGTTTTTTCTGAACATAAAAGAAACTCCTACTTCGAAGGCCCAGAGGGGTTAACGAGGGTCTATCTCCCTTATATCTCCAGTGTTTAGGAATTGAAACAAGGCTTGTACATCGTCAGCAGGGTCTTACTCAAAAGCGTACCAACCAGAGATTTTTGCGTTTTTAGATTATCGTCATCCTCCTTCCAATCTTTACCTAAGCATAAGACTTGGAAACTTGGCATCAATATGCAAGTAAAACATTTAAAGAGTGATAACGAATGAATGAATAAAAACAAAAGAACACTCCAAGACAGGCATACTTATTGCATTAAGATTTTCATTCAAAAATAGACAAGTTTCTATATACAAGAAATGTTTAAACAAACAAGCAATAATGCAAATGAAAACGCCCTAAAGAGAACCAATGATTGCCATCGTTGAAGAGACTTGACTCCGTGTGGATTTCTTGATTCTGACGACTTTCTGTAGTCTTGATGCTTGTGTGGGAGGGAGAATTCCCCTTCAGATATGATGTGAACATGACAGTCTTTGAATTGGTCTTGTCTTGGACTTTGTCTCTGGATGGCATACCTTCAACCGAATGGCCAGGTGCCCCAATATAATATGCATAGAAGATTCTTTCAGGAGAATGAATGAATACTTTATCAAGTGAATTGGTATAAACTGCATCACCAAGCATATTACGCCATAAAGAAAAATACAGTTCGTCTTCTATCAGAATAACAGAGACATCCAAGCTGGTGAGAAAGAGTCCAACAGTTATCTAATTAAGAATTGGACCTTTGGAAGAAACACCAGACAGGTGTTGGGATTTATACTTTGACCCCTTTATAGTTTTTTAATATCGAAACCGGATGCCTCAGAATAGGGGATACATCTAGCATGTGTATCGCAATCAGAAGGGATGTTTGTGGGAGAAGGACCCCAGAGATCAGAGCTTTACCAATTGAACTTCCACCAGGAGAGGAAATAACTGGATGTAATACACTGGGATCACATCAACATGCTCATCAGGCTTCTTTCGTATTTACTTAAAAACTTCTCCCCATAAATTCACTTGGGAAATAAAGATTGACTGTTGTTGAACAGATCAGGGAACACAAAGTTGTGGGGAGTGCCCCTGATTGAATAGTTGGATGCCCCAGCGTAGCAACCATATCTTACTTTGGTCAACAACAATGAAGCACTGATATAAAATCCCATAATAAATGGGAACAATCTGTTGATAAGATGCTCCAAGAACTCAGGATTGTGTAGTGCTCCATGGTTGAAAGCAATTCCCAAAAGATGAAGAGAAGAGAGAACCTTTTGCGATAGTAAGTGCAAGATTGTTGACATTATCATCAGAGCTTCCATGACCTGGCTTATCTGAGTCTTCAATCAATTATCTTCCTTCTCGAAGAATTTCCGACCACGGGCCAAAGCTTACATGTATATCACTCGGATTTATTCCATAACTGATCTCTGAGCATGTAACAGTAAGAAATCAAATTGAACCTCTGAGCAGAACACCAGGTATGAATAATAATCCCCAATCTTTGAGTACCTGTCATGGATGAATGAATATGCATGGGGTGCATGAATGGATGTCATGTTCCGCAATTTCCAAGGAATTTGCGTGCTTTGATTTTGATTTCACGCAAGTAAAAGATGGAAGAGTTTAGCACAAGGCTTGCAAATATGATTCCATGGAAATAATATAACATGTATGTTAAGCATGTGGTTAACCATGTTATGTATGCAAAGATATAGGATCGAAGGGGATCAAGGTTCCATCATTCATGAATATGATTGTTGCACTATTCGGAATCATATGAGTATCATCAGATCAAAGGTCCAACATATCTTTTCTGCACATACAAGAACCAAGTACCCTGTAGATTATCAATAGTACAAGATCAATGCTTCTGGAACCAAATATTGTTGAGTCTTCTCTGAACATGCTGGGAATACCAAGATCGAAGGCTCGAATGAACCTCAAATTAAACAAATCAGGAACTCAGAAAATAAATCTGAGAACCATACAGTCATCAACAGAATACCATCTGCATAAGTCACTGACAAAAATCCAGAACATAACCATTAGAACCAATAGTTATTGTCTGAGCATAGTCACCATCTAAATATGAGTAACCATCTGAACATAGTGTGATCGGTGGATCTGGAACTGACTATTTAACGCTGGTTCGCGAAATGTCGCGGAAGCAAGAGTCGCCACCGTCTTTTATTTTCTCCAACATGGACAGGACAAAAGCACAGCAAAATTCCTTATGAGATTATCTCTCGGTTCGGGAGGTAGATTTATAGAAAGGGAAGGTGTTAGCACCCTTTCTATCCATGGTTATCCATGGGCTCTTAGATACTTGCTCATTTGTGTTTTCAAAAGTGTTTGCTTTTCAAATTGTGAGTGGGTTTGAAAAAGTTTCGTCAAAGTTTTCTGAATAACTCTTGTATCAGTCCTCAAGAGTGTTTGAAAAATTGTTTTGAATTAGAGCAAGTATCTACGAGTCATCCACCTACCCTAAGGAATTAGGCTGCGTAAATGTCCTTAAGGTAGTGTCGTCCCACCATTGAGAGGTAGGTAGCACCACCGTTGGAGGTGTTCGGGTCAATTTGTTTGTAGGGACAGTGTGGTCACCAGAGCAACAGTAGGACACCTTAGAAGCTACCCTTATGCCATGTTCATGGACATAAGGACTTACTAAAACGTCCCATACTCGACGACCACGTTTCGAGGGGCAAGGCAACAGTGAGGCGTACCCTAAGAGTGGTGTATGAATTTGTGTATTGTTTTCAGTTATGTTTTATCTTGATCATGCATTGGGTGAGCTACGCTTTGATTTTATTTGGGCCATTCATTCTTTCATGCAAAATTTAGCAGTTAAGGGGTGCGGAAATTAAAGTGCGGAAAATAAAGTCCTACGCTATTACAAGGCGCGGGTCTATACATCGCCAAATTAACAAAGACCCGTTTTTTTTTAATAAAATGCAGAAAGTAAATAAATTTCCTAGATACTATTACAAGGCTTGGACAATTACATGATATTTGAAACAAAAAAATAAGGACAAACGCGCGAAAAGAAATTAAAATCGAATGTTCGAGGGCGTTGGACCCTTTAAAGAAATTAAATTGAAATTGAAAATGCTAATTAATTATTTAATGAGAAAAGGAATGTTTTTTTTATAGTTTTTTGGTATTTATGAAATAAAGAAAATTAATTAAAATTAGAAGTTAAATAAACCCTAGTTCTAAGTTATTTTTAATTGTTAAAGAGAAATATTCAAGTTTTAACCTAATTTACGCTAATTAATTAAGTACATGTTTGTTTACAAAATAAATTAATAATTAATAATAATGATAATAAGAAAAAAAAATTATTTATTAAAAGAAAATATAAAATGCTAAAAACCCTAATTTCTATGTATTTTAGTTTATTAAGAAAAACATTTAAATTTAAAAACCTAATTTTACTAAATTGATTATTAAAACTTTATTTACAAAAATATTAAGGAATTAAATATTAAAAACAATAAACATGTTTTTGATTTTTTCTGGTTTTTATTGTGAAAATTATATTTTGTGAATTAAAAGAAAATAATTAAAATAATTAAAAGAAAAGAAAAGGAGAGAAAGAAAATACAAACAAGGGGGTGTCTGACCCAATTTGGGAGGTTTGTTTGAGCAATTTGGCCCAAGAAGGCAATCTAAGCCTTTTTTGACTTTCCAGGATCACGTACTTGTGGTTGACTGAGCGTGCATGATGGTCTCCACATCTTGGCTTTTGGATTGATCATGAGGCCATTTGTCAAGCCAGAGTATGAGGGTGTATGGTGAAGCCTTGAAGGAACGCTGCACAAGAACGCATTTAGACAAAAATTATTAAGCTTTTGGGGGGACCTGGGAATCGAACCCAGGTCCCAGTGCCTGCATGACAATGCAACAACCATCTGAACCAACGCGTTTCTTTGTTAACATTATAGAACCTGAATAATATATGTAAAAAAAGGTATTATGCTGAACAATTAAAAAAACGTGCTAATCGTTCAAACCCTCCAATCACGTTCCAACAGCTCAGCGTCTTCTTCCTTTTTCCCTGCAAATAACACCAAATAGCGGGGGTTTTAAACCCCCACTAAACCAGACCTGCAATAATAGCGATTAGCATATAGTCAAAAAGAAAAAAGGCGCGAGGTGTGGATTCCATTCGTTGGGAGGTCCTGATTTCAATGGAATAGGTTTGGTTGGCCAATTTTTCCAGACGTGAAAACCCCTAAATCAAAGCTTTTGAAACCCTAGAGGACATCCATGGTGAATTCCCATTTAGGAAGCCATTCTTCAATTCAAGGATACCATTAGCTTCAGAATGTTCAAGTTAGTGTAAATCAACATTTAAAACGTATGGAAAATGCATGTAAATTCAAACACGAATATTAAAAAATTTATGAACAGGGCGATGTCATTCTACCACTTCTGGATGTATGGAGACTTGGCTTTGATTGCAAACGCTTCCAAGGTCGTCCAGCAATGTTTTGGAACACTTTTCAGGCCTTGAAACACCTTGTAATTAGGTTTTCAGTTTTCAATATTTTTGTCAAAAATGCAAGTTTGTTCCTTTGTGTTTTGCGCAGCTTCTGTGTCTCCAGGGCATTAGGTTTCGATTGTGCTTATGTATGTGAGTGAATTAGGTTAAGAAAACCAGCCTATAATCCATGCATTGATGATTTGGAGATTTGATTTTCCATGAGATCAATTTCAATCTTTTTGCCATGAAACTATTGCCAATTGTATAGAATCTTTCCTTTTGAGTGATGCACGAAATATTTGATTCATAATGGATGGAAATGCTGCACAAAAAGATTCAAAACACATGATTTAGTATTTTTCTCATAATTAATCTTAATTAAATGAATTAATAGGATTAAAAATTCAATTAATTAATTAAAAATAAGAAAATAACTCCCTTTTAGCTTAATGGGTCGTGCATGGCCTTTGGGTGATGATTCATGGAAGAAATTGTGGCCCATTAGCATTTTTGAAGCCTTTTGTGCAAAGTTGACTTTTCAAAATTCCCAAAAATTTCCCAACTTCCACAAGGCATATCTTGCTCAATTTTTAAGCTTTGATCATGTTCTTGGACACTTTGGAAAGTTCTTGAAGTCCTATAACCAATGCCTTTGGTACCATGTCATTTTGATTTACCAATCTCAAGTTATGGTCTTTGACTTAAAGTGCCTTTTTGTTGACTTTTGAAAATGACCTATAATGTTGAGATTGATAACTTTTTGTGAGAGCATTTCTTGGACTTGATGTGTGAAGAGGAGTTGTAGGAAATGTCATTCTCTTCAAAATGAGATTTGGATGGAATTTTTCTGATAAACCATGTGGAAGTTATGCCCTAGTCAATTTGCAGTTGACTTTTTCAACTATCCAAAAATAGAAACTTTTGCATCTTGAGACTTTTTGAGCCATGCTTTGAGAATCATGATCAAGAATTGATCAAATGATGTTTGTGGCTTCAAAATAAGATGTTGACCAAAAATTTTGACTTTTGACTGTCAAATGACCATTTTGCCCCTGCAGTTGACTGTGAAGCAATTAGGGTTTTTGACTGTGCATTTTGATGCTGTGAGTCTTGAAACTTGGCATGTGGATGCTTGACAATGTATAAGAGCATATGGGACTTGATTGGACCCTTGGAAACTTCAATTTCTTTGCCAGAACCAAAACCCTAATTTTTGACTGTTAGGAGGCAATTGGACTGTGCAACCCTTGGGAGATTTTGAAGCATGATCTTGGCAAACCTTGCAGAATATGGGAGGGAAAATTTTGGGGTACAACACATAGTCACCAATTGTACATGTGATAATAATTCCCTCCCCACTCACGGGTGAAAACTAGGTCAAGGTAAGGTCGTGGAAACTCAGAATCGAGGGTACTCTTGAGAAACTATCGCCGTATCACCTGCGTGAAAACAATAGCCCCTCAATTGTACCTCATATGAGCATGGACGACATGGCGTCGATAGTGAGACCTAAGTCAACTAGCCATTCATGTTCGACTCTACTCCTAGTGTTCCTATGGTATACAACTCTGTCCTGGGTATTGGGCCTTTTACCTCATAGTAACACCCTCCCAATAAGAAACAGATCCAGCACATCAGTAGTATATGGAAAACAGTAAAATGCAATGCATACATATGCTCAGGTATATACAAAATGGATGAGCAAACTGAAAGCATAAAAATAAACACCCAAATAAAAGAAAGCAAGAGCTAGGAGCGACTCTGGGATGGACCAGCATTTGGTCGACCAGTCCCTAGTGAATTCGCAACTGAAACAACCGGCTGAAAATCATCAAACAATGAAGTCTCGATCAAACGTCTTTTATCCCACACGTAGGGAAAGGTAAACATCGAGAAAACCTGAGAAGGGAGAAGGCACGGTCTTGCAACCGAGAGATCGGGTAAGGGAGTCTGTTACGTGAGGGGAAGGTATTAGCACCTCACACGCCCGTAGTACTCTATGGTATCCACTGTTGTTGTCTATCTTATGGGCGTGTTTAATCTATGCTTATTGTTTACTATACTGCCGAAGGGAGAATGCATGCAAAAGAAAGGAAAAAATAATGTAGGGAAAATAAAATTGTACTCGCTTGGGCCCTACCCCAATGCCTACGTATCCTTTTTGAGGAATCATAGCTACCGTAGTTCGGCTCATATGTTTTTGTTTGTTTTGTGTTTTTTATGGACGATGTTAATTCCGCCTTCTGCCGTAGCTCAACCTTTGGAAACTTATGCGTCGGCACTGAAGTAAATTAATCATGTCCTTACCTGAAAAGGGTTTTAGAGAAAAGGTGCTCGAGCGCACAAAAATGGTTTGAATTGGTTTGTGTTTTATTACCTTGAAAAAGGGTTTAAGTGAGATTAGCATGTTTTTAATTTTCTAAGAAAAGATTTTAGTTTTATATGCATATGGAAAATGGGAAGAAAAGAGTCTAAGGGAGACTAGCCTATTTCTAACCTAATGTTATCATACAATGGTATTCCTAAGGTTTGGATTAACAAAAGGGAAACGTCTACCTAATGTTAGCATGCATGGTTTACAACCTAAGGTCTAACTCGCATCCGAAAGGAGCAAGCACATCCTAAGGGAACATGGTATGTACAAGGATAAAGAAAACAAGCTAATAAGCTCAAGAGAGCACACCTAGAGAGATCCTATCTAGGTTAGCATGCCAAAGAAAGTCTAACAAAACTATCATATAGGGAACATGCAATGAGAGCGAAGTCGTGATCTCAATTTATAAATTGAGTGGCTCATCGATCAACAAGAAATAAAGGAAAGCGATAAAATCCTATAGGGAGCATGCAATGAGAGCGAAGTTGTGATCTCAATTCCTAAGTTGAGTGACTCATCGATCAACAAAAAGAAACAAACACAAGCATAACACATATAGCAAATGAAGTGCAGAATGCCTGCTACAGGTCTTTAAACAGCGACTTCGAGCGCACACTCTTTATTTCCTACCTCTCATGGTATCTAGAAAAGCGGTAAAGTGCGGAAATGAAGAATAAAATAGAGTTGTGACGATACCGAACGGAGAAGGTCCGTTGCCTCTTCAAAGCCATGCAAACAATAAGAAAACTCTATTAAAATCTCCTTGAATTTCCTTGATAAATACTTACGCTCTTAGTTAGTTCCAAAACTTCTTGAAGCTCTTCATTCAAGATCGTCCCGCAATCATACCAACATATATATGGATCGAGCACTTCTATGGAATTACGGTATCTCATATAAGGTTAACTAATTAGCACAATAATTGATCATAAAAGAAATCTAACTAACTTCTAAAATTCTCCAATATTTCCCATTCTTTTTACTCATGCCTCTTCAACAAAAATCTATCAAAATTAATATAAATGAAAATGGCTAAAAGAATAGGGAACACTCTAAGTAGAGGGGCGTATAATCGGATTAAGGGGTGGTTAAAGCATTCATTCAAGGCCCAGTCTGCAAGGTCTACCAGCAGTTTTTCTTTTCAAGCCTTGGTTATCAAAAACACGAAACATGCCTAGAGATATTTGGCCCAGCTTACCCCATCCCATAATCACTTAAAATTAGCATTATTGATATTTTAACAAAATAAAAACAATAAATAAAGAAACCAAGTATAAGGAGAAGAGAGCTACTAAACATGGCGTTTTCGTTAGTGTTAAAAATCCGTCGTGATTCACCTTCACAACGAGAGTAGGATCTGCTTCTCTTACCAAACCGTATGGCCAAATCCTTTCAATCTTCCCCGTGTATGACGTATTGTGAACTCATTAGACTATGGAATTCTGTTCTTCCTCTTCAATGAATACAAAGTGACGGGGTCTTCTTACCGCCGCTATTTTCCTCATGACCAGCATTAGCTTTTAGTCATGATTCGAATTCGTTTTCGATTCCTCGAGTTTCTCCGTTGCAATCATCAATCTTCTCTATGCAGTTCTATGTCTTCATCATCCGACTGCAAACTTGTTTCGCTAACGTCTCCGCCGCGGATTCAGCGGTGATCCCACAAACAGAAATTACCGAAGGACGGGCATAAAACTTCACCACTTGAAGACACTTCGTTCGAAGTGACGGCAGAATCCAAAAAACCAGAGATAATGTTATACGCTTTTGATTTCCCCCTTTACTCCTACATCTGTTTCTTCTCACTTTATGTTCATTTCGATGTTGTTAATTCGATTGCGCTGCTGATGATTGAATCGTGATATTGCAGATCACCAGTTAATGAAGAGCTTGTTGATGATTCAAACTATGTTGAGAAACGGTTGAGTATTTCTTGTTTTAGGTTGAAGAAATTTGAAGAACATGATGATTGTTGAAGAACAAGGATGATGATTGGCTCTACGGTGAGGATAATGATTGTTTTTGTAGAAACTTGAAGATTGAAGGTTGATGAGGAATATCTTGATGCAGTTCAGAGAGATAGGTTGAAAGGCTTTGGTTGTGAAAAAAAGTGTAGAGAGATGAAGATTGGTGAGGAGAAGAATCTCTGAATTTTTTGTGAATGATTATGGTGAGCTCAGAGAGAGGGAGATTCAATTCCAGTTCCAGAGAGAGGGTTTTGCTTCTCGTTTCTTCTTGTGAGTTTTTTCGAGATAAGGTGATTGAGGAGGAATGGAAAAAAGTTGAAGATGATAAAGAATCTTTTTAAGATTACGCCGAGAGAGTAAGGTTCAAAAGTGAGTCCTCTTTCTCTGTTACCTTCTGTTATGCCTCCCTCCTTTCTCTTTTTCTGTTATATCTTGGATCTTCTACCTTTGGAAGTTTGTTAGAGGGTTGTTAGATTTAGTTACAGATGGTTCTTAGCTTCTCCGTTAGAAGTTAGTTTAGATGGTTGGGAAGAGGTTGGAAAAGTTTTGATTCGGTTATGAAATGGTTAAGAGCAGTTTTTGGGGTTTGTTAGTTATGAGTCAGTTTTGACAGTTTAAGAGTTAAATTCTGTTATGGAGGGTAGTTACAGGTTGGAATCTGGTTAGGAAACGATTAGCGAATTGGTTTTTGGGGTTTGTTAGTTATGAGTCAGTTACAGGAAGCTGGCTCTGTTTCTTCTGCTGTGGAAGTTTTCTTGGAAGTTATTTACAGAAAATGGTTAGGAAAATGTTGTTTAGAAATTTTACTTTTGATAGTTCTGCTGGCTTTTTCCCTTGAACAGGGTGGTTTTTCTAGATTGGTTTTGCAGGGGCTTGGTTTCATGGCTGAATGCAGGGCTTGGTTTATGGAAAAGGGAGGTGCGGATGGTGCAGACAAGTTTTGGTTCATGAAGATTTTGAGGCATGGCTCATGGTTATGAAGGCGAATCATGGTTCACGGTTATGAATAAGTGGAGATTCAAACATGTCATGAAGATGAAGATGGACGACGCATAGGTTTAGGATAGTGTTATTTTGTGAAATTTGTGATCCTTTCTGTCGATGTAATGGAATAATGTTAAATGATGTAATAGTAACTGAACTTGTATTTATGTGATGTTGTAATATTTGGAACTTGGATGAATTTTAATGAGATCTTGGTATTTGCTTTTCGATATATTATGCTTCCCGAAACTTGAATCCAAAAAATTCATTAGAAGCTTGCATCAATTTTACACGTCACACTTGCAATTTTAAGAAACTTCAATCCCCATGTTCCAATCTCCAATTCTCACTAACTTGCCTTTGAAGCAAACTCTTAGTTGAAGAATCATGCACAAAACTTTGAGTTCGAGTTACTTGGAATTTGAATCAAACTCAACCTTTGAATTATCCCTTGAATGTATCATTGCGCTTTGATTATCCCAAAATGACTGAATGATCATTATTATAAGAACTTCAACCCTTAACTCAAAATCTTAATCCTTCATAATAAGCATTGAGTCTATGGCTTACTGTAATTCAGAATGAACTCAAAAGAATCTCATAACACAAGTAAACCAAGCATTCAAATGAAATATCTTGCATTAAGATATTCACGAACCCTAATTTCCCATGGATGGGATCCTCTGAAGATATCATTGCCTTTTTGTTGCATATTGAAACTTCTTGAACCAAAACCCTAACATACCATAAGTACACTAATTGATGAACAACCCTTAGTGCAATCCTTCCTTAAAGTCCACATGCTTAGGAAAACAAAGCCTTATCGAGTGATGATGATGACAAACATAAGAAGATGCCAAATACCTTAACTGGTAACCTTTAGGCGTCCTTATAGGACGACTCATGTAGTAAGAAATCACAACCACCTTATATGTTGAAGAACACAATAAGAATATTGAGGAAGAGGAGCTCCAGATGATGTGTCAAGCCTTGCAATTTGAGGTTAGGAAGAGGAGAATAACCCTATAGCTTGGTGATAAAGAAATCCATGAATTGAAACCCTAGCTTTAAACAAAACTTAATCGATGAAAGAACCAGTTGATTTAAACCTGAGTGAAGATAAGAGCTTAAAAGCATATAGAGACCCTAATTCCTTAACATCTTTGATCACATGCCATGCTTTATCGATTAATGAATGAATGGTGTGTTAGATTACCTAATGGGAGTTATGTACATGAGAAAAATGCAAAATGCATAAGCCAGATAAAAGTAAAGGGGTAGGACAAATTTGGGGTATTACACCAGGCTTTACAATAACTTACTGGGGATTGTAGAATATTCTACTGGGGAAGAGGAGTTTTACTAGTTATTTTGTAGGAATTAAACTGCTACCTGGTCGGGTCCAGGCTTCAACAATTTTGAACTTGAGGTTAATTGGTATCTGGTTGGGTCCAGACTTCATAGTAAGTTTGGTGATAGTAGCGAATCCATTGGTGACTTCACTAGGGATTAGGGGTTGTCGTCCCTTGATTTGTAATTTCCGGAGAGGCAAACTCAAGCTGGGGAATTTTTCCGTTTGTTGGGGAAATAAACCCTGTTGAAAAGGATACTGGATGAATTGTTGGGGAGGATATTCTTTAAGAAGAATTCCACAAGGCTCTCTTTTAAGACCAACTCAGCTGGGGAGAGGACCTTCCGAAGATTGAAACTCTGGCTGGGGAGTTTTTGAATCCAAATTTGTGGGGATAATGCTAATGAAATAACTCTGGGGATATCTCAAATGCAATTAAGGAGATGCTTTTCACTGTTTTTAAGTATACATTTATAAAAAGTTTAATCATGCTCATATGCATATGTTCATTCAATTTTAGTCATTGGACACCTTTGCACTCAAAACAGAAAAAACAAAAGAGTTTTTACCTTAAAGTATATTTGTATTGATGTTTTTCCCATAAATAGGTGTTTTTGTACAAAGAGACAGAGATCCTAGTAAGAGGAAATCGTCAAAATAAATGCAAAGTGTACAAAGTGAAAACAAAAATAATAGGCATGTGGAAGTGATCTCATTGTCCCAACTCTGCTATTGCCTTTATGTATTCGAGAAAACCTTTATCGTTGAACGAAGTTGATTGGATTGGCTTTGGACCATTTGAACTTTAGATATTGGTAATAAAGCTGGCTGTAGAGATCCCACGAGACATAGTCATACGCTTTTAATCTTTAACTTTTGCCTGGGCCACCCTTTCGGGTTTTCAGCCCACCAGGATACTCATTTTTGCCCAAGTCGCCCTTTCAGGTTTTCAACTCGTCGGGTGTGCAATCTTTTGCATATATCCCTAACTTTTTCCCGAACCTCTTTGGTTCACCGGTGTGATACGGTGGCAGAACCGACTGTTTTGAAAAATGTTGGTTTACGTTTTGCGTTTGTATTCAGAAAATGTCGCGGTAAGCAAGAGTCGCCACCGACTTTTATTTTATCCAATCAGGAAAAGGAAAAAGAACAGAAAAAACCTTTAGCGAGATGTTTCTAAGTACGGGGGGTAGATTATAGAAAGGGAAGGTGTTAGCACCCTTTCTATCCATGGTTTTCCATGGGCTCTTAGGTACTTGCTCATTTTTCAAATTGCTTGTGTGTGCTTGTTTTGAAACAGTTTGACTTCGTGATAACCCTTGTATCAGTCCTCAAAGGTGTGATGAACTTTGTTTTAAAAGTTTGTTTGAAAAGTGTAAGTGTAAAAAAGTTTTGATTTGAGCAAGTACCTACTAGCATCTACCTACTCGAAAAAAGATTGTTTCTATTCTCGTTTCCTTTAGACAGTGCTATCCTACTATTGAGAAATAGGTAGCATCGTTGTTGGAATTGTAAGGGTCAATTCGAAAGGGATGTACGATCACTAAAGCAATGTTAGGACGTCCTAGTAGTAACCCTAAAGTCTTAAGATTATATTTGAGGCAAAATTTCCGAGGCAACATTTCCAAACGGGAAATTTGATCTTTTGTTTAGACAAGAGGGTAACCACTAAGACACCCTATACTTAATGATCGTTTACCGAAGGCAACCGAAGTGAGAGTATACCCTAGGAGTGCGCATGTGCGAGTGATTTGATTTCAGTTATTATCTTTGCACATTTAGGGTTTTCTAGCCATTTTAAAATTTATCATGCAATCTTATCATACAATCCTATTATCATACATCTAACAGTTAATATTTGCGAGAATTAAAATGCGGAAAAATAAAACCTAAGCTATTAGAAGGCTTCGGGGTAGGAACTAATTACATAGCCAAAAAAACCCGTAAAACGATAAATAAAGAAAATCCTAATTAAACTATTACATACCGTGAGCAGTTACATTAATATTGCAAAAATATAAACGCGCGCGATGAATTGAATGAAAAGAAATTAGGATTTTGACCCCATCTAAACCTAATTGAAAGAAAAAAACATTTTTTGGTGGTTTTGATTATTTTGAGAAAATGAGGTTTAATTGAATAAATAAAAAAAAACTAATTACTAATTAATTTAAATTAAGAAAAATAATTAAATTAACCTAGTTTTTGTATTTTTTATTATTTTTATGAAAAGAAATAAACATTAAATCAAGCTAACCCCAATTTTTTCTAATTGATTTTAAATACAAAAAAAAAGTTAGAATTAACCTAAATTAAAATTAAACTAGCATTAAATTTAATTTGATAAAATAAAAACCCAATTCTAAATTTGTGAAATTTGATTTTATGATTTTTGTGAAAAGAAGAAATTAATTTTGTTAGAAAATAATTTAAACAAATTAAATAAATAAAAGAAAATAAAAAAGAAAGAATAAGAATGGGCAACATATCAGAGCAATGACACTGACTCGAACTACTGAAGGTATACAACCTTCACTCTCGATTACCTGCATGTTACCAACATAGGGGCAACATTAAAACAGAAGGGGTGAGATATCTAACAATATAATAAAGTGCATGATAATTAATATATTAAATTAGATCAACAACATCACCACTTCTCATCTCGTAATCAACAACAATCTCCACAATAATATACATTCATCAACATCAAAAGTACATTTCTTTATGAAATCATATAATGTGACTCAATACAATGCAAATGCATGTGGTACCATTGGAGCAAAACTCCCATCTCAAAAATATGCCAATTAATAGAGGCATCAACAAGGCATAGCCTTCATCTAAAAATTTGCCAATCCAGGGCATCTCAACGAGCATAAGCTCCATCTCAAAAATGCAATGTATGCGACACAACCATGAATGTAATGATAACACCCAAGTTAACAACAACTCAAATTATCATCTCAAATCATCCCAAATTATCATCTCAAAACATCTCAAATTATCATCTCAAAACATCTCAAATTATCATCTCAAATTATCATCTCAAAACATCTCAAATTATCATCTCAAAACATCTCAAATTATCATCTCAAAACATCTCAATTTATCATCTCAAAACATCTCAAATTATCATCTCAAATAATCAAAATAATTCATCTAACATCTTCATGTATAAATCATCAAACATCATTTTAATATTAATAAATTATTGTTAATAACACAACAGTATTTAATATTATTTCACAGCAAATCAACACTGTTATCCTGAAACTCTAACGTCAAGACCATCACTTCCTACTGTTATATCTCAAACAGCAGCTCCTAACATCTAACGCTCATCGTTATGCACAAAACAGCGTAAGGACCATCCATCTTCTGACCATGCAACCTCTAACCAAAGCTATTTCTAAGTGCACAACTTCTAATGATGCAACCTCTGGGCGACACAATCTTCTGACTACTATAACTTCTGACTAATGCAACCTCTGATCAGATACAACCTCTGATCATTTCATCTTCTGACTAATGACATCTTCTGACTAGTGCAACCTCTGACCAGATACAACTTCTGACAACTCAACCTCTGACTAGTCCCCGTCTTCTGCCCACTCATCTTCTGACCACTCATCTTCTGACTACTCATCTTCTGACTACTCATCTTCTGACCACTCATCTTCTGACTACTCATCTTATGACTAGATACAAGTTCTGATCATCATCGTCCTCTGACTGACCAGATCTTCTGACCCATACAACTATTAATGTCAGAACTTCTATCCTGCACTAATCTAACGCAACTCTTATCAGCATCCTCTAACGTCAGAACTACTACTTTTTCCTTAACGTTATTATTTTAATTCCTTTTCCTGTTATCAACCTAATTAGGAACATTACCTAACTCCATCCCTAATTGATTCATTGTTCTGAAACAGCAACACACAATCCTTCCTGCATATTCTGCATTTTTCCATAATGACAATGGTTCTGCATTTTTTTGTACTGTAAAAATTCTACGTTTCTCCTTCCCTGTTCATCACTACAGATTCATACCTAAAGTCCTAAACTTAATCTAATCGCGACGATTCTTCACCATAATTACCTTATAATTCTACAGCAATTACACAACATCAAAACATCATTATTCATCCAGAAATTTCATCGATTCTCATCACAAACAATCATATAATTTCAATTTAGGAACGAAACAAAAACCACCTCTAACCCCACATATCAATCATCATAAATCCAATTATAGAGTTAGAACCCCACCCTTACCTTGGATTGAAGTTCGCTCTATAATTCCGGTTGGATTCACGTTCTTGCCGTTTTCCACGTTCTAGCAGCTTGCACGTTCTCTTCCAAATCCTTATTTCTTCTAATGCCTCCTTCTTTCTATTCTCTTCTAACAACAAATAATAAAATAACCCTATTATTCTATTATTCCTTATTGGGCTTAAAACCAACACACCCCCTTATTACTTCTATTCTCTCAAAATAAGTCCACATTAAATAATATCACACTTCTAATATTATTTCACCACATAATATTATATCTCTAATATTATTTCTCCACTTAATAAAATAAATCCAATTAATTAAAATACATATTCATAGATATTCCAAAAATAATTTAATTAAATAATTAATTAAATTACGGGCGTTACAACTCTCCCCCACTTAGAATATTTTCGTCCTCGAAAATTTACCTCAATCAAACAATTCAGGATAAGAGTCTCGCATCTTGCTCTCCAACTCCCAAGTCATGCTTTCACCAGCAACTCCTAGCCAAACCACTTTAACCAAGGCAATATCCTTGCCCCTCAGAGTGTTCATTTCACGATCCACAATCCGTACAACCATCGTCTCCACCGTAAGATTATCCCGTACTTGCACATCGTCCATATGAATCACATGAGATAGATCTGAAATATACTTCCAAAGTTGCGACACATGAAACACATCATGCAAATTCGAAAGATTAGGCGATAAAGACACTCTATAGGCAACATTCCCCACTCTCTCCTAAATCTGATACGGTCCAATAAAACAAGAAGTGAGCTTCTTAGACTTCAATGCTCGCCCAACACCAGTCACAGGTGTAACTCTCAAAAACACATGATCACCGGCTTGAAATTCTAAATCCTTCCTTCGCTTGTCATGATAACTCTTCTGTCTACTTTGTGAAGCTTTCATCTTTTCTCGAATCTACTTCACCTTCTCAGTAGTCTCACGAACAAGTTCAGGTCCAAGTACTACACTTTCACCAGATTCATGCCAACATAACGAAGTTCTACATCTTCGACCATACAATGCTTCAAAAGGTGCCATCCCAATACTAGAATGGTAACTGTTGTTATACGTGAAATCTATCAAAGGAATATAAGTATCCCACGAACCTCCCTGCTCAAGAACACATGCCCTTAACAAGTCTTCTAACGATTGAATCGTCCGTTCATTCTGACCATCTGTCTGAGGATGATACGCTGAACTCAACCTCAACTTAGAACCCAACGCTTGTTACAAACTCTTCCAAAAATCAGAAGTAAATCTTGGATCTCTATCTGACACAATGCACAAAGGAACACCATGCAACTTCACAATCACACTAATATATATCTCAGCCAACTTCGACACTGGAAAAATGATGTTAATAGGAAT
The DNA here is from genome assembly GCA_948472305.1 of Vicia faba. Classification (NCBI taxonomy): domain Eukaryota; kingdom Viridiplantae; phylum Streptophyta; class Magnoliopsida; order Fabales; family Fabaceae; genus Vicia; species Vicia faba. Next base: position 1,548,572,688 of record OX451737.1, on the reverse strand, counting down.
AAAATGAGCTGACTTCGTAAGCATATCAACAATCACCCAAATCGAATCATGTCCACTTAAAGTATTAGGCAACCCCGTCACAAAGTCCATTGAAATTCTATCCCATTTCCATTCTGGAACTTCCAACGGTTGCATCAATCCTGCAGGCTTCTGATGTTCAACTTTTGACTTCTAACAAGTAAAACATGCATACACAAACCGAGCCACGTCACTCTTCATCCCAGGCCACCAAAGCAAACCTTTCAAATCTTGATACATCTTTGTAGCTCCTGGATGAATACTCAACTTACTTCTATGGCTCTCTTTAAGTATCACTTTCTTCATCTCAGCATCATCAGGAATACAAATCCGGTTACGAAACCTCAACACACCTTGCGCATCCAGCTTAAAATCATTATTCTCAGATTGATCAGTCCCGACCAACAAATCTACCAGTTTCACATCCAACTTCTGAGCTTCTCTGATACTGTCTAAAAATTCATTATTAATCTTCAACATACCCAACATAACACTCTTCGGAGTAACCTCGCAAACTAAGCTCATATCTCTGAACTTCTCAATCAATTCCAACTCTTTAATCATCATTGCTGACATCTGTAAAGTCTTCCAACTCAACACATCAGCTACCACATTCGCTTTTCCTGGATGATAATTCAAACCGAAATCATAATCCTTTAACAATTCCAACCATCTTCGTTGCCTCATATTCATCTCTTTCTGATCAAACAAATACTTCAAACTCTTATGGTCACTAAACACTTCAAATCTAGAACCATAGAGATAATACCTCCAAATCTTCAATGCAAAAACAACTGTAGCATGCTCTAAATCATGCGTAGGATGGTTCTTCTCATGAGTCCTCAACTTCCTCGACGCATAAGCAACTACCTTACCATTCTGCATAAGCACACCTCCTAAACCCATCTTAGAAGCATCACAATACACCACAAAAGGCTCTCCTGGATTAGGCAACGTCAAAATCGGAGCCGACGTCAACCTCTTCTTCAATTCTGCAAAACTCTCTTTGCACTGAACATCCCACACAAACACTCTACCTTTACAAGTCAACTTAGTCAACGGAAGTGACAACTTAGAAAACCCTTCAATAAACCTTCTATAATAACCAGTTAATCCCAAGAAGCTCCTAATCTCAGTAGCTGACTTTGGAGTTTCCCATTGCAACACAGCATCAACCTTTGATGGATCTACAACAATGCCACTACCTGAAATCACATGACCAAGAAAACTAACCTCTTTTAACCAAAATTCACACTTGGACAACTTTGCATACAACTTCTTCTCTTTCAAAACCTGCAATACTACTCTTAAATGTTCAACATGCTCTTCTTCTGACTTAGAGTAAATCAAAATATCATCAATGAACACCACCACGAATCGATCCAAATAAGTATGAAAGATACGATTCATATATTCCATGAATACTCCCAGCTTATTAGTAACACCTAAAGGCATCACTGAATACTCGTAATGTACATAACGCGTTCTGAAAGCCGTCTTCTGAACATCTTCATCCTTCACTTTAATCTGATGGTAACCCGACCTCAAATCAATCTTACTAAATACACGAGCATCCACTAATTGGTCCATCAAGTCATCTACTCTTGGAAGCGGATACTTGTTCTTAATCGTCACCTTGTTCAACTGTCTATAATCAACACAAAGCCCCATACTTCCATCTTACTTCTTTACTAACAACACTGGATCTCCCCATGGCGATACACTTGGTCTTACAAACCTCTTCTCAAGTAGCTCTTCCAATTGCTTCTTCAACTCTGACAACTCAGACGCAGACATCCTGTATGGTGCCATAGACACAGGTCTGGTACCAGGTACAAGATCAATTGCAAATTCAACTTCCCTCTCTAGTGGTACATCAGGAATCTCATCAGGGAAAACTTCAGGAAATTCACATACCACCTGCAATTCTTCAATTATAGCTTGAGTCTCTACAGATAGCGACACCATCAACGAAAACATCTGTGCTTCCTCTTGCATCAACTTCCTCAACTGTCTAGCAGACAACAAACCATCTTCTTCTTCTTCAGGAGTAGAAAACTTCACCGACTTGTCATAACAGTTAATATGAACACAATTATGCTCTAACCAGTTCATACCCAAAATTACATCCAAACCTCTTAACGGTAAACAAACCAAGTAAACAATAAAGTCTCTGTCGAAGATCGACAAGGGACACTTAGCACACAAAAAAAAAGTAGTCACTGACCCCTTGGCTGGAGTATCGATGACCATTTCTCCATTCAAAGAAGACAACACAAGACCCAATCTTTCAACACAATCAGCAGCAATAAAACAATGCGTAGCACCAGTATCAATAATAGTGATTAAAGGAGTACTATTAATGAAACATGTACCTCTAATAAGTCTGTCCTCAACAACTGTCTGATCCTCAACCAAAGCAAACACTTTACCACTTGACTGAGCCCTCTTCGGTTTCAGACACTGGCTACCAATGTGCCCTTCTTCTTTATAGTTGAAACAAACCACACTCTTGTGCTCACACTCAGATACAACATGTCTGTTCTTCCCACAACGGAAACACCTCTTCACTTCAGTAGTGGGCACATTACTCTTGTGTCCAGGTTTCCCACACTTAAAGCAAATCACAACAGCAGGAGCATCTCCCCCACTAGTCCTCTGACCATGAACAACTCTCTGCTTACCCTTACCAGCTGGGGCATCATAAGGTTTACCACGATTCTGTGGGTGCTTACCCCTCTTCTCACTGATAATCTTGTAATGAGCATTATTGTCCTCCTCATAAATCCTGCAGTTATCAACCAAATCAACAAAGACACGGATTTTCTGATATCCAACTGCTTTCTTAATCTCCAGGCACAACCTGTTCTCAAACTTAATACACTTCGAAAACTTAGCATTTTTCTCAGCATAATGCGGATAAAACTTGGCCAACTTAGCAAACTTGGCAGTATACTCAACAACAGACTTACTTCCTTGCTTCAGCTCAAGGAACTCAATTTCCTTCTTACCACGGACATCTTCAGGAAAATACTTTCTCAAAAACTCCCTATGAAACACATCCCAAGTGACATTCTCACCTGCAGCTTCCAACTTCTGGCAAGTCTCTATCCATCAGTCATCAGCCTCGACTGCTAGCATATGAGTCCCATAACGAACCTTCTGCGCTGAAGTGCAGTCCATCACGCGAAAGATTCTCTCTATCTCTTTCAACCATTCCAATGCTCCGTCAGGATCATATTTTCCCTTGAACGTAGGTGGATTCTCTCTCTAGAAAGTCGCCAAGCTACGAGATCCAGCATTCCCGTCAGCATTCGGCTGATTTTCCATCGCATGAGCCATTGCTTCTAGAGCAGCAGCAAGAGCAACATCATTCCTTCCAGCCATCTCAACTTCTCACTATAACATAAACAACGATTAGAACTCAAAATAACAATACTCGATTGTTAGACAACTAAGACTCAACGACAAGGTCAGACCAACCTTTTGCTCTGATACCAACTTTGTAACACCCCAATTCTACCCCAAGCAATTATTCAAAATAAATAAGAGTTATAAAATTTCAATCATACAAATGAATCGGGACGTCAAAAATTCTTCTAACAAATTCATTGCATTCATCGTGGATACATAACACTTTTTCAAAACATCAGATGAACCATCAACATAGCATCTTTAATAAAGTAAGTCAACATCTACGTAGCGTAATTCTTAATAACATCTCTAACAATTCAGCAACTTCGAAAACATCTCATTTTTAATAATAATCAATTTTAAATTCGACAACTAAAAATCATCAATCAAAACAGCAAGCGTTCATCCCCCGAGTGTTACATATCAGAGCAATGACACCGACTCGAACTACTGAAGGTATACAACCTTCACTCTCGATTACCTGCACGTTACCAACATAGGGGCAACATTCAAATAGAAGGGGTGAGATATCTAACAATATAATAAAGCGCATGATAATTAATATATTAAATTAGACAACAACATCACCACTTATCATCTCATAATCAACAACAATCTCCACAATAATATACATTCATCAACATCAAAAGTACATTTATTTATGAAATCATATAATGCGACTCAATACTATGCAAATGCATGTGGTACCATTGGAGCAGAACTCCCATCTCAAAAATCTGCCAATTAATAGAGGCATCAACAAGGCATAGCCTTCATCTAAATTTTTTTCCAATCCAGGCCATCTCAACGAGCATAAGCTCCATCTAAAAAATGCAATGTATGCGACACAACCATGAATGTAATGATAACACCCAAGTTAACAACATCTCAAATTATCATCTCAAAACATCTCAAATTATCATCTCAAAACATCTCAAATTATCATCTCAAAACATCTCAAATTATCATCTCAAAACATCTCAAATTATCATCTCAAAACATCTCAATTTATCATCTCAAAACATCTCAAATTATCATCTCAAATAATCAAAATAATTCATCTAACATCTTCATGTATAAATCATCAAACATCATTTTAATATTAATAAATTCTTGTTAATAACACAACAACATTTAATATTATTTCACAACAAATTAACATTGTTATCCTGAAACTCTAACGTCAAGACCATCACTTCCTACTGTTATAGCTCAAACAACAGCTCCTAACATCTAACTCTCATTGTTCTGCACAAAACATCGTAAGGACCACCCATCTTCTAACCATGCAACCTCTAACCAAAGCTATTTCTAAGTGCACAACTTCTAATGACGCAACCTCTGGGCGACACAATCTTCTGACTACTATAACTTCTGACTAATGCAACCTCTGATCAGATACAACCTCTGATCATTTCATCTTCTGACTAATGACATCTTCTGACTAGTGCAACCTCTGACCAGATACAACTTCTGACCACTTAACCTTTGACTAGTCCCCGTCTTCTGCCCACTCATCTTCTGCCCACTCATCTTCTGACCACTCATCTTCTGACTACTCATCTTCTGACCACTCATATTATGACTACTCATCTTCTTACTAGATACAAGTTCTAATCATCACCGTCCTCTGACTGACCACATCTTCTGACCCATACAACTACTAACGTCAGAACTTCTATCCTGCACTAATCTAACGCAACTCTTATCAGCATCCTCTAACGTCAGAACTGCTACTTTTTACTTAACGTTATTATTTTAATTCCTTTTCCTATTATCAACCTAATTAGGAACAATACCTAATGCCATCCCTAATTGATTCATTGTTCTGAAACAGCAACACACAATCCTTCCTGCATATTCTGCGTTTTTCCATAACGATAATGGTTCTGCATTTTTTTATACTGCAACAATTCTATGTTTCTCCTTCCCTGTTCATCACTACAGATTCATACCTAAAGTCCTAAACTTATTCTAATTGAGACGATTCTTCACCATAATTACCTTATAATTCTACAGCAATTACACAACATCAAAACATCATTATTCATCCAGAAATTTCATTGATTCTCATCACAAACAATCATATAATTTCAATTTAGGAACGAAACAACAACCACCTCTAACCCCACATATCAATCATCATAAACCCAATTATAGAGTTAGAACCCCACACTTACCTTGGATTGAAGGTCACTCTACAATTCCGGTTGGATTCACATTCTTGCCGTTTTCAACATTCTAGCAACTTGCACGTTCTCTTCCAAATCCTTATTTCTTCTAATGCCTCCTTCTTTCTATTCTCTTCTAACAACAAATAATAAAATAACCCTATTATTCTATTATTCCTTATTGGGCTTAAAACCAACACACCCCCTTATTACTTCTATTCTCTCAAAATAAGTCCACATTAAATAATATTACACTTCTAATATTATTTCACCACATAATATTATATCTCTAATATTATTTCTCCACTTAATAAAATAAATCCAATTAATTAAAATAAATCTTCATAAATATTCCAAAAATAATTTAATTAAATAATTAATTAAATTACGGGCGTTACATGACTCATTGGATACATATGCACCTGATTATGCCAAGAAAAATAATATGAAGCATTGTTGGGACCTGGGGATCGAACCCAGGCCCTTAGGCGTTCTCACACTGCATGCTGACCAACTGAGCTGGCTTGGTTATTTGTACAAATAATAACAAACAATTATTATATAAAAAAACAAAATATTAATTCTTAAAACACACACAAATTTGAATGGGCGAGTCAGGGAGTGCCACATTACTTTCTTCTTCCTCCCACTGCCGTATTAGCTCTGGAAACTTTTACCTACGGTTATCTGAGTGTAGGTACAACCCTGTGCTTATCCAAAACTTCATACATGCATGATAAATGACAACCAATGGTACCAATCAACTCGTTGCAACCTCACGAGCATCATGGTGCCATTATTAATGGCCAATTTTTCCTGTATGCAAAACCCCTAAAAACAAAGCATGAACCCTAGCAATGGCACTTTCATGTTCAGTCAATAAAAACGCAATTAAACGTAACCATTATCTTGCAAACAACTAAAGGATTATGGATATATCAATTAAACATGCTAAATGTTCCAAATTTAACGTATTCAAATTCAAGAAAATGTGGAAATCGTGTGACTCTTACAGTGTGTTTCAAGGTGTGGAGAAGCTTGCTAGCGATTGAAATAGGATCCTAGGACGTCCAGCAAATGAATGGGATCACTAGAATGCCTTGAAGTGATCTGCAACTTGGAAATCAGTTTTCCACTTTTCTTGTATTTTTTGCAATTTGTTCTCCCTCTTGCACGCCTCTAGCCTTTTTGTTTTTGGTATGCAATTGTCCCTTATGTATACAAGAATGAATTAGGGTTACAATTGGTTTCAAATCTTCTCCAATTATGAATATTGATTCATGATTTGATCCTTTGTGCAAATCATTCCAAATCAAGCAACATGCAATCTTTTTGTATCCATATGAGCCTTGCACGATTTGATCTCCCTTCCAGCTCTGTAATGATCCTAAACATGCACAAAATCTCAAGATTTGATTAGCTTTTGATATTTTTACTATTTTATTTTGATTTTATTTGATTTAAATGAAATAAAATCAAAATAAATGACAAAAATAAAAGAATGACAAGTGGAAGATCTCATGGGTCGGGGGTCACATTACTAACTCAGTGCAAGCATAAAAAGTTGAGCCCATTTGGCAAAAAATGCAATTTTGGCCACTTTTGACTTTTGGAAATTTTGCAAAAAGGGTCAACTTGGCCAATGCATAACTCTCTCTCAATTTTGACCCCAAAGAGGTGTTTTTGGACTTTTTAGAAATCTTAGTATGTCTTCTAAGCAACCCTTTTGGTCTCATCTCAATTGAGTCTTCCATGTTCATTTATGAAGCTTTGACCCAAAAGGTGTTTTTGTTAACTTTTCAAAATGACCTATAATGTCTGTGATATGATGGGAGAACTGACTTGAAGGTTTTGCGTTTGTGTTCGCAAATGTTGCGGTTTAGCAAGAGTCGCCACCGACTTTTATTTTATCCAAAAGGAAAGGTGAAAAAGCATAAGAAAGACCTTTAGAGATGTTTTCTTGAGTTCGGGGGGTAGATTATGAAAATGGAAGGTATTAGCACCCTTTTCATCCATGGTTTTCCACGGGCTCTTAGTTACTCGCTAGATCACTTGCTTTTGTTTGAAGGTGCTTGTGTGTGGTTTTTGAAAGTATTTTGAAAATGTAACTTTGTAATGATTCTTGTTTCTATAAGAACGCATACAAAGTGTTTGTTTCGAAAATAGTTCAAATATGTGTTTGTGAGATGTGTTTTGAAAGTGATTTTGAAAAGGGGTTTCTTGTAATGGCTCTCGTATCTATAAGAACGCGTACAAAGTGTTGTCTTTTGAAAATGTTTCAAATGGAAGTGTGAGTGTATGAAATGTTTTTTTGTTGTGAGCAAGCGAGTAACCGAAAGCGAACCTACCTACTCAAAAGGTATTAGATGTGCTTTTCCTTCTTCCTTTAGATGTTTCTACCTTACCATTGATTTGGTAAGAAGTCCTATCATTGGATGTGAAAGGACGGGCGTTGGGTCATCGTATGACCATGATAACAATGTTGTGAGATGACTTAGCACTTTTCATTTAGGGACTAAGATCATTTTGAAAGGCAACTTTGATAGCGTCATCGAGGGACTATGATCTTGTATTTTTCGATTTGTTTGTGCTAAGACATCCCACATGCATAACATGGCCATTTTTATAAGGCAATAAGTGGAATTACCCTAGGGGTGCATGTGTGCAAGTGTGTTTGATTGCATGCATTTGTCTTTAATTTTTAGTGGTCTACTTGTTGATTTTATCTCTTGCCATACACGCCTAATTACTAACATTTACATTTGAAAGCGATAAATTGCAGAAATGTAAAGTCCTATGCTATTACAATATTTAGGGGATGGGGGTACAAATTTATGAATGGGGGTTGCAAGTAAAACTAAGTCTTAAGTTACTATTACAACCATATTGAAATGTATAATATAAGAAAGAAAATGGACTCGTTTAGAAAATCTTTTTGTCTTAAGGAAATAAATTAAAAGGAAAATATTTTTATGTTTTTTTTATGTTAATAAAAGAAAAGAGTTGAAAAGGAAAATAAATGCAAAAATAGAAAAAAATGTGATACTGCAAACAAAGAAACAAGGACCAGAAGTTCTGAAGTCAGGCGCGTGACTCAGTAGGAAAAGTCAGTGGGATCAGAAGTTCTGGATTCGTACATTATGAGGTCTTGCAAAAAACGTTAGAGGAAAAACACAGAGGTTCAGGATAATGTTCAGCCAATGAACCAAAAGTCAGAAGTTTTGTATTGTCAGCATATGAAATTCAGAAGCTCAGAGTGTTTGAAAACAGCTGATGGAAACATCAGAAGTGTATTTGACATGTGAGGAGAACTCAGAAGTTCTGTGTTGTGTTAAGATTGTGTGTGAACATCAGAAGGTCTATGTGCTTTAACAGTGAGAGAATCATAGAAGTTCTGTTGTTAAAACTATGAATGAATATCAGAAGTTCAATGTTGTGAAAATGGTGAGTGAAAAACAGAAGTTTTGTGTTACGTCTCAACTCTTAATCAGCACATCAGCAATTTATTCAGTTCAGCAAATCAGAATAATCACAGCACAACAAATCATAGAAATTCCAATCCTAAGTCTGAGCCTAGCATTATTCTAGAAGTTCTGATCCTTAATTTTTCTATTCAGACAATGATATGTACAACATTAATACTATGATATTTACATGCTAATGATGTTCAGAATGAAAAGCAAGTAAAGTCAGAAAGACTTACCTGGAGCGTGCTTGGAGCTTTGAGTGACTGCTTTTGGATGTTCTGAGTCAGCAAGAGAGACGGAACAGTGGTTGTGTTCTTTGATTCAAAGAGAAGAACAAAGATTTGTTTTTGTGTATGGGATTTCTGGATTTTTATGGAGGTTTCACAACTTCCTTTTCTCTCTTTTGGCCAATCTTCTTCTTCAAAAGCCAGCCTCTCCTTCAAAGTCCAACCAACATTTAGCCTCTCGTCCCCCCAAAAAGCCCCCCTTGAACGTATGATGGAGTCAAGTATTTATAGATGAATTTGCTGCGACTTTGAGGGGAAAAACAAATAGGATTTGAACTTGTTTTGGAATCATGTTCCTTTGCTTTTTCATCATAGTATTTGTATGCTAGTTTGGTGTAATCATGAGATGCAGGCGTAGGCTGAGTTAGCTGTTGGTCATAGGTCTGCAACAAGTTGTATAAGCAAGGTTTTTGGGGATTTTGTCAAGTTATGACCAAAGCTTTGAAAAATAGCCTTCATGTGCTGAAGCGCTATCTTGTCTTTGAAACATGTATGGTGGCTGTCAGCAGGAATTAAGGAAAAGCAAAAGCAGAGTTGCTATCCTAAGACAGTAGAGGTACACGTGGTGAAGATCCTTTGGATGTGGACTCAGAAGGTGGTTGTGAGCATTAAATGAGCATTAAATGATGATGAGACTTATCACGACCAGAAATCCTGCCATGTGAAACTCTATATCATTGCTTAGTTCTGGATCAGAACTTCTGCTTCAACGTAGCATCCCATCTTCCAATCCTCTTATCTTCTGGTTCTAGCATGTTCTGAAGGAGCCTTCAGGTTTTGTATCACGTTTTTTAACCTTCTTTGCATTACCCTGGCAAACTCTAACTGAACTTGCGTAGATGCTGAAGAGCCATGCTCTGACTGAAGACTATATGCTGAAGCATGTTTACATCTTCTGACTGCTCCTGCCTGGAGGCTAGCTCAGAAGTTCTGAAGTGTCATTTTTCTTAAATTCTTAGAAAAAATCCCAAGTATTTAGAAATTTGGTTTTTCCATAATAAATTTGACTTTTGAACCTCTTGATGAAACAAACTTCATATTCCAACATGTTTTGATGAGGTATGATTCTTGAGATTTGATGTTAATCCAAAAGTCAAAGTTTGACTTTTCTTGTATGCAAATGACCATTTTGCCCTTGTGAATGGTTTGCTTGGAAAATTTGTAGTTCATGTCTTGGAAACTGGATGGAAGCAAAATCTGGGATCCAGAGTGATTCTTTGAGAAAATAGAGGGCAAATTTTGGGGTACAACAGCTGCCCCTGTTCAATCTTCTTACACATGAAGAGTTAGATTGGTAATTCTGTCATTCGTGTGGAAGATGATTGAACACTAGAGTGCCCAGAAATTTGCACTCGAAGATGAATTGTGAATGGGCTTATAAACTCCATCCAAAGGTGACTGTTGACAGGAAATGGACTAAGTCTGAACTTGATTTTAGCTGGAAAAGAATCAGAATAAATCTTGGAGTGATTTATCTGAACCAGGAGAAATTTCTACCAGAAAGAATCAGGATAAACCATTGAGAGATTTAAGCTGAACCAGGGGAAATGTATACCAGAACGGATCAGGATAAACCATTGAGAGATTTAAACTGAACCGGTAGAGGTCTTTGAATTTTCTTTAACTAGAAAGAAATTAGAAAAATCTTAGGATCCATTTAACTGAACCAGATAAAAGTCTTGGAATATCTTCAATTGGAATAAGAATCAGAGTGATCTTAGTGTCGATCTGACTGAACCAGAGAATGTCTTGAATTAACTTTGACTGGATAAGAATCAAAAAAATCGTATGATCGATTTAACTGAACCAGACAAAAGTCTTGTAATATCTTCAACTGGAATAAGAATCAGAGAGATCTTAGTGTCGATCTGACTGAACCAGAGAAGGTCTTGAATTAACTTTGACTGGATAAGAATCAGAAAAATATTATGATCGATTTAATTGAACCAGACAAAAGTCTTGGAATATCTTCAACTGGAATAAGAATCAGAGAGATCTTAGTGTCGATCTGACTGAACCAGAGAAGGTCTTGTAAGGGCAATTTTCTGAGGAAACTGCTGAAACAGACCTTCATTAAACGTAGTTTTTGAGAGGACTACCAGGTCATATAAGTAGTCAACGGTTTTTATTTATTTGTCTTTCCCTGAAAAGGTAAAGTGTTAGTCATATGCAATGTCATGATGTATGATATGCATGATGTCATGATATTCTTAAAATAAATGAGATTGTGTCGTATGCCCTTATCATGTATGTAAATAGGAGGTATGAAATGTGAAATGTTTATGAATGTATTTTTGTCTGGGAAAATAAATCCTTGACAAATGTCGGGGAGTTTGTTAAATCCTGGACTGCTGTTAAAGAGTATGTGTGTCTTCAAACTATGCTTAGAATGTTTCCACTGGGGATTACTGTTTTGTTGTTTGAGGATAAACTCCGCTGGGGAGTATTGAAAACTTTGTGGGGAGGACGTTTATTCCTGCTTGGGAAAAGAGTTTAGGAGTCTCGGTTGTCCGTTGCTCTACTTGGGAGTCGAAGTTGAACTGATATCTGGTCGGGTCCAGTTTTCACAGTAACTTGCTGGGGATTGTAGAGTAGTCTACTGTGGAAGAGAAGTTGTGGTCCTTTGATTTTTAGTAGTCGGAGAGGCAAACTCAAGCTGGGTAATCTGTAGTTTGGGGAAATAAACCCTGTTTCTTAGTCTGTTGGAGAGGCGGTGACTTCACTGGCAGAAATCCTCGAGGATTCTTGAAGTCGACTCAGTTGGGAAGAGGTTTTCAGAGATTGAAAATATGGGTGGGGAATCATCCTATGAGAAGGATTTTGTGGAGATTTGTCATTTCCCCTAGTAGCAAGTGCTTGTGGCACTGCCTGGAAATGTTTGATTGTATGTAACCCTTTGTCGGGATTGACGTTCAATGCCCCCAGCGACGGAGATGGGGACTTGCCCCTGGTTACTCTGCATTTCTCGAGAGATTTCTTGGAATCTTGACTGGACTGCCCCAGGTGTGCTGGATAGTGACATGTCATGTCCCCCTGTTGATAGGAGATTTGTCTATCAGAGTGTCATCCTACTTGAATTGATTTTGTTCACTGAGAGAGCTTTAATTCACTGGATATTCATTGTGTGAATTTCTCCACTGTCAAACAAATAGCCATATGCAAACAGTGATATTCAAGTAATGCAAAGTTTATGTTTGTCTTGAAGTTTTTGAAAAATGCGTTTTTAGCAAGTAAAGAAGTTTGTAATTCAACTCTGGATTTTGAGTAAAGCCTTACAGGAGTCAGGATACCTTTTGTAACAGTATGCTTTCGAACTAAACCATGCTTCAATTAGGACTTTTGAAGGGTTGTAACATGGTTTGGTTCACGGTTTAAGAAACAAAGGATAAAGGCTCAAAGTGTATTTGTACCTACCCGTTCTTCATGATGTTCTTCAGTCCTAAGCTCGGTTAATTTATGCGTTTGAACTCCAATTGAATCTGGAATGATGTTTTGATGATGGTTCAGACAGGTTGAGTTTATCGGAAGGCAGTCATTCTTGCAATGTTGTTGAGGATTTATAGTGACCTCTTTTTATTTGATTTGTTATCCCTAATTTTGCCTGACTGTTCCTGTTTTGAGACTACAGTCAGCGGGATGCTCCAGTTTTCTTAAGTCTCCTTTGTAGGTTTTACCTTAGTGGGCTTTCTTTTTGAGAGATAATGACTGCCTATGTGATAAGGAACCATCACCGTCTTTTGATTCCAGAGGAATGTTTCTTGATGTCATTCGTTGTATTACGAGATGAGAGTTTGCGGCTTAATGCGTGTTTGAATTAACTGAGAGACTACCCTGCCCCAGGTTTTGATTAAAGGTTTCAATTTTGTGAAAAAGAAAAACTTCAACTTCTTTGGATCGAAGGGGTTGACTAGGGATTATCTTCCTTATAACTCCAGTGTTTAGGATTTGAAAGAATGCCTGTACATCGTCAACAAGGTCTGTCCAAAAGCATACTGTATGAGATTATGGCATTGTTTTCGTCATTCTCCATCTAAAGGCTTGTAACTTTTAGCAAGAGTTGAATGTCATAAAAATGAGTAAAAAGCATAGTTTAAATGTAATGAAAATGAGTGTATCAAATCAAGACAAACATATGCAATGCATTAATGAAACAAAGTTTGAAATTAAGAGATAATTGTTTGAATAACAAATGAGAAATTACAACTTGAAAATTCCAAATGAACAGAAGCCTCTTTGTTTGAACTTGTCACTTTAGGTGGAGAGCCTTTGAAGGATGACAGAAGAATTCGGTCTGGCCATCTTGTGTAAACTCCAGCATTCCCCTGTTGTGATACAGTGGGAAAACTGACTTGGGATTTTGCGTTTGTGTTTGCAATTGTTTCGGTTTAGCAAGAGTCGCCACCGACTTTTTATTTTATCCTAAGGAAAGGTCAAAAAGCACAGGAAAGACCTTTGAGATGTTTTCTCGAGTTCGGGGAGTGGATTATAGAAAGGGAAGGTATTATTACCCTTTCTATCCATGGGCTCTTAGTTATTTGTTTATATCACTTGCTTTGCTTTTCAATTGTTTGAAATGGTGCTTTTCAACTGTTTGAAATGGTGCTTTGTGTATGATTTTGAAAGATGTTTTGGAAAGAGGCCATCATTGTGGCAACCTTTGTAATGACTCTTGTTTGAATGTATACAAAGGTGTTTTTGTCTTTTGAAAAGTTTCCAATGATTGAAAGTGGGGTTTTGGAATTGTGTTGTGAAGTGTGTTTGAAAATAGCAAGGATGTTTTTGCAAGCTTTTGATCAAGTAACTAAGAGCTATCTACCCTATTTTACTCAAAGATCTTTCTTATGTTTTTAACCCTTTTAACAATTTTGTTTCACCATTGTATTTGGTGAACAACCTTGTGTTAGGATGTTAAACGGGACAGGCACGGGTCATCGTATGGACCATGATAGCAATTGTGTCAAGTAGTTTTGGCAATTTTCTTGAGGGACTTGATCATTTTTGTTTAGGCAACCCAGATAGCGTCATCGAGGGACTATGATCTTTTGTTTTGTTTTTGTTTTGCCAAAGTACTTGACATGCATACCATGGCCCATTTTTGAAGGCAACAAGTGGATTGTAACCCTAGGGGTGCAAGTGTGCATTGTGTTTGTTTTTCATGCATTTTTGTCTTTGATTAGGTCAAACTATTTGTTGGTTTTGATTTTGCATACAAACCCTAATTCTCTAATCATGGCATAATTGAAAGCGTTTAAGTGCATAAAAATAAATCTAAGCTATTACAACTTTGATGTAGGGAGGGGGGTACAAGTTTTGAATAGGGGATAATTGACAAGAAATATAAACCCTAAGTTATTACAACCAAATTGAATCTCAAATGCAATCAATATTTAAATGTACAATACTTAAATAAACAAGATAAATAAATATTAGAATAAAATGTATTATGCACAAGAAGTTTTTATTTATTTATGTATGTAAAGTATTTTTATTGTGAAAAAGGTGTAAAGAATAAATAAGAGATTAATTTTGTTTGTTTCTAGGGTAAAAACCCTAATTTCTTAAGAAAATGAATATGATGTATTATTTATATACAAAAATAGGTATGAAAGTGAAATATATCTAAAAAGGTATTTTTAGTATAAATAATAATAAAAATGAAAAAAAAGTAATATTTTTGTATTTTTTATTTCTAAGTATTTAATAAAATAAAAGTATATATATATATATATATATATATATATATATATATATATATATATATATTTATTAAATATGTTAAGTAAAAAAATAAAATAAAATATTTACAAAAATACACCATATTCAAGAAAATATTTTTGGTGTGAATAAAAAATAGAAATGAAAAATAGAAGTATTATTTGCATTATTTTCAAGTTTAAACAAAACAATATAAGTATTTAAATTGTTTTTTATATTAGAAAAAATCAAATAAATATCTAATAAATGAAAAAAAAAGTGAAAATATTTTTAGAGTATTTTTTATATTTGAAAATAAAATATCAAAGTCAGAAAAGAAATTAAAATGCAAAAATAATAAAAATACAAAGAAATGGGCTAGGGGGTGTTGAAAGTAAGTTGGGAGGTGTTGGAAGCAAGAAATCCAGGCCCAGCCCAGACTTCATCTTCTTCCTTGTGACAAACAGAAAAACGCGCGTGGCTAGTTCAAACCTGTATCTCCTGTTTCAGTACTTTTTTGACAAAACTCAAAACATGAAACTTGTAGAGCATCAAACAACGATTTCAACCATATAAAACATTAAATCTAACTCTCAAAGACCAGAGAGAATTTCTCTGGCCCTAATTTCTAAGCTAGATTTTTCAGAAAGTTCATGGATGAAATTCTCCTAGCACGATTAATATAAATGAAAACTAAGCATATGTATGGTTTCAGGGCAATGAGTACAACATCTTTTATTCATAAACCTGAGGCTAAATATTCCTAAATAGAGAGATAGAAGTTCATGAAATACCTGCTTCAGCTGAGTTCGAGTTGGACAATGCAGCAACTTTCAATGAGGCCTGAGGTTCTTTTGAGCTTGCTTGATGTTCCCTGAACCTTTCCCAATGCTTGGTTTGTTTTGAACTGGCCTAAATCTCTCCACAGAACTCAACCTGAAAAGCTTCAAATAAAAAACGGTGATGTGTGTTAATGGAGTTACAATAGCTTGTGAATGGTCTGGACAACTTAGGTGTATTGTTTAGAATGTGTTTGAAGTGATTTGGGACAAAACGCACGAGGGGATTTGACTGTGGCTTGTGATTTGCAGAACTGGCCCTGTTTTGGGCAGAAATGAAGATTTTGTGCTTAAGGGTGTTTGAGAGAGGAAGGACTCGTGTTTTTGGCTTACTAGGATGTGTCAAACTTGTTTGAAAACTTTTCTTGAGTTCAATATATCAGATATGTGTGTTCTTGACTTTTTGCACAATGGCTTGTTTTTGAAGCAAAGATGTGAAGTGACCAAGCTATGGCCTGTACAGGCTAGCTATAAGCATGCTTAAGTTGGTGTACTATGCATGAGATTAGGGAACTTGTTTGCTTCAAGGAAAGAAGTCCAAGGCTCAAGAAAATGCAAATTGACATAAAGTTGCCTTTATGAAAATGGAAGTGTCATCTTTATGCTTAAAATGGAAATGTTCAATGTACAATGCTCCCTTGATCAGAATAATGCCAATGTCCAATGTATTTGCATTCAATTTTGGAGTTTAAATTGGTTTAGAGGCCTGTAATTATGTACTAAGCTAGTTTGGTCAGATTTGCAACTTGGTATGAACATGTATTGGCCATGGTTACAAAGTGAGTTTTTGCCAACTTCAAGCATTCGATTCTCCCTAACCACAAATGTGTTTGAGGAGTTCTTAGACAATTTGGAAAGCTTGCAACATGTACTATAATCCATATTTGAAATTAAACTTGAGACTCCAAGTGGAACTATGTGAAAAATGCCCAATAAAATGGGTTAAAATCCTGCCTAAACTAGGGCAAAATTTCTAAGTTAAAAGTTTTAGGGACCCTTGTTCCAAAAATCATAACTTGAGATCCAAGCTTATTTTGAGAAAACTTTGTGAATCAAAGTTGTAGACTTTGTGATGGAATACAACTTTCATGTTGTAAGTTTTGTTTGAATCCCTTTGCATCTTGGTGAAAATGTGGGGCAAAGTTAGGAAAAATTAAGAAAATTTCATAACTTAGAAAATTTCTAAGTTATGAAAATTTTCAATTTCAAACCCTAATTTGCAATTTTGGGTTTATTGATGAACAAGTTTCATAATTTGATATGTCTTGATGAAAAATGACCCTTGGCACTTGATTTTGACCAAAAAGTCAAAGTTTGACTTTTCACTGTACAGTCAAATTTTGATCAGTTGACTGGAAAATTCATCTGTCAATCCTATGCATTTGAGATCTTTTGAACTTGTTGAATGGGTCAAGATAATGTCATTGAGTCCTTGAGTCCATGGTTGAGCTTGATTTGCCATTGGCTAGGTCAAACAGTCAAAAATTGCCTTTGTACAGTCAAAACCCTAAAAATGACCATTTTGCCCTTTTGGTGATCTGATCAAATTTCTTGTGGAATTGTGATCCAAACTTGATCAAATGGTTCATATGAGTTCATAATGTTGATGTGGCTCAAAATGCATGAGGTTTGACTGTCAATTGGCCACAGTTGACTTTTTCCCCAATACAGCTGATTTCTAGGTCAACTGTCCAATTGACTGGGCAAAAATTTGATTCAAGGCTTGAAACTTGGTATGGGAAAACTTATGAGTCCAACATGAAGTATGAAAGTCACTTTGGGCATTGTGGGTCAAAACATCCCTGTGCAAACTCAAACCCTAATTTAGGTCAACAGTGCAAAGAGGTGTCTTGAGCAGAGCAAACCCTAGCTTAATCTTGAGTTCCAAGAGCCTTGTGATGAGAAATGTTGATAAAATGAAAGGGTAAATTTTGGGGTATAACACCTGTCAATCAAGTCTTGGATCTTATTTTTCAAAGCCCAACAGTCATTCGTATCATGCCCAGGATTATTGGAGTGGTATGCACATAATGCATTGGGATGATAGCTAGGAGCAGAGGTATTGGGATTCTGAGGAGGATCCCTTAATGTGACCAAATTCAAGTTCAGCAGGTGTTGTAAGACCTGAGATATAGGCATGTCGAGTTTGGTGAACTTCCTAACGGCTGGGACATGTTTACCTCGGTTACCCTGACCCTGTTGACGAGGTTGTTGTTGTTGGACCCGTGAGGTAGTAGCAAATTGGGGAGGTTTTTCGGCTTCTTGTCTAATGGGAGGCTGAGCAGTGACTTGATTTCCAATCCTGATTGTTTTCCCCATACGGTTGCAACCGTCTTGACGAAGTTGGTTGATAAGGACCCTCAGCTCTTCTTGTCCTTGAGCCAGATTTTGGATAAGAGTCATCTGGCCCACCAGCTGTCCCATCATTTGGACCCTCATTATGGATATTTTGATTTGTAGCCTTTCCAACTGATCATCCTTGGTGTCCTCCAGATTCCACATGACCATTCCCCTTGTGAGGAGAGCTTTCACTTCTTCTTGTCCCTTGGATGGGTTCAAGAACATCTCTTGCAGTTGAGCGTTTTGAGCCTGGATGCCTTTCACCGTTTGTTCCATATCCATCTTACTGGAATAAAAAGTAGGAAGATAAGGAGACCTGTAGGGGAGAAACCTGTCATGATATGATGCATGATATGTGGATTCATGTTTTCAAGGATCTCGCGGGGTAAACACAAGAAATAGTTAGAAGTTAAACTTTGATCAACATCTTTGTTTGGAGAATTTTGTATCGGTGGATGTCTTTCCACGAGAATCAAGCTCACCATGTCAAGTGGGTAATAGCCCTTGACTCAAGTTGTTGTATTTGATCTCTGACGGTGTTTGGTCAGAGGAAAATAAATCGCCCTGCCCATTGCTAGACGTCTGGTTCAACGTAACCCTGCATCATAGACCCTCGAGATCCTTGAAATGGTTATTGAAAATGCTATGGTATGATGTTTATGATGTTATGTAAAAGTATGCGAGATAAGCAAGTGTATATACAAATAATCATATTCTCACAAAGCAGACAAGTCCTTAGTTTTAGGCTTGCATGGGGTTTCAGGTAAGTACCCTCTTGAAGTTTAGTTGGCTCAACCTGTCCTAGTTAATAGTAACCGGGTTCTAAAGGATCTCAAAATCATTGACCTTTCCCACAAGCTTCGTTCAATAAGCAATCGACTCGCAACCGAACAAAACTCAGGGGTCAAGTCTCAATGAGTGTAGCATCGAGTATCAACCAATTTTCAACTCTACACCGAAACCGGCTATCTCACTACTTCCTAATGGCCAAGTTGGTCAAGTAAGGTTCTAAGGTCAGTTGATGCTTCACGACACCACACGGCGGCCCCGTACTCTCCTTGATTCAACTCAAGGGTTACCGGTACCAACCAAAGTGCCACATCAACATAGTTACTACTTCAACCATGTCGGTATACCCCGCACAGTTCCCTCACAGTCTATTGCTACTTACCTAAAAGGTGCCCCCAAATCCGGGTGTAGGATTTAAAACAAACCCAAACAAGGTACCAAAATGTAAAGCAAACAAATCAAACAATGTAAGCAAGTAAAGGTGATCTAGCCCTAAGGTAACCTCACTTTAAACAATTTCCCCAGCAGAGTCGCCAGTTCTATGATACAGTGGGAGAACTGACTTGAAGGTTTTGCGTTTGTGTTCGCAAATGTCGCGGTTTAGCAAGAGTCGCCACCGACTTTTCTTTTATCCAAAAGGAAAGGTGAAAAAGCACAGGAAAGACCTTTAGAGATGTTTTCTTGAGTTCGGGGGGTAGATTATGAAAAGGGAAGGTATTAGCACCCTTTTCATCCATGGTTTTCCATGGGCTCTTAGTTACTCGCTAGATCACATGCTTTTGTTTGAAGGTGCTTGTGTGTGGTTTTTCAAAGTATTTTGAAAATGTAACTTTGTAATGATTCTCGTTTCTATAAGAACGCATACAAAGTGTTTGTTTCGAAAATAGTTCAAATATGTGTTTGTGAGATGTGTTTTGAAAGTGATTTTGAAAAGGGGTTTCTTGTAATGGCTCTCGTCTCTATAAGAACGCGTACAAAGTGTTGTCTTTTGAAAATGTTTCCAATGGAAGTGTGAGTGTATGAAATGTTTTTTTGTTGTGAGCAAGCGGGTAACCGAAAGTGAACCTACCTACTCAAAAGGTCTTAGATGTGCTTTTCCTTCTTCCTTTAGATGTTGCTACCTTACCATTGATTTGGTAAGAAGCCCTATCGTTGGATGTGAAGGGACGGGCGTTGGGTCATCGTATGACCATGATAGCAATGTTGTGAGATGACTTAGCACTTTTCATTCAGGGACTAAGATCATTTTGAAAGGAAACTTTGATAGCGTCATCGAGGGACTATGATCTTGTATTTTTCGATTTGTTTGTGCTAAGACATCCCACATGCATAACATGGACATTTTTATAAGGCAATAAGTGGAATTACCCTAGGGGTGCATGTGTGCAAGTGTGTTTGATTGCATGCATTTTTCTTTGATTTTTAGTGGTCTACTTGTTGATTTTATCTCTTGCCATACACGCCTAATTACTAACATTTACATTTGAAAGTGATAAATTGCAGAAATGTAAAATCCTACGCTATTACAATATTTAGGGGATGGGGGTGCAAATTTATGAATGGGGGTTGCAAGTAAAAATAAGTCCTAAGTTACTATTACAACCATATTGAAATGTATAATATAAGAAAGAAAATGGACTTGTTTAGAAAATGTTTTTGTCTTAAGGAAATAAATTAAAAGGAAAATATTTTTATGTTTTTTTATGCTAATAAAAGAAAAGAGTTGAAAAGGAAAATAAATGCAAAAATAGAAAAAAATGTGATGCTGCAAACAAAGAAACAAGGACCAGAAGTTCTAAAGTCAGGCACGTGACTTAGCAGGAAACTTCAGTGGGATCAGAAGTTCTGGATTCGTACATTCTGAGGTCCTGCAAAAAACGTTAGAGGAAAAACACAAAGGTTCTGGATGACATTCAACCAGTGAACCAAGAGTCAGAAGTTCTGTATTGTCAGCATATGAAACTCAGAAGCTCAGAGTGTTTGAAAATAGCTGATGGAAACATCAGAAGTGTATTTGAGATGTAAGAAGAACTCAAGTTCTGTACTGTATTAAGATTGTGTGTGAACATCAGAAGTTCTGTGTGCTTTAACAGTGAGAGAATCATAGAAGTTCTGTGTGTTAAAACTATGAATGAATATCAGAAGTTCAATGTTGTGAAAATGGTGAGTGAAAAACAAAAGTTTTATGTTACGTCTCAACTCTTAATCAGCACATCAACAATTTATTTAGTTCAGCAAATCAGAATAATCACAGCACAACAAATCATAGAAATTCCAATCCTAAGTCTGAGCCTAGCATTATTCTAGAAGTTCTGATCCTTAATTTTTATATTCAGACAAGGATATGTACAACATTAATACTATGATATTTACATGTTAATGATGTTCAGAATGAAAAGCAAGTAAAGTAAAAAAGACTTACCTGGAGCATGGTTGGAGCTTTGAGTGGCTGCTTTTGGATGTTCTTAGTCAGCAAGAGAGACAGAACAGTGGTTGTGTTCTTTGATTCAAAGAGAAGAACAAAAATTTGTTTTTGTGTATGGGATTTCTAGATTTTTATGGAGGTTTCACAACTTCCTTTTCTCTCTTTTGGCCAATCTTCTTCTTCAAAAGCCAGCCTCTCCTTCAAAGTCCAACCAACATTTAGCCTCTCGTCCCCCCAAAAATCCCCCCTTGAACGTATGATGGAGTCAAGTATTTATAGATGAATTTGCTGCGACTTTGGGGGTAAAAACAAATAGGATTTGAACCTGTTTTGGAATCCTGTTCCTTTGCTTTTTCATCACAGTATTCGTATGCTAGTTTGGTGTAATCATGAGATGCAGGCATAGGCTGAGCTAGCTGTTGGTCATAGGTCTGCAGCAAGTTGTATAAGCAAGGTTTTGGGGATTTGGTCAAGTTCTGACCAAAGCTTTGAAAAATAGCCTTCATGTGCTGAAGCGCTGTCTTGTCTTTGAAGCAAGTATGGTGGCTGTCAGCAGGAATTAAGGAAAAGCAAAAGCAGAGTTGCTATCCTAAGATAGTAGAGGTACACGTGGTGAAGATCCTTTGGATGAAGACTCAGGAGGTTGTTGTGAGCATTAAATGAGCATTAAATGATGATGAGACTTATCACAACCAGAAATCCTGCCATGTGAAACTCTGTATCATTGCTTAGTTCTAGATCAGAAGTTCTGCTTCAGCGTAGCATCCCATCTTCTAATCCTCTTATCTTCTGGTTCTAGCATGTTCTGAAGGATCCTTCAGGTTTTGTATCACATTTTTTAACCTTCTTTTCATTACCCTGGAAAACTCTGACTGAATTTGCGTAGATGCTGAAGAGCCATGCTCTAACTGAAGACTATGTGCTGAAGCATGTTTACATCTTCTGACTGCTCCTTCCTGGAGGCTGGCTCAGAAGTTCTGAAGTGTCATTTTTCTTAAATTCTTAGAAAAAATCCCAAGTATTTAGAAATTTGGCTTTTCCATAATAAATTTGACTTTTGAACCTCTTGATGAAACAAAATTCATATTCCAACATGTTTTGATGAGGTATGATTCTTGAGATTTGATGTTAATCCAAAAGTCAAAGTTTGACTTTTCTTGTGTGCAAATGACCATTTTTCCCTTGTGAATGGTTTGCTTGGAAAATTTGTAGTTCATGTCTTGGAAACTGGATGGAAGCAAAATCTGGGATCCAGGGTGATTCTTTGAGAAAATAGAGGTTAAATTTTGAGGTACAACAATGTCCAAATTCATATATTCTTGTGAGTGCATATTTTGTACTTGGGAGCTGAAGATGAATTGTAGGTAATTGCATCCTCTTCAAAATGAGCTTTGGATGAGTAATTTTTGATAAAGTATGAGAAAGTTATGCTTGGTCAAAGTTGAGTTGACTTTTCCTACAAAACCCTAATTTAGCAACTTTTGGGTTTTGATGAATTGTGAGCAACCCTTGAGGGATCATAATCAACCCTTGATCAAATGATGAATAATACTCAAAAATGATAATGTTGACCAAAAATCTTGAAGTTTCACTGTATGTGGGACACAATTGACTTTTGCCCTAACATAGTCGATTTTCAGGCCTTTGAGCAATTGAGTGAGCAAACTTCCTCTGTAAGGCTTGAAACTTGACATGGATGATCTTGTGAACATATTATGAAAATGGTGAGCCTTTGGGATCCTTTAGACTCAAGCATATTGATGCAAAATGAAACCCTAATTTGAGGTAGACTGCCTTAGGAGAGAATTTGTCTGGTCAACCCTTGAATTTCCTTGAGCAATTTGAGGACCTCACTTGACATGTATTAAGGAATATGGGAGGGCAAATTTTTGGGTACAACAGCTGCCCCTGTTCAATCTTCTTACACCTGAGGATGTAGATTGGCTTGTCTGCCTTTCGTGATCTGAAGGTGGAAGATGATTGAACACTAGAGTGCCCAGAAATTTGCACTCACATGAAGTGGTACTTGTCTTGCGATATCGGGAATGAGCTTATATATTCCATTTGGAAGTTGATGACGGAAGATGGGCTTAAAGATGACATCAGAAGAAGTGTCAATCGCATAAGAGATTCCTTAGCGATAGCCCGTATACCTGTTGTTGAGGAGGACTACACTGGGGAATGCTGGTCTCTGTCTTGAGAGGAATAGAGTTTTAGGAACTTCAGTTGTCCGTTACTCTATTGGGGAATCATCTCTTAATCGAGGCGGTGAAAATGAACTGCTATCTGGTCGTGCTCCAGGCTTTATAGTGACTTACTGGGGAGGTGAGATTAAACTTGCTATCTGGTCGTCTTCCAGGCTTTGCAATTTCTCAATTCTTATCTGGTCGTGCTCCAGGCTTCAGAAGGAATCAAGTGGTTATCTAGTCGCATCCGGGCTTCAACTTGAATTTAAGGCTTACTAATATCCGCTCGATTTCCGGGCTTCATAGTAATTGGCCGGGTAAACTGCTATTTGGTCGAATTCCAAGCTTTGTAGTACCTTATACTGTTATCTGGTCGTGTCCCAGGCTTTAGTGTCCTTTGTCGTTATCTGGTCGTGATCCAGTCTTCACAGTGTCTTATACCATTATCTGGTCGATTCCAGGCTTCATGGTATCTTGTATTGCTATCTGGTCGATTTCCAGGCTTCACAATAACTTGTTGGGGGTTAAGCTGTTTTCCGGTCGATTTCCGGGCTTCATAGCTTGTATTTATGATATACCACTATCTGGTCAATTCCAGGCTTCATAGTATTTTGGAGAAATCAAGATATTATCCGGTCGATTTCCAGGCTTCATAGCTTGAATGTAAGATATACCACTATCTGGTCGATTCCAGGCTTTGTAGTATTTTGGAGAAATCAAGATATTATCCGGTTGATTTCCGGGCTTCATAGCTTGTATGTAAGATATACCACTATCTGGTCGATTCCAGGCTTCGTAGTACTTTGGATAAATCAAGATATTATCCAGTCGATTTCCGGGCTTCATAGCTTGAACTGGAATAGAAATCTTAGTATCGATTTGACTGAACCAGAGAAAACTTGTGAGAACTTGATTGTATCTTTCCCTGAAAGGTAAAGAGTTAGTCGTATGTAATGTCATGATGTATGAAATGTATTGAGTAATTACGTTCTCAAAATAAATGAGATCGTGTTGCATGATGCGCATGCGCATGCCATGATGTATGGATATGCAATGTTCTTGTGATGTTCTCCAACTGGAGAGAATAAATCCTGGACTGCCGCTGGAGAGTATAAGGAGTTGAGTTCTTCGTTCTCGCTGGGGATAGTGACCGAAACTGAGTAGCCAGGGACTTGCATCTGTTCTGCTTGAGAGTATTCCGCCGGGAGAGACTCTGTTTGAGAATAATCCTTGTGGGAGAATGACTCTGCGGGGAAGAGAAATACTTTGTTGGACGATCTGCTGACTTGGAGAAACAACTCCACTGGGGATGAATTACCATTGCTGGTGATAATGAACTCTGTCGGGGATTGAATTTCTGCCCTTGGGAGAAATAAACTCAGCAGATGGTAATCTTCTATTGCTGGTGATAGATAAACTCTACTTGGGGAGAATTTTGCTGACTCATTCGCGATTATGAACCTCGGTTGAGGGGAGTTAACACCACTGTCTTTGGGTACTTCCTACTCTGCGGGGAGTGTATATACCTTTAGTCATATTCTCAAGCTGGCTCTATCCTTGTACCTGGTGGGTAGAGCAACTGTAAGGTTTGGACACTTCTTGTTTGCCCCTGTTCCTGGAATTACGAGTAATTGTTTTTTGTTTCACATGTAAATATTTATGAGCGGAAATCATTTTCAAATGCATGTATAAAAATTTAATCATTGGACGTTCTTGCAAAACAAAACATAAAAAGAAAAAACAAGGTGACATTTCTTGTGAAAATGAATTGTATTGATTTTGAAGTTGGCCTGTAATAGGCGTTTTGTACAAGAGGCTGGCGTCCTAGTAAGAGAACACCGCCGAAGGAACATAAATTATATAATTTATGAAAAAGAAAGAAAAACAGCTATGTGAACAATCCCATTGGGTTCCAACTCTGCTATTGCCTTTATGTCTTCAAGCGTCTCATCACTTTGCTACTTGGTCGAAGGTAGATCAGATTGATTAGCGTCGTCCGAGCTTCATAGTCGATACTGAAGTCTAGTTGCAAGATGATCCAATGATCCAATGATTGGCGTCGTCCGAGATTGATTGGGATACCCTTTTTGCCCAAGCCGCCTTTTTAGGTTTTCGACTTGCCGGGTGTACAGTTTTTTTCATTTTCATCCCTTACTTTTTCCGAACCCTTTTGGTTCGTTGGGAAGCCCTTGTTTTTTGCTAGGCCAGTCAACCTAGCGGTTCTTTGATTAGGCGTAGTATTTTTTCACTATGTCTGCATTGACGGGGTGAGGAAGGTCGTCACCATCCATGGTGGTTAGAATCATAGCTCCTCCCGAGAAAATGTTCTTAACCAAAAATGGCCCTTCGTATGTGGGGGTCCATTTTCCCCTGGGATCACCTTGCAGCAATATGATGCACTTGATTACTAGATCCCCGACCTGATATTCTTGAGGTCTGACTTTCTTGTTAAAAGCCTTGATCATTTGCTTTTGATACGTTTGACCATGATAAATAGCGGTAAGCCTCTTCTCGTCGATTAGGTTCAGCTGATCAAGTCGGGTCTGGATCCAGTCTTCCTCGTTCAAACCTGCATCCTTCATAATCTGGAGAGAAGGTATCTGGACTTCGACGGGTAAGACTGCCTCCATGCCATACACTAGAGAGTAGGGTGTTTCCCCTGTTGACGTCCGTGCTGAGGTACGGTACCCATGAAGAGCAAATGGTAACATCTCATGCCAGTCTTTGTATGTCACCGTCATCTTCTGCACAATCTTTTTGATGTTCTTATTAGCCGCTTCAACATCCCCATTCATCTTCGGCCGGTAGGGAGAAGAGTTATGATGTTGTATCTTAAACTGTTTGTAGAGCTCGGTGATCATTGTATTGTTGAGATTTGTACCATTGTCAGTAATGATCCTCTCTGGTACACCGTATCGACAAATCAAATTGTGCCGGATAAACCACGCCACGACGTTCTTGGTTACTGTAGCAAAGGAAGCTGCCTCAACCCACTTTGTGAAATAATCAATAGCTACCAGAATGAAACGATGCCCGTTGGATGCAGTAGGTCTGATCTCGCCAATCATGTCAATGCCCCACATTGCGAAAGGCCAAGGTGCTGTCAAAACATTCAGGGGAACCGAAGATACATGCACTTTATCAGCATAGACTTGGCACTTATGACAGGTCTGAGAGTGCTGATAACAATCAGTTTCCATAGTAGACCAGTAATATCCTACCCGTAGGATTTTCTTTGCCATGGTATGTCCACTGGAATGAGTTCTGATGGTACCTTCATTTAACTCTGCCATGATCCTTTCGGCCCCGCTTTTGTCCATACATCGTTGTAAGGTCGAATCATGATTACGCTTATAGAGGACACCATTACTGATGAAGAACTTCGCAGTGAACCTTCTCAGAAACATCTTATCATTAACTGATGCACCCTCGGGGTATTCTTGAGCCTCAAGGTACCTCTTTACCTCGTGAAGCCAGGCTTTATCTGCTACCTCTTTAGTCTCAATGTCACAGCAATGTGCGGGTTCTTCCAACCTCTCGATGGTAATATGGGGAGCTTCATTGTCCCACCTGACTTTGAACATAGAAGACATGGTAGCCAGCGCGTCCGCTAACTGATTCTCCTCTATTGGGAAGTGTTCAAAGGATATCTCCTCGAAGTGTAGGAGCAATGTCAGTACATATTCTTTGTAAGAAATAAGATTTGGATGCTTCGTATCCCATTCGCCTTTGATCTGACTGATCACTAGAGCAGAATCTCCTAATACACCCAAGAACTTAATCCTTAGGTCAATAGCAGCTCAAAGACCCATGATGCATGCTTCATACTCCGCCATATTGTTGGTGCAGTTGAAACATAGTCGGGCGGTGAATGGAGTATGACAACCCTCAGGAGATATAATTACAGCACCGATGCCATTTCCCAATGCGTTCGATGCTCAATCAAAATACATAGACCATCGGGATCCTTCCTCAGGTCCTTCATCCGGTCCAGGTTTCTCACAGTCGGTCACCAACATGATGTTCTCATCCGGGAACTCGAAATTCATGAATTGGTAGTCATCCACGGCCTGATGCGCCAAATGATCCTCCAATACACTCCCCTTTTTTTGGGTTGTGTATTGGATGTCATACTCGGTTAAGATCATCTGCCATCTTGCTATTCTTCCAGATAAGGCAGTCTTCTCGAAGATATACTTGATTGGATCCATCTTTGATATCAATAAGGTCGTGTGAGTTAGCATATACTGTCTCATCCGGCGAGCAGCCCATGCCAAAGCACATCAAGTTTTCTCGAGCAATGAGTATCGGGTCTCACAGTCAGTAAACTTTTTTCTAAGGTAGTAAATAGCGTGCTCTTTTCGGCCAGACTCGTCATGCTGCCCCAACAGACACCCCATTGAATTATCCAGTACTGTCAAGTATAAGATCAAAGGTCCTCCTTCAACTGGAGGCGTCAAAATTGGTGGCTCTTGGAGGTATTCTTTGATTCTTTCGAAAGCGGTCTGACATTCATCATTCCACTTTACCACTTGATCTTTCTTCAGCAACTTGAAGATTGGCTCACAAGTAGCAGTCAAATGTGAAATGAACCGGGCGATGTAGTTCAGACGTCCCAAAAATCCTCTAACTTCCTTTTCTGTGTGGGGAGCTGGAATCTCTTGTATAGCTTTTACCTTTGCAGGATCCACCTGAATACCTTTATCACTGACGACGAAACCCATCAGCTTACCAGACCTTAACCCAAAGGTGCACTTGTTCGGGTTTAAGCTCAGCTTGTACGTCTTCAACCTGTCAAACAATTTCTAGAGATGGTCAAGGTGCTCTTCCTCAGTCTGGGACCTTGCTATCATGTCATCAACATAAACCTCAATCTCATGGTGAATCATGTCGTGGAACAAAGCGACCATGGCGCGCTGATAAGTTTCCCCAGCATTCTTCAACCCAAAAGGCATGACTTTGTAGCAAAAGGTGCCCCATTATGTAACGAAAGTTGTATTCTCCATGTCCTCGGGAGCCATCTTGATCTGATGGTAACCAGAAAAACCATCCATGAAGGAGAAGATCTTATGCTGCGCGGTGTTGTCGACCAGAACATCGATGTGAGGAAGTTGGAAGTCATATTTGGGGCTCACCCTGTTCAGATCTCTATAGTCTACACACATTCGTACCTTACCATCCTTCTTAGGCACCAGAACAACGTTGGCAACCCACTGCGGATAAGAAGTGACAACTAAAAATCCCGCGTCGAACTGCTTGATGACTTCAGCTTTGATTTTCTCAGACATCTCAGGGCGCATCCGGTGAACCTTCTGCTTTACCGGAGGGCAGTCTTCTTTAGTCGGCAGGCGGTGTACCACAATGTCAGTGTCCAAACCAGGCATATCTTCATAGGACCAGGTGAAGATTTCAACATAGTCGCGTAGCATCTGTACCAACCGCTGCTTGACACTAGGCTCCAGATTCACACCTATCTTGACCTCTTTCCTGTCTTCCTCTGTACCCAAATTCACTGACTCAACTGGCTCTTCATGAGGCTGTATAGCCCTCTCTTCCTGCAGTAATAGTCTAGAAAGTTCCCCAGGCACCTCACAATTATCCTCACCTTCGTCCTCGGCTTGGTTGATCAGATTTTCGAAGTCATAACTGGCAGTAGCAGAGTTGTTATCAATGGGATCCAGAGTGGATATGGATCTGCATTATGATACGTGAGTGTGTGTAATAGCATAGCTGTTTTTGATAATGCGAATGATAGAGAAAAGAAAAACAAGGAACGCAAAATTCGTAATGCAAGAAACGTCCAATGTTTTATTAATGATATATGAAATGACAAATAATAAGCCCTCACAAGCAAAGCCAAGATGCCTCGGGCAAGGCACCGGGCCATAAAGTTTCAAACTGTCTATTACAACTCTTAAAACAAAAGTCAATTACTGTGGAATAAAAGAAACAGGTAACAAGTCCTTCACCTCCAGTTGTTCAATCCACCATTGGTTGTAGGGTAGATCCAGCTGTCGATATCTGAATCTTCTTCACCATCTTTAATCGCATTAACTTTCTGATTGCTGTTATGCAGAGGAGGTCTTCCAATCTGCAAGCGCCTAATAGCCCTTTGAGCCTCTGTAGTAAAGCCCAAACCAAATTTATCGGTTTTGTGTGTGAAATCAGGGAGCTGACCCCAATTTGTACACCCACCTTCTTCAGTTACAGCCCTGGCATCCTTGAGAGAAGCCATCTTCATCGGAGGTTTGTTGATAGCAACTTCAGTTAACGCCAAAGTCTGGGGGACCTCTTCGAAGTTCTGACAAGGGGTTTCGATGAACTCCCCATCCATCTCCATGTAGAGGAAGGAGTTTAGATGACTCACCATGTACTCCTCTTCACCTTGTACCATAACAATCTTCCCCTTTACCGGATATTTCAACATTTGATGGAGTGTGGAAGTCAATGCCCCAACCTTATGAATCCAAGGGCGACCCAGCAAACGAGAATATGATGGTCTGATATCCATCACATAGAAGGTGGATGCAAAATAATGAGAGCCAACTTTAACAGGGATGTCCACCTCCCCGTGCACCATCCTTTTTGACCCGTCGAAAGCCCTGACCATAATATTGCTCGGTTTTAGAATTAAACCTTCATAATCCAGATGGTCTAATGCTTTCTTTGGCAGAACATTCAATAAGGATCCAGTATCCACCAGTACATGGGCCATAGTAGTTCCCCTGCACTCGATTGAGACGTGCAAATCATCGTTATGATTCCTTCCTTTAGCAGTCAGATCTGCATCTGAGAAACCCAGCCCATTGCCGGCAGTCAAGCTAGCTACGCAGTCTTTGAATTGATCAGCCAAAGTTTCCTGTGGTACGTGCGCAGTCTTGAGGAATGCGATTAGAGCCTTTGTATGGGCTTCAGAGCACAATAACAAGGACAACATGGAGATTTTTGACGGGGTCTGCCCCAACTGTTCGACTACATTGTAGTCGCTGTTCTTGATAATCTTCAAAATTTCTTCTATCTCTTGTTTCGAGGTTTCTACAATGATCTTCTTAGGTGCCTCCATCCGGGCAGGCTCACCTATGATTTCTTTGCCCTGAGTCCCAGATGGAATGGCGACAGGGGTGATGACTGAAATAGGAACTATGATAGTAGTTGATGTACTAGCAGATGGAATGGCAACAGGTTTGTGGATAGTCGGAGGGGAAATCTCGGGAGAAAAGATTCTTCCGCTTTTAGTGACCTTGCTAGCCCTGAAAATATTGTTGATATCAGCTTCCTCACTCTTTAGGTCTTGCTTAACTCCATGGTATGATCGGTGGATTTAGAACTGACTGTTTAACGCTAGTTTTGCGAAATGTCGCGGAAGCAAGAGTCGCCACCGTCTTTTATTTTCTCCAACATGGATAGGACAAAAGCACAGCAAAATTCCTTATGAGATAGTTTCTCGGTTCGGGAGGTAGATTTATAGAAAGGGAAGGTGTTAGCACCCTTTCTATCCATGGTTATCCATGGGCTCTTAGATACTTGCTCATTTGTGTTTTCAAAAGTGTTTGCTTTTCAAATTGTGAGTGGGTTTGAAAAAGTTTCGTCAAAGTTTTCTGAATAACTCTTGTATCAGTCCTCAAGAGTGTTTGAAAAATTATTTTGAAAGCTTTTTGAAAGGTGTCGGTGTGAAAAGAGTTTTGATTGTTTTTTAGAGAGCAAGTATCTACGAGTCATCTACCTACCCTAAGGAATTAGGCTGTGTAAATGTCCTTAAGGTAGTGCCATCCCACCATTAAGAGGTAGGTAGCACCACCGTCGGAGGTGTTCGGGTCAATTCGTTTATAGGGACAGTGTGGTCACTAGAGCAACAGTAGGACACCTTAGAAGCTACCCTTATGCCATTGATCATGGACATAAGGACTTACTAAAACGTCCTATACTCGACGACCACGTTTCGAAGGTAAGGCAACAGTGAGGCATACCCTAAGAGTGGTGTGTGAATTTGTGTGTTATTTTCATGTTATGTTTTATCTTGTACATGTATCATGGTGATCTACGCTTGTTTTTAATTTAGGCCATACATTCTTTTCATGCAATTATAATTTAAAAGTGCGGAAATTTAAATGCGGAAAGTAAAATCCTACGCTATTACAAGGCGCGGGTCTATACATCGCCAAATTACAAAGACCCGTTTTTGATAAAAATGCGAGAAATTAAATAAATTCCTAATTACTATTACAAGCCTTGAGCAATTACATAATATTTGAAAAGAAAATAAATGCGCGAAAGGAAATTAGAATCGAATGTCCGAGGGTTTTGACCCTTTTGAAATTAAATTGAAATAAAAAAGTTAATTATTATTCAATTAAAGAAAAGAAATGTTTTTTAGGTTTTTGTATTTATGAAAATAAAGAAAAATTAAAAATTAAGAGAAACCCTAATTCTAAGTTATTTTTAATTATTAATGAAAAATATACAAGTTGACCTAATTTATGCTAATTAATTATTTACATATTTATTTACAAAAATATTTAGTAATTAATAATAATAATAATGAGAGAAAATTATTTATTAAAGAAAAAGATGAGAATGTTAAAAACCCTAATTCTACCTATTTTATTTATTTAAGAAAAGATTAAAATTGAAAACCTAATTTTACTAAATTAATGGTTTAAAGTTTATTTACAAAATAAATTAATGGTGAAATAATAATAATTAAATATATTGTATTTTTGATTTCTGATTTTTATATGAAAAGAAAATTGTTTTATGGAATTAAATAAAAAATTATTAAAAGAATTAGAAAAGAGAAAAGAAAAGAAAATTAAGAAATATAATACAAACATTGGGGGGTGTCTGGCCCATTTAGGAGGTTTTTTGGAAGCAATTTGGCCCATGAAACAAAAAGCCTGTTTGACTTTTCCAGCTTGAGTGCGTGTGGTTGACTGAGTGTACACCCTGGAATTCACGTTATGGCCATTGGATTGATCATCAGGGACACTTGGCAAGCCTGAGCGTTAGGACGCATGGTGGAACGTTTGAAGGAAACTGCATGGGAACGTGTTAATACAAAAATCATGAATAATATGGGGGGACCTGGGAATCGAACCCAGGTCCCAATACCTGCAAGACACCTCAGCCACCAACTGAGCTAATGCGCGCATCTGTTAATATAATGAAGCGTAATTATTATAAAAGAAAAACAAGCGTTAGTGGTAGAAAGCAAAAAAGCGCGCTGAATTATTTGAATTGCCCAACCATATGAAGCCACGCGTGCGTCTTTTTCCTTTTTATACCTGCAATATAAACAAGTAGCGGGGGTTTTAAACCCCCACTAAATGAAGCCTGCAAAAATAGTGAATAGGATCTGGATCAATATAAAAAAGGCGCAAGGTATTGGTTTGTCTTGTCTTGAGGTCACGAATTCATTGGCACAGGTTTGGTGGTCTGATTTTTCCATATGAGGAAAGCCCCAATTTAGAGCTTCTGAAACCCTAGAAAACGTTAATGGCAAATCTCGTTTCAAGCATTGTTAGGACAATTAAATGGTACCATTCGCTTCAGAACATCATTGTTAGTGTAAATTAACAATTAAAAAACATGAATAATGCATGGAAATTGAAGAACGATTATGGACATATTCAAGAAAAGTGTGACTTTGTTCTACCAATTCTTGGAGTATGGAGACTGGAAAACGGTTGCAATCGATTCCTAGCAATGTCAGGAACGTATTAGGATGCTTTTCAAGCCTTGAATCGTCCTGTAACTATGAATTCAGTTTTCAAAATTTGGATGAAAAGTTCAACTTTGTTCTAGGTTTTCTGAGCAGCTTTTCGTGTGTCTCTTGATTCCATTAGGTCTTCCATATGTAAGTGAACGAAATTAGGTTAAAAAACCAAGCCCAATGTCCATGAATTTATGATTCCAATCTTTGATTTTGTTCATATCTTTTCCAATCTTTTTCCATGCCAATCTTGCCAAATATGGATGATATTGTCCCCTTGAGATGGTGCACGAAATCTCTTGCATATAATGGACATATTTGCTGCACAAAAAAGATTTAAAACCATTGTTTAATATTTTTCTCATAATTAAATTTAATTAAATGAATTAATAAGATTAAAAATTCAATTAATTAATTAAAAATAAGAAAATAAATCCCTTTGAGCTTAATGGGTCGTGCATATGCTTTGGGTAATGATTCATGGAAGAATTTGTGGCCCATTAGCAATTTTGAAGCTTTTGAAGCAAAGTTGACTTTTCAAAATTCCCAAAAATTTCCCAACTTCGCCAAGGCATATCTTGCTCAATTTTGAAGCTATGATCATGTTCTTGGACATTTTGGAAAGGTATTGAAGTCCTCTAACCAATGCCTTTGGTCCCATGTCATTTTGATTTACCAATCTCAAGTTATGGTCTTTGACTTAAAGTGCCTTTTTGTTGACTTTTGAAAATGACCTATAATGTTGAAATTGATAACTTTTTGTGAGAGCATTTCTTGGACTTGAAGTGTGAATATGAATTGTAGGAAATGTCATTATATTCAAAATGAGCTTTGGATGGAATTTTTCTGATAAACCATGAAGAAGTTATGCCTTGGTCAATTTGCAGTTGACTTTTTCAGCTGTCCAAAAATAGAAACTTTTGCATCTTGAGACTTTTTGAGCCATGCTTTGAGAATCATGATCAAGAATTGATCAAATGATGTTTGTGGCTTCAAAATAAGATTTTGACCAAAAATTTTGACTTTTGACTGTCAAATGACCATTTTGCCCCTGCAGTTGATTGTGAAGCATTTAGGGTTTTTGACTGTACAATTTGATGCTGTGAGTCTTGAAACTTGGCATATGGATGCTTGACAATGTATGTAGGCATGTGGGACATGATTGGACCCTTGGAAACCTTAATTTCTTTGCCAGAACCAAAACCCTAATTTTGACTGTGTTAGGAGGCAATTGGACTGTGCAACCCTTGAGAGATTTTGAACCTTGATCTTGCCAAGTCTTGAAGAATATGGGAGGGAAAATTTTGGGGTACAACAGTTGCCCCTGTTCAATCTTCTTAGACCTGAGGATGTAGATTGGCTGGCGTGCCTTTTGTAATCCGAAGGTAGAAGATGATTGAACACTAGAGTGCCCAAAAATTTGCACTCACATAGTAGAGTGTTAGCAATATGATATAGGGAATGGGCTTACAGATGCCATGTTGAGAAATGATGGATAA
This sequence comes from Vicia faba, assembly GCA_948472305.1. Classification (NCBI taxonomy): domain Eukaryota; kingdom Viridiplantae; phylum Streptophyta; class Magnoliopsida; order Fabales; family Fabaceae; genus Vicia; species Vicia faba. Next base: position 1,548,537,850 of record OX451737.1, on the reverse strand, counting down.
GAGGATGGGCTTATAGATGTCATCTGGAAGTGTGACATAACCTTGTCGGGAATGGGCTTATAGACGCCATTTGGAGACTGTAATGGTATGTGGATGGGCTTACATATGCCATCTAGGTGTCGATCGCGTAAGAGTTTCCTTAGCGAGAACTTGCGTACCTGAAAAAGAAAGATAATTACCTGGCCTGTTACAGGAGTTGATCTTCAAACTCTTTATGTAGATGTGCCCTGGCTGGATACAAGAATCAAATCTTCAAACTCTTCAGACGTGCCCTGGCAAGATACAGGAATCGAGTCCGGAGAATATAGTCGTCAACAGATACACCCTGGCAAGATACAGGAATCGGATCTTCAAACTCTTCAGACGTGCCCTGGCAGGATACAGGAATCGAGTCTGGTAATGTTAGTCGTCAACAGATACACCCTGGCAAGATACAGGAATCAGATCTTTGAACTCTTCAAACGTGCCCTGGTCGGATACAGGAATCGAGTCTGGTAATGTTAGTCGTCAACAGATACATCCTGGCAAGATACAGGAATCTGATCCTCAAACTCTTCAGACGTGCCCTGGCAAGATACAGGAATCGAGTCTGGTAATGTTAGTCGTCAACAGATACACCCTAGCAAGATACAGGAATCGGATCTTCGAACTCTTCAGACGTGCCCTGGCAGGATACAGGAATCGAGTCTGGTAATGTTAGTCGTCAACAGATACACCCTGGCAAGATACAGGAATCGGATCCTCAAACTCTTCAGACGTACCCTGGCAGGATACAGGAATCGAGTCTGGTAATGTTAGTCGTCAACAGATACACCCTAGAAAGATACAGGAATCGGATCTTCGAACTCTTCAGACGTGCCCTGGCCGGATTCAGGAATCGAGTCTGGTAATGTAGTCGTTAACAGATACACCCTGGCAAGATATAAGAATCGGATCTTCGAACTCTTCAGACGTGCCCTGGCAGGATACAGGAATCGAGTCTGGAATTAGTCGTCAACAGATACACCCTGTCAAGATACAGGAATCGGATCTTCGAACTCTTCAGACGTGCCCTGGCAGGATACAAGAATCGAGTCTGGAATTAGTCGTCAACAGATACACCCTGGCAAGATACAGGAATCAGATCTTCAAACTCTTCAGACGTGCCCTGGCAGGATACAGGAATCGAGTCTGGAATTAGTCGTCAACAGATACACCCTGGCGAGATACAGGAATCGGATCTGGAATCACGACAGTTGATAGCAATTATCTTTGTATTGACTTTTGTCCTGAAAAGATAAACGTTAGTTGTATGCGATGTCATGATGTATGACATGCGTGATGTTCTTAGAATAAATGAGATTGTATGTTCATGATGCGTATATGCATGCTATAATGTATGAAGATGTGATGTTTATGATTGTATTTTTTGTCTAGGAAAATAAATCCTTGACGGGTGCCGGGAAGTCAACTCCTGGGCTTGATGTTAAGGAGTAGAGCTTTGTTTCCGCTGGGGATGATAATTGCAAGTATGAACCGGTAGGAGAAGATGACTCCATTGGGGAATAAACTTGGCGAATAGATTACTCTGCGGGGAGTGAACTCTGTGGAGAAAGAGAGGTACTTTACTGAGGTTGATGATAACTCTGCTGGGGATACCATTGTTATGTTATGTTGGAAGATTTGATGAACTCCGCTGGGGGATAGGAAGACTTCGTCAGGGACGATCTTTCCATGGTTATTGGCTGAGGATAACCCAGTTATATCCTGGTGGGGAAATAACCTTCTGAATAAAGCCGAGGGAGCGTTCGTGCTCTGCAAGTGACAAGCTTCCAGAATCTACTGGGGATAAGCTTCCTGCTGGGGAGTTTGATTCAACTCTCCTGGGGAATCCTTCGGACTGGACTCTCCTGGGGAAATTTTTGAACTGTATTGGGGAAGTGGCTCCGTTGGAGTGTTTGGTAAACCGCCGGGGAACAATCTTAGACCTAGACTACCGAGGATGCTTGTTAAGAATGTTTGTATACTCCGCTGAGGAATGTTGAGATCTGCTAGGGGTACCCAATTTCCTTAAGGCTGACAGTGGATTAACTTTGCTTGGGGAGAGTGTTGACTTGCTAGCTCACTCTCTGGGGAATTAAGATATCTTGGTTACATTCTTCAGCCGAACTTACCTTGGTACCTTGGTGGACAGAGCAATTAGATTGTTTAGACAACTCATTACTGCCCCTATTTCTGTGGGAGAAGATGCCTGTGGAGGTGTTTGATGATTGTCGATTGACAAATCTTCTTCTGGTAGGCAAGTGACGAGATAACGGGACATAGTCGTACGCTTTTGATCCCTAACTTTTGCCTGGACCGCCCTTTCGGGTTTTCAGTCCACCGGGATACCCATTTTTGCCCAAGCCGCCTTTTCAGGTTTTCGACTTGCCGGGTGTACAGATTTTTCATTTTCATCCCTTATTTTTTCCCGAACCCTTTTGGTTGGCCGGGAAGCCCTTATTTTTGCCTAGGTGTGTCAACCTAGCGGGTCTTTAATCATGCGTAGTATTTTTTCGACTATGTTCATGCTCTCAGAGTGTAGGGAGATGCCCCTGTTGTCGTGTTGCCATGCGACCAGAAGATGTTTGATCAGGCAAGAATCGTAGCTGGAACTCATGTCCAATGCCCCAAGTGACTCAGGCGGGGATTTGCCCCTGGCTATTTGGCCTTTGAGAGATTCCTTGAATCTTGACTGGACTGCCCCAGATGATGGACAATGATCATGCCATGCCCCTTGATTGGAAGAGCTTTTGTCCATTAGACATTCATCGTACTAACTCTCATGCTGTTCAAACAAAAAGTCATATGCAAACAAAGTTATGTCAAAAATGCAAAGCTTACGTCTGTTTCGAAGTTTTTGAAAATGCATCTTTTAGTAAAACAAGCAAATTCTGTAAAATGTGATGTCAACTAGTTATTTTACCGCAAGCCTGAAGGAGTCAGGATACCTTTCGTAACAGTATGCTTTCGAACTAACCCATGCTTCAGCTAGGACTTTTAAGGGTTATAACGTGGCTTGGTTCACGGTTTAAGAAACAAAGGATAAAGACTCAAATTATATTTGTACCCACCCACTCTTCGTGATGTTCTTCAAACCTAAACTCAGTTGATCGTGCGTTAGACCTTGTTTGAGTCTTTGCTTTGATATACCAGTGATGATTCAGATATTGACGGTTTATTTGGAATAGGCAGTCATTTCCTTTTTGTGGAGGGTTTGTAAGACCTCTTTCTTTTTTTTGATTTTGTTATCCCTGTTTTTTGCCTGAACTGTTTCTTTTGTGATTACAGTCAGCGGGATGCCCCAGTTTTGTAAGTCTCCTTCATAGGTTTTTACTTAATGGGTTTTTATTTTGAGAAGTAATGACTGCCTATCTGTATGATTGTTCGAAACCATCATTGTCTTTCTTTGTTTTATAAGGTCCTCTTTGGTGCCATTTGTTATGCACTTGGATCGACTGAGAGAACTACCCTGCCCCAGGTTATGATTAAGGGTTTTAAATTTCGAAAAGAAAAACTCCTACTTCTTTGGCTCAGAGGGGTTGACGAGGGATTATCTTCCTTATAACTCCAGTGTTTAGGAATTGAAACAATGCTTGTACCTCATCAGCGGGGTCTGTTCAAAAGCATACTGTAAATTGCGGTATCGTTTTCGTCATCCTCCCTCAAGAGGCTTAGAGTTTTTTTAATTGAGAGTTGATCATCACAGAAAAATGAAAGCAATTTGCAATATAGTGAATACGAAATAATTACTTCAAAACAGACATGTGCAATGCATTAATGAAATAACCAAGTTTGACATGAAATAAAATGTTTGAACAATCAAAGAAAATTACAATTTGAACATTCGAATGAACAAAAGTCTTCTCATCTTAGGACTTGTTACTTCACATGGTGAATCCTGTAGGGATGATAGCAGACCTCAGCTTGACCTACTTGGGTGAAATCCACTGCTCCTTCATTAATCAGGTCCTGGACCTTGTTCTTCAGAGCCCAGCAGTCAGCAGTGTCGTGTCCAAGACTATCGGAGTGGTATGCACACCTTTTGTTGGGATGATAGTTAGGAGCAGAGATGTTGGGGTTCCGGGGAGGAGCCCTTAGTGTAACCAGATTCAACCTCAACAGGTGTTGTAGAGCTTGAAACAGCGACACGTTAAGCTGGGTGAATTGCCTCTTGGACCTGCTTGGCTTATTCTGATCAACTTGTTGCTCTGGGCGAGGTTGTGGTTGGACCTGTGAAGTGGTAGCAATTTGGAGAGGTCTATTCTTCACCATGCCAGACCCTTGTCCTCTTGGAAGCTGATCAAAGACCTGGTCCCTGACTTGGACTGGTTGCTTCATGTTGGATCTGTCTTGGTGGAGTTGACTGATCATGGTCCTCAACTCTTCTTGCTCCCGAGCTAAACCTTGGATGAGAGCCATTTGCCCCATCATCTGGGTTTTCAATGTATCTACCTCAGATTGCAGGCGTTTCAGCCGTTCGTCCTTGTCATCCTCGGGACTTTTCTTGGCCAGATTCCCCATGAGGAGTGTCCTTAACTCTTCCTGCCCCTTGGATAGGCTTAGAAAGATCTCCCTGAACTGAGTCTCTTGAGCATGAAGACCCTGGTTATCTTGTTGGGAAGCCATTGCTGAAATAAACAGCGAAGAAGGTAAGTGACCTGTCAAAAGGGTACCTGTAATACAATGGTATGTATGATATGCATGCAATGTTTTCAAGGATCTCGCAGGGTAAACAAGAAACTTGTTAGAATTTAAATTTTTAACTTGATTGAAGGAACTGCATATTGTCGAGAGTCCTTCTTCAAGAGTCAAGGCTCACCATATCGAGTGGGTCATAGCCCCTGACTTAAGTCATCATGTCTGGTTTTGATTTCCAAACTAACTTGGTTAGGGGAACCTTCTTCAAGAGTCAAAGCTCACCATGTCAAGTGGGTCATAGCCTCTGACTCAGATCATCAACCTGGCTAGAGGAAAATAAATCCCCTTTGCCCCTTGCTAGACATTCTGATTCATCATGACCTGCATCACAAGCCCTTGAGATCCTTGAAACGGATTAGTCCTTATGCGGGATGTATGCAATGGTATGATGTCATGCTATGCATGGGGTAATGTAGGCAAATCCTATTATGAGTCCCAATTAAGGACTGTAAACAAAACCTGCAAGAAACTCAAGTGTCAGATAACAAGCATGCAAATAGTCAAGTTGGAAGGTGTGATCGGTGGATCTGGAACTGACTGTTTAACGCTAGTTCGCGAAATGTCGCGGAAGCAAGAGTCGCCACCGTCTTTTATTTTCTCCAAAAATGGAAAGGACAAAAGCACAGAAAAATTCCTTATGAGATTGCTCTCGGTTCGGGAGGTAGATTATAGAAAGGGAAGGTGTTAGCACCCTTTCTATCCATGGTTATCCATGGGCTCTTAGATACTTGCTCACTTGTGTTTTCAAAAATGGTTTGTTTGCTTTTCAACTGTGGGTTTTAAAAAGTTTCTTTGAAAATTTCAGTTCGACTCTTGTATCGGTCCTCAAGAGTGTTTGAAAAATGCTTTCGAAAGCTTTTTGAAAATGTGTTGGTGTGAAAAGTATTTTTGATTTGTTTTGTTTTGAATTAGAGCAAGTATCCACGAGTCGTCTACCTACCCTAAGGAATTCGTCTGTGTAAATGTCCTTTAAAGTAGTGCCATCCCACCATTGAGAGGTAGGTAGCACCACCGTTGGAGGTGTTCGGGTCAATTCGAGGTTCGGGACATGGTGATCACCAGAGCAATAGGAAGATACCTTAGAAGCTACCCTCATGCCAGGTTCCCGGATCATGAGGAATTACTAAAACATCCTCTACTCGACGATCACCTTTCGAGGCAAGGCAACAGTGAGGCGTACCCTAGGGGTGGTGTGTGATTTGTGTGTCGTTTTCATTTGTATTTATCTTGTCATGTCATTGGTGTTCTACGCTTGTTTTTATTTTGTCCATTCATTCTTGCATGCATTTATTAACAGTTAAAAGTGTGAGAAATAAAGGTTCTAAGCTATTACAAAAGGCGCGGGTCCACATCGCCAAAATTTCTTGAACCCGATTTGACAGAAAAATAAAGAAATAATGAAAAGTAAAATGCGAGAAATTAATTTACAAGGCCTTGGGAGAGATACATAAATATTAAACGAAATAAAATAAAATGCGCGAATTGAATAAGAATTAAAACGAAACGAGGGCGTTGGACCCTTTTTGCAAAATTAAATTAAATGACGGAATTAATTAATTAAAAAAGAAAAGAAATTGTTTTTGGTATTTTTTGGTGTTTTATGATTTTTATGGGAAAAAAGAATTAAATGCAATTAAACCTAATTCTACAATTTTTTATTTGTTAAGAAAGTATCAAACTTTAACCTAAAGTTAAACCTAATTAATTGACATGCAATTTCAATTTATAAAAATAAATAATATTAAATATTTGATTATTAAAAAACAAGAATAAAAAAAATTATCATAAACCCTAGTTCTACAAATTTTAAATTAATTAAGAAAACATTACTATTAAACCTAATTTAATAACTAAATTTAATTAATGCAATTTATTTATAAAAATACTAAAATAAAATATTTATTATATTTTTTCTCTTTTCTGATTTTTTTATGTGTTTTTTATATATTATGAAAATATGAAATTAATTAATAAAAAAATAATTAAAAGAAAGTATAAATAATAAAAAAAAATAAGGAAAGTAAAAAAAATTGGCAAACCTAGGAGGGTATTTGTCCCCAAAGTGGAGGTGAAAGCCCAATAATTCTGGCCCATTATTCATGGCATGGCTGACTTTTTCATGCAACGTGTGGGACCTTTGACTAGGGTCCACCATGCTCTCCAAATCTGTGCCCTTGGATTGATGAAATTGAACGCGTGGACGGCTGGATGGAGGGACGTATGATGATCCACAACGTTGAAACTGTATGTGAATATCAAATGAAAAATAACCTGGAAAGAGTGAATACCTGGGGCTCGAACCCAGGTCATGAACGTTACCAGCATATGTGTATACCACTGAGCCACCCAACGCGTGTTTAACATATAATAATGAATAAATAACAAAAACAAAAATTGGTTAGTGGCCTAAAAATATGAAAAAGCGCGCGCTGAATTCAAAGGAGCCAATCATTGCTGGCCACCGGGTCTTCTTCTTCCTCGTTCCTGAAATATAAAAACAATGGCAACGGTTTTTACACCGTTCTAAAAGGCATCATTAGGGAAAATAGCGAATAGCCATTGGAGCCTCATAAATTAGGCGCGATAGTCTCATTCTTTTCGTCCAAGCTCACTGAGTTGAATGGCCTAGGTTTCAAGCTCCAATTTTTCCATATTTTAAAACCCCTAATTCACAGTTCTGCAAACCCTAAAATACGACCATGGCATCTTTGCATACAGCGCATAAAAATCCAATCAAAGCATATGGTTAGCTTGCAAACATTATTCTAAACACAAAAACCATAATGAAACATGTTAACAATGCATGAATGATAGAAAACGATTCTGAAATTTTCCTTACCAACTTCAATGGTGATTTCACGTTTTCTTGAGTATGGGGCTTAGGGGATGATTTGAACACGTTCTATGATCCTTAAGGAAGCTAATGGAATAGCTATTTGGCCCTGAATCGTCCTAGAATTAGGTTTTCAGAATTGGAATTTTTTGCAAAAAAGCTTGAGTTTGATAATGGGGTTTTGCGCAGCTTTCTTCGTCAAATGCATTAGGGTTGCGTTTGATACTTATGTATGAATGATTTAGGGTTGAAAACTTGATCCAAAACCTTTGCATTCATGGTTTGGAAGATTTGATTTTCAAAGATCTTTTTTCAATATTTTTTCATGCTATTTTGACCCTAATCATATCCAATCAATTCAATTCCTTCCATATCTGATCATGCACGAATTATTGAGTATATTTCATGCACAAAAAGATTGAAAAACTTAGGTTAAGTATTTTTCATGTATTTAATTGATTTAAATGAATTATTATTAATAAAAATTCAAATAAATAAATAAAAAATGAAGAAAAACTTCCCTTTGGGCCAAGTGGTCGTGCACATGCCTTGGATAATGAATTGTGGAAGAAAAATAGGCCCATTAGCAATTTTAGGTCATTTGAATCAATGTTGACTTTTCAAAATATCCAAAAATTGCCCAACTTCCACAAGGCATAACTTGCTCAATTTTTAAGCTTTGCTAATTTTCTGGGACATTTTGGAAAGGTCTTTGAGTCCTCTAACCAATGCCTTTGGTCCCATGTCATTTTGATTTACCAATCTCAAGTTATGGCCTTTGACTTAAAGTCCCTTTTTGTTGACTTTTGAAAATGACCTATAATGTTTAAATTGATAACTTTTTGTGAGAGCATTTCTTGGACTTGAAGTATGAAGATGAGTTGTAGGAAATGTCTTTCCCTTAAAAATGAGCTTTGGATGGAATTTTTCTGATAATCCATGTGAAAGTTATGCCCTGGTCAATTTACAGTTGACTTTTTTTCAGCTGTCCAAATAAGGAAACTTTTGCATCTTGATGATTTTTGAGCCAAGCTTTGAGAATCATGATCAAGCATTGATCAAATGATGTTTGTGGCTTCAAAATGAGATGTTGACCAAAAATTTGAACTTTTGACTGTCAAATGACCATTTTGCCCCTACAGTTGACTGTAGTGCAATTAGGGTTTTGACTGTGCAATTTTATGCTGAAAGTCTTGAAACTTGGTATGAGGATGCTTGACCATATCTATAGGCATGTGGGACTTGATTGGACCCTTGGAAACTTCATTTTCTTGATCAGAACCAAAACCCTAATTTTGACTGTTCAGGAGGCTCTTACACTGTGCAACCCTTGGGGAATCTTGAGGCTTGACTTGGCAATTTCTTGAAGAATATGGGAGGGAAAATTTTGGGGTACAACAGTTGCCCCTGTTCAATCTTCTTAGACCTGAGGATGCAGATTGGCTGACGTGCCTTTCGTAATCCGAGGGTAGAAGATGATTGAACACTAGAGTGCCCAGAAATTTGCGCTCACATAGTAGCGGTGTGATGGTGGAAATGGGCTTATAGATGCCATTTGGAGATTGATGAATAGGATGATGGGCTTATAGATGCCATCTGGAGGTTGATCGCGTAAGAGATTCCTTAGCGAGAACTTGCGTACCTGCAAAAGAAAAATGAGTACCTGACATGTTGCAGGATCTGGTTTTCGGATCTTCAAAAGGTGATGAATGAACCATGGATGGTTACTACTTCAGCAGGAACGGTAAGAGAACCTTGGATGACCTTAACCTCAACAGCAATTTGAGAAAATCTTGGTGGGAATTATCATCTCCGCAGGATCGGGAAGAGAACCATAGGCAATTATAATCTCAAAGGCAAACATTGAGAAAAACCTGGAGTGGAATTATCGTCTCCGCAGCATCGGGGAGAGAACCATAGGAAATTATAATCTCAAAAGCAAACATTGAGAAAAACCTGGAATGGAATTATCGTCTCCGCAGCATTGGGGAGAGAACCATAGGAAATTATAATCTCAAAAGCGGACGTTTGAGAAAAACCTAGAATGGAATTATCATCTCCGCAGTATCAGGGAGAGAACCATAGGAAATTATAATCTCAAAAGCAGATGTTTTGAGAAAAACCTGGAATGGAATTATCGTCTCCGCAGCATCGGGGAGATAACCATAGGAAATTATAATCTCAAAAGCGGACGTTTGAGAAAAACCTGGGATGGAATTATCGTCTCCGCAGCATCGGGGAGAGAACCATAGGAAATTATAATCTCAAAAGCGGACGTTTGAGAAAAACCTGGATTGGAATTATCGTCTCCGCAGGATCGGGGAGAGAACCATAGGAAATTATAATCTCAAAAGCGGACGTTTGAGAAAAACCTGGAATGGAATTATCGTCTCCGCAGTATCGGGGAGAGAACCATAGGAAATTATAATCTCAAAAGCGGACGTTTGAGAAAAACCTGGAATGGAATTATCGTCTCCGCAGCATCGGGGAGAGAACCATAGGAAATTATGATCTCAAAAGCGGACGTTTGAGAAAAACCTTTGATAACTTCTACTGAGTCTTCATCAGAACAATCTGTTTGGGGTCGATTTAGCTGGACTAGAGAAGGCCTTGGACTGGATAAGAAATCTTTGGAGTCGATTAACTGAACCGGTCTAGGTCTTGAAATATGATTGAGAATTTAACTTCATCTTTCCTGAAAGGTAAATGTCAGTCATATGCAATGCATGATATGGATCAAGCAATGATGTTCTCAACATAAATGAGATTTGTAAAATATGGTGCGTATATGCATGCTATAATGATGTATGTGATGTTTAGGAATGTATGCTTTCGTCTAGGAAAGTAAATCCTTGACGGGCGCCGGGAAGTCGTATCCTGGGCTGATGTTGGCAAGTAGATCTTTGCTTCCGCTGGGGATGTTGTTTGCAAGAATACCGGTAGGAGAAGATAACTCCGTTGGGGAATGAACTTGGCGAATGGATTACTCTGCGGGGAGAAAAATACTCTAGTAATCTTGCTGGGAAGCGATACTCTATGGGGAGAAAAATACTCTAGTAATCTTGCTGGGGAGCAATACTCTGTGGGAGAGAGATACTTTGCTGAGTTGATAATAGCTTGTCGGGGATACCATTGTTGTATTGGAAGTGTTTATAGACTTCGCTGGGGATAAGAAAGAACTGTGTTGACGACGACCTTTCCGTGGCTTTTGGCTGAGGATAACCCAGTTATATCCTGGTAAGGAAATAACTCTTTGAATAGAGCCGGGAGACGCGTTCGTGCTCTGTAGGGGATAAGCTTCCAGAATCTACTAGGGATAAGCTTACTGCTTGGGGAGATGAATTCCAACTTTCCTGGGGAAACTAGATTGGACTCTCTTGGGGAAGTTTTGAACTGCGGGGGAAGTGATTCCTTTGAATGTTGGTATGTCGCCGGGGAACAATCTTTAGACCAAGACTGCCGGGGATGCTTGTTAAGAATATGTATGCTGCTGGGGAGATGTTGAGATCCACTGGAGGATACCCAACTTCCTTAAGGTCTGATAATATAACTTGGAGAGAGTATACTGACTTGCTGGCTCACTCTCTGGGGAATAATGATATACTGGTTATGTTCTTTAGCTGAACCTACCTGGGTACCTTGGAGGACAGAACAATTAGATTGCCTAGACAACTCTTTATTGCCCCTGTTTCTAGTGTTACCTGTAATTAATCCTTTGTTTCGTATGCAAATATTTATGAGTTAGCAAATTATTGTTAACACATATATCACAAATTGAACCTTGGACGTTCTTCGCAAAACAAAACAGAAAAAGGAAAAACAATTGGCACTTTTTAACTGAAAAATATATTTGTATTGATTTTTGAATGGCCTATAAATAGGCGTTTTGTATACAAGAGGCTGACGTCCTAGTAAGAGAGCGCCGCCGAACAAAAGAGTTTATACAAATTTTGTACAAAAGAAAATAAAACAGCTGTGTGAAATGAATGATCCACTGGGTTTCAACTCTGCTATTGCCTTTATAACTCCGAGCGTCTCATCACTTGATGACCTAAACGAAGATGAAGCTGACTGATCGATGCCGTCTGAATTTGATGTAGATACCGGATTCTGGATGCAAAGTGATCCAATGAGACATAGTATTACGCTTTATCCCTAATTTTTGCCTGGACCGCCCTTTCGGGTTTTCAGTCCACCGGGATACCCATTTTTGCCCAAGCCGCCTTTTCAGGTTTTCGACTTGCCGGGTGTACAGATTTTTTCATTTTCATCCCTTCATTTTGCCCGAACCCTTTTGGTTCGACGGGAAGCCCTAATTTTTGCCTAGGCATGTCAGCCTAGCGGGTCTCTTTTTCATGCGTAGTATTTTTTTACTATGTCTGCATTGGCGGGGTGAGGAAGGTCGTCACCATCCATATTGGTTAGAATCATGGCTCCTCCTGAGAACACATGTTTAACCACAAATGGCCCTTCGTACGTAGGGGTCCATTTGCCCCTTGGATCACTCTGAGGAAGGATGATTCGCTTGATTACCAGATCCCCAACTTGATATTCCTGTGGTCTGACCTTTTTGTTAAATTCCCTGATCATCCGTTTCTGATACGTCTGACCATGACAGATAGCAGCAAGTCTCTTTTCATCAATGAGGTTGAGCTGATCAAGTCGTGTCTGGATCCAATCATCTTCATTCAGATTTGCATCCTTCATTATCCGGAGAGAGGGTATTTACACTTCGATCGGTAAGACTGCCTCCATACCGTAAACCAAAGAGAAAGGAGTTGCCCCGGTTGACGTCCTAGCTGAGGTACGGTACCCATGTAGAGCGAACGGTAACATCTCGTGCCAATCTTTATAAGTCACTGTCATCTTCTGCACGATTTTCTTGATGTTCTTATTTGCTGCTTCGACAGCCCCATTCATCTTCGGTCTGTAAGGAGAAGAATTGTTGTGCTGTATCTTGAACTGCTCGCAGAGCTCAGCGATCATCTTGTTATTCAGATTGGTACCGTTGTCTGTAATAATTCTTTCTGGGACGCCGTACCGACAGATTAGATTATGCCGAATGAACCGTGCTACAACAGTCTTGGTTACCGTAGCATAGGATGCTGCTTCAACCCACTTTGTAAAATAATCAATCGCCACTAGGATGAAGCGATGCCCATTAGATGTCGTAGGTTTAATCTCGCCGATCATGTCTATACCCCACATTGCAAACGGCCAAGGCGCATTCAGAACATTCAGGGGAACTGGAGGAACATGCACCTTGTCTGCATAAATCTGACACTTATGGCATGTCCTGGAATGTTGGTAACAGTCAGCTTCCATTGTGGACCAGTAATACCCTGCCCGAAGGATCTTCTTAGCCATAGTGTGTCCACTGGAATGTGTACCAAAGGTCCCTTCATGTAGCTCTTCCATGATCCTTTCTGCTTCAGTTTTATCCACACAACGCAGTAAGGTTGAATCATGGTTTCGCTTGTACAAGATGTCATTGCTAAGGAAGAACTTTGCCGCGAACCTTCTCGGAAACTTCTTATCATTGATAGAGGCACCTTCAGGGTATTCTTGAGTTTCCAGATATCTCTTCACCTCATGGTACCAAGGCTTCTCAGTCACCAATTCAGTCTCGAGATCACAACAGTATGCCGGTTCGTCCAGTTTCCAGATGATGATACGGGGAGCCTCATTATCCCATTTAACTTTGAACATAGAAGACATTATAGCTAACGCGTCCGCCAACTGATTCTCTTCTCTTGGAAAGTGTTCAAAGGTTATCTTCGTGAAGTGGGGGATCAAGGTCAATACACATTCTCTGTAAGGGATAAGATTCGGATGTTTCGTATCCCACTCTCCTTTGATCTGATTGATCACAAGAGCGGAATCTCCGAAGACACTCAGAAACTTCATCCTTAGGTCGATCGCAGCTTGAAGACCCATGATGCATGCCTCATACTCCGCCATGTTGTTGGTACAGTTGAAACATAGTCGGGCAGTGAGCGGAGTATGAGTGCCTTGAGGAGATATGATTATAGCGCCGATACCGTTACCCAAAGCATTGGAGGCTCCGTCAAAGTGCATAGACCATCGGGATCCTTCCTCAGGTCCTTCATCCGGTCCAGGTACTTCACAATCAGTTACTATTGTTGTACCCCAAAATTTGCCCTCCCATTTCCTCAACATTTTCTCATCACCAGACCCTTGAAGATCAAGATCCAGTTAGGGTTTCCTCTGCTCAAGACTTCTCCTTGCACTGTGGACTCAAATTAGGGTTTGTGTTTGCCCAAGGATGTTTTGACCTAAAATGCCTAAGATGACTTTCATGTTTCATGTTGGACTCCCAAGTTTATCCATACCAAGTTTCAAGTCTTGATTCCAAGTTTTGCCCAGTCAATTGAACAGTTGACCTAGAAATCAACTGTATTGGGGAAAAAGTCAACTGTGGCCAATTGACAGTCAAACCTCATGAAATTTGACCCACATCAACATTATGAACTCACATGGACCATTTGATCAAGTTTGGATCACAATTCCACAAGAAATTTGATCAGATCATCAAAAGGGCAAAATGGTAATTTTTAGGGTTTTGACTGCACAAAGGAAATTTTTGACTATTTGACCTAGCCAATGGCAAATCAAGCTCACATATGGACTCAAGGACCCCATGGAATTATCTTGACATGCTCAACAAACTCAAAAGATCCCAAGTACACAAGATTGACAGTTGAATTTCCCAGTCAATTGATCAATTTTGACTGTATACTGAAAAGTCAAACTTTGACTTTTTTGGTCAAAATCAAGAGTCAAGATTCATTTTTCATCAAAACATGCCAAATCATGAAACTTGTTCACCAAGAAATCACAAAATGCAAATTAGGGTTAGAAAATGGAATTTTTCATAACTTAGAATTTTTCTAAGTTATGAAAAACCCTAATTTTTTCCCAACTTTGCCCCACCTTTTCACCAAGATCCATTTGGATTCAAACAAAAGTCAAAACATGAAAGTTGTAGCTTGTTGCATAATCTACAACTTTGATTCACAAAGTTTTCTCATTTGAAGCTTGTATCTCAAGTTACAATTTTTTGAATAAGGGCACTAAACCATTTTTAACTTAGTGAAATTTTAACCTATTTTGACAAGGTTTTCTACCCCACTTCAAGGCCATTTTCCATACCCTTCCACTTGGAATTTCAATTTGCATTTCAAAGATGGATTGTAGTAAACATTCCAAGCTTTCCAAAATGTCCAAGAACTTCTCAAACAACCTCATAACTTGAGAGATTCGAATTTCACAAGTTGGCAAAAATTCACTTTTGTTCTTAACCAAGACATGTTCATAATCTTGCAAATTTGAACTCAGCTTGCTTTATGCTTGATTACAGGTCCTTGAACCATTCCATACTCAATAATTTAATGCATATTCAATGTGTTAAAGTGTTGTTCTTTGAGTGCAAGCATTGTATGCAAGATTAATCCTAAACTAGATAAAGTGAACTTTCCATTTTTGAAAAGATTAGCTTTATGTCAATTTAGAAATCCAACAAGTACAAGCTAAATCCTTTTGGCACAAGATTATGGTCAAGTTGCTCTGATCAAGAGAAGATTATGCAGCACATTAGGAGGCCCCCTACTGACCTAAACCATCAACTTGCTTTTGTTGCTTAAGAGAGAAGAAAAGTTCCATAACTTGTAACAACTATCATTTCAGCATAGGCACACAAGAGAAAACTGATCAAACACATTCCAAACATCCCAACCAAGCTTTTGCACGAATCCTTGACCTCTAAAACACTCTCCATCACAGAAACACCATCAAACTGCTCAAACAGGGCAAGGCCTGCAGTTTGAGTACCAACTCCCATTTCCCTCGAGCATTCTTACCAAAATCAATTCATACACATTCCCTAGCATATATGCAAGCTAACCATGACCTAAAACCTGACCTGTAACACCTCCAAGCCACTTCACCATTTTTAATTTTCTGTTTTGCAGTTGGAGTTCACTAGCTCGATTCAGGGAGTTTCAAGACAAAGTAGGACTTGGAAAAGCATCCTTACACTTCAAGGAAGCTATACAAGTCATCATTTCACTCTGAAACATTCTCCATTGCAAAGCTCGATTCCAACTGAACAGGTACATTCATGAAGTTCTATCTCCCTTATTAGGCATTGTTAGCTTTAGGTTTGTGAAGAAAACATGTCACAATCATAGCCCTGAACATGCTCATATGATTAGATTTCATTTATATTTCGTGTGCTTAGAGAATTTTATGTCTGAATATTGATGAAAAGTTAGGTCAGAAATTGGGAGAGGAGAAATTCTCCCTCATCTTAGAGAGTTAGGTCAAGTTCCATACATGGTTAGAATCGTCTCTTCATGCTGAACATTTGTTGTGTTATGAGTTTTTGCTAAAAAGCCAGGAATCAAGAGTTGGAAGATGATGAACATGGCGCGCGTTTTTTCAAACATTTGTGCTGGAGGTTGAAGACAGTGGCATTGGGCTGGGCCTGTGTATCTTTTCTTATTCACACCACTTAATTGCTATTACACCCCCTGAGCCCATTTGCTTATTAATTTGACTTTTTTGACTTTTTCTTTTTTGATTGACTTTATTTATTTTTTCTCATAATATAAAAAACATAAAAATATTTTTTCCATCTTTTTTTGAATTTATGGCATATTTATTTGATTTATTTCCTTTGTTTATACACAAATATTATATATACTATTATTTAGAATAAATATAAAAATAGTGTAAATACAATTTTTATTTTTGTTTACCTTCTGAAAATATTTCACATAAAAAATACTTTTTTTTTACTATTTATTTTATTAAATATTAAATATTTTGCACATAATGCATATTTAAGAAATTAATATATATATAGATATATGTTTATTAATATATTTAAGTTAAAATATAAAAATACTTGAATTTTTCATTTTTATTAATATTTGATACAAAAATACTTTTTTCATAATATACTTCATTTTATTTTTATTTTTGTACATAATAAATAAATACTTGTATTAAATCAATTAATATCCATTTTCATTAAAATTAGGGTTTTTGCCCTAAAAGTTAAAAATACTCAAAAATAATACCTTTTATTTTTATTATTTTATTTTTTACATAAACCATACTTTTTTTTCATACACATAAAAACTTTCTCTTTTGCATATTTAATTAATTTCCATTTAACTGTGCAATTTATTTACTTTGCAAATATTCAAAATTGATGTAATAATTTTAGGTTTACAATTACTTGTCAATATCCCCATTTGAACATATGTACCCCCCTTCCCATATTGGGTTTTGTAATAGCTTAGTAATTTATTTTTTGCACTTTATTGCTTTCTAATGATAACATGTTAGAATTAGGGTTTGTATGCGAAAAAACAACAAAAATAGTTATGACCTAATCTGAAGATAAACAAGCATGAAAATGGACACACATCTCACACTTGCACCCCTAGGATACTCTACTTTGTTGCCTTCAAATAAATGGGCCATATTGTATGTTGAACTTCTTTGGGCAAAGCAAACAATTTTAATGATCATAGTCCCTCGATAAAACTTTTCAAAGCAAACAAAAATAAATGATCAAGTCCCTTAAAGAAAATTGCCCAAAGACATTTAACGCCGTTGCAATTATGGTCTAAACGATGACCCGCGCCTGTCCCTTTCACATCCTAACATAAGGTTGTCCACCAAATTCAATGGTGGAACAAACTTGTTAAAGGTGTTAAAACATAGCAATAATCTTTTGAGAAATTTAGGAGTAGACAACCTCTTAGTTACTTAAATCAAACTTGCAAAACAAAACACTTGCCTATTTCAAAAAACCACACAACACTACACTTTCAAAACAACTTTCAAAAACAAATGAAAACCTTTTCAAAATACATACATCTTTGTATACATCCCCACATGGATCATTACAAAGGTTGCCACCACATTGGCCTCTTTTCAAAATATTTTCAAACCCACTCACACTCAAGCACCATTTAAAACAATTGAAAACAAAAGGCAAGTGATCTAAGCAAGTAACTAAGAGCCCATGGATAACCATGGATAGAAAGGGTGCTAATACCTTCCCTTTCTATAATCTACTCCCCGAACCCAAGAAAACATCTCAAAAGGTTTTTGCTGTGCTTTTTAAACCTTTCCTTTAGGATAAAATAAAAAGTCGGTGGCGACTCTTGCTCAACCGAAACATTTGCGAATACGAACGCAAAACCTCAAGTCAGTTCTCCCACCGTATCACAGAACTGGCGACTCTGCTGGGGAAATTTTTTTAAAATGGAGTAACCTTAGGGCTTAGATCACCTTTGTTTTCAATTGATTGTCTTGTTTGCTTTTACTTTTGTGGGCTTTGTATCGGAGTTTTATAGATCCTAACCCGGATCTGGGGATACCTTCTTAGAAAGTAGCAACAAGGCTGTGAGGGAACTGTGCGGGGTATACCGACATGGTTGAAGCAGTCTGCTACGTTGATGTGGCACTTTGGTGTGTACCGGTAACCCTTGAGTTCAGTCAAGGAGAGTACGGGGCCGCCGCGTGGTGTCGTGAAGCATCAACTGACCTTAGGAACCTTAATTGAACCATCTTGGCCTTTTTAGGGTAGTGAGATAACTGACTTTGGTGCAGTCCGAGGTTGGTTGATACTCGATGCTACACTCAATTGAGGGTAACTTTCCTGGGATATTTCGGTCGCCAGTTCAGTGGCTAAATCGAAACGATGAACAATGAAAGTAATCCAGTGATATTGGGACCCTTAGAACCCGGTTACTTCTAATAGGACAGGTTGAGCCCACCAAACTTCAAGAGGGTAATACCCAGACCCCATGCAGGCCTAAACCCTAAGGGTTTGTCTTGTGTGACTTGTGTGCCTTACCATGTTTGCCTTTGTGAATATTTGTGGTGTATTTAATCATGACATCATGACATCATACAACATCATGTGCATTGACTGACCATTTCAAGGGTTTCGAATCTTCATCTTTGTTCTTGTTTTATAGGACATGGAAACTGCTCGTAGAAAGACAATCCAGATTAGCCTTGTAAAGATCCCTCCTCAGCTTAAGGAACTTATGTCCAGGATTCCCGAGGGTTCTTCATTCAGTGAGAGACATGGAAGACTCATCAGCTTGGTTAACACCAACATTGAGGAAGATTTGATAAAGGTCCTGTTCCAGTTCTTTGACCCTCTGCATCACTGTTTCACTTTTCCGGATTATCAGTTGGTGCCTACATTGGAAGAGTTCTCCCGACTTCCGAAGGTCCCTATCCTTGATCAACTACCCTACAACGGTACGGAAGAGGAACCCAAGCTTGAAGAGATTGCTAAAGCCTTGCACCTACAACCGTCTGACCTCAAAGGACATTGGGAAGTTAGAAGTGGTATCAAGGGGTTCTTAGCCAGGTTTCTGTTCGAGAAAGCCCAAGAATGTTGGAACTCCCTTGATCTACAAGCTTTTGAAGAAGTTATGGCCCTCCTTGTCTATGGTTTGGTGTTATTCCCTAACCCAGATCAGCTTATTGATATCAGTGCTGTCCAGATCTTCATGACCAGGAATCCTATACCTACGTTGCTGGGGGACATCCTTCACTCATGTTACACTCGAACCATGAGAAGAAGGGGTGTCCTTATGTGTTGCACTCCTCTCCTGGGAAGGTGGTTTATTTCGCACCTTCCACAATCAGTTTTGAAGAACGAGCGGGGTTTGAGATGGTCACAACGGTTAATGACTCTCACACATGCAGATATACATTGGTGCCCTAGGTCCAGGGAAGACGTCACTATCATTGATCGTTGCGGAGAGTACCCTAATGTTCCTTTATTTGGAACCAAAGGAGGTATTACTTACAACCCATGCCTGGCTTGGAGACAGTTTGGTTATGCTCGGAGGGATGGCCCTCATGACATGTTAATTCCTAACATAGTTTTTGAGTTCGACAACGATACTCAAGGACTTCGTCAGAGATTTATCAGAGCTTGGAGGATGCCAAGTAGGATAGACAGCAAGACACTGGGGCACAGGAACTCCATCCCGTTGGAACCTTATCTCAAGTGGGTACGAGCCCGCTCCCAGAAGTTAGTGATGCCTTATCCTCATATGCTCCCTGTGATCAAAGAACCAGTCTTGGAAGGAAAGGTGTCCTACACCATTCAACATCCCGACATGCCCACCTCCTGGGAAGAAATGCAGAAGAGCTGGGTCCAGCTTAAGGAAGAACAGAATTCTCTTGAGACCAGTCTACATGCTAGTGAAAAGAAGGTCCTGGAACTCACCCGCCTACTGCACGAGGAGAGGAATCTCAACACCTACATCGCACCAAAGAGGATGCGCAATGTTTTCTTGCCTTGAGGAGTCATTTTGTAATATTTGGCCCATGGGGCATTTATGTACTAACGAATTTCTCCTTATTAATATGATGTGCGTTCCTTTTTGTCTGCAACAAATTTTGAATATTCTAAATCCTTGAATGCATTGCATACATACGCATTCCATTGCACCATATGCATAGCAGGTACCCTATTTCACAGGTTGCTTAATCTTCTTCGCTGTTTGTGTGAACAGTCATCATGAATCCAGACTCCTCCAGTGAGCAAGCAATCAGGGCCCTTCAGGCCCAAAGTGCACAGTTTCAAGAGATGGTCCTAAGCCTAGCCCAAGGTCAGCAAGAGTTGAAGACTCTACTCCTGAAGAAGAAGAAGAAAAAGAGGACTGCGTTGTTCAACACCGGACGCAGATTTGGGAACACACTCCATAATGAAGCTGATCCAACTACTTCTTCTGCTGAGAAAAACAGTCCCCAAGGGGGAGGAGCTCCTAGTCCCGCAGTCTCCGACAACGAGACGGACTATAACGACGAACAATACCCACCTGTTGCTGACAGATACAAGCAATTGGAGGACCGCTTAAGCGCCATGGAAATTCAGAATGTGCCGGGACTGGATTTCGGAGATTTGGGGTTATCTTCTGGGGTAGTAATTCCACACAAGTTTAAGGCGCCCGCCTTCGCCAAGTATGATGGGGTCTCTTGCCCAAAGCTGCATCTGAGGTCGTACATAAGGAAAATCCAACCTTACACGGCAGATAAGAACCTTTGGATTCACTTCTTCCAAGACAGCCTCTCGGGGTCTCAGCTTGAATGGTTCTACCAACTAGATGGAACTAGCATCCGACACTGGGAATATTTGGCAACCGCATTCTACAGACAATACCAATACAATTCTGATCTCGCTCCTACGCGTACCCAACTTCAGGGTATGTCTCTAGGAACGGGTGAAGGGTTCAAAGAGTACGCTCAAAAATGGAGAGATTTGGCTGGCAGGGTGCAGCCTCCATTGACTGATCGAGAGCTGGTTGATATGTTTCTAGGGACGTTGTCTGGTCCGTTTTTCAATCATTTGGTTGGTAACTCCTCCGCTGGGTTTACAGATTTGATATTGACGGGAGAAAGAATTGAAGCTGGCATCAAGTCAGGCAAAATACAAAAGGCTGCCTCCACAAGTGCTGAGAAGAGGCCGTTTAAGAAGGAAGCAAGTGCCGTCTATGGTACTAGAAGACAAGTCAAGCCCGAAAGTCGCAAAGCCGTCAATGCTTTGGTCATCTCAAAACCTGTTGCTGCTCCTCAGCAGTACAATCAACAAAGAAGCGAAAGGCCCAAGAGGCAGTATACCCGACTGAGTATAACCTTATCTCAAATATTACCCCAACTGTTATCCACCAACCTAGTGACCCTCAAAGAAGCTCCTAAGGTCGTCAACACTGCGTCTCCTAAGTATAACCCAAATGCCCGGTGTGCTTATCATTCTGATAGTCCCGGGCACACTACTGATGATTGCTGGGCCTTGAGAAACAAAGTGCAAGATCTGATCGACGCAAAGGAAATTCAGTTTGAAGCGCCGGAGAGACCCAATGTTGTAACTGCTCCTATGCCCCAGCATAGAGTAAATGCCATTGAGGAAGAATTGTATGTTGTTTCGATAAATGAAGTTGTTACCCCTCTGAAGACCGTCAAGAAGAACATACTGCAGGCCGGTTTATTTCCGGGTTGCAGTGAAGGTTGCCTGTTCTGTGCTGTTTCCCTATCTGGTTGTCCCTTGCTGAGGTTAGGCGTCCAAAGCCTAATGGATAGCAAGGAGATTCTATTCAAGAAGTCTGCTGTTCAGTTGGTCCCGATAAAAGAAGTTTCTGTGGTTACCATCTTCAATAATCCAATCAAGGCTCTCCCAAAGAAGCCTGTTCAAATCATGACTGTTGCACCTGTGATGGATATCCGACCCAGTAGACAAGAGTATGATGGACGTATATCCATCACATAAAACGTAGAGTCGAACACCTGAGAGCCCACACGAATAGGGAAGAGGCCCCGGAACAGTGATAACCACAGGTGCAACAGTCATGATTTGAACAGGCTTCTTCGGGAGAGCCTTGATTGGATTATTGAAGATGGTAACCACAGAAACTTCTTCCATCGGAACCAACTGAACAACGGACTTCTTAAACAGAATCTCCTTGCTATCCATTAGGCTTTGGATGCCTAACTTCAGCAAGGGACAACCAGATAGGGAAACAACACAGAACAGGCAACCCTCACTGCAACCCGGAAATAAACCGGCCAGCAGTAGGTTCCTCTTGACGGTCTTCAGAGGAGTGGCCAGATCGTCCACAGAAACAGCGTAAACATCTTCATCAACAACATTTACTCCATGCTGAGGCATAGGAGCAGTAACCACATTCGGCCTCTCAGGCGCTTCAAACTATATCTCCTTTGCGTCAATAAGGTCCTGCACTTTTCTCCTTAATGACCAACAATCATCAGTGGAATGCCCCGGGCTATCAGAATGGTAAGCACAACGAGCATTTGGATTGTACTTAGGAGATGTAGTATTGGGGAACTTCGGAGCCTCTCTGACAGTCACTAAATTGGTGGATAGCAACTGTGGCAGGATCTGCGATAAGGTCATGCTCAAACGGGCAAACTCTCTCCGGGGTCTTTCAGCCCTTTGAGGATTGGTCGGCCGAGGAGCGGCAGCAGGCTTGGCAATCGTTACCGCACTGACAGATTGGCGGCGCTCAAATATTTCTGATCTCCGGGAGCCATATACAGCACTAGCCTCCTTTTTGAAGGGTTTCTTCTCAGAACTAGACGATGCACCCTTCGGAATCTTTCCAGACTTCAACCCAGCCTCAATTCTCTCTCCAGTCAGAATCAGATCAGTGAACCCTGCAGACGAATTCCCGATAAGATGGTTGAAAAATGGCCCAGATAGGGTCCCCAAGAACATATCTACCAACTCCCGATCAGTCAACGGAGGCTGCACCCTGCCAACCAGATCCCTCCACTTCTGAGCGTACTCCTTAAAACCTTCGCTTGAACCTAACGACATACCCTGGAGTTGGGTACGTGTAGGGACAAGGTCGGCATTATATTGATACTGCTTGTAGAAAGCAGTAGCCAACTCCTCCCAGTTACGAACCTTGGTCCCATCCAGCTGATAGAACCATTCGAGATAAGTCCCTGAAAGACTCTCCTGGAAGAAGTGGATCCACAAATTCTTATCCGCTGAGTACGGTTGGATCTTTCGAACATAGGACCTGAGATGTAGCTTGGGACAAGACGCCCCGTCATATTTAGTGAAAGATGGTGCTTTGAACTTCCGAGGAATGATCACACCAGTAGACAAACCCAGATCTCCAAAATCCAGCCCAGGTACCTGTTGTATCTCCATAGCATTCAGCCTATCTTCCAGCTGCTTGTAACAGTCTTCTGCCGGAGGATACTGCTCTTCATCAAAATCAGTCTCGTTGTCGGAGACTACCGGACTAGGACCTTTTTCTGCTTGAGGAGTACTCTTGCCAACAGAAGAACTAGCCTCTTCATTTTGCAGAGTATTGCCAAACCTTCGGCCCGAGTTGAACAGAACAGTTCTTCTCTTCTTCTTCTTTTCCTTTTTCAGGAGCAAAGCCTTCAGCTCTTCTTGGCCCTGAGCCAAACCCTTGATTAATTCCTGAAATTGCGCATTCTGCGCCTGAAGAGCTTTGATGGATGTCTCAGTTGATGACGAGTCAGGATTCATGATGACTGAAATAAACAGTGAAGAACTGTAAGCAACCTGAAAAGAAGAAACCTGCTATGCACATGATGAATGGAATGCGTATGATTTATGTTTTCAAAGACAATCGGGAATCAACTTTGTAAACAAAAAGGAACACACTTCATTAGATTCAACTTTGGAACTGAAATTATTCAACAGGTTGCCCTAAGGCGTTACATGAAAGGAAATACTGAAAAGGGAAATAAAACTGTAAAAGAACATCTGGAGCTCCTTATTGATCCCATGGTCTCCTCTTCTCAGTACGGATGTAGGCATTCAGAGCCCTCTCATTCTCCAACTGTTTTGTCAGCTTCTGGATCTTTAATTCCTGCTCGTTGAACTTTTCCCGGTAAGAATCCCGCTCTTCGCACAGTTGCGACCAAGATCTCTTTAATGTCTCATAATCAGTAGGTATCTGAGGAGGAAGGACAGTTGGAGGAACACCATCCTTGTCAGGACACTCAAGAATGATAGGTCTGACAGCTTCATACGGCATACCTAACTTCTGAGCACGGATGCGAACCCATTTGTAGTAGGCTTCCATAGGTAAAGAAGTCTTTGGACCTAACTCTTGTGGGTCAGCTTTATGAACTTTGTCCCAAGCCTTGATGAACCTATGACGCAGCTCGTCACTATCCACCTGAAACTCAAAACTGTTGTGAGGCACCAACATCTCATGGGGGCCTGCTCTTCTTGCTCTTCCAAACTGACGGAGTGCTAGACATGGATTATAAGAGATCCCTCCTTGGGTACCAATCAGAGGAACATTAGGGTATTCCCCGCATCGATCAATAATAGCTATCTCATCCAAACCTCTGCAAGTCCAAATGATGTCTTTGTCGGTGAGAGACATTAACCTATAAGCCCAACCTCTTCCTTCTTGATTCTTTAGTACGAACTGGGGAGGTGCGAAATAAACCACCTCACCAACAAAGGGATACAACACCATAGGGTTCCTCGTCTTCGGGTAGTACGAGCATGAAGTTGTTGCAAGATGTCACCCAAGAGAGTGGGCACAGGATTCTGAGACATAAAGATCCTTATGGCAGTGACATTGATGAAGTTGTCAGGATTAGGAAACAGGACTAACCCATAGATTAGGAGAGCCAAGATGTCTTCATATGCCCTAAAGTACAGGTCATTCCAGAAACTGTTAGCTTTACCAATCAGAAACTTGGCCAAGAAACCCTTAACTCCGCTTCTAGTCACCCAGTTGTCTGTTACCTCTTGATGGGTCAAAGGAAGAGCTGCAGCAACATCCTCAAGTCTGAGGGTCTTTTCCCAACCAGTAAAGGGAGTCTGATCCAAGATAAGGATACCAAGCAAATCAGAGAACTCTTCCAGGGTAGGGACCAGCTGGAAGTCTTGAAAGGTGAAGCACTGGTACAGAGGGTCATAGAACTGGGTCAGAACGCTCATCAACTGTTGATCCCGCTTTGCAGTGACTAAACTGAGAAGAGAACCATGCCTCTGAATGAAGGAAGTGGTATTTGGAATTCTGCTAACCAACTCATCAAGCAACTCAGGTGAACGAACAAAGTTGAACCGGATAGTATTCCTTCGCACAGGCATCATAATGTCCTACAAAACAGAGCAAAGGTGAAACCCTCTTGTCTTTGAAATGGTCAGTCCTTATGCAGGATGCATGCAATGCTCATGATGTTATGATGTTATGATAAAGCACACCACAAATAGATACAAAGGCAAACATGGTAAGGCACACAAGTCACACAAGGCAAGCCCTTAAAGTTTAGGCCAGCATGAGGTCTAGGTACTACCCTCTTTCAGTTTGTTGGTTCACACCTGTCCTATCAAAAGTAACCGGGTTCTTAGAGGATCCCAATATCATTGACTACCCTCAATCGGTCATAACTCCAGCATCGCAATCTTTTCTTGCGGCCAGAACCATCACGAGAGTTTAGCCTCAATGGGCGTAACATACTGCCACAATTCTAAAGGCCAAGTTGTGTCAATTAAGGTTCTAAGGTTGTTGGTGCTTAATGACTCCTTAGAAGACCCATATTCTCCTCGTTGCGACACAAGGGATATCGGTACAGACCAAGGTGCCACACCAATGTAGCCACTGTTTCACCCGTGTCGGTCTACGCCGGACAGGTCCCTCACAGCTTATGCTACCTAAACAGGGTATCCCCAGATCTGGGTTAGGATCTATGTAACTCCGATGCAACCCACAATAGTAAAGCAAGCAAATCAATACAATTGAAAACACAGTTATGAACTAGCCCTAAGGTACACCTCACTTTAAGTTTGGTCCCCAGCAGAGTCGCCAGTTCTGTGATCGGTGGATCTGGAACTGACTGTTTAACGCTGGTTCGCGAAATGTCGCGGAAGCAAGAGTCGCCACCGTCTTTTATTTTCTCCAAAAATGGAAAGGACAAAAGCACAGAAAAATTCCTTATGAGATTGCTCTCGGTTCGGGAGGTAGATTATAGAAAGGGAAGGTGTTAGCACCCTTTCTATCCATGGTTATCCATGGGCTCTTAGATACTTGCTCACTTGTGTTTTCAAAAATGGTTTGTTTGCTTTTCAACTGTGGGTTTTAAAAAGTTTCTTTGAAAATTTCAGTTCGACTCTTGTATCGGTCCTCAAGAGTGTTTGAAAAATGCTTTCGAAAGCTTTTTGAAAATATGTTGGTGTGAAAAGTATTTTTGATTTGTTTTGTTTTGAATTAGAGCAAGTATCCACGAGTCGTCTACCTACCCTAAGGAATTCGTCTGTGTAAATGTCCTTTAAAGTAGTGCCATCCCACCATTGAGAGGTAGGTAGCACCACCGTTGGAGGTGTTCGGGTCAATTCGAGGTTCGGGACATGGTGATCACCAGAGCAATAGGAAAATACCTTAGAAGCTACCCTCATGCCAGGTTCCCGGATCATGAGGACTTACTAAAACATCCTCTACTCGACGATCACCTTTCGAGGCAAGGCAACAGTGAGGCGTACCCTAGGGGTGGTGTGTGATTTGTGTGTCGTTTTCATTTGTATTTATCTTGTCATGTCATTGGTGTTCTACGCTTGTTTTTATTTTGTCCATTCATTCTTGCATGCATTTATTAACAGTTAAAAGTGCGAGAAATAAAGGTTCTAAGCTATTACAAAAGGCGCGGGTCCACATCGCCAAAATTTCTTGAACCCGATTTGACAGAAAAATAAAGAAATAATGAAAAGTAAAATGCGAGAAATTAATTTACAAGGCCTTGGGAGAGATACATAAATATTAAACGAAATAAAATAAAATGCGCGAATTGAATAAGAATTAAAACGAAACGAGGGCGTTGGACCCTTTTTTCAAAATTAAATTAAATGACGGAATTAATTAATTAAAAAAGAAAAGAAATTGTTTTTGGTATTTTTTGGTGTTTTATGATTTTTATGGGAAAAAAGAATTAAATGCAATTAAACCTAATTCTACAATTTTTTATTTGTTAAGAAAGTATCAAACTTTAACCTAAAGTTAAACCTAATTAATTGACATGCAATTTCAATTTATAAAAATAAATAATATTAAATATTTGATTATTAAAAAACAAGAATAAAAAAAATTATCATAAACCCTAGTTCTACAAATTTTAAATTAATTAAGAAAACATTACTATTAAACCTAATTTAATAACTAAATTTAATTAATGCAATTTATTTATAAAAATACTAAAATAAAATATTTATTATATTTTTTCTCTTTTCTGATTTTTTTATGTGTTTTTTATATATTATGAAAATATGAAATTAATTAATAAAACAATAATTAAAAGAAAGTATAAATAATAAAAAAAATAAGGAAAGTAAAAAAAATTGGCAAACCTAGGGGGGTATCTGTCCCCAAAGTGGAGGTGAAAGCCCAATAATTCTGGCCCATTATTCATGGTCTGGCTGACTTTTTCATGCAACGTGTGGGACCTTTGACTAGGGTCCACCATGCTCTCCAAATCTGTGCCCTTGGATTGATGAAATTGAACGCGTGGACGGCTGGATGGAGGGACGTATGATGATCCACAACGTTGAAACTGTATGTGAATATCAAATGAAAAATAACCTGGAAAGAGTGAAGACCTGGGGCTCGAACCCAGGTCATGAACGTTACCAGCATATGCGTATACCACTGAGCCACCCAACGCGTGTTTAACATATAATAATGAATAAATAACAAAAACAAAAATTGGTTAGTGGCCTAAAAATATGAAAAAGCGCGCGCTGAATTCAAAGGAGCCAATCATTGCTGGCCACCGGGTCTTCTTCTTCCTCGTTCCTGAAATATAAAAACAATGGCAACGGTTTTTACACCGTTCTAAAAGGCATCTTTAGGGAAAATAGCGAATAGCCATTGGAGCCTCATAAATTAGGCGCGATAGTCTCATTCTTTTCGTCCAAGCTCACTGAGTTGAATGGCCTAGGTTTCAAGCTCCAATTTTTCCATATTTTAAAACCCCTAATTCACAGTTCTGCAAACCCTAAAATACGACCATGGCATCTTTGCATACAGCGCATAAAAATCCAATCAAAGCATATGGTTAGCTTGCAAACATTATTCTAAACACAAAAACCACAATGAAACATGTTAACAATGCATGAATGATAGAAAACGATTCTGAAATTTTCCTTACCAACTTCAATGGTGATTTCACGTTTTCTTGAGTATGGGGCTTAGGGGATGATTGGAACACGTTCTATGATCCTTAAGGAAGCTAATGGAATAGCTATTTGGCCCTGAATCGTCCTAGAATTAGGTTTTCAGAATTGGAATTTTTTGCAAAAAAGCTTGAGTTTGATAATGGGGTTTTGCGCAGCTTTCTTCGTCAAATGCATTAGGGTTGCGTTTGATACTTATGTATGAATGATTTAGGGTTGAAAACTTGATCCAAAACCTTTGCATTCATGGTTTGGAAGATTTGATTTTCAAAGATCTTTTTTCAATATTTTTTCATGCTATTTTGACCCTAATCATATCCAATCAATTCAATTCCTTCCATATCTGATCATGCACGAATTATTGAGTATATTTCATGCACAAAAAGATTGAAAAACTTAGGTTAAGTATTTTTCATGTATTTAATTGATTTAAATGAATTATTATTAATAAAAATTCAAATAAATAAATAAAAAATGAAGAAAAACTTCCCTTTGGGCCAAGTGGTCGTGCACATGCCTTGGATAATGAATGGTGGAAGAAAAATAGGCCCATTAGCAATTTTAGGTCATTTGAATCAATGTTGACTTTTCAAAATATCCAAAAATTTCCCAACTTCCACAAGGCATAACTTGCTCAATTTTTAAGCTTTGCTCATGTTCTTGGACATTTTGGAAAGGTATTTGAGTCCTATAACCAATGCCTTTGGTCCCATGTCATTTTGATTTACCAATCTCAAGTTATGGCCTTTGACTTAAAGTCCCTTTTTGTTGACTTTTGAAAATGACCTATAATGTTGAAATTGATAACTTTTTGTGAGAGCATTTCTTGGACTTGAAGTATGAAGATGAGTTGTAGGAAATGTCTTTCTCTTCAAAATGAGCTTTGGATGGAATTTTTATGATAATCCATGTTAAAGTTATGCCCTGGTCAATTTACAGTTGACTTTTTTTCAGCTGTCCAAATAAGGAAACTTTTGCATCTTGATGATTTTTGAGCCAAGCTTTGAGAATCATGATCAAGCATTGATCAAATGATGTTTGTGGCTTCAAAATGAGACGTTGACCAAAAATTTGAACTTTTGACTGTCAAATGACCATTTTGCCCCTACAGTTGACTGTAGTGCAATTAGGGTTTTGACTGTGCAATTTTGTGCTGAAAGTCTTGAAACTTGGTATGAGGATGCTTGACCATATCTATAGGCATGTGGGACTTGATTGGAACCTTGGAAACTTCATTTTCTTGATCAGAACCAAAACCCAAATTTTGACTGTTCAGGAGGCTCTTACACTGTGCAACCCTTGGGGAATCTTGAGGCTTGACTTGGCAATTTCTTGAAGAATATGGGAGGGCAAATTTTTGGGTACAACAGAAGGCACATAAGTCACACAAGAGAAGCCCTTAGAGTTTAGGCCAGCATGAGGTCTAGGTATTACCCTCTTTCAGTTTGTTGGTTAAGACCTATCCTATCAGAAGTAACCGGGTTCTAGAGGATCCCAATATCACCGACTACCCTCAATCGGTCATAACTCCAGCATCGCAATCTTTTCTTGCGGCCAGAACCATACGAGAGTTTAGCCTCAATGGGCGTAGCATACTGCTACTGTTCTATTGGCCAAGTTGGGTCATTTAAGGTTCTAAGGTCGGTTGGTGCTTAATGACTCCTCAGAAGACCCATATTCTCCTCGTTGCGACACAAGGGATATCGGTACAGACCAAGGCGCCACACCAATGTAGCCACTGCTTCACCCATGTCGGTCTACGCCGGACAGGTCCCTCACAGCTTATGCTACCTAACAGGGTATCCCCAGATCCGGGTTAGGATCTATGTAACTCCGATGCAGCCCATAATAATAAAGCAAACAAGCACAACAATTGAAAACACAAGTGATCTTAGTCCTAAGGTACACCTCACTTTATGATAGTCCCCAACAGAGTCGCCAGTTCTGTGATCGGTGGATTTAGAACTGACTGTTTAAAGCTGGTTTTGCGAAATGTCGCGGAAGCAAGAGTCGCCACCGTCTTTTATTTTCTCCAACATGGACAGGACAAAAGCACAGCAAAATTCCTTATGAGATAGTTTCTCGGTTCGGGAGGTAGATTTATAGAAAGGGAAGGTGTTAGCACCCTTTCTATCCATGGTTATCCATGGGCTCTTAGATACTTACTCATTTGTGTTTTCAAAAGTGTTTGCTTTTCAAATTGTGAGTGGGTTTGAAAAATTTTCGTCAAAGTTTTCTGAATAACTCTTGTATCAGTCCTCAAGAGTGTTTGAAAAATTATTTTGAAAGCTTTTTGAAAGGTGTCGGTGTGAAAAGAGTTTTTATTGTTTTTTAGAGAGCAAGTATCTACGAGTCATCTACCTACCCTAAGGAATTAGGCTGTGTAAATGTCCTTAAGGTAGTGCCATCCCACCATTGAGAGGTAGGTAGCACCACCATCGGAGGTGTTCGGGTCAATTCGTTTATAGGGACAGTGTGGTCACCAGAGCAACAGTAGGACACCTTAGAAGCTACCCTTATGCCATTGATCATGGACATAAGGACTTACTAAAACGTCCTATACTCGACGACCACGTTTCGAAGGTAAGGCAACAGTGAGGCGTACCCTAAGAGTGGTGTGTGAATTTGTGTGTTATTTTCATGTTATGTTTTATCTTGTACATGTATCATGGTGATCTACGCTTGTTTTTAATTTAGGCCATACATTCTTTCATGCAATTATAATTTAAAAGTGCGGAAATTTAAATGCGGAAAGTAAAATCCTACACTATTACAAGGCGCGGGTCTATACATCGCCAAATTACAAAGACCCGTTTTTGATAAAAATGCGGAAAATAAATAAATTCCTAATTACTATTACAAGCCTTGAGCAATTACATAATATTTGAAAAGAAAATAAATGCACGAAAGGAAATTAGAATCGAATGTCCGAGGGTTTTGACCCTTTTGAAATTAAATTGAAATAAAAAAGTTAATTATTATTCAATTAAAGAAAAGAAATGTTTTTTAGGTTTTTGTATTTATGAAAATAAAGAAAAATTAAAAATTAAGAGAAACCCTAATTCTAAGTTATTTTTAATTATTAATGAAAAATATACAAGTTGACCTAATTTATGCTAATTAATTATTTACATATTTATTTACAAAAATATTTAGTAATTAATAATAATAATAATGAGAGAAAATTATTTATTAAAGAAAAAGATGAGAATGTTAAAAACCCTAATTCTACCTATTTTATTTATTTAAGAAAAGATTAAAATTGAAAACCTAATTTTACTAAATTAATGGTTTAAAGTTTATTTACAAAATAAATTAATGGTGAAATAATAATAATTAAATATATTGTATTTTTGATTTCTGATTTTTATATGAAAAGAAAATTGTTTTATGGAATTAAATAAAAAATTATTAAAAGAATTAGAAAAGAGAAAAGAAAAGAAAATTAAGAAATATAATACAAACATTGGGGGGTGTCTGGCCCATTTAGGAGGTTTTTTGGAAGCAATTTGTCCCATGAAACAAACAGCCTGTTTGACTTTTCCAGCTTGAGTGCGTGTGGTTGACTGAGTGTACACCCTGGAATTCACGTTATGGCCATTGGATTGATCATCAGGGAGACTTGGCAAGCCTGAGCGTTAGGACGCATGGTGGAACGTTTGAAGGAAACTGCATGGGAACGTGTTAATACAAAAATCATGAATAATATGGGGGGACCTGGGAATCGAACCCAGGTCCCAATACCTGCAAGACACCTCAGCCACCAACTGAGCTAATGCGCGCATCTGTTAATATAATGAAGCGTAATTATTATAAAAGAAAAACAAGCGTTAGTGGTAGAAAGCAAAAAAGCGCGCTAAATTATTTGAATTGCCCAACCATATGAAGCCACGCGTGCGTCTTCTTCCTTTTTATACCTGTGATATAAACAAGTAGCGGGGGTTTTAAACCCCCACTAAATGAAGCCTGCAAAAATAGCGAATAGGATCTGGATCAATATAAAAAAGGCGCGAGGTATTGGTTTGTCTTGTCTTGAGGTCACGAATTCATTGGCACAGGTTTGGTGGTCTGATTTTTCCATATGAGGAAAGCCCCAATTTAGAGCTTCTGAAACCCTAGAAAACGTTAATGGAAAATCTCGTTTCAAGCATTGTTAGGACAATTAAATGGTACCATTCGCTTCAGAACATCATTGTTAGTGTAAATTAACAATTAAAAAACATGAATAATGCATGGAAATTGAAGAACGATTATGGACATATTCAAGAAAAGTGTGACTTTGTTCTACCAATTCTTGGAGTATGGAGACTGGAAAACGGTTGCAATCGATTCCTAGCAATGTCAGGAACGTATTAGGATGCTTTTCAAGCCTTGAATCGTCCTGTAACTATGAATTCAGTTTTCAAAATTTGGATGAAAAGTTCAACTTTGTTCTAGGTTTTCTGAGCAACTTTTCGTGTGTCTCTTGATTCCATTAGGTCTTCCATATGTAAGTGAACGAAATTAGGTTAAAAAACCAAGCCCAATGTCCATGAATTTATGATTCCAATCTTTGATTTTGTTCATATCTTTTCCAATCTTTTTCCATGCCAATCTTGCCAAATATGGATGATATTGTCCCCTTGAGATGGTGCACGAAATCTCTTGCATATAATGGACATATTTGCTGCACAAAAAAGATTTAAAACCATTGTTTAATATTTTTCTCATAATTAAATTTAATTAAATGAATTAATAAGATTAAAAATTCAATTAATTAATTAAAAATAAGAAAATAAATCCCTTTGAGCTTAATGGGTCGTGCATATGCTTTGGGTAATGATTCATGGAAGAATTTGTGGCCCATTAGCAATTTTGAAGCTTTTGAAGCAAAGTTGACTTTTCAAAATTCCCAAAATTTCCCAACTTCTCCAAGGCATATCTTGCTCAATTTTGAAGTTATGATCATGTTCTTGGACATTTTGGAAAGGTCTTGAAGTCCTATAACCAATGCCTTGGGTCCCATGTCATTTTGATTTACTAATCTCAAGTTATGGTCTTTGACTTACAGTGCCTTTTTGTTGACTTTTGAAAATGACCTATAATGTTGAAATTGATAACTTTTTGTGAGAGAATTTATTGGACTTGAAGTGTGAAGATGAATTTTAGGAAATGTTATTCACTTCAAAATGAGCTTTGGATGGAATTTTTCTGATAAACCATGAAGAAGTTATGCCTTGGTCAATTTGCAGTTGACTTTTTCAACTGTCCAAAAATAGAAACTTTTGCATCTTGAGACTTTTTGAGCCATGCTTTGAGAATCATGATCAAGAATTGATCAAATGATGTTTGTGGCTTCAAAATAAGATGTTGACCAAAAATTTTGACTTTTGACTGTCAAATGACCATTTTGCCCCTGCAGTTGACTGTGAAACATTTAGGGTTTTTGACTGTGCAATTTGATACTGTGAGTCTTGAAACTTGGCATATGGATGCTTGACAATGTATGTAGGCATGTGGGACATGATTGGACCCTTGGAAACCTTAATTTCTTTGCCAGAACCAAAACCCTAATTTTGACTGTGTTAGGAGGCAATTGGACTGTGCAACCCTTGAGAGATTTTGAACCTTGATCTTGCCAAGTCTTGAAGAATATGGGAGGGCAAATTTTGGGGTAAAACACATGGTAATACACATCAATACCATAGTGCCAAGGGACAACCTTATCCGAAGTGTATGGGATAGGACATGGGACAGTAATTATTAATGGAGCAATTCTTGGGACGGGTGTAATCCTAACAGGTTTTCTCGAGGAAACCTTGGAAAGATTGGCAGAAATGGTTATGATGGAAACATCTTCAGTTAGAACTAACAGAATCATAGTCTTTTCGAACGGGGTCTCTTTATTATCCATCAGGCGCTGAACACCTGATTTCAATAAGTGGCAACCAGCAGGAAAAATTGAACACATGTGGCAACCTTCACCACAGCCCGGAAATAAACCGGCCAACAACAAATTCTTCTTAACTATCATCAAAGGAGTAGAAATTTCTTCCACGGAGGTCACAAATAAATCATCGTCTATAGCATTTACTCCATGACCATGTTTGGGCATGGGAGGAGTTATGACGTTGGGCTTCTCCGGAGTGTCAAACTCAATCTATTTGGCTTCGATCAAGTCTTGCACTTTGTTTTTCAAGGCCAAACAGTTGTTTGTATCATGACCTGGACTTTCGGAGTGATAGGCGCAGCGGGCATTCGGGTTATAATGAGGAGACATGGTGTTGGGGTTCTTCGGGGCCTCCCTCTGAGTTACCAGATTGGTCTTTAATAATTGTTGTAGAATTTGAGACAAGGTCATATTGAGCCGAGTGTACTGCCTCTGTGGTCTTTCCACCCGTTGTTGATTGTTGCGTTGTGGAGCAACAATGGGTCTTGATATTACTACCGCATTAACTGCTTGACGGTGTTTAGGTCTGCTTTGGCTCCTCGAGCCATAGACTGCACTAGCTTCTTTCTTACTGGTGAAAGGCTTCTTTACTGTACTTGATGAAGTATCTTTCTGTATTTTACCACTTTGGATACCATCTTCTACTCTCTCTCCAGCCAAAATCAACTCAGTAAACCCAAATGACGAACTACCGATCAAATGATTGAAAAATGGACCAGATAGCATCCCCAGAAACATGTCAACCAACTCCCAATTAGAGAAAGGGGGTTGGACTCTTCCAGCCAAATCTCTCCACTTTTGAGCATAGTCCTTAAAACCTTCACTTGCACCCATAGACATACCCTGAAGCTGAGTACGAGTGGGAGCAAGGTCGGCGTTATACTGATACTGCTTGTAGAAAGCAGCAGCAAGATCTTCCCAGTTTCGGACATTGGCTCCTTCCAACTGATAAAACCATTCAAGTTGAGTCCCTGACGGACTATCTTGAAATAAATGTACCCACAAATTTTTATCAGCAGTGTAGGGTTGGATTTTCCTGATGTACAAGCAGAGATGGAGTTTTGGACAGGACACTCCATCGTACTTGGCAAAGACCGGAGCTTTGAACTTGTGAGGGATCACCACTCCCGATACCAATCCCAGCTCCCCAAAATCCAAACCAGGGATCTTCTGAATCTCCATAGCACTCAGACGGTCTTTTAACTACTTGTACCTACCCTCGGCAGGAGGATATTGCTCATCATCATAATCCGAATCATTATCAGAAACTGCTGGACTAGGGTCCTTTGTTCTTTCTTGGTTCTTCCCGTATTTGGATGAGAAGGTCAGGTCAGCTGATTGTATTATCCTTTCTCCGAATCTTCTACCCATGTTCAGAATACCAACCTTCTTTTTCTTCTTCTTCTCTTTCAGAATGAGAGTCTTCAAATCCTCTTGCCCTTTAGCCAAGCTTAAGAACATTTGTTGGAATTGGATGTTTTGTGCCTGAAGATCTTTGATGGCTTGATCAGAAGACATTTTTGCTAAAATAAACAACAAAGAAGATGAGAAACCTGTAATTGTACCTGTAATGGTGTGCATGATAATGGGATGTGCATGCAATGATTTCAAAGACTTTGGGAGACTTAAATTTGCAAACCAAAAAATAACACAAACTTTATTAGATTAACTTATAAAAGGTTCAACAATGCCTTTGAGGCGTTACAAAGAAGTAAATGAGAAACAAATCTAAAACTAGAAAAGAAAAATCAAAAGTCCCATCGACGCTTCCTCTTTGTGCTGACGTAGTCGTTGATCACTCTTTCCTCCTCGAGCTTCCTAGTGAGCTTCAGAATCTTCCTTTCTTGCTCGTGGTACTTCTCCTGGTAAGTATCCCTCTCCTCTTTCAGTTGAATCCAAGACCTCTGCAATGCCCCAGGATCAGTGGGCATGTAAGGATAAAGAACTGTGTAAGGAATGCCCTCTTCATTGGTGGGCTCCATAATCACTGGCAACACAACTTCATAAGGCATCCCAAGCTTCTGGGAACGAGCTCGAACCCACTGGAGATATGGCTGCATAGGGAGAGAAGTCTTTGGTCCCAGCTCTTGGGGGTCAGATCTGTTCACCATTCTCCAAGCTCGTATAAACCTCTGGCGGTGCTCGTCAACGTCTTCTTTGTATTCAAATGCAATATCCTCAAGAAGTAGCTCATGAGGACCGTCTCTCCAAGCACGACCAAATTGTCACAAAGCTAGACAAGGACTGTAGGTTATACCTCCTCTGATTCTAAGCAATGGGACATTAGGGTATCCCCCACAACGATCAATGACAGCAGTGTCTTCCATAGCCTGGGAGCTCCAAAGAATGTCTGTATGGGCAAGTGACATTATTCTGTAAGACCATCCCAAACCTTCCTTGTTCTTCAGCACTGACTTGGAGAGGTGCGAAATAAACCACTTCGCCAGCAATGGCATGCAACATATGAGAGTCCCTCTTCTTCGCACGGTACGAGTATAGAGGGCATGCAAGATATCACCTAGTAAAGTAGGCACAAGATTGCGAGAAAGGAATATCTTAACCGTATTCACATCCACAAAGGAATCCGGATTTGGGAAAAGAACCAAACCATAGATAATGAGAGCCAAGACGTCTTCGAAGGCCTGAAATCCAAATTATCCCAGAATAGCTGAGCTTGATCCATCAGAAATTTGGCTAAGAAACCTTCGACCCCGCTTCGTGTTTCCCAATTGGATACTACATCAGCCCGTTTCAGATGTAGAGCTGAAGTAATGTCTTCTGGTCTAGGAGTCTCTTCCATACCTGTGAAGGGAATCTGCTCAAGGATGGATATGCCCAATAAGTGTGAGAACTCTTACAAAGTGGGAACCAGCTGGTAATCTAGAAAGGTGAAGCAATGATGCACAGGATCGAAGAACTGGAAAAGCACACTCATCATCTGCTCATCAAACTTTGAGGTGACTAGGCTAAGAAGCTGACCATGTCTCTTAATGAACATGGAAGTCTCAGAAACTCTTGAGGCTAACTCTTTAAGTTGAGCAGGTATTTGCATAAAGTTAACTCGGATGATATTTCTGCGCACGGAAGCCATAATCTGCAAAACAGGACAAAGATAAATCCCCTCGGTCTTTGAAATGGTTAGTATAATGAAGTATGCAAGCTATATTATGATGCATGATGTCATGATAAAACAAACAGTAGGTATATCAGATAACAGGCATGGCAAAGGCAAATAAGTCACACAAAAGCCCTTAAGTTTAAGGCTTGCATGGGGTCAAAGGTATTACCATTTTGAAGTTCAGTTGGTTTCAACCTGTCCTAGCAAAAGTAATCGGGTTCTAGAGGTTCTCAATATCACTGACCATCCTCCATCGGTCATGGTTTCAGCTCACACAATATTTTCTTGCGGCCGGAACTATCTCGAGAGTATGGTCTCAATGAGTGTAGCATCGAGTATCAACCAGTTCTCAGCTTTACATCGAGGTCGGCTATCTCACTACTTTCTAATGGCCAAGTTGGTCGATTAAAGGTTTTAAGGTCAGTTGATGCTTAACGATACACGTAGCGGACCCTTATTCTCCTCGTTTCTCCACAAGGGATACCGGTACCAACCAATGTGCCACATCAACGTAGCTACTGCTTCAACGGTATCGGTCTATGCTGTACAGTTCCCTCACAGTTTATTGCTACTTACCTAAAAGGTGTCCCCAGATCCGTGTTAGGATCTATAGTAACTCCCAAACAAAACCCTTAAAAGTAAATCAACCAAAACAAACAAGAGAAGCAATTATAATGAACTAGATCCTAAGGTATACCCCACTTATTTATTCTCCCCAGCAGAGTCGCCAGTTCTGTGATACGGTGGCAGAACCGACTGTTTTGAAAAATGTTGGTTTGCGTTTTACGTTTGTATTCGCAAAATGTCGCAGTAATCAAGAGTCGCCACCGACTTTTATTTTATCCAATCAGGAAAAGGAAAAAGAACAGAAAAAACCTTTTGCGAGATGTTTCTGAGTACGGGGGGTAGATTATAGAAACAGAAGGTGTTAGCACCCTTTCTATCAATGGTTTTCCATGGGCTTTTAGGTACTTGCTCATTTTTCAAATTGCTTGTGTGGGATTGTTTTGAAACAGTTTGACTTCGCGATAACCCTTGTATCAGTCCTCAAAGGTGTGACGAAGTTTGTTTGAAAAGTGTAAGTGTGAAATTTTTTTGATTTGAGCAAGTACCTACTAGCATCTACCTACTAGAAAAAAGATTGTTTCTATTCTTGTTTCCTTTAGACAGCGCTATCCTACTATTGAGAAATAGGTAACACCTTCGTTGGAATTGTAAGGGTCAATTCGAAAGGGACGTATGATCGCTAAAGAAATGTTAGGACGTCCTAGTAGTAACCCTAAAGTCTTAAGATCATATTTGAGGCAACATTTCCGAGGAAACATTTCTGAACGGGACATTTGATCTTTTGTTTAGACAAGAGGGTAACCACTAAGACAACCTATACTTAATGATTGTTTACCGAAGGCAACCGAAGTGAGAGTATAGCTTAGGAGTGCGCATGTGTGAGTGATTTGATTTCAGTTATTATCTTTTCACATTTAGGGTTTTCTAGCCATTTTAAAATTTATCATGCAATCTTATCATACAATCTTATTATCATACATCTAACAGTTAATATTTGCGAGAATTAAAATGCGGAAAAATAAAACCTAAGCTATTACAAGGCTTCGGGGTAGGGATTAATTACATAGCCAAAAAAACTGTAAAACGATAAATAAAGAAAATCCTAATTAAACTATTACATACCGTGAGCAGTTACATTAATATTGCAAAAATATAAACACGCGCGATGAGTTGAATGAAAAGGAATTAGGGTTTTGACCCCATCTAAACCTAATTGAAAGAAAAAAAACATTTTTGGTGGTTTTGATTATTTTGAGAAAATGAGGTTTAATTGAATAAATAAAAAAACTAATTACTAATTAATTTAAATTAAGAAAAATAATTAAATTAACCTATTTTTGTATTTTTTATTATTTTTATGAAAAGAAATAAAAATTAAATCAAGCTAACCCTAATTTTTTCT
This sequence comes from Vicia faba, assembly GCA_948472305.1. NCBI lineage: Eukaryota > Viridiplantae > Streptophyta > Magnoliopsida > Fabales > Fabaceae > Vicia > Vicia faba. The sequence goes on along the minus strand of OX451737.1, from coordinate 1,548,498,527 downwards.
AATTGATTTTAAATACAAAAAAAAAGGTTAGAATTAACCTAAATTAAAATTAAACTAGCATTAAATTTAATTTGATAAAATAAAAACCCAATTCTAAATTTGTGAAATTTGATTTTATGATTTTTGTGAAAAGAAGAAATTAATTTTGTTAGAAAATAATTTAAACAAATTAAATAAATAAAAGAAAATAAAAAAGAAAGAATAAGAATGGGTCTGGTGTTAGCAAAAGGAGGGGGTGTTGATGGAAAATTTGAGCCCAACAATGCTATTGGCCCCATTGACTTTTCCCATCCCCTGCATCACGCTTGACTTATGCACATGGTGGACCTTTATTGGGAAGGCCTTAGATCTGACTTGTTGAAGATCTGATGGTTGAACGCTGATGATACATGGTGGACTCATTGGATACATATGCACCTGATTATGCCAATAAAAATAATATGAAGCATTGTTGGGACCTGGGGATCGAACCCAGGCCCTTAGGCGTTCTCACACTACATGCTGACCAACTGAGCTGGCTTGGTTATTTGTACAAATAATAACAAACAATTATTATATAACAAAACAAAATATTAATTCTTAAAACGCGCACAAATTTGAATGGGCGAGTCAAGGAGTGCCATGTTACTTTCTTCTTCCTCCCACCGTCGTATTAGCCCTGGAAACTTTTACCTACGGTTATCTGAGTGTAGGTACAACTCTGTGCTTCTCCAAAATTTCATACAGGCATGATAAATGACAACCAATGGTACCAATCAACTCGTTGCAACCTCACGAGCACCATGGTACCATTATTAATGGCCAATTGTTCCTGTATGCAAAACCCCTAAAAACAAAGCATGAACCCTAGCAATGGAACTTTCATGTTCAGTCAGTAAAAACGCAATTAAACGTAACCATTAGCTTCCAAACAACTCAAGGATTATGGATATATCAATTAAACATGCTAAATGTGCCAAATTTAACGTATTTGAATTCAAGAAAATATGGAAATCGTGTGACTCTTACAGTGCGTTTCAAGGCGTGGAGAAGCTTGCTAGCGATTGAAATAGGATCCTAGGAAGTCCAACAAATGATTGGGATCACTAGAATGCCTTAAAGTGATCTGCAACTTGGAAATCAGTTTGCCACTTTTCTTGAATTTTTTTGCAATTTGATCTCCCTCTTGCACGCCTCTAGCCTCTTTGTTTTTGGTCTGCAATTGACCCTTATGTATCCAAGAATGAATTAGGGTTACAATTGGTTTCAAATCTTCTCCAATTATGAATATTGATTCATGATTTGATCCTCTGTGCAAATCTTTCCAAATCAAGAAAAATGCAATCTTTTTGTATCCATATGAGCCTTGCACGATTTGATCTCCCTTCCAGCTGTGTAATGATCCTAAACACGCACAAAATCTCAAGATTTGATTAGATTTTGATATTTTTACTATTTTATTTTGATTTTATTTGATTTAAATGAAATAAAATTAAAATAAATGACAAAAATAAAAGAATGACAAGTGGAAGAGCTCATTGGTCGTGGGTCACATTACAAACTCAGTGCAAGCATAAAAAGTTGGGCCCATTTAGCAAAAAATGCAATTTTGTCCACTTTTAACTTTTGGCAATTTTGCAAAAAAGGTCAACTTGGCCAATGCATAACTCTCTCAATTTTGACCCTAGAGAGGTGTTTTTGGACTTTTTAGAAAGCTTAGGATGTCTTCTAAGCAACCCGTTTTGTCTCATCTCAATTGAGTCTTCCATGTTCATGTATGAAGCTTTGACCCAAAAAGTGTTTTTGTTGACTTTTCAAAATGACCTATAATGTCCAAATTCATATCTTCTTGTGAGTGCATATTTTGAACTTGGGAGCTGAAGATGAATTGTAGGGAATTGCATCCTATTCAAAATGAGCTTTAGATGGGTCATTTTTGATAAAGTATGAGAAAGTTATGCTTGGTCAAAGTTGAGTTGACTTTTCCTACAAAACCCTAATTTAGCAACTTTTGGGTTTTGATGAATTGTGAGAAATCCTTGAGGGATCATAATCAACCCTTGATCAGATGATGAATAATACTCCAAAATGAGAATGTTGACCAAAAATCTTGAAGTTTGACTGTATGTGGGACACAATTGACTTTTGCCCTAACACAGTCAATTTTTAGGCCTTTGAGCAATTGACTGAGCAAACTTCATATGTAAGGCTTGAAACTTGACATGGATGATCTTGTGAACATATTAGGACAATGGTGAGCCTTTGGGATCCTTTGGACTCAAGCATCTTGATGCAAAATGAAACCCTAATTTGAGATAGACTGCCTTAGGAGAGAGTTTGTCTGGTCAACCCTTGGATTTCCTTGAGCAATTTGAGGACCTCACTTGACATGTATTGAGGAATATGGGAGGGCAAACTTTGGGGTACAACAATCGGGATGCCCATATTTTTTCCTAGGTGTTTCAACCTAGTGGGTCATTTTATGCGTAGTATTTTTTAACTATGTCCGCGTTTACGGGATGTGGGAAGTCTTCACCATCTGTGATACGGTGGCAGAACCAGACTATTTTGAGAAAATGATGGTTTGTGTTTTGCGTTTATGTTCGCAAAATGTCGCGATAAGCAAGAGTCGTCACCTACTTTTATTTTATCCAACTGGAAAGGAAAAAAGCACAGAAAAATTCCTTTTTTGAGATTTTGGAGTACGGGGGGTAGATTATAGAATGGGAAGGTATTAGCACCCTTTCTATCCGTAGTTTTCTACGGGCTCTTAGGTACTTGTTCATCATTTTAAAAATTGCTTCCGTGTTTGTGTGTTTTGAAATTTTTTTTGTCTTACTTTGTTTTAACCCTTGTGTCAGTCCTCAAGAGTGTTACGAAGTGTTTTTGAAAACTTTGTTTGAAAAGTGTTTGGTGTAAAAAGTTTAATTCTGAGCAAGTACCTACTAGCATCTACCTACTCGAAAAAAGAATGTTTTTGTTCTTGTTTCCTTTAGACAGCGTTATCCTACTATTGAGAAATAGGTAGCACCGTCGTTGGAATTGTAAGAGTCAATTCGAAAGGGACGTACGATCACTAAAGAAATGTTAGGACGTCTTAGTAATAACCCTAATGTCTTAAGATTAACATTCGAGGCAACATTTCCAAGGCGACGTTTCCGAGGCAACCTTCCGAGGCAACATTTCCGAACGGGACATTTGATCTTTGTTTAGACAGGAGGGCGACCACTAAAATATCCTATACTTAATGATCGTTTACCGAAGGAAACCGAAGTGAGAGTATACCCTAAGAGTGCGCATTTGCGAGTGATTTGATTTCAGTTATTATCTTTGCACATTAGGGTTTGCTAACCATTTTAAATTAACATACAGTCTTGTCATGCAATCCTATTACCATACATCTAACAATTAATATTTGCGAGAATTAAAAATGAGAGAAATAAAAACTACGCTATTACAAGGCTTCGGGGTAGGGGATTAATTACATAGCCAAAAAAACCGTAAAACGATAAATAAAAGAAAAATCTTAATTAACTATTACATACCATGAGCAGTTACATTAATATCGCAACAAAAAGTAAACGTGCGCGATGGATAAAGAACAAGAAAATTAGGGTTTTGACCCCGTCTAACCCTAATTGGAATTTAAAAGAGAAAAAAAAATCATTTTTGTTGTTTTTGATTATTTTTTAAGAAAATAAGATTTAATTGAATAAATAAAAACCTAATTATTAATTAATTTTATTTAAGAAAAATAAATAATTTGACCTATTTTTGTATTTTTGTTATTTTATGAAAAGAAATAAAAATATAATCAAGAACCAACCTAATTTTCTAATTTGATTTTAATTATTTACAAAAGTTAGAATTACCCTAAAATTAAATTAAGATAATATTAAATTAATTTTGACAAAATAAATAAAAACCTAAATTCTAAATTGTTGAGATTGATTTTATGATTTTTTGGTAAAAAAGAAATTAATTTGTGATAGAAAATAATTAAATAAGAGAATTTAAATAAAAGGAAAAATATAAAAGGAAAAGAAATGGGCCTGGTGCTTGAGCAAAGAGGGGGTTTCAATTGTAATTCTGGGCCCAAAACTCCTTGGCCCACGTTGACTTTCCAGATCCCATGTTGCAAGCTTGACTAGGCTTATGGTGGACCTCCAAAGGATGGCCCTTGGATCTAGCTTGTAGATGACCTGGATGATGAGATATTGAGGATGCACGGTGGACGCCCTGGATGCTCGTGTGCCTAATTATGTAAAAGAAAACAATATTGAACAAATATGGGGACCTGGGGATCGAACCCAAGCCCTTTGGCAATTTCCATTATACGCTGACCATCTGGGCTAGCTCACTTTGTTGTATACCTAATGATAAAATAAGATTATATGGAAAAAACAAAATGATGGATTATAAAATGCACGCAGTTTGAATTGGCCAGTCACATGATGCCACGCTACCCTTCTTCTTCCTCCCACCATTGCTAAAAGTCCAGAACTTTTACCTACGGATAAAGGGTGTAAGTATAACCCTTGTCCACTCCAAAACCTCATCCCTGCATGATAAATCAATACCAGTGGCACCAATCAACTCGTTGCAATCTCATGAGCATCATGGTACCACTTTCCATGGCTAATTGTTCCTGCAAGCAAAACCCCTAAAAACGAAACTAAAACCCTAAACATGGCAACTTGCTGTATAGCCAATAAAAATGCAATTAGGTATTACCATTAGCTTGCAAATGTTTCAAGGATCAAGAATATGCAAAGAAATCATACTACAAATGCCAGAATCGTGATATTCGATTTCAAAAAAGTATGAAGGTTGTAGGATGCTTACAACGCGTTTTTGGATGTTATGAGGCTTGCTAGTGATTGGAATAGGGTCCTTGGATGTACAACAAACGAATGGTGTGCCTGGAATGGCTTGAGGAAGCCTAGAACTAAGAAATCAGATTGCAACTTTCCTTTGAATTTTTGAGATTTGTTCTTCTCTTTTCACGCCTCCAATCCTCTGGTTTTTGATCTGCACTTGTTCTATATGTACCCTAGAATGAATTTGGTTACAAACTTGCTTCAAATATTTTTCAATTAAGATGATTGAATCATGATTTGATTCTTATGTAAATCATTCCAAATCAAGCCAAATCCAATCTTTTTGTGTCCAAATGAAGCTTGCATGATTTGATTTTTCTTCCAGCTGTATAAGAGGCCTAAACATGCACAAAATCTCAAGCTTTGATTAGTTTTGATATTTTCATGATTCTATTTTGATTTTATTTGATTTAATTGAAATAAAAATCAAAATAAATGATAAAAATAAAATAAAGACAAGTGGGAAGGATCATGGGTCTTGGATCATGTTACAAACTCAATGCAAGCATAAGAAGTTGGGCCCATTTGACAAAAGTTGCAATTTGAGACACATTTGACTTTTGGCAATTTTGCATAAAGGGTCAACTTTGACAATGCATAGCTCCTTAAATTTTGACCCTAGAGATGTGTTCTTAGACTTTTTAGAAATCTTAAGATGTCCTCTAAGCAACCCTTTTTGTCTCATCTCAATTGGGTCTTCCATGTTCATGTATGAAGCTTTGACAAAAAAGGTGTTTTTGTTGACTTTTCAAAATGACCTATAATGTCTAAATTTATATCTTCTTGTGAGTGCATATTTTGAACTTGGGAGATGAAGATGGATTGTAGGGAATTGCATCCTCTTTAAAATGAACTTTGGATTGGTCATTTTTGATAAAGTATGAGAAAGTTATGCTTGGTCAAAGTTGAGTTGACTTTTCCTATAAAACCCTAATTTAGCAACTTTTGGGTTTTGATGAATTGTGAGCAATCCTTGAGTAATCATGATCAAACCTTGATCAAATGATGAATAATACTTCAAAATTAGGATGTTGACCAAAAATCTTGAAATTTGACTGTATGTAGGACACAATTGACTTTTTCCCTAGCACAGTCGATTTTCAGGCCTTTGAGCAATTGAATGAGAAAACTTCCTCTGCAAGGCTTGAAACTTGACATGAATGATCTTTAGAATATATCAGGACAATGGTGAGCATTTGGGATCCTTTAGACTCAAACATCTTAATGCAAAATGAAACCCTAATTTGGGGTAGACTGCCTTGTGAGAGGGTTTGTCTGGTCAACCCTTGGACTTCCTTGAGAAATTTGGGAACCTCACTTGAAATGTATTGAGAAATATGGGAGGGAAAATTTTGGGGTACAACAACTGCCCCTGTTCAATCTTATTAAACCTGAGGATGTAGATTGGCTTGTCTGCCTTTCGTGATCCGAAGGTGGAAGATGATTGAACACTAGAGTGCCCAGAAATTTGCACTCGCATGAAGTGGTACTGGCCTTGCAATGTCGGGAATTGGGTTATAGATGACATTTGGAAGATGACGACAGAAGATGGGCTTAAAGATGCCATCAGAAGAAGTGTCGATTGCATAAGAGATTCCTTTGCGAGAGCCTGTATACCTGTTGTTGGGGAGGACTATACTGGGGAATATTGATCTATGTCTTGGTAAAAGTAGAATTTTAGGAGCTTTAGTCGGCCGTTATTCTATTGGGGAACCATCTCTTGGTCGAAGAGGTGAAAATAGACTGCTATCTGGTCGTGCTCCAGGCTTCACAGTGATTTGCTGAGGGAAATAAGATCGACTGCTATCTGGTCGTGCTCTAGGCTTCACAACGACTTACTGGGGGGATGAGACTAAACTTTCTATCTGGTCGTAATCCAGGCTTCGTAATTTCTCACTTTTTATCTGGTCGTACTCCAGGCTTCAGAAGGAATTAAGTGGTTATCCGGTCGCATCCGGGCTTCAACTTGAGTTTAAGGCAATACTAATATCCGGTCAATTCTGGGCTTCTTAGTAATTGGCCGGGTAAGCTGCTATTCGGTCAAATTCCGAGCTTCACAGTACCTTATACTGTTATCTGGTTGTGTCCAGGCTCCAGTATCCTTTTCTGTTATCTAGTCGTAATCCAGGCTTCACGGTGTCTTATACCATTATCTGATCGAGTCCAGGCTTCATGGTATCTTGTATTGCTATCTGGTCGATTTATAGGCTTCACAATAACTTGCTGAGGGTTAAGCTGTTTTCCGGTCGATCTCCAGGCTTCACAGCTTGTGTTTATGACATACCACTATCTGGTCGATTCCAGGCTTCATGGTTTCTTGGACTGCTATCTGGTCGATTTCCAAGATTCACAGTAACTTGTTAGGGGTTCAACTATTTTCCGGTCGATTTCCGGGCTTCATAGCTTTGAATTTGGGATATACCACTATCTGGTCGATTCCAGGCTTCATAGTATTTTGGTATTGTTATCTGGTCGTTCTCCGGGCTTCATAGTATGATGGAGAAATCAAGATATTATTCGGTCGGATCCGAGCTTCATAACTTGTATTTAAAATATACCACTATCTGGTCGTTTCCAGGCTTCATGGTATTTTGGAGAAATCAAGATATTATCTGGTCGAATCTGGGCTTCATAGCTTGAACTGGAATAGAAATCTTAGCATCAATTTGAATGAACCAGAGAAGACTTGTGAGAATTTGATTGTATCTTTCCCTGAAAGGTAAAGAGTTAGTCGTATGTAATCTCATGATGTATGACATGTATCGAGTAGTGATGTTCTCAAAATAAATGAGATTGTGTTGTATGATGTGTGTCATGATGTATGGATATGCAATGTTTTTTTTGTAATGTTCTCTAGCTGGGGAAAATGAATCCCGGAATGCTGCTGGAGAATACAAGAAGTTGAGTTCTTCATTCTCGCTGGGGGTAACGACCGAAGATAATTTGAGAATAAATTGGCGAGAGAATGACTCTGGGGAAGAGAGATACTCTGCTTAGAAGATCTGCTGACTTGGAGAAACCACCTCAGCTGGGGATGAATTACCGTTGCTGGTGATAATGAATCCTGCTGGGGATTGAATTTTTGTCTGTGGAAGAAATAAACTCCACTGGGGATAATCTTCCATTGTTGGTGATAGATGAACTCTGCTTGGGGAGAATTAATCACCAATGTTTTTAGATACCTCTTATTCTGCGGGGAGTGTATGTACCTTTAGTCATATTCTCAAGCTGGCTCTGTCCCTGTACCTGGTGGGAGAGCAACTGTAAGGTTTGGACATTTCTTGTTTACCCCTGTTCCTGGAATTACGAGTAATTGTCTTTTGTTTCACATGTAAATATTTATGAGCAACGATTATTTTCAAATGCATATATCAAAAATAAATCATTGGATGTTCTTGCAAAACAAAACAGAAAAATAAAACACAAGTTGAAATTTCTTGTAAAAATGAATCATATTGATTTTGAAGTTGGCCTGTAATAGGCGTTTTGTACAAGAGGTTGACGTCCTAGTAAGAGAACGCCGCCGAAAGATAGAAACTATACAATTTGTGAAAAAGAAAGAAAAACAGTTGTGTGAACAATCCCATTGGGTTCCAACTCTGCTATTGCCTTTATATCTTCGAATGTCTCATCACTTTGCTACTTGGTCGAAGATAGATCAGATTGATTGGTGTTGTCCGAGGTTGATAGTCGATACCGAAGTCTGGTTGCAAAATGATCCAATGAGACATAGTGTTACGCCTTGATCCCTAATTTTTGCCTAGACCGCCCTTTCGGGTTTTCAGTCCACCGGGATACCCTTTTTTGCCCAAGCCGCCTTTTCAGGTTTTCGACTTGCCGGGTGTACAGTTTTTTTCATTTCATCCCTTATTTTTGCCCGAACCCTTTTGGTTCGCCGGGAAGCCCTTATTTTTGCCTAGGCCAGTCAATCTAGCGGGTCTTTGATTATGCGTAGTAACTTTTCACTATGTCTGCATTGACAGGGTGATGAAGGTCGTCACCATCCATGGTGGTTAGGATCATATCTCCTCCCGAGAAAATGTTCTTAACCATAAATGGCCCTTCGTATGTGGGGGTCCATTTTCCCCTGGGATCACCTTGCAGCAGTATGATGCGTTTGATCACCAGATCCCCGACTTGATATTCTTGACGTCTGACTTTCTTGTTAAAAGCCTTGATCATTCGCTTTTGATACGTCTGACCATGACAAATAGCAGTAAGCCTCTTTTCATCAATTAGATTCAGCTGATCAAGCCGGGTCTGGATCCAATCATCTTCGCTCAAACCTGCATCCTTCATAATCCGGAGAGAGGGTATCTGGACTTCGATGGGTAAGACCGCTTCCATGCCATACACCAGAGAGTATGGTGTTGCCCCTGTCGATGTCCGCGCTGAGGTGCGGTACCCATGAAGAGCGAATGGTAACATCTCGTGCCAGTCTTTGTATGTCACTGTCATCTTCTGCACAATCTTCTTGATATTTTTATTTGCTGCTTTAACAGCCCCATTCATCTTCAGCCGGTAGGGAGAAGAGTTGTGATGCTGTATCTTGAACTGTTTGCAGAGTTCGGTGATCATCGTATTGTTGAGATTCGTACCATTGTCCGTAATGATCCTCTCCGGTACACCGTATCGACAGATCAAATTGTGTCGGATAAATAGCGCCATGAAATTCTTGGTTACTGTAGCAAAGGAAGCTGCTTCAACCCACTTTGTAAAATAATCGATAGCTACCAGAATGAAACGATGCCCGTTAGACGCAGTAGGTCTGATCTCGCCGATCATATCGATTCCCCACATTGCAAAAGGCCAAGGAGATGTCAAAACATTCAGAGGAACTGGAGGTACATGCACCTTATCAGCATAAACTTGGCACTTATGACAGGTCCGAGAATGCTGATAACAATCGGCTTCCATAGTAGACCAATAATATCCTGCCCGTAGGATTTTCTTTGCCATGGTATGTCCACTGGAATGAGTTCCGAAGGTACCTTCATGCAACTCTGCCATGATCCTTTCTGCCTCATTTTTGTCCACACATCGCAGTAAGGTTGAATCATGGTTACGCTTATAAAGGATACCATTGCTGATGAAGAACTTCGCAGCGAACCTTCTCAAGAACTTCTTATCATTAACAGATTCACCCTCGAGGTACTCTTGAGCCTCAAGATATCTCTTTACCTCGTGAAACCAGGGTTTATCTGTTACCTCTTCAGTTTCAATGTCACAGCAATGTGCGGGTTCGTCCAACCTTTCGATGGTAATCTGGGGAGCTTCATTGTCCCACCTGACCTTGAACATAGAAGACATGGTAGCTAGCGCGTCCGCTAACTGATTCTCCTCTCTTGGGAAGTGTTCAAAGGTTATCTCCTCAAAGTGCGGGAGCAACGTCAATACATACTCTTTGTAAGGAATAAGATTTGGGTGCTTCGTATCCCACTCGCCTTTGATATGACTGATCACCAGAGCGAAATCTCCGAACACACTCAAAAACTTAATCCTTAGGTCAATAGCAACTCGAAGACCCATGATGCATGCTTCATACTCCGCCATATTGTTGGTGCAGTTAAAACATAATCGAACGGTGAATGGAGTATGACAGCCCTCAGGAGATATGATCACGGTGCCGATGCCATTACCCAACGCGTTAGAGGCTCCATCAAAGTGCATAAACCATCGGGATCCTTCCTCAGGTCCTTCATCCGGTCCAGGTTTCTCACAGTCGGTCACCAACATGACGTTCTCATCCGGGAACTCAAAGTTCATGGATTGGTAGTCATCCACGACCTAATGCGCCAAATGATCCACCAATACACTCCCCTTGATTGCTTTTTGGATTGTGTACAGGATGTCATACTCAGTGAGGATCATCTTCCATCTTTCTATTCTTCCGGACAAAGCATGCTTCTCGAAGATATACTTGATTGGATCCATCTTTGATATCAATAGGGTAGTGTGAGTTAGCATATACTGTCTCAGCCGGCGAGCATCCCATGCCAAAGCGCAACAAGTTTTCTTGAGCAGTGAGTATCGGGTCTCACAGTTGGTAAACTTTTTGCTAAGGTAGTAAATAGCATGCTCTTTTCGCCCAGACTCGTCATGCTGCCCCATCACGCACCCCATTGAATTATCCAGTACTGTCAAGTATAAGATCAAAGGTATCCCTTTAACTGGAGGCATTAGAATAGGTGGCTCTTGTAGATATTCCTTGATTCTCTCGAAAGCGGTCTGACATTCATCATTCCATTTTACCACCTGATCTTTCTTCAACAGCTTGAAGATTGGCTCACAAATAGCAATCAGATGTGAAATGAATTGGGTGATGTAATTCAGACGTCCCCAAAAGCCTCTAACTTCCTTTTCTGTGTGGGGATATGGCATCTCTTGTATAGCTTTTACCTTTGCATGATCCACCTGAATACCTTTATCACTGACGACGAAACCCATCAGCTTACCAGACCTTACCCCGAAGGTGCACTTGTTCGGGTTTAAGCTCAGCTTGTACGTCTTCAACCTGTCGAAAAATTTCTAGAGATGGTCAAGGTTCTCTTCCTCAGTCTGGGACCTTGCTATCATGTCATCAACATAAACCTCAATCTCATGGTGAATCATGTCGTGGAACAAAGCGACCATGGCGCGCTGATAAGTTTCCCCAGCATTCTTCAACCTGAAAGGAATTACCTTGTAACAGAAGGTACCCCACTGTGTAACAAAGGTTGTCTTCTCCATGTCCTCGGGAGCCATCTTGATCTGATTGTAACCAGAAAAACCATCCGTACAGGAGAAGATCTTATGCTGCATGGTGTTGTCGACCAGGACATCAATATGAGGAAGTGGGAAATCATCTTTGGGGCTCGCCCTATTCAGATCTCTATAGTCCACACACATCCGTACCTTACCATCCTTCTTAGGCACCGGAACCACATTGGCAACCCACTGCGGGTAAGAAGTGACAGCTAGAAATCCGGCGTCAAACTGTTTCATGACTTCAACTTTGATTTTCTCAGACATCTCAGGGCGCATATGGAGAACCTTCTGCTTTACTGGAGGGCAGTCTTCTTTGGTTGGCAAGTGATGTACCACAATGTCGGTGTCCAACCCAGGCATATCTTCATAAGACCAAGCGAAGATCTCAACATAGTCGCGTAACATCTGTATTAACCTTTGCTTGACACTAGGCTCCAGATTTTCACCTATCTTGACCTCTTTCCTGTCTTCCTCAGTACCCAAATTCACTGATTCCACTGGCTCTTCATGAGGCTGTATGGCCCTTTCTTCCTGTAGTAACAGTCTAGCAAGTTCTCCAGGTACCTCACAATCATCCTCACCTTCGTCCTCGGCTTGGTTGATCAGATTTTCGAAGTCATAACTGGCAGTAGCAGAGTTGTTATCAATGGGATCCAGAGTGGATATGGATCTGCATTATGATACGTGAGTGTGTGTAAGAGCATAGATTTTTTGATAAAGTGAGAGACAGGAAAGAAAAACAAAGAGCACAAAATTTGTAATGCAAGAAACGTCCAATGTTTTATTGATGACATATGAAAATGACAGATAATAAGCCCTCACAAGCAAAGCCAAGGTGCCTCGGGCAAGGCACCGGGCCGTAAAAGTTTCAAACTGTTTATTACAACTCTTAAAAAAAGTCAATTACTGTGAAATAAAGGAAACAGGTATAAAGTCTTTCTCCGTCCAGTTGTTCAATCCTCCATTGGTTGTAGGGTAGATCCAACTGTCGATATCTGAATCTTCTTCACCGTCTTCCACCATATTAACTCCCGGTTTACTGATGTGTAGAGGAGGTGTTCCAATCCGCACGCGCCTAACATCCCTTTGAGCCCATGTAGTGAAGCCCAAACTAAATTTGTCAGTTTTATGCATGAAATCAGGGAGCTGACCCCAATTTGCACACCCACCTTCTTCAATTACAACCCTGGCATCCTTGAGGGAAGCCATCTTCATTGGAGGTTTGTCAGTAGCAATTTCAGTTGACGCCAAAGTCTGGGGGACCTATTCAAAGTTCTGACACGGGGTTTTGATGAACTCCCCATCCATCTCCATCTAACGTAAAGAGTTGAGATGACTCACCATGTACTTCTCTTCACCTTGTACTGTGACGATCTTCCCCTTTACCTGATATTTCAACATTTGATGGAGCATGAAAGTCACTGCCCCAACCTTATGAATCCACGGGAGACCCAGCAAGCAAGAATATGATGGTTGGATATCCATCACATAGAAAGTAGATGCGAAAGTATGAGAGCCAACTTTAACTGGGACGTCCACCTCCCCGTGCACCATCCTTTTTGACCCGTCGAAAGCCCTGACCACAATATTGCTCGGCTTCAAAATCAAACCTTCACAGTCTAGACGGTCTAATGCTTTCTTTGGAAAAACGTTCAAGGAAGACCCGGTATCCACCAATACATGGGCCATAGTAGTTCCCCTGAACTCAATCGAGACATGCAGAGCGTCATTATGATTTCTTCCTTTAGTAGTCAGATCTGCGTCTGAGAAACCCAACCCATTGTCGGCAGTCAAACTAGCTACACAGTCTTTGAATTGATCAGATGAAGTCTCCTGCGGCACATATGCAATTTTGAGGAAAGCAATTAAAGCCTTTGCATGGGCGTCAGAGCACAATAACAAGGTCAACATGGAGATCATCGACAGGGTCTGCCCCAGCTGCTCGACTACGTTGTAGTCGCTCTTTTTGATAATCTTCAGAATTTCCTCTATCTCCTGTTTAGAGGTTTCTACAATGATCTTCGTAGGTGCCTCCGTCCGGGTAGGCTCACCTATGATTTATTTTCCCCGAGTTCCAGATGGCTCGGCGATAAGGGTGATAACTGGAATAGGAACTGGGATAGTAGATGATGTACTAGCAGATGGAATGACAACAGGTTTGTGAACAGTCAGAGGGGAGATCTCAGGAGAAAAGAGTCTTCCGCTTCTGGTGACCTTGCTAGCTCCGACAATATTGCTGATATCAACTTCCTCACTCTTCAAGTCTTGCTTAACTCCATGGTAATACACATCTGCACCGTAGTGCTAGGGGACATCCTTATCCGAAGTGTATGGGATAGGACCAGGGACAATAATTATTAACGGAGCAACTCTTGGAACGGATGTAATCCTAACAGGCTTTCTCGAGGAAGCCTTGGAAGGATTGGAGGAAATGGTTATGGTGGCAACATCTTTAACTGGAATTAACGGAATCATAGTCTTCTCAAACAGGATCTCCTTGTTATCCATCAGGCGTTGAACACCTGATTTCAATAAGTGGCAACCAGCAGGTAGAATTGAACACAAGTGGCAACCTTCGCCACAGCCTGAAAATAAACCGGCCAATAATAGATTCTTATTAACTGTCATCAAAGGAGTAGAAACTTCTTTTGCGGAGGTCACAAATAAATCATTGTCTATAGCATTTACTCCATGACCGTGTTTGGGCATGGGAGCAGTCATGACGTTGGGCTTCTCCGAAGCGTCAAACTCAATCTCTTTAGCTTCAATCAAATCTTGCACCTTATTCTTCAAGGCCCAATAGTTGTTTGTATCATGACCTGGGCCATCGGAGTGATAGGCACAACGGGAATTTGGGTTATATAGCGGAGATGTGGTGTTGGGATTCTTCGGGGCTACCCTCAGAGTTACCAAGTTGGTCTTCAATAATTGTGGTAGAATTTGAGACAAGGTCATATTGAGCCGAGTGTACTGTCTTTGTGGTCTCTCCATTCTTTGCTGATTGTTGCATTGTGGAGCAACGGTGGGTCTTGATATCACTACCGCATTCACTGCTTGACGGTGTTCAAGTCTGCTTTGGCCCCTCGGGCCGTAAATTGCACTAGCTTCTTTCTTACTGGTGAAAGGCTTCTTCACTGCACTTGATGAAGTATCTTTCTGTATCTTACCACTTCAGATACCAGCTTCTACACTCTCCCCAGTCAAGATCAACTCAGTAAACCCAGATGATGAACTGCCAATCAGATGAGTGAAAAACAGACCCAATAGCATCCCCAGAAACATGTCAACTAACTCCCTATCAGACAATGGGGGTTGGACTCTTCCAGCCAAATATCTCCACTTTTGAGCATAGTCCTTAAGACCTTCACTTGCTCCCATAGACATACCCTGAAGCTGAGTACGAGTGAGATCAAGGTCGGCGTTATACTGATACTGCTTATAAAAAGTGGCAGCAAGGTCCTCCCAATTTCTGACATTGGCTCCTTCCAACTGATAAAACCATTCAAGCTGAGTCCATGACAGACTATCTTGAAAGAAATGTACCCACAAATTTCTATCAGCAGTGTGGGGTTGAATTTTCTAGACATACGAGTGGAGATGGAGTTTAGGACAGGATACTCCATCGTACTTAGAAAAAACCGGAGCTTTGAACTTATTAGGAATCACCAATCCTGATACCAAACCCAGCTCTTCAAAATCCAGACCAGGGATCCTCTGAATCTCCATAGCACTCAGACGGTCTTCTAGTTGTTTGTACCTATCCTCAGTAGGGGGATATTGTCCCTCATCATAATCTGTATCATTATCAGAGACTGCAGGACTGGGGCCCTTTTCTTCTTCTTGGTTCTCTCCTTCCTTGGATGAAAGGGACATATCAACTTTCTGTTTCAGCCTATCCCCAAACCTTTTACCCATACTCAAAAGAACGACCTTCTTCTTCTTCTTCTTCTCTTTCTCTTTCAGAATGAGAGCTTTCAAATCCTCTTGCCTTTTAGCCAAGCTTAAGAACATCTCTTGGAGTTGGGCATTTTGTGCCTGAAGATCTTTGATAGCTTGATCAGAAGACATAAATGCTGAAATAAATAGTGAAGAAGATGAGAAACCTGTGATGGTACCTGTAATGGCATGCATGATAATGGGATGCGTATGTAATGATTTCAAAGACTTTGGGAGATTTAAATTTGCAAACCAAAAATAAAACAAAAACTTTATTAGATTAACTGGTAAAAAGGTTCAACAATGCCTTTGAGGCGTTACAAAGAAATAAACGAAAAACAAATCTAGACTAGAAAAAAAAGAAAAATCAGAAATCCCATGGACGCTTCCCCTTGGTGCTGACATAGTCATTGATCGTTCTTTCATTCTCGAGTTACCTGGAGAGCTTCAAGATCTTCCTTCTTGCTCATGATACTTTTCTCGGTAGGTATCCCTCTCCTCTTTCAGCTGAATCTAGGATCTCTTCAATGCCCCAAGATCAGTGGGCATGTAGGGATAAAGGACCGTATAAGGAATGCCCTCTTCATTGGTAGGCTCCACAATCACTGGCAACACAACTTCATAGGGCATCCCAAGCTTCTGAGCGCGAGCTCAGACCCACTGGAGGTAAGTCTGCATAGGGAGAGAAGTCCTTGGTCCTAGCTCTTGGGGATCAGAGCTGTTCACCATGCCCCAAGCTCGTATGAACCTTCGGCGGTGCTCGTCAATGTCCTCCTTGTAGTCAAAGGCAATATCCGTAAGAAGTAACTCGTGAGGACTATCTCTCTGGGAACGACCAAACTGTCGTAAAGCTAGTCAGGGATTGTAGGTTATACCCCCTCTGATTCCAAGCAACGGGACATTAGGGTATCCCCCACAATGATCAATGACAGCAGTGATTTCCATAGCCTTGGAACTCCAAAGAATGTCTATATGGGCAAGGGACATTATCCTGTAATACCATCCCAAACCTTCTTCATTCTTTAACACAGACTTGGGGAGGTGCGAAATAAACCACCTCGCCAGCAGCGACATGCAACACATGAGAGTCCCCCTTCTTCGGACAGTACGAGTATATAGGGCATGTAGGATATCACCAAGTAGAGTAGGCACTGGGTTGCGAGACAGGAAGATCTTAACCGCATTCACATCTACAAAGGAATCTGGATTCGGGAAGAGAACCAAACTGTAGATAAAGAGAGCCAAGATGTATTCCAAAGCCTGGAAATCCAAGTTATCCCAGAATAATTGAGCTTGATCCATCAGAAACTTGGCTAAGAAACCTTCAACCCCGCTTCGTGTCTCCCAATTGGATACTACATCAGCCCGTTTCAGATGTAGAGCTGAAGCAATGTCTTTTGGTCTAGGAGTTTCTTCTATACCTGTGAAAGGCACCTGCTCTAGGATTGATATACCCAATAAGTGCGAGAACTCTTCCAAAGTGGGAACCAACTGGTAGTCTGGAAAAGTGAAACAATGATGCACAGGATCGAAGAACTGGAAAAGCACACTCATCATCTGCTCATCAAACTTTGAGGTAACCAAGCTAAGAAGCTGACCATGTCTCTTAATGAAGGAAGAAGTCTCATAAACTTTTGAGGCTAACTCTTTGAGTTGAACAGGTATTTGCATAAAGTTAACTCGGGTGGTATTTCTGCGCATGGAAGCCATAATCTGCAAAACAAGACAAAGATAAATCCCCTCGGTCTTTGAAATGGTTAGTATAATGAAGTATGCATGCTATGTTATGATGCATGATGTCATGGTAAAACAAACAACAGGTATAGCAGATAACATGCATGGCAAAGGCAAACAAGCCACACAATAACCCTTAAGTTTAAGGCTTGCATGAGGTCTAGGTACTACCCTCTTGAAGTTCAGTTGGTTTCAACCTTTCCTAGCAATAGTAACCGGGTTCTAGAGGTTCTCAATATCACTGACCATCCTGCATCGGTCATGGTTTCAGCTCATGCAATCTTTTCTTGCGGTCGGAACTATCTCGAGAGTATGGTCTCAATGAGTGTAGCATCGAGTATCAACCAGTTTTCAGCTTTATACCGAGGCCGGCTATCTCACTACCTCTTAATGGCCAAGTTGGTCTATTAAGGGTTCTAAGGTTAGTTGATGTTTAACGACACACATAGAAGCCCCGTATTCTCCTCGTTTCTCCACAAGGGATACCAGTACCAACCAATGTGTTGCATCAACATAGCTACTGCTTCAACTGTATCAGTCTATGCTGTACAGTTCTCTCATAGTTTATTGCTACTTACCTAAAAGGTGTCCCTCAGATCCGGGTTAGGATCTATAGTAACTCCCAATACAAAAACCCTTAAAAGTAAAGCAACCAAAATAAACAAGAGAAGCAAATATGATAAACTAATCCTAAAGTATACCCCACTTATAAAGTCCCCAGCAGAGTCGCCAGTTCTGTGATACGGTGGTAGAACCAGACTGTTTTGAGAAAATGCTGGTTTGCATTTTGCGTTTGTGTTCACAAAATGTCGCGGTAAGCAAGAGTCGCCACCGACTTTTATTTTATCCAACTTGAAAGGAAAAAAGCACAGAAAAATTCCTTTTTGAGATTTTGGAGTACGGGGGGTAGATTATAGAAAGGGAAGGTATTAGCACCCTTTCTATCCGTAGTTTTCTACGGGCTCTTAGGTACTTGTTCATCATTTTAAAAATTGCTTCCGTGTTTGTGTGTTTTGAAAAGTTTTTGTCTTACTTCGTTTTAACCCTTGTATCAGTCCTCAAGAGTGTTATGAAGTGTTTTGAAAACTTTGTTTGAAAAGTGTTTGGTGTAAAAAGTTTGATTCTGAGCAAGTACCTACTAGAATCTACCTACTCGAAAAAAGAATGTTTCTGTTCTTGTTTCCTTTAGACAGCGCTATCCTACTATTGAGAAATAGGTAGCACCGTTGTTCGAATTGTAAGGGTCAATTTGAAAGGGACGTACGATCACTAAAGCAATGTTAGGACGTCTTAGTAATAACCCTAATGTCTTAAGATCAACATTCGAGGCAACATTTCCGAGGCGACGTTTCTGAGGCAACCTTCTGAGGCAACATTTCCGAACGGGACATTTGATCTTTGTTTAGACAGGAGGGCGACCACTAAAATATCCTATACTTAATGATCGTTTATCTAAGGCAACCGAAGTGAGAGTATACCCTAAGAGTGCGCATGTGCAAGTGATTTGATTTCAGTTATTATCTTTGCACATTAGGGTTTGCTAACCATTTTAAATTAACATACAGTCTTGTCATGCAATCCTATTACCATACATCTAACAATTAATATTTGCGAGAATTAAAAATGTGTGAAATAAAAACTACGCTATTACAAGGCTTTGGGGTAGGGGATTAATTACATAGCCAAAAAAACCTTAAAACGATAAATAAAAGAAAAATCCTAATTAACTATTACATAGAATGAGCAGTTACATTAATATCGCAATAAAAAGTAAACGCGCATGATGGATTAAGAACGAGAAAAATTAGGGTTTTGACCCCGTCTAACCCTAATTGGAATTTAAAAGGAAAAAAAATCATTTTTGTTGTTTTTGATTATTTTTTAAGAAAATAAGATTTAATTGAATAAATAAAAACCTAATTATTAATTAATTTTATTTAAGAAAAATAATTAATTTGACATATTTTTGTATTTTTGTTATTTTATGAAAAGAAATAAAAATATAATCAAGAACCAACCTAATTTTCTAATTTGATTTTAATTATTTACAAAAGTTAGAATTACCCTAAAATTAAATTAAGCTAATATTAAATTAATTTTGACAAAATAAATAAAAACCTAAATTCTAAATTGTTGAGATTGATTTTATGATTTTTTGGTAAAAAAGAAATTAATTTGTGATAGAAAATAATTAAATAAAAGAATTTAAATAAAAGGAAAAATATAAAAGGAAAAGAAATGGGCCTGGTGCTTGAGCAAAGAGGGGGTGTCAATTGTAATTATGGGCCCAAAACTCCTTGGCCCATGTTGACTTTCCAGATCCCATGTTACAAGCTTGACTAGGCCTATGGTGGACCTCCAAAGGATGGCCCTTGGATCTAGCTTGTTGATGACCTGGATGATGAGATATTAAGGATGCACGGTGGATGCCCTGGATGCTTGTGTGCCTGATTATATAAAAGTAAACAATATTGAACAAATATGGGGACCTGGGGATCGAACCCAAGCCCTTTAGCAATTTCCATTGTACGCTGACCATCTGGGATAGCTCGCTTTGTTGTATACCTAATGATAAAATAATATTATATGGAAAAAACGAAACGATGGATTATAAAACGTACGCAGTTTGAATTGGCCAGTCAGAGGATGCCACGCTACCCTTCTTCTTCCTCCCACCGTTGCTAAAAATCCAGAACTTTTACCTACGGACAAAGGGTGTAGGTATAACCCTTGTCCACTCCAAAACCTCATCCCTGCATGATAAATCAATACAAGTGGCACCAATCAACTCGTTGCAATCTCACAAGCATCATGGTACCACTTTCCATGGCTAATTGTTCCTGCAAGCAAAACCCCTAAAAACGAAACTAAAACCCTAAACATGGCAACTTGCTGTATACCCAATAAAAATGCAATTAGGTATTACCATTAGCTTGAAAATGTTTCAAGGATCAAGAATATGAAAATAAATCATACTACAAATGCCAGAATCGTGATATTCTATTTCAAAAAAGTATGAAGGTCGTGAGATGCTTACAACATGTTTTTGGATGTTACGAGGCTTGCTAGTGATTAGAATAGGGTCCTTGGATGTCCAGCAAATGAATGGTGTGCCTGGAATGGCTTGAGGAAGCCTGGAACTAAGAAATCAAATTGCAACTTTCCTTTGAATTTTTGAGATTTGTTCTTCTCTTTTCACGCCTCCAATCCTCTGGTTTTTGATCTGCACTTGTTCTATATGTACCATAGAATTAATTAAGTTACAAACTTGCTTCAAATCTTTTTCAATTAAGATGATTGAATCATGATTTGATTCTTATGTAAATATTTTCAAATCAAGCCAAATCCAATATTTTTGTGTCCAAATGAAGCTTGCACGATTTGATTCTTCTTCCAGCTGTATAAGAGGCCTAAACATGCACAAAATCTCAAGCTTTGATTAGTTTTGATATTTTCATGATTTTATTTTGATTTTATTTGATTTAATTGAAATAAAAATCAAAATAAATGATAAAAATAAAATAAAGACAAGTGGGAAGGATCATGGGTCGTGGATCATGTTACAAACTCAATGCAAGCATAAAAAGTTGGACCCATTTGACAAAAGTTGTAATTTGAGACATATTTGACTTTTGGCAATTTTGCATAAAGGGTCAACTTTGACAATGCATAACTCCTTCAATTTTGACCCTAGAGATGTGTTCTTGGACTTTTTAGAAATCTTAAGATGTCCTATAAGCAACCCTGTTTGTCTCATCTCAATTGGGTCTTCCATGTTCATGTATGAAGATTTGACAAAAAAGGTGTTTTTGTTGACTTTTCTAAATGACCTATAATGTCCAAATTTATATCTTCTTGTGAGTGAATATTTTGAACTTGGGAGATGAAAATGGATTGTAGGTAATTTCATACTCTCCAAAATGAGCTTTGGATGGGTCATTTTTGATAAAGTATGAGAAAGTTATGCTTGGTCAAAGTTGAGTTGACTTTTCCTACAAAACCCTAATTTATCAACTTTTGGGTTTTGATGAATTGTGAGCAATCCTTGAGGAATCATGATCAACCCTTGATCAAATGATGAATAATACTTCAAAATGAGGATGTTGACCAAAAATATTGAAATTTGACTGTATGTAGGACACAGTTGAGTTTTGCCCTAGCACAGTCGATTTTCAGGCCTTTGAGCAATTGACTGAGCAAACTTCCTCTGCAAGGCTTGAAACTTTCCATGGATGATCTTGAGAACATCTCAGGACAATGGTGAGAATTTGGGATCCTTTGGACTCAAGCATCTTGATGCAAACTGAAACCCTTATTTTCGGGTAGACTGCCTTAGGAGAGGGTTTGTCTGGTCAACCCTTGGACTTCCTTGAGCAATTTGGGGACCTCACTTGAAATGTATTGAGAAATATGGGAGGGAAAATTTGGGGGTACAACACCATCCATAGTAATCAGCAACATGGCACCACCAGAGAAAACATTCTTTACAACAAATGGTCCTTCGAAAGTGGGAGTCCATTTTCCCCTTGGGTCACCTTGTGGAAGAATGATGTGCTTTATTACCAATTCGCCAGCTTGATACACTCAAGGCTTGATCATTTTAGTTGAACGCCTTGATCATACACTTTTTATACATCTGACCATGGCAAACAGCAGCCAGCTGCTTCTCGTCAATCAAGTTCAGCTGATCCAACCTAGTCTGAGTCCATTCATCTTCGCCTAGACCTGCTTCTTTCATTATCCTTAGAGAGGGAATTTGAACTTCTACAGGCAAGACGACTTCCATGCCATAGACCAAGGAGAAAGTAGTTTCCCCAGTTGATGTACGAGCCGAAGTATGATAGCCATGGAGAGCAAACGGTAACATCTCATGCCAGTCTTTGTAGGTTACCACCATCTTTTGCACAGTCTTCTTGATATTTTTATTGGAAGCTTCCATTGTGCTATTCATCTTGGGTCTGTATAAAGAAGAATTGTGATGCTTGATTTTAAACTGAGTGCATAGTTCCATGATCATAGCATTGTTGAGGTTGGTTCCATTGTCGGTGAGGATCCTTTCGGGAATACCGTAACGACATATGAAGTTATGCTTGATAAACTTAGCTACCACATTCTTGGTGACTAAGGCATATGAAGTAGCTTCGACCCACTTGGTAAAGTAATCAATGGCAACAAGGATGAAACAATGTCCATTTGAGGCAGTAGGTTTGATCTCTCCAATCATGTCAATGCCCCATATTGCAAACGGTCACGGAGCAGTGATGCCATTTAGAGGAATAGGTTTGACACTTGTGGCAAATCCTTGAGTGATGATGATAATCAGTTTCCATTATGGACCAATAGTAACCATCCCTCAAGATTTTCTTGGCCATAGTGTGTCCAGTAGAATGGGTCCCAAATAGGCCATCATGCATGTCTTCCAATTTTCTCTGCCTCCTTCTTGTCCACACATCGGAGTAGAGTAGAATAATGGTTACGCTTATATAGGATTCTGGTGCTTAGAAAGAATTTGGCTAAAAATCTTTGCAAGAATTTCTTATCATTGATGGAAGCCCCTTCAGGATATTCTTATGCCTCAAGATATCTCCTCACCTCATGGTACCATGGTTTCTCTTCGTCAGTGTCAAGCTCATAGCAGTGCGCAGGTTCGTCAAATCTCTCAATTGTAATCATAGGAGCTTTGTTGTCCCATTTGACTTTGAACATGGAAGATATTATGGACAAAGCGTCGGCTAATTTATTTTCCTCCCTAGGGAAATTCTCAAAGGTGATCTCCTCGAAGCATGGAATCAGATTTAACACAAGCTCTTTGTAAGGAATCAGGTTAGGATGCTTAGTGTCCCATTACCCCTTCACTTGGCTAATCACTAGAGCAGAGTCTCCGAGTACATCCAAATGTTTGATCCTCAAGTCAATGGTAACCTTCAGACCCAATATGCATGCTTTATACTCGACCATGTTGTTCGTACAATTGAAGTATAATCTAGCAGTGAAAGGAGTGTGGCACCCTTTAGGAGAAATTATCACAACCAATTCCATTACCCAGAGCGTTGGAAGCTCCATCAAAAACCATAGTCCATCGGAATCCTTGTTCAGGTCTGTCATACGGTCCAGGTTTTGCATAGTCAGTCACTAACATGATATTCTCATCTGAGAAGTCAAAGTTCATAGATCGATAGTCATAAACAACTTGATGGGCCAAATGATATGCCAATATACTTCCTTTTATGGCCTTTTATGTTGTATACTGGATATCATATTCAGTCAGAATCATTTTCTATCTAGCTATCTGTCTGGAGAGAACGGGCTTCTCGAAGATGTAATTGATAGGGTCCATCTTAGAAATCAATAAAGTGGTATGATTCAACATATATTGTCTTAGCCAGCGAGCAGCCCATGCTAGAGCGCAACAAGTTTTCTCGAGCAGTGAATATCTGGTTTCACAGTCGGTAAACTTTTTGCTCAGGTAGTATATTGCATGCTCTTTTCGGCCAGACTCATCATGTTGGCCCAACACACACCCCATAGAATTATCTAGTCAAGTACATGATCAAAGGTCTTCCTTCAACTGGAGGCATAAGGATATGAGGCTCTTGCAAATATTCCTTGATTTTATCGAAGGTAGCTTGATAGTCGTTGTTCCATTTGACTACTTGATCTTTTTTTAGGAGTTTGAATATTGACTCACAAGTAGCAGTCGAGTGGGAGATGAAGCGAGCAATATAGTTAAGTCAACCCAAGAAACCTATAGCCTCCTTTTCAGAACGGGGGGCTGGCATTTCTTGAATGGCTTTTACCTTTGCAGGATCAACTTAGATGCCTTTACCAATGATGACAAAACCTAGAAGCTTTCCAGACCTTACTCCGAATGTGCACTTATTAGGGTTCAACCTCAACTTGTACTTCTTCAGCCTCTCAAGTAGCTTGTGTAGGTGATCAAGATACCCTTCTTCAGTTTGCGACCTTGCAATCATATCATCCATATGGACTTATATTTCATGATGAATCATATCATGAAATAAAGCTACCATAGCTCTTTGATATGTTTCCCCTGCATTTTTTAATTCGAATGACATAACTTTGTAGAAAAAGGTTCCCCATTGTGTAACAAAGGTGGTCTTTTCCATGTCTTCGGGAGACATCTTGATTTGTTTGTATCCAGAAAACCCATCCATGAAGGAGAAGACTTTATGTTGAGCGGTGTTGTCAACCAATGCGTCAATATGTGGTAGAGAGAAATCATCTTTTGGGCTTGCCCTATTCAGATATCTATAATATACACACATGCGAACCTTTCCATCTTTCTTTGGCACGGGGACCACGTTCGCAACCTATTGAGGATAAGATGTGACAGCCAAAAAACACGCATCAAATTGCTTTATTACCTCGGCTTTTATCTTTTCAGACATGTCAGGCCGCATGTGATGAACCTTTTGCTTAACAAGAGGACAATCTTCCTTTGTTGGCAGACGATGAACCACAATATCGGTATCTAACCCAGGCATATCTTCATACAACCAAGCAAACACTTCAGCGTAGCCATGTAACATCTAAACCAATCTGCTCTTGATACCATCTTTTAGGTTGGCGCCGATCTTGACCTCTCTCTTATTTGTCTCAGTACCTAAGTTGATAACTTCGACTGACTCTTCATGAGGTTGAATAACTTTCTCTTCTTGAATTAGAATTCTGGATAATTCTCCTGGTATTTCACAATCTTCCTCGCCTTCGTCTTCGGCTTGGTTAACTAGATGTTCGAAGTCATAGCTGGCAATAGTGGAGTCGTTTGCAATGAGATCCAGAGTGGATGAAGATCTACAAGTGTGTGTGTGTGTGCATGTAAGAAACATGGCTATTGAAAAAGTGTAATAAAGAAAAAGAAAGACAATGAACACAAAAACTTGAATGCAAAAGGTCCAATGGTTTATATTAAATGATCATATGATAAATGAACATGAATAAAACCCTTAACAAATGGACCATAGTTCCCCGGGAAAGGAACATGGCTTAAAAGTCATTGTTTTGGAAATTAAGATTATAGATAGAAGTTCTTGAATTGAAAGAAAATAGTAAACAGTAATTACTCCTCAATGAAGGAGATGGGAGTGAAATCCTTTTCATGCCAGTTGTTGAGCTTTCCTTTGACAGTAAGAAAGATCAAATCCTCAAAATTATTTTCATCATCAGAGTCTTCCACAACGTTCACTTCATGATTGCTGATGAGGAGAGGTGGCTTTCCCACGCGAGCACGCCTTACTTCTTTCTGAGATTTGATGGTGAAACCCAATCCGAATTTGTCTGCTTTAAATGGAATGTCGGGAAGTTGGCCTCAGATAGTATAGTTTCCATCTTTGACCACGACACAAGCATATTTAAGCGAAACCATTCTTGGTACAACTTCATCGGCTTTTGATATTTTGGTGGAGATCTTGGTGGCGACAACCATAGGAGGAACAATTTCAAAGGCCTGGCACGGAGTCTCTATGAATTCACCATCCATTTTCGCATACTTGAAGGAATTAAGATGGATCACCATAAATTCTTCTTTGCGGCTAACAGTAACGATCTTCCCTTTGACTGGATACTTTAAGTTTTGATGAAGGGTGGATGTTACTTCCCATGCCCCATGGATCCAAGGGCGTCCAAGCAAACAAGAATAGGCGGGACGTATGTCCATTATATAAAAGGTAGAATTAAAGATCTATGAGCCAACTTTAATTGGGAGATCCACCTCTCCATGAACCATTCTCTTAAACCTATCGAAAGCCCTTACGACAATATCACTTGGCTTCAGTACCAGTCCTTCACAATCTAGCCAGTCCAAAGCACCTTTGGGTAACACATTTAAATATGAGCCAGTATCAACTAAGACATGAGCCATGGTGGTTCCCTTGCATTCAATAAAGATATGCAAGGCTTTATTGTGGTTCCTTCCCATAGGAGTCAAATCAGTGTCGAAGAATCCTAATCCATTGTCAGTCGTTAAACTTGCTACACAGTTCTCGAATTGGTCAGCAGTGATTTCTTGGGGGCACATGGGCTTTCTTCAAGAACTTGATCAGAGCCTGGGCATGAATGTCCAAACAGAGTAATAATGACAAAATGGAATTTTTGGAGGGGGTTTGCCCCAGCTGCACCACTATTTTGAAGTCACTCTTCTTTATGATTTTCAGGATTTCCTCCATCTCTTGAGTGGAGGTATCTTCAGCATTAGTATCTTTAGTAGGTGCCTCTATCCCAACAGGCTCTCCTTATTTTTCTTTGCCTCTAGTGTTGGCACTAGACTTGTCATTGCTTATGCAGACGGAAGTTGTTGTAGTAGTGGGTGGTGAAATATCAGGGGAAAACATCCTCCATGTTCTTGTCACCTTACTAGAACCTGCAATATTGGTGACATCAACTTCATCTTTGTTGATCCAAGAATCTTGTTTTATCCCATGATAATAAACCTCAGCACCATAGTTCCAAGGAACTGCTTTATCAGAGGAGTAGGGGATAGGCCCAGCGGCAGTGATTATTAAAGGAGAGATGGTCAGTTCATTTGAAATTATAATAGGACCCTTTGATGGGATCCTAAAAGGCTTATTGTAAATTCTTATTATGGACATGTCTTCAGTTTTGTTGGTCAAACTCTTGATGGTAGGAATCTTTTCAAACAGAATCTCGCGGCTATTTATCAGGCGTTGCACACCTTCCTTCAACCGCTTGCACCCATTTACTTGTTGATCACAACAAGAACAATCTTTAGAACAGCCAGGGAACACCACGGCTCTTAGCAAGTTAACCTTCACAATAGTTAATGGAGTTTTTAAATCTTCAATGGAAGAGACGAAAGTAGTATCATCAATTGCGTTAACACCTTTGCCATGATTTAGCATTGGTGCGATTATCACATTTGGAGTAACAGGTGGATCAAATTCAATTGTCTTATTGTCTATCAAATATTGAATCTTGGTCTTCAGCGCCCAACATTGATCGGTCTCATGCCCAGGACTGTTTAAATGATATGCACACTTGGCATTAGGATTGTATTTTAGTGATGAAATGTTTGGATTGGATGGTGGATCACGTAGTGTCACTAAGTTGGCCTTCAACAGATGTTACAAGGCTTGGGACAGTGACATGCTAATCCTTATGAACTGTATTCGAGGAACTTCGGATTGTTGATTGTTGGATGATTGCCTTTGAGCAGACAGAGGGTTGGAGATTAACACAACATTAACAGAGGGTCGGTGATTCTTCTTGGTATGGGCCCTTGACCTATACATTACATTTTCTTCCTTCTTTCCAGTGAAAGGCTTCTTTACAGTGTTGGATGCGGAAGCAGATGTCATGGGAATTTTTCCGCTCTTAATGTCGCTTTCTACCCTTTCACCAGTTAGTATCACCTCATTAAAACCAGACGAAGAACTGCCAATAAAAAGGTTGAAAAATGGGCCGGTCAATGTACCCATGAACATGTCAATTATTTCTCTATCAGTTAGTGGTGGTTGGACCCTACCAACAAGATCCCTCCATTGTGTGTTCTTCGAATGGACCACATTCATCTAAATGTACCACTTACTTCGTCCTTTTGTTTTGATCACATAGATCCAACCTTTGACTAAACTCATCAACAGAAAAAACAATATTTGTTTCCACCAATTGTGTGTTCTTCGAATGAACCACATTCATATGAATGTACCACTTTGAGTATGAAAGATGATCTCATTGGCATAATCGAAACGAAATAAATTATGGATTGCTTTCCTACCAAACAAATTTCATAAACTTTTTTTTAGGCATCTCAAGACTTGGAAAACCATATCTTGAGTAATCAGTTGATTAGGTGGTCGAAAGTTCAAATTTCCAAACTTCAAATGCCACAACCAACTATCCTTGTGGATCTAAGCAAGTATGAAGATAGACTTGTAATTCATAGTGTCGAAACTATGTGTGTCGAAGGGTTTAGTATGTGGATCGAAGCAGGTTTAGAGGTGGATCAAAGTAGGTTGCTCGAAGGAAACCATTGCCCAGAAGATTGTGGGTTGAAGCAAGTTGCTCAAAGAAGCCATTGCCCAGTCGAAGCTTGTGGATTGAAGCAAACTTGCTTGAAGGAAGCCAATGCCCAGTCGAAGCTTGTGGATTGAAGCAAGCTTGCTCGAAGGAAGCCAACACCCAGTCAAAGCTTGGGGATCAAAGCAAGTTTCTTGAAGGAAGCCATTTCCTAATAGAAACTTGTAGATCAAAACAAGCTTGCTCTTCTTCGATTTGTCAGAATCTGCCCACCACTCCTTTTCGATTAGTCATGTGGTTCGAACAGCCTGAACCAGATTTTGAATTCAAACGGTTATCTGCAGCTGCACACCTTTCGATCTGCTTTTCCCTTTCGACATTTTCCTCTTTCTCTCTTCTTCGACCTGATGCTTGAGACCCCAATATGATTCATGGAAACTAATATGGGGCATTAAAAGTCCAATTGTACTGGTGCAAACTCAAAACCTAGTTTTGAGTCATCAGTGTTTGAGGAGGTATCTTCAGCTGATCAAACCTTGTGCAGTCTTGAATCAATAGAGATCTTGTGAGAAAATTCTTGAGAAATGAGAGGGCGAATTTTGGGGTACAACATGAATTGATATGATCGGAGAGATTATGCCTACTGCTTCCAATGTGCATCGTTTCATCCTTGCTGTTATTGATTACTTCACGAAGTGGGTAGAGACAGTCTCATTTGCTTTCGTTACCAAGAATATTGTGGCTCGGTTCCTTAAGTATAACCTCATATGTCGGTATGGCATCCATGAAAGGATCATCACGAACAATGGTACCAATCTTAAAAATACTATGATCACAGAACTCTGCATGAAGTTCAAGATTAAGCATCACAATTCCTCTTCGTACCGACCAAAGATGAATGACACAGTGGAAGCCGCCAACAAGATTATCAAGAAGATCTTGCAGAAGATGAAAGTGACATACAAATATTAGCATGAGATGCTACCATTTTCTCTTCATGGTTATCGCACTTCAGTACGTACATCAATTGGGGCAACCCCGTTCTCCCTAGTCTACGGTATGGAGGCTGTCTTACCTGTTGAAATCCAGATTCCTTCCCTAAGGATTATGAAAGACACATGTTTAGATGAAGACGATTAGATTCAGACTCGACTGGACCAGATAATTTTGATTGATGAAAAAAGGCATGTGGATGTTTGTCATGGTCAGATGTATCATAAACGCATAATCAAGGCTTTTAATAATATAGTCAGACATCAGGTATACCAGGCTGGTGATTTGGTAATAAAGTGCATCATCCTACCACAAGGTGATCGCAGGGGAAATTGACTCCCACATACGAAGGGCCATTTGTGATCTAAAATATATTTTCTGGTGGTGCTATGATACTTACTACCATGGACGGTGAAGATTTTCCGCACCCTGTGAATGCAAACATAGTAAAAAAATACTAAGCATAAAAGTGACCCGCTAGGTTGACATGCCTAGGAAAAAATGAGGGCATCCCGGCGAAACAAAAGGGTTCGGGAAAAAATTAGGGATATATATTAAAAAATTGTACATCCGGCAAGTTGAAAACCTGAAAAGGCAGCTTGGGCAAAAAAGGATATCCCGGTGGACTGAAAAGTCGAAAGGGCGGTCCAGGAAAAAGTTAGGGATTAAAGAGTACGACTATGCCCTATTTGACCATCCATTTACTTACAACCAACTTTATTACTAGCATCAAGTTCAAATGGTGCAGATCAATTCAATCATCTTCTTCTGACATCAAGTGATGAGATACTTGAAAACATAGGGGCAATAGTAGAGTTAAAACTTGATGGGATCATTTCTGCATAGCTATTTTTCTTTGTATCACTTTCTACCCCTTTTTCAATTTTTACGAAGATCTCCTCTTACTAAGATTTTTGTCTCCTTGTATAAAACTTTCAGAATCAATGCAAATATACTTCGAAATTCAAAAATTGTTTTTACTTTCTCCATTTTGTTTGCAAAAACTTCCAATGGTTACGTTGAATGAACATATGCATTTGAACATGATTACTTTAACAAAATATATGCATGAAAACAAGATTAGAGTTTACTAAAGAATGATGAATGACCGAATTACCTGGAATGCCTCTATCCCTAAGCAAAAATCGAAGATTCCCAACAGAGTATCCTCAAACAGAAAGTGGGAATCCTCGGTAAGGTCATTCTAAACAAAGTTGAAGAATTGCTTTCTTCATCCCCATCAACAGTCAGGGATTTATTATCCCCATCCAGAGATGTTATACAAAGCTATCACTATGCTCCGACAACTTATTGTATCCATACATCATTTATAGAACATCATAACATATGCATACGAAACGCATATAGTATTCTCATTTATTTTGATAGCATCATTACACAATGCATTACATACATCATAACATTGCATAATACTAACTTTGTCTTTTTAGGTTAAATTCGCAAACAAACGAATATTATCAGCGATTCATAGACAGGTTATAGATCAACTCCCAAAACAGGATGGGGCAACTATCTACATGACCAAATAATTTCCCTCAGAGACCAAAAGCTGACGAGCATTTCCCTCAGAGACTAATTATGACGAGCATTTCCTTCAGAGATTCATTTTGAAAAGCATTTCCCTCATATAAAATCAGATAGATTCATTTTGAAAAGCATTTCCCTCATATAAAATTAGATAGATTCATTTTGAAAAAGCACCAGTCAGATAAAACCAGGCGAAGGTTCATTCTGATACTCCTTTGGATACCGTCGCACGTAGACTCATTCCAATACATTTTTCAAATATAGTCGAGCGAAGACTCATTATGATCCACTTCTAGATACAGTTAAGAGTATACTCATTCCAATACATTTTTCAAATACAATCGAGTGTAGATTCATTTTGATACTCTTTTAGATACAGTCAGACATAGACTCATTCCAATACATGGTTAGATATAGTCAGGAGAAGACTCATTCAGATCCTCTCCTAGATACAGTCAAGACATAGGATCATTATAGAACATCATTCAAATACAATCAGAACATAAAATTCATTCTGACACTCCCTAACACGTCTGCTAGATACAGTCGGACACAGAGTCATTCTAGTATACTTATTAGAATATAATCGAGCGTAGACTCATTCTAATACTCCTATCAACAGTTACTTGTGATGGAATCTATAAGCCCATCTCCGACGAAACTCTATCACTTCTCTGATGGCATCTTTAAGCCTGTTCAAGCAGTACAAACAGTGTTACTATACGAGTGCAAATTTTTGGGCACTTAAGTGTTCAATCCTCTACCACCTTCAGATCACGAATGGCGGACATGCCAATCTAACTCTTCAGGTTTAAGAAGATTGAACAGGGGCAGCTGTTGTACCCAAAAATTTTCCCTCCCATTTTCAAGACAAATTATTCCAATAGGTTTCCTCATGTTCATAAAGGTCCCAGACACTCAAGACAACTCAAAGATTGACCAGACAAACCCTCCTCCTAAGCAATTAACCTACAACTATGGTTTTGCTTTTCTCAAAGAAAATTGGATTTCTAATGCCTCAAGTAGACGTCATGGTTCCTCATATGCTTCAAATAATACTCATGCCAGATTTTAAACCTTACAACATAAGTTTGATTAGTCAATTAGTCAGATGGTTGAAAATCAATTGTATTAGACAAAAGTGAACTTTGACCAATTTACAGTCAAACTTCAATATTTTTGGTCAACGTCAATGTTTTGAAGTCACATTCATAATTTTATCAAGGGTTGACATGATTCATCAAGAAAACTCAAGATTCATCAAAAGTCAAAAGTTACTAAATTAGGGTTTTCTTAAGGAGAAGTCAACTGAACTTTGACCAAGCATAACTTTCACACACTTCATTAGAAATTCCTCAACCAAAGCTTATTTTGAAGTAAATTCAATTCTCTACAACTTTGTCTCTCTAAGCTCAATGGCAAAAAAATGCTTCATTTGGAGATATGAGCCAAAACATTATAGGTCATTTTAAAAGTCAACAAAAAGACATTCTTTTTCAAAGCAATTTACATCAAGTTAGAGGCTTCAAATGTAAAAATTATCAAAATAGAGGTTGTAAGGGACATTTTGAGGTTTCCAAAACGTCCAAGATCACCTTCATATGATAAAAATTGAGTGGGTTATGATTGGTTCAAGTTGGGAAATTTTGAGAAAATGCATGAAGTCTAAATTGAGCAAATTTAAATTTTTGGGTTAATGGGCCTATCTTTTAAGATCGAAATGTGTTCCTAACCTCATAATAGACCTCTAAACCCCTTCATTTATTTCTAATGGTTTTTATTTCTTTTTATTTTGATTTTATTCAATTAAAAGAAAAATAAATCAAATAAAATACCAAATAAATGATATAAGGCATGGGGATCTATTTTTGAATCAAATCATAAACCCAAAAAGTTGGTGACAACTTGCAAAAAACATGTAGAGATGATTGGTATATGATTTTCCTAAAAAAGAAATATTTCATACAAAAAATTCCAATCAAATATTTGGTCATGAAATACAAAGATTTGATTCACCTTTCTTGACCTAAATCTTCAACTATAAATACATGACACCTTTAGACCAAGAGGACACGAAAAATTGCCTCAAGAACACACCTTTAAAATATCAAATTTTGTCAAAAGTAGGGCAACTTGAAACCCTCGTGTGCATCTTCTTTCAATCCGTTTCAAGCATTCCATCAGCTTCTTGAAGTTCCCAAGAGTCCATCCCAACCATCCTTGAAGCCTGAAGCACGCCAGATCATCACAACCAATTGCATCGGTTTGGGTAGTTTTTTGTTAATATCAATCTTTTTATCTATGCACATATAATAAATTTGATGCATGTATACATGTTCGTGATCATGTTTATGACTGTTTTGATCCATTATTTGCAAACTTTGACGCATGGATCGTGAGATGCCATTGTTAGGGCAACTTGGAACTTTTTCAGCGAATCTCACGATACAAACGTTTTCAGGCCAAACTAACACCACCATTGGATTCACAAGGGTCAAATTAGGGGGATAGGAACCCATTTATGATCTAACTCATGTTATTTTTGCAGAATGGAATTTGGCATTGTCGGAGAAGACGATCGGAGCTAGAGCTCTAACGCTTCTCTAATATACGTTTTATTACATATTTATTTGTTTTTGTTCTATGACACAAAGGCAACGTGGCATAGATGGTGAATGACGCATTTCTATAACATGAGGGGCGTGAGTTCGATCCCTGCGTCTTGCAATTATTTTTGTTATTTTTCCAAACTAACGGGCATGTTTATTACATAATGATTCATTCCTATTTTCATATCAAAAACAACAGCTTGGCCTAGTGTCAGGAGGACGCGCCTATGAGATCCAGGGCGTGGGTTCAACACCCACCCCATGCAAATTCTTTTTGTCCTTTGTTTTTCTAACCTAATTTTCTTTCTTTTTCTTAATTAATTATTTTTTAATTAATCATCAACTAACCTAATCTTTTTTCTTAATACTAACAAATCAAGATTAGGGCTTTTAATTGATAATTAAATTTTCAACATATTTTTATTTACTAATTAATTAATTAACCTTTTTCTTAACATTAAAATTAATTAGAAACAATTAGGTTTTAATTAATTATTAACACTTAAATTATTTTCTACAAAAACACAAAAAAAAAACATTTTTTTCTAACATTCTTTTCTTATTTATCTGTTGCTATTTAAATTCCTAGAAAATTGTATAGGTCGCACTATCAATGTAATAGCTTAGATTTATATTCTCGCATTTTTTTTCTAATTATGTATCTGGTCTGAGGATGTAATAGCGTAGGTTTACTTTCCCGCAAATTTCTATACTTATGTATCTCTTCCAAATCCATGTAATAGCGTAGGACTTTACATTCCACACTTTATTTTTCTATACATATTTAACTGCTAGTAATTAAGGTTTGTATGGAAATACTAAAAACAAACATAGAAAACCCTAATTCTCAAGATAAATAACTTAAGTCAATACACTCTTCACACTTGCACCTCTAGGGTATCCTATCATGTTGCCTTACGATATTGGTCACGTCCCTCAAAAGTGGCGATGCTTTAGATAAAGACCCTCGATCAAATCATCATGTCCCTTTCGAATAAATATCATAGTCCCTCGATGTCCCTTCGAAGTTGCCAACAAAATGATCTAGTTGAAAGAATAAAGGGATACGTTTGAGACTCAGTTTTATGCTAGCGAGAAGAAAGTGTTGGAGCTGACAAAATGACTTCACGAAGAGTAGAGCCTTAATGCATATGTCAACACAAAGGGGAAGCGTCCATGGGAGACTTGAGTCTTTTTTTTTCGTTGTAACCTTTTTAGTTTTTATTGTAAGCCTAAAAAGCATTTATAATTTGAAGTTACTAGCAAAAATCTTTGTTTATGTTCCCTTTTCTTAACAAAATGGTTTGAATGAGGTTAATAACTTTTAGTCTTGAGAAAGATGTCAAAGTATGTTTAAATTGAATAAAGTTTTATTAAGAAAAGATTTTTGAAAATGCATGGACCTAAGTCCAGGTTTATTATGAAAGAGATTCAAGTTAGAAAACAAGAAGAGTTTTAAAAAGGAGGAAGAAGATTTTTGAAATTAAAGAAGATAAGAGGAGATGAAGGGACTATCCTAAAGCATAAGGTAAAAGCTAAGGAAAAGAATGATATAACCAACAAGAAGCCATAAATTGACATAATAAGTCAATGTAAAATTCTCATTCTTTAGATTGAAACCAAACAAGCAAAAATATTAAACCTCTGAGGAATACCAAGCTTCATATGAATTAAGTCTTCAATAAAATTGGGCAGAGTAACAGCTATATACAGAGGCATTCTTAATCACAGACAAAGAACATAATTGGAATAACCTACACACAAAGAAAATCAACCTAATTCCTTGGAGTAAACCCCAAGAAATTCAGACAAAATAACAACAGACTCACCAGGTCCCAAAGAATCAAGGCTTCTAATCCTAAGTCCGAGAGATCCACAACTCCATAATGCCAAGGATAGTAAACAAATAGTCCTAGTAACCTTAAAGTTTTTTAATGTTCAAGTTGATTATTAAGTGTTTTCATAAAAGAAATAAAAGCTCAAATGAGAAAAGATAAAATGGCATAAAGATAAATGCTCAAGTGAGCAAAGATGAAAATGACATGGAATGTAAATGCTAAAATAAATGGTACATGAAAGTAAAAGCATAAAATGAAGGTATAAAGTAAAGTTAATTGTTAGCGTATTAGATGTTAGAAGTTAAGTACAAAAGGTTAGTTGAATGACCATTTGCATTCAAAAACTTATTAGAAGATTGATAAAATCAAAGCTTCTCAACAATAAGTTTCATCTGCTTTTTGTCAAGTATATCATTTATTTCAAATACTCAATGCAACCACATATGATCAACGATGTTCAAATAATTCACTTAGACCAAAGTTCATGAATTCATTAGAGGATTGATAAGATCAAATCCTCCTAACAATGAACTTCAAAGTTATTGGATTAAAGGTTTCAAATTAAACATACTTGGGCTTGCAAACATAGGTTTGGGCCATAAATGATCATTTTTCGAATTGAGACAAATTTAGCGCTATGTTAAGCAATCGTAAGTAGAATTACGTAGAAGTTACGCCTATTTTGAGGCCGGTCAATATCAATCTATGTACCAACATGTTAGAGAAATGATATGTAGACCATTCTCCAAAAACATGTAGCACAAGTAAAAACAAGAAAGGGATAAGATGAAGAGGGAGGAGATGTATCAAATGTAATTGGGGTTTCAAATATCATCAACATCATTCATCCATTTTAGTGAATTTGGTTTTTCAACCTATCAACACCCAAGATCTAATGAGGTTGAGGAACTTGTCTCAAAATAATGCACAAATCAGAACCAGACAAATATGAAAAAATATAATTAATAAAATAATATTTAAATGATTAATAAAAATGAAATAATTTGTAAAATACACAAAAAGTATTAACACACCAAATAAAAATTCTAAAAAATTATCAGAAATCAAACATGAGTCAACAAGTGTTGACAAATTTTTTTATAGAATTTTTAAAGTCAGAAACTATTTTTAAAATATAAAGAAATAAGTAATATAAGCTAACATTTGTGAAAAATAATAAAATCAAATATAAAAATAAAATGAGGTCACCAATATTTGTCAAGAGGTCATTGGATCCTTCCATTTTTTTCAGAATTTAAAAATCAAGAAAAGTATTTTTAAACAATTAAAACAAGTCAAATAAAGTGAAAAATCATAAAAAAATAATTCACAAAATAAAATATTGAAAAAATAAAAATCAAAAAGAGAAAAATCAAAAGTATCTTTGATAAATTTTTTAGAATTTTAGAAGTTGAAATGAAGTTTTTATGAATTTTTGAAGTTCAAAACAATTAAATCAAAAATCAAAATATAAAAAAAAAATCAAAATAATGTAGACTATTGGATCAATGTCAAAACGCATTAGTAAGCCAATCCAAAGGATCAGACACGTTGTACATGATATTAACATTAGTGAATAAACCACCATATCATTTATTTAAAACAGATATTGAAAAAAATAGGTGGCACCATATCATTGGCTAAGAGGTGACACGCTGGTCATCTTCAACCTCCAGCATAAATTATAGGTCCTTCAATCTGTAAAATTAGAAGCTCAGACCAGTGTTATTCACTTTGTCTCTTCAAGACGATTCCAATGATACCCTCGCGAAAAATTTATATAAACCACAACTCATTCAATTTGCAAAAAATAGAAAGAAATAATAGAAAAGGGATTTGAAAGTTCATGATCAAAATACACTTCTAGTTAAAAACTAACGATGCAATCAGTATCAGAGTGATGAGAGCTACATCGTAGGAACAAGTTTAGAGAGAACTGATGGAGGAATCTACCTGTTGAAGTTCAAATTCAGAGCTCTGAAACTTGACTTGGATAGCATTATTTAAGACACTTCAAGGCTTGGTTCTTATTCTGTTAGCTTCGGTGAAGGTCAAGGATAAAGAATCAACAAAGAAATTGGATTGAAAAACAAGGGAAGAGTGAATTCGAAAACTCAGAATTGTGAGTTATGGAGAGAGTTTGGCCGGGTGATTCTGGATATCCAAGTTTTTCTAAATGCGTTGGATATCACCCTTTATTTATAGCTGAGAAAATGAAATGCTCAAGCGTGTGATATGATGAGATTTTGAGAGAATTCGTGTGAAGTTGCAAGCATGAAAAATGTAACTCATATTTGCTCAAAACTCAGCCAAAACTTGCATTTCAAGGTGCTAATTTCTTCTGGAAAGTTGCTTAGAATGATTAGAAGTAAAAACGCATAACAATTTTGTTATTAGGGGCCACATTAACCAATTTTAAATCTGACTGTTTTGACAAAATCAGTTTTAAGGTGCCAACTTTGAATCCATGGTGCACACAACTCAAGAGGCTTTATCACATGGTTCTTGAAGCATTTGAAAGACAAGGTCACAATCTTTACAATGTGCCAAGAAAGAATCCATTTGGATAATTGAACTCGAAGTTATTTCCTCTTGAAATTGTGAAAAACAAACTGATTTTTGTACTTAGAAATTTTTCTAAGTGTTGAACTTCAAAATGACCTATAATGTTTTTCCAAATTACCTGATCTTCCACTCAAAATTTGATCTTGATATCTTAAGATGAGATGAAGTAGACCTCTTTAATTGAATTATGGAATTGAGATCACTCAAAAATCATAAAAATTGAAAGAGTTATGGTCTTTGGAAGATGATGAACAAATTTGGGGAAATTCACAAAAGACCTATAATCTTTTCAATTCTCAAACAACTTTCCAAGCATTTTTAAGTCTTGCATATTGAAACAAAGTTGTAGTATACAAAAGATTATTATGGAAAATAAATGGGCTCAAGGAGATAAAAAATTTACCAAGTTATGATCATTTGAAGTCAAACCCTAAAATTCAAAGGCTTTTCAAAGAGTCTTGTAATCTTTCTCAACCATTAGTGATCTTCCATTCAAAATTGACCTTAGATTTCTGAAGAGAGATTGTTAAGGACCATTTAAAGAGAATCATGGTCTTGGAGTAAATCAAGAATCTCAAAAAAATTAACCAGATATGGTTCTTGGAAGTCAACAAACCCTAGCTCAGAGAGTGTTAAGATGACTTGAAACCCCTTTCAACTTTTGATGATTTTTCTTGCACAATTGGATCTTGACATGTGAAAATAGGTTGTTGTAGATGATTATAAGAATACATAGAAAAAATAACCAACTCAAAATGTTTAAAATTGTGAGAGTTATGCACTTGTGATCACTGAATTAAGCATTTGCTCAATTAGGTCAAACTTGTTGAACCAACCGTGAATATTATGATATTTTTTGGCAAAATAAAGCATGGTAGATTATATAGGCTTTGAAATGATGTTGTCTTGAATCACACTCAAAGATGGAGCTAAAGTCTCAATGAAACTTGTTGAAGAAGGCATGGAAATAAACACATGAACCTATGAATCTTCTTGATGAATTCCACCACCAACTTTGAGGAAAGTTTAACCTAAATAAAGTGAGGGGAACTCTTTGAACCACAAATCTTTGATATCATAGACATACCTTTGAATATTGAACTCTTGGAATCCATTAGAGAAGCATTTGATTGAGAAACACCCCTCATACCCAAGGTTATATGGTGAGATGAATGCAATTGTAATCACCTACAATATGAAAATTCAAAGAAACATATATACATATCTTGATGCTAGTCTAAGAAAACATGTACAAGACACACAATTCTCGGTGCTTGGTGATCCCTCAAGAGAAAACTTAAAGATAGGATAAAGTAGAAAGAGAGAACCAACCCTAATATGTGATCTTGATGTATTGATAATATGAGATGATGATGGATCTTAGGGGGAAAATTGGGGTATAACAACTTCCCTTATTTAAGTGTCTTCTATCCATAGATACGAAGGTTAAAATCTTCGACTCGAGGCGGTTGAAGATACTTTAATATAAAACAAATCCTATTTTTAGTGCTAAGATGCCATGCAATGCTTATGATTACGAATACACATGCCCAACTCCAAAGGTGACACAGAACACCACTAGGGAAGCGGAAAATAAAACCAACGAACCAAGAAGAGAGTTCGACCAGAAAAATAAATTGTTGGGAACAACACGACTCTGGGGATGGATAAAAACATGTAAAGCCAAAAAAATCACGATTAAAGAAACCAAATGCATATTAAGATTTCAATAACTGAAACTCTTAAAATGAAAGCAACAAACTATCAAGGAGCTAACCATTAATAAAGGATCACCAGCTCAACTGGAGAAAAGAAACTCAACTTTAATGGAGGAAAATCAACTTCGGTGGGGAAAAGAAGACTCAAATCTACTGGGGTAAAGCCCAAAAAGGAGACAAAGTATCACCAACTCAATAAATGAGGAAAAAGCAAAGGATAACAATGATCGACAAATAACTCTAAACTATCCACTCAGAGAGGAGATAGCAAAAAGAGAGTAACATTAACTCACAGGGGATCAGAAACTAACAAAATAAAGGATGCGGATAGAAACAATAAGATAATAGAAACAATAAGATAATATTATCTCAGAGATGACCGTAAACATCAACATAGAGACTAGTAAACGAATGATTGACATTAGTACTTATGACTATAAACAAATGTTTGACATCAACGCTTATGGTTGGGAATAAAAGTTAACATTAACACTTATGGTTGAGAACAAAGGTTGACCTCATCACTTGTGGCTGGGAACAAAGGGTTGAAATCAACACTTATGGTCGGGAATAAGGGTTTGACATAGGCACTTATGGCTAGGAACAAAAGGTTGACATGAACACTTATGGCTGGGAACAAAGTGTTGACATCAGCACGTACGGTTGGGAACAACTCAACTCTATCGGGGTAAAATGAATCTAAACAATGAACTATCTTCCATAATGAAGAGACTACCATCCATTGGTGTAAATTAAACCTCAAAAACAAACTATCTCATGTAACAAAGATACTATCATTTATCGGAGTAAATCGAACCTCAACAATGAACTATCTCTTATGAAATTCTAGTATCATATATGTGATGTCGAAAGAGATGTCACGACAAAAATATCTGTTTACAAGTAAGGTGAAGTAAAATCAAAAGCAGTAAAAACACAAGAGATTGTTCACCCAGTTCAGTGTACAACAACACCTACTCTGGGGGCTACCAAGCCAGGGACAATTTCACTAAATAGTATCAATTCGTAGACCCTCAGTAAACAACCAGTTTACGATCTAATCACTTAATCACTACCCAAGCTAAACTTCTACCTAAGACTCACCTAGGTATGAGGCCATCCTCAATTCCCTTCAATCACTTAGAGTGAAGAACTTAACATAATTAATAAGTTTGAAACACTTCAA
Source organism: Vicia faba (assembly GCA_948472305.1). NCBI lineage: Eukaryota > Viridiplantae > Streptophyta > Magnoliopsida > Fabales > Fabaceae > Vicia > Vicia faba. The sequence goes on along the minus strand of OX451737.1, from coordinate 1,548,457,799 downwards.
TCATTCAATGCTTAAAAGCTTATGAATGATACACAATTAACAACCCAAATAACAACTCAAGTATTTAAACTAATACTTAGAGTATATTAAAAATAAAAAGCCTAAACTTCTAATCATAAATAAAGTATTCTTCTTCAAAAATTACTTGTGTTTGAATAAGGAAGTGAGTCCTTAAATATGAGCAGCTTTGGGCTTGAAAACAAATATTCAAATCTTTTGAATATTTCCATAAAAACAGGCTAAGATATAATTATGCAATTTGAAAAATATTCCTCCATATTTTTTTCAACATGTAGTTCACAAATCCTGAATTATATAGTGCTGGAAATCAGGAAACAAAAGACTTAACTGATTTTGGGTTGAGTTCAGTTCAGTAGGAAGATGTCAAGACATCTACTTTGACATCATGAAAAACAGTTTTTCTCCAAATGTTAAGACATTTAGAAAAATATTAACAAGTCATTGTTTTGCCAAAATTGCTGCCGATAAACACTTACAAACTCCCCTTTTTGGCAAATTTTGGCTAAAACATTGTTAGAGTATATTATCAGAGCAGTAGCACAATTATCAGAGCATTATCAGGGCAACAGCAAGAAAGGCAATCAAAACATAAATTCAGTTAGCAGTTAGCACAGGAAGATGTCAAAACATCTTCTGGGACATGAGGCTCCCTCTCAAGTATTGAGCTCCTCCTCAATCAATGGTCAGTGGTCAGTCAATGGTTAGTGGTTAGTCAGTCACTCACTCACTTTCTCTCCCCCTTTTTAGTCATAATATGCTAAAGAAAAGATGTAATCAAAGGAATATTAGTATTAGGGTACATACCATAAAATTCAAATGTCAAGCACATGTAAGTGCCAAAAAAGAAAAAAAGTTTTCAGAGAAACATCAAGTAGTCTAACTGTCATCCTGACCAGTTGACTTGGTTAAACCAGAACTTCTTTCCTTACTGGAATCTTCACCTTCAGAGCTTACTGCATCATCGGGTTTCTATCCTTTTGCAGGTCCTTGATCATCTTTTCAAAGACTAGCTTCCTAGTTGAGCTCACTCTGATCACATAATCTAATTCCTTGAAGGCTTCCTTTAGTTCATTGATCATTTCATCCTTAGTGGAGGTCTTGTTTTCAGCAGTTGAAGATGTCAAAACAATGTATGGGACATGTTTTTCCTGAAAATAGCTTAAAATGGAGACTCCCTCTTGCAAAAAACATCATTTTCACTTAGGATTCTACGATGATGATTTTGGATAATTCCAGAGGGGGAAGGAAAAGAAATTGGCATCTTAATGGCACAAGTTCCTGCATGTTTGATGGTCTGATCAAAGATATAAGTCTCATAATAAATAAAAAATTGGTTTCCAATAGCATAAATGAACTTTCTTAAACCAATGGAGATGGTTGAAGTGTGATTAGTGGGAACCCAATTTTCAGCTCCAATCCTATGTAAAATTGCATATTTCACACTCAGTTTGCTAAAAGGAAGTTTTTTTTTTCATTGGCCACTCACTTACTTGATTAGCAGTAATGGCTACACACTTGATTGTCTGTTACTTCCAACTCACAACATACATCTTCAGACCTTTCTTGAAATTTGTTTATAATGGCAGGAGAAAATTCAATGCACTTTCCTCTTACAAAAACCTTTCTATATTCCTCACTCTTATGGTCAGCACAATCAATAGGAATATTAACAATAAAGTCCTTATTAAGAATTTCATAGCAATTTGCAAACCTGGTAACTATTTTCATCAGTCCAACATAGGAGATCAGCTTTATGATTTCCTCACATTCAAAGGCACCAGCTCCTAGTTCTCTCTCCAGAGCAATCCTTCTTTGATATACATACTTCCACTTTTCAGCATTCCCAACAGAGTCAAAGGAGATGTTGTCAAGTGGGGCATCAGGAACCCTAACAGACAATTTCTTATTTGCAGAGTTTTTGATAGGAGAGATATCCTAGACATCTTGCTCGACATCATACTCAGAGTCAGTCTCTTCAAATAGAAAAACTTTCTTCTTACTCTTGGACCTTTTTACAGCATCCTCATCATCATCAGTAGAGGTAACAGGTCTAACTTTTCTCTTGCTAGATGGAGGGACCACTTTACTTTCAGCTTTTTGGGGGTCCATACATGGTTTTCTTCTTGATTGTCTTAGGGGGGGTTTGATGCTTGCATCTTTCACTCTCCTAGACTTTAGCCTTCTAGCAATACCAGGTACAACATTAGTAATGAGCTCATTGTCAAAGAGCTCTTCAACATTGACAACATCCACAACATTGTGACATTCTCTATCCTTGGAGGCAACAACATTTTCTTCAACATTTTGATCAACATTTTCCTCAACATCTTGATCAACATTTTCTTCTTCCACATCTTTTAGGGAAGAGGTAGCAAGCTTCTCAAGTTTGCTATCAACAACATCATTCTTGGATGATTCAGCAGCATCATTTTTGGATGATTCAGCAACATCATTCTTAGGATTACTTCCTTTGTCAGCTGGAGGGGGCATGCGAGCAAGGGGAGTAGAAATCCTAGGCATAACAAATCCTTCATTTAAAACTCTGTCCACAAGCCTTCTGATGCTTCTATCAACATTGAAAATTTCTTCTTCAGTTCTATTGTCAGTAGCAGAAGAGAAGTTACCTTTATCATCTTTAGATTTCTTATCTGGTGATGATCTAGGTTTCTTGACCTTTTTATCAAGCGGGGGGATCGTTGATAGAGGTGTAACATCTAGTACTCTGTTAAGAGAAAGATTCTCATTTGTAGATTTTGAGGCAGATGATATGTGATGTTGAGACATGTTTTAAAAATTTCTGGCAAGGAGATAAGGAATGGCAAGGGTTCTTCTTTTGTTGAGGAGAATGAAGAGTTTGTGAAAGTAGAGAGAAGAGATGTAGTAGCGTGTGGGAAAAAAATTTAGGCAGTCTTGTAGTGATTGTTTTCTAAAATTTATTTGCTGGAAACACAAATAATATAATATCACTTTAATGATATTCCCACACACTTTTAATTGCTACAAACCCTCATATAAACATATCCCTAATTTTCTTCTTAAATTCTCAAATTTATTAGCATCCAAAGCCTTTGTGAAGATGTCAGCCAGTTGTAATTCAGTGGCTACATATTCGAAGGCCACACTCTTTTCTTCAACAAGCTCTCTTATGAAGTGATGGCGGATGTTAATTTGCTTGCTCCTGCTATGTTGAATAGGATTCTTTGAAATGTTTATGGAGCCTAAATTGTCACAGAATAATGTCATGACATATTGTTTGTCATTGTATTATGTTAACATTTGCTTCATCCAAACCAATTGAGAACAACTGCTTCCTACAACAATGTACTCAGCCTCAGCAGTGGATAGAGACACACGATTTTGTTTCTTACTGAACCAAGAAATGAGGTTATCTCCCGGAAAGAAGCATCCTCCTGATGTACTCTTTATATCATCAGCACTCCCTGCATAATCAGCATTACAAAATCCAGTTAAGGCAGAATTTGATCCATGAGAGTACAACATACCATAGTCACTTGTCCCATTCACATATTTTAGAATCCTCTTTACATGGTTGGCATGGCTAACTTTGGGATCAACCTGATATCTTGAACATACTCCTACAGTAAAGGAAATGTTTAGTCTTCTAGCTGTGAGATCTAGAAGACTGCCTATCATGCTTCTGTAGAGACTTTGATCTACACTTACTCCTTTTTCATCTTTAGTCAACTTTAGATGTGTGGGAGCAGGGGTTCTTTTGTGACTTGCATTATCCATCCCAAACTTCTTCACTATATTCTTGGCATACTTGCTCTAAGATAAAAATATGGAGTCTTCCATTTGTTTAACTTGCAAACCAAGAAAATAGGTTAATTCACCAACAAGACTCATCTCAAATTCAGACTGCATCTGCTTGACAAAATGTTGAACCATCTCATTTGACATCCCACCAAATACAATATCATCAAAATAGACTTGAGCAATCATAATCTCCCATTCTTCTTCTTTGACAAAGATAGTCTTGTCTATACCACCTTTCCTATATCCATTTTCCCCTAAGAATATTGTCAGTCTCTCATACCATGCTCTTGGAGCTTGCTTCAATCCATACAGAGCTTTCTTCAATTTATAGACATGTTTAGAAAAACTTGGATCAACAAATCCTTTTGGTTGTTCAACAAAAACTTCTTCATTCAGGTATCCATTCAAGAAGGCACTTTTTACATCCATTTGAAACAATTTAAATTTCAAAATGCATGCAACTCCTAACAGAAGTATGATTGATTCAAGTCTAGCCACAGGAGAAAAGGTTTCATCAAAGTCCACTCCTTCAATTTGAGTGTATCCTTGAGAAACTAACCTTGCCTTATTTCTAGTGACCACCCCTTTTTAATCAGACTTATTCTTGTATACCCATTTAGTGCCAATCACATTTGTCCCTTCAGGTCTTGGGACCAGATCCCAAACTTCATTCCTACTGAATTTTTCCAGCTCCTCTTGCATAGCATTAATCTAGAGCTCGTCAGTTAGGGCATCTTTGAAATTCTTAGGCTCAATTTTTGATACAAAGCAATAGTTAGAAATCCCTTCTCTTGATCTGGTAGTAACTCCCTTGTTTGGATCTCCTATGATGAGCTCCTTAGGATGATCTTTCTGAGTTCTGGTTGAAGGTCCTTTATTGAGCTAACTAGGCTGGGGGTCTTCTTGAAGAGGATTAGAATTAATACTTGTGTCATTTGATTCAGTTGGACTATCAGGAAAAGGTGTTCCAACATCTTCTGAGACATCTTCTTCAACATTTCATCCCCTATCAACAATAGTAACATTTATTGACTCCATCATAACTTTGGTTCTGGAGTTAAACACTCTGTATGCTCTACTGTTTGTAGAGTAACCCAGGAATATTCCTTCATCACTCTTAGGATCCATGTCCCTCCTTTGTTCACGATCAGCTAAGATGTAACATTTACTTCTAAAAACATGAAAGTAATTTACAATTGGTTTTCTTCCCTTCCATATTTCATATAAAGTGGTTGAAGTGCCTTTCCTTAGAGTGACTCTGTTATGAATATAGCATGTAGTATTCATAGCTTCAGCTCAAAAGTGGTATGGTAGCTTCTTAGCATGAATCATGGCTCTGGCAGATTCTTGGAGAGTTTTACTCTTGTGTTCTACAATCCCATTCTGTTGAGGAGTAATGGGAGAAGAGAATTCATGGCTGATTCCTTCAGAGGAGAAAAACTCAGCAAATTTTTTGTTCTCAAATTCTTTTCCATGATCACTCCTGATTCTTATGACATGAATTTCCTTTTCCCTTTGAAGTCTTTGACAAAGATCTTTGAACACTTCAAAAGTTTCTAATTTTTCTCTAATAAAGCTTATCCATGTGTATCTAGAAAAGTCATCTACAACAACATAGGCATACTTCTTACCACCAAGACTTTCAACATGCATAGGTCCCATCAAGTCCATGTGAAGCAGTTCCAATACTTTTGATGTAGTAAGATGTTGAATCTTCTGATGTGACATCTTAGTCTGCTTTCCAATTTGACAGTCACCACATACCCTTCCTTCTTCTATCTTAAGCTTAGGAATCCCTCTCACTGCTTCTTTAGATATAATTCTCTTCATACCTTTCAGATGCAAGTGCCCCAATTTTTGATGTCATAGTTTAACCTCATTCTCTTTGGCTAAAACATATGTTGAGGAGAGGTTTAACTCTTGAAGAACCCATAGGTAACAGTTGTCTTTAGATCTGATTCCTTTCATGACAACTTCATTCTTTTCATTGCACACAAGACATTCTTCTTTGGAGAAGTTAACTTTGAATCCTTGATCACATAGTTGGCTTATACTTATCAGGTTAGCTGTTAACCCTTTTACAAGTAACACAGTATCAAGTTAAGAAACTCCTGAATAGTCAAGCTTGCCAACACTTTTGATTTATCCTTTTGCTCCATCAGCAAAAGCCACATAACTGGCAGAATGAGATTTGACATCCACCAACAGATTCTTAACACCTGTCATGTGTCTAAAACATCCACTGTCAAAGTACCAGTCATCTTTGGTTGATACTCTGAGAGAGGTGTGAGCAATGAGACTTCTAACATTGGACTTGGGAACCCATTTTTTCTTCTTTTTTCTATTTTGGGGAATCTTATCAGTTTTGGAAAGAGGAGTATTTTTAGGATACCCATACAACTTAAAACAGAAGGGCCTTATATGTCCAAGCCTTCCACAGTGATGACATTTCTAGGGCTGGGGATTTTCTCTGGTGTTATTAAGCTTTTTCTTCCCATGAGGTTTCCTTAGATTTCCTTTCTTATCATGATGTTTGCCCACATGTTGAAACATCTGATTATACATCTTTGGTTTAGCCTTGGCATGCGTGGAAACAGATGTAGGTTGTTTGCCATGATGTTCTTTCTTCACATGATGTTTGCCAAGATGTCCTTTCTTACCATGATGTTGAAACATTTGATTCGATATATTTGGTTTAGGCTTGGCATGAGTGGAGACAAATGAAGGCTCTTCTGAGTTAGGTTCCTTTTTCTCATTGAAACCTAAACCACTGTTATATCCCGTCACTCTTCTTGCTTGGAGAATTTCATCTAATGAGTCAGACCCATTATTCAACATCTTGAGAGATTTGACCATTCTATCAAGATTTGAATTTAGAGAAGACACTTCACTTTCCAGAATAAATAGTTTTAAGATGCTCTTCCCTTTCCTCATTCAGCTGAGTTATAAGGGATTTCTGTTTCTCCCCCTCAAGACATACTTCTGCACTTCCGAGACATAATTCTTTATATGAAGCAGCTAAGTCATTAATGGTTAGTTCCCCATCACTAGACTGTTCATCAGATACATATTTTCCTGTCAATGCTTTCACATATTTGGCAGATTCTTCAAGATCACTCTTTGAGTCCTCTTCAGACCAAGTAACAGATAGATTCTTCTTCTATTTCTTTAGATATGTAGGACATTCAGCTCTAATATGACCAAAGCCTTCACATTCATGACATTGTATTCCCTTCCCTTGAGAAGATTTTTCTTCAGCCCTTTTTCTTCCCACCTCATTTGACTTATAGATGTCAGATGGGATGTTCTTGACATTTGATCTTTGGTTCCTGTCTATTCTTTTTATCACTTTATTAAATTGTCTTCCAACCATAGCTAGGGAATTTGATATTCCTCCATCTGTATCTAGATCACAGTCCTCTTCTTCATCTTCTGTATTAGATACAAAGGCTATGTTTTTGTTTTTCTTCTCATATCTTTCATTTATGCTCAATTCAAATGTTAGAAGGGATCCAACAAGTTCATCCACTTTCATTTATTCAATGTCTTGGGCTTCTTCTATAGCAGTTACCTTCATATCAAATCTCTTGGGAAGAGAGCTGAGCATCTTTCTCACCAATTTGTCTTCAGGTATTTTCTCTCCTAAAGCACTAGAGGCATTAGAAATTTCAAGGATGTTCATATGGAAGTCATTTATACTTTCATCATCTTTCATCCTCAAATTCTCAAATTTTATGGTGAGCAGCTGAAGTCTTGACATCTTAACTTTGGATGTGCCTTCATGAGTAGATTGAATAATTCCCCATGCATCATTAGCAACTTCACATGTATTCACCAATCTGAAATATTCTTGTCAATTCCATTGAATATAGCATTCAAGGCTTTAGAATTTCCAAGAGCAATTTCATCTTCTTCCTTAGACCAATCTTCTTCATGTTTTAATTCAGAAGTAGGTTCTCCATTCTCTCCCAATTTGACAAGGTGATTCCATCCTCTTAAAACATCTTTCTAAGCCTTGATGTCTAAGGACTTTAAAAAGGAAACCATATGTGTTTTCGAGTAGTCATAATTGCTTCCATCCAGAATGGGTGGTCTGTTCATAAATCCTCCTTCCTTGTCCATAGTACCAGAAAGTATCTTCCCTGGATTTCACCCAGATAAAGAGTCGGATGCCTGCTCGGATACCAATTGAAATTCTGGTATCAGATATGTGATGTCGAAAGAGATGTCACAACACAAATATCTGTTTGCAAGTAAGGTGCAGTAAAATTAAAAGCAGTAAAAACACAAGACATTGTTCACCCAGTTCAGTGTACAACAACACCTACTCTGGGGGATACCAAGCCAGGGACAAGTTCACTAAATAATATCAATTCGTAGACCCTCAGTAAATAACCAGTTTACAATCTAATCACTTAATCACTACCCAAGCTAAACTTCTACCTAAGAATCACCTAGGTATAAGGCCATCCTCAATTCCCTTCAATCGCTTAGAGTGAAGAACTTAACATAATTAATAAGTTTGAAACACTTTAATCATCCAATGCTTAAAAGCTTATGAATGATACACAATTAACAACCCAAATAACAACTCAAGTATTTAAACTATTACTAAAAGTGTATTACAAATAAAAAGCCTAAACTTCTAATCAGAAAGAAAGTATTCTTCTTCAAAAATTGCTTGTCTTTGAATAAGGAAGTGAGTCCTTATATATGCGTAACTTTGGGCTTGGGCTTGAAAACAAATATTCAAATCTTTTGAATATTTCCATAAAAACAGGATAAGATATAATTATGCAGTTTGAAAAATATTCCTCCATATTTTTTGTAACATATAGTTCACAAATCCTGAATTATAAAGTGCTGGAAATCAGGAAACAAAATACTTAACTGATTTTGGGTTGAGATCAGTTCAGTAGGCAGATGTCAAGACATCTGCTTTGACATTATTCAAAACATTTTTTCTACAAATGTTAAGACTTTTAGAAAAACATTAACAAGTCATTGTTTTACCAAAATTGTTGCCAATAAACACTTACATCCTGTAACAAAGAGACTACCATCCATCAGAGTAAATCAAACATCAACAACGGACTATCTCCTGTAACAAAGAGACTATTATCCATTGAAATAAATCAAACCTTAACAATGAAATATCTCCTGTAACAAAGAGACTACCATCCATCGGAGTAAGAAACATCTTCTCTAGCATTAACAGACTTACTGAGGAAGTGCAGGTTGCTTAAATAAAGAGACCGCCACTTTCTGTTACAAAAAGGATTGTTATAACACTGTTGGGAAATGAATCTTGATTTCATGGGGGAAATACCACACATTTTTAATGAGGAGTTAAAGTCTTTACGTGCAAAATATACGCACATTGTCATTCCAGGGATCACAACCTAGATAGGTTAACATAAAACTTGCTTCTAGGGACCTCAAATTCAAACCAAGAAGAAACCGGAGTGAAACTGTCAACTAAGACACCACCCAATGAGGAGTAAACTCAAATGGGGATCAAATTTCATCTAGATAATGAACTGGGATAACCCAATGGGGAAATTAAAAGGATTTAAACTTGTCACAATATTGGAGAGAGGATAACATAACTCTACAAAGAGGATAATATGCCAACAAAAACATCAATGAGTGAAAATGAACCATGAGTTTTAATTTAACTATGCATGATGTGTGTATAAATGTATGAATGTTATCATGTATATGCTGACAAAATAGACATACTGCACTGGTGATAACAAGACAAAACCAACTTGGGTAAAGACAACACTCAGCTAAATCACATCCAAGATGAAAAATTCCATAAGAGAGTAAGCACCAACTGAGGAAACAAAGTCCCACTTCAAGGCTTAACTTCACTCGGAAGAGACATGGTTTGAAAATAAATCAAAGAAAAATCTGATCGTAATAAATCAAAATAGTTGTAGGGATAATAACACCCTCCTCCAGGCTTCACCGAGGAATATCATACAAACTTCGTTAGGGAAGACAATGCAATATCGACTAGACTTCAACTAGGGATTACGTACTGACTTCACTAGAGAAAATGAAACCACGCACGCCGAGGGGAGCCTAAAAGCAATCTTAAATATCAAGAGTAGTGGTTGCGCAAACTTCTCTAGGGAGAAATTATGAAACTTCACGGGGATAAAAACTTTAGAGGGAAGCATCATCTTCGCTTCATCTCAACATTTGGTGATTTTAAATCAAACTTAACACTTGGTGAGAGAAAACCCAAAAAGTTGATAGTTATTTCAACACTTCTTATAAAAGATATTTCCCTTGTCTGGCTACTTGGGGAGCACACAACAACAACAATGCCATAACTGGAGCGAAATAATGCTCTGCAAGAAATTCCACCTCAATTCTAAACATGAAGGAAGAAAGAATCCAATCAACTAAGAAAATACTATATAACTTTGCAATCTCTTCCTGATCACCAACTAGCTGGGGAAAGAATCACACTCAGCTAGATAAACCTGAATCAAGACTTAGCTGGGGAATATGGGAGAGAGGTTTCAAACCACAAAAACCCAACACCATATAACAACTTGAAGAAAAAAACTGAACCAAGACTTAACTGAGGAAAATGGTATTACAAACTCCAACACCACACCATGTATCAATTGGTATGAAATCTAATAAGCACAAGTGGACTACGCGCATATCAACAAGAGTAACCCGAGATACTTCTTGGGGAATCTTTTCAAAACTTTTGAGTTCGTCCATCCTTGAAACCACTACTTTTGTTCCACTTGAATCATAAAACTGAAGTAAAAAGTAATTTGAAAATTCTTTTCAAAATCATGTTTTTATTATTAAGTCTTTTTGTTTTGAAAATTACTATCAATAATAAATGAAATTTTTGAAAGCAGAATAAAATAAGAACCACAAAGAATTGGATAAAGGCTCAAACTTTATTAATATAAATTGTAGTCCATGAATGGCGAGACTCCATAGATGATTTCAAAGTTTTGGAAAATGGTAAATACATGGAAAAGATACATTGGAATACAATGATCACTATTCTCCCTAACAACTTTGAACTCCTGAGTAGAGGCTTCAGTTAAAGTGTGATGATAATCTGAGAAGATTGTTGCTTCAATGATCAACTTGTCTAACGCAATTACTTTCCAGGAAATCCCTACCTTTTTCCTAGGTTGCCCTTCTAGGTTTTCAACCTACCGTGAAAATTTATTTTGTTTGTTTCTCTAATCTTTGCCTATACCGCCCTTTCGGATTTTCAACCTACCGAGACGCTCTTTTTTGCCTAAGCCGCCATTTCAGGTTTTCAACTTAGCAATCTAATATTTTATTTATTTAGGAGAAGTATTTCTTGACTACGTCAGCATTCATAGGACGTAGAAACTCCTCACCATCCATAGTTTCAAGAATCAATGCACCGCCAGAGAAGGCTTTCTTGACAACATATGGGCCTTCATAATTGGGAGTCTACTTTCCCCTAGAATCAGCGTTAAAAGACATGATCTTTTTTAGCACGAGGCTGCCCTCTCTGAATGCACGTGGCTTAACCTTCTTATCAAAAGCTTTCTTGATTATTTTCTAATATAACTGGCCATGACACAAGGCTGTCATTCTCTTTTCTTTAATTAAATTCAACTGGTCAAACTTATTTTGGACCCATTCAACATGTGACAACTCGGTTTCCATTATTACATGTTGTAATACAGTGGGAGAACTGACTTGGTTGTTTTGCGTTTGATCGCAATTGTTGCGGATAGCAAGAGTCACCACCGACTTTCTTTTATCCAATAAGGAAAGGGTGAAAAGAACATGAAAGACCTTTGAGATTATTTTCTTGAGTTCAGGGGGTAGGTTATGAAAAGGGAAGGTATTAGCACCCTTTTCATCCGTAGTTATCTACAGGCTCTTAATTTCTTGCTAGATCAATTTCTTTTGTTTGAAAATGTACTTGTGGTGAGGGTTTTAAAAGTATTTTGAAAAAATGTCTTTGTAATGGTTCTAGTTTCTATAAGAACGCGTACAAACTGTTAGTTTTGAGAATAGTTCAAAGAGGTGTTTGTGGAATGTGTTTTTGAAAGAGATTTAGAAAAGTGTCTTTGTAATGGTTCTCGTTTCTATAAGAACGCGTACAAAAAGCATTATCTTTTGAAAATGTTTCAAATGAAGGTGTTGGTGTATAAAATGTTTTTGTTGTGAGCAAGCGAGCAACTAGGAGCATCCTACCTACTCAAAAGGTCTAGTGTTCTTTTCCTCCTACTTTAGACGTTGCTATCTTACCATTGTTTTGGCAAGAAGCCCCACCATTGGATGTGAAGGGATGGGCGTGGGTCAATTGTATAGTCATAGAAGGCAACCTATGACACGTTTTAGCAATTTTCATTTAGGGACTAGATAGTTTACCGAAGGAAACATTGAGGGACATCGAGGGACTACGATCTTTTACTGAGGGTCTTTGCTAAAACGCCCATATTTTAGGGACATGACTATTTTCCGAGGCAAGAAAGCGAGATTACCCTAGAGGTGCATGTGTGAATGGTGTGTTTGATTGCATGCATTTAGTCTTTAATTAGGGTGGTCTACTTGTTGGTTTTATCCTTCCATACACCCTAACTAATAATATTTATGAAAGCAATAAAAATGCGGAAAATAAAGGTCCTACGCTATTACATGCTTTTTGAGGGATGGGGTATACAAGTGTACAAGTGGGGGTTGAAAAAATAAAAGTCCTAATTATTACAACCAAATTGAATGGAAATAAAAGAAAAATGTCAAAAGAAAATCAAAATTTATGTTATCTGGTCTGACACGGGCCGTGTCCTATGACACAGGCGCCCGTGTCAGCTTCCTGTAATGGTCCATGCGTGTTTTTCCTTTTCTGTACTAGCTAAGCTGACACAGGCCGTGTCCTGTGACACGGGCACCCGTGTCATCCCCTGACCTGCATTTTTGTTAGCGTATAGTTCCAATATGTCCGACACGGGCCGTGTCCTATGACACGGGCACCCGTGTCAGCCCCTGACCTACATTTTTGTTAGAATTTTCAAACAGATAAGCTGACACAGCCGTGTCGTGTGACACGGGCACCCGTGTCAGCCTCTGTCTTGGCTCTTTTTTACTGAGTTTTCCTTTTTTTTAATTTATCTTTTACATATCTTTTGAACACAAACATAAAATGATGTATGGAAAAAGATATTATAATTTGGAAAAAAAGTATACCGCTTGAAGCGAAACTTTTGAATACGTATGGATATCTTCGGATGCGAAGTGATGAATGACCAAGGGTAATACGGTGGTAGAACCGACTTTTAATATTGGTTTGCGTTTGTATTCGCAAATGTGTGGTAAGCAAGAGTCGCCACCGACTTTTCTTTTATCCAATAAAGGAAAGGGTGAAAAGAACAGAAAAAGACATTTTTTCGAGATTTTCTGAGTAAGGGGGGTAGATTATGGAAATGGAAGGTGTTAGCACCCTTTCCACCAGTAGTTTTCCATGGGCTCTTAGGTACTTGCCCATTTTTTAAAATTTCTTTCGTGTTTGTGTGTTTTTAAAAGTTTGTTTGCTTTATGATAACTCTTGTATTAGTCCTCAAGAGTGTGATAAAGCGTTTTTTGAAAGTAGTTTTGAAAGTGTGGTGTGAAAATGAATTAAATTTGAGCAAGTACTTAAGAACTATCTACCTATTCAAAAAAGGTGTTATTTTCCTCCTTTCCTTTAGATAGTGATATCCTACTATTAGTGAGTAGGTAGCCTTATCGTTGGATGTTTGAGGGACTATCGAAGGGACATTTATGGTCATTGAAGGCAACATGTGAGGATGTCTTAGCAATTCGAAGGGACTGTCATCATATATCCGTAGGAAACATCGAGGGACAATATCATTTCTCGTAGGAAACTCGAGGGACATTTAGGGACTATGATCTTTATGATAACTTTAAACTAGGGGTCTTTGCTAAGAGTATCCCTATGTTCTAGGGACATGACCATTTCCGAAGGCAACCTAAGTGAGAGATACCCTAAGGGTGCAAGTGTGCAATCGTGTGATTTTTTCAGATATTTTTATCTTGATGTAGTGATCTAAGACTGATTATTTAGTTCTTGCCATCCACGCCTAATTTACTAACAGTAATATAGTAAAATAATAAAGCAATGAATATGCGGAATATAAAATGCAGAAAAATAAACTTTAAGTTATTACACGGCTTTGGGAGAGATACATTATAAAAATGCAGAAAGTAAAATCCTAATTATTATTACGAACCAGTAGGCAGTTACAATAATCAAAAAATGCGAAAGTAAATAAACGCGCGCATGAATTGAAAATGCGTCTAAAATCCTAAGTGAAAGGAATTCTTTTGTTTGTTTTTGTTATGCAAAGAAATTGAATTAAAAATCCTAAGTCTATTCAATTTTAGTTTTTTAAGAAAATATTAAATTAATTAATTAATTAATTGACAAAATTAATTTAATATAAAAAGCTAATCCTAATATTTTTGTGGTTTTTTAATGTTAATTAAATCTTAGAAGAAGTAAGTCCAGACAATCAAAAGAAAGGATAACATCGAAAGACAAAAACAATAAATGAAAAGAGTGCATTCTTGGAAGTAAGGCATGGATCGAAGAGGCTTGGGTTACCTTTCTATCTAATGAAGAATCTTGATTGAAGGTGCCCAAGAGATTACCGTTCGATCTGGATGTGTCATCCTTCAATCTGGGATATTGGATCTGCAAGGAAGTTTGTTAGCAAAAACACAAAATGTATGACCTGGGTGTCGAACCCGGGTCCTTTTCGTTGTAGTGCATCTTCCTCACCAACCTGGTCGAAGATTTCCATTCATTGGTACAAACGAAACAACAATATTACGTTAAAAACAAAAAAAAACACGGTATTGACTTAATCCTATGGTATTTACCCATTGAAGATAAACTAAAGCTGTAAGAACCGAAGGTAAGCTCGGATCTTGCCCCAAAAATGGCACGATCTCAATTCTGCATCTTTGCTCACATGTAACACACTCAAACAAACATGAACATTAGTAGCAATATGTATATATGTTCGACACGAATTTAAATCATGTTTAACAAGTTTGAGATCAAAGACAAAATTACCAACAGAGGGATTGTATGAGGGATCCTTCTGCATGAAACCCAAGAACACGATTCAGGTGTTAGTCTAGATAGAGGCTGCTTGCAAAATCAAATTTGAGTTTGATAGTTTTTGGAAATTTTGTGCAACTTTCTGGAATCTCGTGGGGCAGGCTGCGTTTTTTTGTGAGACCGTCTTCGTGTGTCCTTTTTCTCTGAGATCATGAGGTTTATATAGACAAGGTATTTTAGGTCAACATTTGTGTATCAAATCTTGGTCCATTATGATGAAGAGATTTGATTTGATTTCTTCATAAAAACTTGCTATATTTGATTCAATCAGGTGCCAATCTATTTTCATGCGTTACTGCCAGCCTGTTATGAGTTGTTTGGGCCCCGAATATGATGGAAATCAAAAGCTGACATGCCCCTGCAGATCCATTTCCCTTCGAATTTGTTTTCCTTCGAAGGCTGTGAATTCGAATTGCACCAACTTCATTATCACGGCTCCTTCGATTAAATCTTAAGCCTTACTCCCTTTGATGGCTCTGCATCTTGATTCGAATTGCTCATATTCTCAGCATCAGAGCTTCTATGTTTGAACCATAGTCTGCAGAAAGGCTCAGAGTTATCCTCTCCAATCTGCATGAATTCGAATGCCCGTCATCATAGCTTCTGGAACCCTCTCAGTTCTTGCTCTTTTTTATCATTTTCTCTAACTTGGACAAACAGAATATCACCCTGTTGATATGCCAATCGAAACGTCACTTGGTTAACATGCCTGTCGAAAGGCACTTTGTATGCTCTGACGAAAAACAACCTTATTTAAGATGCCCGTCGAAGCTGCCTTGTTGGAAATGCCCATCGAAAGGCCCTAGACCAATTGAAGGACCTTTTGCAGATGCCAATCGAAGGACCTTTTTCATATGCCAATTGAAGGACCTTTTGCAGATGCCAATCGAAGGACCTTTTACAGATTCCAATTGAAGGATACTTAACCATCATTTGAAAAATTTCCTTTTCTTTAGGCAAAGGTTAGTAACCACCTGTGCAAGAGGAAATCTTGGAAAAACATAAGAGGGAAAATTTTGGGGTACAACAGTTGCCCCTGTTCAATCTTTTTAAAACTGAGGATGTATATTGGCTTTTCTGCCTTTCGTGATCTGAAGGTGGAAGATGATTGAACACTAATGTTCCCAGAAATTTGCATTCATCTGAGATGATACTTACCTGTGTAGATAGTATCGGGAATGGGCTTATAGATGCCATTTAGAAAAGATGATGGAAGATCGTCGCAGATGGGCTTAAAGATGCCATCCAGAACAAAGTTGACTTCATGAGATATTCCTTTGTGGGGATCCCTATTCCTGTTGTTGAGGAGGATTTTGCTGAGGAATGTTGGTCTTTGTTCCGGAAGTAGAGTTTAGGAGCTTCAATTGTCCATCACTCTACTGGGGAGTATCTCTTGATTGAAGAGGCGAAAGTGAAATTCTATCTAGTCAGGATCCAGGCTTCACAATGACTTGCTCAGGATGATAAGTCTGACCGCCATCTGGTCATATTCCAGGCTTCTCAGTAATTTACTGGGGGAACGTGAAATTAACTACTATCTGGTCGGACTCCAGGCTTTGCAGCTTCTTTAACTGGAATAGAAATCAGAAAAATCTTAGTGTCAATTTAACTGAACTAGAGAAAGGTCTTGAGTTGTCTTCAACTGGAATAGAAATTAGGGAAATCTTAATATCGATTTAGATGAACCAGAGGAAGGTCTTGAATTAACTTTGACTGGAATAGAAATAAGAAAAATCTCAGCATCGATTTAACTGAACCAGAAAAAGGTCTTGGGGTCATCTTCAACTTCAACTGGAATAGAAATCAGGAAGATCTTAGTATCGATCTAACTAAACCAGAGGAAAGTCTTGAATTATCTTTAACTGGAATAGAAATCAGAAAAATCTTAGTATCGATTTAACTGAACCAGAAAAAGGTCTTGGGTTATCTTCAACTTCAACTGGAATAGAAATCAGAAAAATATTAGTTTCGATTTAACTGAACCAGAGGAAAGTCTTGAATCATCTTCAACTGGAATAGAAATCAGGAAAATCTTAGTATCAATTTAACTGAACCAGAGAAGGTCTTGGGTTATCTTTAACTTTAACTAGAATAGAAATCAGAAATATCTTAGTGTCAATTTAACTGAACCAGAGGAAAGTCTTGAATTATCTTCAACTGGAATAGAAATCAGGAAAATCTTAGTATCGATTTAACTGAACCAGAAAAAGGTCTTGGGGTCATCTTCAACTTCAACTGGAATAGAAATCAGGAAGATCTTAGTATCGATCTAACTGAACCAGAGGAAAGTCTTGAATCATCTTTAACTGGAATAGAAATCAGAAATATCTTAGTATCGATTTAACTGGACCAGAAAAAGGTCTTGGGTTATCTTCAACTTCAACTGGAATAGAAATCAGAAAAATCTTAGTGTCGATTTAACTGAACCAGAGAAATGTTTTTAGTTGTCTTCAACTGGAATAGAAATCAGGGAAATCTTAATATCGATTTAGCTGAACCAGAGAAAGGTCTTGAATTAACTTTGACTGGAATAGAAATCAGAAAAATGTTAGTATCGATTTAACTGAACCAGAGAAAAGTTTTGAGTTATCTTCAACTGGAATAGAAATTAGGGAAATCTTAGTATCGATTTAGCTTAACCAGAGGAAGGTCTTGAATTAACTTTGACTGGAATAGAAATTAGAAAAATCTTAGTATCGATTTAACTGAACCAGAGAAAAGTTTTTTTGAGAATATCTTTTTGAGGAAATGCTGAAATAGCCCTTCGTCAGATGTAGCGTTTGAGAAGATTACAAGGTCATGTAAGTAGTCAACAGTGTTTGTTGATTTGATCTTTCCTAAAAAGGTAAAGAGTTAGTCATATGCAATGCCATGATGTATGAAGTGCATTGTGAAGATGTTCTCAAAATAAATGAGATTATGATGTATGCGATGTGTATGTGCATGCCATGATATATGAATATGGGTTGTTGTTGCGATATTTCCTAGTCTGGGAAAATAAATCCATGACTGCTGCTGGAGAGTATTGGGAAGCTGAATCCTTCATTTCTGCTGGGGGTGATGAATGGAGATAATTTGCCGGGGATTTTCCCTTTTCGCTCGAGGATATTCTGCCGGGGATTTTGTAGATGGTTTGATTGTTATCCCAACTCTTTGAGTCCTTGGTGAATGCAGATCAAGGTAATAAACCTTCTACTTATTAGACAAGTGACAAGATGATAGGACGTAGTCGTACGCTTTAATCCCTAAATTTTACCTGGACTATCTTTTCAGATTTTCAGTCCATCGAGATACCCTTTTTTGCTCAAGCCGCCTTTTCAGGTTTTCGACATGCCGGGTGTACATATTTTTTTTCCATACGTATATCCCTAATTTTTGCCCGAACTCCTTTTGGTTCGCTGGGATGCCCTTATTTTTGCCTAGGCCATCCAGCCTAGCGGGTCTTTGTTCATGCGTAGTATTTTTCGACTATGTCAACGTTCATCGGGTGCGGAGAATTGTCATTGTCCATAGTAGTGAGTGTTGCCACACTTCCAGAAGATGTTTGTTTGATCGTACATGATTCGTTGCTGGAATTCATGTCCAATGCCCCAAGTGATTCAGATGGAGATCTTCCCCTGGCTATTTGGAATTTTTGAGAGATTCCTTGAACCTTGACTTGACTTCCCCAGATCAGCTGGACATCATGCTATGCCCCTTAATTATGAAAGGCCTGTCACTGAAATGTCTTTCCATATGAGGTGATTTTGTCCACTGAGAAGATTTGTGTTCATCGAATATCCGTCGTGCAAATTTCTCTGCTGTTGAACAAATAGTCATATGCAAATAATGGTATTTTAAGAATGCAAATCTTATGTCTGTCTTGAAGTTTGAAAATTCATTTTTTAGTAAAACAAACAAATTTTGTAAAAGTGTGATGTCAGCTCAGGATTTATTGCGAACCCTACAAGAGTCAGGATACCTTTTGTAACAGTATGCTTTCGAACTAACCCATGCTTCAGCTAGGACTTTTAAGGGTTATAATGTGGCCTGGTTCATGGTTCAAGAAACAAAGGATAAAATCTCAAATTTTATTTGTACCCAACCCACTCTTCGTGATGTTCTTCAGTCCTATGCTCAATTAATTGTGCGTTTAGATCCCAATTGAGTCTGGAATCTTTGCTCTAATACTTGGTGATGGTTCAGAAATTGAATGTTTGTTTGAGAAGGCAGTCATTTTGTGACCTTTTCTTTTTGTTGAGGATTTGTAGGACCTCTTTCTTTTTTTATTTTGTTATCCATGTCTTTTTCTTGAACTGTTTCTTTTGTGATTACAGCCAGCGGGATGCCCCAGATTTTTTCTTAAGTCTCCTTCATAGGTTTTGACTTAATGGGCTTTATTTTGAGAGATAATGACTGCCTGTTCTTAATGATTATGTGGAACCATCATCATCTTTTAGAGAGCATCTTCTACACTATTTGTTGTGTATGAAGGGAAAGCTTGCGACTGAATGCATCTCTGAATTAACTGAGAAAACTACCCTGCCCCAGGTTATGATTAAGGGTTTTAATTTGTGTGCAAAGAAAACTCCTACTTCTTAGGCTCAAAGGGATTGACTAGGGATTATCTTCCTTATAACTCCACTATTTAGGATTTTAAACAATGCATGTACATCATCAGCAGGGACTGTTCAAAAGCATATTGTAGAGATTATGGTATCATTTTCGCCGTCCTCCCTCTAAAAGCTTACGACTTTCAATCGAGAGTTGAATATCACAAAAAGGAAGTAAAATCATAGCTTCTGCATAATGAAAGCGAATGAAATAATTCAAGACAAACATGTGCAATGCATTTATGAAATAACAAGGTTTGATATGAATAAATGTTTGAACAATCAAAAGAAAATTACAAATTGAAAATTACAATGAACAAAAGCCTATTTGTCTGATCTTGTCACTTCAGATGGTTTGCCTTGGAGGGATGCAAGAAGAACTCAGCCTGACCATCTTGTATAAACTCCAGAACTCCTTCATCAATCAAGTTTTGAATTTTATATTTCAACATCCAACAATCATCAGTATCATGCCCCGGACTGTTGGAGTGATATGCCCACCTTGCATCAAGATTGTAATTAGGAGAAGAAGTCTTGGGATTCGGATGAGGCCCTATCAACATAATCAGATTCATCCTCAACATGTGTTGTAAAGCTTGAGACAGCGGCATGTTGAGTTTGGTATATTGCCTGTTGGATGTATCCTGCTTACTCTGATTAACCCGTTGTTTTTGGCGAGGTTGTTGTTGGAACTGTGATGTAGTAGTAATTTGGAAAGGTTCACTCTTCACCAAACCAACCTCTTGTCTTCTCGGAGGTTGATCAATGACTTGGTCCCCATCCTCGAATGTTTGCTTCATACGGTTGCATCCGTATTGATGAAGTTTGTTGATAATGGCTCTCAACTCTTCTTGTCCCTGGGCTAGGCCTTGGATAAGAGCCATCTTCCCTAGCATCTGGGTTCTCATTGCTTCAACCTCAACTTGCAGTTGTTTTAACCGTTCGTCCTTATTGTCTTCAGGATTTTTCTTGGCCAGGTTCCCAGCGAGGGGTGCTTTCAGCTCTTCCTGCCCCTTGGATAGGTTTAAGAACATTTCCATGAACAGAGCTTCTTAAGTTTGAAGATCTATGTTGTCTTGTTGGAGAGGTATTTTCCTTTCTGAAATAAACAGCGAGAAAATGAGAGACCTGTACTGGAAGACCTGTTATGCAATGACATGTATGATATTCAAATGTTTTCTAGGATCTCGCGGGGTAAACAAGAAAAATGTTAGAATCTAATTGCAGCGTTGATTAAAGAACTTTAGTATCGTTGAAGGTCCTTCTATAAGAATCAAGCTCACCATATCAAGCGGGTTAGAGCCCCTGACTCAAGTTGTCGTGTTTTGGTCTTTTGACAGCATTGGCTAGAGGAAAATAAATCCCCTTGCCCCTTGCTAGACGTCTGCTTTATCATAACCTGGACTACAGACCCTTGAGATCCTTGAAATGGTTAAGGAAATGATGTGGCATGATGTTATGATGTGTATGTTATGCGTTAAGAAAAACTGCAGGGTAAGAAACCAATTTATTGGATTTATACAAACAAGGTCCTACAAGGAATACAAACAAAGTCGTGCAATGAGTTCAAATTGTTAGGCAAAGAAAGCAAACAAGTCACACAAGTAGCCTTAGGTTTAGGCTTGTATGGATTCCATAGGTAAGTACCCTCTTGAAGTTTAGTTGGCTCAACCTATATTAGAAATAGTAACTGGGTTCTAAGGAGTCTCAATATCACTGATCTTTCTTTATCGGTATTATTTCAGCTTAGCAATCTATTCTTGCGGCTGAAACATCCTGAAAGTCCGATATCAATGAGTGTAGTATCGAGTATCAACCGAGTCCCAGCTTTACACCGAGACCGACTATCTCACTACTTTCTAATTTCCAAGTTTGTTCAACTAAGGTTATAAGGTTCGTTAGTGCTTCAAGACACCACACGGCGGCCTCGTATTCTCCTCGATTTGACACAAGGGATACCGGTACCAACCAAAATGTCACACCAACACAGCTATCGCTACAACCATATTGGTCTATGCCGTACAATCTTCACGATCTATTGTTGTTTACCTAAAAAGTGTCCCCATATCCGGGTATAGGATCTATACAAAAGTACCCCAACAAACCCTCAAAGATAAAGCAGTCAAGGAAATCAAAGAAAACAATTTTAAAATGATCTAGACCCTAAGTTAAACCCCACTTTATAATTTCTTCCCCAGCAAAGTCGCCAGTTCTGTGATACGGTGGCAGAACCGACTGTTAATACTGGTTTGTGTTTGTATTCGCAAATGTGCGATAAACAAGAGTCTCCGCCGACTTTTCTTTTATCCAACAAAGGAAAGGGTGAAAAGAATAGAAAAAGACCTTTTTTAGAGATTTTCTGAGTAAGAGGGGTAGATTATGGAAATGGAAGGTGTTAGCACCCTTTCCATCCTTGGTTTTCCAAGGGCTCTTATGTACTTGCTCATTTTTGAAAATTGCTTTCGTGTTTTTGTGTTTTGAAAAGTTTTTTTGCTTTATGATAACTCTTGTATCAGTCCTCAAGAGTGTGATAAAGCATTTTTTGAAAGTAATTTTGAAAGTGTGGTGTGAAAATGAATTAAGTTTTAGCAAGTACTTAAGAACTATCTACCTATTGTTGGATGTTTGAGGGACTATCGAAGGGACATTTATGGTCATTGAAGGCAACATGTGAGGATGTCTTAGCAATTCGAAGGGACTGTCATCATATATTTGTAGGCAACATCGAGGGACAAGATCATTTCTCGTAGGCAACTCGAGGGACATTTAGGGACTATGATATTTATGATGACTTTAAACTGAGGGTCTTTGCTAAGAGTATCCCTATTTTTAAGCGACATGACCATTTCCGAAGGCAACCAAAGTGGGAGATACCCTAAGGGTGCAAGTGTGCAATAGTGTGATTTTTTCAGATATTTTTATCTTGATGTTAGTGATCTAAGACTTACCATTTAGTTCTTGCCATACACGCCTAATTTACTAACAGTAATATAGTAAAATAATAAAGCAATGAATATGCGGAAAATAAAATGCAAAAAAATAAACTCTAAGTTATTACATGGCTTTGGGAGAGATACATTATAAAACTTCAGAAAGTAAAATCCTAATTATTATTACAAACCAGTAGGCGGTTACAATAATCAAAAAATGCGAAAGTAAATAAACGCGCGCATGAATTGAAAATACGTCTAAAATCCTAAGTGAAAGGAATTCTTTTGTTTGTTTTTGTTATGAAAAGAAATTGAATTAAAAATCCTAAGTCTATTAAATTTTAGTTTTTTAAGAAAATATTAATATAATTAATTAATTAATTGACAAAATTAATTTAATATAAAAAGCTAAGCCTAATGTTTTTGTGGTTTTTTAATATTAATTAAAGCTTAGAAGAAGTAAGGACAAACAATCAAAAGAAAGGATAACATCGAAAGACAAAAACAGTAAATGAAAAGAGTGCATTCTTGGAAGTAAGGCCTGGATCGAAGAGGCTTGGGTTGCCTTTCTATCCAATGAAGAATCTTGATCGAAGGTGCCCGAGAGACTACACATCTAGAGGCATTCGATCTGGTTTGTCATCCTTCGTTCTGGGATATTGGATCTGCAAGGAAGTTTGTTAGAAAAAACACAAAATGTATGACCTGGGTGTCGAACCCGGGTCCTTTTTGTTGCAGCGCATCTTCCTCACCAACCTGGTCGAAGATTTTCGTTCTTTGGTACAAACGAAACAACAATATTACGTTAGAAACAAAAAAACACAGTATTGACTTAATCCTATGGTATTTACCCATAGAAGATAAACTAGAGTTCTAAGAATCGAAGGTAAGCTCAGATCGTGCCCCAACAATGGCACAATATCAATCTTGCGTCCTTGCTCACATGTAACACACTCAAATAAACATGAACATTAGCAGTAATATGTATATATGTTCGACATGAATTTAAATCATGTTTGTTGTACCCCAAAATTTGCCCTCCCATTTCCTCAACATTTTCTCATCACAAAACCCTTGAAGATCAAGATCCAGTTAGGGTTTCCTCTGCTCAAGACTTCTCCTTGCACTGTAGACCCAAATTAGGGTTTGTGATTGCACAAAGAGATTTTGACCTAAAGTGCCTAAAATGACTTTCATGCTTCATGTTGGACTCTCAAGTTTATCCATACCAAGTTTCAAGTCTTGATTCCAAGTTTTGCCCAGTCAATTGGGCAGATGACCTAGAAATCAGCTGTATTGGGGAAAAAGTCAACTATGGCCAATTGACAGTCAAATCTCATGAAAATTGACCCACATCAACATTATGAACTCATATGGACCATTTGATCAAGTTTGGATCACAATTCCACAAGAAATTTAATCAGATCATCAAAAGGGCAAAATGGTCATTTTTAGGGTTTTGACTGCACAAAGGCAATTTTTGACTGTTTGACCTAGCCAATGGCAAACCAAGCTCACATATGGACTCAAAGACCCCATGGAATTATCTTGACATGCTCAACAAACTCAAAAGATCCCAAGTACACAAGATTGACAGTTGAATTTCCCAGTCAATTGATCAATTTTGACAGTATACTGAAAAGTCAAACTTTGACTTTTTGGTCAAAATCAAGAGTCAAGATTCATTTTTCATCAAAACATGCCAAAACATGAAACTTGTTCACCAAGAAACCAAGAAATGCAAATTAGGGTTTGAAATGGGAATTTTTCATAACTTAGAATTTTTCTAAGTTATGGAAAACCCTAATTTTTTCCAAACTTTGCGCCACTTTCTCACCAAGATTCATTTGGATTCAAACAAAAGTCAAAACATGAAAGTTGTAGCTTGTTGCATAATCTACAACTTTGATTCACAAAGTTTTCCCAAATGAGGCTTGTATCTCAAGTTACAAATTTTTGAATAAGGGCACTAAACCATTCATAACTTAGTGAAAATTTGACCTTTTTGACAAGGTTTTCTACCTAACTTCAAGGCCATTTTCCATACACTTCCACTTGGAATTTCAATTTGCATTTCAAAGATGGATTGTAGTACACATTCCAAGCTTTCCAAAATGTCCAAGAACTTCTCAAACAACCTCATGGTTAGGGAGAATCTAATTTTGCAAAATGGGAAAAAGTCACTTTTGTTCTTGGCCATGTACATGTTCATAACACTATGCATTTCAATCTCAGCATGCTTAAGCTACATTACAGGTCCTAAAACCCTTTGACACTCAATAATTCAATGCAAAACCATTGTGCCAAGTTGTTATTTTAAGCATTTGGACATTACATGGAGAATTAACCCTAAACTAGAAAAAGCATTATTTCCATTTTAAAAAAGTAGAACTTTATGTCAAGTTTGCAAATCCAAGAAGTACAGTCCATATCTAATTGGCACAAGTTTGTGAGCAAATTGCACTGATCAAGGCCAATGTATGCAGCATAGTGTGAGGGCATGTACAGGCTAGAATCATCAAGTGGCCATTGCTTGCTTCAAGTTCAAGTAAGATAGCATAACTTGTACCAACTCTCATATCAGCTTACAAACACTAAAACAAACTTATCAAACACAATCCAAACATTGATCCTAAGCAAAAGCACGAGCCTTTCACCTCCAATCCCTCCCAAAACTCAGAATCACCTTGAAACTGCTCAAACAGAGCAACCTCTGCAGATTGAGTTCCAACTCTCAATCCTTTCAAGCATTCTTGCCCAAACCAGTTCATACACCTTCCGTACCATCTATGCAAGCTAACCAAAAGTAAAAACACGACCTGTAATCCCTCTAACTGGTTCCACCATTTTCACATTTCTGATTTGCAGGTGAAGTGCTCTAGCTCGATTCAAAAGCTTTCAAGGCAAAGTAAATATTGGAACAACATCACCACACCTCAAGGAAGCTACACCAACCATTATCTTGCCCTGAAAGCTTCTCCTTTGCCAGATAGAACTTCAACTGAATAGGTAAGTTTTTGAATTCGTATCTCTCTTATTAGGCATCATTAGCTCTAAGTTTGTGAATAAACAATGTTCTACGCATGCCACTGAACATGTACATGTTTTTACTTTTCATTTCTTTTGCTTGAGTTGTGAGAATTTAAGGTTTGAAAATGGCAGAAAACTTAGGTCAGGATTTGGGATTGTTAAAATTCTCTCTCATTTCTGAGAGTTAGGATGAGTTTTTCATATATTTGGAATCGTGATTCAATGCTTGACATCTTTTGTGTTGAAAGTTTGTGCAAAAGCTCAAAGAATCAGGATGTTTGAATCCCTGTTACAAGCGTGCGTTTTTGGCTGGAGGTTGAAGAAGGTGTCTCATGGGCTGGGCCAACTTTTGTTCTACTTTTCACACCATACAATTGCTTCTGCACCCCCTGAGCCCATTTGGTTTATTTTTAATGATTTCTGACTTTTTCTTTTTTTGATTGATTCATTTATTTTTTCTCATGTTATTAAAAATATAAAAATCTTTTTTCTCACCATTTTTTAATTTATTAGGTATTTATGTGATTTTCTTTTGATTAATACACAAATAAATGAATATATACATTTCATTAAAAATATTGAGAAATATGTAAAAATACTTTTATTTTCATTTTTTTATTTTATTTTACCTTCTGAAAATACTTTATATAAAAAATACTTTTTTTACAAATATTAAATATTATTATTATTTATATATATATATAATACACATCTAAAACAATACATATATACATATATTTATTAATATATTTAGAGTAAATACAAAATATATACACTTTTGTTTTTTTGTTATTATTAATATTTAATATAAAAATACATTTTTGACAAATACCTCATTTTATTTTATTTTTGTATATATAAATAAACATTTGTACATAATAAATGAATAATGTATTTTATTTAATAGAATTAGAGTTTTACCCTAAATGTGAAAATACTCCAAAAATAATACCTTTTTATTTTCTTTTTATTTTACATAAATAATACTTTTTTTTCATACATATAAAAATTCTTTTTGCATTCTTGCATATTTGTTTTTATTTTATTTAATTTATGCAAATTGATCACCTTGTAAATTATTCAATATTGATGTAATAGTTTTAGGTTTAAATTCCTTGTCAAAATCCCCATTCGAACATTTGTACCCCCCTTCCCATATATGGTTTTGTAATAGCTTAGTAAATTTATTTTTGCACTTTATTGCTTTCTAATTATACCATGTTAGAATTAGGGTTTGTATGCAAAAAAATGACAAAATAGTTATGACTTAATCTCAAGACAAACAAGCATGAAAATGAACACACAAATCACACTTGCACCCCCTAGGGTATTCCACTTGTTGCCTTTCAAAATTGGGCCATGTTGCATGTTAGGTCTCTTTGGGCAAAACAAACAAATCAAATGATCATAGTCCCTCGATAACACTTTCAAAATATTGCCAAAACAAATGATCAAGTCCCTTAAAGAAAATGCCCAAAGATACTTGGCACCATTGCAATTATGGTCTAAACGATGACCCGCGCCCGTCCCTTTCACATCCTAACATGAGATTGTCCACCAAATACAATGGTGGAACAAACTTATTAAAAGGGTTAAAACATAGCAATAAACTTTGAGAAAATTTAGGAGTAGATAACCTCTTAGTTACTTGAATCAAACTTGCAAAACAAAACACTTGCCTATTTTTCTAAACCACACATCACTACACTTTCAAAACAACTTTCAAAAACAAATGAAAACCTTTTCAAAAGACATACACCTTTGTATACATCCCCACATGGATCATTACAAAGGTTGCCACCACAATGGCTTCTTTTCAAAACATTTTTTCAAACCCACACACACAAGCACCATTTCAAACAATTGAAAACAAAAGGCAAGTAGTTTAAGCAAGTAACTAAGAGCCCATGGATAACCATGGATAGAAAGGGTGCTAATACCTTCTCTTTCTATAATATACTCCCCGAACCCAAGAAAACATCTCAAAAGGTTTTTGCTGTGCTTTTTAACCTTTCCTTAGGATGAAATAAAAAGTCGGTGGCGACTCTTGCTCAACCGAAACATTTGCGAAAACAAACGCAAAACCTCAAGTCAGTTCTCCCATCGTATCACAGAACTGGCGACTCTGCTGGGGAGTACTTATAAAGTGGAGTAACCTTAGGGCTTAGATCACCTTTGTTTTCAATTGTTTGCTTTGTTTGCTTTTATATTTGTGGGCTTTGCATCAGAGTTTTATAGATCTTAACCCGGATCTGGGAAATACCCTTTTAGGTAGCATAATCTGTGAGGGACCTGTCCGGCGTAGACCGACATGGGTGAAGCAGTGGCTACGTTGGTGTGGCACCTTGGTCTGTATCTATATCCCTTGTGTTGCAATAAGGAGAATATAGGTCTTCTAAGGAGTCATTAAACACCAACCAACCTTAGAACCCTAAATTGACCAACTTGGCCATTAGGACAGTAGCAGTATGCTACACTCATTGAGGCTAAACTCTCGAGATGGTTCTGGCCGCGAGAAAAGATTGCGATGCTGGAGTTATGACCGATTGAGGGTAGCCAATGATTTGAGATCCTCTAGAACCCGGTTACTTTTGATAGGACAGGTTTTAACCAACAAAACCAAAAGAGGGTAATACCTGAAATTCATGCTGGCCTGAAACCTAAGGGTGTCTTGAGTGACTTGTGTGCCTTATCATGTTTGCCTGTGTGAATACTTGTGGTGTGCTTCATCATAGCATCATGACATCATACCATTGCATGCATCATGTATAAAGGACTAACCCATTTCAAAGACAAAAAGTTTCATCTTTGCTCTGTTTTGTAGGACATCATGATGCCCGTGCGTAGGAATACTATTCGGCTCAACTTTGTTCAACCACCAATTTTGCTCAAGGATTTGGTTGGTAGGATTCCAAACACTTCTTCTTTCATCAACAGACATGGTTCTCTCCTTGGCTTGATCACTACAAAATAGGACCAACAACTGATGAGTGTTCTGACCCAGTTTTATGACCCTCTGTATCATTGTTTCACCTTTCAAGACTTCCAGCTGGTTCCTACCCTGGAAGAATTCTCTTATTTGCTTGGGATCCCTGTCTTGGAGCAAACTCCTTTCACTGGTTTGGAAAGGACTCCTAGGCCTGAAGAGATTGCTGCAATTCTCCCCTTGACCAAAGAAGAGGTATTAGCTAACTGGGAAACTAGAAGTGGAGTCAAGGGCTTTTTGGTCAAATTTCTGGTTGGCAAGGCTAATGATTTATGGAATGACTTGGACTTCAAGGCGTACGAAGATATTCTGGCTCTTTTTATTTATGGTCTGGTACTGTTTCCCAATCCTGACGCCTTTATCAGTATCCATGTCATAAGGATCTTCATGTCTCGGAATCCTGTACCCACTATTTTGGGTGATATCCTGCAACAACTCTATGCTCGTACTGCTCAAAAACGGGGAACTCCATGGTGTTGTGCTCCTTTGCTAGTGAGGTGGTTTATTTCGCACCTTCCTAAGTTCGTGCTGAAGAATGAAGAAGGAAAAGGTTGGGCTCGGAGGTTAATGTCTCTCACTGATAATGACATCACCTGGACTCTCAGAGGTTTGGATGAGGTAGCTGTTATTGACCGTTGCGGAGAATACCCTAATGTTCCGTTGATTGGTATCCAAGGAGGAATCTCTTACAATCCATGCTTAGCTCTCCGTCAGTTTGGAAGAGCCATGGGAGGTGGGCCTCATGAAATGCTGGTTCCTCACTTTCATTTTGAGTTCCAGTCAGACAGTGACAAACTACGCCATGGATTCATTAGAGCTTGGGACAGAATTCACAAAGCTGACCCACATGAGTTGGGACCAAAGACTTCTCTACCAATGGAACCCTATTGCAAGTGGGTCCGCATCCGTGCTCAGAGGTTAGGTATGCCGTACGAAGCTGTCAGACCTATCATTCTTGAATCTCCTGATGAAGATGGGGTTCCTCCAACTATCCTCCCTCCTCAGATACCTACTGATTTTGACACAATGAAGAGATCTTGGGCGCAGCTAAAGGAAGAACGGGATTTCTATCGGGAAAAGTTCAACGAGCAGGAACGGAAGATCCAGAGGCTGACTAAGCAATTGGAGGAAGAGCGGGTTCTGAATAACTACATCAACACTGAGAAAAGGAGGCCATGGGAGCATTGATGGGCTTTGGATATTTCTTCTTATAGCTTTTATTTCCTTTCCAGTATTTTTCATTCCTGTAATGCCTAAGGGCGAATTGTTGAACAATTGAAAATTTTAATCTAATGAAGTGTGTTTCCCTTTTTGTCTACAAAGTTGAATCTTGTTTGTCTTTGAAAACATAAAACATACGCATTCCATTGCACCATATGCATAGCAGGTACCCTATTTCACAGGTTGCTTAATCTCCTTCGCTGTTTATTTTGAACAGTCATCATGAATCCAGACTCATCCAGTGAGCAAGCAATCAAGGCCCTTCAGGCCCAAAGTGCCCAGTTTCAAGAAATGGTCCTGAGCCTGGCCTAAGGTCAGCAAGAATTGAAGACTCTACTCCTGAAGAAGAAGAAGAAAAAGAGGACTGCGTTGTTCAACACCGGACGCAGATTTGGGAACACACTCCATAATGAAGCTGATCCAACTACTTCTTCTGCTGAGAAAAACAGTCCCCAAGGGGGAGGAGCTCCTAGTCCCGCAGTCTCCGACAACGAGACGGACTACAATGACGAACAATACCCACCTGCTGCTGACAGATACAAGCAATTAGAGGACCGCTTGAGCGCCATGGAGATTCAGAATGTGCCGGGGCTGGATTTCGGAGATCTAGGGTTATCTTCTGGGGTAGTAATTCCACACAAGTTTAAGGCGCCTGCCTTCGCCAAGTATGATGGGGTCTCCTGCCCAAAGCTGCATCTGAGGTCGTACGTAAGGAAAATCCAACCTTACACGGAGGATAAGAACCTTTGGATTCACTTCTTCCAAGATAGCCTTTCGGGGTCACAGCTTGAATGGTTCTACCAATTAGACGGAACTAGCATCCGACACTGGGAAGATTTGGCAACCGCATTCTACAGACAATATCAATACAATTCTGATCTCGCTCCAACGCGTACCCAACTTCAGGGTATGTCTCTAGGAACGGGTGAAGGGTTCAAAGAATATGCACGAAAATGGAGAGATTTGGCTGGCAGGGTGCAGCCTCCATTGACGGATCGTGAGCTGGTTGATATGTTCCTAGGGACTTTGTCTGGTCCATTTTTCAATCATTTGGTTGGTAACTCCTCCACCGGGTTTACAGATTTGATTCTGACGGGAGAAAGAATTGAAGCTGGCATCAGGTCAGGAAAGATACAAAAAGCTGCCTCCACAAGTACTGAGAAAAGGCCGTTCAAGAAAGAAGCAAGTGCCGTCTATGGCCCTAGAAGACAAGTCAAGCCCGAAAGTCGCCAAACTGTCAATGCTTTGGTCATTTCAAAACCTGTTGCTGCTCCTCAGCAGTACAATTAACAAAGAGTTGAAAGGCCCAAGAGGCAGTATACTCGGCTGAGTATGACTGTGATCGGTGGATCTGGAACTGACTGTTTAACGCTGGTTCGCGAAATGTCGCGGAAGCAAGAGTCGCCACCGTCTTTTATTTTCTCCAAATGGAAAGGACAAAAGCACAGAAAAATTCCTTAAAGAGATTGCTCTCGGTTCGGGAGGTAGATTATAGAAAGGGAAGGTGTTAGCACCCTTTCTATCCATGGTTATCCATGGGCTCTTAGATACTTGCTCATTGTGTTTTCAAAAATGGTTTGTTTGCTTTTCAACTGTGGGTTTTAAAAAAGTTTCTTTGAAAATTCCAGTTCGACTCTTGTATCGGTCCTCAAGAGTGTTTGAAAAATTGCTTTCGAAAGCTTTTTTGAAAAGTGTGTTGGTGTGAAAAGTATTTTTGAGTTTGTTTTGAAATTAGAGCAAGTATCTACGAGAACCTACCTACCCTAAGGAATTCGTCTGTGTAAATGTCCTTTAAAGTAGTGCCATCCCACCATTGAGAGGTAGGTAGCACCACCGTTGGAGGTGTTCGGGTCAATTCGAGGTTCGGGACATGGTGATCACCAGAGCAATGGGAAGACACCTTAGAAGCTACCCTCATGCCAGGTTCCCGGATCATGAGGACTTACTAAGACATCCTATACTCGACGATCACCTTTCGAGGCAAGGCAACAGTGAGGCGTACCCTAGGGGTGGTGGGTGATTTGTGTGTCAGATTCATTTATTTTTGTCTTTTGTCAAAGTGATCTATGCGTTTGTTTTTATTTTAGGCCATTCATTCTTGCATACATTTATTTAACAGTTAAAAATTGTGAGAAAGATAAAATTCTAAACTATTACAAAGGCGCGGGTCCACATCGCCAAATTAAAATCCAGGACCCGATTTGACAGAAAAAATAAAGAAGAGTGCGAGAAATTAAATTTACACGGCTTCGGGAGAATTACATTAAAAAAAATATAAGAAATAAAATAAAATGCGCGAATTGAAATTAAAATTGAAAGCGAGGGTGTTGGACCCTTTTTAATGAAATTAAATTATGATTATTAAATTAATGAAATTAGAAAGAAAAAGAAATTATTTTTTTGGTTTTTTTGTATTTTATGAGAATTTAATGAAATTAAAAACCTAATTCTACAATTTTTTATTTATTAAGAAAATATGACAATTATCTAAAATTAAGCCTAATTAATTAATTGCAACTTGATTTATAAAAATAACTATTTAAGAATTAATAATTAATATAGTAAAATAAAAAAAGGATGAAAAATGCTAGAAACCCTAATTCTACCAATTTTAGGTTTTATTGAAAAATGTTAAGATTAATCCTAGATTTAAAACTAAGTTAATTAATGAATTTTATTTACAAAAATATTAATTAAATAAATATATTTTAATTTTGTCCTTTCTGATTTTTTTTTGTGTTTTTTATGTTTTTTATGAAAATATTAAATTAATTAAAAAAACAATAATAGAAATAAATAAAAAGAATGAAAAAAATGTAAAAAGCTTGCAAACCTAGGGGGGTCTGTCCCCAATTGAGAGGTGTATTGTAGCAATTTGGGCCCATCTTTTGCAAAGCCTGGTTGACTTTTGTGCCAGCGTGTACCTCTATTGACCAATGCTTAGGATGTTCTCCCAATCTGGACCCTTTGATTCATCTCAGCAGGCACGTGGATGGCTTGATGCTGATGATGTATGATACACCTTAGCACTGAAGCTGCACATAAGCATTAGGAGAAAAATAACATGAAAGGGGTGGGGGACCTGGGATCGAACCCAGGTCCCAGGGGTTACCACCAAGACGCTTTGCCACCTGCTCCACTTGCTCACTTTGTTTATATAATAACAATCAATTAATATAAAATAAAACAAAGCGTTGGTGGACTTTTAGCGCGAATTTTCAAATGGACCAACCATCGCTTGCCACCTACCCTTCTTCTTCCTTGGCTTTGTTTTTTCCCTGAAACACAAAAGAATCAGCAACAGTTTTTACACCATTCCAAAATAGGCCATTCCAGAAAATAGCGATTAGCTTGTTTCTAATCAGAAATTGGGCGCGACCCCATCAATGAATTGGTTGGAAGCTTCTGATTCTCATGGTGCCATTGTCGTGTCCCAATTTTTCCTTGAATGTAAAGCCCTAAATCAAAATCCCTGTAACCCTAAAACATAACAATGGCGAAATCTCCAATAATGCATGAAAGCTCAATTAAGTTATAGGGTTAGCTTCAGAATACCTCACTTAGCATGAATTCACAAACAAAATGCCATGAGGATGCCTGAAAATCAAGATACGAGTATGCATTTTATATGAAAAAATTCGATTTCTGTATACCG
Source organism: Vicia faba (assembly GCA_948472305.1). Lineage (NCBI taxonomy): Eukaryota > Viridiplantae > Streptophyta > Magnoliopsida > Fabales > Fabaceae > Vicia > Vicia faba. Next base: position 1,548,424,429 of record OX451737.1, on the reverse strand, counting down.
ATTCCAGGCGTTAGAGGTAGTGATTCTGATCCAGGAGCCTTCTTTGATGTCCCAGGAAGGTGATAGGATGGTTGTTTTGGCTTGAAAACCCTTGCAATGGTGATTTCAGTTTCAGAATTTCTTGAAAAAATGTCAACTTGGTTATGGCTTTTGGGCGCAGCTGGGACCTCTTGGGCACGAGGGTTAGCATGTGTATATGTATGTGAGTGATTAGGTCAAAGAATTTGATCAGAAAATCCATGAATTGATGAAAAGAATATTTGATTTTCAAGCCATAATTTTTCCAATCTTTTTCAAGCATATTTGGTCTCAATCATATCCAATCACCATAATTCCTTCCATATTTGATTGTACACGAAATATTGATCCTATTCTATGCACAAAAAGATTCAAAACATTAGGTTTGGTATTTTTCATGTATTTTATTTAATTAAATGAATTATTAATAATAAAAAATCCAAATAAATAAATAAAAATGATAAAAAACTTCCCTTTGGGCCAAATGGTCGTGCACATGTCTTGGATGATGAATTGTGGAAGAAAAAGAGGCCCATTAGTAATTTTAGGTCATTTGAAGCAATGTTGACTTTTCAAAATATCCAAAAATTTCCCAACTTCCACAAGGCATAACTTGCTCAATATTTAATCTTTGCTCATGTTCTTGGACATTTTGGAAAGGTCTTTGAGTCCTCTAACCAATGCCTTTGGTCCCATGTCATTTTGATTTACCAATCTCAAGTTATGGCCTTTGACTTAAAGTCCCTTTTTGTTGACTTTTGAAAATGACCTATAATGTTGAAATTGATAACTTTTTGTGAGAGTATTTATTGGACTTGAAGTGTGAAGAGGAGTTGTAGGAAATGTCATTCTATTCAAAATGAGCTTTGGATGGAATTTTTCTGATAATCCATGTGAAAGTTATGCCTTGGTCAAGTTACAGTTGACTTTTTCAACTGTCCAAATATGGAAACTTTTGCATCTTGATGATTTTTGAGCCAAGCTTTGAGAATCATGATCAAGCATTGATCAAATGATGTTTGTGGCTTCAAAATTAGATGTTGACCAAAAATTTGAACTTTTGACTGTCAAATGACCATTTTGCCCCTACAGTTGACTGTAGTGCAATTAGGGTTTTTGACTGTGCAATTTTGTACTGTAAGTCTTGAAACTTGGTATGAGGATGTTTGACCATATTTATAGGCATGTGGGACTTGATTGGACCCTTGGAAACTTCATTTACTTTGTCAGAACCAAAACCCTAATTTTGACTGTTAGGAGGCCCTTACACTGTGCAACCCTTGGGGAATTTTGAAGCATGACTTGGCAATTTCTTGAAGAATATGGGAGGGCAAATTTTGGGGTACAACAGTTGCCCCTGTTCAATCTTCTTAGACCTGAGGATGTAGATTGGCTGACGTGCCTTTCGTAATCCGAAGGTGGAAGATGATTGAACACTAGAGTGCCCAGAAATTTGCGCTCACATAGTAGAAGTGTGATGGTGGAATGGGCTTACAGATGCCATTTAGAGATTGATGGATAGGATGATGGGCTTATAGATGCCATGCTAAGAGATGGTGGAAGGTGGATGGGCTTATAGATGCCATCTGGATGTTGATCGCGTAAGAGATTCCTTAGCGAGAACTGGCGTACCTGCAAAAGAAAAAATGATTACCTGACATGTTGCAGGAGCTGGTCTTCAGATGCTTTGTATAGATGTGTCCTGACTGGTTACAGGAGCTGAATCTGGAGCTTCAAATGGTGATGAATGAACCAGGGATGGTTACTATCTCAACAGGAACGGTGAGAGAACCTTGGGCGACTTTAACCTCAACAGCACTTGTTTGAGAAAATCTTGGGATGATTACTACCTCCGCAGTATCGGGGAGAGAACCATAGGCGACTACAACCTCAACAGCAATCATTGAGAGAATCTTGGATAACTTCAACTTCAACAGCAATCGTTGAGCGAATCTTGGGATTACCACCTCCGCAGTATCGGGGAGAGAACCATAGGCGACTACAACCTCAACAGCAATCATTGAGAGAATCTTGGATAACTTCAACTTCAACAGCAATCGTTGAGTGAATCTTGGGATTACCACCTCGGCAGTATCGGGGAGAGAACCATAGGCGACTACAACCTCAACAGCAATCATTGAGAGAATCTTGGATATCTTCTATTGAGTCTTCAAAAGAAAAACCTTTAGGAGTCGGTTTAACTAGACCAGAGAAAGCCTTTGACTGGATAATAACCAGGAAAATCTTTGGGAGTCGATTTAACTGAACCAGACAAGGTCTTGGAGTCTTCAACTGAGTCTTCAAAAGAAAAACCTTTAGGAGTCGGTTTAACTGGACCAGAGAAGGCCTTTGACTGGATAATAACCTGGAAAATCTTTGGGAGTCGATTTAACTGAACCAGACAAGGTCTTGGAGCCTTCAACTGAGTCTTCAAAAGAAAAACCTTTAGGAGTCGGTTTAACTAGACCAGAGAAGGCCTTTGACTGGATAATAACCAGGAAAATCTTTGGGAGTCGATTTAACTGAACCAGACAAGGTCTTGGAGTCTTCAACTGAGTCTTCAAAAGAAAAACCTTTAGGAGTCGGTTTAACTAGACCAGAGAAGGCCTTTGACTGGATAATAACCAGGAAAATCTTTGGGAGTCGATTTAACTGAACCAGACAAGGTCTTGGAATGTAGCTTGAGAACTTAACTGGATCTTTCCTGAAAGGTAAAGGTCAGTCATATGCAATGCATGATATGAATCAAGCAATGACGTTCTCAACATAAATGAGATTGTAAGATATGATGCGTATATGCATGCTATAATGTATGGGAATGCGATGTTTATGAATGTATCTTTTGTCTTAGGAAAATAAATCCTTGACGGGTGCCGGGAAGTCACTCCTGGGCTGATCTTGAAGAATGGATTTTGCTTCCGCTGGGGATGTTGGTTGCAAGAATACCGGTAGGAGAAGATAACTCCGTTGGGGAATAAACTTGGCGAATGGACTACTCTGCGGGGGGAAAAGTACTCTAACGATCTTGTTGGGAAGCAATACTCTGTGGGGAGAGAGGTACTTTGTTGAGTTGTTGATAATAACTTGCTGGGGATACCCTTGTTGTGTTGGAAATGTTAATAGACTTCGCTGGGGATAAGGAGACTTTGTCGAGGATGCTCTTTCCGTGGCTTTTGGCTGAGGATAACCCAGTTATATCCTGGTAGGGACATAACTCTTGAATAAATCCGGGAGACGCGTCCGTGCTCTGCGAGGGATAAGCTTCCAGAATCTACTGGGGATAAGCTTACTGCTTGGGGAGATGGATTCCAACTTTCTTGAGGAAACTGGATTGGACTCTCCTGGGGAAGTTTTGAGCTGTATCGGAAGTAACTCCACTGAATGTTTGATATACCGCCGGGGAACAATCTTTAGACCAAGACTACCGGGGATGCTTGTTTAAGAATGATGTGCTGGGGAATGTTGAGATCTGCTGGAGGACACCCAACTTCCTTAAGTTTGATACTATAGCTTCGCTTGGGGAGAGTGCACTGACTTGCTGGCTCACTCTCTGGGGGATTAAGATATCTGGTTACGTTCTTCCGCTGAACCCATCTTGGTACCCTGGAGGACAGAACAATTAGATTGCTTTTAGACAATTATTTATTGCCCCTGTTTCTGAGGTGGGAGAGGAAGACCTGTGAGGCACTGATAGTGGTTGATGGACAAACCTTCTTCTGGTAGGCAAGTGACAAGATGCCGGGACATAGTCGTACGCTTTGATCCCTAATTTTTGCCTGGACCGCCCTTTCGGGTTTTCAGTCCACCGGGATACCCATTTTTGCCCAAGCCGCCTTTCCAGGTTTTCGACTTGCCGGGTGTACAGATTTTTTCATTTCATCCCTTATTTTTGCCCGAACCTTTTGGTTCGCCGGGAAGCCCTTATTTTTGCCTAGGTATGTCAACCTAGCGGGTCTTTGATTCTGCGTAGTATTTTTTCGACTATGTCCACGCTCTTAGAATGCAGGGAGGTGCCCCTGGCTGCTCGTGTTGCCATAGTACCAGAAGATGTCTGATCGTGCAAGATTCGTTGCTGGAGTGCCCCAAGTGACTCAGGCAGAGATTTGCCCCTACTGTTTGGCTTTTGGGAGATTCTCCGAATCTTGACTGGACTGCCCCAGATAGCGGACCGTGATCATGCCGTGCCCCTTGATTGGAAGTACTTCTGTTTATTAGGCATTCGTCGTGCGAATTTCTATGCTGTTCAAACAAACGTCATATGCAAACAAAGCTATGTTAAAAATGCAAAGCCTATGTCTGTCTTGAAGATTTTGAAAATGCATTCTTTTTTCATAAAACAAGTGAATGTTTGTAAAACGTGATGTCAACTCCGTATTTATCGTAAGCCTTAAGGAGTCAGGATACCTTTCGTAACAGTATGCTTTCGAACTAACCCATGCTTCAGCTAGGACTTTTAAGGGTTATAACGTGGCCAGGTTCATGGTTTAAGAAACAAAGGATAAAGGCTCAAATTTTATTTGTACCCACCCGCTCTTTGTGATGTTCTCCAAACCTAAGCTCAGTTGACCGTGCGTTAGACCTTGTTTTGAGTCTTTGCTTTGATATACTTGTGATGGTTCGGACTTTGACAGTTTATTTTGAATAGGCAGTCATTTCCTCTTTTTTCGTTGAGGGTTTGTAGGACCTCTTTCTTTTTTATTTTGTTTATCCCTATTTTTTGCCTGAAATGTTTCTTTTGTGATTACAGTCAGCGGGATGCCCCAGTTTTGTAAGTCTCCTTCATAGGTTTTGACTTATTGGGCTTTTATTTTTAAGAGATAATGACTGCCCGTCTTTATGATTATTCGGAACCATCACTGTCTTTCCTCGTTTTGTAAGGACCTCTTTGGTGCCATTAGTTATGCACTTGGATCAGCTGAGAGAACTACCCTGCCCCGGGTTATGATTAAGGGTTTTAATTTTCGAAAAGAAAAACTCCTACTTCTTTGGTTCGAAGGGGTTGATGAGGGATTATCTTCCTTATAACTCCAGTGTTTAGGGATTGAGACAATGCTTGTACCTCATCAGCGGGGTCTGTTCAAAAGCATACTGTAAAGATCGTGGTATCATTTTCGTCATCCTCCCTCAAGAGGCTTAGCATTATTAACCAAGAGTTGATCATCAGAAAAAATATGAAAATAATTTGCGTATAGTGAATACGAATATATTACTTCAAAACAGACATATGCGATGCATTAATGAAATAACAATGTTTAACATGAGTAAATGTTTGAACAAAATAAAATTACAACTTGAATTCAAATGAACAAAAAAGTTCTTTCTATCCTAGCCATGTTTTGGCATGGGAGCAGTGATCACGTTGGGAGCCTCGGGCGCCTCGAACTCAATCTCCTTTGCGTCAATCAAGTCTTGGATCTTATTTTTCAAGCTCCAACAATTATCTGTAGTATGCCCCGGGCTGTCAGAGTGATAAGCGCAGCGGGCGTTGGGGTTATACTTCGGTGACGTTGTATTTTGATTCTTCGGAGCTTCTTTTAGAGTTACCAGCTTGGTCTCCAGCAACTGTGGCAATATCTGGGATAAGGTCATGCTGAGCCGAGTGAACTGCCTTCTCTCGCTCTTTTGTTGGTTGTGATGTTGAAGAGCACCAACAGGTTTTGAGATCACCACTGCATTGGCAGCTTGGCGACGTTATGGTCTATTCTGTCTCCTTGAACCATAGACGGCATTGGATTCCTTCTTAAAAGGTTTTTTATCGGTGCTCGATGAAGCATCCTTCTGTATCTTCCCAACCTTGATACCAGCTTCGATCCTCTCCCCAGTCAAGATCAGATCTGTAAACCCAGCAGAAGAGTTCCCAATCAGATGGTTGAAGAATGGACCAGACAGGGTCCCTAAGAACATGTCGACGAGCTCGCGGTCAGTCAGAGGTGGTTGTACCCTTCCAGCAAGGTCCCTCCACTTCTGCGCATATTCTTTAAAACCTTCTCCCGATCCTAACGACATACCCTGGAGTTGGGTACGCGTAGGAGCGAGGTCGGAATTGTACTGATACTGCTTATAAAAAGCAGTAGCCAACTCCTCCCAGTTACGAACCTTGGTTCCGTCCAGCTGATAGAACCATTCGAGATGAGTCCCTGAAAGACTCTCCTGGAAGAAGTGGATCCACAAATTCTTATCCACTGAGTACGGTTGAATCTTCCGAACATAGGACCTGAGATGTAGCTTGGGACAAGACGCCCCGTCGTACTTAGCAAAAGAGGGTGCTTTGAATTTGTGTGGGATCACCACGCCAGAAGTTAGACCCAAGTCTCCGAAATCCAAACCAGGCACTTGTTGAATTGTCATTGCATTCAGGCGGTCTTCCAACTGTTTGTACTTGTCCTCAGCAGGAGGGTATTGTTCGTCGTTGAAATCTGTCTCGTTGTCGGAGACCACTGGACTAGGCACCCCTCTCTCATGGTGACTGCCTTCCCTCACAGATGGAGTAGTCCTCTCAGTTTCAATCTGCAGTGTATTCCCAGGTCTACGTCTAGGGCTGAACAAAACAGCCCTCTTCTTCTTCTTTTTTAGGAGCAGAGTCTTCAGATCTTGTTGCCCCTGGGCCAAATTCATGATCAGCTCTTGGAACTGGGCATTCTGAGCCTGGAGGGCCTTGATGGACTGCTCAGTTGATGATTCAGGATTCATGACGATCGGCTGAAATAAACAGCGAAGAGGGTAAGCAACCTGTCAAAAGGGTACCTGCAATGCAATGATATGTATGATATGCATGCAATGTTTTCAAGGATCTCGCAGGGTAAACAAGAAAACCGTTAGATTTTGAATTCGGTGGCTTGATTGAAGGAACTGCATATTGTTGAGAGTCCTTCGTCAAGGGTCAAAGGCTCACCATATCTAGTGGGTCATAGCCCCTGACAACCTTGGATAGAGGAAAATAAATCCTCTTTGCCCCTTGCTAGATGTTTGATTTATCATGACCTGCATCACAAGCCCTTGAGATCCTTGAAATGTGTTAGGATGTATGCAATGGTATGTTGTTATGCTATGCATGGGGTAATGTGAGTAACCCTGTTATGAGTCCCTAATTAAGGACTATAAACAAAACCTGCAAGAAACTTAGTACACCCTGTTATGAGTCCCAATTAAGGACTATTAAACAAAACCTGCAAGTAGTTCATGCGTCAGATAACAAGCATGCAAGTAGTCAAGTACGAAGGCACACAAGTCACACAAGAGAAGCCCTTAGAGTTTAGGCCAGCATGGGGTCTGGGTAGTACCCTCTTGAAGTTGGTGGGTTCAACTTGTCCTATTAGAAGTAACCGGGTTCTAAGGGTCCCAATATCACGGGATTGCTTTCATTGTTCATCGTTTCGATTTAGCCACTGAACTGGCGACCGAAATATTCCAGGAAAGTAACCCTCAATTGAGTGTAGTATCGAGTATCAACCAACCTCGGACTGCACCAAAGTCAGTTATCTCACTACCCTAAAGAGGCCAAGATAGTTCAATTAAGGTTCCTAAGGTCTGTTGATGCTTCACGACACCACGCGGAGGCCCCGTACTCTCCTTGACTGAACTCAAGGGTTACCGGTACACACCAAAGTGCCACATCAACGTAGCAGACTGTTTCAACCATGTCGGTATACCCCGCACAGTTCCCTCACAGCCTTGTTGCTACTTTCTAAGAAGGTATCCCCAGATCCGGGTTAGGATCTATGTAACTCCCAAGACAGTCCCACAATAATAAAACAAGCAAATCAATATAATTGAAAACACAGTTATGAACTAACCCTAAGGTACACCTCACTTTAAGTAATCCCCAGCAGAGTCGCCAGTTCTGTGATCGGTGGATCTGGAACTGACTGTTTAACGCTGGTTCGCGAAATGTCGCGGAAGCAAGAGTCGCCACCGTCTTTTATTTTCTCCAAATGGAAAGGACAAAAGCACAGAAAAATTCCTTAAAGAGATTGCTCTCGGTTCGGGAGGTAGATTATAGAAAGGGAAGGTGTTAGCACCCTTTCTATCCATGGTTATCCATGGGCTCTTAGATACTTGCTCATTGTGTTTTCAAAAATGGTTTGTTTGCTTTTCAACTGTGGGTTTTAAAAAAGTTTCTTTGAAAATTCCAATTCGACTCTTGTATCGGTCCTCAAGAGTGTTTGAAAAATTGCTTTCGAAAGCTTTTTTGAAAAGTGTGTTGGTGTGAAAAGTATTTTTGAGTTTGTTTTGAAATTAGAGCAAGTATCTACGAGAACCTACCTACCCTAAGGAATTCGTCTGTGTAAATGTCCTTTAAAGTAGTGCCATCCCACCATTGAGAGGTAGGTAGCACCACCGTTGGAGGTGTTCGGGTCAATTCGAGGTTCGGGACATGGTGATCACCAGAGCAATGGGAAGACACCTTAGAAGCTACCCTCATGCCAGGTTCCCGGATCATGAGGACTTACTAAGACATCCTCTACTCGACGATCACCTTTCGAGGCAAGGCAACAGTGAGGCGTACCCTAGGGGTGGTGGGTGATTTGTGTGTCAGATTCATTTATTTTTGTCTTTTGTCAAAGTGATCTATGCGTTTGTTTTTATTTTAGGCCATTCATTCTTGCATACATTTATTTAACAGTTAAAAATTGCGAGAAAGATAAAATTCTAAACTATTACAAAGGCGCGGGTCCACATCGCCAAATTAAAATCCAGGACCCGATTTGACAGAAAAAATAAAGAAGAGTGCGAGAAATTAAATTTACACGGCTTCGGGAGAATTACATAAAAAAAAATAAGAAATAAAATAAAATGCGCGAATTGAAATTAAAATTGAAAGCGAGGGCGTTGGACCCTTTTTAATGAAATTAAATTATGATTATTAAATTAATGAAATTAGAAAGAAAAAGAAATTATTTTTTTGGTTTTTTTGTATTTTATGAGAATTTAATGAAATTAAAAACCCAATTCTACAATTTTTTATTTATTAAGAAAATATGACAATTATCTAAAATTAAGCCTAATTAATTAATTGCAACTTGATTTATAAAAATAACTATTTAAGAATTAATAATTAATATAGTAAAATAAAAAAAGGATGAAAAATGCTAGAAACCCTAATTCTACCAATTTTAGGTTTTATTGAAAAATGTTAAGATTAATCCTAGATTTAAAACTAAGTTAATTAATGAATTTTATTTACAAAAATATTAATTAAATAAATATATTTTAATTTTGTCCTTTCTGATTTTTTTTGTGTTTTTTTATGTTTTTTATGAAAATATTAAATTAATTAAAAAAACAATAATAGAAATAAATAAAAAGAATGAAAAAAATGTAAAAAGCTTGCAAACCTAGGGGGGTCTGTCCCCAATTGAGAGGTGTATTGTAGCAATTTGGGCCCATCTTTTGCAAAGCCTGGTTGACTTTTGTGCCAGCGTGTACCTCTATTGACCAATGCTTAGGATGTTCTCCCAATCTGGACCCTTTGATTCATCTCAGCAGGCACGTGGATGGCTTGATGCTGATGATGTATGATACACCTTAGCACTGAAGCTGCACATAAGCATTAGGAGAAAAATAACATGAAAGGGGTGGGGGACCTGGGATCGAACCCAGGTCCCAGGGGTTACCACCAAGACGCTTTGCCACCTGCTCCACTTGCTCACTTTGTTTATATAATAACAATCAATTAATATAAAATAAAACAAAGCGTTGGTGGACTTTTAGCGCGAATTTTCAAATGGACCAACCATCGCTTGCCACCTACCCTTCTTCTTCCTTGCTTTGTTTTTTCCCTGAAACACAAAAGAATCAGCAACGGTTTTTACACCGTTCCAAAATAGGCCATTCCAGAAAATAATGATTAGCTTATTTCTAATCAGAAATTGGGCGCGACCCCATCAATGAATTGGTTGGAAGCTTCTGATTCTCATGGTGCCATTGTCGTGTCCCAATTTTTCCTTGAATGTAAAGCCCTAAATCAAAATCCCTGTAACCCTAAAACATAACAATGGCGAAATCTCCAATAATGCATGAAAGCTCAATTAAGTTATAGGGTTAGCTTCAGAATACCTCACTTAGCATGAATTCACAAACAAAATGCCATGAGGATGCCTGAAAATCAAGATACGAGTATGCATTTTATATGAAAAAATTCGATTTCTGTATACCGATTCCAGGCGTTAGAGGTAGTGATTCTGATCCAAGAGCCTTCTTTGATGTCCCGGGAAGGTGATAGGATGGTTGTTTTGGCTTGAAAACCCTTGCAATGGTGATTTCAGTTTCAGAATTTCTTGAAAAAATGTCAACTTGGTTATGGCTTTTGGGCGCAGCTGGGACCTCTTGGGCACGAGGGTTAGCATGTGTATATGTATGTGAGTGATTAGGTCAAAGAATTTGATCAGAAAATCCATGAATTGATGAAAAGAATATTTGATTTTCAAGCCATAATTTTTCCAATCTTTTTCAAGCATATTTGGTCTCAATCATATCCAATCACCATAATTCCTTCCATATTTGATTGTACACGAAATATTGATCCTATTCTATGCACAAAAAGATTCAAAACATTAGGTTTGGTATTTTTCATGTATTTTATTTAATTAAATGAATTATTAATAATAAAAAATCCAAATAAATAAATAAAAATGATAAAAAACTTCCCTTTGGGCCAAATGGTCGTGCACATGTCTTGGATGATGAATTGTGGAAGAAAAAGAGGCCCATTAGTAATTTTAGGTCATTTGAAGCAATGTTGACTTTTCAAAATATCCAAAACTTTCCCAACTTCCACAAGGCATAACTTGCTCAATTTTTAAGCTTTGCTCATGTTCTTGGACATTTTGGAAAGGTCTTTGAGTCCTCTAACCAATGCCTTTGGTCCCATGTCATTTTTATTTACCAATCTCAAGTTATGGCCTTTGACTTAAAGTCCCTTTTTGTTGACTTTTGAAAATGACCTATAATGTTGAAATTGATAACTTTTTGTGAGACCATTTCTTGGACTTGAAGTGTGAAGAGGAGTTGTAGGAAATGTCATTCTCTTCAAAATGAGCTTTGGATGGAATTTTTCTGATAATCCATGTGAAAGTTATGCCTTGGTCAAGTTACAGTTGACTTTTTCAACTGTCCAAATATGGAAACTTTTGCATCTTGATGATTTTTGAGCCAAGCTTTGAGAATCATGATCAAGCATTGATCAAATGATGTTTGTGGCTTCAAAATGAGATGTTGACCAAAAATTTGAACTTTTGACTGTCAAATGACCATTTTGCCCCTACAGTTGACTGTAGTGCAATTAGGGTTTTTGACTGTGCAATTTTGTACTGTAAGTCTTGAAACTTGGTATGAGGATGTTTGACCATATTTATAGGCATGTGGGACTTGATTGGACCCTTGGAAACTTCATTTACTTTGTCAGAACCAAAACCCTAATTTTGACTGTTAGGAGGCCCTTACACTGTGCAACCCTTGGGGAATTTTGAAGCATGACTTCGCAATTTCTTGAAGAATATGGGAGGGCAAATTTTGGGGTACAACAATGACCTTATCTCAAATTTTACCCCAACTGTTATCAACCAATTTGGTGACCATCAAAGAAGCTCCTAAGGTCGTCAACACTGCGTCTCCTAAGTATAACCCAAATGCCCGGTGTGCTTATCATTCTGATAGTCCCGGGCACACTACTGATGATTGCTGGGCCTTGAGAAACAAAGTGCAAGATCTTATCGACGCAAAGGAAATTCAGTTTGAAGCGCCTGAGAGACCGAATGTTGTAACTGCTCCTATGCCCCAGCATATAGTAAATGCCATTGAGGAAGAGTTGTATGCTGTTTCGGTGAATGAAGTTGTTACCCCTCTTTTGACTGTTAAGAGGAACTTACTACTAGCCGGTTTATTTCCGGGTTGTAGCAAGGGCTGCCTCCTGTGTGCTGTTATCCCTACCAGTTGTCCACTGCTGAAATCAGGCATCCAAAGCCTGATGGATAGCAAGGAGATTCTGTTCAAGAAAACTGCTGTTCCGTTTGTTTCCGTTGAAGAAATATCTGTTGTCACAATTTACAATCCTGCCAAAGCTCCCGTGAAGAAACCAGTCCAAATTATGTCTGTCGCACCCATCACTTTTACTGTCCCGGGGCCTCTCCCGTATGAGTCTGATAAAGCTGTTCCATGGCATTATGGAGCCGACGTGTATGTGCTTGGGGTGAAGCAGGAGTTCAACACCAATACCAGTATCAGTAACATCACTGGTCCCGCCAAGATTACCCGCAGTGGCAGGCTCTTCTCGCGTGACATTGCACCGCCAGTTATCCGAAAACCTCTCACCATCACACCCGCAAGTGTGCATGTTCCAGTTCAAGTTCCTGTGTCTACTACTGCCGCCGAGTCCTCTGATACTCGGGGCAAAGAAGTTGCTACCGATTTGCCTGCCAGGACGGAGGCACCAAGAAAGAAGACTGCTGTGGAAGCCTCCCAACAAGAAATGGAGGAAATCCTTAAAATTATCAAAAAGAGTGACTTTAACATTGTTGAACAGTTGGGGCATACTCCCTCCAAAATCTCTATGCTATCATTGCTGCTATGCTCAGAGGCCCATGCAAAAGCCCTGATTTCATTTCTGAAAACGGCCCATGTGCCACAAGAGACCTCCGCGGATCAATTCACCGACTGTGTAGCTAATTTGACAGCTGACAATGGCTTGGGGTTCTCATATGCTGACCTTACCGCCAAAGGGAAAAATCACAATGATGCCCTGCATGTTTCCATAGAATGCAGGGGCACTACTCTCGCACACGTGTTGGTGGATACCGGTTCTTCCCTGAATGTTTTGCCCAAGAAAGCATTGGATCGCTTGGATTGTGAGGGCCTGGAGTTGAAACCTAGTAACATCATTGTTAGAGCCTTCGACGGTTCTAAGAGGATGGTGCACGGGGAAGTAGACATCCCTATTCGTGTGGGTTCCCAAGTTTTCAACTCAACGTTCTATGTAATGGACATTCGTCCATCTTATTCCTGCTTATTGGGTCGACCCTGGATTCACAAAGCTGGGGCAGTAACTTCCACTTTACACCAAAAGCTCAAATACCCTGTCAAAGGGAAGATTGTTACTGTGCAAGGTGAGGAGGAATACATGGTTAGTCACTTGAATTCATTCCGGTATATCGAGATGGACGGGGAGTTTATTGAAACCCCCTTTCAGCATTTTGAGGAGGTACCTCCAACATTGGCATCAGCTGAGGCAGTGATTGAAGAGGACTTTCCGTTGAAGATGGCGTCCTTGAAGGATGCCCGGGCTGTAATCGAGAAAGGCAATTGTGCAAACTGGGGTCAGCTTCCTGACTTCACTCAAAAGAACGACAAGTTTGGGCTGGGCTTTACTACAGAGGCTCAGAGGGCTGTGCGCAAGGAAAAGATCAGAAAGGCTCCGGTGTTTATCTCCAACCCAAGGGTGAATGCTATTGAGGAGGATGTAGAGGAAGAAGAGTTTGACAGTTGGATCTACCCGACTACCAGCAACGGACCAAGCAACTGGACGGCAAAGGATTTTACACCTATCACATTTGTCACGCAGTAATTAATTTCTTTTGATTTTCAATTTGTAACAAACAATGTGTTAAAACTTTATTGGCTCGGTGTCCTACCCGGGGCATCGTAGCTCCATTTGTGAGGGCTTTTTGTATGACATTTCCATATATCATCAATCAAAACATTGGACGTTTGTTGCATTTCAAATCTTGTGCTCTTTTTCTTTCTGTGTTATATATATTGCAAAACAGCTATATTTACACACACTCACTTATACAGGTTTCAATCCACTCTGGATCTCACTGGTAACAGCTCTGCTACCGCCAGTTATGACTTCGAGAATCCGATCAACTTGGCCGAAGACGAAGGTGAAGATGATTGTGAAGTGCCTGGTGAGCTCGCAAGACTGCTACTCCAGGAAGAGAGGGCTATTCAACCACATGAAGAGCCAGTGGAAACAGTTAACCTGGGTACTGAGACAGATAGGAAAGAGGTCAAGATTGGGGCTAATCTAGAGCTCAGCGTGAAGCAACGATTGATCCAAATGCTACGTGATTACATGGAGATATTTGCTTGGTCCTATGAAGACATGCCTGGTTTGGATGCCGACATTGTAGTTCATCACCTGCCAACCAAGGAAGACTGCCCCCCGGTAAAGCAAAAGGTCCGCCGTATGCGCCCAGAGATGTCTGAAAAGATCAAGGCTGAGGTTATGAAGCAATTCGACGCCGGGTTTCTAGCAGTAACTTCTTACCCTCAGTGGGTTGCCAATGTGGTGCCAGTGCCGAAGAAGGACGGTAAAGTCAGGATGTGTGTCGACTACAGGGACTTGAACAGGGCAAGCCCTAAGGATGACTTCCCCTTACCTCACATCGACGTTCTTGTTGACAATACTGCTCAACACAAGGTTTTCTCCTTCATGGATGGTTTTTCAGGGTATAATCAGATCAAGATGGCTCCGGAGGATATGGAAAAGACTACCTTTGTGACTCAGTGGGGCACCTTCTTTTATAAGGTCATGCCATTCGGATTGAAAAATGTTGGGGCAACCTATCAACGTGCCATGGTTGCTTTATTTCATGATATGATCCATCATAAGATTGAGGTATACGTTGATGACATGATTGCAAGGTCTCAAACTGAGGAGGAGCACCTTGATCATTTGAGGAAGCTGTTTGACCGACTCAAGTTATACAAGCTGAGGTTGAATCCCAACAAATGCACCTTTGGGGTAAGATTCGGAAAATTGCTAGGTTTCGTTGTAAGTGATAAAGGTATTCAGGTGGACCCTGCCAAGGTAAAAGCCATTCAAGAGATACCGACTCCGAAGACAGAGAAAGAAGTCAGAGGTTTCCTGGGACGACTGAATTACATTACCCGATTCATCTCACATCTAACTGCTACTTGTGAACCAATCTTCAAATTACTGAAGAAAGATCAAGTAGTACGCTGGAACGATGAATGTCAGGCTGCCTTTGAGAAGATAAAGGAATATCTCCAAGAGCCACCCATTCTTATGCCACCAGTGGAAGGAAGACCTCTGATACTATATTTAACAGTACTTGATAATTCAATGGGGTGTGTGCTGGGGCAGCATGACGAGTCTGGCCGAAAAGAGCACGCTATTTATTACTTGAGCAAAAAGTTTATCGACTGTGAGTCTCGTTACCCACTGCTTGAGAAAACTTGCTGCGCTCTAGTATGGGCTGCTCGCCGGCTGAGACAGTATATGCTGACTCACACCACTTTGTTGATTTCAAAGATGGATCCCATCAAGTACATATTTGAAAAGCCTGCTCTGTCTGGAAGAATAGCGAGATGGCAAATGATCTTGACAGAATATGATATCCAGTATACAACTCAGAAAGCAATTAAAGGAAGTGTACTAGCAGATCATTTGGCACACCAACCTGTGGACGACTACCAATCATTGAACTTTGATTTTCCGGACAAAGACATCATGGTGGTAACCGACTGTGAAGTACCTGGACCGGATGAAGGACCTGAGGAAGGATCCCGATGGTCTATGCATTTTGACGGAGCCTCCAATGCTTTGGGTAACGGCGTCGGCGCTGTAATCATATCTCCCAAAGGAACTCATACTCCACTCACCGCCCGATTGTGTTTCAACTGCACCAACAACATGGCAGAATATGAGGCATGTATCATGGGTTTACAAGCTACAATTGACTTAAGGATCAAATTTCTGAGTGTCTTCGGAGATTCCGCTCTCGTGATCAATCAGATCAAAGGCGAGTGGGATACGAAACACCCAAATCTTATTCCTTACAAGGAGTATGTGTCAACCTTGCTTCCCCACTTTGAAGAAATAACTTTTGAGCACTTCCCAAGAGAGGAGAATCAGCTAGCGGACGCACTAGCTACGATGTCTTCAATGTTCAAAGTTAAATGGGACAATGAGGCTCCCCGGATCATTATCTGGAAGTTGGATGAACTGGCATACTGCTGCGATCTCGAGGCCGAGAAGGTGACTGAAAAACCCTGGTATCATGAGGTGAAGAGGTACTTGGAAGCTCAGGAATACCCTGAAGGCGCATCTGTCAATGACAAGAAGTTCATGAGGAGGTTTGCGGCAAAATTCTTCCTCAGCAACGGCATTCTCTACAAATGGAATCATGATTCAACTCTACTACGTTGTGTGGATAAGGCTGAAGCAGAGAAGATCATGTTAGAACTGCATGAAGGTACATTCGGGACACATTCCAGCGGACACACCATGGCTAAGAAAATCCTTCGGGCAGGATATTTCTGGTCCATAATGGAAGCTGATTGTTACCAACACTCCCAAACTTGTCACAAATGCCAGATCTATGCTGACAAGGTGCATATTCCTCCGGTTCCTCTAAACGTCCTGACGGAACCTTGGCCTTTTGCAATGTGGGGCATTGATATGATCGGTGAGATCTGACCGACGGCATCCAATGGGCATCGCTTCATCTTAGTGGCAATCGATTACTTCACGAAGTGGGTTGAGGCAGCTTCCTACGCAACGGTAACCAAGAGGGTCGTGGCACGTTTCATCCGGCATAATCTGATCTGTCGGTACGGCGTCCCGGAAAGAATCATTACAGACAATGGTACCAATCTCAATAACAAGATGATCACTGAACTCTGCGAACAATTCAAGATACATCACCACAACTCTTCTCCCTACCGGCCGAAGATGAATGGGGCTGTAGAGGCAGCTAATAAGAATATCAAGAAAATTATGCAGAAGATGACAGTGACCTATAAAGATTGGCACGATATGTTACCGTTCGCTCTTCATGGGTACCGTACCTCAGCAAGGACGTCAACCGGGGCAACTCCTTTCTCCTTGGTCTATGGCATGGAGGCAGTCTTGCCAATTGAAGTCCAGATACCCTCTCTCCGGATAATGAAGGATGCAGACTTGAGTGAAGATGACTGGATCCAGACTCGACTTGATCAATTAAATCTGATTGACGAAAAGAGACTCACCGCTATCTGTCATGGTCAGACGTATCAAAAATGGATGATCAGAGCATTTAACAAGAAAGTCAGACCACAAGAGTATTAAGTTGGAGACCTGGTAATCAAACGCATCATCCTTCCTCAAAGTGATCCCCGGGGCAAATGGACCCCTACGTACGAAGGGCCATTTGTGGTTAAACATGTGTTCTCAGGAGGAGCCATGATCCTAACCACCATGGATGGTGACGACCTTCCTCACCCCGCCAATGCAGACATAGTAAAAAGATACTACACATGAATAAAAGACCCGCTAGGTTGACATACCTAGGCAAAAATAAGGGCTTCCCGGCGAACCAAAAGGGTTCGGGCAAAAATAAGGGATGAAATGAAAAAATCTGTACACCCGGCAAGTCGAAAACCTGAAAAGGCGGCTTGGGCAAAAATGGGTATCCCGGTGGACTGAAAACCCGAAAGGGCGGTCCAGGCAAAAGTTAGGGATAAAGCGTAACACTATGTCTCATTGGATCACTTCGCATCCGGAATTCGGCATCGACTATCTGGCTCAGACTTCGGCATCGATCAATCAACTTCATCTTCAACTAGACAGCAAAGTGATGAGACGCTTGAAGACATAAAGGCGATAGCAGAGTTGGAACCCAGTGGGATTGTTCACATAGCTGTTTTGTTTTCTTTTCGAAGTTGTAAACTCTATGTTATTCGGCAGTGTCCTCTTACTAGGATGTCAGCCTCTTGTACAAGAACGCCTATTCACAGGAAAAATTCAAATCAATACAAATTCACTTGTCCATACAAATTGCCATTGCTTTTCCTTTTTTCTGTTTTGTCTTGCGAAGAACGTCCAATGTTCATTTTTGATATATGCATTTGACATTAAATTGTTGATTCATAAATATTTGCATATGAAACAAAAGATTAATTACAGGTGACATCAGAGACAGGGGCAATATGAAGTTGTCTGATGCAGTCTGGTTGCTTTGTCCGCCAAGGTACCAAGGTAGATTCGACTGAAGAATGCGACCAAATCATCACAACATTCCCCGGCAGGCCTTAAAGTTTATCCCCAGTAGATTCTGGAAGCTTGTTCCCTGCAGAGTACGGACGTCTCTCCCGAGCTTTATTCAGAGTTATTCCTCACAAGGGCTTATAACTGGGTTATCCTCAGCTAATTGCCACGGAAGATCGCCCTCGGCAAAGTTCCTTCAATCCCCGGCAAGAGTCTATCTTTGGTATTCCCCAGCGGAGTTTATCTTTGGTGTTCCCCAACGGAGTTTATCATCATTATCCCCAGCGGAATCCATCGTTAAAGTCCTCAGCAGGCCTCTCATCAGAACTTCAGCAAAGTATCTCGGCCACAGAGCAACTCCCCGGCCGTTCGTCAAGGATTTATTTTCCTAAGACGAAATTACATTCATAAACATTTCACATTTTCATACATCTTGCTTACATACATGATAAAGTGCATACAACACTATCTCATGTTAAACATCATGACATCATGCATATCATACATCATGACATTGCATACAACTTATGTCTTTGCCTTTTCAGGGAAAAAGACAATCCCAAAGACAACCACCTTCAACTGTCACAATTCCATATTCGATACCTGTATCTAGCCAGGGCACATCTGAGAGCGACCATTTCCAGACTCGATTCTTGTATCTAGCCAGGGCACGTCTGAAGAGTTCGAAAATTCGATTCCTGTATCCAGCCAGGGCACATCTATCAACTACAACATTTCCAGATTCGATTCCTGTATCCATCCAGGGCATATCTGTTAACAACATTTCCAGATTCGATTCCTGTATCCAGCCAGGGCATATCTGTTAACAACATTTCCAGATTCGATTCCTGTATCTAGCTAGGGCATATCTGTTGACCATATTTCCAGACTCGATTCCTGTATCTAGCCAAGGCACGTCTGAAGAGTTCGAAGATTCGATTCCTGTATCCAGCCAGGGCATATCTATTGACGACTATTTCCAGATTCAACTCCTGTATCCAGCCAGGGCACATCTGTGAGCAACCGATTGTAGATTCGATACCTGTATCCAGCCAGGGCATATCTGCATAAAGAGATTGAAGATCAAACACCTGTAACAAGCCAGGAAAACATCTGCCTCTCTCAAATACACAAGTTCTCGCTAAGGAATCTCTTATGCGATCAACACTTCCAAAAGGCATCTATAAGCCCATTCCCGACAAATTTCTGTCACGTCTCCAGATGGCATCTATAAGCCCATCTCCCTATCCACCTATCCAAATGGCATCTATAAGCCCATTCCCTACATCACATTATTGATACTCCAACATGCGAGTGCAAATTTCCGGGCACTCTAGTGTCCAATCTCCTTTTACCCTCGAGTCACGAAAGGCAAACTTGCCAATCTAACTCTTCAGGTTCAAGAAGATT
Organism: Vicia faba; assembly: GCA_948472305.1. Classification (NCBI taxonomy): domain Eukaryota; kingdom Viridiplantae; phylum Streptophyta; class Magnoliopsida; order Fabales; family Fabaceae; genus Vicia; species Vicia faba. Next base: position 1,548,405,015 of record OX451737.1, on the reverse strand, counting down.
GAACAGGGGAAACTGTTGTACCCCAAAATTTTCCCTCCCATTTCCTCAACATTTTCTCATCACAAAACCCTTGAAGATCAAGATCCAGTTAGGGTTTCCTCTGCTTAAGACTTCTCCTTGCACTATAGACCCAAATTAGGGTTTGTGATTGCACAAAGAGATTTTGACCTAAAGTGCCTAAAATGACTTTCATGCTTCATGTTGGACTCTCAAGTTTATCCATACCAAGTTTCAAGTCTTGATTCCAAGTTTTGCCCAGTCAATTGGGCAGATGACCTAGAAATCAGCTGTATTGGGGAAAAAGTCAACTGTGGCCAATTGACAGTCAAATCTCATGAAAATTGACCCACATCAACATTATGAACTCATATGGACCATTTGATCAAGTTTGGATCACAATTCCACAAGAAATTTAATCAAATCATCAAAAGGGCAAAATGGTCATTTTTAGGGTTTTGACTGCACAAAGGCAATTTTTGACTGTTTGACCTAGCCAATGGCAAACCAAGCTCACATATGGACTCAAAGACCCCATGGAATTATCTTGACATGCTCAACAAACTCAAAAGATCCCAAGTACACAAGATTGACAGTTGAATTTCCCAGTCAATTGATCAATTTTGACTGTATACTGAAAAGTCAAACTTTGACTTTTTGGTCAAAATCAAGAGTCAAGATTCATTTTTCATCAAAACATGCCAAAACATGAAACTTGTTCACCAAGAAACCAAGAAATGCAAATTAGGGTTTGAAATGGGAATTTTTCATAACTTAGAATTTTTCTAAGTTATGGAAAACCCTAATTTTTTCCAAACTTTGCCCCACTTTCTCACCAAGATTCATTTGGATTCAAACAAAAGTCAATACATGAAAGTTGTAGCTTGTTGCATAATCTACAACTTTGATTCACAAAGTTTTCCCAAATGAGGCTTGTATCTCAAGTTACAAATTTTTGAATAAGGGCACTAAACCATTCATAACTTAGTGAAAATTTGACCTTTTTGACAAGGTTTTCTACCTAACTTCAAGGCCATTTTCCATACACTTCCACTTGGAATTTCAATTTGCATTTCAAAGATGGATTGTAGTACACATTCCAAGCTTTCCAAAATGTCCAAGAACTTCTCAAACAACCTCATGGTTAGGGAGAATCGAATTTTGCAAAATTGGAAAAAGTCACTTTTGTTCTTGGCCATGTACATGTTCATAACACTATGCATTTCAATCTCAGCATGCTTAAGCTACATTACAGGTCCTAAAACCCTTTGACACTCAATAATTCAATGCAAAACCATTGTGCCAAGTTGTTATTTTAAGCATTTGGACATTACATGGAGAATTAACCCTAAACTAGAAAAAGCATTATTTCCATTTTGAAAAAGTAGAACTTTATGTCAAGTTTGCAAATCCAAGAAGTACAGTCCATATCTAATTGGCACAAGTTTGTGAGCAAATTGCACTGATCAAGGCCAGTGTATGCAGCATAGTATGAGGGCGTGTACAGGCTAGAATCATCAAGTGGCCATTGCTTGCTTCAAGTTCAAGTAAGATAGCATAACTTGTACCAACTCTCATATCAGCTTACAAACACTAAAACAAACTTATCAAACACAATCCAAACATTGATCCTAAGCAAAAGCACGAGCCTTTCACCTCCAATCCCTCCCAAAACTCAAAATCACCTTGAAACTGCTCAAACAGAGCAACCTCTGCAAATTGAGTTCCAACTCTCAATCCTTTCAAGCATTCTTGCCCAAACCAGTTCATACACCTTCCCTACCATCTATGCAAGCTAACCAAAAGTAAAAACACGACCTGTAATCCCTCTAACTGGTTCCACCATTTTCACATTTCTGATTTGCAGGTGAAGTGCTCTAGCTCGATTCAAAAGCTTTCAAGGCAAAGTATATATTGGAACAACATCACCATACCTCAAAGAAGCTACACCAACCATTATCTTGCCCTGAAAGCTTCTCCTTTGCCAGATAGAACTTCAACTGAACAGGTAAGTTTTTGAATTCGTATCTCTCTTATTAGGCATCATTAGCTCTAAGTTTGTGAATAAACAATGTTCTACTCATGCCACTGAACATGTACATGTTTTTACTTTTCATTTCTTTTGCTTGAGTTGTGAGAATTTAAGGTTTGAAAATGGCAGAAAACTTAGGTCAGGATTTGGGATTGTTAAAATTCTCTCTCATTTCTGAGAGTTAGGATGAGTTTTTCATATATTTGGAATCGTGATTCAATGCTTGACATGTTTTGTGTTGAAAGTTTGTGCAAAAGCTCAAAGAATCAGGATGTTTGAATCCCTGTTACAAGCGTGCGTTTTTGGCTGGAGGTTGAAGAAGGTGTCTCATGGGCTGGGCCAGCTTTTGTTCTACTTTTCACACCATACAATTGCTTCTGCACCCCCCTGAGCCCATTTGGTTTATTTTTAATGATTTCTGACTTTTTCTTTTTTTGATTGATTCATTTATTTTTTCTCATGTTATTAAAAATATAAAAATCTTTTTTCTCACCATTTTTTAATTTATTAGGTATTTATGTGATTTTCTTTTGATTAATACACAAATAAATGAATATATACATTTCATTAAAAATATTGAGAAATATGTAAAAATACTTTTATTTTCATTTTTTTATTTTATTTTACCTTCTGAAAATACTTTATATAAAAAATACTTTTTTTACAAATATTAAATATTATTATTATTTATATATATATATAATACACATCTAAAACAATACATATATACATATATTTATTAATATATTTAGAGTAAATACAAAATATATACACTTTTGTTTTTTTGTTATTATTGATATTTAATATAAAAATACATTTTTGACAAATACCTCATTTTATTTTATTTTTGTATATATAAATAAACATTTGTACATAATAAATGAATAATGTATTTTATTTAATAGAATTAGGGTTTTACCCTAAATATGAAAATACTCCAAAAATAATACCTTTTTATTTTCTTTTTATTTTACATAAATAATACTTTTTTTTCATACATATAAAAATTCTTTTTGCATTCTTGCATATTTGTTTTTATTTTATTTAATTTATGCAAATTGATCACCTTGTAAATGATTCAATATTGATGTAATAGTTTTAGGTTTAAATTCCTTGTCAAAATCCCCATTTGAACATTTGTACCCCCCTTCCCATATATGGTTTTGTAATAGCTTAGTAAATTTATTTTCGCACTTTATTGCTTTCTAATTATACCATGTTAGAATTAGGGTTTGTATGCAAAAAAACGACAAAATAGTTATGACTTAATCTCAAGACAAACAAGCATGAAAATGAACACACAAATCACACTTGCACCCCCTAGGGTATTCCACTTGTTGCCTTTCAAAATTGGGCCATGTTGCATGTTAGGTCTCTTTGGGCAAAACAAACAAATCAAATGATCATAGTCCCTCGATAACACTTTCAAAATATTGCCAAAACAAATGATCAAGTCCCTTAAAGAAAATGCCCAAAGATACTTGGCACCATTGCAATTATGGTCTAAACGATGACCCGCGCCCGTCCCTTTCACATCCTAACATGAGATTGTCCACAAAATACAATGGTGGAACAAACTTATTAAAAGGGTTAAAACATAGAAATAAACTTTGAGAAAATTTAGGAGTAGATAACCTCTTAGTTACTTGAATCAAACTTGCAAAACAAAACACTTGCCTATTTTTCTAAACCACACATCACTACACTTTCAAAACAACTTTCAAAAACAAATGAAAACCTTTTCAAAAGACATACACCTTTGTATACATCCCCACATGGATCATTACAAAGGTTGCCACCACAATGGCTTCTTTTCAAAACATTTTTTCAAACCCACGCACACAAGCACCATTTCAAACAATTGAAAACAAAAGGCAAGTGGTCTAAGCAAGTAACTAAGAGCCCATGGATAACCATGGATAGAAAGGGTGCTAATACCTTCCCTTTCTATAATCTACTCCCCGAACCCAAGAAAACATCTCAAAAGGTTTTTGCTGTGCTTTTTAACCTTTCCTTAGGATGAAATAAAAAGTCGGTGGCGACTCTTGCTCAACCGAAACATTTGCGAAAACAAACGCAAAACCTCAAGTCAGTTCTCCCACCGTATCACAATGTTTAAAAAGTGAGATCAAATACAAAATTACCAAAAGAGGGATTGTATGAGGGATCCTTCTGCGTGAATCCCAGGAACACGATTCAGGTGTTAGTCTAGATAGAGGCTGCTTGCAAAATCAGCTTTGAGTTTGACAGTTTTTGGATATTTTGTGCAACTTTCTGGAATCTCGTGGGATAGGCTGCGTTTTTTTATGAGGCCGTCTCCGTGTGTGCTTTTTCTTTGAGATCATGAGGTTTATATAGACAAGGGGTTTTAGGTCAACATTTGTGTATCAAATCTTGGTCCATTATGATGAAGAGATTTGATTTGATTTCTTCATAAAAACTTTCTATATTTGATTCAATCAGTTGCCAATATATTTTCATGCATTACTGCCAACCTGTTATGAGTTGTTTGGGCCTCCAATATGATGGAAATCGAAAGCTGACATGCCCCTGCAGATCCATTTCCCTTCGAATTTATTTTCCTTCGAAGGCTCTGAATTCGAATTGCACCAACTTCGTTATCACGGCTCCTTCGATTAAATCTTAAGCCTTGATCCCTTTGATGGCTCTACATCTTGATTCGAATTGCTCATATTCTCAGCATCAGAGCTTCTACGTTTGAACCATAGTCTGCAGAAAGGCTCAGAGTTATCCTCTCCAATGTGCATGAATTTGAATGCCCGTCATCAGAGCTTCTGGAACCCTCTCAGTTCCTGCTCTTTTTGATCTCATTTTCTCTAACTTGGACAATCAGAATATTGCCCTGTTGATATGCCAATCGAAACATCACTTGGTTAACATGCCTGTCTAAAGGCACTTTGTACGCTCTAACAAAAAATAACCTTATTTAAGATGCCCGTCGAAGCTACCTTGTTGGAAATGCCCATCAAAAGGCCCTATACCAATCGAAGGACCTTTTGCAGATGCTAATTGAAGGACCTTTTGCATATGCCAATCGAAAGACCTTTTGTAGTTGCCAATCAAAGAACCTTTTGCAGATGCCAATCGAAGGATACTTAACCATCATTTGAAGAATTTCCTTTTCTTTAGGAAAAGGTTTGTAACCACCAATGCAAGAGGAAATCTTGGAAAAACATAATAGGGAAAATTTTGGGGTACAACACCGAGCTCCTCTTTGGATCAACTCCAATCCTTGCTTTGTGTGACAAAGTTCCAGAATCGCTCCAACCTAGTCAAAAGTGCAAAGTACTGTTTTTTTTGTTTATGCTTGGAAGGTGATGATAAAGGTGTTACAAAAATTGTTCTTATGTTAGAAAAATCTCGATGTGATGTATATGAGGTGTTTGGGTAGTTGGTTTAGGGGAAAGTTTGCAAGGTTGTACAAAAGTGGGTTGATGATTTTTCTTTTTTATGAGTGAAAATAGAGTTGAAGATGATCAGAGTTTTTATGAATAAGCTGGTTTTTATGAATGAGCAGAGTTTAACAAATATTCTGTTTTTCTCTTCTCTCCTTTTTCTCTCCGAAAAATCCCCCTTATTATGTCTTACGAAACAATCCCTTTTGTAGCTCCTTCACTGATGTTTATGAGGGGAACAAAATAAGTTATTTTGAACTTTTTTTTCATACTGCTTTGATACTTTTTCCACACAATTTTATTTTTCCATTTTGGTGCAATTTTGTGGCTATTATGATGTAGGTTGGAGCAGACTGCATATAGCAGTTTTCGACTGGTTTTGTGGACAGGTTTTGGACTGTATAGGACAACATATGCAGGTTTTGTGACAGGTTTGTGGTGCAGCATAACACAAGGTTTTGTAGGACAACAATTGAGCATGGTTTTGGAGTGTTGTGGCAATGTATAGAAGTAGCATATCATTTTTTGTTCAACAATAACTTGGACAACATAGTTTGCAGCATGAAACGAGTTTGGTTTGTGAAGCAATTTATGCACATTGTATCAAAGACAAAGCATTGTGGCAAGGTTTTGAGTCAAAGGAAAAAGTCCAAGCAATACAAAGTTTAGGATTTGTAAACTTGCAAAAATGCCACTTTGTAATAACTTGAATTATTTGTAACATCTTGAACTATTTTGAATTATAGTGACAAGATGTCATGAAGCAATGAATTTAACTTATAAAAATTTCCAAGTCTTGCAAAAGTTGGATTTTTGACTTTCTTGATTTTTGATGATCAAATTTCATATTTTGGATGTCTTGATGAAATATGATTTTTGGGACTCAACTTTGGTCAAAAAGTCAATGTTTGACTTTTTAGTGTACAGTTGACTTTTCCTAGCAGTTGACCGAATTTTGTCTATCAATCCACTGATCTCAGAAGATGAATTGAAATATGCAATTAGGTCAAAATGACGCACTCGGATCCTTGATATCATGCTTCCAACCAATATGCCAGGTATTAGGTCAAAAATTAAAGTTCAATAATTTTTAATCAAAACCCTAATTTTGCCCATTTTGCCCTTTTGGTAATTTGAATGACTTTCTTGGAAAATTGTGATCTAAGACTTGAAACTTGACAAAAATAATCTTGAGGGTCCATAATGATCCATGAAAGTCATTTGAAACATTATGAATCCAACTGCCTTTGTACAAACTCAAGCCCTAATTTGAGGCATCAATGTTGAGGAGATTATTTGACCTAGTCGATACTTGTGCAAACTTGAGGCATTGAAGATCTTTGTAGGAAATATCTTAAGAAATAAGAGGGAATTTTTTTAGATAAAACAGTTGCCCCTGTTCAATCTTCTTAAACCCGAAGAGTTAGATTGGTGAGTCCGCCATTCGTGACTTGAAGGTGGAAGATGATTGAACACTAGAGTGCCCAGAAATTTGCACTCGGAAATATGGTGGTTGATTATGTAGGGAATGGGCTTAAATATGTCATTTGGAGAGTGACGGAATATTGTCGGAGATGGGCTTATAGATGCCATCCAGAGTGACTGTTGGTAGAAATTGGAATAAGTATCAGAATAAATCTCTGGTCGATTTATACTGAAACATTAGATGTAGTGGGATGAGTATCAGAATAATATCCATGAATAGATTGTGTATGGACTGTATTTGAAAGCTGAATCTGAATGAGTATCAGAATGGAACCCGTATCTAGAGGGTATCTGAACTATATCTGAAAGCTGTATCTGAATGAGTATCAGAATGGCATCTGTATCTGGATTGTATTTGGAATGTATTTGAGAAATATGTTGAATGAGTGTCAGAATGACATCCATATCTGGATCATATCTGGATTGTATTTGGAAGGTGAGTTGAATGAGTGTTAGAATGACATCTGTATCTGGATCGTATCTGGACTGTATTTGAAAGAAGTGTTGAATGAGTGTCATAATGACATACGTATCTGGATCGTATCTGGACTTTAATTGAAAATAATCTGAAATAAGTGTCAGAATGTCAGTCGTATTTGGATCACATCTGAATTGTTTCTAGAAGAGAATCTGGAATAAGTATCAGAATGTTAGCCGTATCTGGATCGCATCTAAACTGTTTCTAGAAGAGAATCTGGAATAAGTATCAGAATGTCAGCCGTATCTGGATTGCATCTGAACTGTTTCTAGAAGAGAATCTGGAATGCATATCAGAAAGTCAGTTGTATCTGGATCGCATCTGAATTGTTTCTAGAAGAGAATATGGAATAAATATCAGAATGTCATTTGTGTCTGGATCGCATCTGAAATGTTTCTAGAAGAGAATTTGGAATAAGTATCAGAATTTCAGTCGTATCTAGATCGCATCTGAACTGTATCTAGAAGAGGATCTGGAATAAGTATCAGAATAATATCCGTCTCTGGACCGTATCTGAACCGTTTCTAGAAGAGTGTATGGGAAGGAACCCGTGTAGGATTGCTTCAGTTGGTCGTGTAGATAGTTGTCCTGACTTATTTCAGAAATTAATCTACAATCAGTCGTCCACAGATAGTTTTCCTGGCTTGTTACAGGTATTAATCTGGAACTGTTGAAAATTGTTGACGATAGTTATCTGTTGATTGATTTTTCCTGAAAAGGTAAATAATTAGCTGTGTGCAATGTCATGATGTATGAAATGCATGGCGTAATGAAGTTCTCAAAATAAATGATATTGTGTCATATGCGTTTGTCATGTATGTAATACGATGCATGAATGTGAAGTGTTTTTTGAAATGTATCTCTGTCTTGGAAAATAAATCCTTGACAAGTGTTGGGGAGCTTTGGGAAGTTAAATCTCGGGCTGTTGTTGGAGATGAAGAGTATGAACTTCTCCAGACCCTTTTTTTAGAATGTTTTCGCTGGGGAATTCCTGTTTTTGTTATGTTGGGGATAAATCCACTGGGGGATGTTAATTCTGCTTTGAGAAGAAAACTCTATGGAGAGTGTTGATTTCCTCTTGGGGAAAAGGGTTCAGGAGTTTCAGCTGTCTGTTGCTCTACTGGGGGGTTATCTCTTGATGGAAGAGAAAGGAAGTTAACAACTTATTGGGGATAAAGAAGTTAAATGTTATTTGGTTGTCTCCCGAGCTTTGCAACAACCTACATAGGAATATAGAAAAGTCTACTGGGTAAGATGAGTTGTGGTCTCTTGATTTGTAGTAGTCGGAGAGGCAAGCTCAAGCTGGGGAATCTGTAGTTTGTTGGGGAAATAAACCATATCGCCAATATGTTGGAGAAGTGTTTTCTTTTGGCAGAACTCCTCGAGGATTCTTGAGATCAACTCAGTTGGGGAGAAGTTTTCAGAGATTGAAACTCTGGATGGGGATCACCCTATGAAAAGGACTTTTTAGGGGATTTGTCACTGCCCCTAGTAGCAAGTGTTTGTAGCACTTCCAGGAAGTGTTTTCTTGACCGTACGTAACCCTTTGTTGGAATTCATGTTTAATGTCCCAAGTGATTCAGATACAGGCATGCCCCTGGTTATTCAGCACTTCTTGAGAGATTTCTTGTAATCTTGACTAGACTTCCCCAAATGTGTTGGATAGTGACACGTCATGCCCCTTGCTTATAGGAGATCTATCATTGGAAGTGTCATCCTAATTGAAGTGGTTTTATTCATTGAGAGAGTTTTTGTTCACTGGATATTCGTTGTGTGAATTTCTCTGCTGTCAAACAATTAGCCATATGCAAACAACGATATTCAAATAATGCAAAGTTTATGCTTGTCTTGAAGTTTTGAGAATACGTTTTTAGCAAGTAAAGAGTTTTGTAAGAATATGAATTCAACTCAGAATTTGGAGTAAATCCTTACAGGAGTTAGGATACCTTTGGTAATAGTATGCTTTCGAACTAACCCATGCTTCAATTAGGACTTTTGGAAGGTGGTAACGTGGTCTGGCTCACGGTTTAAGAAACAAGGGATAAGGCTCAAAGTGTATTTGTACCCGCCCATTCTTCGTGATATTCTTCAGTCCTAAACTCAGTTAATTGTGCGTTTGAACTCCAATTGAGTCTGAAATGACGTTTTGGTGATGGTTCAGACAAGTTAAGTTTGTTGGAAGGCATTTATTTTTGCCATATTTTCCATGTTGTTGAGGATTTGTAGTGTCCTCCTTTTTTGATCTTCTACCCCTGACTTTTGCCTGACTGTTCTTGTTTTGAGATTACAGTCAGCGGGATGCCCCAGTTTTTCTTAAGTCTCCTTCATAGGTTTTGACTTAGTGGGCTTTTCTTTTAAGAGATAATGATTTCCTATTTGGTAGGGAACCATCACCGTCTTTTGATTCCAGAGGAATGTTTTTGATGTCATTTGTTGTATACGAAGTGAACGCTGGCGACTGAACGCGCGTTTGAATTAACTGAGAGACTACCCTGCCCTAGGTTTTGATTAAAGGTTTCAATTTGATGAGAAAAAGAAATATCCTACTTCTTAGGCTCAAAGGGGTTGACTAGGGATTATCCTCCTTATAACTCCAGTGTTTAGTAATTGAAAGAACGCTTGTACATCATTAGCAAGGTCTGTCCAAAAGATTACTGTATGAGATTATGGCATTGTTTTTGTCATCCTCCCTCTAAAGGCTTGCAACTTTTAAAACAAGAGTTGAATATCATAAAGGTAGTAAAAAGCATAGTTTAAATAGAGTGAAATCGAATGGATTAATTCAAGATAAACACATGCAATGCATTAATGAAACAAAGTTTTACATTAATAAATAAGTGTTTGAACAACAAAAGAGATTACAATTGAAAATTCAAAATGAACAATACGCTCTCAAGGATTTGGCATAGGAGTAGTGATCACGTTAGGAGCCTCTGGAGGGTTGAACTCAATCTCCTTGGCATCAATCATGTCTTGGATCTTGTTATTCAGAGCCCAATAGTTGTCCGTGTCGTGTCCAGGACTATCATAATGGTATGCACACCTTTCACTGGGATGATAAGTAGGAGCAGAAGTATTCGGATTCCAGAGAGAAGCTTTTAACATAATCAACTCTTCCTTTAACATGTGTTGTAATGCTTGAGCCAGTGGCATGTTGATCTTGGTGAATTGCCTTTTAGGAACGGCCTCATTACACTGAGTCCCCTGTTGTCGTTGTTGCACCGATGCAGGATTGGAGATTAGAACTGCCCCCACATGTTGGTCGTGGTTACTCGGGTTACGACCTTTTTGACCGTATGCAACATTGAACTCTTTCTTCCTATTGAAAGGATTTTTATCTTCACTTGAAGATGCACCCCCCTTGGATTTTACCGCTTTTGATGTCAGCTTCGACTCTTTCGTCAGTCAATATTAGCTCGGTGAACCCGGCTGAGGACCTTCCGGTTAGGTGATTGAAGAAAGGTCCTGTCAAAGATCCCATAAAGATGTCAATAAGCTCCCTATCAGTCAAGGGTGGATGCACCCTTCCAGCCAGGTCTCTCCACTTTTGAGCGTATTCTTTGAAGCTCTCGTTGGTACGCATGGTCATACTCTACAATTGCACACGAGTTAGTGCAAGATCAGTGTTGTATTGATACTGCTTGTAAAAAGCAGTAGCTAAGTCCTCCCAGGTATGAATGTTGGTTCCTTCGAACTGATAGAACCACTCTAGTTGAGTGCCAGCCAAACTTTCTTGGAAGAAAAGGACCCATAGCTTCCGGTCAGCAGTGTGAGGCTGATTCTTGCGGACATAAGATCTCAAATGCATCTTAGGACAAGAGACCCCATCATACTTAAGAAAGGTAGGGATTTTGAACTTTACTGGGATGACCACTCCTGGAACCAATCCTAACTCTTCAAAGTCTAAGCCAGGTATATGCTGAATCTCCATAGCATTGAGGCGATCCTCCAGCTATTTGTATTCGTCATTAGAGGGAGGATATTGTTCCTCAGAGTAATCAGCTTCATCTTCATCAGTCCCCGGGTTGTTATCTCCTTCTTTTGTCTGATTGTCCCCTTCGGTTGACGGAGTTGAGAGATCTAGAACTCTCTTGAATGGTCCTCTAATTCTTCTTCCCAAATTCAGGACACCCACTGATTTCCTTGTCTTTTTCTTCTTGTCTTTGAGAAGAAGAGTCTTCAGGTCCTCTTTCCCTTTAGCCAAAGTCAAGAACATTTGTTGGAATTGAGCGTTTTGTGCTTGAAGATCCTTCAGGGTTTGTTCCATTTTCATCTTACTGAAATAAATAGTAGGAAGATAAGGCAACCTGTATGGGAGAAACCTGTCATGATATGATGCATGGTATGTGGATGCATGTTTTCAAGGATCTCGCAGGGTAAACACAAGAATATGTTAGAAGTTGAATTTTCATCAACAACTTTGATTGGAGAACTTCGTATCGGTGGATTTCCTTCCATGAGAATCAAGCTCACCATGTCAAGTGGGTCGTAGCCCTTGACTCAAGTTATTGTGCTTTGGTATTTGATGGCGTTTGATTTAGAGAGTGAATCCTCTTGCCCCTTGATAGGTGTCTGGTTCAACAGGACCCTGCATCATAGGCCCTTGAGATCCTTGAAATGGTTATTGAAAATGCTATGGTATAATGTCATGATGTTATGTACAAGTATGCAAAGAAAGCAAGTTGTTATATACAAATAGTCATATACACACAAAGAAGACAAGTCCTTAGGTTTATGCTTGCATGGGGTTCATAGGTAAGTACCCTCTTGAAGTTTAGTTGGATCAACCTGTCCTAGTAATAGTAACCGGGTTCTATGGGATCTCAATATCACTGATTTTTCTTCATCGGGCATTGTTTCAATGCAAGCCTCTTTAATGGCGACCGAAATATCCTAAAAGTCTGATCTCAATGAGCGTAGTATCGAGTATCAACCAACTTCGGACTGCACCAAAGTCGGCTACCTCACTACTTCCTAATTGCCAAGTTGGTCAAGTAAGGTTCTAAAGTCATTTAATGCTTCATGAGACCACACAGAGGCCCCGTATTCTCCTTGACTGCTCAAGGGCTACCGGCACCAACAAATGTGTCAGACTAAGATAGCTATTGCTTTGACCATGTCGGTATGCCCTGCGCAGTTTCCACAATCTATTGGTACTTACCTAAAAGGTGCCCTAGATCCGGGTAGAGGATCAAAACAAACCCAAAGAAGGAACAATAATGTAAAGCGAGCAAATCAAACAATGAAAATCAAGTAAAGGTGATATAGCCCTAAGGTAACCCCACTTTAAAGTCAATTCCCCAGCAGAGTCGCCAATCCTGTAATACGGTGGGAGAACTGACTTGGTTGTTTTGCGTTGGATCACAATTGTTACGGATAGCAAGAGTCTCCACCGACTTTTCTTTTATCCAATATGGAAAGGGTGAAAAGAACAATAAAGACCTTTGAGATTATTTTCTTGAGTTTGGGGGGTAGGTTATGAAAAGGGAAGGTATTAGCACCCTTTTCATCCGTAGTTATCTACGGGCTCTTAGTTTCTTTCTAGATCACTTGCTTTTGTTTAAAAATGTACTTGTGGAATGTGTTTTGAAAGTGATTTTGAAAAGTGTCTTTGTAATGGTTCTCGTTTCTATAAGAACGCGTACAAATTTTTTTCTTTTCAAAATGTTTCAAATGAAGGTGTTGGTGTATAAAATGTTTTTGTTGTGAGCAAGCGAGCAAGTAGGAGGATCCTACCTACTCAAAAGGTCTAGTGTTCTTTTCCTCCTCCTTTAGAAGTTGCTATCTTACCATTGTTTTGGCAAGAAGCCCTACCATTGGATGTGAAGGGATGGGCGTGGTTCAATTGTATAGTCATAGAAGGCAACCTATGAGACGTTTTAGCAATTTTTGTTTAGGGACTAGATTATTTACCGAAGGAAACATCGAGGGACATCAAGGGACATCGAGGGACTACGATCTTTTACCGAGGGTCTTTGCTAAAACGCCCATATTCGAGGGACATGACTATTTTCCGAGGAAACAAAGCGAGATTATCCTAGAGGTGTATGTGTGAATGGTGTGTTTGATTGCATGCATTTAGTCTTTGATTATGGTGGTCTACTTGTTGGTTTTATCTTTCCATACACCCTAATTACTAACATTTATGAAAGCAATAAAAATGCGGAAAATAAAGGTCCTACGCTATTACATGCTTTTTGAGGGATGGGGTATACAAGTGTACAAGTGGGGGTTGCAAAAAATAAAAGTCCTAATTATTACAACCAAATTGAATGAAAATAAAAGCAAAAGGTCAAAAGAAAATCAAAATTTATGTTGTCTGGTCTGACACGGGCCCTGTCCTATGACACGGGCACCCGTGTCAGCTTCCTGTAATGGTCCATGCGCGTTTTTCCTTTTCTGTACCAGCAAAGCTGACATGGGCCGTGTCCTATGACACGGGTGCCCGTATCAGCCCCTGATCTGAATTTTTGTTAGCGTATAGTTTTAGTATGTCTGACACGGGCACCCGCGTCAGCCCCTGACCTACATTTTTGTTAGATTTTTCAAACATATGAGCTGACACGGACATGTCGTGTGACACGAGCACCCGTGCCAGCCTCTATCTTGGCTCTTTTTTACTGAGTTTTCCTTTTTTTATTTATCTTTTACATATCTTTTGAACACAAACAAAAAATGATGTATGGAAAAAGATATTATAGTTTGGAAAAAAAGTATACCTCTTGAAGAGAAACTTTGGAATACGTATGGATATCTCCGGATGCAAAGTGATGAATGACCGAGCTCCTCTTTGGAGCTACTCCAATCCTTGCTCTGTGTGACAAAGTTCCTGAATTGCTCCAACCCAGTCAAAGGTGCAAAGTACTATTTTTTTTGTTTATGCTTGGAAGGTGATGATAAAGGTGTTACAGAAACTGTTCTTATTTAGAACAATCTCTATGTGATGTATATGAGGTGTTTAGGTAGTTGGTTTAGGGGAAAGTTTGCAAGATTGTACAATAATGGACTGAGGATTTTTCTATTTTACGAGTGAAAATAGAGTTAAAGATGAGCAATTTTTTTATGAATGAGCTGGTTTTTATGAATGAGCAGAGTTTAACAAAAGTTTTATTTTTCTCTTCTCTCCTTTTCTCTCTCCAAAACATCCCCCTTATGTCTTATGAAACAATCCCTTTTGTAGCTCCTTCACTGATGTTTAGGAGGGAAACAAAATAAGTTATTTTGAACTATTTTTGCCTACTGCTTTGATACTTTTTCCACACAATTTTCTTTTTCCATTTTGGTGCAATTTTGTGGCTGTTATGATGCAGGTTAGAGCAGACTGCATAAAGTAGTTTTGGACTGGTTTTGTGGACATATTTTGGACTGTATAGGACAGCATATGCAGTTTTTGTGACAGGTTTGTGGTACAACATAGCACAAGGTTTTGTAGGACAACAATTGAGCAGGGTTTTGGAGTGGTGTGGCAATGTATAGAAGTAGCATATCATTTTTTGTTCAGCAATAACTTGGACAACATAGTTTGCAGCATGAAACAAGTTTGGTTTGTGGAGTAATTTATGCACATTGTATCAAAGACAAAGCATTGTGGCAAGGTTTTGAGTCAAAGGAAAAAGTCCAAGCAATACAAAGTTTAGGATTTGTAAACTTGCAAAAATTCCACTTTGTAATAACATGAATTATTTGTAACATCTTGAACTATTTTGAATTGTAGTGACAAGATGTCATGAAGTAATGAACTTAACTTAGAAAAATTTCCAACTCTTACAAAAGTTGGATTTTTGACTTTCTTGATTTTTGATGATCAAATTTCATATTTTGGATGTCTTGATGAAATATGATTTTTGGGACTCAACTTTGGTCAAAAAGTCAATTTTTGACTTTTTAGTGTACAGTTGACTTTTCCCAACAGTTGACCAAATTTTGTCTATCAATCCACTAATCTCAAGAGATGAATTGAAATATGCAATTAGGTCAAAATAACGCGCTCAGATCCTTGAGATCATGCTTCCAACCAATAAGCCAGGTATTAGGTCAAAAATCAAAGTTCGGTCATTTTCAGTCAAAACCCTAATTTTGCCCATTTTGCCCTTTTGGTAATTTGAATGTCTTTCTTGGAAAATTGTGATCCAAGACTTGAAACTTGACAAAAATAATCTTAAGGGTCCATAATGATCCATCAAAGTCATTTGAAACATTATGAATCCAACTACCTTTATACAAACTCAAACCCTAATTTGAGGTATGAATGTTGAGGAGATTATTTGACCTATCGATACTTACGCAAACTTAAGGCATTGAAGATCTTTGTAGGAAGTATCTTCAGAAATGAGAGGGAAAATTTTGGGGTACAACACACGCAAATAGGGAATCTCAACCTTAACGGGGAGCACTGTTTCCATACCATACATAATAGAGAACGAGATTGCCCCTGTTGAAATGCAAACGGGTGTATGATACCCATGCAAAGAAAAATGGAGCATCTCATGCCAATCCTTATAGGTAACAACCATCTTTTGGATGATGTTCTTAATGTTTTTATTAGCATCTTCAACAACCCCATTCATCTTAGGCCTGTAAGGAGACGAATTGTGATGGACGATCTTGAATTCTTCACAAAGTTCCTTCATCATCTTATTATTCAAATTTGTGTCATTATCGGTGATAATCCTACTTGTCACACCATATCAACATATAAGGTTGTTCTTGATAAAACTTACTACCACCTGCTTGGTGACATTATCATAAGAAGCTGCTTCCACCCACTTGGCGAAGTAGTCAATTGCCACTAAGATGAAACAATGCCCATTCAACGCCTTGGGTTCAATCATTCCAATCATATCAATACCCCATATAGAAAAAGTCCATGGGGAAGAAATAACATTGAGAAGCGTTTGAGGCCCATGAATCTTGTCAGCATAAATATGACATTTATGGCACTTCTTTACAAATTTGTAACAATCATATTCCATTGTCAGCCAATAGTAACCTGCCCTAAGCATCTTCGTTGCCATCGAATGTCCATTGGCATGGGTACCAAAGGAACCTTCATAGGTATCATGCATCAACATGTCTGCTTCGTGTTTATCAACACATCTGAGCAAGACCATGTCATGATTTCTTTTGTATAACACATATTAATTGAGGAAAAAGCTACTTGCCAACCCTCTCAATGTTTTTCTATCTTTGTTCGATGCACCAAGTGGGTATTCTTGAGTCTGAAGGAAATGCTTGATATCATAATACCAAGGTTTTTCATCTGATGTTCCCTCCATAGCAAACACATGAGATGGTCTATCCAGATGTCAAACTATAATCTGAGGTACATCGCTCCAAGCATTCACTTGGTACATGGAAGCCAAAGTGGCCAAAGCATCCGCCATCTGATTCTCATCTATGGGAATATGATGGAATTCAACTTTATTGAAGAAAGTTAATAATATTCTTGCATAATCTTTGTAGGGAATCAAGCCAATGTGACGAGTCTCCTATTCTCCTTTGATTTTATTTATTACCAAAGTTGAATCACCATATACATCAAGAATTTTGATTCTGAGATCTATAGCTTCTTCAAGGCCCATGATACATGCTTCATACTCCACCATGTTATTGGTACAGTCAAATTTCAGCCTTGAAATTAAAGGGATATGTGACCCATGGGGAATGATAATCACATCACCAATTCCTTTTCCATGAGCATTTACAGCTCCATCAAACACCATACCTCATCGGGATTCAAGGTCAGGACTTTCCTTAGGAAAAGGTTCATCACAATCTTTTATTTTCAAAAACATCACATTCTCATCAGAGAAATCATACTTAATAGACTGATAATCATCAACCAGTTGGTGAGTAAAGTACTCTGCTAACACGCTTCCTTTAATAGCCTTCTGAGTACAGTATTCAATATCATATTCAGACAAGAGCATCTGCCAGCAGGAAATTCTTCTAGTAAGAGCAGGCTTCTCAAAGATGTACTTAATTGGATCCATTTTGGATATTAACCAAGTAGTGTGATTAAACATATATTGCCGCAATCGCTTTGCCGCCAAAGCCAAAGCACAACATGTCTTTTCTAACATATAATACTATGACTCACAGTCAGTGAACTTCTTGCTCAAATAATAAATGGCATATTCTTTTCTTCCTATTTCATCTTGTTGTCTCAAAATACAGCCCATGGAGTTATCCAACATAGTCAGATACATAATCAATGGTCTTCCTTCAACCGGAGGGATCAAGGTAGGAGGTTCAAGCATATATTCTTTAATTCTTTCAAATGCCCTTTGGAAAACATTTGTCCATACATAACCTTGATCTTTCTTTAAAATCATGAAGATCGGTTCACATGTTACATTCATATGTGAAATAAAATCTAGAAATGTAATTTAAATGTCCAAGGAAGCCTCTAACTTACTTTTCAATTCTTGGTGCAGGAATTTCTTGAATTTCCTTAACTTTATCAGGATCAACTTCAATTCCTTTTTGGCTGACAATGAAACCTAGCAACTTTCCTGAACGAACACCAAAAGTACACTTATTTGGATTCAAAAGGAGAGGATTCTTCCTCAAACGGTGAAACAATTTCAACAAGTCTTCTATGTGCCCTTCCTTAGTCTGAGATTTGGTGATCATATCATCAACATATACTTCGATTTCCTTATGCATCAGATCATTGAATACGGTTTTCATAGCCCTCTAGTACGTTGCACCAGTGTTCTTTAACCCGAAGGGCATCACTCTGTAATAGAATGTTCCTCAGGGGGTGATAAACGTTGTTTTTTCCATGTCCTCAGAAGCTATCTTAATTTGATTGTATCCGGAAAATCCGTCCATGAATGAGAACACTTTGAATTTTGTTGTGCTATCAACCAATATATCAATATATGGAAATGGGAAATCATCTTTCAGATTTGCTTTATTTAAATCACTATAATCAACGCACATGCAAACTTTTCCGTCTTTCTTTGGTACTGGAATAATATTGGTAATCTAATGAGGGTACACTGATGTTACAAGAAAACCAGCATCAATCTGCTTCAAAACTTCCTCTTTAATCTTCACTGCCATGTCGGGATAAGTTCTTCGCAGCTTTTGCTTGATTGGTTGACATTTTGGCTTTAGCGACAAATAATGTTCCTTAATATCAGTGTCTAAACCAGACATATCTTGATAAGACCAAGCGAATATATCCACATACTCTTTTAGCAACTGAATCAACCTGATCTTCACATCAGGATAAAGAAGTTCCCCAATCTTGACTTCTTTCGAATCTTCCTCTAAACCCAAGTTAATCGTCTCCAATGACTCTTTATACGGTTGAATAGTATTTTCCTCGCGCTCAAGCAACCGTGAAACCTCTTCTGGAATTTCATCATATTCTTCTTCTTCAGCCACATACACGGGATACTCAAAGTTGGGAGAGGGTTCAGGGTCATTGAACTCAATGGGTTTTTTTAATTAATCTGCACATATGGTTTATGATTGATTTTAGAAACTGACACATGTAACAAGTGATTATGCAGATTTATTTACAGTTATTATTTATTTTGATTTTCTGATTACCATTTTCCAGGAAAAAGCAGAAAATAAAGACACAATTTTAGAAATCAAAACAACTTTTATTAAGGATTTTAAAATTCAAAACAACAGACACGTCCATAAAACATCATTACTTTCACCTTGGGAAAAAATACAAACAAACAAAAAATTACTTTGAAATGTGAATGCAAGAAGGAACGTCAACAGTGATCCAATTATGGATTATGGCTCCATGTGTCACAAAGTCCGGCATCTCTTGCACTTGCTCATCTTCGAGAATAGCATTAATCTTTGGAGTTGTCGAATGGAGATACCCTGCACTGTGAAAGATGTCTTGATATTTACTCAAAATAGACTTCGACTTCACAACTTCATTCTTCATAAAGAAATCAAAACCAGTCACATTCATGTTCATAGGTGGATCAATAATTTTCCCCCACACCTTGCTAGGGCCCTTCTGCACTATCTGTTGCATATCCTTAAACAAGGTGATAAAATCTTCATTCTTCCTTATGTTATCAATAGACAAACCTTGGAACTGAGTTCCAATTGCGGCTTCATTAGCTTCTACAATGCTAAAGGAAGATAAATGAGATATCAACAGAGCTTGTTCACCATTCATAATAACTACCTTTCCTTCATAAACAAATTTCAACTTCTGATGCAAGGTTGAAGTAACGGCTCCTGCTTCATGGATCCAGGGTCATCCCAATAAACAGATATAGGCTGGGAAAATATCCATAACCTGAAATGTGATTTGGAATAAGTGCAAACCTATGTGAATAGGTAAATCCACCTCTCCAATGACAGATTTTCTCGAACCATAAAAAGCTTTTACTATAATGCCACTAGGGTGCATTGGAGTTCCTTGGTACTCAAGCTTCATGAGAGTGCTTCTCGATATGAAATTCAAAGCAGATCCATTATCTATCAGCACATTAGACAAAGTCATTCTTATAATTCATAGATATATACAGAGCCAGGTTATGGTTTCTCCCTTCAGCAAGCAATTCCTCATCACAAAAACTCATATTGTTACAAGATGTAATATTTCCCACTACACTGTTGAACTAATTCAGAGACATGTCACTTTCAATAAAAGCCTGATCAAACACCCTCATCAGAGATTACCGATGAGCAGAAGAGTTCATCAACAAGGCTAAAATGGAAATATTAGATGGAGTCTGTAACAACTGATCCACAATCTTGTAATCACTCATGTTGATGATTTTTAGCAGATCATCAACATCTTTTTCCAAGGCAGCGCCACTAGATTCTCCTACAACTTTCTTAGTTTTAACATTCTCAACCACCTTCTTACTAGAATTAACATCTCCTCAAAATGTAGGGGCGAAGACACGACCAATACGAGTTACCCGACTAGCTTCGACAATATTCTCAACATGGGATAATGGTTGGATAGGAATTTCGACAACATCTTCCTGGATAGTTGCATTCTACTTATAAGGCATAACTTTGTCTAATTCATATGGGATAGGACCAGGCAGATATATAACTACAGGAGTAACAACAGGCTTACTATGGTGCACAATTTCTACAGGAGCGGGAACACCAAAACACAACACAATGACATTCACCCCCACTTCTTCAGAATACTCAAGAATCACAAAATCATTATCAGAGAACATACTTTCATCAGAAGTAAAGAACTCATCAACATAAACATATTCATCATCTGACATGGCCTCAACTGAGTAGTCTTCAATCACATTAACCTCATTATAATCATCTCTGTTTCATGTGACTCTGATAGTACCATCATCTAGCAGCAATTGAACACCTCTTCTTACAATAGAACAACCATGAGAATCCCTACAACAGTTCTGACAAGACCCATAATGGTGTACCTCATGGCCATCCATGTGACAAAATATGGCGTGCAACTGTACCAGATCATCATTCATGTAATTCACATCAAAAATCTGGAATTCACCGGGACAACCCTAAACCATATTCACATCTTCTTCATATTCAGCCTTTGGTCTGATTATGTGAATAAGACCCTCATCCATCATTTCTTGAAGATAAGCTCTCACTTTATCACATCCATGAACGTCTGTATTGCAAATACTACAAGCGGCATAGTCATGTGTGTAATAGCTGAATTCACAAAGATCAGCATGCATCTTCACTAAATCACCTCTGACCAGTTTGATATCAAAAATTCGGATGTCCCCAGGACAACCAGCAGCCATATTTATAGCACTTCCACCTCCATGTTTTGGTAGTAGATTATCCTTCACATTGGACCAACATCTTTAAAATACAAGAGACCAGATCTTACCATCTTTTGCACTTCAGACTTCAATGCATAATAATTTTCAATGATGTGCCCGGGGGCTCCTTGATGAAAAGAACAAGTCTGATATGCCTTATAATACCATGGTAAAGTTTAAGGTATAGCAGGGGGAGGCCTAGTCTACACTAATTTCTTTTGAATTAAATCCGGAAAAAATTCTGCATAGCTCATCGGAATAGGATCAAACACTTCTCTCTTTTGACCTTTCCCCTGATTACCTTGTTGAGATGCTCTCTAATAGGCAACAATAGTTGGATCCATGTTGACAACCGGAGTTATAGAAGCAACATGTTGTTGTTGATGTTGATGACGTCTTCTTGGAGGTCTAACCCTTCTTTCTTCATCAACAATATTTGTTTCACTTTCTTTATTTTTAGAAAACCTATATGATGATTTCCTTGTTCCACTAGAACCTTCATCTTTTGTCAGTCGTCCTTCTCTAATAGCTTCCTCTAGACGGACGACCATACTTAACATCTCAGTGAAATCACTCGGTGCACTTGCAACCATCCTTTCATAGTAAAATGAACCAAGGGTTTTCAGGAATACCTTAGTCATCTCTTACTCTCCCATTGGGGGTACCACTTGGGCAGCAACCTTGCGCTAACACTGCACATACTCCTTAAATGATTCCTTATCTTTTTAAGCCATTGATCTCAACTGGTCACTGTCAGGTGCCATAAACATGTTATACTTATAGTGCTTCACGAAAGCTTCACCAAAGTCATTGAATGTGCGTATGTTGCTATTTTCCAATCCCATATACCATTTCAAGGCAGCACCAGTTAAACTATCCTGGAAGAAATAATAAGCAAGCGTTGGTCATCCGTATGAGTAGACATCCTTCTGATATACATCACCAAGTGATCAGGGGGACAAGAGTTGCCATTGTACTTCTTGGATTATGGTACTTTAAACTTTACTGGTACTTTCACATTAGGAACTAAGCAGAGATCACTGACATTCTGTCCAAATAAATCTTTCCCTCGGAGAGTCTTCACTTCTTTCTACATTTCATTGTATTGATCCTGAAATTCATCCATTCGGTCATAAAATCCAAAACTTTCACTTGGTGGAGGAGAAAGATGATAAAATTCATCCTTAATAACATGCATAACATTCACTGTAGGCAGTGCATCATAATAATTCTCATTATTGGCAACAGGAGCATTATGCACCATATGAGGTGCAGAAACAACAGTAGTTTGAGCAAATGGAGCAACTTGAGCAAAAAGATTGTAACATTCTGGTATGAAATTCTTAGGCATTCCCCACGGGTAACTGCGAGGCATACTATATTGAGCAGCAGTAACTGGAGTAACAAAGACGAGAACTAACCTAACCTTTGAAATAATGGTTGTCTGCCTTGGTTGAGTAGCACAAGGAGACGGAGGAGGGGGTGGTGGTTGATTCTGAGCAGCCACCAACGATTCTACCTAAGCAGTCAAGTTGGCCATACCATCTCTCAAAGCAATAACTTCTTCACGTATCTCACAATTCTCTTGTTTAAGGTTTTTCATCTTCTTTCCAGAATTAGCCCGAGTATTGTAGCGATGAGACAACTTGCCGACTGAACGAAGCAAAGAAACAAGACACTTGGGGATGAACGTGAATGCAAAAAATATGTGCAAAATGATGCATGATATGCAATGCATATGATTTATTTTTATTATTCAAGGAAGTCAAAGAATCATAAACAATTGAAAATATTGAAGTACTAACACATTTGGAAATACTGAAAATTCTCATATTAATAATAACTTTGGAATGGATTACAACTTTTAGTACAAGTTTCAATAATCCTAAGTACAAGAGAATAAAGATATAATTTAAAAATCCTAAGGAGCCAAAGCTTATGAAGATCCCTCCACACATTGACGCTTTCCCCTGAGTCTTGCAAGCTAAGCCCTCAACTACTTGTTCTCTTCTACATACTTGTCAGTGACTTCTTTCCATCCACCGGAATAAGAGAATGGGTGACCAGGACCCAGGTGAGCTCTAGAGAAAAATAAATCCTATTGCTTCTCCATCATCTCCACAACATGACTCAAGGATCTCAATTAAGTCATCATTCTATTTCAATTATGTTGAGTAGGACACCTCCAAAGTTCCGTACTTGTTCTTTCATGCTTCCTTCTGTTGCTGCATCCTAACCAAGGCAAGCTAAAGTTCTTCCACATCATCTAAGAGAGGGGAGTAGTCCTTATAAACATATCAGATATAGGTTCTTTGCGAGTATAAGGCATCTTCAACTGGATTGCCCTTGCTTGTACCCAACGGAGATGAGGTTCCAAGGAAACAACTCCTCTTAGTCCTAAATCCTTCCTATTTTTTCTATGAATATGGCGCCAAGCCTTTTCAATCGCTTCCTTAGCTGTCTTATGATCTTCTCCTTCTTTAGGAAAGAAACCACTCATATGAATGTTTTTTGGATTGTTTCTCATTGGATATCCAAGTTTACGATGTGAAAGAACGGGATTGTAGTTAATCCTCTCTTTGTACCAAGAAGAGGCACATTGGGGAAACTACCACAGCTATCAATAATCTCCACATAATAATAAGTTGATGATACCAATCAATGTAAGAATGAGTGAGAGCCATAATATTCGGTGCCCACCGTAGTTCCTTCTTAATATCCCAAAAAGTAACAGATCGAGGTAAGTGAGAAATAAACCACTAATATAATAAAGGTGTGCAACAGATGGCCATCCCTCCCTAATAGAAATTCTGAAGATGGATGGAATAATAAGTATCTCCTAGCATTGTAGGGACTAGATTCCCAATCAAAAATATCCTAATGGAATTGACATCCACAAATTTGTCGATGTTTAGAAACAAGAACATCCCATAGGCAAGCAAACAAAGATAGATTCAAAAGCAGTTGTACTTTTCATCTTGGCAAAGTAACGAGCTTTCTCCAATAGAAACTGAGCAGATAAACCCCTGATCCCTCCTTTGGTAGTCATGTTAGCCTCAATCTTAGACTTTCTCAAGTGAGTTATGGTAGCAATCTCATGAGACTTAGGCTCTCATTTTAAGCCAGTGAAAGGAACATAACCAGTAATAGATAAACCTAGTAAATAAGAATACTTCTCCAACATGGGCATCAAATGATAATCAGGAAAAGTAAAATACCGGCACAACGAATCATAGAACTGGAACAATGTAGAAATAATACCACCCTTCATCTTGAGCTTCATAAGAGGGACAATGACTCCATACTTCTTTTGGAAATCTATAGAACTCTCAATCTCAGGAATCAAACTCATCAGTTCCTCTATCTTAGGATCCTTGAAATTGTACTTCCGAGTCTTTCTCCTTCCAAAATCCATGGTCAAAAGAGTACCTAATATATTTTCAAAAGTCAACCTTAAGTTCCTTGAATCAAATGTTTAAAGAATGCTCATGGGTGCATGAATCCATGATGATGCAAGAATCACACACAAGATCACAAACATGGGGTTCATAGGTTCAACGTCACGAGCATGAAGTCAAAGGTACTACCCCAAGGTATGGACTAATGGTTTATCACCTGTCAAACAAGGTTCTAAAAAGTTCCTAGAGTCTACATTCTTCCTTCGGATATTAGCAACATCCTGATTAGCTCGATAATTAGTAATATTCCCAGGAAAAACTCGTCTGAGTGTAGTATCGCGTGATAACCACTTCCGAATTACTCTGTCATAGTCTCCGCTCTACACCTTAAAGGCCAAGATGGGTTAAGGGTTCTATGGTCCTCAATTTCAGTAGGCTCCCAGATCGAAAGCAGCACGTCTTCCCGATTGCTCGATAAACAAATACTACAATCAAAGGGGCCTCTACTGAGTGGGGGATCTCATGTCTCCTTTTTTGGGATTCCTCCCTCAGAGTTAACATGACTATACCACCCATCCTATCTTAAGTTTTCCTAAGTCCGGGTAGAGTACTTATAAGAGATCACCAAGCACCCTGAAAACCAGAAAAATCCAGACATACATATATACAAATATACAACAGATGTAGCACATACACACGTAAACAAAGATAGGCTCAACCCACTTAAAAGTCTTTAACTCCCCGGTGAAGTCGCCAATTTTCTGTAGCGGTAGAAATATTGAGACTAAGCTATTGGATTGACTTAACTAGCACATATCAAATAAAAGTTGCCACCGCGCTTTATTGTTTCCAAAGGAAATGAGAAAAGAGCGAGTAAACCCAAAAAAGAGGGGGAGAGAATCTAGGTACGGGGGTCGGTTATGCAAAGGGAAGTTATTATCACCCTAAAAATTTATGGTACTCCACAGGAACCTCTTTGAAAATTGTGTATTTTGGCTATAAAAGGTGTATATAAAAGTAGATGGTGGGGATGGGAAAAGAAGTATTTTTTATAATTTTCACCCGCCGCGGTTGTGAACCTTTAGTGCCTACGTACCACTTTCCGTGCAATAGGGGATCAGGGTACTTGTAGTTCACCTCAAAAATTTTAAAACACAAGTGTGTTGGTTAATTTTAAGAGAAGAGACATCATCATCATATCCGAGTGGAAAACATACTTACTACCCACAATTATGAGAAAGGAGAATTTGCATCATCTCAAAGTGGAGGATATGGCTTGGATATTAAAATCAATAAAGCCTCACTCAACATCCAAGTGGAAAATATCTCACTTCACTATATATCATAGAAGTATAGTAGCTTGCATAAGGTAAAATCTTAGGAAAAGAATGATCTAACCAACAAGAAGCCACCACTTGACATAATAAGTCAATGTAGAATTCCCATTCTTTGCATTAAAACCAAATAAGCAAAAATACTAAACCTTTGAGGAATACCAAGCTTCATATGAATTAAGTCTTCATAAAAATTGGGCAGAGTAACAGCTATATATAAAGGAATTCTCAATCACAGAAAAAGCACATAATCAGAATAACCTGCACACAAAGAAAATCAACCCAATGCCTTGGAGTAAACCCCAAGAACTTCAGACAAAATAACAACAGAGTCATTAGGTCCCAAAGAATTAAGGATTCTAATCCAAAGTCCGAGAGATCCACAATTCCATAATGCCAAGGATAGTAACCAAATAGTCCAAGTAACCTTAAAGTTTTTTAATGTTCAAGTTGATTATTAAGTGTTTTCACAAAAGAAATAAAATCTCAAATGAGCAAAGATATAATGACATAAAGATAAATGCTCAAGTGAGCAAAGATAAAAATGACATGGAATGTAAATGCTAAAATAAATGGTACATGAAATTAAAGGCATAAAATAAAGGCATAAAGTAAAGTTAATTGTTAGCGGATTAGATGTTAGAAGTTAAGTATAAAAGGTTAGTTGAATGACCATATTGAAGATTGCATTTAAAAAACTCATTAGAAGATTGATAAAATCAAAGCTTCTCAATTCATTTACTTTTTGTCAAGTATATCATTCATTTCAAATACTTAATGCAATCACATATGATCAATGATGTTCAAATGATTCATTTAGACCAAAGTTCATGAAGTTCATTAGAGGATTGATAAGATCAAATCCCCCTAATAATGAACTTCAAGGTTATTGGATTAAAGGTTTCAAATTAAACATACATGTGCTTGCAAACATAGGTTTGGGCCATGAATGATCATTTTTCGAATCGGGACAAATTTAGCGCTATGTTAAGCAATCGTAAGTGGACTTATTTAAAAGTCACACCTATTTTAAGGTCGGTCAATAGCAATCTATGTACCAACATGTTAGAGAAATGATATGTAGACCATTCTCCAAAAACATGTAGCACAAGTAAAAACAAGAAAGAGATAAGATGAAGAGGGATGAGATGTATCAGATGCAATTAGGGTTTCAAATATCATCAACATCATTCATCCATTTTGGTGGATTTGGTTTTTCAACCTATCAACACCCAAGATCCAATGAGGTTGAGGAACTTGTCCTGAAATAATACTCAAATCAGGACCAAAAAAAAAAAAAAAAAAAAATATATATATATATATATATATATATATATATATATATATATATATATATATATATATATATATATATATATATATATATATATATATATATATATATATATATATATATATATATATATATATATATATATATATATATATATATATATATATATATATATATATATATATATATATATATATATATATATATATATATATATATATATATATATATATATATATATATATATATATTTAATAAAAAAATATTTAAATGATTAATAAAAGGGAAAAAATTAGTAAAATACACAAAATATATTAAAACACAAAAATAAAAATTCAAAAAATATCAGAAGTCAAACATGAATCAACAAGTGTTGACAAATTTTTTTAGAATTTTTAAAGTCAAACTATTTTTAACATATAAAGAAATAATAAAAATAAGCCAAAATTTGTGAAAAATAATAAAATCAAATATAAAAATAAAATAAGGTCACCAATATTTGTCAAGAGGTCATTGGATCCTTCCATTTTTTTTAGAATTTAAAAATTAAGAAAAGTAATTTTAAACAATTAAAACGAGTCAAATAAAGTGAAAAATCATTAAAAAAAACAAATCACAAATTAAAATTATGAAAAAATAAAAATCAGAAAGAGAAAAATCAAAAGTATTTTTGATAATTATTTCAGAATTTTAGAAGTTGAAATGAATTTTTTATGAATTTTTGAAGTTTAAAACAATTAAATCAAAAATAAAAAAATAAAAAAATATCAAAATAATGTAGACCATTGGATCAATTTCAAAACATGTTAGTAAGCCAATCCAAAGGATTAGGCGCGCTGTGCATGATATAGACATTAGTGAATAAACTACCAGATCATTTATTTAAAACAGATTTTGAAAAAAATAGGTGGCATGATATCATTGGCTGAGAGGTGACACACTGGTCATCTTCAACCTCCATCCACGCACAAATTACAGGTCCTTCAATCTGTAAAATTAGAAGCTCGGAATGGTCTCATTCACTTCGGCTCTTCAAGACGATTCCAATGGTATCCTTGCGAAAAAATTATATAAACCACAGCTCAGTCGATTTGTAAAAAACAGAAGGAAACAATAAAAAAGGGGTTTGAAAATTCATGATTAAAACTCACTTCCAGTTAAAAACTAACAATGTAATCAGTATCAGAGTGATAAGAGCTACATTGTAGCAACAAGTTTGGAGAGAACTGATGGAGGAATCTACATGTTAAAGTTCAACTTTAGAGCTATGAAACTTGACTTGGCTAGCACGATTTAAGACACTTCAGGGCTTGTTGTTCTTCTGTTAGCTTCAGTGAAGTTCAAGGATGAAGAATCAGCAAAGTAATTGGATTGAAAAAAAAGGGAAGAGTAAATTTGAAAACTCATAATTGTGAGTTATAGAAAGAGTTTGGAAGGGTGATTTTGGCTATTCAAGCTTGTCTAAATGAGTAGGATATCATCCTCTATTTATAGCTGAGAAAATAAAATGCTCAAGCATGTGATATGATGAGATTTTGAGAGAATTCGTGTGAAGTTGCAAGCATTAAAAGTGTGACTCATATTTGATCAAAACTCATCCAAAACATGTGTTTCAAGGTTCTAATTGCTTCTGGAAAGTTGTTAAGCATGATTAAAAATAAAAACGCACAACAATTTTGTGATTAGAGGCCACATTAACCAATTTCCAATCTAATTGTTTTGCCAAAATCAATTTCAAGGTGCCAACTTTAAATCCATGGTGCACACAACTCAAGAGGCTTTATCACATGGTTCTTGAAGAATTTGAAAGACAAGATCACAATCTTTACAATGTTCCAAGAAAGACTCCATTTGTATAATTGATATGGAATTTATGTCCTCATAAAATCGTGAAAAACAAACTGACTTTTGTACTTAGAAATATTTCTGTGTTGAACTTCAAAATGACTTATAATGTTTTTTTCGAAATTACATGACCTTCCACTCAAAAATTGATCTTGATATATGAAGATAAAATGAAGTAGACCTCTTGAATTGAATTGTGGAATTGAGATCACTAAAAAATCATACAAATTGAAAGAGTTGTGGTCTTTGGAAGATGATGAACAAATTTGGGTAAATTCACAAAAGACCTATAATCGTTTCAATTCTTAAACAACTTTCCAAGCATTTTCAAGTCTTGAATATTGAAAGAAAGTTGTACTAGACATCCCAAAGATTATTATGGAAAACGAATGGGCTCAAGGAGATAAAAATTGACCAAGTTATGATCATTTGAAGTTAAACCCTAAAATTCAAAGGCTTTTCAAAGTGACTTGTAATCTTTCTAAACCATTAGTGATCTTCCATTCAAAATTAACCTTAGATTTCTGAAGATATCTTGTTAAGGACCCCTTAAAGAGAATCATGGCCTTGGAGTCAATCAAGAATCTCAAAAAAATGAACCAGATATGGTTCTTGGAAGTCAACAAACCCTAGCTCAGAGAATGTCAAAATGACTTGAAACCCCTTTCAACTTTTGATAATTTTTCTTGCACAATTGTATCTTGACATGTGAAGAGAGGTTTTTTTAGATGATGATAAGAATACATAGCAAAACGAACCAACTCAAATGTTGAAAATTGAGAGAGTTATGCACTTGTGATCACTGAATCAAGCATTTTCTCCATTAGGTCAAACTTGCTGAACCAACCTTGAATCTTATGATCTTTCTTGGCAAAATAAAGCATAGTAGATCATAATAGGCTTTGAAATTATGTTTTCTTGAAGCACACTCAATGATGGAGCTAAAGTCTCAATGAAATTTGTTGAAGAAGGCATGGAAATAAACGCATGAACCTATGAATCTTCTTGATGAATTCCACCACCAACTTTGAGGAGATTTTTACCTAAATAAAGTGAGGGAACTCTTTGAAACACAAATCTTTGATATTATAGACATATCTTTGAAGCTTGAACTCTTGCAATCCATTAGGGAACCATTTGATTGAGAAACATCCCTCAAACCCTAGGTTAGATGGTGAGATGAATGCAATTGTAATCACCTACAATATGAACATTCAAAGAAACATATATACATATCTTGAGGTTAGTCTAAGAAAACACGTACAAGATACATAATTCAAGGTGCTTGGTGATCCCTTAAGAGCAAACTTAAAGATAGGATAAAGTAGAAAGAGAGAACCAACCCTAATGTGTGATCTTGATGTATTAATAATATGATATGATGAGGGATCTTAGGGGAGGAAATTGGGGTATAACATTTAAGACATCCAAAAACCATATTCACATCATTTCCTACTCCATGCTTGGGTAACGGATTGGCTTGCACGTTTGGACCCATGTCTTTAAAAGATAGAATACCAGATCTCACGAGCTTCTGAACTTCAGCTTTTAACGGAAGGCTCCCTAATGAAAGGCACAATTCATATTGGCTTTATAATACCATGGAAGATTTGCAGGTACGGCGGTAGTATGTACTATATTCTTTTGGATTAGTACAGGAAACAATTCAGTATAGCTCATTGGGATATGATCAAAAGTTTTTCTCCTCTGATTTTTCCCTTGGTTGGCTTGTTTCTGCACTCTCTAGTAAGAAATAAATGTTGGATTTACATTGATAACTGGGGTTACTGAGGAAACCTATTGTTGGTGTTGGTGATACCTTCTTCAGTGCCTACCCTCCTTTCCTTGAATAATGGCATTAGCATCCCCTTCCTTCTTTATGGAGAATACATATGCATGATTTTTGGTGGTACCACTGTGTTGTACCCCAAAATTTGACCTTCCATTTTTGAAGACAATTGATTCAAGACACCTCCCCACGCTCCTAGGGTTCTCAATTGCTCAAGAATACTCAAGGGTTTGAGCATACAAGCACCTCTCTTAAGCAATGGCCTACAATTAGGGTTTTGTGTTTCTCAAGGAAAATTTGACTCTTAATGCCTCAAGTGAGTTTCATGGTTTCTAATATGCTTCAATATATCCTCATTTCAAGTTTCAAGTCTTACATCATAAATTTACTTAGTCAATTGCTCAAATGAGTGAAAATCAATTGTATTGGATAAAAAGTCAATTGTAGTCAACATATTGTCAAACTTCAATATTTTTGGTCAACATCAATATTTTGAGGTCACATTCATCATTTGATCAATAGTTGATCATGGTTCATCAAGAAAACTCAAGATTCATCAAAAGTCAAAAGTTACTAAATTAGGGTTTTCTTTAGGAGAAGTCAACTGAACTTTGACCAAGCACAACTTTCATATACATCATCAAAAATTTCTCAACCAAATCTCATCTTGAATAAAATTCAATTCTCCACAACTTTGTCTCTCTAAGCTTAAGTCCAAAAATGCTTCATTTGAGAGATATGAGCCAAGACATTACAGGTCACTTTAAAAGTCAACAAAAAGACACTTTTTGTCAAAACAATTTACATCAAGTTAAATATTTCAAATGAAAAAATGTCCATCATGAAAGTTTTAGGGGACATCTTAAGATTTCCTAAAAGTCAAAGATCAGCTTCATATGATGAAAATTGAGTGAGATATGATTGAAGCAAGTTGAACAATTTTTGAGAAATGCATGAAACCTTAATTGAGCAATTTTGAAGTTTTGGACTAGTGGACCTATCTTCAAAGGTCTAAACATATTCATGACCTTATAGAGGACTCCTAAACTCATTCATAACTTACCATTTTTTATTTATATTTATTTTGATTTTTATTCAATTAAATACAAAATAAATTAAATTAAATAGAAAAGTAATGGATTAAGGCATGTGGGATTGATTGTGGATCAGATTTGAAGCCTAAAATATTTGCAAACCATGAGGAAATCGTGTTTCATCAATATGGAAAGAGAAATTAATTTGTTTTGGAAAGGTTTTTAATTGGTTTTGGAAATAAATCATGTCATAATTACATATGGTTCCATACCAAATTTGTTGACCTAGAATACTTGGCTTATAAATACACAAGCATCAGACCAAGAAAGGGACACACATGAGCTGCCTAAAAAACTAGGTTTACAAACTCAAAAGTTTCAAGGAAAAGTGTGGAGATCGTATTTTAATTTCCAAGTGTTTTCTTTCTAAACTAGATGTCCAAACTTCTTGCTGAAGTCCTCAGGAACACGCCCAACCCAAGAACTAGAAGATTTAGTGCCCAGAACTCGTGCTTCAAACTCCATCGGTTTGCATTTTTTGCTTGAATTCAATCTTAATTTCTATGCATTACTAATGTGTTTGATGAGCCCAAATGTGTTCACGACATTGTTTAGAACAAGTTTGACGTGTTACATGCAAGCTTTGATGCATGAATCTCTATCTACCATTGTTAGGGCATAGAAATATGTTTGCTTCGAATATTTGTTTACAGGAACATTCAGGCTAAAAGAACCATGCCATTAGATTCATAGCCTTCGAATTAGGGGGGTAGGATCCCATTAATGTTTGATTTTGCAGGTTTTAACATGTTTTGGTGAAGAAGGTGGTCGAAGAAGAAGACCAGAGCTAGGGCTCTGGCACTTCTCCGACGAGTCAAGGGTTTCATGTTTCTTTGATCACTGGTGTAGCATAATGAAGCATCATGATTGACTCTCTCTTAATAATAAGGCCTCACTTGCACTGACTTGTTTTCTTTAATTTAAATTAAAGGATTTGTTTTATTATATAATAATACGTTTGTGTTCCAATAACAGGAAAACACAATGGCTCAGTTGGTGAAGCAAGCGCGCGCGTATCATGAAGAGCATGGGTTTGATCCCAACATTTTGGAATTATTTTGTTTAATTTTCCAAACTAACCAGCAAGTTTCACATATATTATCCAGGTCTTATTTCCAAACACAAACGAGCGCTTGGCTCAGTGGTAAAGCAGGCACGCTGATACACTAGGGGGCGTGGGTTCGATTCCCACCCAATGTATTTTATTTTCTTGCTTTTAACTTTCTTTTCTCGTTTACTAATTTAACTTTTTTTTATTCATTAAAACCAATTAACATAAAAACCATAAAATACCTTTTAAAATAAAAATATCTTTAGGTTTTCTTGACTAATTAATTATCTTTTAATCAAATTAATTTAGAATTAGGTTTTTGCAATTAAATTAATTTTGTACATTAAATTAGAATTAGGCTAATTAACACTAAAATTATTTCTAAAAATCACAAAAAAAAATATCTTTTAACACCTAGAATTTTTTAGGACTTTAAAACATCTTTTTTATAACATTGTTATTTATCTTTTACCATTTATTAGACAATTGTATAGGATGTATAAATTTTGTAATAACCTAGTTTAAATTCCCGCACAATTTCTTTACCATGTAACTGCCCCAAGGCCCTGTAATAGCGTAGGACTTTACTTTCCCGCACTTATACTTTATGGCTTATATATATATATATAACTATATAGTAATAGGCTTGTATGGAAAGATAAAATTAATCGATAGATAACCTTAAACAATTCCAAGATGACATAACTATAATTGAATCACTTTGCACACATACACCTCTAGGGTAACCTCTCTTTGTTGCCTTCAGAAATATTGGTCATGTCCCTCGAAATAGGGATACTTTAGCAAAATACCCTCGAATAAAGATCATAGTCCCTCGATGACCCTTTGAGTTGCCTACGAAAAGATGATCTAGTCCCTTGTTGCCTATGAATAATATGGTGACAGTCCCTTCGAATTTCTAAAGTATCCTTACAAGTTGCTTTCTATGACCATACGATGACCCTTTGCATGTCCCTTCATATCCAATAGATAGGGCTACCTACCAACTAATGGTATGGATATCACTGTCTCTAATGGAGAAGGAAAAGAATAAGAACGACCTTTATTGGGTAAGGAACTTTTAATCGCTTGCTCACAACCTTTTCTACAAATAAAACATTTTTACACATCACACTTTTCAAGAAAATATTTTCAAACACTTTGTACGCATTCTTGAGGACTGATACAAGAATCATTATAAAGTTAGCTTTTTCAAAAAAAAATTCAAACCAATCACACACACAAATAAATTTTCAAAGTGAGCTAGCGATTAAGAGCCCGTAGATAACTACGGATGAAAAGGATGCTAACACCTTCCCTTTTCATAACCTACCCCCCGAACTCAAAATCTATCAAGGTATTTCCTGTTCACCCTTTCCTAAATATTGGATAAAATAAAAGTCGGTGGCAACTCTTGCTAACCGCAACATTTGTGATAAACGCTAAAAAAAAGTCAGTTCTCCCACCGTATTACACACTGGAACTTTCATCCTTCGACAAACGTCTTTCTTTGACATCCTCTTCTAATCAGACACCCATGCCTACCATTTCAGTAAAGTCGCTTGGTGCACTTGTAATCATATTCTCATAATAAAATGTCCCAAGAGTATTCAAGAAAACTTTAGTCATCTCTTTTTCTTCCATCGGGGGTACAACTTGAGCAGCCACGTCGCACCAACGCATCGTGTATTCTTTGAATGATTATTTGTCTTTTTGAGTTATGGCTCTCAGTTGGTCATGATCAGGAGCCATATCCAAGTTATACTTGTATTGTCTTATGAAAGCTTCACCCAAGTCATTGAATGTGTGGATGTCTGCACTGTTCAATCCCATATACCACTTTAAAGTAGCTCTGGTTATACTATCTTGAAAATAATGGATCAATAGACATTGATCATTGGTATGATTTCACATCTTTCGCATATACATCACCAGATGTTCTTGGGGACAAGAATTACCCTTATATTTTCAAACTCAGAAACCTTGAATTTTGCAGGTACCTGAACATTTTGAACAAGGCACATGTCATTAACATTCTTTCCAAACAACTCTTTCCCTCGAAGGGCTTTCATCTCTTTCCGCATTTCCAAGAACTAGTCTTGAAAACCATCCATTCCATCATGTACCCCCAGGATTTCACTAGGAGCATCATCAACATGATAATTTTGGTCATTGATAACATGAATAATATGCACAACAGGTGGCGCAGAAACCACGACAAGTTGAAAATGATAAAAACTTGAGCAGTTGGATTATATCCTTCAGGAATGAAGTTTTTAGGAATTACCCAGGGATAACCACGAGGCATTTTGTACTGA
Organism: Vicia faba; assembly: GCA_948472305.1. Taxonomy (NCBI): domain Eukaryota; kingdom Viridiplantae; phylum Streptophyta; class Magnoliopsida; order Fabales; family Fabaceae; genus Vicia; species Vicia faba. Next base: position 1,548,369,706 of record OX451737.1, on the reverse strand, counting down.
GCATCAATAGTAGTAATAGTAGCAGGAGTAACAGAAATGGGAACTGTTAGTATCTCAAAAATGACAGTTGTCTGTTGTTGAAGTTGGACCACATGAGGAGAATGAAGAGGAGGAGGTCGTGGTTGATTTTGTGCAGCCACCAAGGATTCTACCAAAGAAATTAAGTTATCCATACTGGTTCTTAAAGCAGTTACTTCCTCGTGAAGCTCGCGATTATCTTGTTCCAAGTTTTCCATCTTCTTCTTGGAGTTAGCCCGAGTATTATAGTAATGTGACAACTTGCTGATTGAATGACCAAAAGAAACATGTAAGAAACCAGTGAACATGGTTTATCCTCCCTCTTTGAGAAAGAAACTACTCACGTGAATGCTATTTAGTTTATCCTTCATCAGATATCCAAGTTGACGATGTGCGAGAACAGGGTTGTAGTTGATGCCTTCCTTTGTACCAAGAAGAGGTACATTGGGAAAGCTACCCCAATTGTCAATAATCCTTACTCCATAATAAGCTTGATGATACCATACAATATGAGAGAGAGTAAGATACATAATCTTCTGTGACCAATGAAATTCATCCTAACAATCTCAAAAGGCAGCAGACTAGGGCAAGTAAGAAATAAACCACTTGTATAATAATGGCGCACAACAGATAAGCATCCTCTCTTGATAAGAAGTTCGAAGGTGAATGGAGTAATAAGCGTCTTCAGGAAGTGTGGGGACTGATTCCCAATCAAGAAGATCCTAATACCATTAACATCAAGAAAATTGTCAACATTGTGGAACAAGAATAACCCATAGGTGAGTAAAGAAAAGATGGACTCAAAACCGTCCATACTCTTCATCCTAGCAAGATAACGAGCTTTCTCCAACAAGAACTTAGCAGGCAAACCCCTAATACCTCCTTTAGTAGTCAAATTAGCCTCAATCTAAGACTTCTTTCAAGTGAGTAACTGATGTAATATCTGTTAGAACAAAGTTTGGTTCTAATCATATCTTAGAGTTTTGATGATAACAATGAAATAAATTTTGTATAATATATGTTATACTCTGATGTGCATACTTTCTAATTCAGTTGATGTTCTAACTCAAGCATTCTCAAAAGATAAACATCATTCTATGAAAGTCTAAAGCAAACTCTGAAGGAAGCACTCCAAGGAAAACTCTGATGAAAAGTAATCTTAAGCAACCTCTGATAAAGCTAGCTGAAGCAAAGATTTGAAAGAAGCACGCTAAAAGAAATATCTGATAATGCAACGCTGCAAGCAAACTCTTAAACTTCCACAGACAAGCTCTGACAGTACCGTTGATCATTTAATGCTAAGACGGCTAACGCACTTAAGTGGTACTACGCACGAGAGCATTGGAAACATAAAGATCAAGCTAACATGCATCATTAATGCATGCTCTTTCTTCAAGGCAGTAACGGTCAATATTCGAAGCTATATATAGAAGACCATTTGATTCAAAGCAAGGTTACTGATCCACGCAAAATATATTGAAGCTCACTATTTTCATTCTTGTAAACTCTTTGTATATAGTGGGTAATTCTTAAGTACTAGGCTAAAATCTTAGTGATAAATCACAGTGCGTGATATATCTTATTAGAAGCATTCTGATTCACTACTGTTAAGAGATAATCATTGTTATTGTTCCTTGAGAGACCAGTTGGGTCAAATTTCTCAAGAGGGCTAGGACTAGTTGAGTCTTAGAGGTGTTAGTCACAACAGTTTGGTTGTGCATTGTAATTGTTCCTTGAGAGACCAGTTGGGTCAGATTTCTCAAGAGGGCTAGGACTAGTTGAGTGTTGGAGGTGTTAGTCACTTGCAGTTAGCTTGTGCATTGTATTGTTAGTCACAACAGTTTGGCTGCGCATTTGTAATTAGTTTTGATTATAGTGGATTAAGTCCTCGTTGAGAGAGGCGAAATCACCTTGGCGGGTGGACTGGAGTAGTTTGAGTTTCAAATGAACCAGGATAAAAATACCAGTGTCGTTCCATTATTATTACGCAAGAAATAGGAAAAACTTATTCAACCCCCCCCCCTTCTAAGTGTTTTCTCACCTTCAATTGGCATCAGAGCTCTAGTTCTAGGTGCAAACACCTAACAGTGTCAGAAAAAGATCCAGAAGGAAAACACTATGGTAACTAAACAAAACAACAACAACAACTGCACCAAACCTCATGTGTTTGATGGATATTACTTTAAATACTGGAAGGATAGACTAGAAATTTTCTTTCTAGGTCATGATGCTGATTTATGGGATATGGTCCTAGATGGTTACACACATCCAGAAGACAAAGACGGAAACAAGATTGACATAAAGGACATGGATAATCAACAAAAATTAGATTTCAAAAATCACCACAGAGCCAGAAATATCTTTCTGAATGCTATCTCTAAAATGGAATATGAGAAAATCACCAATAGAGATACAACACATGACATGTTTGAGTCTCTCAAAATGACTCATGAAGGCAATGCTCAAGTAAAAGAGACAAAAGCTCTGACTCTCATCCAAAAGTATGAAGCCTTCAAAATGGAAGAAAATGAGTCCATTTAAGCTATGTTCTCAAGATTCCAAACTCTGACTGCTGGCCTGAGAGTTCTGAACAAAGGATACACCAAGGCAGACCATGTTAAGAAAATTATCAGAAGTTTACCCAGAAGATGGGCACCTATGGTTACTTCATTCAAAGTGTCAAAAGATTTGAATGATGTATCTCTTGAAGAACTTATCAGTGCATTAAGAAGTCACGAGATAGAACTTGATGAACATGAGCCTCATAAGAAAGGTAAGTCTGTTGCCCTTAAATCTATTAAAAAATGTGAAACTAACGCTTTTCAGGCAGAAGAAGGAAACTCGGAAGACTCTGCACCAGTAAAAGATGAGTTATATCTACTCTCCAGAAGGATCAACCAGATGTGGAAGCACAGACAAAAGAAGTTCAGAAACTACAAGAAGTCAGAAGATAAACCAGAATCTTCTGGACATAAGAAGTCAAGCAGAAGAGATATAGTCTGCTATGAATGTAAAGAACCAGGACACTACATAAGTGATTATCCTAAGCTACAAAGATAAAGACCAAAGAAAAGGTTTGGAAGAAATAAAGGCATGATGGCCACATCGGATGATTCAGAATCTTATGAAGCTGAATTTGACTCAGAAGATGAGCACGCTAACCTAGCATTTATGGCTATCACGGCAGATGACAATGACTCAGACTCAGATTCAGAACTGAAAGAGGTATTCTCTGAATTCTCTAGAGTCGAACTTGCAGAAAGCTTATCAGAACTTCTTGAAAACTACAGTCAACTCAAAATCAAATACAAGAAACTCAAAAAGAATCTTGCATCTGATTTTGAGAAACTTGAAACAGAAAAATCTGAACTTAAAGAAAACATTTTTAAACTCAAAGAGGAAGTTCAAAAAGTTCAAAAGATTTCTATTTCAGATTCTGCTTCAAGTTCAAGATATATTCTTAAAGAATATGACTCTAGTTTTCAAACATTTCTTGCTAAAAGCATGGATAGAAGCAAAATGGCTTTAATGATCTATGGTGTTAGTGGAAATAACAGAAGAGAAATTGGATATGAAACTCCCAAAGGGAAAGAAACATATAAACCTAAACATGTTGAGGAAATGGTTATCACATATAAACCACTACACAAACAATTTAGTTTTGGGCACACACATGATATCAAATATACATATCAATCTGAAATTTTTTATGCTAAATCAAAGTTCAAACATAACTTTAGAAACTCTAACCAAAAAGGACCCAAAAAGATATGGGTACCTAAGGATAAAATAATATATGTTGCATATGTCCTTAACAACACAGTTGAAACACCAGTCATGGTACCTGGACTCTGGATGCTCATGACATATGACGGGAAGAAAGTCTATGTTCCAAAGTCTGGAACTTAAATCTGGAGGAGATGTCAAATTTGGAGGAAATCAGAAAGGAAAGATTATTGGTTCTGGAACCATTGGAAACGGTAACCTTCCTTCTATAACTAATGTTCTGTTGGTAGAAGGATTAGCGCATAACTTGTTGTCCATAAGTCAATTAAGTGACAACGGTTATGACATAATCTTTAATCAAAAATCTTGTAGAGATGTTAGTCAAAAAGATGGAACAATCCTTTTTACTGGCAAGTGAAAGAACAACATCTATAAAATTGATTTTTCTGACCTTATAACTCAAAATGTAAAATGCCTTATGTTTGTTAGCGATGAACAATTGGTATGGCACATAAGATTGGGACATGTTAGAATGAGAAGAATATCTCAAATTAACAAACTCAATCTGGTCAGGGGACTTCCCACTCTGAAGTTCAACTCAAGCTCTGTGTGAAGCATGTCAGAAAGGAAAATTTTCAAAACCTTCTTTTAAGTCAAAAAATGTTATTTCTTCCTCTAGGCCGTTGGAACTTCTTCACATTGATCTGTTTGTACCAGTTAAAATTGCATCCATCAGAGGCAAGAAGTATGGATTGGTCATTGTTGATGACTACAGCAGATGGACATGAGTTAAGTTTTTAAAACACAAGGATGAGTCACACTCTGTGTTCTTCGACTTCTGCAACAAAGTGCAAAATGAAAAAGACTGTAGAATCATAAAAGTTAGAAGTGATCATGGAGGAGAATTTGAAAACCATTATTTTGAAAAAAAATTTAAACAAAATGGAATTTCTCATGATTTCTCTTGTCCTAGAACTCCCCAACAAATGGAGTTGTAGAACGAAAGAATAGAACTTTGCAAGAAATGGCCAGAACCATGATTAATGAAACCAATATGGCTAAACACTTATGGGCAGAAGCAGTGAACACAACATGTTATATTCAAAATAGAGTCTCTATAAGACCTATTCTTGAAATTACTCCTTATGAATTGTGGAAAAACAGAAAACCCAACATTTCATATTTTCATCCTTTTGGATGTACTTGCTATATTTTGAATACTAAAGATAATGTGAACAAGTTTGATTCTAAGGCACAAAAGTGTTTTCTGCTTGGATATTCTGAACTCTCAAAAGGCTATAGGGTATACAACATAGAAACTCTAATTCTTTAAGAATCAATCAAAGTTAGATTTAATGATAAGCTTGACCAGCAAAAGTCAAAGCAGAATGAAAATCCTACAGGTACAAAAGATCATCTTACAAACTCTAAAGAGTCAGAAGCAAAGGACAACTCAGAAGATCATTCTATTGCAAATGCTTTGGACAATCTAAGAATTTCTGAACAAACCTCATAGAATAGATTCCCCAGAATCACATCAGCACATCTAGAAAATGTGATTATTGGAAAGAAAGAAGATCCCATCAGAACAAGATCCTCCTTCAGAAACAATGATGAATCACTATTTGGATTGGTCTCTCTGATTGAACCAACCTCAATAGAGGAAGCTCTGCAAGATAATGATTGGATCTATGCAAGAATAACTAAATCAATTTTCCAGAAATCATGTGTGGGATCTAGTTCCAAAACCTAAAGGATTCAATATCATAGGAACAAAATGGGTTTTCAGAAACAAGTTAAATGAGCAAGGAGAGGTTGTCAGGAACAAAGAACGTCTGGTTGCACAAGGTTATAGTCAACAAGAAGGAATTAATTATAACGAAACTTTTGCCCCATTCGCCAGGTTAGAATCAATTAGATTATTAATTTCTTTTACTGTTCAACACAACATCTCATTATATCAAATGGACGTTAAAAGTGCATTTTTAAATGGTTACATAGAAGAAGAATTTTATGTCCATCAACCTCCGGGTTTTGATGACATAAAATATCTAGAACATGTTTTAAACTGAAAAAGTCTCTGTATGGTCTGAAATAAGCTCCCAGAGCTTGGTATGAACGTCTAAGTAACTTTCTTTTAGAAAAGAATTTTAGCAGAGGGAAAGTGGACACTACCTCATTCAGAAAAACATTTAAAAATGACATTTTAATTTGTCAAATATATGTAGATGATATTATTTTTGGAACTTCTAATGTCTCTCTTGGAAGAGAATTTGTTGAGTCTATGCAGGCTGAATTTGAGATGAGCATGATGGGAGAACTAAAATTCTTTCTGGGAATTCAAATAAATCATACTCCAGAAGGCACATACATACATCAAACAAAGTATGTTAAATAACTTCTGAAGAAATTCCAGCTATCATAAAGTAAAGAAGAAAAGACACCAATGCATCCTACATGAATTTTGGGAAAAGATGAGGTGAGTAAGAAAGTAGATCAGAAACTCTACAGAGGTATGATTGGATCTCTTCTCTATTTGACTGCATCTAGATCAGATATATTATTCAGTGTATGTTTATGTGCAATATTCTAATTAAATCCTAGAGAATCTCACTTAACTGCTGTTAAGTGAATTCTGAGGTATCTGAAAGGTACTACTAACCTTGGAATGTGTTACAGAAGATCCAAAGAGTTTAAACTAGTAGGTTATTGTGATTCTGACTTTGCTGGAGATAGAATAGAACGAAAAAGAACCTCTGGAAGCTGTCAATTTCCAGGTGATAACATTATCTCATGGTACAACAGTAAACAAGCCACTATTGCACTATCAACAATTGAAGCAGAATATATATTTGTTGTTGGATGTAGCACTCAGATGATCTGGATGAAGAGCCAGCTGGAAGATTATTGTCTCTATGAAAGTAAGATTCATATCTTATGTGATAATACCTCTTCTATTTGTCTTTCAAAAAATTCTATCTTACATTCTAAGGCAAAACAATAGAAATTAAACATCATTTCATAAGGGACTATATTCATAAAGGAATTTTAATTTTAAACTTCGTAGACACAGACCATCAATGGGCTGATATTTTTACTAAACCCCTTTTTGAAGATAAATTTAAATTCATTTTGAAAAACATCAGTATGGAATTTTGTCCTGAATGAAATTTTTTTCTCTATATATGTTTTCAGAAGTTCTGAAATGAATTTCTGATTAACAACTCTTCAGAAGTTAGAAGAGGAGTTACTTCAGAAACCATCTATAATGTTCTGAAATGTGTCTAACGTTTCATTATAAAAATGGTTCAAAAGTTCATTACATTAAAACAGTTGTCACACGCTATCCTAAGAAGTTGAACGTGTGTTTCAACTCTGAAAGGTCACGCATGCGTGCACTGCTATTGAGACATTGTTCCTAGGTAACTGTTCAGATTTGATCAAATCTCACGCATCCCCTAATGTCAAATCTCATTAATTGCTTGTAATGATTTTTTTAATTCAATCGTTCTAAATTCTTTAACTATTTTATTACTTTAAAAAAAAAATCATGAGCTATAAATACTTTGCAAATTTCCTTTTTTACTTTTCACTCTCTCTCTCTCTCTCAAAGAAATCAGAACTTGGATGATGAAACAAGAGGAATCCTCAACAGAAATCAAGAATCTTCTTCTTTCTCTTGTCTCTTGCCAATCTTAGTTTTATTTTTTCCAATTTTTTTTTTGTTTTGTACTTCTGTCTTTTGACATCTTCTATATAAAAAAAATTGAATCTCTTTAATTTTTTTTTCTTTTTGATTATGACAAAAGGGGGAGAAAATGTCATTTTGATCTGATCCATGATAGCAGTTATGGGACTAAATCTCAAACATTCCTAACAAAATACAAAGTTTTCTTTCCTGTTTAAGAGATATACATGTACCTCAAGACTCTGAAAGACTAAGCTCTAAACATCATCTGGTAAAGATCTGTTAAACAAACTCTGAAGAAAAGATTAGGAGCTCTTAAAGAAACTCTGAAAGAAAGATGTCTCAAAGCTCTGGAGAACAATCTCTGGAAGTTTCCCTTATGCATTTAAATTCTTTTATTATTTATTTCAGAAGAAGAAATATTTATCTCAGGGGGGGATTATTAATCTTGAGGGGAGATTCTCACTCTTGTACAAAATTTCTTAAATCAAAATCTGAATTATTTTGTCATCATCAAAAAGGGGGAGATTGTTAGAACAAAGTTTGGTTCTAATCATATCTTAGAGTTTTGATGATAACAATGAAATAAATTTTGTATAATATATGTTATACCCTGATGTGCATACTTTCTAATTCAGATGATGTTCTGACTCAAGCATTCTCAAAAGAGAAACATCATTCTATGCAAGTGTGATGCGGTGGGAGAACTGACTTGAGGGTTTTGCGTTTTATCGAAAATGTTGCGGTTAGCAAGAGTCGCCACCGACTTTTATTTTATCCAAAAGGAAAGGTGAAAAAGCACAGGAAAGACCTTTGAGATTGTTTCTTGAGTTCGGGGGGTAGATTATAAAAAGGGAAGGTGTTAGCACCCTTTTCATCCATTGTTTTCCATGGGCTCTTAGTTACTTGCTAGATCACTTTATTTTTGTTTTGAAATTATGCTTTGTGTGGTTTTGAAAGTATTTTGTAAAAAGAGGCCATTGTTTAGGCGATCTTTGTAAGGATTCTTGTTCATAAGAATGTATACAAATATGTTTGTCTTTTTGAAATTGTTTTCAATGATTGTATGATGTTTTGAAATGTGTGTGTTTGTTTTGAAAATAGCAAGGATAGTTGTTTTGAAATGGAGCAAGTAACTAGAAGTAATCTACTTACTCAAATGTCTTTCTTGTTCATTTTCTATTCCTTTGGCATTGTTGTCTTACCATTGATTTGGTAAGCAACCCTATCTTTGGATGTAAACGGGACGGGCGTGGGTCATTGTATAGCCATGATTAGTAATGTTGCAAAGTATCTTAGCATTTTTTGAGGGACCAAGATCATCTTGTAAGGCAACTTTGAATAGCGTCATCGAGGGACTATGATCTTATATTTGTTTGTTTTGCCAAGATACTTCGCATGCGTAATATTTGTTTGTTTTGCCAAGATATGTTTTTGTGTATTTTTGTATTAAAAATAATAAATATTTTCTGAAAATATTTAGTTTTTATATGTCAAAATAAATATTTTACAAGTATGAAATGAAAATGAATAAAATAATTAACCTAATTCTATTTTTTTTATATTTACAAGTTTATTTAAGAAAAATAATTAATATATAGTCTAATAGAAATATTTTTTATGTGAAAATAAAATAAAATAAACAAAAATGCAATATTTATCAAGTTTATATTTTTTATGATTTTTATGTGTTAAAGAAAATATTTAATAAACAAAAATGAAAATAAAACAAATAAATAAAAAAATATGAAAATAGTTGGGCCAGGGGGGGTATCCTGAGCAATCACATGGTGAATGTTAGAAGGAAAAAAACACAAGCCCAGTGTGGAGGCCCAATCCTGCAAAAACAACAAAAATGGAAAAATGGAAAAGTGTAAAAAACAAAAGGTAGCGCCAAGGTTCGAACCCAGGACATGGGTCTCACCAGCGCGCTACCTTGCCACTAGGGTGGCTATACATCTATTGATTTATATGAAACAAAAATAACATAACATGAACAAGGTCCTTGCCCTGTACTTCGTCTTCTTCCTCTAGCCATCCAGATGCTCTGTAACTTTCTCATCTCTCAATAAAAATGGAAACTGATAACATGAATGTTGTAGCATTTTGTCTCACGATTCTAACCATGTAAATTATGTAAGCTAACAATCAAAGATCAATATGAATTTTAAAAGCCTTAAATTAAAACCTAATTTTTACAGGAATTTCAAGTTCAAAAGTCTCTCAACTCAGGCCAAATAAATGCAAGATATATATATGTACAACTTCGTAGCAATGAGGTTTACATTGTTTATTCACAAATCATGGCCAATGGATGCCTTTATGAAGAGATAGAAGTTTAGATTTTTACCTCTTTCAGTTGAAATCATGAATGGAGTTTGAGTGAGTTTTATGAAGGCCTGATGATTGCTTGAGCTTGCTTGAACCTCCCTGAGTGTGTTCCAACCCTTACCTTGCTTTGAAAGTGCCTGGAACTCTCTATCCAAGTCAACCTGCAAGCTTTGAAAATAAAAATGGCAGATGATGGAGAAGGAGTTACAGTGTAGGGATGATGGTCTGGATTAGTTAGATATCAAGTAGGTAAAGTGTTTTGATGATTGAAACTTGAAACGCACGAGCCAAATGAGGGATTGTTATGCTTATGCAAAAACTGCATGTTTTGAAAGTTTTTTGGTGAAAGGGAGTTTGGGAGTGTTTCAGGCCTCTAGCAATTGTGTTTTTTGTTGTAATCCCTTTGTATATTAGTATGGAGAAGGTTTTAAGTCAGCTCTTCCACAGGTTTTTCAATCCTAACCTTTTTGCACACTTCCTTGCTTTTTAAGCAAAGTGAAGGGACAAGGCTTCACCTGCTTGTACTGGCTTGCTTAGGGTTGGTATATGCCTTATACAATTTGCTTTAGGCCTGTAAGACTTTTATGTGCAATGGAGACAGGTTCAATGCTCAAGAATTAGAAAATTGCAAAAGTGAACCTTTTCCAAAATGGCAATGGCCACTTTATGCCATTTATGGAATTACAACTTGGACAATGGCTTTAGGGCTTGGATTAAAGCTTTTTCAACTGAGTAAGCATTAAATTATGTAGTAAGAAACAAGTTTGGGACCTGTAAAGCATGGATTAGGCAGCCTAGGTACTGATTTGAAAATTGTTTTTCATGAAATGGCTTGAATCAAAAGTGAGAAATTGCCAACTTTCTCTCTTCGATTCTCCCTACTCAAAAATGATCTTGAGGAGTTCCTAGAAATTTTGGAAAGCTCGCAATGTGCTCTATAACTCATCTTTGAAATTTATTTCAAGGCTCCTCTTGGAACTAGGTGAAAAATTGCCATGAAGTTGGGTCCAAAACCTGCCTAAATTAGGGAAAATTTTCACTAAGTTATCTAGTTCATGAGCATGTATTCACAAAATTATATCTTGAGATCCAAGCATCTTTAGGGAAAAGTGTGTGATTCAAAGTTGTAGATTTCATGGAGGTCTATAACTTTCATGTTGGGAACTTCCTTTGAAACATCTTGTATCATGGTGAAAAAATGGCCTAAAGTTGAGAAAAAATAAGAAATTTTCTATACTTAGAAAAATTTCTAAGTTAAGAAAATTTCCTATTTTAAACCCTAATCTTCAATCCTTCATTTCATGATGAACAAGTTTCACATTTTTACATTTTTTGATGAATTGTGACCCTTCGCACTTGATTTTGACCAAAAGTCAAAGTTTGACTTTTCAGTGTACAGTTGACTTTTGATCAGTTGATTGCAAATTTCATCTGTCTATCAATGAAATTGAAAAGTTTTGAACCATGTAATTAGGTAAATATGATGCAATTGAATCCTTGGAATCATGATTTAACTCAATTTGTCATTTGCTAGGTCAAAAATCAGAAATTGCCCTTCCTCAGTCAAAACCCTAATTTTGACCATTTTGCCCTTTTGATGATTTGATCAAATTTCTTGAGAAATTGTGATCCAAACTTATTCAAATGATACATATGAGTCTAAAATGTTGATGTTGATAAAAAATTATGAAGTTTGACTGTAAATGGGCCATGGTTGACTTTTTCCCCAATACAGCTGATTTTTAGGTCAACTATCCAATTGACTAATAAAAAATGTGGTTCATAATTATGTTTGAAAGTCATATGAAGCATTGATAGTTCAAAAATCCTTGTGCAAACTCAAACCCTAATTTTGGATCAACAGTGTAAGATGAGATGTCTTGAGCTGATCAAACCCTAATCCAGTCTTGAGTCAAAGAGATCTTGTGAGAAAAGTATTGATAAATGAGAGGTCAAATTTTGGGGTACAATAGCTTCCCCTGTTAAATCTTCTTAAACCTGAGGAGTTATATTGGCGAGCTTCGCCATTCGTGATTCGAAGGTGAAAGATGATTGGACACTAGAGTGCCCATAAATTTGCACTCGACGATGTGTAGTTGAGGGAATGGGCTTAAAGATGCCATTTAGAGAAGTGATAGAATCTTGTTGGAGATGGGCTTGTAGATGCCATCCAAGAATGAGTATCAGAATGGCGTCTGTGTCTAGAGCGTATCTAAATTGTATCCGGATTTGAACTTTGAATGAGTATCTAGATGGCATCCGTGTCTGGAGCATATCCGTACTGTATCTGGAAGTTGAATCTAAATGAGTATCAGAATAGCATCTGTTTCTGGAGCGTATCTGAATTGTATCTGAAAGTCTGAATTTGAATGAGTATCAGAATGGCATCCGTGTCTGGAGCGTATCTGCACTGTATCTGATTGCATATTGTTAATGGTAGTTGTTTAATCTTATCCTGAAGGGTAAAATGTTAGCTGAAGCAAAGTTATATTGCATGAAATGTATGATGCAATGTAGTTGTTTTATCAATGTTTATGATATATGGATGCAATGTGTGCGCATGTAAGCTGATTCGCTGTCTTGCTGTCTGTTTGAGGAAAATAAATCCTTGAATGCTGTTGAGCGTATGTGAATTTTCATGTCTTGAAGTTGAAGTACTGACGAACTCTTGTTGGGAGAACTAAATTTAATGCCATGTACTGCTTGTAAGATTTGTTTGAGGAATCTTGAGAAATTTGATGATTTCTACCGGGGATTAATAGTTTGAAATTTGTTCCGCTGGGGATTTAAAATGCTGTACTGTGGGGATTACTTACGGAATATCCTAGAGACGTTTTCCTATCCTTCCAACCTATCAGTAATTATCTTTCTCATTTTGTTTATTTGTAAACAGTAATTATGTTCAAATGCATATGTTCATTAATGAATCATTGGACGTTTTTGCAAATAAAACACAAGTGTAAAGGCAAAGACAAATAGTTTTATGTACTTTCAAAGAGATATCTTTGTATTTGACTTTGAATAAGTATTTTGTACAGGGGAGACAAACATTCTAGTAAGAGAATGGTTCCATAAAAACAAGAAAAATTTATACAAAGAAAGATAGCTATGTGTAATAATCCCATAGGGTTCCCATTCTGTTATAGCCTTCGTATCTCCGAATATCTTGTCTACTTGTTGCTTCGTCCAAAGATGATTAAATTGATCAGAAATTCTGAGTTTGTCAGTAGAGGTCAAAGGTTGTCCGCAAAGTGATCCGACGGGACATAGTCATACGCTTTAATTCCCTAATTTTTGCCTGGACCGCCCTTTTAGGTTTTCAGTCCACCGGGAAACCCTTTTTGCCCAAGTCGCCCTTCGGGTTTTCAACTTGCCAGGTGTACAGATTTTTTTATTTTATCCCTAATTTTTGCTCGAACCTTTTTGGTTCGTCGGGATGCCCTTGTTTTGCCTAGGTGTGTCAACCTAGCGGGTCTCTTATGCGTAGTATTTTTTAATTATGTCTGTGTCCGTAGGGTGTGGCAGGTCGTCACCGTCCATGGTGGTCAAAATCATTGCCCCACCGGAGAATATATTTTTGATTACAAATGGTCCTTCATAGGTAGGAGTCCATTTTCCCCTGGGATCACTTTGTGGTAAAATGATACATTTGATCACTAGATCCCCAACTTGATATACTTGGCGTCTGACTTTCTTGTTGAAAGCCTTGATCATCCATTTTTGATACATCTGACCATGGAAAACAACAGTAAGTCTTTTTTCATCGATTAAGTTTAGTTGATCAAGTCGAGTCTGGATCCAATCGTCTTCATTCAAACCTGCATCCTTCATAATTCTTAGAGAGGGGATTTGGACCTCAATAGGCAAAACAACTTCCATGTCATATACCAAAGAATAGGGTGTTGCCCCAGTTGATGTGCGAGCCATGGTACGATACCCGTGGAGAGCGAATGGTAGCATCTCATGCCAGTCTTTGTATGTGACTGTCATTTTCTGTATGATATTTTCTATGTTCTTTTTTGCAGCCTCGACAACACCATTCATCTTTGGCCGATAGGGGGAAGAATTGTGATGCTGAATCTTGAATTGCTCGCACAAGGCGGTGATCATAGTATTGTTAAGATTTGTACCATTGTCAGTGATGATCCTTTCCGGGATACCGTACCGGAAAATGAGATGTTGCTTGATGAAGCGGGCAACAACATTCTTAGTAACAGAAGAGAAGGAAGCTGCTTCAACCCACTTTGTAAAATAGTCAATGGCTACTAGGATGAAGAGGTGTCCATTGGAGGTTGTAGGCTTGATCTCCCCAATCATATCAATTCCCCACATAACAAAGGGCTAAGGAGTTGTCAAGACATTCAGAGGAACCGGAGGTACGTGCACCTTGTCAGCATAAATTTGACACTTATGACAGGTCTGAGAGTGTTGATAGCAATCTGCTTCCATGGTAGACCAATAATAGCCTGCCCTTAGGATTTGCTTTTCCATCGTATGCCCACTGGAGTGAGTGCCAAAAGTACCTTCATGTAATTCAGCCATGATCTTTTTAGCTTCAATCTTATCCACACACCGGAACAGAATGGAGTCATGATTGCGTTTGTATAGGATGCCATTACTAAGGAAGAACTTAGCAGAAAATCTCCTTAAGAACTTCTTATCATTGATTGAAGCTCCTTATGGATATTCTTGAGCCTCAAGATACCTCTTGACTTCATGAAACCAAGGCTGGTCCACTACCTCTTCAGTATTAATCTCGTGATAATGTGCTGGCTCATCCATTCGTTCGATGGTGATCTGGGGATCCTCATTATCCCAATTAAGTTTAAACATAAATGACATTGTGGCTAGAGCGTCTGCTAGTTGATTTTCTTCTCGCGGGAAATGCTCGAAGGTAATATTCTCAAAATGTTGTAGCAATGTCAAAACATGTTCTTTGTAAGGGATAAGGTTTGGGTGCTTAGTGTCTCATTCCCCTTTGATCTGACTGATGACCAAAGCTGAATCTCTAAACAAATCTAAAGATTTGATTCCCAAGTCTATGGCAGCTCTGAGACCAAAGATGCATGCTTCGTATTCCGCCATATTGTTCCTACAATTGAAGCAAAGTCTGGAAATAAAAGGAGTATGACACCCTTCTGGAGATATGAGTACAACGTCGATACCATTACCAAGTGCATTGGATTCCCCATCAAAGAACAGGGTCCATCGGGATCTTTGTTCAGGTATGTCATATGGCCTGATTTCTTCACAGTTGTCTAATGTCATGATGTCTTCATCCGGGAATTCAAACTTCATGGACTGATAATCTTCTACAGCTTGGTGAGCAAGGTGATCAGCCAATACACTTCCCTTTATAGCTTTTTGGGTAATATATTGTATGTCATATTCTGTTAGGATCATCTGCCATCTAGCTATCCTCCCAGACAGAGCAGGCTTCTCGAAGATGTACTTTATCAGATCCATCTTAGATATCAACAAAGTAGTATGAGTCAGCATACACTGTCTTAGCCGGCGAGCAGCCCATGCCAGAGCGCGGAAAGTTTTCTCGAGCAGTGAATATCTGGTTTCACAGTCGGTAAACTTTTTGCTCAGGTAATAAATAGCGTACTCTTTTCGGCCAAACTCGTCATGCTGCCCCAATACACACCCCATTGAGTTCTCTAAAACGGTCAGATACATGATCAGTGGTCTTCCCTCGACTGGTGGCATCAAAACAGGAGGATCTTGTAAATACTCTTTGATCTTGTCAAAAGCAATCTGGCATTCATCATTCCATCTGACTACTTGATCTTTCCTCAATAGTTTGAAGATTGGCTCACAAGTAGCTGTTAGGTGAGAAAGGAATCTGGCAATATAGTTCAGGCGTCCCAAGAATCCTCTGACTTCCTTCTCAGTACGAGGAGAAGGCATTTCTTGTATCTCTTTAACCTTGGCAGGATCGACCTCGATTCCTTTGTTACTGATGACAAAACCTAAAAGTTTACCGGATCGACTCCGAATGTGCACTTGTTTGGGTTCAACCTTAGTTTTTACTTCTTCAACCTTTCAAACAACTTTTGCAAGTGATCAAGGTGTTCTTCTTCTGTTTGTGATCAGGCTATCATATCATCTACGTAGACCTCTATTTCATGATGTATCATGTCATGAAATAAGGCTACCATGGCGCGTTGATAGGTTGCCCCAGCATTCTTCAGTCCGAATGGCATCACTTTATAGCAGAATGTGCCCCACTGTGTGACAAATGTAGTTTTCTCCATGTCCTCAGGTGCCATTTTGATTTGATTATAACCTGAGAATCCGTCCATGAAGGAAAACACTTTGTGATGGGCCATATTGTCAACCAGGATATCGATGTGAGGAAGTGGAAAATCATCTTTAGGGATGGCCCTATTCAAGTCTCTATAATCCATGCACATTCGTACTTTGCCATCCTTTTTAGGCACGGGAACAATGTTGGCAACCCATTGGGGATAGGAAGTGACGGCCAAAAATCCAGCATTAAATTGTTTCATGACTTCCGCTTTGATCTTCTCCGACATGTCAGGTCTCATGCGGTGAAATTTTTGTTTTACCGGTGGACAATCTTCTCTTGTTGGCAGATGATGTACCACGATGTCTGTATCAAGTCCCGGCATATCTTCATATGACCAAGCAAAGATCTCAACATAATCATGCAACAGCTGAATCAGACGTTCCTTGACACTAGGCTCCAGATTGGCACCCACCTTGATTTCTTTTTCATCCTCCTCGGTACCCAAGTTGATTATATCTATCGGTTCCTCATGAGGCTGAATAGCTCTTTCCTCTTGTTGTAGTAGTATGGCCAATTCCCCTGGTACTTCACAATCTTCCTCACCTTCGTCTTCGGCTTGGTAGATTAGATCCTCAGAGTCACAAAAGGCCATAGCAGTATCGTTACCCATGGGGTCCGGAATGGAGGGGTACCTACATTTGTGAGTGTGGGTGTGTGTAAGGGTATAGCCATCTTTAAAAATAAAATGTAAAAGAAAAACAATGAGCAAAAAAAGTTTGTATGTGAAAAACGTCCATGATTCATTGAATATCATATGAATATGAAATAAAAACCCTTACAAATGGACCATTGTGCCTCGGGCAAGACACAAGGTTTTAAATGTGCGAATTGTTTGTGAATATTACAAGTCCAACAGAAATGTAAAAGATAAATTACTGAGGGATGAGAGTTACTGGGAAAAAGTCTCTTGCTTCCCAATTGCGAAGTCCTCCATTGACAGTAGGAAATATCCAATCCTCCAAGCTGCAGTCCTCTTTACCATCTTCCACTTCATTGACCTCTCGGTTGCTAATCTTCAGGGGTGGCCCTCCAGCACGGGCACGACGCACAGCCTTTTGAGCACTTGAAGTAAACTTTAAGCCAAACTTGTCAGATTTATACAGAATATCCGGAAGTTGCCCCCAGATGGTGCATCCACCCTCCTCTACTACTGCCTTGGCGTCCTTCAGAGATGACATCCGGAGCGGAGGTCTTGTGATCTTAGGGATCTGGGACACCGTCTTGGTTACTGCTACCTCTTGAGAGACTTCTTCGAAATGTTGAAAAGGAGTTTCGATGAACTCTCCATCCAATTCCACATACCGCAAAGAATTGAGGTTTCTAATCATATACTCTTCCTCTCCATGGACTATGATAATCTTTCCATGGACTGGGTATTTCAGCATCTGGTGCAGTGTGGAGGTGACAACACCGGCATTATGGATCCACGACCGTCCTAGCAGACAGGAGTAAGAGGGGAGGATGTCCATTACATAGAAAGTTGAGTTGAAAGTTTGAGTCCCAACCTTTATGGGGATGTCCACCTCTCTGTGAACCATCCTCTTTGAGCCATTGAATTCTCTTACGACTATGTTACTGGGTTTCAATGTTATTCCTTCACAGTCTAGTCTGTTGAGAGCCTTCTTTGGTAAAACATTCAAAGATGAGTCGGTGTCCACCAAGACATAGGCCAGAGTTGTTCCTCTACATTCCATCAAGACATACAATGCCTTGTTGTTCTTTCTTCCCCTTGGTGTCAGATCAGCATCCGAGAAGCCTAGGCCGTTATCAGCTGTCAAGCTGGCCACACAATCTTGAAATTGGTTAGCAGACGTCTCTTGAGGCACATGGGTTGTCTTGAGGAACTTCACCAGGGCTTTCACATGTGCCTCAGAACACAGTAACAATGCTAGCATGGAGATTTTGGAGGGAGTTTGCCCCAACTGTTCAACCACGTCGTAGTCGCTCTTCTTTATTATTCTCAGGATCTCCTCCATTTCCTTCTTGGAGGTTTTAGGGATAGTCAGTGGTTGAGCCTTCGTCCGGACAGGATCTTCTTGAATGCTTTTTCCTCGAATTTCAGCAATAGAAGTGTTGGTAGGGATAACAGCAGGGGTTGTGTCGTCTTTATCAATAGGAGCACTTGCAGATATGATTATTGGTACGGAGGTAACCTTCAGAGCAGCCACGGGTCCAAAAACTGCCTTTAGAGGGGCAATTTCTGGAGAGAAGATTCTACCACTACGAGTAATCTTACTGGTTCCAGCAATATTGCTAATGTCGGAGTCTTCTTCTTCAGAGCTCATCTCTTCGGTGGCCAGTCCATCTTGTTTGTTACCATGGTAGTAGATGTCTCCACCGTAATTCCACGGCACTGTTTTGTATGATTCATACGGGACTGGCTCGGGCATTGTGATTATAAGAGGAGTAGTTTTTGGAATCGATGTAATCCTAACGGGTCTTTTGGGGACCCTGGAAGAATTGGCGGAGATGGTTATAATTGAAACGTATTCAACAGGAATAGGTGAAACGAGAGCACTTTCAAACAGAATCTCTTGGTTGTCTATGAAGCGTTGAATGCCTGTCTTCAACAAAGGGAAAATAGTTGGTGAGGATAAGCAAATATGGAAGTCTTCATTACAACTCGGGAATACACCAACTTTCAACAAGTTTATCTTAATGATTGGGAGTGGAGTCAAGAGTTCATCAATTGCGGTAGCGAACAAATCTTCTTCGATAGCATTTGTGTTATGACCATGCCTAGGCATAGGAGAAGAAATGACGTTTGGCTTCTCGGGTGCATCAAACTCAATCTCTTTTGCATCTATAAGGTCTTGAATTTTGTTTTTCAGGGCCCAACAGTTGTTAGTGTCGTGAACCAGACTTTCGGAATGATATGCGCATCTGGCTATTGGGTGATAATGATGAGACGCTGTGTTGGGGTTCTTTGGGGCTTCCTTCAGAGTTGTTAAATTAGATTTCAGAAGGTATGGTAAAACCTGGGCTAGAGTCATATTAATTATGGTGAATTGTCGGACCGGCCTTTCCACCCTCGGTTTATTACTTCTTGGTTGATCAGATGTAGGTTTTGGGATCATAACGGCTCTTACCATTGGTCGGCGTTCAGCTCACCCTTGGTTCCTTTGTGGATAAACATCAGATACCTCCTTCTTCCCAATGAAAGGCTTTCTCACAGCTGTAGAGACAAATGAATCCTTCTGAATCTTTCCACTTTTTATGCCAGCTTCCACCCTCTCTCCGTTTAGTATTAACTCAGTAAATCTTGCAGATGAGCTCCCAATCATATGATTGAAGAAAGGGCTCGATAGAGTGCCTAAGAACATATCCACCAACTCCCTTTAAGAAAGAGGGGGTTGTACTCTCCCAGCTAGATCTCTCCATTTATGCCCGTAATCCTTGAAACACTCATTTGAAGCCATAGCCATACTCTGAAGTTGAGTACAGGTAGGCGCCAAATCAGCATTATACTGGTATTGCTTATAGAAAGTTGCGGCAAGATCTTCCCAGTTGTGGACGTCGGCCCTTTCCAATTGGTAAAACCAATCGAGTTGTGTTCCAGATAGGCTATCTTGGAAAAAATGCACCCACAGGTCTTTATCAGCGGAGTGCGGCTGGATATTTCTCACATATGATCGGAGGTGCATCTTAGGACATGACACCCCCATCATATTTTGCAAACAACGGCACTTTGAACTTTGGTGGGATCACAATTCCCGACACTAGTCCCAATTATTCAAAGTCTAGACTTGGCACCTTCTGTATTTCCATAGCGCTTAAACGCTCTTCAAGATGTCTGTACTTATCATCTGCTGGAGGATACTGTTCCTCGGAGTATTCTTCCTCTTCCTCCTCCTCTTCAGATTCTGACAGAACCGCTGTTTCTTTTCCTTTCCCTTCTCCTTCCCCGAAAGTGGTTGCAAAATTGGAGGTTCTTCTAGTCTATCCCGGAAGCCTTCTCCCCATGTTCAAGACCCCAGTGGCCTTCTTTGTTTTCTTCTTTCTTTCTTCAGCTAACAGAGTCTTCAACTCATCTTGCCCCTTGGCTAGGGTCATGAGTAACTGTTGAAACTGCGTGTTTTGAACTTGAAGATCTTTGACTGTTTGTTTGAGATCCATCTTACTGAAATAAACAGTAGAGAGATGAGGAAACTCGTTGCAAAAGACCTATTTATGTCATGATGAATGATATGTACACATGCAATGTTTTCAAGGATTTTAAAAGATTCAAGTTCGTTTTAGACAAAAAGAAACACACGTTATATTAATAAGATAGAGTTTTAGTACATCAATACCCCTTGGGCTTAATAATACAAAACTCTAAGATAAAAAGTAGTGTGCATCCTCTTTGGTGCAATGTAGGAATTTATAGTCTGCTCCTCATGAAGTAACCTAGTAAGTTCCAAAACCTTCTTCTGGCTTGCGTAGAATTGGGTTTCAAAAGTATCTCGCTCTCCTTTGAGCTGTATCCAATCCCTTTGTAGGTCTTCAAGAGATGTGGGCATGTCGGGATGTAGGATAGTGTACAGAACTTCTCCCTCCTTGACAGGCTCAATGATCACCAGGAGAATGGAAGGATAAGGCATCATAAGACTTTGAGCGCGGGTTCGTACCCACTTGAGGTAAGGCTCAAGAGGGATGGAATTCTTGTGTCCCAAAGTCTTGCTATCCACCTTGTTTAGCATCCTCCATGCTCGGATGAATCTCTGGCAAAGACCTTGATCGTTGTTGTCGTAGTCGAATACCAAGCCTTGAATCAGCATCTCGTGCGGGCCATCCCTTCGGGCATAACCAAACTGTCTTAGAGCTAAGCATGGGTTGTAGGTGATGCCTCCCCTAACGCCAATCAGAGGGACATTAGGGAATTCCCCACAACGGTCAACAATGATAACATTCTCTTTGGATCGAGAGCATCGATGAATATCTGAATGTTTGAGCGTCATTAACCTTTGTGACCACCTTGATCCCTGCTCATTCTTTAAGACTGATTGGGGAAGATGAGAAATAAACCATCTTTCCAGGAGAGGAGTGCAACACATAAGGACACCTCTTTTCCTCATTGTGCGAGTGTGAAAAGAGTGCAGGATATCACCTAGCGATGTAGGCACCGGATTGCGTGACATGAAGATTTTGACGACACTCACATCTATGAGTTGGTCAGGATTAGGGAACAAGACCATCCCATAGATATGAAGAGCCACAATTTCCTCAAATGCTTGCAAGTCTAAGGAATTCCAACATCTTTGGGCTTTCTCAAACAGGTACTTTGCTAAGAAGCCTTTGACACCACTTATAGTTTCCCAATGAGTTGTGACATCAGATGAGTGCAAGTGCAGAGCTTGAGCAATCTCTTCTATCTTTGGTTCTCTTTCTGTACCTTTGAAAGGTAGTTGATTGAGAATGAGAATCCTCAAGAGTTGAGAGAATTCTTCCAAAGTGGGCACAAGCTGATAGTCGGGAAATGTGAAGCAATGGTGCAAAGGATCAAAGAACTAGAAGAGCACCTTCATCATATCCTTATCTGTGCTGGAGGTGGCCAAGTTGAGTAGACGACCATGCCTCTCGGTGAATGGAGAGTTCTCAGGGATCTTTGAAGCTAGCTCCTTGAGTTGTTGAGGAATTCTTACAAGGTTGACTTGGATAGTTTTCCTGCGAAGTGAATCCATATCCTACAAAACAAGAACAAAGATGAATCTCCAAAATCCTTGAAATGGTTAGTGATGTGTATGATGTTCATGATGTCCATGATGTTATGTACAAATATGCATATACAAGCAAAGCAAACAAGTTCTTAGTTTAGGCTCTCATGGGGTTTTATAGGTAAGTACCCTCTTAAAGTTTAGTTTTCTTAAACCTGTCCTAGTAATAGTAACCGGGTTCTAAGGAGCTCAATATCACCGGATTGTTTCCTTGGTCATTGTTTCAGCTCAGGCCTCTTTAATAGCGACCGAAATATCCCAAGAAACTAAACCTCAATGAGTGTAGTATCGAGTATCTACCAACTTCGGACTGCACCAAAGTCGGTCATCTCACTACATCCTAAAGGCCAAGTTGGTCAAGTAAAGGGTTCTAGAAGTTCATTAGTGCTTCATGACATCACTCAGTGGTCCCGTATTCTCTTTAATTAACTCAAAGTCTACCGGCACCCACAAATATGTCACACTAACATAGCTATTGCTTAGACCATGTCGGTATACCCCACACAGTTTCCATAACGTATTGCTATTTACCTATAATGTCTCCCAAATCTGGGTGGAGGATTCAAACCCAAACAAAGAACCATAATGTAAAGCATACAAGCCACACAATGAAAGCAAATAAATGTGATCTAGCCCTAAGGTAACCCCACTTTTAGAATATTCCCCAGCAGAGTCGCCAGTTCTGTGATGTGGTGGGGAACTTACTTGAGGGTTTTGCGTTTTATCACAAATGTTGCGGTTAGCAAGAGTCGCCACGGACTTTTATTTTATCCAAAAGGAAAGGTGAAAAAGCACAGGAAAGACCTTTGAGATTGTTTCTTGAGTTCGGGGGGTAGATTATAAAAAGGGAAGGTGTTAGCACCCTTTTCATCCATGGTTTTCCATGGGCTCTTAGTTACTTGCTAGATCACTTGCTTTTTGTTTTGAAATTGTGCTTTGTGTGGTTTTGAAAGAATTTTGTAAAAAGAGGCCATTGTTTAGGCGATCTTTGTAATGATTATTGTTCATAAGAATGTATACAAAGGTGTTTGTCTTTTTGAAAATGTTTTCAATGATTGTAAGATGTTTTGTAATGTGTGTGTTTGTTTTGAAAATAGAAAGGATAGTTGTTTTGAAATGGAGCAAGTAACTAGAAGTAATCTACCTACTCAAATGTCTTGCTTGTTCATTTTCTATTCCTTTGACATTGTTGTCTTACCATTGATTTGGTAAGCAACCCTATCTTTGGATGCAAACGGGACGGGCGTGGGTCATCGTATAGCCATGATTAGCAATGTTGCAAAGTATCTTAGCATTTTTTGAGGGACCAAGATCATCTTGTAAGGCAACATTGAATAGCGTCATCGAGGGACTATGATCTTATATTTGTTTATTTTTCCAAGATACTTCGCATGCGTAATATGGCCATTTTTGTACAAGGCAACCAAGTGGAGAAACCCTAAGGGTGCTTGTGGGCAATTGTGTTATTTTCATGCTTTGATTTTATCTTGGATTTAGGGTTTTCTATTTGATTTATTTTTATCTTTCCATACAAACCCTAATTACTAGCATGGTATGTAAAGTGGTAAATTGCGTAACGTAAAGATTACTAAGCTATTACAACAATTTATGGGAGGGGGAATACAAATTTGAATGGGGATTTGCAAGAATGTAAATCTAAATAAATTATTACAACCAAATCGAATTTATACGAATATTAGAATAAACAATATACAATATTTAAATGTGCCATATTATGTACATGCAAGAAAAGATTTTTGTTTTGTTTTTTATGTGAAAAGAAAACTTAACCTAATCCTAAAAATATAAGGGAAAGAGATTAATTCTTAAAAAAAAGGGTTAACCGAATTTCTAGTTTGAAAGAAAATAAGGTTCTTATGTATTATTTTTTTGTGTATTTTTGTATTAAAAATAATAAATAATATTTTATGAAAATATTTAGTTTTTATATGTCAAAATAAATATTTTACAAGTATGAAATGAAAATGAATAAAATAATTAACCTAATTCTATTTTTTTTTATATTTACAAGTTTACTTAAGAAAAATAATTAATATATAGTCTAATAAAAATATTTTTTATGTGAAAATAAAATAAAATAAACAAAAATGCAATATTTATCAAGTTTATATTTTTTTTGATTTTTATGTGTTAAAGAAAATATTTAATAAACAAAAATGAAAATAAAACAAATAAATAAAAAAATATGAAAATAGTTGGGCCAGGGGGGTATCCTGAGCAATCACATGGTGAATGTTAGAAGAAAAAAACACAAGCCCAGCTTGGAGGCCCAATCCTGCAAAAACAGCAAAAATGGAAAAATGGAAAAGTGTAAAAAACAAAAGGTAGCGCCAAGGTTCGAACCCAGGACATGGGTCTCACCAGCGCGTTACCTTGCCACTGGGGTGGCTATACATCCGTTGATTTATATGAAAGAAAAATAACATAACATGAACAAGGTCATTGCTCTGTACTTCGTCTTCTTCCTCTAGCCAGCCAGATGCTCTGTAACTTTCTCATCTCTCAATAAAAATGGAAACTGATAACATGAATGTTGTAGCATTTTGTCTCACGATTCTAACCATGTAAATTATGTAAGCTAACAATCAAAGATCAAGATGAATTTTAAAAGCCCTAAATTAAAACCTAATTTTTACAGGAATTTCAAGTTCAAAAACTCTCAACTCAGGCCAAATAAATGCAAGATATATATATATATATATGTACAGCTTCGTAGCAATGAGGTCTACATTTTTTATTCACAAATCGTGGCCAATGGATGCATGTATGAAGAGATAGAAGTTGAGATTTTTACCTCTTTCAGTTGAAATCGTGAATGGAGTTTGAGTGAGTTTTATGAAGGCCTGATGATTGCTTGAGCTTGCTTGAACCTCCCTGAGTGTGTTCCAACCCTTACCTTGCTTTTAAAGTGCCTGGAACTCTCTATCCAAGTATACCTGCAAGCTTTGAAAACAAAAATGGCAGATGATGGAGAAGGAGTTAGTGCGGGGATGATGGTATGGATTAGTTAGATATCAAGTAGGTAAAGTGTTTTGATGATTGAAACTTGAAACGCACGAGCCTAATGATGGATTGATATGCTTATGCAAAAACTGCAAGTTTTGACAATTTTTTGGTGAAAGGGAGTTTTGGAGTGTTTGAGGCCTCTAGAAATCGTGTTTTCTGTTGTAATCCCTTTGTATATTAGTATGGAGAAGGTTTTAAGTCATCTCTTCCACAGGTTTTTCAATCCTAGCCTTTTTGCACACTTTCTTTCTTTTTAAGCAAAGTGAAGGGACAAGGCTTCACCTGCTTGTATTGGCTTGCTTAGGGTTGGTATATGCCTTGTACAATTTTCTTTAGGCATGTAAGACTTGTATGTGCAATGGAGACAGGTTCAATGCTCAAGAATTGGAAAATTGCAAAAGTGAACCTTTTCCAAAATGGCAATGGCCACTTTTTGCCATTTATGGAATTACAACTTGGACAATGGCTCTATAGCTTGAATTAAATCTTTGTCAACTGAGTAAGCATTAAATTATAGAGTAAGAAACAAGTTTGGGACCTGTAAAGCATGGATTAGGCAGCATAGGTACTTATTTGAAAATTGTTCTTCATGAAATGGCTTGAATCAAAAGTGAGAAATTGCCAACTTTCTCTCTTCGATTCTCCCTACTCAAAAATGATCTTGAGGAGTTCCTGAACATTTTTGAATGCTCGCAATGTTCTCTATAACTCATCTTTGAAATTGATTTCAAGACTCCTCTTGGAACTAGGTGAAAAATTTCCATGAAGTTGGGTCCAAAACCTGCCTAAATTAGGGCAAAATTTCACTAAGTTATCAAGTTCATGAGCATGTATTCACAAAATTATATATTGAGATCCAAGCATCTTTAGGGAAAAGTGTGTGAAGAAAAGTTGTAGATTTCATGGAGGTCTACAACTTTCATGTTGGGAACTTCCTTTGAAATGTCTTGTATCATGGTGAAAAAATGGCCTAAATTTGAGAAAAAATAAGAAATTTTCTATACTTAGAAAAATTTCTAAGTTAAGAAAATTTCCTATTTTAAACCCTAATCTTCAATCCTTTATTTATTGATGAACAAGTTTCACATTTTTACATGTTTTGATGAATTGTGACCCTTGGCACTTGATTTTGACCAAAAAGTCAAAGTTTGACTTTTCAGTATATAGTTGACTTTTGATCAGTTGACTGCAAATTTCATCTGTCTATCAATGAAATTGAAAAGTTTTGAACCATGTAATTAGGTCAAGATGATGCAATTGAATCCTTGGAATCATGCTTTAACTCAATTGGTCATTTGCTAGGTCAAAAATCAGAAATTTCCCTTCCTCAGTCAAAACCCTAATTTTGACCATTTTGCCCTTTTGATGATTTGATCAAATTTCTTGAGGAATTATGATCCAAACTTGATAAAATGATAAATATGAGCCTAAAATGTTGATTTTGATAAACAATTATGAAGTTTGACTGTAAATGGGTCATGGTTGACTTTTTCCCCAATAAAGCTGATTTTTAGGTCAACTGTCCAATTGACTGATAAAAAATGTGGTTCAAGGCTTGAAACTTGCCATGAGTAATCTTAGGGGTCCATAATGATGTTTGAAAGTCATATGAAGCATTGATAGTTCAAAAATCCTTGTGCAAACTCAAACCCTAATTTTGGATCAACAGTGTAAGATGAGATTTCTTGAGCTGATCAAACCTTAATCCAGTCTTGAGTCAAAGAGATCTTGTGAGAAAAGTCTTGATAAATGAGAGGGAAAATTTTGGGGTACAACAGCAAGTCTGAAGCAAACTCTGAAGGAAGCACTCCAAGGAAAACTCTGATGAAAAGTAATCTTAAGAAACCTCTGATAAAGCTAGCTGAAGCAAAGATTTGAAAGAAGCACGCTGAAAGCAATATCTGATAATGCAACGCTGCAAGCAAACTCTTAAACTTATAGAGACAAGCTCTGACAGTACCGTTTATCATTTAATGCTAAGACGGCTAACACACTCAAGTGGTACTATGCACGAGAGCATTGGAAACATAAAGATCAAGCTAACATGCATCATTAATGCATGCTCTTTCTTCAAGGCAGTAACGGTCAATATTTGAAGTTGTATATAGAAGACCATTTGTTTCAAAGCAAGGTTACTGATCCACACAAAATATACTGAAGCTCATTATTTTCATTCTTGTAAACTCTTTGTATATAGTGGGTAATTCTTAAGTACTGGGCTAAAATCTTAGTGATAAATCAAAGTGTGTGATATAGCTTATTAGAAGCATTCTGATTCACTATTGTTAAGAGATAATCATTATTATTGTTCCTTGAGAGGCCAGTTGGGTCAGATTTCTCAAGAGGGCTAGGACTAGTTGAGTCTTAGAGGTGTTAGTCACAACAGTTTGGTTGTGCATTGTAATTGTTCCTTGAGAGACCAGTTGGGTCAGATTTCTCAAGAGGGCTAGGACTAGTTGTGCCTTAGAGGTGTCATTCACTTACAGTTGGCTTGTGCATTGTATTGTTAGTCACAACAGTTTGGTTGTGCATTTGTAATCAGTTTTGATTATAGTGGATTAAGTCCTCGTTGAGAGAGGCAAAATCATCTTGGCGGGTGGACTGGAGTAGTTTGAGTTCCAAACGAACCAGGATAAAAATACCGGTGTCTTTTGTACCCCAAAATTTTCCCTCCCATTTCTCATTGATTTCTCATCACAAAGCCCTTGAAGATCAAGATCCAGTTAGGGTTTCATCTGCTCAAGACTTCTCCTTGCATTGTTGACCCAAATTAGGGTTTGTGTTTGCACAGAAGTGTTTTGACCTAAAATGCCTAAGATGACTTTCATGCTTCATATTGGACTCCCAAGTTTATCCATATCAAGTTTCAAGTCTTGATTCCAAGTTTTGCCTAGTCAATTGGACAGTTGACCTAGAAATCAGTTGTATTGGGGAAAAAGTCAACTGTGGCCAATTGACAGTCAAACCTCATGAAATTTGACCCACATCAACATTATGAACTCATATGGACCATTTGATCAAATTTGGATCACAATTCCACAAGAAATTTGATCAGATCACCAAAAGGGCAAAATGGTCATTTTTTGGGTTTTGACTGCACAAAGACAATTTTTGACTGTTTGACCCAACCAAAGACAAACCAAGCTCACATATGGACTCAAGGACCCCATGGAATTATCTTGACATGCTCAACAAGTTCAAAAGATCCCAAATGCACAAGATTGACAGTTGAATTTCCCAGTCAATTGATCAATTTTGACTGTATACTGAAAAGTCAAACTGTGACTTTTTGGTCAAAATCAAGAGTCAAGATCCCTTTTTCATCAAAACATGCCAAATCATGAAACTTGTTCACCAAGAAATCAAAAAATGCAAATTAGGGTTAGAAATAAGAATTTTTCATAACTTAGAATTTTTCTAAGTTATGAAAAACCCTAATTTTTTCCAAACTTTGCCCCACTTTCTCACCAAGATTCATTTGGATTCAAACAAAAGTCAAAACATGAAAGTTGTAGCTTTTTGCATAATCTACAACTTTGATTCATAAAGTTTTCCCAAATGAAGCTTGTATCTCAAGTTACAATTTTTGGAATAAGGGTACTAAACCATTCTTAACTTAGTGAAATTTTAACCTATTTTGGCAAGGTTTTCTACCTAACTTCAAGTCCATTTTCCATACACTTCCACTTGGAATTTCAATTTGCATTTCAAATATGGATTGTAGTACACATTCCAAGCTTTCCAAAATGTCCAAGAAATCATCAAACAACCTCATAACTTGAGAGAATCGAATTTCACAATATGGCAAAAACTCACTTTTGAATTGGTCATGTACATGTTCATAACTTGTGCAAATTTCTCAAACCAGCATGCCACTTGATTACAGGCCCTTAAACCATCCAACACTCAATAATTTAATGCATGTTCATTGTGTTAAAGTGTTGTTCTATGAGTTCAAGCATTACATACAAGTTTAATCCATTTATGGAAAAAGCAAAATGGCCATTTTTGCAAAAGCAAGCTTTATGTCCAATTGAAAATCCAACAAGTACAGATCAAATCTAATGGGCACAAGATTATGAGCATAACACACTGATCAAGGAGGAGTTTTGCAGCATGATTAGGGGCCCTCTACATGCCTAGAACACAACTTGGCTTTTGTTGGCTTAAGTGTTAAGAAACATCCCATATCATAACATAACTATCATCTCAGCATTAGAACACTTAAGCAAATATTGTACACACATTCTAATCATCCTAACCAAGCTGAAGCACGACCCTAAGACCATCAATACCTCCCCATTGCCAAAATCACTCTCAAACTTCAAAAACAGAGCTACCTCTGCAGATTGAGTTCCAACTCTCAATCCTCTCAAGCATTCTTGCCCAAACCACTTCAGACACCTTCCCTACCATCAATCCAAACTATCCAAAGCATTAGAAGCAACCTGTAACTCCTCTAATCCTTTTGGCCATTTTCACTTTTCTGATTTGCAGGTGAAGTGCTCCAGCACGATTCAAAAGGTTTCAAGACAAAGTAAAGCTTGGAATAGCATCCTTTGACATCAAGGAAGCCATACCAATCATTACCTTGTACTGAAAGCTTCTCCATTGCCAGATAGAACTTCAACTGAACAGGTAAGTTCATGAGCTCGTATCTCTCTTATTAGGCATTGTTAGCTTTAGGTTTGTGAAGAGAATATGTCACATTCATAGCCCTGAACATGCCCATGTAGTTAGATTTCATTTATATCATGTGTGCTGCAAGAATTTTGAGTCTGAACATGACAGAAAACTTAGGTCAGGATTTGGGAATGTCAAAATTCTCTCTCATTTCTGAGAGTTAGGATGAGTTTCTTATATATTTAGAATCGTGATTCAATGCTTAACATTTCTTATGTTGGAAGTTTGTGCAAAAAATCAAAGAATCCAGGTGTTTGAATTGGAAGAACAGGCGCGCGTTTTTTTTTATATTTCCTGGCCAGAGGTTGAAGAAAGGTTATATGGGCTGGGCTTGTTTTGTATTTTCTTTTCACACACTCTTTTCACTTTGACACCCCCTGAGCCCATTTTGTGTATTTGCATGATTTTTTGATTTTTCTTTTTTTCATTTTGACTCATTTATTTTTGCTTATAATATAAAAAATATAAAAAATATTTTTCTCACCATTTTTGAATTTATAGGCATTTATTTGTTTAGTTTAAGTTATTTGTACATAAGTATATATATATATATATTATTTAGAATAAATAGGAAAAATAATGCAAATATACTTTCTTTTCTGATTTTATTACATTTTCCCTTTTGAAAATATTTTATACAAAATATACTTTTTTTATATAAATATTAAATATTATTATTTTTATATATATAGTATTTATTTAATAAATAATAAAGATATATATATATATATATATATATATATATATATATATATATATATATATATATATATATATATATATATATATATATATATATATATATATATATATATATATATATATATATATATATATATATATATATATATATTAATATACTTAGGGCAAAAATACTAAAATACATACATTTTTATTTTATTAATATTTGATATGGAAAATACTTTTTTTTAATGAATATACTCCATTTTATTTTATTTTTGTATATAATTATTAAATATTATACATATTAAATAGTTAATATATTTATTTAATAAAAATTAGGGTTTTACCCTTAAAATACAAAAACTCCAAAAATAATACCTTTTTTTATTTATTTGACATAAATAATACTTTTTTTTTCATACACGTAAAAAACCCTTTTTTTTTTGCATTTTGCATCTTTATTTTATTTTCCATTTAATTTATGCAATCAATTACTTGTAAATATGCCAAAAATGATGTAATAGCTAGGTTTAATTTCTTTGTCTAAATATCCCCCATTTGAACATTTGTACCCCCCTTCCCATATGGTGTTGTAATAGTGTAGGAGTTTTAATTTTCGCACTTTATCGCTTTCTAAATACACCATGCTAGAATTAGGGTTTGTATGCAAATAAAAAGAACAAAATAGTTTGACCTAATCTCAAGATAATCAAAGCATGAAAATGGACAACACATCTTACACTTGCACCCCTAGGGTATTCCACTTGTTGCCTTCAAATAATTGGGCCATATTGCATGTTAGGTTTCTTTGGGTAAAAACAAACAATCAAATGATCATAGTCCCTCGATGACGCTTTCGAAAAGTTGCCTAAAATGATCAAGTCCCTTTCAAAAGAGAAATTGCCCAAAGATACTCAACACTATTGTAATTATGGCCTAAACGATGACCCGCGCCCGTCCCTTTCACCTCCTAATACAAGATTGTCCACCAAATGCAATGGTGGAACAAAATTGTCAAAAGGTTTAAAACATAACAAAAATCTTTGAGAACTTTAGGGTAGATAACTCTTAGGTACTTGTCAATTTGCAAAAGAAAACACTTGCCTATTTTCAAACCACACTTCACAAACACTTTCAAAACAAACTTTCAAAAAACCTTGAAACATCTTTTTAAAAAGACAAACACCTTTTGTAAAACATTCGAGTAAAGAATTGTTACAAGGGTAGCCTATACAAGGCATCTTTTTCAAAACCTTTTCAAAAGTCACACACAAAGCACCATTTCAAACAATTGAAAACCAAGGCAAGTTGATCTAAGCAAGTACCTAAGAGCCCATGGATAACCATGGATAGAAAGGGTGCTAATACCTTCCCTTTCTATAATCTACTCCCCGAACCCAAGAAAAATCTCAAAGGTTTTTTGCTGTGCTTTTTAAACCTTTCCTTAGGATAAAATAAAAAGTCGGTGGCGACTCTTGCTCAACCAAAACATTTGCGAAAACAAACGCAAAACCATAGTCAGTTCTCCCACCGTATCACAGTGTCCTTCCATTATTATTACGCAAGAAAGAGGAAAAACTTATTCAACCCCCCCTCTAAGTGTTTTCTCACCTTCAATATCTTGAGACTTAGACTCTCCTTCCAAACCAGAGAAAGGAACATGATCAGTAATGGGTCGATCAAGCAGATAAGAGTACTCCGTTAATGTAGGCATAAGCTGATAATCTGGAAAGGTGAAGCACCAGTATAATAGATCATAGAACTATACCAACATAATGAGAATACCTTCCTTCATGTTGACACCCATAAGAGATAAAAGAGGTCCATATTTCTTTCTGAAATCCACATGACTGTCAATTAAAGGAACCAGATTCTTCACCTCTTCCATCTTAGGAATCTTGAAACTGTACTTCTGAGTCTTTCTCCTTCCAAAGTCCATGGTCGAAAGGATATTTGTGATATTTGCAAAAAGAAGTCTTTAAGTTCCTTGAAATTTTTTTGTTAAAGAATGCTCATGGGGGGTTCATAGGTTCGACGTCACGAGCATGAAGCCAAATGTACTACCCATAACGTAAGGACTAAGGGTTTAAACCACCTGTAGAACAAGGTTCTAAAAGTTCCCAGAGTCTACATTCCTCTTTCGGGTATTACCAACTTCCCAATTTACTCGATAATTAGTAATATTCTCAAGAGAAACTCGTCTGAGTGCAGTATCGTGTGACAACTATTTTAGGATTACTCCTTCATAGTCTCTGCACTACATCATAAAAGGCCAATATTGGTTAAGGGTTCTACGGTCATCGGCTTCTCTAACTCCCAAGTCAAAAGCAGTAATGTATTCCCAATTACTTGGTAAATAAATAATACAGTCAAGGAGGCATCCACTGAGCGGGGGATTCTCATGCCAACTTTTTCAGGATTACTCCTTCAAAGTCAACATGACTATACCACCCATCCTAATTTTAAGTTTACCCAAGTTCGGGTATAGGACTTCCAAGAGATCACCAAGCAACCTAAAAACCAGAAAAATCCAGACAAACAGGAAAATATACAACAACAAATAAGTGCACATACATAGATAAACAAAGATAAACTCAACCCACTTAGAGATTTATCCCTAGTGATGTCTCCAATTTTCTGTAGCGATAAAAATTTGAGACTAAACCATTGATTGACTTAACTCACAAAGTGAAAGTTGCCACCGCACTTTATTATTTCCAAAGGAAATGAGAAAAGAACGAATAAAACCAAAAGTAAAATAGAGATCAAGGTACAGGGGTTGGTTATGCAAAGGGAAGGTATTAGCACCCTAAACATCTATGGTACTCTGCAGGAACCTCTTTGAAAATCCGTGTATTTGGCTAAAAAATATGTACAAAAATGAGACCGGAGGGATGAGAAAAACAAGTATTTTTTACAATTTTTGATTTGATAAAGCTTCGAATGAGTTCTAGGCCTACATGCTAACAATGTGCAATGTTGAAATCAAAACCCATATAGTTCGGGTAAAAAAGACCAAAATCGGTGTGTTGGTTAATTTTAAAGAAAATGTTTTAAAGTGAAAAGCCAAAGAGGAAAAATGGTTTGAATTTGTTTTGTATTTTTTAAATATTAAAGAAGCAAGTCATATCTTGATTAATATTGATTGATGAATTTATTAAGAAAATAATTTTGAAAAATGCATGGACCTAAGTCCAAGTTTACTATGAAAGTGGTTCAAGTTTGAAAACAAGAATCCTTTAAAAAGGGAGAAGATTTTTAAAATTAAAGAAGAATGGGAGGAGATGAAGAGACTATCCTAAAGCACAAATCAAAATATAGGGTAAGGAAGAGTCAAACAAAACAAGAATCTAACACTTGACATAAATAAGTCAATGTAAAATTCTCATCCTTTGGATTAAAGCCACAAGTACCAAATAGATCAAGAGCATACCACCATCATATGAAAATAAATCACAAGTAAAGAAATATCAAATAAACCTAAGGTTTTAAAACCCAAACCAAGGTCTTCAATATTGAGCCATGTTCCATATAGGTCACTTAAGGCCAACATAACAACATCAGCACACAGAAGATTTCCCAATACACAAGCAATATAACAATGAAGCAACACAAGGTCAAAAGGTCTCAAGGTCTCAAAGTATCAAGGCTTCTAATCCTAAGTACAAGAGTTCCACAACTCCAATATACCAAGGATAGTAACCAATGATCCATAAAGAGTATTAAGTCTTTTAATGTTTAAGTTAGTTATTAAGTATCTTCAAAAGAAAAATAAAAGCTCAAATGAGCAAAGATAAAATGACATAAAAATAAATGCTCAAGTGAGCAAAAGGCAAATAGCATGAGATGTAAATGCTAAAGTTAAAAGGTATATAAAAATAAATGCATAGAGTAAAGGCATAAAAGTAAAGTTAATTGTTAATGAGTTAGAAGTTAATGGTTAATGGTCAAAGGTATACTCAATGATGATTGAATGATGATC
Organism: Vicia faba; assembly: GCA_948472305.1. NCBI lineage: Eukaryota > Viridiplantae > Streptophyta > Magnoliopsida > Fabales > Fabaceae > Vicia > Vicia faba. The sequence continues at coordinate 1,548,335,555 of OX451737.1, read as the reverse complement.
TTGGACCAAGAATAATGAGAACTCATTAGAGGCTTAATAAAATCAAAGCCTCCTAACAACAAATTTGAAAGTTATTGGATCCAAAATAATCAACCAACCATACTTGGACATTCAAACATAAAGTTTGTGCCACAAATGACCATTTCAAGAAAAGAAGAAAAAAATAAGGATGAAGGAAATGGAATCCATAATAAACGATCAATGATGAAAAAAATCCAAAAATTATAAAAAATAGCAAACATAAAAAATATGAAAAAGTATTCACAAAGTAAAAAATAATTCAAAGTATTTTTGTGTAATTTTTCATAATTTTTGGATAAAAAATAAAAGAGTTATGGATTTTTAAAGATAAAATGAATTTAAAAAAAAAATTGTAAAATAAAATAAATCAGAAAATATGAAGAGCATAGGATCCATTTCATTAATTAGATGTGGTTGATCTAATAGTCTAGAGGTGATGATGTATGGTGATCCAGAGTCAACATGCGTGCATAGGATTCACAAAAGTCACAGCAATCAGAATATTTCAAATGGCGCACCTTCATTGGTTGAAGATGACTGATAGGGAAAACAATAAGTGAACTATTTTTCCTTGTAGTAATAAGAGGGAATTTCCCCCGGATATCGATCCTGAGGACTGCGTATAGTACCGAGTTTAATGCGTGGTTCAGTTGAACAAAATTTAATGTTTTCTTTGGTTGTGGGTTTAACCTTAACAATAATGAAAATAACATAATGTAAATTATGACATTTTTTTTACTAGTATGAATATTATTCTAGGGGTAAGTGTGTGAGTTTCCCTATAATGACCCTAATTGTTAATCTCATCAACCAGTTCATAACCTTCAACTACCGGATCTTTAGGTTGTTTTCCCCCAAGTCCTTAGTAGGAAAACCTTTGGTCAATCATCCTAATATCTAAGTCCTTAGAAAATTAAGATGCTACCAAGCTTTCAATATCATCAAGATTGCACCGTTAACTATATGGTATCCCTAGTCCTAGGTGATATCTAATATAGTTTAATCGTATAAAAAAACCTTAACAACGATGGTCCAACCCTAATTGTTAATCATAGATAAATCCTAATTGGTACGATCAGAAAAACATTACAAACTTTGAATGATTAAATGGAAAGGAAACTACTGGATTTAAAATCAATAATTCATAGCCATTACATAGCAAAATAGGGAAACCCTCTAGCATTGGGGGGGTTTAGCCGCACATAATATTCAAATAAATTACAATAAGAAGGTTATACATTACAAGATAATTGGATTCCATCGATCTTCAATCACGATTGTTCTTGAAAAATCTTCGTGCATCGAATCCCTTGAAAACACCAATTTTTATCGTAGAATTCTTCTAATCTCCAAAAAGTGCCTCGTTTGGTTCTCAAAACTGCCTCAAATAGTCAAAATCAATCGCTCCCGGTCCAAAATGTCCAAAACACCCTTATAGGTCTCACTTAGAATCAAATAAGAAAATTAGAAAAACTCATTGTTTATACCAACATGGCCAACCGTGTTGGTCATCTGTCCATCCCCCACGTGTCTTTAAGTCCCAGCATGGTTGACACGGCTCGTGTCGTGTGACACGGGTGGCCGTGTTGGAACTCTGGCTTTTATCTCTTCATGTGCTCCTCTTCCTGACACGCCTCGTGTCAGGTGACATGGGTGGCCGTGCCAGGCTTGCTATAACTTGCTGAAACTTCTCCGAGACTTCTGAATCCTCGACTTTTCTCGTACTGAGTACCTGAGATCCTTCCCCTGAACCTAAAACAATCACAACAACCAACCAAAGCATAAAAAGAAAAATAACTTGAAATAAACTTAAGAAAACATAAAATGCAGAGAAACTCAAGAAATATGAAACCAGTCAAAGAGAAGTAAAATATGACACAAAGTGATGCAGAATACCTGGATTATGATCAAACAAGTAACAAAAACATGATGAAAATGGTGACTGATCACAACCCCAAACTTAGCTCTTGGCTTGTCCTTAAGCAATGTTAAGGATAAATAGAATCAGACACCCCAAATTATCAACTTACCACAATACCACAGAGATCTTTCATAACATGCTATTACTTTCCTTCCAAAGATCTTCGTTTTCCCGAATCGAGTGTTCCATCGCACCTTAACATCAAGACACTACTTCATCTGTTAACCTATCTTTCACTCTTACCAAGTCTCTTGGGGTTAGTATTTTCACTCATAGTTCAAAATATGCAATATCAACTCAAGAGTTTGAATATATTCTAAATTAATTTCACATACATATAACACACATTTTTTGAGGTTTTCGGGTTGTAATGGCACTTAGGTACGGTAGGATAAACAACAATAAATGGAAAACAATAGGTTTTGGGCTTAGCGTCAGTGTTGTCCTTCTCTTCTCTGTGCTTCTTTTTGCATGGTTTAACCAATGGGATTTTCGAACACCTCCTTTTCAAGTTTTTTGGGTTCTTCAGTTTCACTCAAGTATTTCTTTTGAGCGTTTCTTTGAAATTTAACTGAGTTTCTTCTTTTTGGTAAGTGTTTTCAATAATTTTTTTCAAGACTTCTCCTTTTTTTTCTTGTACTTACCTATTTTCTCTAGGTGTTACTACCCCAAACTTGGAGCTTAGCACATATTCAAGAAAACAACATTGAACTGAGCAAGGTAGGGAGTGTTTGGTCGTGGGTTATCATAAGTGGTGATAAACAAAAATAGGATATAGGCCCAACGGGGTTAACAATGGATAAACATTACAATGGGATGGTTATAAAGGCTCAGGGGTACAATAGAAACAACGTGACTCAGTGTGTGTCATAATGCAATTATAATCAACTAGAACGCATGTAAACTCAGAGTAACAAAGACATGCCTGACTAGCTCTCATGATGAATCAATACGTGTTTGGATTTTTATGGCCTCATCTTGTCGGTTAAAGTTGACAGATTCCATAATACCTTTCATCTTGGTGTAACTTTCCACTCAGCTTGGGATGCACAGGTTACCTTTGTCGATCAGCTCTTGATAGTTACGTCTGATCACTCACTTGGTGGTATCAACTTTCGGGGGTCGTTCGCAACAAGCACAGTAAATGACGTGATCTTATCATCCACTGTGTTGTACCCCAAAATTCTCCCTCCCATATTTCTCAAAACATTTCAAGAAAGATCCTCAAGTTGCTCAAGGTAGTCCAAGGATTGACCAGACAAGCTCTCTCCCAAGGCAGTCTACCTCAAATTAGGGTTTCATGTTGCATCAAGATACTTGAGTCCAAGGGACCCTAAATTTTCAAAATTGTCCCAATATGTTCTCAAGATCATCCATGTCAAGTTTCAAGCCATACAGAGAAAGTTTGCTCAGTCAATTGCTCAAAGGCCTGAAAATCGAATGTGCTAGGGCAAAAGTCAACTGTGACCCCCATACAGTCAAACTTCAAGATTTTTGGTCAACATCCTCATTTTGAAGTATATTTAATCATTTGATAAAGGGTTGATCATGATTCATCAAGGATTGCTCATAATTCATCAAGACTCAAAAGTTGCTAAATTAGGGTTTTGTAGGAAAAGTCAACTCAACTTTGACCAAGCATAACTTTCTCATACTTTATGAGAAATGACCCATCCAAAGCTCATTTTGAAGAGGATTCAATTCCCTATAATCCATCTTCAGCTCCCAAGTTCAAAATATGCAATCACAAGAAGTTATGAATTTAGACATTATAGGTCATTTTGAAAAGTAAACAAAAAAACCTTTTTTGTCAAAGCTTCATACATGAGCATGGAATATCAAATTGAGATTATACCAAAGGGGTTGATTATAGGACATCTCAATCTTTCTAAAAAGTCCAAGAACACCTCCAAAGAATCAAAATTGAGAAATTTATGCATTGGTGAAGTTGACCCTTTTTGCAAAATTGCCAATAGTCAACTATGCCTAAAACTTCAAATTTTGCCAAATGGGCCCAATCTTTTTCACTTGTTTTGAGTTGGCAACATAGTCCACGAGCTCTATCCCTTGCCACTTGTCCTTATCATTTTTTATTATTTATTTTGATTTTTATTTGAATTAATTCAATTTAAATCAAAACAAATCATATAAAATCCAAAATATTGAAAACAAAAGATCTTGTGCTTGTTTCAGGTTTTATTATACAGCTAGCATCAAATCAAACTCGTGTAAAGGCATGTGTGCACGAAAATATTGGATTTGGATCATTTTTGGAAAGATTTAAAGATGAATCAAATCAAGATCAAGGACATTGATGGAGGGAGATTGAGGTCGGGTTTTCAAACCTAATTCACTCCTCAATACATATAGAAGCAATGCAGATCAAGAGCGAGGTTAGAAGCAGGCGCAGCAAGGAGAACAAAACTTGAAAAAATTAAGAAAAAGTGCAAGATCGAATTCCTATTTCCAGGCATCCTCAAGGCCTTCTAACTGTCCCAATCGATTCTTGGGAGTGTAAGCAAGCTAAAGCAATCAAGAACAAAGCATTTCCAGTACCAAAAAGCGTTGTAAGTCCATCACGATATCCATGAATTTTTGAATTCGGTTAGCACGATTTAGGTATTGTTAGCATGAATTAATCATATATTGTTGATCCATGGAACATTTGCAAGCTTCATGTATTGATTAATTGCATTTATATGGCCTGTGGTGGATTTCACCATTATTAGGGTTTTGGATTCCGTTTTAGGGTTTTTGCTTGCAGGTAAAATTAGCCTTCATGAATGGTACCATCATGTTCAGGAGGACGAGACGAGCACAACCATGGCATTAGATGTCATTTATATGGATCAAGAAGGATTTTGGAACAAGTCCTGTTTTTAGTGACGGACAAACGTCTGTAGGTAAAAGTTTTTCACTTTTACCAACGGATCCAAGGAAGGAGACGACTGCGTGGCACCCTTCCATTGGCTTGTTCAAATTTTCGCGCGTTGACTTAATACATAGGGCCTTTTTAATATTTGTTTATTGTTTTGTATTATTATAACAAGCAGAAGCAATTGCCCCAGTGGTAGCCAGGAAAGCATTAAGGCGTTGGGGAGCTTGAGGTCAGGGGTTCGACTCCTTCCTCCAAACGTTTGGTATTTTTCTTAATTTCTTTCAGGTTATCCAGCGCGTTCACAAGTCTAAGGATTACCATGTGTCCTCACAATCCAGCCAGCCAAATGTCAGATGGCCAGATCCAAGGGCCATCCATGAGGGTACATCACAATCCTGGTCAAACGCATAGGATCAAATCATGAAAGTCAACGTGGGGCTTCTCTTTTGGGCCCAGAACTGGCTATTTGCACCCCTCCAAAATACTATTCAGGCCCAAATTTCTTTCTCTATCTTTTTTTTTTCATTTAATTTAATTTACTTATTTACTAACCAATCAAATTATTTTCTTTTTATAAAAAAATCACAAAAATATTTTTCTATCCAATTAAATTTAAGATATTTATCTTTATTAAAAATTAATTAATTTAATTAGGTTTGATTAATTTAGATAACTTTAATTTCTTTTTGTACATAATTAAAATTAATTAGAACAAATAGGTTTTATTTATAATTTAATTATTTTCTTTTCTTAAAATAACAAAAACACAATAAATAGGCCATGTCATTATTTTCATTAATTAATTAATTAACTAATTAATTTTTATATTTAATTTTTAGACCTAAGTTCTTTTCTTTAAAAAATATTAAAAACAACAAAAAAACATTTTTTTTAATTAGGTTAGAAGGGTCAAAACCCTAATTTCTTGTCGATCTAATTTTCTTTGCGCGCGTTTTATTTTATTATTTTTACCCTATTGATGTAACCGCCTACAATTTGTAATAATTTAATTAGGACTTTTATCTTCTCATTTATCGCTTTATTATTTTCGAGGGTTTGTTTTTGGCTATATAAATACCAGAAGCCTTGTAATAGCATAGTTTAATTTCCGCATTTTAAATTCCGCAAATTATTAAATGTTAGATGTATGATATTAGGATGCATGACAAGAATGTATGATTCATTTTAAAACAGTTAGCAAACCCTAAATGTGCAAAGATAAATAATTTGAAATTGAATCACTCGCACTTGCGCACTCCTAGGGTACACTCCCACTTGGTTGCCTTCGGTAAATGGTCATTAAGTATAGGATGCTTTAGTGGTCGTCCTTTTGTCTAAACAAAAATCAAAGTCCTGATTCGGAAATGTTGCCTCGGAATGGTTGCCTCGGAATTGTTGCCTCGGATATTGTTTCCTCGAATAATTGATCTTAGACATTAGGGTTACTACTAAGACGTCCTAACATTGCTTTACTGACCGTACGTCCCTTTCGAATTGACCCTCAAAACTCCAACGATGATGCTACCTACTCACTAATAGTGGGATAGTGTTGTCTAAAGGAAACAAGCATAGAACGATTCTTTTTTCGAGTGGGTAGATTAGCTCTTAAGTACTTGCTCAAACAAAACAAACTTTTCACACTTACACTCCTTTACAAACAAAGTTTTTCAAAACACTTCGTTACACTCTTGAAGACAGAAGCAAGAGTTAAATCGAAGTAAAAAAAAGCTTTTCAAATCACACAAACACAAAGAAAACAATTTTGAAAATGATGAGCAAGTACCTAAGAGCCCGTGGAAAACCACGGATAGAAAGGGTGCTAATACCTTCCCTTTCTATAATCTACCCACCGTATCACAGAACTGGCGACTCTGCTGGGGATATATATAAGTCGGGTGTACCTTAGGATTAGTTCATCATATTGTTTTCAATTGTTTGATTTGTTTGCTTTATTTTTGTGGGCTTTGTATCGGAGTTACTATAGATCCTAACCCGGATCTGGGGATACCTTTTAGGTAAGTAGCAATAGACTGTGAGGGAACTGTACAGCATAGATCGATACGGTTGAAGTAATGGCTACGTTAGTGTGACACATTAGTTGGTACCGATATCCCTTGTGGAGGAACAAGGAGAGTATGGGGCTGCTAATGGGTCATTAAGCATCAGCTGACCTTAGAACCTATAATTTACCAACTTGGCCATAGAAAGTAGCAGCATGCTACACTCATTGAAACCATACTCTCGAGATGGTTCTGGCTGCGAGAAAAGATTGCGTGTCTGGAATTATGACCGATGGAGGATGGTCAGTGATATTGAGAACCTCTAGAACCTAGTTACTATTACTAGGATAGGTTGAACCAACTAAACTGAAAGAGGGTAATACCTAAACTCCATGCCAGCCTGAAATTTAAGGGCTATTGTATGACTTGTTTTCCCTTACCATGTTTGCTATCTGTGATACCTGTGGTATGTTTTTATCATGACATCATGTATCATAACATCACATGCATATTTCAGTAGACTAACCATTTCAAAGACCAAGGGGATTCATCTTTGTTTTGTTTTGCAGATCATGGCTTCTATGCGCAGAAATACTATTTGAGTCAGTTTCGTGCAAATCCCTGCTCAGCTCAGAGAGTTGGTTTCAAAAGTTCCTGATACTTCTTCCTTTGTTAGAAGACATGGTCACCTCCTTAGCTTGGTCACTTCAATGTTGGATGAGCAAATGATGAGTGTCCTGTTCCAGTTCTTTGACCCGTTGCATCACTGTTTCACCTTCCCGGACTATCAGTTAGTCCCTACTTTGGAGGAGTTTTCTGATTTACTTGGCATATCTATTCTAGAGAAGACACCCTTTACAGGTTTGGAGATAACTCCTAGGCTAGAGGATATTGCCTCAGCCCTGCATCTCAAAATGGCTGATATAGTATCTAATTGGGAGATTCGGAGTGGGGTTAAAGGTTTCTTGGCTAAGTTCTTGATCGATCAAGCTCAACAGTTCTGGGACAACTTAGACTTTCAAGATTTTGAAGACATCCTGGCTCTCCTCATCTACGGCTTGGTTCTGTTCCCAAATCCTGATTCTTTCATCGATGTGAACGTAGTCAAGATCTTCATGTATCGTAACCCAGTGCCTACTCTCTTAGGTGACATTCTACATGCTCTTTATACTCGTACTGTTCGGAGAAAGGGAACCCTCTTGTGTTGTACACTGCTGCTGGCGAGGTGGTTTGTTTCTCACCTCCCCAAATATGTATTGAAGAATGAGGAAGGTATGGGTTGGGCTTACAGGATCATGTCCCTTGCTCATACAGACATCCTTTGGAGTACTAAGGATATGGAAATGATAGTTGTCATTGATCAGTGTGGGGAATACCCCAATGTTCCATTGCTTGGAATTAGAGGAGGAATAACCTATAATCCTTGTTTGGCCTTACGAAAGTTTGGACGAGCTAGGAGGGACGGTCCTCATGAGCTGATGCTTACATGCATTGTCTTTGACTTCAAGGGGGATGTTGAGGGACATCGTCGCAGGTTTATACGAGCTTGGGACAGGATTAACAGGTCTGATCCACATGAGCTAGGAATGAAGACTTCTCTTCCGATGCAACCGTACCTCCAGTGGGTTCGAGCCCGTGCTCAAAAGCTGGGGATGTCATATGAAGCCGTTTTGCTGGTAATTGTAGAGCATGCTGATGAGGAAGGGGTTCCTTATACGGTCATCCAGCCATACATGCCTACTGATATTGGGGAATTGAAGAGATCTTGGATCCAGTTAAGGGAAGAAAGGGATACTTACAGAGAGAAGTATCATGAGCAGGAACGGAAGATCCCGAAGCTTACAAGGCAGCTGGAGAACGAAAGGACAATCAACGATTATGTCAGCACGAATGGAAAACGACCATGGGAATTCTGATGTCTTTTACTATTTCTAGTTTAGATTTTCTTTTCAGTATTTCTTTTGTAACGCCTTAAAGGCATTTGTTAAACATTGTTTCAAGTTTTAATCTAATAAAGTGTGTTTTATTTTGGTTTACAAATTTGAATCTCCCTAAGTCCTTGAAATCATTTATATGCATTCCATTCCCATGCACCTCATCACAGGTACCCTTACAGGTTTCTCATCTTCTTCGTTGTTTATTTCAGCACAGCATGTCTTCTGAAACACCTACTGATCAAGCCATCAAGTCTCTGCAAGCTCAGAATGCTCAGTTCCAGGAGATGTTCATGAACTTGGCCAAGAGTTAACAAGATTTGAAGACTCTTATCTTGAAGGACAAGAAGAAGAAGAAGAAGAAGGTGGTCCTCCTGAATATGGGTCACATGTTTGGGAACAGGTTGAGACAGGAAGCTGATTTATCTCATTCATCTGGAGGAGGAGAGAATCAAGAGGAAAGGAAGGGTCCTAGCCCTGTGGTTTCTGACAATGACACTGACTTTGATGAAGACCAGTATCCTCCTGCCGAGGATAGGTATAAGCAACTCGAAGACCGGTTGAGCGCAATGGAGATCGAGAAGATACATGGGTTACACTTCGGAGATTTGGGTTTGGCATCTGGGGTGGTGATCCCACATAAGTTTAAAGCTCCTGTCTTTGCTAAGTACGATGGGGTCTCCTGCCCAAAGTTACACCTCCGCTCGTATGTCAGAAAGATTCAACCATATACTGCCGATAGGAACCTTTGGGTTCATTTCTTTCAAGATAGTCTGTCAGGGACTCAACTTGAATGGTTCTATCAACTAGAAGGAGCTAATGTCCGCAAGTGGGAGGACCTTGCTTCCGCTTTTTACAAGCAATACCAGTATAACGCCGATCTCGCTCCCACGCGTACTCAACTTCAGGGTATGTCTATGGGTGCGAGCGAAGGTTTTAAGGACTACGCTCAGAAGTAGAGAGATCTTGCTGGAAGAGTACAACCCCCTCTGGATGATAGAGAGTTAGTGGATATGTTTCTTGGGACTTTGTTTGGTCCATACTTCAATCATTTGATCGGTAGTTCATTGTCCGGGTTTACTGAATTGATTATGACTGGGGAGAGAGTTGAAGCTGGTATTAAAAGTGGCAAGATACAGAAAGGTGCTTCGTCAAGTACAGAGAAGAAGCCTTTAAGAAAAGAATCTAGTGTCGTTTACAGCTCGAGGAGCCAAAACTGACCTGAGCGCCGCCAAGCGGTTAATGCGGTAGTAATATCAAGACCTGTTGTTTCCCCACAACGCAACAATTAGCAAAGAGTAGAGAGACCACAAAGGCAGTATACTCGGCTCAATATGACTTTATCTCAAACTCTGCCGCAACTGTTGAAAACCAACTTGGTGACTCTGAATGAGGCTCCAAAGAATCCTAGTACTACATCACCGCTGTATAATCTGAATGCCCGCTGTGCTTTTCACTCTGATAGCCCAGGGCATGATACCAATAACTGCTGGGCTTTGAAGAATAAAGTGCAGGATTTGATTGATGCTAAGGAGATCGAGTTTGAAGCGCCAGAGAAGCCTAATGTCATGACTTCTCCTATGCCCAAGCATGGAGTAAATGTTGTGGACGATGATTCATTTGTAACCTCTGTGGAAGATATTTCTACTTTGTTGTTGACCGTTAAGAAGAACTTATTGTTGGCCGGTTTATTTCCGGGCTGTGGCGAAGGTTGCCACCTATGTTCCATCCTACCTGCTGGTTGCCATCTATTGAAGTCAGGTGTTCAACGCCTGATGGATAACAAAGAAATCATGTTCGAGAAAACTTTGGTTCCATTGATTCCTGTTGAAGACGTTTCAATAATCACCATTTCTGCCAATTCTTCCAAGGCTTCCTCGAGAAAGCCTGTTAGAATTACATCTGTTCCGAGATTTTCTCCATTGATCATTACTATTCCTTGTCCTATCCCTTACACGTCGAATAAGGTTATCCCATGGCACTATGAGGCCGATGTGTATTATCATGGGATTAAATAAGACTTGAAGGTTGAGGAGGCTGATACTGATGTCAGCAATATCGTTGGGTCTAGCAAGGTCACCCACAGTGGAAGACTTTTCTCTCCTAAGATCTCCCCACCAACTGTTCAGAAGCTTGTTGCTACTACACCTGCCAGTACATCTGCTATTGTCCCTGTTCATTTTTCAATCATTACCCCTGTGCTGAGTCATCTGACGCTCGGGGCAAAGGGATCACCGGTGAGCCTGCCTGGACGAAGGCACCAAAGAAGATTACTGTTGAAACCTCTAGGCAGGAGATAGAGGAGATTTTGAAGATCATCAAAAAGAGCGACTACAACATAGTCGAACAGTTGGGGCAAACTCCGTCGAAGATCTTCATGTTATCTTTATTGTTGTGCTCATAAGCCCATGCTAAGGCTTTGATTGCTTTCCTGAAAATTGCGCATGTGCCATAGGAGACATCTGCTGATCAATTCAAAGACTGTGTGGCTAGTTTGACCGCTGACAATGGGTTGGGTTTCTCCGACGCAGATTTGACCGCCAAAGGAAAGAATCACAATGACGTTCTGCATGTTTCAATCGAGTGCAGGGGCACTTCTTTGGCCCACGTGCTGGTGGATACTGGGTCTTCCTTAAATGTTTTACCCAAGAAAGCATTAGATTGGTTGGACTGTGAAGGGTTGGTGCTGAAGCCAAGTAATATTGTGGTTAGAGCCTTTGACAGGTCTAAAAGGATGGTACATGGGGAGGTGGATGTCCCTGTTAAAGTCGGTTCCAAGACTTTCGCGTCTACATTCTATGTGATGGACATTCGACCATCTTATTCCTGTTTGCTGGGTCGCCCGTGGATTCATAAAGTTGGGGCAGTGACTTCCACGATCCATCAGATGTTAAAGTATCCAGTGAAGGGGAAAATTGTTACGGTACGAGGAGAAGAGGAGTACATGGTGATCCACCTTAACTCTTTTCGGTATGTGGAGATGGATGGGGAGTTCATTGAAACCCCGTGTCAAAACTTTGAAGAAGTCCCCCAGACTCTGGCGTCAACTGAAACTGTTACTGAAGATCCTCTAATGAAGATGGCTTCCCTCAAGGATGCCCGAGCTGTTATTGAAAAAGGTGGGTGTGCAAATTGGGGCCCACTCCCTAACTTTGCACACAAGACTGACAAGTTTGGTTTGAGTTTTACTGCAGAAGCTCAAAGGGTTGTTCAGCGTGCGCGGATTGGAAGACCTCCCCTGTGTATCAGTAATTCGGAAGTGAATATGACTAAAGATGATGATGATGAGTCTGAATTTGACAGCTGGATTTACCCGACTACTGACGGTGGATTAAGCAATTGGACGGAAAAGGACTTCAGGCCCATTTATTTTATTACACAGTAATAGACTTTTGTTTTGAGTTTGTAACAGACAATTTAAAACTTTACAGCCCGGTGCCTTGCCCGAGACACCGTGGCTTTGCTTGAGGGCTTAATATTTGTCATTTCCATATATCATCAATAAAAGCATTGGACGTTTTCTTGCATTACGAATTTTACGCTCCTTGTTTTTCTTTTCTATCTTGCAAAACAGCTATTTGTCTTACACACACTCACATATACAGGTCTACATCTACTTTGGATCCCACTGATAACGACTCTGCTACTGCCAGTTATGAATTCGAAAGTCCGATCAACCAAGCCGAGGACGAAGGTAAGGATGATTGCGAAGTGCCTGGGGAACTTGCTAGATTGTTGCTTCAGGAAGAGAGGGCTATTCATCCGCACGAAGAGCCATTGGAAACAGTAAATCTGGGTACAGAGGTAGACAAGAAAGAGGTCAAGATCGGTGCAAATTTGGAGCCTAGAGTCAAGCAACGGTTGATACAGATGTTGCATGACTATGTTGAGATCTTTTCCTGGTCTTATGAAGATATGCCTGGGTTGGATACCCATATTGTGGTTCACCGCTTGCCAACTAAGGAGGAATGTCCTCCAGTGAAGCAGAAGGTTCGCCAAATGCGCCCAGAGATGTCTGATAAAATCAAAGTTGAGGTTATGAAACAGTTTGATGCCGGTTTTCTAGCAGTTACTTCTTACCCGCAGTGGGTTGCCAACGTGGTTCCAGTGCCGAAGAAAGATGGTAAGGTTCGGATGTGTGTTAACTATGGGGATTTGAACAGGGCGAGCCCCAAGGATGATTTCCCTCTGCCTCATATCGATGTTCTGGTTGACAACACCATATAGCATAAGGTCTTCTCCTTTATGGATGGTTTCTATGGTTACAATTAGATTAAGATGGCTCCTGAGGACATGGAAAAGACAACCTTCGTCACGCAGTGGGGTACCTTTTTCTACAAAGTTATGCCATTTGGATTGAAGAATGCTGAGGCAACGTACCAGCGTGCCATGGTCGCTTTGTTCCATGACATGATTCATCATGAGATTGAAGTATACGTTGACCACATGATTGCAAGGTCCCAGACTGAAGAATAACATCTTGACCACCTTCAGAAGTTGTTTGACAGGTTGAAGTCGTACAGACTGAGGCTAAATCCGAACAAGTGCACCTTCGGGGTGAGGTCTGGTAAGCTGTTGGGTTTCGTCGTTAGTGATAAAGGCATTCAAGTGGATCATGCAAAGGTGAAGGCTATACAAGAAATGCCAACTCCCCGAACAAAAAAAGAAGTCAGAGGCTTTTTGGGATGTCTGAACTACATTGCCCGATTCATCTCACACCTAACTGCTACTTGTGAGCCAATCTTCAAGTTACTGAAGAAAGATCAAGTGGTAAGATAGAACGATGAATGTCAGGCCGCTTTCGAAAGGATCAAAGAATATCTCCAAGAGCCACCTATTCTGATGCCTCCAGTTGAAGGAATACCTTTGATCTTATACTTGACAATACTCGACAATTCGATGGGGTGTGTGCTAGGGCAGCATGACGAGTCTGGCCGAAAAGAGCATGCTATTTACTACCTTAGCAAAAAGTTTACCGACTGCGAGACCCGATACTCGTTGCTTGAGAAAACTTGTAGCGCTTTGGCATGGGCTGCTCTCCGGCTGAGACAGTATATGCTGACTCACACTACTCTATTAATATCGAAGATGGATCCAATCAAGTATATCTTCGAAAAGCCTGCCTTGTCCGAAAGAATAGCAAGATGGTAGATGATCTTGACCGAGTATGACATCCAATACACGACCCAAAAAGCAATCAAGGGAAGTGTGTTGGCACATCAGGCAGTAGATGACTACCAGTCTATGAACTTCGAATTTCCAGATGAGAACATCATGTTGGTGACTGACTGCGAAACACCTGGACCGAATGAAGGACCTGAGGAGGGATCCCAATGGTCTATGTATTTTGATGGAGCTTCAAACGCTTTGGGTAATGGCATTGGCGCCGTGATCATATCTCCTGAAGGATGTCATACTCTGTTCACCACCCGATTATGTTTTAATTGCACCAACAATATGGCAGAGTATGAAGCATGCGTCATGTGTCTTCGAGCAGCTATTGACCTAAGGATTAAGTTCTTAAGTGTATTTGAAGATTCCTCTCTCGTGATCAGTCAGATCAAAGGCGAGTGGGATACGAAGCACCCAAATCTTATTCCTTACAAAGAGTATGTGTTGACGTTGCTTCCGCACTTCGAGGAGATAACCTTTAAACACTTCCCCAGAGAGGAGAATCAGTTGGAGGACGCGCTAGCTACGATGTCTTCTATGCTCAAGGTCATATGGGACAATGAGGCTCCCCAGATTACCATCGAAAGGTTGGACGAACCCGCACATTGTTGCAAGCTCGAGACTGAAGAGATAACAGATAAGCCATGGTTTCACGAGGTTAAGAGGTATCTTGAGGCTCGGGAATACCCTGAGGGTGCATCTGTTAATGATAAGAAGTTTCTGAGGAGGTTCGCTGCGAAGTTCTTCATCAGTAATTGTATTCTTTACAAGCGTAACTATGATTCGACCTTACTATGTTGTGTGGATAAGAACGAGGCAGAAAGGATTATGGTAGAGTTACATGAAGGTACTTTCGGGACTCATTCCAGTGGACACACCATGGCGAAGAAAATCCAAAGGGCAGGATATTATTGGCCTACCATGGAATCCGACTGTTATCAGCATTCTCGGACCTGTCATAAGTGCCAAGTCTATGTTGATAAGGTGCACATACCTCCAGTACCTCTGAACTTCTTGACAGCTCCTTGGCCTTTCGCAATGTGGGGCATCGATATGATTGGTGAGATCAGACCTACTGCATCCAATGGGCATTGTTTCATCCTGGTAGCGATTGATTACTTTACAAAGTGGGTTGAAGCAGCTTCCTTTGCTACTGTAACCAAGAACGTCGTGGCACGATTTATTCGGCACAATCTGATATGTCGATATGGTATACCGGAGAGGATTATTACGGACAATGGTACAAATCTCAATAATACGATGATCACCGAGCTCTGCAAGCAGTTTAAGATACAGCATCACAACTCTTCTCCTTACCGGCCAAAGATGAATGGGGCTGTTGAAGCGGCTAATAAGAATATCAAGAAGATTGTGCAGAAGATGACGGTGACATATAAAGACTGGCACGAGATGTTACCGTTTTCTCTTCATGGGTACCGTACCTCAGCACGAACGTCAATAGGGGCAACACCTTATTCCTTGGTATATGGTATGGAGGCGGTCTTGCCCATTGAAGTTCATATACCCTCTCTTCGGATTATGAAGGACGCAGGTTTGAGCGAGGATGATTGGATCCAGACCTGGCTTGATCATCTGAACTTAATCGACGAGAAGAGACTTACTGCTATTTTTCATGGTCAAACGTATCAAAAACGGATGATCAAGGCATTTAATAAGAAAGTTATACGACAAGAGTATCAAGTTGGGGATCTGGTGATCAAACGCATCATATTACCTCAAGGTGATCCCACGGGCAAATGGACCCCTACTTACGAAGGGCTATTATTGGTTAAGAACATTTTCTCAGGAGGAGCCATGATTCTAACCACCATGGATGGTTACGACCTTCCTCACCCCGTCAATGCAGACATAGTGAAAAAATACTACGCCTAATCAAATACCCGCTAGGTTGACTGGCCTAGGCAAAAATAAGGGCTTCCCGGTGAACCAAAAGGGTTCGGGCAAAAATAAGGGATGAAAATGAAAAAATCTGTACACCCGGCAAGTCGAAAACCTGAAAAGGCGGCTTGGGCAAAAAAAGGGTATCCCGGTAGACTGAAAACCCGAAAGGGCGGTCCAGGCAAAAATTAGGGATTAAAGCGTAACACTATTTCTCATTGGATCACCCTGCAACCAAGCTTCGGTATCGACTATCAGGCTCGAACGGCGCCAAACAATCTGATCTACCATCAACCAAGTAGCAAAGTGATGAGATGCTCGAGGATATAAAGGCAATAGCAGAGTTAGAACCCAGTGGGATTATTCACATAGCTGTTTTTCTTTCTTTTTACACAAATTGTATAAACTCTATTGTTCGGCTGTGTTCTCTTACTAGGACGTCAACCTCTTGTACAAAAACGCCTATTTACGGGCCAAACTTCAAAGTTAATACAATTCATTTTCACAAAGAAATTTCAAATTGTTTTCCTTTTTATGTTTTGTTTCGCAAGGACGTCCAATGTTCATTTTTTATATATGCATTTGACAATAATTGTTGCTCATGAATATTTACATACGAAACAAAAGACGATTACTCATAATATCATAAATAGGGGCAAATAAGAAATGCCCAAACCGTACAGTTGCTCTATCCACCTGGTATAGGGATAGACCTAGTTGGAGGAAGCAATTAAAGGTACATTCACTCCCCGCAGAGTAAGAGAAGGACAGTGGTGTTAATTCCCCCCAGCTGAGGCTCGCAATCGCGAATGAATTGGCAATATTCTCCCCAATCAGAGTTTATCTACCATCAGCATTGGAAAATTATCCCCAGTTGAGTTTTGAAAATTATCCCCAATGGAGTTTGGAGAATTATCCCAGTAGAATCTGGAGGATTGTCCCCAATAGAGTGTAAAAGATTATTCCCAGTGAAGTCGCAACTGGAAAATCATCCCCGGCGGAGTTCATTCCTTTCACAAACAGAAGCTCAATCCCCAACAGGGTTCATTATCACCATCAACGGTAATTCATCCCCAGCCGAAGTTATTTCTCCAAATCAACAGGTCCTCTAGCAGAATATGACTTCCCCACAGAGTCATTTCCTCGTCAGTTTATTCCCCAGCGGAGTTACCCTCTTCTGCAGGTTTATTCTCACAATCATCTTCATTCACTATCCCCAGCGGAAACGAATAATTTAACTCTTTTCTCCAGCAGCAATCCGGGATTTATTTTCCCTAGCTAGAGACTGTCATAAAATACTTTACATGTCCATACATCATGACATGCATACGCATCATACAAAACAATCTCATTTATTTTGAGAACATCATTGCTTGATACATATCATTCATTATATACATCTAACCTTTACCTTTCACGAAAGATACAATCAAAATCTCACAAAGTAAGCTATGAAGCCCAGATTCGACCGGATATTAGTTTAATCCCCAACAAATTGCGAAGCCTAGATTATGACTGGATAGCAAGTTTAATCTCATCTCCCCGAGATGATCCCTCAGTTGAATAATGGACGACCGAAGCTCCTAAATTTCAACTTTCCTCTTTAACAGAGATGATTCCTCAATCGAATACGGACGACCAAAGTTCCTAAAATTCAACAGAGATGATTCCTCAATAGAATATGGACGACCGAAGTTCCTAAAATTCAACAGAGATGTTTCCTCAGCAGAATACGGACGACCGAAGTTCCTAAAATTCAAACTGAGACGACTCACCAGCAGAATACGGACGACTGAAGCTCCTAAAATTCAACAGAGATGTTTCCTCAACAGAATACGGACGACCGAAGTTCCTAAAATTCAAACTGAGACAACTCACCAGTAGAATAACGGACGACCGAAGCTCCTAAAATTCTATTTCTCTCAACACAGAGATCAGCACTCCCCAGCGTAGTCTTCCTCAACGACAGGTATACAAGCTCTCGCTGAGGAATCTCTTATGCGATCGACACTCCTTCATACGTCATCTTTAAGCCCATCCCCTCGTCAGCAATTTCCAAATGGCATCTGTAAGCCCATTCCTGATATCGCAAGATGAACACCACTCCATGCAATGCAAATTTCTGGGCACTCTAGTGTTCAATCATCTTCTACCTTCGGATCACGAAAGGCACGAAAGCCAATCTACATCCTCAGGTTTAAGAAGATTGAACAGGGGCAGCTGTTGTACCCCAAAATTTTCCCTCCCATATTTTTCAAAACATTTCAAGAAAGATCCCCAAGTTGCTCAAGGTAGTCCAAGGGTTGACCAGACAAGCTCTCTCTCAAGGCAGTCTACCTCAAATTAGGGTTTCATGTTGCATCAAGATACTTGAGTCCGAGGGACTCCAAATTCTCAACATTGTCCCAATATGTTCTCAAGATCATCCATGTCAAGTTTCAAGCCCTACAGAGAAAGTTTTCTCAGTCAATTGCTCAAAGGCTTGAAAATCGACTATGTCAGGGCAAAAGTCAACTGTGACCCCCATACAGTCAAACTTCAAGATTTTTGGTCAACATCCTCATTTTGAAGTATATTTCATCATTTGATTAAGGTTTGATCATGATTCATCAAGGACTGCTCATAATTCATCAAGACTCAAAAGTTGCTAAATTAGGGTTTTGTAGGAAAAGTCAACTCAACTTTGACCAAGCATAACTTTCTCATACTTTATGAGAAATGACCCATCCAAAGCTAATTTTTAAGAGGATTCAATTCCATACAATCCATATTCATCTCCTAAGTTCAAAATATGCACTCACAAGAAGTTATAAATTTGGACATTATAGGTCATTTTGAAAAGTCAACAAAAACACCTTTTTTGTCAAAGCTTCATACATGAGCATGGAATATCAAATTGAGATGAGACCAAAAGGGTTGATTATAGGACATCTAAATCTAAAGCTTTCTAAAAAGTCCAAGAACACCTCCAAAGAGTCAAAATTGAGGAAGTTATGCATTGGTGAAGTTGACCCTTTTTGCAAAATTGCCAAAAGTCAACTATGCCTAAAACTTCAATTTTTGCCAAATGGGCCCAATCTTTTTCACTTGTTTTGAGTTGGCAACATAGTCCACGAGCTATAGTCCTTGCCACTTGTCCTTATCATGTTTTTATTATTTATTTTGATTTTTATTTGAATTAATTCAATTTAAATCAAAACAAATCATATAAAATCCAAAATATTGAAAACAAAAGATCTTGTGCTTGTTTCAGGTTTTATTATACAGCTAGCATCAAATCAAACTCGTGTAAAGGCATGTGTGCACAAAAATATTGGATTTGGATCATTTTTGGAAAGATTTAAAGATGAATCAAATCAAGATCAAGGACATTGATGGAGGAAGATTGAGGTCGGGTTTTCGAACCTAATTCACTCCTCAATACATATAGAAGCAATGCAGATAAAAAGCGAGTTTAGAAGCAGGCGCGGCAAGGAGAACAGAACTTGAAAAAAATCAAGAAAAAGTGCAAGATCGAATTCTTATTTCCAGGCATCTTCAAGGCCTTCTAACTGTCCCAATCGATTCCTGGGAGTGTAAGCAAGCTAAAGCAATCAAGAACAAAGCCTTTTCAGTACCAAAAAGCGATGTAAGTCCATCACGATATCCATGAATTTTTGAATTCGGTTAGCACGATTTAGGCATTGTTAGCATGAATTAATCATATATTATTGATCCATGGAACATTTGCAAGCTTCCTATATTGATTAATTGCATTTATATGGCCTATGGTGGATTTCACCATTGTTAGGGTTTTGGATTCTGTTTTAGGGTTTTTGCTTGCAGGTAAAATTAGCCTTCATGAATGGTACCATCATGTTCAGGAGGACGAGACGAGCACAACCATGGCATTAGATGTCATTTATATGGCTCAAGGAGGATTTTGGAACGAGCCCTGTTTGTAGTGACAGACAAACATCCGTAGGTAAAAGTGTTTCACTTTTACCAACGGATCCAAGGAAGGAGACGACTGCGTGGCACCCTTCCATTGGCTTGTTCAAATTTTCGCGCGTTGACTTAATAAATAGGGCCTTTTTAATATTTGTTTATTGTTTTTTATTATTATAACAAGCAGAAGCAATTGGCTCAGTGGTAGCCAGGTAAGCGTTAAGGCGTTGGGGAGCTTGAGGTCAGGGGTTCGACCCCTTCCTCCAAACGGTTGGTATTTTTCTTAATTTCTTTCAGGTTATCCAGCGCGTTCACAAGCCTAAGGATTACCATGTGTCCTCACAATCCAGCCAGCCAAATGTCAGATGGCCAGATCCAAGGGCCATCCATGAGGGTACATCATAAGCCTGGTCAAACGCATAGCATCAAATCATGAAAGTCAACGTGGGGCTTCTCTTTTGGGCCCAGATCTGGCTATTTGCACCCCTCCAAAATACTATTTAGGCCCAAATTTCTTTCTCTATGTTTTTTTTATTTATTTCATTTAATTTAATTTACTTATTTACTAACCAATCAAATTATTTTCTTTTTATCAAAAAATCACAAAAATATTTTTCTATCCAATTTAATTTAAGATATTTATTTTTATTAAAAATTAATTAATTTAATTAGGTTTGATTAATTTAGATAACTTTAATTTCTTTTTGTACATAATTTAAATTAATTAGAACAAATAGGTTTTATTTATAATTTAATTATTTTCTTTTCTTAAAATAACAAAAACACAATAAATAGGCCATGTCATTATTTTCATTAATTAATTAATTAACTAATTAATTTGTATATTTAATTTTTAGACCTAAGTTATTTTCTTTAAAAAATATTAAAAATAATAAAAAAACATTTTTTAATTAGGTTAGAAGGGTCAAAACCCTAATTTCTTGTCGATCTAATTTTCTTCGCGCGCGTTTTATTTTATTATTTTTACCCTATTGATGTAACTGCCTACAGTTTGTAATAATTTAATTAGGACTTTTATCTTCTCATTTATCGCTTTATTATTTTCGAGGGTTTGTTTTTGGCTATGTAAATAATTGAATCCTTGTAATAGCGTAGTTTAATTTCCGCATTTTAAATTCCGCAAATTATTAACTGTTAGATGTATGATATTAGGATGCATGACAAGAATGTATGATTAATTTTAAAACAGTTAGCAAACCTTAAATGTGCAAAGATAAATAATCTGAAATTGAATCACTCGCACATGTGCACTCCTAGGATACACTTCCACTTGGTTGCCTTCGGTAAACGGCCAATAAGTATAGGATGCTTTAGTGGCCTTCCTTTTGTCTAAACAAAGATCAAAGTCCCGATTCGGAAAAGTTGCCTCGGAATGGTTGCCTCGGAATTGTTGCCTCAGATACTGTTGCCTCGAATAATTGATCTCAGACATTAGGGTTACTACTAAGACGTCCTAACATTGCTTTAGTGACCGTACGTCCCTTTCGAATTGACCCTCAAAACTCCAACGATGATGTTACCTACTCACTAATAGTGGGATAGCGCTGTCTAAAGGAAACAAGCATAGAACGATTCTTTTTTCGAGTAGGTAGATTAGCTCTTAAGTACTTGCTCAAACAAAAGAAACTTTTCACACTTACACTCCTTTACAAACAAAGTTTTTCAAAACACTTCGTTACACTCTTGAAGACAGAAGCAAGAGTTAAATCGAAGTCAAAACAAAAGCTTTTCAAATCACACAAACACAAAGAAAACAATTTTGAAAATGATGAGCAAGTACCTAAGAGCCCGTGGAAAACCACTGATAGAAATGGTGCTAATACCTTCCCTTTCTATAATCTACCCACCGTATCACACACTTTCACCAATTTTTATCAGCTTTCCAGACAATAATACCTTGATCCTGCACTACTAACTCAACAACAAAGCAAAACAGCAAAACAACAATGCAAAAATAAAAAGAAATAAAATACTAAACCAAAACAATAAGTAAATGAAATAACTAAATCCCTCCCACATTTGAAATAAACATTAGCCTCAATGATTTAGAACAAAATATGGTGAGGAGACTCACAGTGCTCACTGAGGAGGAGGGGGGTGTGGAAAATGCAACATTAGGCGTTGCATCATAGCATGAATCTCATCAATAGAATTCCCTTTGCGGTTTTACTCTTCCCCCTGTCTAGCCTATTCCATACGAAGATCTCCTAGCTCTGTTTGCACCCATTCCCACTGTTCATGAGACATGGAAGAGCACCCATGACCCTATTAGGTAGGTGCAAACTGCTTCTAGGCCAGAGCATCTTCCTCCATATCATTACCTACAACAAAATCATCATCTTGGTCGCCATCCCCTTCTTCTAGGACAACAACAACATATAACCAGTTATCATAATCAGCAATACTAATTTTATCAGGGTTAGGCAACTTCAGAAGACATCTCTTACGACTCATCAGAGCATAACAGTATTTCCTAACCTCAACCATGCTTTGCTGGATAAGAGAAATTAAGTCATTTTTTCTCAAAGCAGCAACAGGTGCTTCTTCAGCCAATACTGCACCACATCCATAATAGTCGAAAATTTGTGTTATCATGCCGCCAACTGAAAAGTCACCAAAAGTGGCTCGCCCAACCTTCCCCAAGTGATAAGCTGCGAAAGAAACGACATTCACTAGTGAATCATGGTCCATGGAAAATAAAAAGAACAGTTCTCTCTTGGCAGCCACTCTAGTATTATCTTCTCTCCCAAACAACGTGTAAGCTAACCCTTTATGGGCATATCTGAAACACGGGTTTTGTATCCATGATGCCTTTGAACCTTTAGGAATGTACCCGAGAAGACCTATAATGGTCGTCCAAAAATCACCTGCATCAAAAGTATCAGGCACAGCTCCATGTCCTACCCGTGGGAGATGGAGACATTATGCTAAATCCTCAACAGACATTTTATAATCAGCATTATAAAGGCAGAATTTCATATTACCATAATACTCTCTTACAGTACATATCCACCGTATTTCCAGTTTAAACTCAAGAGTGCTCTAAAATTCTAAAGTAATACGTGCATGGGTCGGCGCCTCATAGTGCATGAACTCTAGCATCCCTAAAATGTGAAACATCCTATCAATAACATCATGCAGCTCTAATTCATCAAGAGTTTTAATGCACAGATACCTTGTCGGTGTCAACTTTCACTTTAGAAGCAGATCATACCTCCGAGCATGTTCCGGTTCTTCAAAAATGATATTGTGTGCATTGGGTGCACAAATGGTTCTCTTCTTTGCCCTTGCTGGCTCTGCAACTCCATTCCTCTATCCATCCTTTCTGGGGAAATTTTGGGAACCTGAAAAAGAAGAGAAAATGGAAATCGATAAATTAGTAAAAAGCTATAGGTATGTGGTAGAGGAGGTAATTTGGAGAGGCTTTTGTGAAGGTGGATGGGGGGTTTTGAAGCTTTTTTAATTGTGAAAATTGAAGATTTTTGTGGTGGAGGCTATGGATAAAATAGGGTTTTGTGTATAATAGAGAGTGAGAATCAAAGTAATGAGTGTGAAGATTGGGAGAAGTTTTATAGAACCATACAAAAGCAAGAAATACAAAAAAAAATCAAATTCCGTAAACCCAACATGGGTCGTGTAGGGTGATACGGCCGACCGTGTCGCATGCTTGAGTTCCCAAAATCTTATTGTTGTACCCCAAAATTTTCCCTCCCATATTCTTCAAAGTTTTGACAAGCATCACCTCAAAGGGTTCAAAGTCTACTCAAGGGCTACACAGTCAAGCACTCTCCTAAGCCACTCAAACTAGGGTTTTGGTTCTTGCAAGGAAGCTGAGGTTTTCAAGGGCTCAATCAAGTCCCATATGCTCATACACATTGTCAAGCACCTACATGTCAAGTTTCAAGGCTCACAAGGTCAAGTTGCACAGTCAAAAGTCCCATTTGCTCAACAGTCAACTGTAGGGGCAAAATGGTCATTTGGCAGTCAAAAGTCAAAATTTTTGGTCAACATCTTATTTTGAAGCCACAATCATCATTTGATCAATTCTTGATCATGATTTCACAAGAATGGCTCAAAAATCATCAAGATGCAAAAGTTTCTATTTTTGGACAGTTGAAAAGTCAACTGTAACTTGACCAAGGCATAACTTTTTCATGGTTCATCAGAAAAATCCCATCCAATGCTCATCTTGAAGGGGAGGACATTTCCTACAACTCATCTTCACATTCCAAGTCCAATAAATGCTCTCACAAAAAGTTATCAATTTCAACATTATAGGTCATTTTCAAAAGTCAACAAAAAGGCACTTTAAGTCAAAGACCATAACTTGAGATTGGTAAATCAAAATGACATGGTACCAAATACATTGGTTAGAGGACTTCTAGACCTTTCCAAAATGTCCAAGAACGTGTTCATAGCTTCAAAATTGAGCAAGATATGCATTGGATAAGTTGGGAAATTTTTGTGAAATGGCCAAAGTCAATTATCCTTGAAACTTCATTTTTGACAAAAGGGGCCCACTTTTTCCACTTGATTCAGCTTGTCCATGCCTCCCACGTGTCCCACAATTTATTTCAAGATTAAAAAATAATTTTTCCATTTTTATTTAATTTTATTTGATTTAATTCATTTTAAATCTTTAAAATTCAAATAAAAATCAAGAAAGTTAATGGAAGGATATATTTTGTGTTGAATTGCTTTGATGCACCATGAAGTACTTACCAAATTCGTGCAAGGCCTATTCCAAGCAAGAAAATTCAAATTTTCACAAAAATGGCAAGTTGTTTCAATGGAGTTTATGGCAAAATCAAGAACATTATTGCAAGGCTTCAATGAGCATTATTTGGATTGATACACATTACAAAACAGATATGCAAGCATTCCATATGCAATTCAGGACCTAGAAACCTCCATACAACATAAGCCATTTCCAAATTTTCAAGAGAAAAATCAAAAACTGAAAACCACCTTGCAGCCCGTTTCAAGCTCCCTTCTTAATCCAGACATACTCCTTGCATTGCCAGGAACCTTTGGCAATCAGAATTAAGCAAAAAACTCAAGGAATCACGCCATACAACTCACACGGTTTTCATTTTTTCTCAAAATTACAGTCATATATTCATGCATTTTTAACACTTTTTGTTGATAGTATCATGTTTACAGGATCAATACAAAGCGTTCCACATGATTTAATTTGAGAATGGCGCCCTGGATTGAAAGTTACCATTAGCAATTTCTAGGTTTTTCAGAGCTTTGAATTAGGGGTTTTGTCATGCTGTAAAATTAGAACTCCACACACATATGGTTAAACTCAGCATGATGAGACGATTGGAATGAGATACTCGCACCCTTTTTATATTGTATGAGAAGCTAATCGCTATTTTCATATTGCCTGTATTTTGTGGGGGTTTAAAACCCCCGCTATATGTTTTTATGTTTGCAAAAAAGGTTGAAGACGAAAGCCGTGGCAGCGTGTGAGTGGAAGATTCAAACGCGACGCGCCTTTTTGTGATTTTCCAGCATATAACGCTTTTGTTCTATATTATATTTCTTTTCTATTTTATTTACAAACAATTGCAGTTGGCTGAGTGGTGGGAGACGTGTTCGTTCACCACTGGGACCTGGGTTCGATTCCCAGGTCCCCTTATAATTTCCATATTGTTTTTTCAATTGCTTTCCTGTGCAACATTCCAAGCGCTCGACACCATGAGCCTCACCCATCCAACAAGCCAAGTGTCATTGGAGGCAGATCTAAGGGCCAAGCATAAGGAACACCATGGTCTGGAGTCAACGTGGGCATAGGCAATCCAAGAAAGTCAAACGAGCTGAAGCTTAATGGGCCATAATTCCAACAATGCACCCTCCATTTCATCCCGCACCCCCCTTGGGTTTTCTTACTTTTTTTTCTTATTTTATTTTGTTTTGTCATTTTCTTTTCTTTTATTTATTTGCCTTATTTTTTTTATTAACAATTAATCAACTAATATTTTCATAAAAAAATCAAAAAAAATAGAATTAACATTATTATTATTTTATTTTGTAAATAAATATTAACAAATAAATAGTTTAATTAGGCAATTTCAATTTCTTTTCTTGATAATTAAAATAGACTTAGAATTAGGTTAACTTTTAATTTTGTTTTCTTTTTATTCTATTTCATAAAAAACATAAAAAACACAAAAAATATATTTTCTTTTATTAAATTAATTAATTAGTTTAACAATTAGTTTTTAATTTCTTTTAATTACAAAAAGCCAAAAAAAATCAATTTCTTTTTCTAAAAAGGGTCAACACCCTTAAGACATTCCTGATTCTTCTTTCGCGCGCATTTTAATTTTAATTCCTTATTTTTGGATTATTATGTAACTGCCTACGGATGTAATAGTAATTAGGACTTTTACTGCTTTACTTTCCGTACTTATTTACCAAAAACGGGTCTTTGTAATTTTTGGCGATGTATAGACCCGCGCCTTGTAATAGCGTAGAATTTATCTTTCCACAATTTATTTTCCGCACTCTAAACCGCTAATATGCCTGCAAGAACGTATGTAAATAAAATTAATCTGTAGCTCACAAATAACATGTACAAGACAAACATTAACTGAAAAACAACACACATGCACACACCACTCTTAGGGTACGCCTCAATGGTTGCCTCGAACGTGGTCATCAAGTATCGGGTGTCTTAGAGGTCGCCCTTCTGTCCAAAAGATCCAGTTGCCTCGAAACGGTTGCCTCGGATAAAAAAGGATCTAGGACACTAGGGTTACTTCTAAGGTGTCCTACTATTGCTTCGGTGACCACAATGTCCCTAATAATCGAATTGACTCAAATACCTCCAACGATGGTGCTACCTACCTCTCAATGGTGGGATAGCACTATCTAAAGGACACTTACATAGCTTAATTCCTTAGGGTAGGTAGATGACTCATGGGTACTTGCTCTTTTAAAAAAA
Source organism: Vicia faba (assembly GCA_948472305.1). Taxonomy (NCBI): domain Eukaryota; kingdom Viridiplantae; phylum Streptophyta; class Magnoliopsida; order Fabales; family Fabaceae; genus Vicia; species Vicia faba. The sequence goes on along the minus strand of OX451737.1, from coordinate 1,548,308,827 downwards.
AAACAAACAAAATACTTTTCACACCTTACACTTTCAAAAAAAGTTTTCAAACAATACTTCATACACTCTTGAGGACTGATACAAGAGTTACCTAGAAGTCTTCAAACGAACTTTTTTTCAAAACCCACTCACATTTGAAAAGCAAACAATTTTGAAAACATAAGAGCAAGTACCTAAGAGCCCGTGGATAACCACAGATAGAAAGGGTGCTAACACCTTCCCTTTCTATAAATCTACCTCCCGAACCGAGAAACATTCTCATAAGGAATTTTGCTGTGCTTTTGTCCTTTCCATGTTGGAGAACATAAAAGACGGTGGCGACTCTTGCTTCCACGACATTTCGCGAAACCAGCTTAAAAAACAGTCAGTTCTATTTCCACCAACCACAGGTACTTGCTCTCTTCAAAAACAAATCAAAAATCTTTTCACACTGACACTTTCAAAAGCTTTCAAAACAAAATTTTCAAACACTCTTGAGGACAGATACAAGAGTCACTCAGAAATCTTTCAATGAAACTTTTTCAAACCCACTCACATTTTTGAAAAGCAAATATTTTGAAAACATAAGAGCAAGTACCTAAGAGCCCATGGATAACCATGGATAGAAAGGGTGCTAACACCTTACCTTTCTATAAATCTACCTCCCGAACCGAGAAACGTTCTCATAAGGAATTTTGTTGTGCTTTTGTCCTTTCCATGTTGGAGAACATAAAAGACGGTGGCGACTCTTGCTTACCGCGACATTTCGCGAATCAGCTTTAAACAGTCAGTTCTATTTCCACCGATCACAGAACTGGCGACTCTGCTGGGGATATTTTATAAAAGTGAGGTGTACCTTAGGATTAGATCATACTTATGTTTTCAATTGCTTTGCTTTGATTGCTTTATATTTTTGGGCATTGTCTTGGAGTTTCATAGATCCTAACCCGGATCTGGGGATACCCTTTTAGGTAGCATAAGTTGTGAGGGACCTGTCCGGCATAGACCGACACGGGTGAAGCAGTGGCTACATTGGTGTGGCACCTTGGTCTGTACCGATATCCCTTGTGTTGCAACGAGGAAAATATGGGTCTTCTGAGGAGTCATTAAGCACCAACCGACCTTAGAACCCTAATTTGACCCAACTTGGCCATAGAACAGTAGCAGTATGCTACACCCATTGAGGTTAAACTCTCGCGATGGTTCTGGCCGCAAGAAAAGATTGTGACGCTGGAGTTATGACCGATTGAGGGTAGTCGGTGATATTGGGATCCTCTAGAACCCGGTTACTTTTTGATAGGACAGGTCTTAACCAACGAAACTGAAAGAGGGTAGTACCCAAACTTCATGCTGGCCTGAAATCTAAGGGTTGTCTTGTGTGACTTGTGTGCCTTCAAACTTGACTACTTGCATACTTGTTATCTGACACACATGTTTATTGCAGGTTTTGTTTATAGTCCTTAATCTGGGCTCATAACAGGGTCTACTTATATCACTCCATGCATAGCATAACATCATATCATTGCATGCATCCTGCATAAGGACTAATCCATTTCAAGGATCTCAAGGGCTTGTGATGTAGGTCATGATGAATCAACTGTCTAGCAAGGGGCAAAGGAGATTTATTTTCCTCTAGCCAAGGTTGTCAGGGGCTATGACCCACTCGATATGGTGAGCCTTGACTCTTGAAGAAGGACTCTCATCAACATGAAGTTCCTTCAATCAAGCTACAAATATTCAAATTCTAACAATTGTTCTTGTTTACCCCGCGAGATCCTTGAAAACATTGCATGCATACATACACATCATTGCATTACAGGTATCCTTGTTACAGGTCACTTACCTTCTTCGCTGTTTATCTCAGCAATGGCTGCCCAACAAGATAACCAGGGTCTTCATGCTCAAGAGACTCAGTTCAGGGAGATCTGCCTAAGCCTATCCAAGCGGCAAGAAGAGTTGAGGACACTCCTCATGGGGAATTTGGCCAAGAAAAGTCCCGAAGATGACAAGGACGAACGGCTGAAACGTCTGCAAACTGAGCTAGATACAATGAGAACCCAGATGCTGGGGAAAATGGCTCTCATCCAAGGCTTGGCTCGGGAGCAAGAAGAGTTGAGGACCATGATCAGTCAACTCCATCAAGACAGATACAACATGAAGCAACAGTCCAAGTCAGGGACCAAGTCATTGATCAGCTTCCAAGAGGACAAGAGTCTGGTATGGTGAAGAATAGACCTCTCCAAATTGCTACCACTTCGCAGGTCCAACCACAACCTCGCCCAGAGCAACAGGTTGATCAGAGCAAGCCAAACAAACCCAGGAGGCAATTCACCCAGCTCAACATGTCGTTGTTTCAAGCTTTACAACACCTATTGAGTTTGAATCTGATTACACTAAGGGCTCCTCCCCGGAACCCCAACATCTCTGCTCCTAACTATCATCCCAACAAAAGATGTGCGTACCACTCTGATAGTCCTGGACATGACACTGCCGACTGCTGGGCTCTGAAGAACAAAGTCCAGGACCTGATTAATGAAGGAGTAGTGGATTTCACCCAAGAGGGTCAAGCTGAGTTCTTCTACCATCCCTGCAGGATTCACCAGTTGAAGTGACGAGTCCTGAGATGAGAAGACTTTTTGTCCATTAGAATTTTCAAGTTGTAATTTTCTTTTGATTGTTCAAACAATTATCATGTAAAACTCTTTTATTTCATTAATGCATCACATGTGTCTGTTTGAATTAATCTATTCGTATTCATTATATTCAAAATTGCTTTCATGTTTCTGTGATGTTCAATTCTCAATTGCAAATTCTAAGCCTCTTGAGGGAGGATGACGAAAACGATACCACAATCCACAGTATGCTTTTGAACAGACCCCGCTGATGAGGTACAGGCATTGTTTCAAACCCTAAACACTGGAGTTATAAGGAAGATAATCCCTCGTCAACCCCTTCGAGCCAAAGAAGTTGGAGTTTTTCTTTTCGAAAAATAAAACCCTTAATCATAACCTGGGGTAGGGTAGTTCTCTCAGCTAATCCAAGTGCACAACGAATGGCACCAAAGGAGTTCTTACAAAACAAAAGACAGTGATGGTTCCAAATAATCATAAAGACAGGCAGTCATTACTTCTCAAAATAAAAGCCCAATAAGTCAAAACCTATGAAGGAGACTTACAAAGCTGGGGCATCCCGCTGACTGTAATTCCAAAAAAGGAAACAGTCCAGGCAAAAAAAAACAGGGATGACAAAAATCAAAAAAAAAAAGAAAGAGGTCCTACAAACCCTCAACCAAAAAGGAAATGACTGCCTATTCAAAATAAACTGTCAATATCCGAACCATCACTGGTATATCGGAGCAAAAGACTCGAACAAGGTCTAACGCACGATCAGTTGAGTTTAGGTTTGAAGAACATCACGAAGAGCGGGTGGGTACAAATAATTTGAGCCTTTATCCTTTGTTTCTTAAACCATGAACCAGGCCACATTACAACCCTAAAAAAGTCCTAGCTGAAGCATGGGTTAGTTCGAAAGCATACTGTTACGAAGGGTATCCTGACTCCTATAGGGCTTGCTGTAAAATCTTGAGTTGACATCACATTTTACAAAATTCACTTGTTTTACTGAAAATGCATTTTCAAAAACTTCAAGACAGACATAAGCTTTGCATTCTTAAAATAATATTGTTTGCATATGACTATTTGTTCAAACAGCAGAGAAATTCGCACGATGAGTATCCAGTGAACAAGAATCTTCTCAACAAAAAGATCACCTCAAGTGGAAAAACACTTCCAATCAAGGGGCATGGCATGATCATTGTCCATCATCTGGGGCAGTCCAGTCAAGATTCAGAGAATCTCTCAAATGCCTAATAGCCTGGGGCAAATCTCCGCCTGAGTCACCTGGGGAATTGGACATGAGTTCCAGCTACGAATCTTGCCTGATCAAACATCTTCTGGTCGCATGGCAACACAACAACAGGGGCATCTCCCTACATTCTGAGAGCGTGGACATAGTCGAAAAAATACTACGCATAATCAAAGACCCGCTAGGTTGACACACCTAGGCAAAAATAAGGGCTTCCCGGCGAACCAAAAGGGTTCGGGCAAAAACAAGGGATGAAATGAAAAAAATTTGTACACCCGGCAAGTCGAAAACCCGAAAAGGCAGCTTGGGCAAAAAAGGGTATCCCGATGGACTGAAAACCCGAAAGGGCGGTCCAGGCAAAAGTTAGGGATCAAAAGCGTACGACTATGTCCCGTCATCTCGTCACTTGCCTACCAGAAGAAGATTTGTCGAATCGGCAGTTGTCTAACACCTCACAAGGTATCTTCTTCTCTCACGTCAGAAACAGGGGCAATAATGAGTTGTCGAAGCGATCTAGTTACTCTGTCAACCAAGGTACCAAGGTAGGTTCAGCTGAAGAACGATCAGGATACCTTCACTCCTCGCAGAGTGGGACAAGATTCAACAATTCTCCCTGAGCAGAGTTGGTCCCCCAATCAGCCCTACAAGGCACAATATCTCCAGCAAGTCAGCGACACTCTCCCCAAGCAGAGTTAGTCCCTTGTCAGCCTTATGGAAGTTGGGTTTTCCCCAGAAGATCTCAAACATTCCCCAGCGGAGTATACAGATGTTCCTAAACAAGCATCCCCGGCAGTCTTAATGTAAGATTGTTCCCCGGTGGAATACAGAACATCCAGTGGAGCCATTCCCCAGTCCAATCTAAAAAGTTTCCCTAGGAGAGTTCAATCAATCTCCCTGGTAGATTCAGGAAGCTTATCCCCAGTAGATTCTGGAAGCTTATCACCTGTAAAGTACGAACGCGTCTCCCCGGACTTTATTCAAAGGTTATTCCTCTTCAGAGCTTATAATTGGGTTATCCTCAGCCAAAAACCACAGGAAGATCATCCTCGGCGAAGCTCTTTCTATCCCCTAATGAAGTTCATCAAGAATCCTCCAATATAACTCATCAACGGTATCCCCAGCGGATTTATCACCAAACCTCAGCGAAGTATCTCTTCCCACAGAGTATTCCCCGCAGAGTAATCTCTCAAACAAGTTTATTCCCCAACAGAGTCATCTTCTCCTACCATATAGTTCTTGCAACCATCATCCCCAACGAAAGCGAAGAACTTCACTCTTCAACATCAGCCCAGGATTTAACTTCCCGGCATTCGTCAAGGATTTATTTTCCTAGACGAAAATACATTCATAAACATATCACATTTCATACATCCTGCTTACATACACAATGCATGCACATACGCATCATATCACACAATCTCGTCTCTTTTGAGAACATCATGACATCATGCAATTCATACATCATGACATTGCATACGACTGATGTTTTACCTTTTCAGGAAAAAGGTCAATCCAAAGATAATTATTATCAACTGTCGCAATTCCAGATTCGATACCTGTACCTAGCCAGGGCATATCTGTGAGCGATTATTTCCAGACTCGATTCCTGTATCCAGCCAGGGCACGTCTGAAGAGTTTGAAGATCCACTTCCTGTATCCTGCCAGGGTGTATCTGTTGACGACTATTTTCCGGACTCGATTCCTGTATCCTGCCAGGGAACGTCTGAAGAGTTTGAAGATCCGATTCCTGTATCCTGCCAGGGTGTATCTGTTGACGACTATTTTCCGGACTCGATTCCTGTATCCTGCTAGGGCATGTCTGAAGAGTTTGAAGATCCGATTCCTGTATCCTGCCAGGGTGTATCTGTTGACGACTATTTTCCGGACTCGATTCCTGTATCCTGCCAGGGCACGTCTGAAGAGTTTGAAGATCCGATTCCTGTATCCAGCCATGGCGTATCTGTTGACGACTATTTTCCAGACTCGATTCTTGTATCCTGCCAGGGCACGTCTGAAGAGTTTGAAGATCCGATTCCTGTATCCCGCCAGGGTGGATCTATTGACGACTATTTCCGGACTCGATTCTTGTATCCTGCCAGGGCACGTCTGAAGAGTTTGAAGATCCGATTCCTGTATCCTGCCAGGGTGTATCTGTTTACGACTATTTTCCAGACTCGATTCATGTATCCTGCCAGGGCACGTCTGAAGAGTTTGAAGGTCTGATTCTTGTATCCTGCCAGGGTGTATCTGTTGACGACTATTTTCCAAACTCGATTCCTGTATCCTGCCAGGGCACGTCTGAAGAGTTTGAAGATCTGATTCCTGTATCCTGCCAGGGTGTATCTGTTAACGACTATTTTCCAGACTCGATTCCTGTATCCTGCCAGGGCACGTCTGAAGAGTTTGAAGATCCGATTCCTGTAACCTGCCAGGGTGTATCTGTTGACGACTATTTTCCAGACTCGATTCCTATATCCTGCCAGGGCACGTCTGAAGAGTTTGAAGATCTGATTCCTGTATCCTGCCAGGGTGTATCTGTTGACGACTATTTTCCAGACTCGATTCCTGTATCCTTCCAGGGCACGTCTGAAGATTTTGAAGATTCGATTCCTGTATCCCGCCAGGGTGTATCTGTTGACGACTATTTCCGGACTCGATTCTTGTATCCTGCCAGGGCACGTCTGAAGAGTTTGAAGATCCGATTCCTGTATCCCGCCAGGATGGATCTGTTGACGACTATTTCCGGACTCGATTCTTGTATCCTGCCAGGGCACGTCTGAAGAGTTTGAAGATCCGATCCCTGTATCCTGCCAGGGTGTATCTGTTATCGACTATTTTCCAGACTCGATTCTTGTATCCTGCCAGGGCACGTCTGAAGAGTTTGAAGATCCGATTCCTGTATCCCGCCAGGGTGTATCTGTTGACGACTATTTCCGGACTCGATTCCTGTATCCTTCCAGGGCACGTCTAAAGAGTTTGAAGATCCGATTCCTGTATCCTGCCAGGGTGTATTTGTTGACGACTATTTTCCAGACTCGATTCCTGTATCCTGCCAGGGCACGTCTGAAGAGTTTGAAGATCTGATTCTTGTATCCCGCTAGGGTGTATCTGTTGACGACTATTTCCGGACTCGATTCCTGTATCCTGCTAGGGCACGTCTGAAGAGTTTGAAGATCCGATTCATGTATCCTGCCAGGGTGTATCTGTCGACGACTATTTTCCGGACTCGATTCCTGTATCCTGCCAGGGCACGTATGAAGAGTTTGAAGATCCGATTCCTGTATCCTGCCAGGGTGTATCTGTCGACGACTATTTTCTGGACTCGATTCCTGTATCCTGCCATGGCACGTCTGAAGAGATTGTAGATTCGATACCTGTATCCAGCCAGGGCACGTCTGCATGAAGAGTTTGAAGATCAACCCTTGTAACAGGCTAGGTAATTATCTTTCTTTCTCAAGTACGCAAGTTCTCGTTAAGGAATCTCTTACGCGATCGACCCCTAGATGGCATCTATAAGCCCATCCACCTACCAACAGTTTCAAATGGCATCTATAAGCCCATTCCCGACAAGGTTATGTCACATCTCCAGATGGCATCTATAATCCCATCCTCCTATCCATCATCTCTCCAAATGGCATCTGTAAGCCCATTCCCGCTATCACACTGCTGATACACAACTATGTGAGTGCAAATTTCTGGGCACTCTAGTGTTCAATCATCTTCCACCTTCGGATCACGAAAGGCATGCAAGACAATCTACATCCTCGGGTCTAAGAAGATTGAATAGGGGAAACTGTTGTACCCCAAAATTTGCCCTCCCATATTCTTCAAAGTTTTGACAAGCATCACCTCAAAGGGTTCAAAGTCTACTCAAGGGCTACACAGTCAAGCACTCTCCTAAGCCACTCAAACTAGGGTTTTGGTTCTTGCAAGGAAGTTGAGGTTTTCAAGGGCTCAATCAAGTCACATATGCTCATACACATTGTCAAGCACCTACATGTCAAGTTTCAAGGCTCACAAGGTCAAGTTGCACAGTCAAAAGTCCCATTTGCTCAACAGTCAACTGTAGGGGCAAAATGGTCATTTGGCAGTCAAAAGTCAAAATTTTTGGTCAACATCTTATTTTGAAGCCACAATCATCATTTGATCAATTCTTGATCATGATTTCACAAGAATGGCTCAAAAATCATCAAGATGCAAAAGTTTCTATTTTTGGACAGTTGAAAAGTCAACTGTAACTTGACCAAGGCATAACTTTTTCATGGTTCATCATAAAAATCCCATCCAATGCTCATATTGAAGGGGAGGACATTTCCTACAACTCATCTTCACATTCCAAGTCCAATAAATGCTCTCACAAAAAGTTATCAATTTCAACATTATAGGTCATTTTCAAAAGTCAACAAAAAGGCACTTTAAGTCAAAGACCATAACTTGAGATTGGTAAATCAAAATGACATGGGACCAAAGACATTGGTTAGAGGACTTCAATACCTTTCCAAAATGTCCAAGAACATGTTCATAGCTTCAATATTGAGCAAGATATGCATTGGAGAAGTTGGGAAATTTTTGTGAAATGGCCAAAGTCAATTATCCTTGAAACTTCATTTTTGACAAAAGGGGCCCACTTTTTCCACTTGATTCAGCTTGGCCATGCCTCCCACGTGTCCCACAATTTATTTCAAGATTAAAAATTAATTTTTCCATTTTTATTTGATTTAATTCATTTTAAATCTTTAAAATTCAAATAAAAATCAAGAAAGTTAATGGAGGGATATATTTTGTGTTGAATTGCTTTGATGCACCATGAAGTACTTACCAAATTCGTGCAAGGCCTATTCCAAGAAAGAAAATTCAAATTTTCACAAAAATGGCAAGTTGTTTCAATGGAGTTTATGGCAAAATTAAGAACATTATTGCAAGGCTTCAATGAGCATTATTTGGATTGATACACATTACAAAACAGATATGCAAGCATTCCATATGCAATTCAGGACCTAGAAAGCTCCATACAGCATAAGCCATTTCCAAATTTTCAAGAGAAAAATCAAAAACTGAAAACCACCTTGCAGCCAGTTTCAAGCTCCCTTCTTAATCCAGACATACTCCTTGCATTGCCAGGAACCTTTGGCAATCAGAATTAAGCAAAAAACTCAAGGAATCACGCCATACAACTCACACGGTTTTCATTTTTTCTCAAAATTACAGTCATATATTCATGCATTTTTAACACTTTTTGTTGATAGCATCATGTTTACAGGATCAATACAAAGCGTTCCACATGATTTAATTTGAGAATGGCGCCCTGGATTGAAAGTTACCATTAGCAATTTCTAGGTTTTTCAGAGCTTCGAATTAAGGGTTTTGTCATGCTGTAAAATTAGAACTCCACACACATATGGTTAAACTCAGCATGATGAGACGATTGGAATGAGATACTCGCGCCCTTTTTATATTGTATGAGAAGCTAATCGCTATTTTCATATTGCCTGTATTTTGTGGGGGTTTAAAACCCCTGCTATGTGTTTTTATGTTTGCAGAAAAGGTTGAAGACGAAAGCCGTGGCAGCGTGTGAGTGGCAGATTCAAACGTGGCGCGCCTTTTTGTGATTTTCCAGCATATAACGCTTTTGTTCTATATTATATTTCTTTTCTATTTTATTTACAAACAATTGCAGTTGGCTGAGTGGTGGGAGACATGTTCGTTCACCACTGGGACCTGGGTTCGATTCCCAGGTCCCCTTATAATTTCCATATTGTTTTTTCAATTGCTTTCCTGTGCAGCATTCCAAGCGCTGGACACCATGAGCCTCACCCATCCAACAAGCCAAGTGTCATTGGAGGCAGATCCAAGGGCCAAGCATAAGGAACACCATGGTCTGGAGTCAACGTGGGCATAGGCAATCCAAGAAAGTCAAACAAGCTGAAGCTTAATGGGCCATAATTCCAACAATGCACCCTCCATTTCAGCCCGCACCCCCCTTGGGTTTTCTTACTTTTTTTTCTTATTTTATTTTGTTTTGTCATTTTCTTTTCTTTTATTTATTTGCCTTATTTTTTTTATTAACAATTAATCAACTAATATTTTCATAAAAAAATCAAAAAAAATAGAATTAACATTATTATTATTTTATTTTGTAAATAAATATTAACAAATAAATAGTTTAATTAGGCAATTTCAATTTCTTTTCTTGATAATTAAAATAAACTTAGAATTAGGTTAACTTTTAATTTTGTTTTCTTTTTATTCTATTTCATAAAAAACATAAAAAACACAAAAAAATATATTTTCTTTTATTAAATTAATTAATTAGTTTAACAATTAGTTTTTAATTTCTTTTAATTACAAAAAGCCAAAAAAAAAATCAATTTCTTTTTCTAAAAAGGGTCAACACCCTTAAGACATTCCCGATTCTTCTTTCGCGCGCATTTTAATTTTAATTCCTTATTTTTGGATTATTATGTAACTGCCTCCGGATGTAATAGTAATTAGGACTTTTACTGCTTTACTTCCCGTACTTATTTACCAAAAATGGGTCTTTGTAATTTTTGGCGATGTATAGACCCGCGCCTTGTAATAGCGTAGAATTTATCTTTCCGCAATTTATTTTCCGCACTCCTAACCGCTAATATGCCTGCAAGAATGTATGTAAATAAAATTAATCCGTAGCTCACAAATAACATGTACAAGACAAACATTAACTGAAAAACAACACATATGCACACACCACTCTTAGGGTACGCCTCAATGGTTGCCTCGAACGTGGTCATCAAGTATAGGGTGTCTTAGAGGTCGCCCTTCTGTCCAAAAGATCCAGTTGCCTCGAAACGGTTGCCTCGGATAAAAAAGGATCTAGGACACTAGGGTTACTTCTAAGGTGTCCTACTATTGCTTCGGTGACCACAATGTCCCTAATAATCGAATTGACTCGAATACCTCCAACGATGGTGCTACCTACCTCTCAATGGTGGGATAGCACTATCTAAAGGACACTTACACAGCTTAATTCCTTAGGGTAGGTAGATGACTCATGGGTACTTGCTCTTTTAAAAAAAACAAACAAAATACTTTTCACACCTTACACTTTCAAAAAAAGTTTTCAAACAATACTTCATACACTCTTGAGGACTGATACAAGAGTTACCTAGAAGTCTTCAAACGAACTTTTTTTCAAAACCCACTCACATTTGAAAAGCAAACAATTTTGAAAACATAAGAGCAAGTACCTAAGAGCCCGTGGATAACCACGGATAGAAAGGGTGCTAACACCTTCCCTTTCTATAAATCTACCTCCCGAACCGAGAAACATTCTCATAAGAAATTTTGCTGTGCTTTTGTCCTTTCCATGTTGGAGAACATAAAAGACGGTGGCGACTCTTGCTTCTGCGACATTTCGCGAAACCAGCTTAAAAAACAGTCAGTTCTATTTCCACCAATCACAGGTACTTGCTCTCTTCAAAAACAAATCAAAAATCTTTTCACACTAACACTTTCAAAAGCTTTCAAAACAAATTTTTCAAACACTCTTGAGGACAGATACAAGAGTCACTCAGAAATCTTTCAATGAAACTTTTTCAAACCCACTCACATTTTTGAAAAGCAAATATTTTGAAAACATAAGAGCAAGTACCTAAGAGCCCATGGATAACCATGGATAGAAAGGGTGCTAACACCTTCCCTTTTTATAAATTTACCTCCCGAACCGAGAAACGTTCTCATAAGGAATTTTGTTGTGCTTTTGTCCTTTCCATGTTGGAGAACATAAAAGACGGTGGCGACTCTTGCTTACCGCGACATTTCGTGAATCAGCTTTAAACAGTCAGTTCTATTTCCACCGATCACACTTATTTATCACGAAAATGCTTCAGTAGGAATGACAAGGGCCGTGTTTGGTGACACGGACTACCGTGTTGCACGTCTGAGTGTTCCCTTTTTTCCGCTTGCACATATTTCCTTTAGTGAGAATGACACGAGTTGTGTCCGGTGACACAGCCTACCGTGTTGCACCACTGAGTGATCCCATTTTTCCATTTGCACCCATTTCCTTCAGTGAGTCTGACACGGTTCGTGTCCGGTGACACGGCCTATCGTGTTGCACGTCTGTTTTTTGTGAAATTTTTTCTCTTTGGTAGAATTTCTCCTCTCTCGGTAAACTCCCTTTTCATACACTTGGTTCCTTTGCAATACACTGTGATTACCTACACAAATACAATAAACATACGACAAAACAAATATGAAAGATATAATTAAAATGTGTGGGTTTCCTCCCATGAAGCGCTTTGTTTAACGTCGCATGGTTCGGCGGTCATCCATCTTACCCTGTAAGACAAACATTATCAATCAACCCACCTGCTTGCCCAGTATAATAAGGCTTCAATCTCTATCCGTTCACTTTAAGGGTGTCCCCATTAGCTTTATTTTTCAATTATATTTATCCATCGGGAAACACTCCGTGAACCATAAACGGTATGGACCATCTGGATTTTAACTTTCCAGGAAATAACTTTAAACTGGAATTGAATAACAACACCAGTTGTCCTTCCTAAAATTCCTTCCTTATGATCTTCTGATCATGCCATTTTTTTGTTTATTCTTTATATATCTTGGAATTCTCATAAGCCTTATTCCTAAACTCTTCTAACTCATGAAGTTGAAGAGTTCGGGATTCGCCAACTTTCAAAAGATCACAATTCAGGAACTTGGTAGGCCAAAAGGCTTTATGCTCGAGTTCGAGCGATAAATGGAATGCTTTACCATAAACCAGTTGATAGGGAGACATACCTATAGGGGTTTTGAACGCAGTTCTGTATGCCCATAGTGCATCTTCCAGCTTTATAGCCCAATCTTTTTAAGAAGCGCTAACAGTTTTTTCAAGTATCTACTTTATCTTCCTGTTAGACACTTCAACCTTTCCACTTGTCTGAGGGTGATACGGGGTGGAAATCTTGTACTTCACATCATACTTCTTCAATAGATTCTCCATCAACTTGTTTAAGAAGTGAGTACCCTCATCACTGATTAGAGCCCTTGGTACCCCAAACCTAGAGAAATGTTGTTTCTGAGGAAATTGACCACCCACTTTGCACATAGTCGACTCTAACCAAAATGTTCTTTCCAAAAGAGGATGGAAACGGTCCCATGAAGTCTATTCCCCACACATCAAATAGTTATACCTCTAACATGGAATTCTGAGGCACGTGGTTCCTTTTTTAAATGTTACCCATCCTCTAACATCAGTCACATTCCTTTACAATGCACTAACCATCTTTAAACAGAGTTGGCCAGTACAACTCAGACTGGAGGACTTTTGTAGATGTTCTATCTCCACTAAAATTTCCTCCATATTTTGAGTCATGACAAGCTCTTAGTACATCTCTTTGTTCTTTCTATAGGATACACCTTCGAACTAATCCGACTATTTCCTTTTTGTACAGGAATGGTTCATCCCACAAATAAAACTTGCAATCACGCAAAAACTTTTTCTTTTTGTTAGAGTTAAAATCATCAAGTATTATTTCACCTACCAAATAATTCACATAGTCAATGAACCACATATCACCAATCACAACTATGAATTCGTTCGTCAAAAAACTTATCCTTGATTTGGTGTTTATTCTCTTTTTCTTTTATCGGAGACATCCAGGATAAGTGATCAGCAACAGTGTTTTCATATCACTTTTTGTCCCAGAACTCTAGATCAAACTCTTGCAGGAGTAAGATCCACCTCAGCAACCTTGGTTTTGATTCTTGTTTAGAAAAAATATATTTCAAAGCAGCATGGTTAGTATAAACAATTACCTTTGACCCCAACACGTAGGACCTGAATTTGTCAAAAGCATACACCACTGCTAGCAATTCCTTTTTAGTGGTTGCATAGTTCATCTGATTTGGATTCAACACATGGATTGCAAAGTGGATCACATGTAAGAGTTTTTCTCTTCTTTGTCCTAGCACTTCCGCTACTGCTATTTCACTTGAATTGCACATGATCTCAAATGGTAGAGATCAATCAGGAGAAATTACTATAGGAGCAGACACCAACTTATTTTTCAAAGTTTCAAAGGCCTCACCGCAGTTTTTATTGAAAAGAAACAGTGTATCCTTCCCAAGAAGACTAGTCAGAGACTTCGCAATCTTAGAGAAATCTCTTATGAACCTATGGTAGAATCCTGCATATCCTAAGAAACTTCTTATTCCTTTCTCATTCACTAGTGGGGGTAAACTTGATATCACCTCCACTTTGGCTTTGTCAACTTCAATTCCCTTATGGGAAACCTTGTGACCCAACACTATACCTTCACACACCATGAAATGACACTTCTCCCAATTGAGAATCAAATTGGTATGCTGACATCTTTCTAGCATAAGAGACAATTTATTCAAGCAATTCTCAAAAGAAGATCCGAAAATCGAAAAATCATCCATAAACACTTCCATGTGCTTTTCAAGCATTTCAGCAAATACGGATGTCATACATTCTAAAAAGTAGCAGGTGCATTACACAACCCAAATGGAATTCTACGATAGGAGAAAATACCATAAAGGCATGTGAATGTAGTCTTTTCTTGATCTTCTCGAGTTACCGTAATTTGATTGTATCCCGAATACCCATCAAGAAAACAGTAGTAATCATGACCAGCTAACCTTTCCAACATTTGGTCAATGAAAGGTAAAGCAAAGTGGTCCTTTCTTGTAGCAGTATTTAATCTTCGGTAATCTATGCACACTCACCAACATGTAACTGTTCTGGTAGGAATCAACTCATTCTTCTAATTTTTTATGACATTTGTTCCTCCCTTCTTAGGTACCACATGCATAGGACTCACCCATGCATTGTCGGATATAGGGTAAATAAGACCCGCATCCAACAGCTTCATAACCTCTTTTCGAATAACTTATTTTATAGCAGGGTTAAATCTTCTTTGATGCTAGACAACCGGTTTCTGATTATCTTCCATCAATATCTTGTGCATGCAAATTATGGGACTAATACCTTTCAAATATTCAATGGCCCATCTGATAGCACCCTTGTATTTCTTGAGCACTTGGATGATCTGGTCTTCCTGAACTTCTTTTAGGCTAGAGTTGATAATAGATTGACATTTCTCTTCAGTGTCAAGAAAGATATACTTGAGATTTTTAGGCAGTTGTTTCAACTCTATTCCTTTTTCACCTCTTGTTTTTCTATAGGAGACTATGGTGGTCGTAAATCTTACCATCGTTGTGGTTTTGATATATTCCATGGAGGTTGTGCTTCAAACATGGCTAGCACTTCAGATTCTTTCTCATATATGTCCTCGTGGCTTTCAAAAGTTGATATGCTAAGAACTCTCTCCAATGGTAATTCAGGAACTTTGCTTTGAACTGAGTGAATGAACATTGTATCCAACATTTCAATGTTTTTAATTGTATCTTCCTTATCTTTTAATTTCATGGTGTCCTCACATTAATTTTCAGCTTCTCATCATAGACCTTGAGGGTCATAGTACCTTCCTCAATATCTATCATGCATCTTCCCGTCTCTAGAAAAGGTCATCCCAAGATTAGTGGGATTTCCTCATGTTCTGGCATTTCAAGAACCATAAAATTTCACAAATAACATTTTGACCTTGTTGAACATGAGCCACTTGTTGAGTATTGATGTTCATCGCCTTGAGCTTCTTCTCCACTTTGTTGGAACTAGTTTTAAAATAAGAGTTGTCACCCTTAATTTTTATCCTATGGAAGGGAATATAAAGGTTAACCCTAAAAAGTTAAAGATTCTAGGTTTGGACTCGGTTTTAGACGAAGGGAAGGTGTTAGGCACCCCTCATCTACCTTGTTCACAAGGATACTAGGTTTAGAAGTGCATTTTTTAGGAAATAGGGTTTTAGTATTTTATTAGGGGAACACGCCACGATTTTAATCGTATGCATACATATCCTCTTAGGAGAAATCAGAGTCACATTTCATAGTTCGCAGTTGGTTTGTATTTTTTATGGGTTAAGAATTGTATTTGAATTTCCCGCATACTCAATCTAGGTGTATGAATAGCGGAGGTATTAGACCGAGTACGCAGTCAATTCAAATATACTCGTAACCCTTTTTGAAGATTAATTGTTAGAAAAATAAAGTGTCGTTGGTTAAGTGTTTTTTAGTATATTAATTATGAAAATTTTATAATTAAGTGCATGATTAAAAGAAATAATTTAATGCAATAAAATATATTTGAATGTATTTAGAAAAAATATTATGGCTTATATGATAATAATAAAATAAGTAATATTATAATTAATAAAAATATAAGAAAATATAAATATAAAATAAAATTATAAAAAATAAATAAAATAAATAAATTAAAAAAATGTAGGGGTACAACTAATGTTAATTTAGTAAATAGGGGATGTCTTAATAGCATGGGCCTGAATTCAGATATTGAATTCAGGCCCAAAAGGCAAGGGGGTACGTTCTTATTCTACACAGGAAATTGGGGGTGTAAACAGCCAGGGCCCAAGTCCATATTTTGGACTTGGCCCGTTTGGCCTAGGGGGTATGAAAACACGCGTATGAGTAAAACACAATTGCAAGAGGGTGTAGATAGTTGTGGGCTAGGCCCAATGAGCGAATGTTGGGAGGGGGTCCGTGTCGATAGTATGTGGTCGCGCGTGGGGATTTTTCATGGGGATGCGCATTCTAGGTTGTTTGATTGAGATCTTGTGTCTATGATTGAAAGCGCACGATGGCGACTCTGTGGTGACACGCGTAAGATCATTGGACATTTTATAATTTTGTTTTGTTTTTATTCCATCATTTTTCGCATCCATTAAACTCCCTCTTCTGCCATGTTTGTCTCCTCTTCCTTCTTACAGAAAAACCCTAGTTTTCCTCCAACGGCACTGCTCAAACCTCCAAACCCGATGATCAAAACCCTACCCCCTTTGATCTAACCCAAAAAACCCCAATTGCAATATCGATTAGAAAGAAAAACACGAGAACGAAAGTTAAGTGTTCGTTACCCTTTTCTCGAATCTGATTATCCTTATGCTTTTGTTGATTCTTATCCCTCTCTTTTGTTTTTCAGGTACAACGATGGTGATGACGGTGTTACGGTGCAACGATTGAAGAGCTAAAGCAGTGACAGATGCAAATCTACGGTGGTGATGAAGACGAAGCTTCAAAAATTCCTTTCTCTATAACTTTTTTCGTGCTCAAATTTATTCGCAAAAATTCCTCCCTAATTCTATCTCTGTCGTAGTTTTTTCTTCTATAAATTCTTTCCTCGTCTACTGTTCTGTCAATCTTCCTCTATATATTTTTGCTGTCAATTTTCCCTCCCTCGTTCTGTTTTTAATCTTCGGTTTTATAGTGTCTTTTTATTAGGTATATTTAGGAAATATAATTTTGAGATGTTATTAGAGATTGTAATTTAATTCAAATTTGATTCAGTTTGAATATGTTTCTATTTTAGTCCTAATTTTGTCCCCGTATTATGAACTTAATGCAAAGATATTTTGTTTTGGTATTGATTAGTTACTATATTAGTTCGTTCTTGATTTGGGAAAAAGTTGAATGAATGAATCATTGTAATTGCTCATCGAGACAGGCGCTTTTTCCTTCTTGAATTTGCACAGTGGCCGTTTCTCTGATTTGGTTTTGGGCCAAGCGCCCTTTTTTATTGTTTTGGGCCTGCCTGGTTTTGGACTGTGCAATCCGCGCAAATTTAAAGAAAAAGCATTTTTCTTTTGTCAATGACCTTTCCTTTAATAATACAAAAACAAATAAAAAATGGTTTTAATAATTAATCAGTAATAATTGTTAATTAAAATAACATAATAGTAGTGTTAATAATAATAATAATAATAATAATAATAATAATAATAATAATAATAATAATAATAATAATATTATTATAATTAAGACAAATTTTCACAACAAACAAAAAGATGAACGGACTATATATTTTTAATTTGGGCCTTAACAATAAACAAATTACTCACACACCTCCTTGATTAAAATAATACACCTCCCTTTTTCCAACATTTGAGACCGACCAAAATTTTTTTAAATGGGCCAAGAGACTAAAATGGTCTTTCTGATTTTAGAAAGTCCCCCAACTCTTAATTAAAACATAAAACCCTTATATAACAATGCACCTTAACTTGAAATGGATTTTAAAAATCTAACGGACCATCATATACTGATGATCTATTTTAGATCAATACACCCCTCTTTAATTTTGAACCCGACATGAATATTTAACAAATAATGATTTATAAAGCAAATTGATAATTCTGGAAATTAAAA